>CANJKZ010000860.1:1236250-2472500 GCA_947471745.1 Closterium sp. Naga37s-1
CACAGTAGGGATGAGCAAGGGGCGAACACGAACATGTTCGTGTTCGCCCCTAGACGAACACATCCGTTTGCCGAACCGAACACTGTTCGGTTCGGCGAACACTTTAAGCAAAAACACGTGTTCGCCGTTCGCCTGTGAAGGCGTGTTCGGGCGAACCTCGAACACGTTCGTGTTCGTCGCGGGGCAAATTGCAGCAGCGGCCCGAACACGAACGTGTTCGGGCGAACATCGAACACTGTTCGGCGAACAATTTAAGCGAAAAAAAACAAACCTGTTCGGTTCGCCTCGAACACGTTCGAGGCGAACCGAACAGGTGTTCGCCCTTGTGCTCATGTCTAGTTCACAGGGCAAAACCGCAAGAGTTTCACTAGCAAAAGTTGAGAACAATGGTAGCAACTAGATTGGCAAGGTAGACTACATCAGAAGCCTAGCATACAAGTCGACCACCAGCTCAGGACGAAGGCGATTTGCCAGCTGGTCGACCTCAGGCGTCCTCAGTCAACCTGCAAGGCTGGCGTGCCAGCACACCAACAACAGGCCACCACAGGTCACCACACGTGCTCATGTGTGCGCACCTACTTCGCAGGTGCAAGGTGACGGTAACGACATGCACCGCCACGCACATTGCGCAGGTGCCAAGTCGACCACATGTCGACGGTTGCACCTGAGGAGTCCTGTTGACCACGTGCCACCGAACCGCAGGTCGACATTGCCAATCTACCTGGGCGACAGTCGCGAACCTCGCAGACCTCGTCGTCCGGGTAACCTGGTCAACCAGGCAACCATGTCGACCAGGTGTGTCATCCCAGGCCCGTCGACCGCCCAGGTCGACCACTCCCCTAGTCGACCAACTCCAGGTCGACAACCCACCTGGTCGACCAACTCCAGGTCGACCAGTACACCTGTCAGGCGACCATACCCAGTCGGCTTCCCCTGGTCTGCGTCACCCAAGTCGACGCCCTCCACTGGTCGACCTCCCAAGTCGACCAGCCGAAGTTGGCGCCCTCCCAAAGTCGGCGCCCTTGCAGTAGCCCTTGTGCAGGTCGACCAGGCCCGTCGACCAATTCGCCCACTGTTGCAGGTCGGCTGCACTCCTCACACCCGACCCCGAGGTCGGCTCCGCCCAAGCGAGGACGGGGCCAACAACAACTCCCGTTGACAGATCTAAGAACCATGCAGGCTCGCGACCTCTCGGAGTTCAAGCGGTGCCGCTTCCAGGAGATGAGGTTGCGGCCCAGCGAGAACACGCGCTCGCTCGCAGCAGACGTGGCAGGGATGGCGAGATAATCCCTGGCCATCCGCTTCAGCGTCTCCATATTGGTGGCGGTGCGCCACTACTCTAGCGCTGACACGTCATACCGCACCCGCTCGGACAAGTACCTGCTGACCTCATCATCTTGCACAAGCCCACCCCCCCCGCCTCCTGGCTCGCCGAGAGACGCGCCGCAAGTCGTCGGCGACTAGGGCGATACTGGTCGTCATCATCATCCCCACTCTCTCCCTCCTGCTCCTCCACCACGGGGGCAAGTGTAGTGGGCCGAGGTGGAGCCAGCTCCCTATCGGCCGCCTGGTACTCGGCCACGCGCTCTCGTACAAGCGCGATCATAACGCCTGACGCGGGGCGAGGCCTCTCCCTCTGCTCTGTCCCTGGATGCAGCTTCTCTCAGTGATCGTCGTCGAACCACGTCGCCTTCATGGATGGGTCCAGGAAGGTGGCGATCCAGTGCTCGTTGCTGCTGATGTAGGCGTACTTCTTCAAGGGGTCAAGCGCCTTTAAGATCATCGGCCGCAGCGTCGCCGATGGCCCCTTGGCCAGGCGCGACTCCATGGCGTCGATGAGGTCATTGTAGTACGGCACCACCATCGACACTGTCGGGTACGCCGTCCCCTCAGCTGCCTTGGAGACCTTGTTGAAGTGGCTGAGAAATGTCCTCAACTCCTTCAACAAGTCCCACTGCTCGTCTGACAGGCGCAACTTCTCCACCTTCTCCTTGTCCGCCTTCGCCAAGCCCTGTCCGGGTTTAGTGAGTCGTATGGCATGGGGGAAAGGGTTAGAATTAGAGGCTAAATTGAGCGTTACGGGTACCACTCCATGCCACGACATGCTGTGCCATGCCACTCCATGCCACGACATGCCACTCCATGCCACGCCATGCCATCCCATGCCACTCCATGCCACTCCATGCCACGCCATGCCACGCCATGCCACTCCATGCCACTCCATGCCACGCCATGCCACGCCATGCCACTCCATGCCACTCCATGCCACGCCATGCCACTCCATGCCACTCCATGCCACGCCATGCCACTCCATGCCACTCCATGCCACTCCATGCCACTCCATGTCACACCATGCCACACCAGGACATGCCACCCTCCACACCATACTTGGGTCGAGGCAAAGAACACTGTGATCGGGTTCTGCAATAGAAGGACGCGGTCGGCCATGGCGTAAGTCGAGCCTCAGCGGGTTGGACTGTCCGACACCAGCTTCAACGCCGGTTTGTTGACGCGGGCCTGCAAGTTCAAGCTCCTCTGGATGCCCAGAAACGCTGCCGAGCGCTGCGACGAATACCCAATCCAAGACGCATATCTCTGAGCACCTTCAGCAGGTCGCGAATGGCATCCTCAGATAAAGCTGCCTGCACTGCAAGGTTTATCACATGTGACAAGCACCTGCGGAAAACAGGTGCAGTGGCATGGGGTGCGAGAGGTAGTGACACATGGTCAATGCCAACCACTGGAGTGCCACAAATACACCCACCCACCCGTCCACCAACACACATCTGCAACACCGACCCATCAAACCCACCCAGATATCACACACACACACACACACACCTCAACACCCATGCTCACCTGAAGTGCAGGCGAGATTTGAAGAAACCTCAACCACCACCCTCCTCCAACAACCGCCTGAAGGCGGCAATGTTGGAAGAGGCGTTGTCAGAGGTGAGGCCCAGACAACGCCCCTGCAACCCCCGCTGCACCACCGTCTCCTCCACCACTAGCGTCATCTCCTTGCCGGTATATGACGCCCCGTCATCTAGCGAAACTCTAGCACTTCCGTGCGAAGCTGAAACGACTCGTCTATCCAGTGACCTGTCACCACCAGCCAAGCCTTGCCGTTGGGTGCAGTCCATATGTCGATGCTGTAGGACACCTTGCATCCCAACTCCCCCTCCTTCGCTAGCAGCTCCGCAATGGCCGCCTGTAGAGCGGTCGCAGCAAAGACCACGGTGTCGCGTGCAACCGTCCAGCGCGAGGGTATGAAGTTCTTCTGCCCGCAGTGGTGGTTGCACAGGATCAAGAGCTCGCGAAACTGGTGGGCGATGGCGAGCAGAGTTCTTCAGGTCCATTGTTTGGGATGGCTGGGATACTCTGTACAGATGACACAGCTGCCGCAATGCAACTCCCTCCATCCGCAACACCTGAAACACCTGAAACACTGGCTGCTCTCCAGGCCAGGCACCCAGCGGCCCAGCAGAGCAGGCCACCCCAGAGTGGATCACACATTTCTCACAGGTCAAGTGTCCCACGGTGTAAGGGTCGGACCCTCTGAGGCGGTGCTCTAGATGCGGTGCAACCTTTGAGGATCTCCAAGACGCGGCGCAACAGGGACACTACTTGCCCACACATCCCACCCAACACAGGCGGTTGAGCTCCCAACAGCCGAGCAGCCGAGCAGCCAAGCAGCCAACACAGACTGGTTCACACGTATCTCACAGCCTGCCATCTATCGGAGCCCGGGAGCTACGTTGCTTCCTGGCGAAGCGGCCGACCCTCGGGCACAACCCTGGAGTACCTACGAGATGCGGCGATCTTTTGAGTCGACTCCTCAGGCACAACCCTCAGGCACAACCCTCGGGCACAACCCTGGAGCACCTACGAGGTGCGGCGATCGGCAACAGCGACATTTGCCAACACTTCCATCCATTCGCTACTCAACACAACGCTGCATGCAGATGCGACTGAGCTCAGAAGCGGCTGAGATCAGCTCAGACCGCCTCCCACCTCATCGCCTTCACAACGCCCTCAGCAAGGCGGGGAGTGCCTGCACGGGATCATCGCCAAGGAGAAGCGGCTGAGATCAGCTCAGACCACCTCCCACCTCATCGCCTTCACAACGCCCTCAGCAAGGCGGGGAGTGCCTGCACAGGATCATCGCCAAGGAGAAGCGGCTGAGATCAGCTCAGACCGCCTCCCACCTCATCGCCTTCACAACGCCCTCAGCTAGGCGGGGAGTGCCTGCACAGGATCATCGCCAAGGCGGCCCTCACGAAGCCCTCTCTGGAGGCACGCTCCCTATAACAGTCGGGAAGTGCCTGCACAGGATCATCACTAACACGGCCTTGTTTCTAGCGCCTCCTCGGGCACCTCACCCAACTACTCCAATTCAGGCAGGGTGGCAGCAGAAGGCGCAGTTGAGTTGAAGCCGCCGCCATTCACGCCACATGATGCACTTACCTGGAAGCGCAGCTGGGGTGGCGGCGCTGCAGCTTGACACCGCAGCGAATGCAACAGCGACGATTTTCAATGGCCTCCGTGACGCGACACCCTGCCGGCTTTCTTCCTCCCCGGCACGCAAGTCACCTACGGCACGCAAGTCACCTACGGCACGCAAGTCACCTACGGCACGCCCTTCGGAGCTCCACCAACTGAGCGCGCACGGGGTGCGGCAGGGGGACTCCATGGGACCCCATGGGACCCCGTAAGACCCCATGGGACCCCGTAAGACCCCGTGGGACCCCGTGGGACTCCGTGGGACCCCGTGGGACCCCGTGGGACCGCAGCTCTTTGCGGCGAGCATCGAACGCTCGCTGGCGGAAATCGCCGACGCACGCCCAGGCATTGCCTTCTCTTCATCACATGGGTGATGCCGCAGCGTGATCAGCAGCTTTCCCCGACCTTACTGAGGCCCTCGGCTCCTTGGACGGCCTTCGGCGCCTATGATGGATTATACGCTTTGGAGCTTAAGCGTTTAGCATTTGTACGCTAGCGTGTACACGCTAAACGCGAAACGCTAGCGAAAACGCTATTCGCAGCCCATATTTTTTTCGGGGCTGCCCGCCTACCCAAAAAAAATCGAATAGCTCAAAAGCAGCGGAATTGCACGACAAGCAATTCTGTGAACTCAGATTGCACGTCAAGTGTCTGTCGAGCCTGGAAATTGGATTCGTGACCTGGAGTCGCGTTTATCACCTTCACATTTTGCACGTTCAGAATTGCATGGTCAAGTATGTCGAGTCGCGCAAGCACGTTGCCACAATTCAATCGCTCCGCTTCACCGCATTCAAACACATCATCATGCTATTAAGCCACTCGTCAAAATGTCAATCTCATTCGGTTTTCACCTCCCGCTAGCTAGTTAGCATAGCACGCTCCTACGACTATGTCCTCCTCTCCATTTCCCACGTCGCCTTCCGTCCAGACTGTGGAGAGTGCGAGGGATCCTCCGGCTGCGTCACAGGAATACCTTCCCGATGTAGAACACCCAGTGTTTAAGCACTTCAGGCTCATCAAGCGGGAGGAGGGCAAGGCACAGCAGTACGAGTGCAAATACTGCCCCCTTGTCTTCTTTGGTGCCGCCATCCGTTGCGCTCAACACCTGACGTCATGGAAGACCATGAAGCGCCGGGAGGTGACACTTTGCGAGAATGCCCCAGCTGATGTTCGCCTCGCGATGAAGTCCAAGTACGAGAAGCAGGCCGCAGATGGAGAGGAGAGGCGGAGATCGACTGAGGCTGCGATTGCCTCGGTGACACTAGGTGGGAAGCGGTCCCGCATAATCGACTATCTCGCGGGCAATGCTGCATCGGCAAGACGCGAAGCACATCAGTCGCTTGCGCTGATGTTTGCGGGATGTCACATCCCGGAGCAGATCGTCGACCATCCTCTCTTCGTCAACGCAATCAGAGACGTCGCCCGCGCCGGCGAAAACTATGTTCCACCAGGCCGGAAGTACATCGGTGGTAGCGGTCTTCAAGCATGCCGCCATGGCATCGAAAGCGGGTTGGTGGGCATCAAAGCAAGTTGGAAAAAGGTTGGAGTAACTGTCGCGTCCGACATGATGACGGACAGAAACGGGAGGCCGCAGGCAAATGTCTTCCTCGTTAACGACGCGGGCGCCGTGTTGCATGTGTGCGTGGACAGCAACATGGAGAAGAAGACAGGGGGATACATTGTGTGGTTACTAAAGCCCGTGGTGGAGGAGGTGGGGGCGAAGAACATCGTCGCTTTTTGTATGGACGGCGGCTCCAACTACGCGGTTGCGTGCCAGACCTTGGTTGCAGAATGGCCCCACATTCAGATTGTCCCTTGTGCGACCCACGTCCTGGATCTCCTCATGGAGGATGTGGGGAAGCTTGGGTGGGCGAAAGGGGTGGTGGATCGGGCTAAGGAAATGAGTTCCTTCGTCTGCAACCACCACTGGACGCGGGGGTACTTGCGGACGCCGGAGCTGGTGGAGGGGACCGTGATGTAGGCGTTGAAGCCACCGGGGACACGCTTCGGGACACAGTATATAACTGTTTCCCGCCTGTGTGCCCTTCGTAATTCCCTTACCCAGATGGCGCTCTCCGACCTGTGGAAAGATTGAGCGGTGGGGGATCGAAAGAAAGCAGCGGAGGGGTTTGCCGCGCAGGTACTCGATGCGGCTTGGTGGAAGACCGCCGAGTTCTTCACGAAGCTCATGAAGCTCCCCTTCATCGCGATGCGGCAGACGGATGGGAGCGCAAAGGGGACGATGGGGCGAATGTACGACATAATGCTCCAACTTACCGAGGATGTGGAGGCCCTTGTCGACGCGGATGAGGAGCAGTTGTCCAGCACCGACAAGCAGCAGATCCGCCGCATCCTGAAGAACAGGTGGGACGGGAGTCTTGCATGCGCCATGCACGTGGCGGGACGCATCCTCAACCCCGCCAACCAAGAGGAGGACATCTTCGGCAGGGATGTGGAATGCACAAGGGTGTTCAAGGCTTTCCTCTCCAAACATGCGGAGTTCCTCACCGTGCGGGAGAAGGAGAGGGGTGATGAGTGCGACTATTTGCTCGCATTGGGGGACCAGCTGAGGTCTTTCCTTGACCTCAAAGGGAGTTTCGGGATGCCTGTAGCCATTTCACAGAGGGAGAAGGTAAAGGCGGGCACTTACAGCATGGTTAAGTGGTGGCAGTGGAACGGGACGGATGCGCCGCAGCTGTCGTCGCTCGCCGTAAAGGTTCTCTCGCAGCCCGTCTCGGCATCTCCGTGTGAGCGTGGATGGTCGAAGTGGGAATCAGTCCACACTGCGCGACGGAACCGCCTCGGATCCGCTAAATGCTCGGATTTAGTGTACGTCACGCACCTCTGGAACGTTGTGCGCGGATGGCACATGCGCCATGAGGTGATGCCATCAGTTGTGCGCGGGAATGAGGTCGAGCCGCCCATCCCCGCTGGCTACAACATCGCGGATGATATGGAGGAGGAGGAAGGTGAGGACCAGGTCTTGGCGGACGAGTATGAGTAGTAGAAAGGGAACCCGGGTCAAGAAAAGGGTAAATGGTGGTGATAAGTAGAGTAGACTAGGTAGTAGCGAGGCACATTGATGTTCTAGGTATGGCCGTGTGAAATTTTTTGTGTGGGAAAATTTTCTGCAGAAACACATCCCACCAGAACCCCCCCTTACTGCACTCTCGGAAGGTTTTTTTGCCCTGCCCGGGAAAGTTTTTTAGCTGCCCAGAAAAGCGTATCCTGGACAAACCCCACTCGCGTTTAGCGTATATACACTAGCGTATATACGACACGCGTATATACGCTAAACGCGTATAATCCATCATAGTTCGGCGCAACCCCCTTAGCCAGGAGGGCCCCATGGGTACCTTTGGCCAGGGGGACCCCATGGGACCCAAGTGCGCGGTGGCCTGGTCCCAATCCGGTCCCCTTGGCCCGGACCCAACCCGGTCCCCTTGGCCCGGACCCAACCCGGTCCTCCTTTCCCCCAAAATTCCACTCTCGCAAGACGGACTCCGCGTTCCAATGCTCGCCAAAATGGACCCCATTGGGCCGGCCCACATCTGTGAGTGATGAGTCTATTTTTGAGTCGACTCAAAAAAAGACTCATCTCTCGCCATACGGACTTCAGATTCCAATGCTCGCCAAAATGGACCCCATGGGGCCGGCCCACGCCTGTGCAGCTGCTCTCTCTTCGCGAACGGCTGGGCGCCGCAGACAGGGTGCACTGCAGCAGCGGAGCCACTTCCAATGCTGGCCAGAAAGAACCCCCGGCTCTGCCTCTTACTCACCACCCGCCATGTAAATCGTCGGGGCTTCATCTCCTCCAAACACTCCCTGGTCACCGCACCGTCCCCCTACCCCGGCCTCATCTCCTCCAAACACTCTCCCATGCCTCCACAGTTCCACCCGGCTGTCGCCGACATCCTCCCCATTTTGAGGTAAACGCGCGTCAGCAACATCTGCCCCAAAGCTCCGACACGCCCTCCCCCTGGCATGACAGTCCGTTTCGCACGGGCGGTGAGCGAGATTGATCGAAGATTCGCAAAGCTTGCGGCCAACTCCTCTGTCGCTGGCCTGCCCCATACCTCTGAACCGCACACGTCGCTAGCCTGCCTGCCCCGTACCTCTGAACTGCTATGGATAACGAAATAAGTGCTCCTGCCATCCGTGGTTTCTATGTGTAACTAGACGGAACGCTCTTTGTGATTATGGCTCTCTCCCAACCAACTCGCACTCAAACGACCGGTTCCAGAACTATCTTTGAGGGGCTTCTGAACGGATACCCTATAGTAATGCGCTCTTGTGATGATGGGTCCCTTCCCAACCCGCGCTCAAACGACCAGCTCCAAACCTCGCACGCCGGTTCGTCATGTGTAGTAGTAGTAAACGCGTCGCGTCATGTGCAGAACACGTTCCGCGTCGCGTCATGTGAAGTACACGCGCATCGCGTCATGTGCAGAACACGTTCCGCGTCGCGTCATGTGCAGTACAAGCGCATCACGTCATGTGCAGAACACGTTCCGCGTCGCGTCATGTGCAGTACACGCGCATCGCGTCATGTGCAGTACACGCGCGTTAGTGGTCAGTCGTTGTGGCAGTGCAATCCGCGTGCTGATTGCTACTATGTTACGCACAGTGCGGCCGCTCTGAACGAGGGACGAAGCGGGAGGCTGAGAATGGTCGCTGCTACCTCATTGCCGATGAACTGAGGTTACTGCGGTATCACATGTACTGCAGATAGCAGGAGCGTTCGCAGACGAACATGATACGCGCCCTACTGCATGTCTTTGCCCACTTCAATTACTATCAGTAGCATGTTAATGGCTAGTACTATCACACCACGGATTGCATGAGGAAGAGGAGGTAGTACTAACTAGTAAGAATAGATTATTCGGATATTGATTGTACCGGCGGTGAGCATGGGTTCGAGGAGGGAACGAGGTACCTTGAGTAGCGTTGATCACCGCCGCTTGCGCATGGCACGGAAGGACAAAGGCAGCAAGCAAAAGCGCGGTGGAGAGTGCAAGCCATGCTTGCAGCACTAATGGATTTGGCGACGCCATTTTGCATGAAAGGTAACATGACAGGTACTATCTAGTAGCAAGGGCAGTGGTGCATCCCAAAAATCTCTAAGGAATCGCTTTGAAAAGGAGGGATGGGCCAAGGTCACACGCACGGGGTAACCCTCATTTTCCCAACACGATCGCTGCATGATACATTTGTGCACTAGCGACGTCGTCGACAGTCGCAAATAGTTTCGCACAATATCGGAATTCGATCCCTGACTAATCGGAACACAGCTCAGTTGGATTGCACCTAACAATATACCACAGCGTTTGCGCAAGGCTTGGCTCTGCCTAAGGGCGTGGAACCATAATGCATTCTGATCGTTCAAACCGTCAGCGACGGGGTTACTCGTTGCGCTCCTCGTTATCGAATCAAAGGCCATGCGAGAATTCTGGAAAGCGGACCTCGTTTCGCCGACGGCTCAAACCGTCAACAATGCAAAATGGTGCCACGCCCTAAATTGTTGCTTCCTGCCGTTACCGAGGCTGTTACGTACGGGAACTCCATACCGCGTCAAGCTTGGATCTAATACACTAAGACTCGATACCTGTACATCGTGTTTTGTTTAGCGAATAATGCTGTAATTTGTTCCACTCATGTGAATACATTTATGAATGCCCTACTTGCATTGAAAACATTGTACCAACTTTTGACCCAAGAAATGCGACGTCTTTTAAATCAACTGGATCAGCTGGGGTGCAAAGTTTCTTATTGCCCACAATAATAACAGGTTCCTTAACAGTAAATACGCATGCAAGGGTTAAAATACACATCTAGTCGTGAAGTGGGTTAAGCACATATATTTAATGTCATGGTTGTGCTATATCAAACAGTCCCCGGGGAAGGCCATCTGCCCACTTTTTCACCAGCCACACGTGTGGGCGATCGATGGTTGGGCGACGTCCAATGCAACGAAAGTAAACAATAAGAACGATCACACACGCATCCAGATTCCTAACCTCCTCGAGCTTCACACACCCCATGAGCTGGTCAACACCAGCCTCCTTCCAAGGCTTGATGTACTCCACCTCATGCAACAGTGCTCCCTGTCCATTGGCGGACCTGCGAGCTCGCATTAAGAAGGACCAACTACACGTAGAGTGCCTCGCCCTCCTCTGCTCCATACTCCACAAAAGGGAGAAGGCAGGGGAGCCATGATGCGATGGAGCTGCGCAAGCATGTCTGGCCCGTGGCTCACCTGTCCGCACATTTGTTGCCAGCAGCGCGACAGCCCGATAGCCTGCATGTCCACACACAAGCACGCAAGACGTCAGGGCTGGGGCGGTGTAGGGTGGAGTGAGGTAGTGTCCGCACCTCTCATTGTCTCCACCTCACTCTGTCCGCATCCCTCCCTGTACACACCTCTTTCTCTATGCACCTATCTGTGTCCGCACCTCACTCTGTCCGCACCAATATCTGTCCCCACCTCTCTCTGTCGCCACATCCCTCCGTCCATGCCTCTGATTGTCCGCGAATATCTTTTAGCGCACGTCTCTCTCTCCGCACCTTTCTCTGTCCGCACCTATCTTTGTCCCCACCTATCTCTTCATCACCACTACTTTTCTGCACCTCAAATTGTCCACACCTCTCTCTCTGAACCTCATGTTGTTCCTCTCGGGCGCCCTTCGCGCCTCCCTGCACCTGCGCCGCTCCCCGCTGACATCCAGCCACATCGCGACCCTCGACACCATCGACTGGGGAAATGAGCCCTCGACCCCGCGTCGCACTGTCTACGGACCCTATCCCGAGCCACGCGAACCCAACGATCGTCCCCGGAATGATCCCCGGGACCAACATCGCTATCTCTGTTATTTCCGACAAAACATTTCTCGCGCTAATGCTCACGACGACGAAGGAAGAGGCAGTAGAGGAAGAAGCACCAGCCGAACCAACTCTAGTACATGAAGAAGATCCCGAAGCGGTGCGCGCGTGTTACAGCGCACTTCCAGACTCCGCGCAATGACGACCTGTGCAACCGCGCCTCGGTCACCCCTCGCGCGTGACGCTAAACAACTGCATCGAGGCAGGAGGGTTCGCGCCTGGCGCACTCTTGCGCCCTGATGGCTCCAAAATCATTACCACATCGCAGCCGCGCAACTGCACCGTCTGCCCCGAAGCCGCGCTAAGCCATCGGCCATTCCCTCCTCTGGAGCAAGGAACCAACCGCTACCCCAAGCTGCACAAGGTGTACTACTTGTACTGTACCACATAGCCAAACACTCGGAGCAGACGCATGTCAGCTTTTCTGTCCGTCCAGGCCTTGTAACGTAAGGTGTTGTCCTTCAGGCCCTGGGATGACTGCAAGTTGTGCAACCGAACGGCATGGTTCATCACGAAAGGCCAGACTGCTTTAAACCTTGTTGGGATGGCGGACTGCTTTATTTGGGCTCTCATCCTTGTGGCGAGGCTCCTGATTGTCCTTTTTGCTACTCCTTGCTTCTCGTGCGAGTATGGCAGGGACACCGAATGCTCAAACCCTTTTTTTGGCGAAGGGCTCCTTGAACTCATTGGAGAAGTACTCCATGCCTCTGTCTGTTTGGGGGCATTTCAGCTTCAACCCTGACTGACACCCGACTTTCTTCATCCAAAACACGAAACAATCGAAGGCGCGAGATCGGCAGTTGATGTTGACGGCCCAGATATAGCACAAGGTGGCGTCGATGAATGTCATCGTGTTATACTCGCAGTCGAGCCCTCCTTGGCTTAGGATCATAAAATCAGTGTAGACCTTTTTGACCAGCTCGTAACGCTCGTAGCCCGGGGGTATGTCTGGAAAGGGCTTGTGAGCGAGTGATGCGGTTGGGCAGATGATGCACGGAGGGTTGTCCGATGTTGTTTTTAGCGTATCGCCGTTGGGAAGGATTAGTCAGCTAGTGTCGAATATATTGGCTTCAATCGAATTCTTGAGTGTAGCGTGTGAGGGATGTCCGAGCCGTTGGTGCCAGGTGTCAGGGGTGGCATGGTAGCCAACTGTACTTTCATAATATATGTTCCTCTGCTCTTCCTCTTGATGTGGCGTTGCAGGTCCCGTGTTGGCGGCAGCTCGTACGTCCGTTACAAAGGCTTGGGTGGACGATTGTTCGAGATTGGCTTCGGGGATGCCGATGATGTCATTCGTATCGGTAACGTGAACTGAGTTGTCAGTGACCGAAAGAAGTTGTTGGGGCGATGTCGCTTCTGGCCTCTCTGAGGCGGGGAGTCCCTCCGTCAGAATCCGGTGGTAAAGGTATTCGTCACCGGTGACTGAGATCAGTTGTGGTCCTTCTACTGACGGCGGTGGCTCCTCGGTATGTTCAGGTAGTTCTACAGCTTCTCTGAAATCATACAACATGCCTTCTGACTCTTCCTCTTCTTCCTGTGCTAGTTCGTAGGGATATTGATTCGGGAGAGGAGGTCCACCTAAGCTGGTGCCACGTATCGCCTATTATGGGTCTACTTCCGCCACAGATTTAGGAGGAAGACTCGGAGCTTCGGGATAGGGACTTGGTGGTCCCCAGCCGCCTTGAGAAATTGACGTTCCCCATCCACCCTGAGCGGGAAATCCTGGCGGAAGCGTCAGCGGGCCCCAACTGCCTACAGTTTCTAACGGAGCTTCGACTTGTCCCCACGTGTCTACCGTGACATTAGTGCCCCAGCCAGTGGTGGCAATAGTTCCTGCGTTTTCCCATCCTCCGGTGTTGGTTTGCGTTGCAGTTGCTTCCTCTCCTTACGCGCCACTGTCTGCTTCTTCTTCTTCTTCCATTGATGCAGGTCTGGTGTCGCTGGGAGCGAAGGTTGAGGCGGTCGGGACTACGAGGGTGCGATAGAGGCCATCTGGTCCGGGACGCTCGAGATGTGTTTCTCCAAGATGCGACCAAGTCGGTGTCTCCGTGGGCGTTTTCTTAAGCAAGAGTGTTCTGTCAGTGTCGACGTCGTTACTTTGCGATGCAAAGTTGAGAACGAAGACCCCATCTTCATCAAATGCCTTCCCAATGTAAGTTCTTTTGTAGAACAGCTCGAAGCATTTTTCTTCACACTTGCTTTTAATTTTAACTCCGCATTTCATGAGTTGTGCTGCAGAGAGGAGGTTGAACTGAAGTTCGGCGACGACCAGTACATCACCGATGTGAATCGTGAAGTTGGTGTCGCTTGACTGCAAGCATACCTCTCCAATGGCCTAAGCCTTTAGACGATTGTTGTTTGCGACAGTTATTTCGCACGAGCGTCGCAGTCGCTTTGAGTTGCTAGTGAATGACATTGACCCCACCATGTGTTGCCTGCAGCAGCCATCAAGATACCACTTGTTGAAGTTGTCGCGGCTCCAGTGCGCGATGCTGGCGATTTTGGGAGTAACGATGCAGTCGGGGTCAACGTAGAAGCCCGAGAGGTTGTTCTCGTGGGTCACGGGGAACCCCGGAGGAGACTCGGGCGTGCTCGGGAGCAATTCAAATCAGGTGGGAGAGTCGTCGACCTGTTGCTCCAGAGTCCAATTATAGGGTCATTGTTCGAGCTCGGCGCGATGGGTTCAATCGGTGCGATTGTTGGGAAGTGAACCCTGTCGTAATAACAAGTGCCTCTGTGATGTGCCATGTCGCTTAAGATTGTCCCCTTTCCCTTATCTTTGGCTGGGATGTGTGCACGAGCTTGCGGGGTACTTGCTACGGCAGGTGGCGATATTGTCGCTATTGGTGCTGCTGCTGGCGTCGAAGGGTGAGCTGAAGGTTGATGCTGGTTGTTGTTGCGCCTTTCATTGGCGGCTTTACGTTTGAAGCAGCGATCCATTGTGTGACCCGGTTTCTTACAGTACTTGCATAAATATCATTTGTTTTCGTCCGACTCCCCTTCAACTGCGCCAACGTAGAACACTAATTTCTCTCTTTTGCCGTTTCTTTCATTGTACAGATCGATCTCATGCTGCTCAGAGAGGAGTGTGGCGCAGAGGGCAGCTTCGGAAACAACTCCTCGAGCGCGAAGCAACGACTTGCACTGTTGCCACTCTGGTCCTAGTCATGAAAGGACTAAAGTGGCGAACATTTAATCAGGGAAGTTTTTGCCACATTTCTTAAACTAGTCGTACAGATTTCGGCAGCGATTGATATAGGGTCCCACTTTCTCCCCTTGAGCCATTTTTGCCGATGTTAGTTGGCTGAGAAGGCGACTCATTGTTACCAGATCCGTCGCCATGTACATGTTGCGCAGGTATTCCCAAGACACTTGCACGGGAGCCCACTCCGTCTTGAGGGAGCGGACGCCAAGCTGCTCGGTGGGGGAGAAATTACGGAGAAGAACGATGTACGC
Organism: Closterium sp. Naga37s-1; assembly: GCA_947471745.1. Classification (NCBI taxonomy): domain Eukaryota; kingdom Viridiplantae; phylum Streptophyta; class Zygnematophyceae; order Desmidiales; family Closteriaceae; genus Closterium; species Closterium sp. Naga37s-1. Next base: position 1,251,089 of record CANJKZ010000860.1, read on the forward strand.
GAGGAGAGACTCGTGGTAGTAAAGATTTCTTACAGAAACTGCGGGTGTTGGGGCAGCTAAATGGTGAGAGAAACATGTGAGTGAGGCTGGAAGTCGATGGGAGGGAGGGAGCGCGGGGAAGGGGGTGGACTGGGCCTCGGGGGGGCGGGGTGGGCGGGAGAATGAGATCGCAAACGGAATCTCTGTGTACAACTCGGGATTTCAGCCCTCACTCCCATTACAACTCTGATCAGTCAGTATACATAACTACAAAAAAAGGTGAAATATCAGCCCATACAATGAAAAAAACGCTAGAAAATCAGCCCATACACTAAAAAAAAACTGACAAATCAGCCTTACTTTCTCCCCAGCACTGAAAACTCAGCCTTTTTAACCCTAATCAGCCTTTTTTCGCTAACTTCTGAGGCCCGGGCGGTGCGCTAAGGGAGAACCATCGCGAATGTTATAATAACCCTTGGTTATCCCAACAAATCTGACCTGAGGCCAATAATTCCACTGCAACACACTCTCTGCGAACCTTCCTGATCTGATCCTAGGCACGATCTACCTTTTGATCGCAACAAAGAAACAAGATGCGTTTCTGCGACAGCAGCGGCCACTACCAAATTTTGTTGACATAATGTTGTTTCTATATATTTAGTTCAAGACTTGCACTGTGAGATCCCGGATTCATCTTTGGGGGGTTACAGGCCTGTTAGCCTGGGGGTTTATGGGCGCACTGACCCGCTACTAAACAAGCCATTTTATCCCAATGGTCTAGTGGTTGGGATTCTGACATGGTATCAGAGCGGTCTCAGGTTCGAATCCCGGTGTATGCACATGCAGGCCGTTGCCGCTGTGCTGAGTCTTGGACCTCCCGGTGTGAGGGGGTGTCAGAAGACTTGCACTGTGAGATCCCCGATTGATCCTTGAGGAATTACAGGCATATTAGCCTTGGGGGTTATGGGCGCACTGACCCGCTACTAATCAAGTCATTTTATCCCAATGGTCTAGTGGTTGGGATTCTGACATGCGATTGCTGGAGCAAGAGAAGGTACCGGTAGTGTTAAGGGAAAAATGTATTATACTATAGTAAATCAGATTCAAGAGGGTGTAAAACCGAATGAAATACATACTAAAATCTTACCACACCTTAACTCCTATATCGAGCAGCATACACGTGCATGAGGGAGGATCAAGGATCAACTTAATGCATATTGCATTAATCAAGGAGCAGCATACAAGTGCATCGGTACAAGGATCAACAGTGCAATTGCACTTGATCCTTGATCACTCTCAAACCAGTGGCAACACAAAACTCCTTGTACCTATGGGGTTACATGAGGGAACATGTTCGCATGGGGGAACTTTGTTCGCATCAGTCCAATTTGGGCAGTGGGCCACATCGCATGACCCCTGCCTCCCCCAAGGCGCAGTGCAATATGCTTTGCCTCTGGAGGTTTCTATACGGTGGCGTGCATTATCAGATCGGTACATTATGTTTCGGTACGACAAATGCTCACCCCTGCTTTACACAACTCGACTCGAGGCAAATCCTCATTCATTGTGTATGGTGGGCAGAGGGTGTTTCACGATATTCGACACGGTAAATTGTGATAAAGTACGGCAGATAATGATTAGATTTCACTAAGACATGTGGCTGCGACTCGCCGTGGCCCTCATTGCGCCAGCAAACCAGCAATTGGGTATACCAAGTTGTTTCTGGAGCAGATCCCACTGGCCTCGTAAGGCCAAGTATTTATCAGACGGAAAGAGTAGAACAAAAATCATCAGCCTTCTCAAACATCGTTCTCAACATTCCATTAGCAAATCTAAAGCGCTAATATGGCTTTCAGGCTCTCTTTTATCCTCGCCCTCGTCAGTTTGGTGCTCCATTCCGCATGTGCAACTAGCATGCATGCCGGCGGATGCCACACTCGCTACGTCTGCCCATACATAGACGATCTTGATACCGCAACAATCACGCATGCCACTTACACCAGCTACAAATATATCGGCAACTACCAGGGACTTTTCAACGACCAGGGCGGGCAGTTCACGGAACACCAGCGCGGATCGGGCCCCGTTAACTTCGAGCGGTTAACGGAGGTGGGGACCATTTTTGACGTCGTGAAGGGCGTGTACGGCGACACGCTGCAGGAGTGCTGCCGCGCATGTGCGCGCTCCACCTACTGCTACGAATGGCACTGGTTTAAGAAGTGAGTAAGGGATGGGATTTTTTCAAGAATTCACGCCGAAATGGAAGCTACCAATTTTGGAGTCGCTGATTAAAAAAAACGAAGTACTTTGCTCGCTGAGTGAGTGATTGCCTTATGCTGGCGTTCTTTTCCCCGCCTCTCTTTCGATCCTCTCTCTCTTCCTCCCTAGCTTGCGTCTTGCCGGCGAGAACGCGAATGTGGCAGGATTTATCGACCGCGTGCGGTGCTACTTGCTGGAGAAGAACGGCGGCTCGGGCACGTCGGGCTCTTTCAAGACGCCGTACGCGGGCGAAGCGACCATGCAGATTGCGAAGGCGGCGTCGTATCCGCTGAGCTTTGTCGGCGGGCTCTGCAACGGCACGGCGCTCGTCGAAAACGACCCGCATCTCACGGGTGCGCTCGGCAATCACTACGACTCCACCGGGCGGCTCGACAAGTCGTTCTGCCTCTTCTCCGACGGTCGATTCTACGTCAACATGGACCTGAACGGATACCAAGGCGCACCACATGCGCTTCCTGCGTCCGCGAAGTCGAGTGAGTCGAACACGGAGCTGCACATGTGGATTAAGGAGGTCAGCTGGTGTCGATGACGCCCGACGGCGTGAACCATACGATGCGCATGGTTGTGCGTAAGGGAAACCAGCAGGAGCGCGGAGAAGGCGGCTTCATGTCGCTTATTGAGATCGACGGCCAGCCGGCTGTCCCGCCGACCGTCGGCGAGTCTATTGCGACGAAAAGTGGCCTGGTGGTTACCAAAATCGCGGAGGAGAAAGAGGGGCCGTTCGATGTGGATCGGTTCCAGGTGCGCGTGCTGGGGCTGGGGGAGCTGAACGTGCGCGTGCGCGTGGCGCACCCGCTGCTGCAGACGCCGACCGAGGCTGAGACCCACTTCAACGTGGAACTTTCCGACGTGCTGATGACGTCACCCGTGCACGGCGTGCTGGGGCAGACTTTTATGAACTCCCCGGAGCAGCTGCAGCGCGCGGTTAAGTACTCGCACTTGGCGGCGCTGCTTCACCACCCCGTGGACGTGGATAAGGCGGAGGGCAAGGGGTTTCTGGACGGCGATGTGGAGGACTACATCTCCTTGTTGATCATCGCGCCTTACTGCAAATACGCCAGCTACGGCTCTGTGTAAGGTTGCCTCACCAGCTGTGACGCTGTGGACATCTCTGTGTTCGTGCGTAACTCTGGATGGGAGACACTGGTGGCTTGGCCTGGTAGGTTGTCGGATGTCCCCTGGGCTGAGTGATAAGTTGGTGGAAGGGCGGAATTGGGTGTTGCTGTTGCCGTGCACCAGCCCACTGCTGCCTTGCTAGGCTAATAAGGGCTAGAAACTATTTGTTACTCTGCCTATTTGAAAGCACGAACTAAAAACATACCTCTTATCTGGAAACATCACAATGAAGGCCCACTTTGCGATCCCAGGAAAGTAGTCAAAGTTGTTTTGGAAGTTGGTTTGCTTGGGTTCTGCAATTCTTTTCGCCAACCTCTGACGAAAATGTGTCCCTCAAAACTCCGCTGTTTCCGCGCTACGCACCCGACTCGCGAAACGGATTTAGCATCTACGAAACAAAATCAACCCGTTCCTGGTCCTTGCTTAACGCGAAAATACTTATTCCTAGCTTTGGCGCGCGAGATGACTAAGGGATTGAGCGCGCTTCGTGCAGGTAAATCTGATCGCGCATAGGAGTGATCTGAAACAAAATTGGCCTACATATCTTCGTGTAAAATCAGATTCTATATTATCTAACAAATATGTCAAAACATCATAATGGATTGTGGTAGAGTTGATCTAGACTCTAGATCAAACGCTGGCTTAATCTTGTTTCAACTAACAGGATAATTACAGTAAATAACGAGTACAGATACGTGTATTGAGAGTATTAATCCATGCGGGCCTTCTCGCGGGCGATCGTGTCATTGACGTCATATCTCGTCATGAGCACCCATCGGTTCTTCATGATGTTGATACCGCGCGGACGCTCGACCAGCTCCCACGTCCCGTTGGCAATGATGCTCCTGATCTCCTTGTCCATCGCGGCCGTCACCGCCTTGCCCTTCCAGCTCGCCAATGCCTCCTTCACCGTCATGTTGGCGATGTCCCACCGGTGCTCCGGATCGGCGTGCATGTCAGGGTCGAGCTCGGGCAGGTCAGCGTCGGCCTGTGCGTCGTCGAGCATCATGTTGCAGGTGGTGGGGGGCAAGCAAGCGTGGTAGCTCAGCCGTTCTGAAGCCTTTCTGGGATGGGTAGAGCATCGCATTTCAGGCTTATCGACCAGGACCTCCACCACGTCACTGTCGTCAGACGGCTCCCTTGTCGACCAAATCTTGCTGCCTTCATCGGCTGCACCGACTCCCACAACGTCACTCAGCGAGTCATCGTCTAGATGCTCCCCTGTCGGGGGCTCTTCTACAGATTGCTCCCCCGGGGTCGGCTTCTCTGCCGACGGCTCCCCTGCGGTCAGCACCTCTGCCGACAGCTCCCCTGTGGTCTGCTCCCTTGTCATCAACCGCTTCCCTTCACCAACCTTCACAAAGTCACGTCGGCCACCGGCGATGCAATTGGTTGGTGCCGAGGGCGACGCACCAAGGCTCTCCTCATCGCCAGCGCCCGACAGAGACCTCTTCGCAGGAAGGTCGGCGACGAGCGGTGAAGGGGAGGGTGAGGAAGTTGTCGACGGGGAGGCTGCAGGGACAGGAGGAGGAGGTTGTGGTGGGTATGTAGCGTCTACATCATCAGGCTCGCCGTCCTCGACGAGCAGTGGGAGCATCGCCGATGATGTGTCCGTCTGCAAGGTAGGCGGCGTCCTCGTCGACGCAGACCCATACTCCGCCTTCCACAGCACAAGCGACAGGGTCTCGTAGAAGATCGCCTTGACCGTAGTGACCACTCTATTGTTGCTTAGATCGAGCACCTCCTAGCCCTTGCTCGGCGGCGAGACTCCGAGGTGAAGACTCAACGGGCCTTCGGCGACAGCTTCCTGCTGTGCTGCTTCTCGGGGACCATGAACTGCACCATGCAGCCCCACACGTGCGATAGCGTCATGTATGGTTTCTTCTCGAACAGCAACTCATGCGGCGTCGTCCCCGAAGGCAGCGACGTCCGTTCGAGGCATATGCACACCCAAACGACCTATCGCAAAGCAAGGTGCCACCAGTGGTGCTTCACGCCCATGTGAAGCAGCATCGTCCCCACGACCTCGACGACTGTACGCATCTCCCGCTCTGCCATATCGTTCTGCTGCAAATAATAGGGGCATGTCAGGTTGTGGAGGATACCCTTGTCTTCAACGAGGTTGGTAAAGGCCCGGCCGAGGAACTCCCCTCCGCAGTCCGAACGCATGAGTTACACCGTCTTTGACATCTGCCGCTCCACTACCTCCAGTCACTTTTCGAAGACGACCAGCACGTTGCTCTTCTTCGCGATCGTCCGAACCCACACATAGCGGGTCTTCATGTCCTTCAGCAGGAGAAAGTAGAGGCTGCCGTTGTTGGCGGCCACTCAAAATGACCCGCAGAGGTCAATGTGCACCACGTCGAGCGCATTCTCGGCGTCCGATCCTTTTTCGGGGAAGGTGTGCCGCGCCATCTTGCCGCCGACTGCGGGTTGGCTGCGGTCGACTGCTTGATGTCTAGACCAGCAGCGACCTCATGCTTCACCGAGCTCTTGATCTTGTCGAGCCGACGTGCGCGAGCTTGCTTGCCATATGTCCACGGTTGACTTCTTTGCCGATGAGATTGTTCGCAACCTCCGTCGAGGTCGCCGTGGACTTCGTCGAGCAGGGGCGCATGTCGGTGTAGAGAACCCTGCGGTGTAGCACGCTCGACCAAGGACATCGCTAGTAGCCAATACCAGCAATATCTCTTCGTCGTCATCCTGCAGCTTCACACCGTTGTCCTTGAGCTGGCCGGCCGATAGCAGGTTCGCCTGCACATCTTGAACGTAGAGCATGTCGGTGACAAGGACCTGCTTCCCGGGCTCCCCTTGCAGAGCGACGGTGCCACGGCCTTGTGTCAGAATGTATTTGCTGTCTAGCCTGCAGTGGGGTACTCTGTAATGAGTACAACCCAATTTAGGGTGTTGTACTTGTATCCCAACTCTTGCTAGTGAAACCCCTCATTCTCCTTTCCAATTCTCTCGACACTCAATTCCCTCGACACTCAACTCTCTCGACACTCACTAGCCATGGCTCCTAACTCACGCTAGCATTCTAGCATGGTATTAAGAGCATAAATTTCCTAGGACCTAATGTTAATGGGCCCACCACCTACTGCCCTGCTAGCCTAGGCCCCGGCCCGTCGCCCCTTGGCGTCGCCCCTAGCCCCTAGGCTCGGCCCCTTGGCCCCGTCGCCTCGGCCCCTTGGCCCCGTCGACTCCGTCGCCCGCGCCCGGCCCGTACTTAGCCCGCGATCGGCCCGTACCTAGCCCGCGCTCGGCCTCGTTCCTAGCCCCGTGCCCGGCCCGTATTTCGCCCGCGCCTGGCCCCGTACCTAGCCTCGCGCCCGGCCCGTACCTAGCCCGCGCTCGGCCCCGTTCCTAGCCCCGCGCCCGGCCCGTACCTCGCCCGCGCCTGGCCCCGTACCTAGCCCGCGATCAGCGCGTACCTAGCCTCGCGCCCGGCCCGTACTTAGCCCGCGATCGGCCCGTACCTAGCCCGCGCTCGGCCCCGTTCCTAGCCCCGCGCCCGGCCCGTACCTCGCCCGCGCCTGGCCCCGTACCTAGCCCGCGCCCGGCCCGTACCAAGCCCGCGCCTGGCCCCGTCCTTCGCCCAGCGCCCGGCCCCGTCTCTTGCCCGCGCTCGGCCCAGTACCTAGCCCGCGCCCGGCCCCGTACCTAGCCTCGGCCCGTCAACACCCGCGCCCGGCCCCTTGTTTGGCCCCTCGGCCCCCCCCCCTAGGCCACTCCCGGCCCCTTGTTTGGCCCCTCGGCCCCACCTCAGAGCCCTACACCCGGCCCCCTGTTTGGCCCCTCGGCCCCGCCCCTCGGCCCCGTGTGACTGGCCCCTCGGCCCCCCCCTAGGCCCCCCGGCCCCTTGTTTGGCCCCGCGGCCCCTAGGCCCCTCAGCCCCACCTCAGAGCCCGGCGCCCGGCCCCCTGTTTGGCCCCTCGGCCCCGCCCCTCGGCCCCATGTGATTGGCCCCTCGGCCCCCCCCCTAGGCCCCCCCCGGCCCCTTGTTTGGCCCCGCGGCCCCTAGGCCCCTCGGCCCCACCTCAGAGCCCTGCGCCCGGCCCCCTGTTTGGCCCCTCGGCCCCGCCCCTCGGCCCCGTGTGATTGGCCCCTCGGCCCCCCCCTAGGCCCCCCGGCCCCTTGTTTGGCCCCGCGGCCCCTAGGCCCCTCGGCCCCAACTCAGAGCCCTTTGCCCAGCGCCCGGCCCCGTACCTGCCCAGCGCCCGGCCCCGTACCTGCCCAGCGCCCAGCCAAGTACCTGCCCAGCGCCTGGCCCCGTACGTGCCCAGCGCCCGGCCCCGTACCTGCCCAGCGCCAGGCCCCGTACCTGCCCAGCGCCCCGCCCCGTACCTGCCCAGCGCCCGGCCCCGTACCTCCCCAGCGCCCAGCCCCGTACCTGCCCAGCGCCTGGCCCCGTACCTGCCCAGCGCCCGGCCCCGTACCTGCCCAGCGCCCGGCCCCGTACCGGCCCAGCGCCCGGCCCCGTACCTGCCCAGCGCCCAGCCCTGTACCTGCCCAGCGCCCGGCCCTGTACCTGCCCAGCGCCCGGCCCCGTACCTGCCCAGCGCCCGGCCCCGTACCTGCCCAGCGCCCGGCCCCGTACCTGCCCAGCGCCCGGCCCCGTACCTGCCCAGCGCCCGGCCCAGTCCCTGCCCAGCGCCTGGCCCCGTACCTGCCCAGCGCCCGGCCCCGTACCTGCCCAGCGCCCGGCCCCGTTCCTGCCCAGCGCCCGGCTCCGTACCTGCCCAGCGCCCGGCCCCGTCCCTAGCCATGGCCCCGTCACCCCTAGCCATGGCCCCGTCGCCCCTAGCCATGAGCCCTCGCGACCTGCTGCCCCTAACCGCGGCCCCGGTGCCCTGTTGCAACATGGTGGGTGAGGGGGTGGCAAGACGGGGTTCTTCCTGCCCGCGTGCCCTACAGTCGCACGCGCAGCTCCGCCCCCGCCCCCCTCCCCCCCCTACCCCCCCTCCATGGGGATGGCGGGGAGAGGGTGTGAGGGGGTGGCGGATGTGCCTCAGCAGCAGCAGCTGCCGCCACGCCTCCTCCTCTCTCTCTCCCTGCCGCACCTTGTGTTGGGAGAGGGGGGGGGGGGCTTGGAGGTTCAGGGGGAGGCAGGAGGGGATTTGCAGCACCAGGTCCCCCACCCTTCTCCTACCTCCCCCTGCTGTGGGTGCAGCAGAGGGGGGGAGGGGATCTGCAGCACCCCCCCCCCCCCCCCCCCCCCCCCCTCCTCATCCTTCTCCTACCTCCCCCTGCTGCGGGTGCAGCAGTGGGGGGGAAGGGATCTGCCATCCCCCTGCTGCGGATGCGGCAGTGGGGGGAGTGGACCTGCAGCACCTGCCCCCCCTGCCCCCCCCCTTCTCCTCCATCTCTCTGCTGCTGGTGCAGCAGTGGGGGGAGAGTATGGGAGTGGCGGGTGTGGCCAACCTGCTGTCGCCCGAGCGGCTCCTGCACCGCCCCCCCCCCCCCCCCCTGCCCCCCCCCCCCCTTTCTCCTCCATCCCCCTGCTGTGGGTGTGGCGGTGGGGGGGAGGGGATCTGCAGCTCCAGCCCCCCCCCCCCCTTCTCCTCCGTCTCTCTGCTGCAGGTGCAGCAGTGGGGGAGGGTATGGGGGTGGCGGGTGTGGCCAACCTGCTGTCGCCCGAGCGGCTCCTGCACCGCCCCTTCTCCTACCTCCCCCCTGCTGCGGGTGCAGCAGTGGGGGGGGAGGGGATCTGCGGCACCAGCCCCCCCCCCTTCTCCTACCTCCCCCTGCTGCAGCAGTGGGGGGGAGGGGATCTGCAGCAACCCCCCCCCCCCCCCCCCCCCCCTCTCCCCCTTCTCCTCCATCCCCTGCTGCAGGTGCAGCAGTGGGGGGAGGGTATGGGGGTGGCAGGTGTGTGAACCGTCCCCTCCTCCTCCTCCACCTTCGTCTCCCACTGCTGCAGCTGCCGCTGAGGGGGGTGGGTGTGTGGGAGCCGAGGGAGTGGTGCTAGGGGGGTGACGTGGGAGTGGAGCTAGGGGTGCAGCAAGGGGTGTGTGAAAGGGGTGTAACGCACCACCTAACTTCTTCCTAGTCTAGGTCGAGAAATGTCTCGACAGAAATCGGACTACGGGAGTTGAAGGTTGAGTTGGGAGAGAAAGGTTGGCTTGGTATTCCAAACCTCAACTTTGAGGCTTTGGACTTTCCAACCCAACAAAAGTGAAGATTGGGAAGTTTTTTCCAACCCAAGCAAATGAATGTGCAAGGTTGGATTTCCAACCAATGGGAAGTTGACAGTTGTTACAATCCACACAAAGTTTAAAACAACCATACAATTATGTTAAGTTGGGTTTTCCCCAACCAAACTAAAGTGCCACATAGGCTCCAAGCCTATTAGCTCCCCAACCATGGAAGCCATGGTTGGGAAGAGCCCCAAGGGGTATGATGGAAGGGGTTGGAGCTCTCAAGCTCATTCCCACTTCCCAACTCCAACAATCTAACTTGGAAATGGGATTTTCACTCTAAGTCTTTGGTTCTCCTAATAAGCTCTCCTACACAACTAGACTTCTGTTATCTCAAGGATAAGCTCTACCAGAAGCTAGCTACCTACCTACTAAAGCTTCATCAACTCTTCAAGTCACTATTAAGGCTAGAATATCCCTTGGTGGGATTAGTTTAATCTTGAAAGCCTTGTATCTTGATTTTAAATAAATTGTTAAGGAGGATCTATATTTAACACACGGTTGCCGTTGTTATAAGGGCCGTGGTTGTTACATTGGTATCTAGAGCTAAGGTTATCCTAAGCCTAGTGGGAATTTTGCCCCTATATTTTTTTTTTATATATAGATCTTGGAGTTGTGGTTTCTCATTAAGAGAACACTCAAGATCTGGAAGCTTGAAGAGTTCAAGATCTACAAGATCTACAACTGCAACTTCAAGCTAAGAAGAGAGATTTATCTCTCTTGCCCACCTTTTGGTGGAAGACTCTCTACTGTTGAGTAGTGGAGTATAAACTTGGATCTGGAGGATTTGTTGAGGGTTATACAAGTTCTCTTCGTTGAGATTTGGATAGACCCTGCCCTTTCACTTAGGTGATTGGGAGTGCTTGACAACAAATCTGTTACCTTTGGTAACTTGGATTATTCTGTGGAAGAAATTTCTTTTATAAGAATTTCTTGCTTTACCATTGAGGTGGTAAAAAGACTTTAACAGAATCAACCCAAATCTTACAAGCTCCCTTAATCCTTATGGCATCTGGCCAAGAGAAGGATATGGCAAGGGAGGAAGGGCCCACTGCACCTAAAGAGGTGGTGAACAATGCTGCTGAGATTGACCTCAATCAAGATGAGACAATGGCTGACCTTGAGTTGGATGATGTTGAGGACTTGGACCTGGACCTTGGAGATGAGGCTGAGAACCATGGTGAAGCTGAGAACCATGGTGAAGCTGAGAACCATGGTGAAGCTGAGAACCATGGTGAAGCTGAGAATCATGGTGAAGCTGAGAACCATGGTGAGGCTGACAACCTTGGGGAAGAGGATAACACCGATGGAAAGGAGGCCTCTGGTGATGAAAATGACTTCACTGAGGGTGAAGGCATGACTTATCCTATCTCCGAGGAGATTGTCCAACTCCAGGCTAAGGTGGCAACTCAGAATATCACCATCCTGCAGTAGCAGACGTCCATTGATGGACTCAAGAAGCACACTCAGAACCTCGAGGCTAGGCTGAGCATTACCATGAAGGAGGTTACTAAGTTCCGTCGCAGCCTGGGCACTAAAAACCGCCAAATTGAGTGGTTTCAGAAGACTTGCAAGAATCTGCAAGCATCATTCAACAAGCTCAATGAACAGTTGACCCATCTTAGGAGGGAGGGTATTTACGAACCTCCTCCTGGGCGTAGGCCCGCTCCTGCTGCTCAGCCGGCACCCGCTCCGCCCGCACCCCCGGCGGTAGGCGCTGCGACTATGCATCAGCCACCTCCAACTGAGACCTCGCCCTTTGGGTCTCTCTCGGCGCCTCTGCCTGAGTTTAACCATAACAAGACGGAGGTGCAGCCTTGGCTCAACCTGGTGGATTCCACCATGATCCTTGCGAATGTGCGCCCCGAGGCTCGCGTCACTGCAGCTACTCGTGCGTTGGACGAGGTGGCCCGCAGGGCAGTGTATGGCGCTAAGAAGCAGGCACAGTGACCGTTTGAATGGCCGGAGTTCTGCACCGCGCTGAAAGAGGCATTCATGGTCAAGAAGTCCGACCTGGAACTGCGCGGACGCCTTGAGCGTATCAAGTGTCATGACCGTTCGGTGCAGGATTATGCGGTCGAGTTTGAGGCCACAGCACGCTTGCTCCAAAAGCCCTTGGCTGAGGAAGAGATGATGCACATCTTCATGAAGGGCCTCCCTGTCAACCTGCAGGAGGCACACATGACCGGCGGCATGACCAATTGGACGACTTACAAGGAGATGAAGGAGCAGGTGATCAAAACCGACAACATCATTCGCACGTACATTTTTGGCCCCGAAAAGACAGGCCAGCAGCCCCGTGCTGAAGGCCCTGGTGGTCATGGGAACCGGCCCCAGAATGCGAAGGGTGGAAGCGGTAGGAACAAAAGGCCTTTCTCGCAGCGTGATCACCAGCTGGGTCCACAAGCCAAGAGGCCTAACGGAGGGGGAGGTCATGGTCCTAACAAGCCGGATTTCTCCGACAAGCGGTGCAGAGGCTGTGGAAGGATGGGGCACATCGCATCCCAGTGCCGTAACAAGAACCCAATCAAGTATTCTGGGAAGCCTAAGCAAGACGGCGCTGGATCTTCTGGAAAGAAGGATTTTGAGAAGCCCAACTAGGGTGTGGGTACCTAGTTGGAGGAGTAGATCGAGTGGATGAGGCATATGTGCTATGTGATGATGATATATTAAAGCTAGAGAAGCTTGTTGATTGCAAAGTCTCTTGTTTGTTTGCCTCTTCTTTTAATAAAAACTCTGTTTTTTATCCTCGATCGTACCCACTTGAGAAAATTTCCATGGAAGCAATGCAAGCTAAATTTTCAATTATTTTCTGTGGCTTGGACATTCTGCCTTCTGTCATTGAGATTGTGAGTCATTGCACTCAAGAGCACCCCCTGACTTCGGTCGCGTTGGTGACTCGCACAGTGAAAGGCGAATTGTTCCATGCGCTTCGTGGATGGCCGGTCCTAGCGGCGTGGGACAAGGGACACCATGTGTGGTGGACCAACTCTCAGTCACATGGACGCGCTCGTCACAACGTCAAGGTGTACTTAAAACATTCGACGAGTATTCTGGCATGTCCTATTCGCCCAAAGCATCAACAAAATTTGTTGCTTGCGGGTAGCGTGAACGGGGAAAACGCAAAAATCCTTGTTGACACGGGTGCAACTGTTTCCCTCTTTGACGAAAAGTGGGCTACAGCACGCACGATCCTCGTTGAAGGACCGTCTTGCCCCATTCTCCTGGGTGATGATAGCATCATCCCAAGCAAAGGGCAGACACGGATCAACATGGAGATTGAGGGTTATCACGAAGAGATCTGCGCGTATGTTTTACCCCTTCTTGCAGGCGTCGACCTTGTCCTTGGAATGGATTGGCTTCGAGCGAATGAAGTCAAGCTCGATTTCCAGGACAATACTGTCTCATTCTTAAAGAATGGTGACACAGTCCAATGGCAAGTGCCTAAGGACTTGATCACGAACGAACAACAAACGTCGAAGCGTCCCGATGTGAGTTTTGCGCTCGCAAATGAGTTCGGACAGCATGTTCGACAAGCAGATACCTTCTTTGTGGTACAGCTTGAGAATGCTCAACACGAGATGCCTGGGGTCGAGGATTTCCCGCCTCAGATGAAAGCACTGGCGGACGAGTTTGCGGAGGTTTTTGAGCCCATCCCAGATGGCCTTCCTCCGGACCGTGCTGTCGGTCACACCATTCCAGTGGAGCCTGGAAAACTCCCACCTTTTAGACCTCTGTATCGCCTCAGTCCAGCTGAGTACGAGGAGGCTAAACAGCAAATTGAGGAGTATCTCAGGAAGGGATGGATTGAACCAAGCGCATCACCTTACGGAGCGCCGATCTTGTTCGTGAACAAAAAGGGCGGAGGGTTACGCATGTGCGTAGACTACCGTGCTCTGAATAAGATAACGGTGAAGAACAGGTATCCCCTACCGAGAATAGAGGACATGTTCGACAAACTCCAGGGTGCCCAGTGGTTCAGCGCATTGGACCTCGCGCAGGGGTATCACCAATTGCGCATCACTGAAGAAGATGTATCCAAGACGGCTTTCCGATCGCCGTTTGGTCATTTTCAGTGGCGAGTGCTGAGCTTTGGCTTGACCAATGCTCCTGCATCTTTTCAGAGAGCTATGAATGATGTCTTTCGGGAGGCGATTGGACAGTTCGTTCTAGTCTATCCGGATGACATCTTGGTTTACTCCAGGACGGAAGAAGAGCACACGCGACACCTTAAGTGGGTGTTAGGGAAACTTCGAGAGCATAAGGTTTATACTCATCTGTGGAAGTGTCATTTCTACAAACGCGAGTTGGAATATCTTGGCCATCTCGTGGGAAATGATGGTCTCAAAGTAGACCCAAAGAAAGTTGTCGCAGTCCAGAACTGGCCGGTACCACAAGATGTGGGTCAAATCAGGTCGTTTTTGGGACTGGCGAACTATTTTCGTCGATTCTTGCAGAATTATTCTACCGTTGTTGCTCCATTGACGGCCCTCACTCGCAAGAGTAGTGCTTGGCAATGGACACAACAATGCCAAAAGGCATTCGACGAGGTCAAGCGAATGCTGACCAATGCTTCGGTACTGGTTTTACCAGATCCGACAAAGCCCTATGAGGTTGTTACTGACGCCTCATTGATTGGGATTGGGGCGGTCCTCTTGCAAGAAGGGAGACCAGTGGCATTTGAGAGTCGAAAGCTCTCCCCGGCAGAGCAGCGCTATACGACATCCGAACAAGAACTGTTGGCGGTCGTTCATGCGCTACGTACATGGCGATGTTATCTGGGGGGTGTGGACTTTGTGGTTACGACTGATCACTGTCCAAACACCTACTTCTCCACCCAAGCCACGCTTACTCGACGTCAAGCCCGATGGGCGGAACTCTTTAGTGGGTTCACCTTTGATATTCGATATCGAGCGGGTTCGACGAACCTGGCTGACCCCCTCAGCAGACAGCCGATAGGGGCAGCAACACGGCTAGACGAGACAGAGGATGCGGCGGTATTTTTGGCTTGCTTCAGTGTCCTAGCAATGGCTCGAGTGAGTGAGATTACCTTCAGTGGTTTCCTGAAACGCATCCGCACAGGGTATCAAATTGACTCCTGGTTTTAGAACCCACGAAACACGAAGGAAATCAAGTGGGAGCATGAGCTCTGGTGGCGTAAGAAGGAGATTGTTGTACCTCACGTGGGTAACCTGCGGAATGATATTCTGGAAGAAGTGCATGCCACCAAGTACGGAGGACACCTAGGGGTCAAGAAGACCAGGTGGGCCCTGAGTGATGTGTACTGGTGGCCGGGATTGGGCACTGAGGTCCAGCAATTCGTGGCGCGCTGCGACGCATGCGCACGAAATAAAACGGACACAAAGAAGCCTGGTGGTTTGCTTCAACCACTCGAGATCCCGAATGAACCTTGGGAGAGCGTATCCTTGGATTTTATCACGGACCTTCCTAAGACTCGCGATGGCCATACAGCGATCCTAGTGTTTGTGGATCGTCTGACAAAAATGGTGCATTTCGTGGCTACTACAACTGACGTATCTGCGGAAGATACGGCCAAATTGTTTGTGGCGCACGTTTTCCGCTTACACGGGTTACCACGTGTATTGGTGTCCGACAGGGATCCGCGCTTCACAAGCCGGTTCTGGCAAGAAGTCACACGGACACTAGGGACGAAGCTCAAGATGTCATCGGCGTTCCACCCACAAACAGATGGGCAGACGGAACGAACAAAACGGACACTTGAGCAGATGCTTTGTTCATTCATTGGCCCAACTCAGGATGATTGGGACGAGTTGTTGCCTGTCGTTGAATTCTCAGTGAACAATTCAGTTCATGAAGGTACACGTGAGAAACCTTTCATTCTGAACTATGGTCGGCATCCCACAACACCTGCTACGCATGGGATCGGTGGATTGAAAATTCCAGCCGCTAAAGACTTTGTTGGCAAGCAGCAAGAACCGCTCAAGTCTGCTCGCCATTGGCTGCAACTCTCTCAGCAGCGACAAAAGTCTTACGCCGACATGAAACGCCGGGAAGTCTCGTTTGAGGTTGGAGACAAAGTTTTGTTGAGCACGAAGAACATTCGTCTCAAAATCCCTGGAGCACGAAAGCTGTTCCCTCGATGGATTGGGCCATTCGAGGTGATCAAGCGTGTTGGTGTGGTGGCCTACAAGCTTTAGCTACCTGATACACTACAGATTCACGACGTCTTCCACGTGTCTCTGTTGAACAAGTACGTTGCAGAGGGCAAGTACTTGCCGCCACCAACGATCGTCCTGGGGGAGGAACTGTTTTATGAAGTCGAACGAGTGCTGATGCATCGTGATCGATAGCGCGGCCGCAAGACAGTACGAGAGTTCCTCATCAAGTGGAAAGGCTATGGGCCTGAACACAACTCATGGGAACCAGAAGAGCAGCTGACTGAAACTGCAGTTCAGTCATACATGACAGATCTGGCCCGACGAGCTGCCGCACAACCGGTGGATGGTGTTGACCCTGGTCGTAATGTGCCACGGCGTGCTCGTAGCACTCGTCCTAAGAAGCACCCTAAGGCAACGGGGGGGAGGAGTGTAACGCACCACCTAACTTCTTCCTAGTCTAGGTCGAGAAATGTCTCGACAGAAATCGGACTACGGGAGTTGAAGGTTGAGTTGGGAGAGAAAGGTTGGCTTGGTATTCCAAACCTCAACTTTGAGGCTTGGGACTTTCCAACCCAACAAAAGTGAAGATTGGGAAGTTTTTTCCAACCCAACCAAATGAATGTGCAAGGTTGGATTTCCAACCAATGGGAAGTTGACAGTTGTTGTTACAATCCACACAAAGTTTAAAACAACTATACAATTGTGTTAAGTTGGGTTTTCCCCAACCAAACTAAAGTGCCACATAGGCTCCAAGCCTATTAGCTCCCCAACCATGGAAGCCATGGTTGGGAAGAGCCCCAAGGGGTATGATGGAAGGGGTTGGAGCTCTCAAGCTCATTCCCACTTCCCAACTCCAACAATCTAACTTGGAAATGGGATTTTCACTCTAAGTCTTTGGTTCTCCTAATAAGCTCTCCTACACAACTAGACTTCTGTTATCTCAAGGATAAGCTCTACCAGAAGCTAGCTACCTACCTACTAAAGCTTCATCAACTCTTCAAGTCACTATTAAGGCTAGAATATCCCTTGGTGGGATTAGTTTAATCTTGAAAGCCTTGTATCTTGATTTTAAATAAATTATTAAGGAGGATCTATATTTAACACACGGTTGCCCGTTGTTATAAGGGCCGTGGTTGTTACAAGGGGGGTGGGACAGTTGGGGGAGGTTGAACGGAGGCTGTCGTCTTGTCGTCCGCAGCACCTGTAGTCCGGGGCTCTGCTTCTGGTAGCTCAGAGAGCCTGCTGCGCCTGACGCGTGTGGGTCCGTTGCTCCTGCCGCTCAGAGTTAGCCGCAGAGCCAGTTACTCCTGTAGTCCGGGGATACGGCTCCGGTAGCCACAGTGCGCGCCGCTCCTGCTGCCCGTGTGTCTGCAGCATCAGCCGTCGCCTCCTATCTCCTCTCCTCTCACAGTCCAGCCTGTCAAACTTATATATGCTATAGTCTGTTTAGGCTGTAGTGGGGTAGTTCTTAGAGGGTACAACACTTTTATGTTTTCTACTTGTACCCACCTGCTTTCCTAGTTCATACTCATTCCTCTCATTTTTCTCACATGGTATAGAGCAGGTTCCCTAGTGGAACTGTTTTTTTTAGGGCCCACCACTACGCAATTTTTTTTTCCTTACCTGCCCGAAGCGCGTTTCGCGTTTGTCCTAGCTGCGCCCCGTGCGCCTGCCCTTCGCGGCCCCTTAGCGGCCCTTCGTGCCCCCCCCCCTTTCGCGGCCCTTCGCGGCCCCTCGCGGCCCTTCGCGGCCCCTCGCGGCCCTTCGCGGCCCCTCGCGGCCCTTCGCGGCCCCTCGCGGCCCTTCGCGGCCCCTTAGCGGCCCTTCGCGGCCCCCTTCGCGGCCCTTAGCGGCCCCTTTCGCGGCCCTTCGCGGCCCCTCGCGGCCCTTCGCGGCCCCTTACAAGGCCCTTCGAGGCCCCCTTCGCGGCCCTTCGCGGCCCTTTGCGACCCCTTAGCGGCCCTTCGCGCCCCCCCCCCCCCCTTCGGCGGCTCTTCGCGGCCCCTTCCGGCCCCTGCTGACGCGCCCCTGCTGGCGCGCCCCTACCGGCCCCTGCTGACGCGCCTCTGCCGGCCCCTGATGACGCGCCCCTACTGGCGCGCTCCTGCCGGCCCCTGCTGACGAGCCCCTGCCGGCCCCTGCTGGCGCGGCCCCTACTGGCGCGCCTCTGCCGGCCCCTGCTGACGCGCCCCTGCTGGCGCGCCCCTGCCGGCCCCTGCTGACGCGCCTCTACCTGCCCCTGCTGACGAGCCCCTGCCGGCCCCTACTGGCGCGGCCCCTACAGTCCCGGCCCGCCCCTGCACCCGTCTCTGGTAAGCCGAGCCGCGCCGCCCAGCCAAGCCGCGCCGCCCAGCCGAGCCGCGCTGCCCAGCCGAGCCGCGCCGCCCAGCCGAGCCGCGCCGCCCCAGCCGAGCCGCGCCGCTCAGCCGAGCCGCGCCGCCCTCACCGAGCCGCACTGCCCTACCGAGCAGCACTGCCCTGCACTACCCTGCTGCTACTGTTTCTACTGCTGCTACTGCTGCTCCTGCTGCTACTCTTGCTACTGCTCCTACTGCTGCTATGGCTAGTCCTACCGTTCTCACCTTTGATGCTGAGGGACGTGCAGTTGATTTTGACGTGTGGGTTGACGACCTACAGCTCTTTCATTAGTGTGATTCTAGGGATGGGGTATCCCTTTTCGATCACACGTCCGGTGTTTCCACTGCTCCTGCTGCCACTGCTGACAGTACTGTTCGCTCGCAGTGGACCACTCGTGACGCTGTTGCTCGTCTTGCTGTTCGTAGTCACCTGCCGCCTGCTGAGCGCGCACACTTTGGCCAGTACAAGACTGCTCAGTCTTTGTACGACGCTGTAGTTGCACGCTACTCCTCCCCTGCCACTGCTGCCCTCAGCCGCCTCATGATGCCGTACCTTTTCCCTGACCTTGCCGCCTTTGCCACAGTCGCTGACCTAGTTGCTCACCTTCGCACTAGTGACGCCCGCTACCGCGCTGCCCTTCCCACTGAGTTCTGTGCCAAGAACCCCCCCCCCCATGTACATCACCCTTTACTACCTAGTCACCCGCCTCCCTGACTCTCTCTCTTCAGTCAGGGACCACTTTCTCGCCCTTTGCCCCACCGAGCTGACTATCGACCTGCTAGAGGAGCGCCTTGCTGCAGCTGAGAAGATTATCTTAGCTGTAGGTGCTTCTCGCGGCGACCGTCGCACCCCCTTCTTTGAGGGGTGTTCCCCTGTCCCCCTTCTCCCCTCTGTTGCTTCTGCTGCTGCTGTCAACCTCGTTGGCACTGAGGAGGTCGGAGCTGCGTCTGCCCCTTGTGGGAGACGCCGCAACAGCAAGGGCAAGGGGAGCAAGGGTGGTGGAGGGGGCGGCGGGGGAAGCAGTGGAGGAGGTGGAGGCGGTGGAGGAGGTGGCGGTGTAGGTGGGGGTCGTACCGGGAGTGGGGGCGTCAGTGGCGGCGGTGGAGGTCGTGGCGGAGGTGGCGGAGGTGGTGGAGGCAGCGGGAGCGGTGGTGGAGGTGGCGGCAGCGGTGGTGCTGGGCGAGGTGCAGCAGCGCAGCGTGGAGGCTTTGGTGGCAGCCAGCGCCAGCAGCAGCTGCGCACCCGTGAGACCCCGTCGGTTCAGCAGCTTTGTGAGTGGTACGCTGGGCGTGGGAGGTCTGGGAGTGCAGGTCCCTACACTTACGTTCTTCGCTCCGGCACTCGTAGTGGGGAGGTGTGTGGGCTCCCACACACCACGCAGCGCTTCTTCGGTCGCTTGACTGACGCTTGGTGTACCCAGTTTCCTGACGCCGTTGAGCTCCCTCGCTGGCATGATCTGCTTCTGCAGAATGTGCCTATCTTTGATCTTGATTTTGATGCTATCCTTGCTGCCATGTATGCTCTTGCTGATAGTGCTGAGGGTGAGTGTTACCTGAGTGTCCCGCCCGACCCGGGCATTGCGGCTGCTGCTCTAGGTGCTAGTGCGGCTGCTGCTCTAGGTGCTAGTGCGTCTGCTGCTCCAGGTGATGGTGCGTCTGCTACTCCAGGTGCTGGTGCATCTACTCTCTGTGGTACTGCACCTACTGAGTCCTTGCACACTTTCACACTTGACTCTGGTGCTTCGCGCTCTTTCTTTAGAGACAGCACCACGCTCACGCCGCTCAGTCGGCCTGTTGCGGTCTCCCTTGCTGACCCCTCAGGGGGCCCAGTCCTTGCACACTCCTCCACGGTTCTACCGTGTCCTGCGGCCCCGTCGGGCTTGCTGTCGGGACTCCACCTCCCCTCGTTCTCTACGAACTTGGTGAGTGGAGCTGACCTCCAGGACGCGTGGGTTGACCAGTTCACCCCTGGAGGTCAGCGTGTGACCCACTGCACTTGCTCTCGGACGGGCCGCCACCTGGCCACGTTCACCCGTCGGCCAGGGTCGAGTCTGTACACACTGACTACTGCGCCTCCTTCGGTCCCTGCGTCTGGTCAGGTAGCTGCGTCTAGTCAGGTGTTTGCTGCCGCGTCCAGGTCTAGTCCTGCGTCTGCCCCCTGCTCGTGTCGTCCTCTGGCGCACGAGACTCTCCTTTCGCACCACCGCCTTGGTCACCCCTCCCTGCCTCGTCTTCGAGGTATGGCCTCCCGTGCTCTTGTCTCTGGACTCCCCAGGTCCCTCCCTCCCCTTCCTCCGGGGCCTGCCCCCACCTGTGTTCCTTGTGTTGAGGGCCGGCAGCGCGCCGCTCCTCACTCCTCCTCGTTCCCTCCGACTGAGGCTCCTCTGCAGACTCTTCACATGGACGTGTGGGGCCCAGCCCGCGTCCGTGGACAGGGTCACGAGCGCTACTTCCTGCTGGTCGTTGACGACTACTCGCGTTACACCACAGTCTTCCCCTTGCGCAGCAAGGGTGAGGTCCCTGAGGTGTTGATCGACTGGATCCGCGGTGCTCGTCGCCAGCTCAGTGAGAGTTTCGGCCCGGACCTTCCTGTTCTGCGTCTGCACTCAGACAGAGGCGGGGAGTTTTCCTCCGACCTCCTGAGAGCCTTCTGTCGTTCGGAGGGCATCCGCCAGACGTTCACGCTTCCGGCCTCCCCGCAGCAAAATGGGATTGCTGAGCGCCGCATTGGCATGGTCATGGACGTCGCTCGTACGTCCATGATCCATGCGGCTGCTCCCCATTTTCTGTGGCCGTTCGCGGTTCAGTACGCTGCGCAACAGATCAACCTTCAGCCTCGTGTCTCCTTGCCGGAGACCACACCTACTCTGCAGTGGACGGGGAAGGTTGGCGATGCGTCCGCGTTCCGTGTCTGGGGATCTCGAGCTTTTGTCCGCGATACTACAGCGGACAAGCTGTCCTCCCGTGCCGTTCCCTGTGTCTTCCTTGGCTTCCCTCCTGACGCACCCGGGTGGCAGTTCTACCACCCCACCTCGCGTCGTGTTCTGTCCTCTCAGGACGTCACGCTTGACGAGTCGGTGTCGTACTACCGTCTCTTTCCCTACCGCACTGCCTCTCCCCCCCCCCCCGCCGCTCTTCCTGGCACCAGGTACTCCCCCGGTAGACCCCCTCCCCCCCCAGGGTCCTGCCCCCTCAGGTGTGTCCCAGGTAGACCCTGCCGAGCCGGTCGAGGTAGCTGTCGACTCAGGTGCTGAGTCTAGGGGTGCTGAGCCTGCGGGTGCGGGGACTGGGGGTGCTGAGTCTGGGGGTGCTGAGTCTGGGCGTGCTGAGCCTGGGGGTGCTGAGCATGGGCGTGTGGAGCCTGAGGGTACTGTGTCTTGAGGTGCTGAGCCTGCGCGTGCTGAGTCAGGAGGTGCTCTAGGTGTTCCGCCGCGGCGGGAACCTCTCTCTCCACAGCAGCTTCGTGAGTGGTACTCTCGGCGCTGTCGGGGTGCTGCTGGAGCTACTGGAGGTGCTGCTGGGGCTTCTGGAGGTGCTGCTGGTGCTGGTGCTGCTGGAGGTGCTGCTGGTGCTGGAGGTGCTGCTGGAGCTTCTGGAGGTGCTGCTGGTGCTGGTGCTGCTGGAGGTGCTGCTGGTGCTGGAGGTGCTGCTGGTGCTGGAGCTGCTGGAGGTGCTGCTGGTGCTAGAGCTGCTGGAGCTGCTGGAGGTGCTACTGGTGCTGGAGCTGCTGGAGGTACTGCTGGTGCTGGAGCTGCTGGAGCTGCTGGAGGTGCTGCTGGTGCTGGAGCTGCTGGAGGTGCTGCTGGTGCTGGTGCTGCTGGAGCTGCTGGAGGTGCTGCTGGTGCTGGAGCTGCTGGAGGTGCTGCTGGTGCTGCAGCTGCTGGAGGTGCTGCTGGGACGGGAGACCCTGGGGCTGGGGGTTCCGGTTCTGTCTCTGCTGTTTCTGGAGGCGCTGCGCGGCCACGGCCGTACTACGTTCCGCTTCTTCAGCAGGTTCTTGGCTCCCCTCCTTCTCCTGGTCCTCCTCCTCCTTTCCTGCGTCCACCGCCTGTCCAGTCCCTGTCGCGCTTCCAGCCAGCCTCTCCACTGCCTGGTCCTTCTCCTTACTCTGGACCGACTAGAGGTCTTACGGAGCGTCGTGAGCCTGAGTCTCGTCCTGTGTCACCTGAGTCTCGTTCTGTGTCGTCTGTCCGTCCTGTTCGCGCTGGTCGTGTTTCGCGTTCGCGTCCTCCTTCTGTCCCTGGCACTCACTCTATGACTCTGCGTCCTTCCACTGCTCCGCAGCGTGTCCCTCTGCCGTCTCCTCCTGCGTCCTCTCTTCCTGCTGGTCCGGACCCTGCGTCTGACTCCCTACGTGCTGCTAGTCCAGCTGTCACGCGTTTTCTGGCCACTGCTGTCACTGACCCTTTGTTTGAGTCCACTGCTGCGTCTGCTCTTGTTACTGAGCTTGTTGAATTTGCTGCAGCCTGTCGCCTAGACTACGCCGCTAGTCTTGTTGCTGAGTCTGCGTCTGTGTCTGTCTGTCCTCCGTCCGTCGGGGGTGAGTGTGCCCTTGGCACGGACGTTCTTGAGGACAGACAGGAGGAGTTTGAGTGCTTTGCTGCTTCTGTACCTCATCTCGTGTCCATGCT
Organism: Closterium sp. Naga37s-1; assembly: GCA_947471745.1. Lineage (NCBI taxonomy): Eukaryota > Viridiplantae > Streptophyta > Zygnematophyceae > Desmidiales > Closteriaceae > Closterium > Closterium sp. Naga37s-1. Next base: position 1,273,789 of record CANJKZ010000860.1, read on the forward strand.
GCTTGCCCTTGAGGGAGACCCGGATGCACCAGACATCCCGACCCCGCGCTCTTACGCAGAGGCGATAGAGGGTCCCTACTCCTCTCAGTGGCAGGCAGCCATGGACGCCGAGATGGCTTCCTGGAAGTCCACAGGCACCTACGTCGACGAGGTTCCCCCGCCTGGGGCGAACATCGTCAGTGGCATGTGGATCTTCAGGGTGAAGCGGCCGCCGGGTTCTCCGCCTGTCTTCAAGGCGCGTTACGTTGCACGTGGCTTCAGTCAGCGACAGGGAGTTGACTTCTTTCAGACCTTCTCCCCTACCCCGAAGATGACCACTCTTCGGGTACTGCTGTACGTAGCTGCTCAGCGTGACTACGAGCTCCACTCGCTTGACTTCAGCACAGCCTTCCTACAGGGCAGCCTGCACGAGGAGATCTGGCTGCGCCGCCCACCTGGCTTCACTGGGTCGTTTCCAGCTGGTACCCAGTGGAGCCTCCGGCGGCCAGTCGACGGTCTTCGTCAAGCACCTCGTGACTGGTACGACACACTCAGGACGACTCTTGCTGCTCTTGGTTTTGCTCCTTCCACTTCTGACCCTTCTCTGTTCTTACGCACCGACACTACTCTGCCGCCGTTCTACGTTCTCGTGTACGTAGACGACCTCGTCTTTGCTACTGCTGACACTGAGGCACTCGCCCACGTGAAGTCCGAGCTGCAGAAGAGACACACGTGCACAGACTTGGGTGAGCTGACAAGCTATCTTGGCTTGCGGATCACCCGGGACAGAGCACAGCGCACCATTACCTTGACTCAGTCACACATGGTGCAGCAGGTCCTTCAGTGCTTCGGCTTCACGTACTCCTCGCCACAGTCCACTCCTCTGCCTACCGGTCACTCGCTCTCAGCTCCACCTTTGGACGAGTCCGTAGAGCCGAGTGGCCCGTATCCAGAGCTTGTGGGCTGCCTCATGTACCTGTTGACTTGCACACGACCTGACCTCGCATACCCTCTCAGCCTTCTGGCTCGCTACGTGGCTCCCGGCAGGCACCGAAAGGTCCACTGGGATGCTGCAAAGAGGGTGTTGCGATACTTGTGCAGTACATCGGGCATGGGGCTCGTGCTTGGAGGACGGGCTCGAGCTGTCCTCACTGGTCACGCTGACGCCTCCTGGGTTGACGACTTGGCTACGCAGCGGTCGTCACAGGGTTACACCTTCAGTCTTGGCTCCGCTTCTGTCTCTTGGTGGTCTACCCGTTCTTCTTCTGTTCTCAGCTCCAGTTGTGAGGCTGAGATCTACGCTGGAGCCATGGCTGCACAGGAGCTACGCTGGCTCACCTACCTGCTGACCGACTTGGGAGAGGCGCCTCGTTCTCCTCCAGTTCTGTACGTCGACAACAAGGCCATGCTGGCCTTGTGTCAGGAGCACAGACTGGAGCACAGAACGAAGCACATTGCTCTGCGCTACTTCCTTGCTCGAGAGTTGCAGCAGCGTGGCCAGCTTTGTCTTGCTTACGTGGCCTCTCAGGCCAACACTGCTGATGTTTTCACCAAGGCACTTCAGCCTTGTGATCATCAGCGTTTCTGTACTGTGTTAGGCCTTGTACCTACTGTGCCTCACTTGCTTTCTTCTTGACTCTGCCTGTACTGTACTGTTTATACATATACCTGCATGCTCACACTTGCTAGGTTGTGATCACTGTATTGTTTGTTCTCCTTTATATAACTCTGCATGTGAACTGGTCTTGTGGCCATTTGCTTGTGCTCAGACTGCGTGGTGACTTTGTGATCCACCCTGAGCTTGCTTTGCCTTTCTTGACTGGTCTTGTGACCTCTTGTTCTCCCCCACTTTGCCTATGGGGGTGTGTCAAACTTATATATGCTATAGTCTGTTTAGGCTGTAGTGGGGTAGTTCTTAGAGGGTACAACACTTTTATGTTTTCTACTTGTACCCACCTGCTTTCCTAGTTCATACTCATTCCTCTCATTATTCTCACACAGGATCCTCCTCACTTGCCTTTTGTGTATGCCTCTAGCTTTGCTTGTACTTGTGAACCTGCTCTATGACTGCTTGCTCTGCTGTTTATACCCCACTTTGACTATGGGGGTGTGTCAGAATGTATTTGCTGTTTAGCCTGCAGTGGGGTACTCTGTAATGAGTACAACCCAATTTAGGGTGTTGTACTTGTATCCCAACTCTTGCTAGTGAAACCCCTCATTCTCCTTTCCAATTCTCTCGACACTCAATTCCCTCGACACTCAACTCTCTCGACACTCACTAGCCATGGCTCCTAACTCACGCTAGCATTCTAACACCTTGGATGCTCTGAAGCGCAACGTTGAAGCTGTGCACGTGGTGGCGGACGTCACCGCTCGGCTGCATGTCAACGAAGGCCTCCCGCATTCCCATTAGGTGATGGGAGCAGCCAATGTCGAGTAGCACCACCGTCAGGTTTGCGTGCACAGTTGCGGCGACGTCCTTGAAGTCCTTCTTAAAGTTATACTTAATATATATCCTGCTTGCTGTAGTTACTGTAGTATTTGTTCTTCTTGTTGGTGGTGTTCCACCTCTTGTGCCTCATTCTCGACTATATCTTGTATCACTTTCTATCAATGACACAACCATTCTCAATTCTCCTTGGGCACAACCATCGCGACACCCGCTTGGCCTAGGCTTCTAAGCCTAGGCCCTAAGTTAAACCCGTTTCCTAGCTAAGTCAGTGTTGTGACGGTCCTCGCCGGCCTCGAGCACCAGAGAGATCGTCGGCTCCACCGCGCCGACCATCAAGCACTTGGCGTCCTCGCCACGGGCATTGCCGCCGGACGAGTCGGCGTCCTTCGTTGAAGAAGTATTTGGCGTCTGCTTCTTTTTGCGCGGCTGGTTGTCTCGACAACGACGTCCACCTTTTGACTTTCCGCGGTTGGCGTCCACCGCGTCCACCACCAGATGTAGCAGCGATGCCCTTCTCGAAGCGGGCCACTACCGCCGCAATCCTCCCTTCGTTGACTTCTCGCGGTCGACTTTGCGTTTGACGACTTCCCACCACCGCCGCAGCCCGACTTCCCACGCTGCCCCATTGGCGTCGCTGCTTCGAGGGGGCGACGTAGTTGGCCTGCGGAAGAAATTCTGTGGGCCTCTCAGACTCCTGCATGAACTCGTCGTTGATGATTTGACTCGACAGCGTGTCCTCGTTGAGAGTCTCACGCGCGCCGGGCATCGCCAGCATCCGGCGTATCAGAGACCCTTGATGACGTGCATGACATACGACGCCACCGAGTTGTCGACGCTGGCCATCCGCAGTTCGGCCAAAATCCGTCGAGCCCGATTGCAGTATTCGGTTGCCCAAACCTGCTCGCCCATCCGAATGTTGGTTAATCGCTACTCCATCTGGCCGATGTAGAGGTCGTCGGTCGCCTTGTAGGTGCGCATGATGAACTGCCATGCTTGGGAGCCGGCGCCCACCCGAAGTCTGCATGGCTTCAAGGCGATTTGCACCAGCGGCGAGCGGCACCTCGAAATGACCATGAAGGTCAATAGGTGAGCAGCGCGAAATTTCGCCCAGAGCTCATAGTTGTCTTCGCCCAGCACCTCCACATCGCCATTGACAACTTCTTCAATCCGACGATCTCCAGCTGTGGCTCGATGGACTCCGTCCATGTGATCAAGTCGGGTCGACCTTCGTGCGGCTTCGGCACAGCGATCTTGTCCGGCGAAAACTTGAAGTAGCCGTACGCCGGCGCGATGTCTCCGTCTCGACCAGCCGACACATGCGACGCTAAGATCGGCTCGACTCCACTCCACTGGGGAGAACGACGTCGACCGTCGACGTCGCGGTACGAGCTGCCTGCAGCCGCCATCGACCGCTGCACTTGCGCATGCATTCCGCCGACGTCGACGGCCCGAATCACTCTACGAGTCACCCTTGTGCATCCTACGCTGGCAACGTTTCCGCAGTCGCCTTCGTCGTGCAAGTGTCGAAGAGATGCAGACGCAGCGTCCGCTTCAGCACAAGGAGGTGGACGCTCGTGCGCCCACTGTGCTCGGGTTCCCAGGAGCATCAACTCCAAGCTTGCTCCGCCTTACTCGCCACCACCTTGGCATCGTCGAACATCAGCCTCTCGTGCCTCCAAGGTATCCTCTACACTCGCTTCAACTATAGGGTGTACCATGGTGACTGAGACGAGTTCCAGCCTAACAACAAATTAGGTAAAGCGCAAAGTCGTCTAATCTGAAGGTTTTACCGCGTCGCCGTCCACGCTCACCACACCATGCGTTTTATGGGAGAGTTGATTAGCATAGTATGCACAGACAGCGCTCTGGCAGTGATTCTTGACAGAGTGCTTGGTTGCCTTGGTAGAATCCAAGCATAGCTTTACTAAGAAAATTATTGAACAAGATTACGGTACAAGCAAGGAGAACCAAATAGCAAAGACAATGAACCCCGTAGAAACGTTCCCCGGCAGGCATTTGACTTTGTCAAGTCAGCAACGGTAGATGAAACGACAAGCACATATATCTTTCACCTTAGTTGGCGGTTGCTCATGTTTACAACATTGACAGCTGTATACTGTTTTACTGTTAATAAAACCGTGTTTCAGGTTCTGTTTTCATACTGATTCAAATTCTCCTAGGGAGTACAATTTCCGAGAGCATCTGGTTAGTCGAAATTCGCTATGTCAATTGATAGAATTTCGCGCGCATTCACAAGTAATTTTGGTCGATAAAAAACGCACCGCTCGGCGATGTGCTTGTTGTGCATAATTTCGTCCACTAATGTTTCGTCGAAATGCCGATTTCAACAATTTCGTCTACCAGTGAGGCTCGCCTTCTGCGCTGATTGAATTCCGTCGACCAGCGCCTTGTTGAAGGGCACTTTCGTCGACCCGCGAAAGTCCTTCAACCTCGAAAAAATAATCTCGTCAAGAGACGACTGTTCGCACACAAATAAAAGTCCCCGAAGTGACCGACGACCACAAAACGAAGCCGGCTGCACACCTTTGTGCTCCATGAAGCGTGATCGACTTCACCCAAGCGAGGGCAAGGCCTTTTCTCTTCGACATCACCGACATTCGGACTCATTAAACGCGGACTGTACATAGACGCTGAGGTTTATACAGGGGTACTGCTTCAGCCTTGGGACATGAGCTGTTTTGTGGAGGTTGACTCGGGTGTCGTCCGCTGCTATCTCCTGCGCAGCCCGCAGCTACCACCCGTTAGCAGGCCGCGCACATGCCACGCGCTGCAAACAGCTGCCAAGTCATAGTGCGCAAGCAGCCGCCGCGCGCACGCAGCTCCGCGCACGCCTGCCAGGCGCCTCGTGAGTGGCACGACACTTTTCGCTCCACTCTTGCTTCTCTCAGTTTCAGTCATTCGTCCGGCGACCCGACAATGTTCGTTCGTTCAGGCCCCACTCCTTTCTTTGTCCTTGTCTATGTCAATGACTTGGTCTTCGCTGTAGCCGACAGAGTTTTTCTGGCTTCGGTAAAGTCTGAACTGCAGAAGAGACGTACGTGCACTGACCTTGGTGAACTGCATGGCTACCTTGGCTTACATATCACCAGGACAGAGCCGCTCGCACCATCACTGACTCAGTCACGCATGGTGCAGCAGGTCCTTATCGGTTCGAGCTTCAGTTCTCCACCACGCAGCCCACTCCGCTTGCAGATGAACAAAGACTTACTGCTCCTATTCTCGACGAGCATGTTGAGCCTAGTGGTCGCTATATAGAGCTTGTTGGTTGCCTCATGTACCTGATGACGTGCTCTCTTCCGGACCTCGCCCATCCTTTCAGCATCCTGGCTCGATTTGTTGCGACTGGGAGACACAATGTTGTTCACTGGACGGTTGCTAGGAGGGTAGCGAAGTACCTGACGACTACATCAGGCATGGGGCTTGTGCTTGGAGGGAGAGAACAGTGCGGCTTACCTCACACTTCGACTCGTCTTGGGCGGACGGCTATGAGATCAGCATGTCGACTCAGGGGTATTGTTTCAGCTTCGGCTCTTAAGCTCTGTCTTGGAGATCTACATAGTCTTGTGTGTGGCTTCGTCCACTGCTGAGGTCAAGATCTAAGCTGGTTCCATGCCTACTCAGGAGCTCCGCTAGCTGTAGAATGGAGGGGTACAAACATACAAGTAGGAAACCCTAATGGGTTGTACCCCCTAATGAGTACCCCAATATAGCCTACAGTGGGATATTACATTTGACTCACCCCCATAGGCTAAGTGGGGGACAATAAATGGTCACAAGACCAGTCAAGAGAAGAAACAAAGAACAAAGCTCAGGGTGGATCTCAAGGACACCACACATTCCGAGCACAAGCAGGCGGCCACAAGGCCAGTTCACATGTTGTTTTATAATAGAGCAAGCAGGACAATGATAACAACCTAGCAACCAGAAACATGCAGGTTCATACATCAATGTACAGAGCAAGATCAAGAGACAAGCAAGTGAGGCAGAGTTGGCACAAGCCCATGAGCAGTGCAGAAATGCTGATGATCACTAGACCCAAGGGCCTTGGTGAAGACATCAGCAGTGTTGGCCCGTATGGCCACATACGCAAGACGAAGCTGACCACGCTGGTGCAGCTCTCGCGTGAGGAAGTAACAAAGAGCAATGTGCTTCGTTCTGTACTCCAATCTCTGGTCCTGACACAGGGCAATCATAGTCTTGTTGTCGACGTAGAACTGGAGGAGAACGAGGCCGCTCACCCAAGTCGGCCAGCAGGTAGATCAGCCAGCGGAGCTCCTGTGCAGCCATAGCCCCAGCATATATCTCAGCATCACAGCTGGAACTTAGTACAGAAAAAGAGCGAGTGGACCTCCACGAGACAGAACCAGTGCCGAGGCTAAAACTGTACCCCTGTGTCGAACGGTGAGTCGTCTGGTCGTCAGCCCAAGAAGCGTCTGAGTGACCGGTGAGAACAACTGAACCCCGTCCTCCAAGCACCAGCCCCATGCCCGATGTAATGCACAAGTAATGCAATACCCTCTTCGCAGCTTCCCAGTGCACCTTTCTGTGTCTACCGGGAGCCACGTAGCGAGCCAGGAGGCTGAGAGGCTACGCGAGGCCAGGTCATCTGCACGTCATCAGGTACATGAGGCAATCCACAAGCTCTGGGTATGGACCACTCGGCTCTACAGACTCGTATGAAGGTAGATCTGAGAGCGAGTGGCCAGTAGACAGAGGAGTGGGCTCTGGCGAGGACCACGTGAATTCGAAGCACTGAAGGACCCGTTGCACCATGTGTGACTGAGTGAGGGTGATGGTGTTGCGTGCTCTGTCTTGGGTGATCTGCAAGCCAAGATAGCTCCGCAGCTCACCCATGTCAGTGCAGGTGTGTCTCTCCTGCAGCTCCGCCTTCACCAAGGCCAGAGCCTCAGTGTCATCAGTAGCAAAAACCAAGTCGTCAACGTACACGAGAGCGTAGAACGGCGGCATAGAAGTGTCTGTGCGCAGAAACAGCGAATGGTCAGCAGTCGAAGGAGCGAAGCCAAGAGCCGCAAGTGTAGTCCTCAGTGTGTCGTGCCACTTGCGGGGCACCTGTCGTAGGCCGTAGACTGGTCGCCGAAGACTCCACCGGGTACCTTCAGGAAACAACCCAGTGAAGCCACGTGGACGGCGCAACCAGATAGCCTCGTGAAGGCTGCCCTGCAATAAGGCTGTCGAGAAGTCGAGGGAGTGCAGCTCGTAGTCGCGCTGTGCTACAACGTACAGTAGCACCCGAAGAGTGGTCATCTTCGGGGTGGGGGAGAAGGTCTGAAAGAAGTCGACTCCCTCACGCTGACTGAAGCCTCGTGCAACGTAACGCGCCTTAAAGGCAAGCGGAGAACCCGGCGGCCGCTTCACCCTAAAAATCCACATGCCACCAACTATGTTCGCCCCAGGTGGGGGAACCTCATCGACGTAGGTGCCTGTGGACTTCCAGGAAGCCATCTCTGCGTCCATGACTATCTGCCACTGAGAGGAGTACGTACCCGTGATCGCCTCTGCGTAAGTGCGTGGGTTCGTGATGTCCAGTGCATCCGGGTCTCCCTCAGGGCAAAGTAGTGTGGACGTGAGATGACGTGCATCGGCCGCTAGGCACTCCAGCTCAAACTGCCTGTCCTCAAGGACGTCACAACCAAGGGCAAGCTCACCCCCGACGGACGGAGGACAGGAAGAGTAAAAAACAAGACTCGCAGCGTAGTCAAGGCAGCACAAGGCAGCAAAGTCAACTAGGTCAGCAACTAAGGCAGACACAGTAGCAGACTCAAAGGAAGGGTCAGTCATGTCAGAGGTCCACTGGTGATCCCCGATTGATCCTGGGGAAGGGTTACAGGCATGTTGGCCTGGGGGGTTATGGGCGCACTGACCCGCTACTTAACAAGCCCTTTTATCCCAGTGGTCTAGTGACTGGGATTCTGACATGGTATCAGAGCGAAGGTCTCGGGTTCGAATCCCGGTGTGTGCACTTCGGGCATCCCAGTGCGGGGGGGTGTCAGAGGTCCACTGGTGATCCCCGATTGATCCTAGGGAAGGGTTACATGCATGTTGGCCTGGGGGGTTATGGGCGCACTGACCCGCTACTTAACAAGCCCTTTTATCCCAGTGGTCTAGTGACTGGGATTCTGACAAGTCACAGCTGTGGCAAGGAGACGAGTGACAATCGGACTGGCAGCACGCACAAGGTCAGACTCGGGGTCAGGAATATGCGGAAGAGAGGACGCGGGAGGCGACGGCAGGACAACACGCTGTGGAACAGAGGAAGGACGGAGTGTCATATCGTGAGTGCCTGGTACATCCGGAGCACGAGGACGACGAACACAACGAACACGAGCAGTGACAAAAGCTCTAGTCTCAGGCTCTTGACGCTCAGGAGTGGAAGCACGAGTCTCAGGCTCACGACGCGCAGTTAGGGACGCAGTCACCTCAGTGTGAGGAGCAGGAGCAGGCAGCGGGGAGACAGGCGGTAGCTGTGGCTGAGACTGGTCAGTCGGTGGGAACAGTAACGGAGGAGTAGTACCAGCAACCGGGAACTCAGTAGCAGCAGGCAGGAGACTGAGAAGGTGACGAAGCACAGACGGCTGCGGCTGAGTAGTTGCACCCCCAGAACCTCCAGCTCTTGTAGGAAAAGCACCCCCAGAACCAGTACCTCCAGCTCCACCATCGAGACTGCCCCAACGGACAGCCCACTCGCGAAGCTGCAGCGGTGAGAGCGACTCCTTCCGACTTGCACCACTAACGCCAGTACCCCCAGTAGTACCTCCAGTGTCAGCACCGCCAGTACCCCCAACTCGTGGAACAACAGCACTAGCACCTCCAAGGCCAGCACCTCCAGTACCTCCAGTACCACCTCTGCCTCCAGTACCAGTACCTCCAGCACGGCCAACTCCAGGAACACCAACACTAGCACCTCCAGGGCCAGCACCTCCAGAAGCTGCAGCTCCAGCACGTCCAGCGCCACCACCAGGACTGCCCCAACGGATAGCCCACTCGCGAAGCTGCTCCGGCGAGAGAGACTCCTGGCGACGTGAGCCAGGACTACCCGCAGCAGCGCCCATAGCAGCAGCACCTCCCGTACCTCCAGTAGTACATGTGCCTCCAGCACCAGTACCTCCAACATGGCCAATTCCAGGAACACCAGCACTAGCACCTCCAGGGCCAGCACCTCCAGAATCTGCAGCTCGAGCACGTCCAGCGCCACCACCAGGACTGCCCCAACGGACAGCCCACTCGCGAAGCCGCTCCAGCGAGAGAGTCTCCTGCCGACGTGCACCAGCACCACCAGCATCAGCACCTCTAGCATCAGCACCACCAACACTGGCACCACCAGCACCTCCACCTGTTGAAACTCCAGCAGCAGCACCTCCAGCACCCCCTGCACCCGTAGGACTCGCAGCACCCCCAGAGCCAGCACCTCCAGAGTCCACACCCCTAGTGTCACCACCTCCAGCAGCACCAGAGTCCACAGCGACGGGCCGCAGAGGCGGTGAAGACGGTCGAGGCGGAAAGCCAGGAGGGACCGCCAAGCGCGCGGAGCGGCGAAGGGCCACGGTGTCGATAGCAGTCTGGTCCCCCCCTCAGCAGGGCCAGAGGTGTCTGAGGAGACCTCCAACGGCTCAACCAAGGGGGGTGGGTCTACCTGAGACACACCTGAGGGAGCGGGACCGGGAGGAGGGAGGGGGGCTACCGGGGGGGGGTCGTCCACCAGGGAGAGAGGCGGGAGGGGTACCGGGGAACTGCCTTGGGGGTGAAGATGGTAGAAGCAGACGGACTCGTCAAAGGTGATGTTGTGGGAGGACACCACACGACGAGAGCCCAAGTGGTAAAACTGACAAGGTGGTGCGTCGGCGGGAATGCCAAGGAACACGCACCGAAGAGTGCGTGGAGAGAGCTTTCCTGTGGGCAAATCGCGGACAAGAGAGAGGGAACCCCAGACCCGAAATGCCGACGCATCACCAACCTCGCCCGTCCACCTCAAAGTGGGGGAGGTCTCCAGGTGGGAGACACGAGGCTAGAGGTTGAGATGCGCAGCAGCGTATCGGACCGCAAACGGCCACAGAAAATGGGGAGCAGCCGCATGGATCATTGAGATGCGAGCAACCTTTATGACTAGACCAATGCGGCGCTCGGCAGTCCCATTATGCTGTGGAGAGGCCGGAAGCGTATACAACTGGAGGATGCCCTCAGCATCACAGAAGTCATCGAGGAGGTGGGAGCAAAACTCACCACCTCGGTCAGAGTGCAGCCGCAGGATTGGGAGGTCCTCATAGAACCGAGCGTGAAGCTGGAAACGGACAGCGCGGATCCAGCGGATCAAGACACCGCGGGCATCCGCCTTGCTATGCAAGGGGAAGACCGTGGTTTAGCGCGTGTAGTCGTCAACAACCAGCAAGAAGTAGCGCTCTCCGCCCTGTCCAGGGACTCAGGCTGGACCCCACATGTCTATGTGGAGGGTCTGCAGAGGAGCTGTGGTTGGAGGAGGAGTGAGGAGCGGCGCGCTGCAGCCCCTCGACGCAGGGAAGGCACGGCGGCGCAAGCGACCTCGGGAGCGGGGGCAGGGACCTGGGGAGACAAGAAAAAAGGAGACGAGAGTGCATGCCACGCATGCGTGGCAAGGAGGGGTGGCCAAGATGGTGGTGCCAGAGGAGAGTCTGGTGCGTGAGGAGACGACACAAACAAGACGAAGCGACCTCAACCGACGCAGCTACCTAACCTGACTCAGCTACCAGTGCAGGCTCAGTGGTCAGTGTGTACAGGCCAGATCCAGGCCTCCGAGTTAACGTGGCGAGGTGCTCACCAGTGCGCAAGTCCGTACAGATCGCCACAAGCTCGCCTCCAGGCTGGGTGACAGTGACCCACTGGTCCTGGAGGACAGAGGTAGCCACCAAGTTCTTAGCGAACGAGGGGAGGTGGAGACATGTGAGGAGGCCGGAAGGGGCCGCCGGACAAGGGAGAATAGTGGCGCCACGCGCGACTACCGTGTCCCCAGAGGGGTCGGCCAGTGTGACAGGGACAGGGACTGTGAGCGGTGTGACTGTGGTGCTGTCGCGGAAGAAGCAACGAGACGTGCTTGAGTCGAGAGTAAAAGTGTGCAAGGCTTCCTCAGGCTCTGCCTCTGCGCTAGCTGAGTCACACGCATGGAGACTAGTAGCCTCTACGCCACCAGGTGCCTCTACACCCCCAGTACGAGTACCCCGAAACCCTCCGCCACCGGGGCTGCCCCACCGGACAGCCCACTCACAAAGCTGCTGCGGGGAGAGAGTCTCCAGCGGACGCTGCTGCTGCTGCTGTCCACCCCCAGAACCTCCGCATCTACTAGTAGCACTACCAACATGAGTAGACTCACAGGTACCTCCAGTAGTAGCACCCCACCGGACAGCCCACTCACGACGCTGCTGTGGCAAAGGCGGCTTCTGCCGACGAGCACGGCTAGCTCCGCCACCGGGACTCCCCCACCAGATAGCCCACTCGTGAAGCTGCTACGGCGAGAGAGACTCCTGCACACTCGGCTGCCACTGACGTAGGACAGTAGTAGTGGCCATGGCAGTCAGTGGCAGACAGTAGCAGCAGCGCAGGAGCAGCTAGGGAAGTGCGCGAGTAACTGGGTGCTCTTGTGCAGGTCGCTTGTGGGGCAGGGCTAAGGCAGTCACGCGCGGGCAGCTCACGGCGCAGGGCAACGCGGCTCGAAGGGCAGGGCGGCGTGCGGGCCTAAGGGCAGGGCGGCGCGCAGGCTGCAGGGCAGGGCGCGTGGGCCTAAGGGCAGGGCAGCGCAATTCTAAGGGCAGGGCGGCGTGCGGGCCTCAGGGCAGGGCGTCGCGCGGGCCTAAGGGCAGGGCGGCGCGCGGGCCTAAGGGTAGGACAGCGCAGCGCGCAGGCTGCAGGGCAGGGCAGCACGGTTGCATGCTGCAGGGCAGGGCAGCGCGCAGGCCTAAGGGCAGGGCGACGCGCGGGCCTAAGGGCAGGGCAGCGTGCAGGCCTAAGGGCAGGGCGACGCGCGGGCGTAGAAGGGCTTGTTGAGTAGCGGGTCAGTGCGCCCATAACCCCCCAGGACAACGAGCCTATAACCCTTCCCTAGGATCAATCGGGGATCACCAGTGGACCTCTGACACCCCCCTGCACTGGGATGCCCGAAGTGCACACACTGGGATTCGAACCCGAGACCTTTGCTCTGATACCATGTCAGAATCCCAACCACTAGACCATTGGGATAAAAGGGCTTGTTGAGTAGCGGGTCAGTGCGCCCATAACCCCCCAGGACAACGAGCCTGTAACCCTTCCCTAGGATCAATCGAGGATCACCAGTGGATCTCTGACACGACGCGCGGGGCAGCAAGGCGCGACGTGCAGGCAGGCAGGGCAGCAGGGTGCTCGTGGGCAGGGCAGCACGCCGGGCAGCAGAGCAGGAAAAAAAATACAAGGCCGGCCAGGGCGGAACGTTCGGTGGGCCCTAGGGAACCAACCAACTCTAATACCATGTTAGAATAAGAAAACAAGAATGACTAGAATGGAGGGGTACAAACATACAAGTAGGAAACCCTAATGGGTTGTACCCCTAATGAGAACCCCAATATAGCCTATAGTGAGATATTACATTTGACAGCTTCGTTGTCAACTGACCTATGTGAGAGGCATAGCTTTGCACCGACATTGTTCTCTGACAACAAGGTCATTATCCTCCAGTGTCGAGGGCCTCGACTGGAGAGAAAAGTGACGAACATCCATCTGCGGTACTTCCTGCTTCAAGAGGTGCAACCATACTAGCGGGCACGCTTGGTCCTTCTGGCCCCAATGGCCAACACTGCGGGCATCTTCACCAATGCGCTTCCGTCTGGTGACCACCACAGGTTCTGTTCGCAGTTTGGCCGTGTTCAGATAGACCCTTGCTTGTTGTAGATCTTGTTAGAATAGTAACTAGCTAAGCTTAGGAGCCATAGCTAGGTTACGAGAGAGGGGAGAAGCAAGGAAGGTCGAGAGGAACATGTCGAGAGAGATTTATCAAAAGAGGGTTTCAATAATGAACAAGGGTACAAGTTATAGGCAAAAGAGGAAACAGTGGTACACCACCTGCAATATCTTATAACTACACTAGGTTCTACTGTAGGCAGTTATAAATGTATACGAATACATTTCAACATATCTAACTATTGTTTCTTGCTCTACTTGTTTTGTTATTTATATATCTCTATAAACAATTCAAATGGCCTTGTTGCTGTTTGTCTTGGAGGCTGGCTTGTTGTACCACCCTAAGATGATTTGTTTCGTCCATTAACTGGTTGTGCGACCATCTGTATCTCTTGCTTGCTTGATGTCCCTCACTTAGCATATGGGGGTGCACTAAAATATATATTATAAACGTGTTAAGTTGCTTAGGTTACAGTGCATTTCATAGGGTACATCACTTTCTATGTTAGTTATATGTATTACCTTGCTACCTAGTTCAACACTATTTTTTTGTCTCGACATACATGCAGTAAGAGAATGTACCACTTACAGTACATGGCTTCCTAAGATTGTTCGTACTCTCTTTTGTAATTTTATGTAAACCCATGTATTTTTCTGGTGTAACCGTTTTTGTCATTTTACATTCACTTTGCCAAATGTAACTCACACCAATAACTTACCGACGCAATGCCTACGGTTGAATGTGAGCAGATAATGCAAAGGCATTCAACTCTTCGTAATTAACAGTGTACAAAAGTATGGTAAATTTGACAACAATATTTTCAGTTAATTTCTTGTGCAATATTACAAACCTCCTGGTTTTAAGCGTTTTGTTTCCTGACATCTAGAGTATTTCAGCCTTATACAAAACCAATCTAGGGGTATGTCGAAGGAAGGTGCACTACCTTACACCAAATTGAACCAGCTCACAAACCAATCTCGTCCCAAACCAGCGTGAACACAACACTCATCCGATCTGGCACTGATGGGGTTTATTGGTGCATGAGGGAACTTGTGGGCGCTTCGCATCACGTCAGCCTGGGCACATCACAGGACGGCTGCCTTTCCCAACGCACGACTCGCGGCAATACACTTAGCTTGTGGCCTTTCCGATACGGTGGCATGCTTTGTTGTTACGTTTCAGAGTGGTACGTTACAGTACGGTGCGTTAAAATCTCGCCTGGTTTCCGCGACGCGGCTTGACACTTCTTATGCAATAACGCGATATCCAGCACGGTAACTCACGCTACAGTACGGCAGACGGTGGTTGATTCTACTGATGAACCATGTGGGAGCGATTCGCTTGTGGCCTCGTTGCGCCAGCAAACCAGCAATTTGGTAAACTGGGTTTGTTTCTGGACTGGCCGCACAAAGCAGGTAAATACCAAACAAGATTCTCCAGTTGCACAAGTCATCAGTCTCCTATTGAAAATCTTCAAGCTTGTCAACTGCTCCACCATGCCGTCGAACTACCTCAAGTACAACATGGCTTTCCCTAGCATTCTCTTCGTAGTCATCGCCCTCATCAGCCTGGTACCGCATGGCGCAGATGCGGCTAACATGCCTGCTGGCGGATGCCACACTCGCTACGTCTGCCCTTACATCGACAACCTTGCTACCGCAACTATCTCGCAGTCCACTTACACCAACTACAAGTACATCGGCGAGTACCAGGGGCTGTTCAACAGCCAGGGCGGGCAGTTCGTGCCACACCAGCGCGGTTCGGGCCCCGTGAACTTCGAGCGGTACACAGAGGTGGGGACCATCTTCGACGTGGTGAAGGGCGTGTACGGTGACACGCTGCAGGAGTGCTGCCGCGCATGCGCACGCTCAACCTACTGCTACCAGTGGCATTGGTTCAAGAAGTGAGTGCGTTTTATACTTCTCCTTAGTTCGCGCCGCGACATAAGCAGATTCGCAAAACAAATGCCATGTTGTGCGCCGAGCAAAATGACGGCGTGTGCCTGAGTGACTAAATCTCTTTCTTCTATGCGTTTCCTCGCCCTCTCTTCCCCCCCCCAGCGCGCGACTCGCCGGAGAAAACTCCAAGGTGACGGGATTTATCGACCGCATACAGTGCTACCTGCTGGAGAAGGTTGGAGGTACGGGCACGTCGGGCTCTTTCAAGACGCCGAATGCGGGCAGCGCGGCTACGCAGGTTGCGAACGCGGCGACGTACCCGCTGAGCTTCGTCGGCGGGCTCTGCAACGGCACGGCGCTCGTCGAAAACGACCCGCATCTCACGGGCGCGCACGGCACGCACTACGATTTCACCGGGCGGCTCGACAAGTCGTTCTGCCTCTTCTCCGACCGTCGATTCCACGTCAACATGCATCTGAACGGATACCAAGGCGCACCGCCCGCGATTTCCGCGACAAATTCGAGTGAGAAGGAGTCGAGCACTGAGCTGCACACGTGGATCAAGGAGATCGGTGTGGTGTGG
Organism: Closterium sp. Naga37s-1; assembly: GCA_947471745.1. Lineage (NCBI taxonomy): Eukaryota > Viridiplantae > Streptophyta > Zygnematophyceae > Desmidiales > Closteriaceae > Closterium > Closterium sp. Naga37s-1. The sequence continues at coordinate 1,289,637 of CANJKZ010000860.1, forward strand.
ATGACGCCCGACGGCGCAAACCACACGCTGCGCATGGTTGCGCGCAAGGGCAAGCAGCAGGAGCGCGGAGACAACGGCTTCCTCTCGCTGCTCGAGATCGACGGCACGACGATGACGCCTCCGAGCGTCGGCGAGTCGATCGCGACGGAAAGCGGGCTGGTGGTTACAAAAATCGCGGAGGAGAAAGAGGGACCGTTTGATGTCGATCAATTCCAGGTGCGCGTGGTGGGGCTTGGGGAACTCGACGTGCGCGTCCGCGTGGCGCACCCGCTGCTGCAGACGCCGACTGAGGCGGAGACCCACTTCAATGTTGAGCTTTCCGACGTCAGGATGACGTCAGCCGTGCATGGCGTGCTGGGGCAGACTTTTAGGAACTCCCCGGAGCAGCTGCAGCGCGCGGTGAAGTACTCGCACTTGGCGGCGCTGCTGCACCACCCCGTGGACGTGGATAAGGCGGAGGGCAAGGGGTTCCTGGACGGCGACGTTGAGGATTACATTTCCTCATCGATTGTTGCGCCCGACTGCAAGTACGCCAGCTACGCCTCTGCTTGAGATCTCCTCACGAAGCGATTCGGATGCCAGAATTCGACTGCTTGAAGTGCAAGGTTGTCCGTGGGCTGAGTGATTAACTAGTGTCGAAAGGCTGGACTGGGGGTTGCTGTTGTCATTGAGCCCACTTCTGCCTTTTCAGGCTAATAAGGGCTCGGACCTCTCAGTGTATCTATTTGTGCTATCGAGTAATGTCATTCTATTCTATTTGTTAAATTATTTTAATGCACAACTGAGAACAACAGCAACATTTTTACACACTTGTAAGTCCAACATCCTAATTACCCATTTTCCAGACCAGAATTATATCATTTTCTTATATACGCTCGCCCACTTAGTTGTACGCGTAACATATGTTGACATATTTCGCCTACAACTGATAACAAGCGGGTGGGCGAACCTCGTGAGTTGGTAACTGGGAAAGAACGGTTGCGTTCTGGACGAACTTTCGCCACCGCTGTCGACTCGAAAGAAGAGTTCTGACGAACATGCACGAGGAGAAAGAGGAGTAACCCCTTTCTCTCGCGTTCGTGCTACATTCTGTCTCGTTATCTGCTTTGAGAATCAACTCAACCTCCTGACTCAGAGTTTCAGCACGCGACTTCGAGTCCTGACTTGAGTGATAGATGAAACGCGTAGGCGCGCCGATTCCTCCAAGCCTCTCGAATCCGACTTCCCCTAATCAGTCCCAGCATGACGTCAGTGACCACCATATTAGGTGCCTCGATTAAATGTGTCGACCTGCCGAGTGTGCCTAGGCATTACTCAGGGACAGGTCGCTCTCGTTCCACGTGTCACCCCCGTTCCTCGTGTGTCTCTAGCGATTTTCGGTGGCATTCGTCCGTCTCTTTTGCGCATGGATGCTCGGTAGTTTCCTCTCTTCCGCCGATTTCCGGCAGATTTGCCGGAACTGCTGTGGCGCTGCCACGTGTATGCCGGGCTGGCTCGATAAAAGCGTCCTCGATAAGACCGTCCTCGGTAACGCCTTCCTCGGATGTACCGTCCCCGGCGGTAGCGCGCAATAGCGATTTGGAAAAGCCGTCGCGCGGGCAGGCGAAGAAAGGTGCAAAGAAGAGCGGGCAGAAAAAGGAAAATAATTACAAGTCGGATGACAACGACTTGGAGTTCGGAAGCATCGAGGAAATGCAGCGATGGCTGGCAACGAAGCCCAAGGGGTTTATCGATCCGTCGAAGCAGTACGATACGTCGTTAGAGGATCAGCTCTTAGCGGAGATAGAAGAAAAGGAGCAGCAGGAAACCCCAGCGGGTGGAGGGGACAAGCTGGGAGGAAGCGCGGGGGGGAAGGCGGGTGAGAGAAAGGGGGCACAAGGAGAGAAGAGGGGAAGGAGCAGTCAAGAAGGTTTTATTGACGTGCCTGCAAAAGGAAAAAAGGCCAACGCAGGTCAGAATATTCTTCTATCAAAATGGTTGTGTTAAACATTTTTCTTAGTTTGACCGACTGTTATCCCCCCTCCCCCTCCCCCCCCCTTGCCCAAAAGAAAACCCAAGCAGAAAATAGAAGGGATACAGAAAAAAAGTGCTGTTGATCTACACACTCACGGGTTTGGGGTTTTAGCCTCTTAGGTGTTGGTCGGGTTTGGGGTTTAACCTGGTAAAATTCCAATGATGCAGCCAAGACGATTGAGAGCGTCAAGATCGGGTTTGAGGTTTTAAGAATTTTCAAGAATCAGTAGAGCTAAGGGTTCGGGGGTCCTGGTTGGGTTGCTGGTTTGGCTGCAGGGTTTAAAATGGGCAACCTTTCAACAATCGATCGGTTGTATCTAAAGCTCTCCCTCTCCCTCTTCCTCTCCCTCTCGCTCTCCCTCTTCCTCTCCCTCTCCCTCTCCCTATCCCTCTCGCTCTCCCCTCCCTCTCCCTCTCACTCCTCTCCCTCTCCCTCTCCCTCTCGCTCTCCCCCTCCCTCTCCCTCCTCACCCTCACCCTCTCCCTCTCCCTCTTTCACTCTCTCCCCCTCTCCCTTACCCTCTCCCTTTCCCTCTCCCTCTCCCTCTCCATCTCCCTCTCCCTCTCCCTCTCCCTCTCCCTCTCCCTCTCCCTCTCCCTCTCCCTCTCCCTCTCCCTCTCCCTCTCCTTCTCCCTCTCCCTCTCCTCTCCCTCTCCCTCTCCCTCTCCCTCTCCCTCTCCCTCTCCCTCCTCAACCTCTCCCTCTCCCTCTCCCTCTCCCTCTCCCTTTTCCCTCCCCAGTAACACCCCCCCTCCCCCCGTTCCCCGCCAACCCCCCCCCTCACACACCCACCCTCTTTAAATTCTCAGGCGCGGACCTTTCACCATCGGCCATCACAGTGCAAGCATTGGGCTGTTTGTTAGGTCCTGAGTTTAAGGTTTGCAAACTTCCCTCCCTGGATTTAAGGTTTGCAGACTTCCCTCCATCAGCTGTATTCAAACTCCTTCCTTTCCCTCTCTCCCCCCCTCTCCCCTTTTCCTCTCCCTCTCTCCCCCCCTCTCCCCTTTTCCTCTCCCTCTCTCCCCCCCTCTCCCCTTTTCCTCTCCCTCTCTCACCCTCTCTCCCCTTTTCCTCTCCCTCTCTCCTCCCCCTCTTTTCGTCCCTGTAACTCCCCGCCCCTGCCCCTTTTCTATCCCCTCCACATTCACCTTTTTCATATTCTCAGACTCAGACCTTCCACCTTCAGCCATAAAAGTTCGTGTCTCCGGGCTGCCCAAGAAGAAAAAGATCACCAGGGACCTGCGGGCAGCGTGGAATGGGCAGCCCGGGCTGCTGAAAATAATTCCCATGGAGACCGGTTCCTCTAGCACTCGCGACCCTGTATGCACTGGGAGCGCCGTGGTGGGATTCACGAATATGGCCGCGGCTCAGAGGTATGCAGTTGGGTTTAGTGCGGTGCAAGGAAGTAGCATGTAGTAACTCCCATGGAGACCGGACCGGGCCTTCCTTAGCACGCACTCGTGACGCGGCGTGCACTTGGAGTTCTCTGGGTTCTGTTCTGTGGGGGTGCGAAAGAAGCCATGTGTATGAAGAAGTGTTTTGAGACGTCTCAAAGGACCGGCCCTTCCTTTAGCACGCACTCGTGACGCGGTGTGCACTTGGAGTGCCCTGGGTTCTGTTCTGTGGGGGTGCAAGAAAAATTTAGTGCGGTGCAAAGCAGTTGGTGTGGGCCTGGCGTGTGGTAGCATGTAGTAATCCCCATGGAGACCAGTTCCTCCTCTATCACGCGCGACCGAGTGTGCACTGGGGAATCTATGATGCAAGTGGATTTAATACGGTACAAGTAGGTTCATTGGGGCGATGGTAGCATATAGTCATTCCCATGGAGACCAGATCCTCCTCTATCACGCACGACCGAGTGTGCACTGGGAGTGCCGCGGTGGGCTTTACAGATCCTGCAGCGGCTCAGAGGTATGCAATTAGGTTCAGTGCGGTGCAAAACAGTCGGTGTGGGTGTGCTGGTAGCATGTGGTAATTAATTACCATGGAGACCGGATCCTCTCGGTTCAGGGGAGTTGGTGTGGGTGTGGTGGACAGCACCATGGAGACTGGATCCTCTTCTAGCACGCGCAACCCAGTGTGCACCAGGACTGCTGTGGTGGCATTTCTACAATTGGCGGATGCTGAAAGGTGGGTTTTGTAAGGTAAATGTGGATTCAGTGCGGTGCAAATGGGTTCAGTGTGATTTGGGGCAGTTGGCGTCGCTGTGGTGGTAGCATGTGGTAACACTTACCATGGAGACTGGACTCTCCTCTAGCACTCGCGACCCGGTGTGCACTGGGACTGCCGTGGTGGCGGTTTTGCAACGGATGGGTCGTGTGGGGTGCAAGCGCATTTAGTGCGGTGCGAATGGGCTTATTGCGGTGCAAGAGAGTTGGTGTGGGTGTGCTGGTAGCGTGTGAATATTTCCCATGGAGACCGGATCCTCCTCTAGCACTCGCGACCCGGTGTGCACTGGGGGTGCCGTGGTGGCTTTACGGATATGGCAGTGGCGCAAAAGTATGCAAATGGGTTCAGTGCGGTGCAAGTGGATTTAGTGCGGTGTAAGGCAGTCGGTGTGGGTATGCTGGAGACCAGATCCTCCTCCAGCACTTGCGACCCGGTGTGCACTGGGGGTGCCGTGGTGGCTTTACGGATATGGCAACGATTCAGAGGTATGGAAGTTGGTTCAGTGCGGTGGGGTGCAAGTGGACGTTGGAAGATGGGTTCTGTGGGCTGCAAGTGGATTCAGTGCGGTGCAAAGCAGTCATTGTGGGTGCGATGCAGTAGCATAGCATGCAATGATACTCCATCTTGAAATTGTATGAGATGGTGGCGTTACGTGTTAGCAGGCGCGGAAAGGTGTGCAATAGACCTCTAGATGGGTTCAATGTGGTCCGGGACAGTAGCACATGGAGAGACCCTGTTTTCTCTATGACTACTTAACCTATTCTCCTCCCCTCCTCTCTTCCTCCACCCCTTCCCTCCTCGCTCGCTTAATCCCCTCCTCCCCTCCTCCCCTCCCTCCTTTTTCCCCCTCCGTTCCCCCCTCATTCAGGTTCATCCAGCAGTACAATCGCTCAGCCCCCATCCGCTTCGGTCAGAAGGAGAAGGCCGCTTCTTGCAAGCTCATTGTTGGAGCATCTGCTGCTGACTGTCTCTCTCCTCATCCCCTCATCCCCTTCCCCCCCCCCCTCCACCCCTACTCCCCGTTTCTCCCGCCCCTCCCCCCCCTCTCCCTCCCCCCCCATTCAGGTTCATGCAGCAGTACAATCGCTCAGCCCCCATCCGCTTTGGTCAGAAGGAGAAGGCCGTTTCATGCAAGCTCATTGGCTCATCTGCTGTTGATGCTTCTCTGCTCCAGCCCAATCTTGCCAAGGGCAATTCCGTTAGTAGCAGTTCCGTTAAGAGAAGTTCTGGTAAGGGCACTGATGCTACTGTTCCAGCCGTAGCAAGAGCAGCAACAACGGCAGCAACAGCAGCAGCGGCGCCGCCAACTGCAGCAGTAGCTGCAGCAGTGGCAGCAACAGCTGCAGCAGCAACTACAGCAGCAGCACCAGCGGCAGCAGCAGAGGCGGAAACAGGCGTGATAGTCGAAGAGGAGAGAGGGCGCGGAGAAGGGGAGGATGGGACAATTAGGAGGGAGGAGAATCGAGAGGAAGGGTCCGCAGGGAATAAGGAAGACGCGAAAGCCAGACGCACTGATGTGCAAGGGACGGCTTTTGAGTCGACTCAAAAAAAAGCCAGAAGCACTAATGTGCAAGGGACGGAGGAGGAGGAGGAGGAAGAGGACGAGGATCAGGAGGCAACGAGAGCAGGGAATAAGGGCGGTAAGAAGACAAGGGAGAATGAAGTGGAGTGGAATGCGGTTGCTGCAGGAAAAGGAGGTTTGCAGGAGAAGAAAGAGGCATGGCTGCAGAGGTTAAAGGAGGATAAGGAGCTAAGGGCGCGGGTGGAGGAGATTAAGAGGAAGGTTCTAAGAGATATGGCGGCAGGCGGGAGGGAAGGGGAGGTGGGGGGGATTGGAGGGGGTGCTGGTGGGAGTGGGAGGCTGAGGGTGAAAGAAAAGAGTGTGACTGTGTCGAGATTGGGGGTGAAGGAGAGGGGAGGGGGACAGGGGAGGGTTATGGAGGGGGAAGGGGTGAAGGGGAAATGGAGGGGAGAGGAGGGAGGAGGGAGGATGAAAGAGGAGGAGCAGGAGTGGGAGGAAGAGGAGGAAGAGGAGGGAGAATGGGAGGAAGAGGAGGGGGAGGAATGGGAAGAAGAGGAGGGAGGGGAAGAGGAGGAAGAGGAGGAAGGGGGAGTGATAATGGGCGAAGTGGAGGTGATGGTAGAGAGTGTGACAGTTGAGAGTGCTGCTGCTGGAAGTGATTATATTGGAGGTGATTCTGTTGAAGGAGGATCAGCTACCAGTCCCGCTACACTTGCTGTTTCAGCAGCAGCAGGAGCAACAGCAGCAGCAGCAGCAATACCAGCAACAGAGAAGGCAAGTGCTGTTTCTCCATCCGTTTCTCATCCTTCCCAGCAACCCAAAGGGGTAAAGCCACAAGGAGAGGAGGGAGGGCGAAGGAAGGGAGAGGGCAGAGGAGAGGAGGAGGAGGAGCAGCAGCAGAGGGCGGCTGAGGCTCGCATCGAGGCTCTTGAAGCGAAGCTGCTTAAAATGAGTCAGGCGGGAGGGGGGAGTGAAGGGGGAGGGAGTGAGGGAGGAGGGAAAGGAGGGAAGGGGAGGAGGACCAAGGAGGGAGGAGGAAAGCGCAGGTAGGGTTAAGGAATGAGGGGGGATGGAGGAGGAAAGGAGAGCCAGGTTTGGCGCCTCAAATAGGGGGATGGAGGAGGAAAGGAGAGGCAGGGGAAGGTGGGGGTGTAGAACGGCTGGAAGATTCTTTTGCAATTTTAGATTCCAAGGAGCTTGTTGTTGCCATTTGATTCTGCTAACGAACAATATTTGGGAAGGAAAAATGTTGGAGACAGCCAAAACATCTGATGGGGTGGTTCAATTCAAACATGGCAGGGCCCATCCAGTTGCTTGCTCAAAAGCAGTCTTCCTGGGATTGTGTTGTGAACCATATTTTTGGTAACAGTCTTCTGAGCGAAAGAACACAATCCCTGGGAACACAATCCCAGGGAGCTTTTCAACCATAGCTTCAGAACACTGAGCAACTTCAGTCACGAAACCAACCACCCGCCTGGCCTAACACCCTAAACGAGGAATGAGCCCTGGCCTGGACCGAATCAGGCCATCGCCAGCATGTGACACAATTTTGTGAGAAAAGCTTCATATTATTTAGCTATTATCAACATTGCTACAAAGCAGAAATTAGTATGACATGACAGAAACAAAAAAACTAGGAGCCTATGCACTAGTGAACTTGGTCACAGCCTTTGTTCCCTCGGACACAGCGTGCTTCGCGAGCTCTCCAGGCAGCGTCAGCCGAACAGCCGTCTGAATCTCGCGAGACGTGATCGTCGGCTTCTTGTTGTACCGCGCGAGCTTCGACGCCTCCGTCGCGAGCTTCTCAAAAATATCATTTATAAAGGAGTTCATAATCGACATGGCCTTTGATGAAATCCCCGTGTCTGGATGCACCTGCTTCAGCACCTTGTAGATGTAGATCTTGTACGTTTCTGTGACGGCCTTGCGAGCCTTTTTCCTCTCTTTCTTCTCGCCGATGGGCTTTTTCCCCGCGGGAACGGCTTTCTTAGCGGCGGGCTCCTTCTTGGGTCCCTTCTTCGCGGCCTTCTGCTCCGCTTCTACCTTGGGCGCCATGATAACGCAGAATTAATCGACAAACAAAAGGTTGACAGGGTAAGAGAGCCTTGGAAGGACACGGTAGGTTGAAGCACTGAAAAACGGTGGTCACGAGCGTTCGATAAGGAAACTAACGGACTTAGGAAATGCGAGAGTAGGCGCTTGAGATACAGAAGACTAGTGCTGAACTGACGTATTTCAAGAGTTGAGACTGGGTTGGGGAAGAGAGGCTGGAGTTGCGTGGATGTGTTCTCGAGAATTGCTGCTGCAAGACTTGAAACAACTGTGGCTGTTTGTGCTTTCGAACTTAGCCAATGGGAGGCTGGGTGATAGATCGTAGCGTTCTCTAATGACCGTCGATGAAAAGCCATGTGACACGCTTAACCGTCAATAAAGGGCATCTCCATTGCGGAACGTCCGATCTAATCCAACGGCTTAGCACTCGCTGCCGTGGTGGTGCAACTCTTCTGTCATCGCTGTAAACCAATCACCGATCGCGTTTGCAAAGTTTTGGGATCGACGTGAATCAGGGTTAGCCGTCGATATTCCTGTGAAAATCTTTCTCATCGACGATCGAGAAAATCAACACCACCGAACAATACGCCGAACCATCTCCAGTGCCACCAAAACATGAGGCGAACAAATACAGCACAGCAGAGCACAGCACAGCACCACCAGACAGGGCTGGGCGAACCCACCACCACACCACACCACGCAACACCCAGACGCACCGCAACATCCACAGCCCGCTGCCCCATTGCTTCCACTTCCACTTCTTTGGCCGCCAAGGTCTGAATAAAAGAGTCGTGAATCGCTCCTCAGTTCCATAGTTCCAGTTCCTTCTCTCCAAGTTCTTAGTCCCAGCTCCTCCACTTCAGCTCCATTGTTCCAGTTTCTCGCTTCAGTTTACGAGATTGAAGCACCTCATCTACTGTGAAGTCCAGTTGAGCGTCCCATCGTCTTCGGCTAGCTCTGAAAGTATCGACCGGGTCTTCGTGTGCGGTTAATCTCCGTTACTCATCATGTCGGGACGCGGCAAGGGAGGCAAGGGCCTCGGAAAAGGAGGCGCGAAGCGTCACAGGAAGGTTCTTCGCGATAACATCCAGGGTATCACCAAGCCGGCTATCAGGCGTCTCGCTCGTCGTGGCGGTGTCAAGCGTATCAGCGGTCTCATATATGAAGAGACTCGCGGCGTGCTGAAGGTGTTTCTTGAGAATGTCATTCGCGACGCTGTGACTTACACGGAGCACGCGCGGAGAAAGACGGTTACCGCCATGGATGTGGTTTATGCGTTGAAACGCCAAGGCAGAACCCTGTACGGCTTTGGCGGCTAATTTAGCAATAAGACCCGCTGTTTAGTTCTAACATTTTTTACAATAATGTACAATTTACAATTAATAACACCGTCGTGGCTAATTGCCGAAATTCTCAAAAGCGTACAATTGATTCGCTTCAGCTTCGTCGTCAAACCGCTGGAAAACGCGATCCAAGCCTGCAGTGACGGAGGGGTCTGCCACCGAACTGTACCCAAGCGAATTGTATCCGCAACCTTGCTTTTGCACTTCGACTAGCAAATCCACGTTGCGTGCTAGTTACTTCCAGCCTTCTAGCTGCTCCTTCTAAGGCAGCCTCCCACCGAGCCACGTGTGACGATCACTCTAAGCAATCGCAGATGTGTCGCCATGCGACGTGCCACTTGGCGACACATCTGGTCTCGCCTTTCTTCGTCGCTTGACGGATCTCCACCGTCGATCCAGTCCGTAGATCACTCTGTCGCATCAACCGCCCTCAGCACCTCGAGTTTGCATTCCACCTCGTTTCAAAGAAAACCGGGTTACTTTCATACGTCTGACGCTACATCGAGCTTAATTAGCCAGTTGCGCGAATCGCCGAGCCTAAATACCCAGCTGCGCAGGCTGATTAGCAGCAGGGGGAGCAGCAGCAACAGCAGCGTTAGCAATGGCAACGGAAGCAAAGTTCATGCGAAATTCAGCAGTAGTAGCAGCAGCAGAGACGGCAGCAGCAATGCCAGCGTCAGCAGCGGCAGTGCGATCAACGGGTGGTCTCACGACAAGATGACGATCTCGCGCGCTGCGGACATGCTCATGGCGCCGCCAGCCAAACCGAAGCGACTCGGGTACGGTCAAGCCCTCCCCCTATTTCTCCCTTATCTCCCCCAAAATCTCCCCCCCATTTCCCCCCTCAACTCCCACCAAGTCCCCCCAATCTTCCCCCACAAACCCCCCCCTGATCCTCCCCCCCCCCCCCCATCTCCCCCCACTCTCACGGCGCTGCGGACATTCTCATGGCGCCGCCAGCTGTGTGCAGCCGTGAGCCCCTCCCCCTGCCTCCTCCAATCTCCCTCCCCCTGTCCCCCCCCCCCCCCCAATCCCCCCCCTCACTATCGCGTGCTGCGGACATGCTCATGGCGCCGCCACCCAAGCCGAAACGACTGGGGTAAACGTCACATCCCCCCACCCCTCCCTTATTTCTCCCGTTATCTCCCCCCCATGGCGCCCCCACTCTCACAGCGCTGTGGACATTCTCATGGCGCCGCCAGCCGAGTACAGCCCAAGAACCCCTCCCCCTGCCTCCACCCCCCCTCCCCAGACTCCCCTCCCCTTCCCCGATCTACCCCCCAATCCACCCCGATCTTCCCCCACTCTCACGGCTCAGTGAACATTCTCATGGCGCCACCAGCCGTGTACAGCCCGAGAACCCCTCCCTCCTGCCTCCCTCAATCTACCTCCCCCTCCCTCCCACCCAATCGCCCCCGCCCACATCATGTGAACCCACCCCCAACCCCCCACCCCTTTTCCCCTACCCCTTTTCCCTCCCGCTCCCAATCCGTTGTTGTGTCTGCATGATACGTCTCATGCAGACACAACAACGGGAATGATACGTCTGCATGTTGGTGGGAGGTTTTCCTCCTTTCCTCCCCACCTCACCCCCACACGTGGGACTTCCACCTCTGGCAGGCAACCGTTGCAGTGTTTGCAACCATGACACATCTCAATTTGTGTTCCTTCTTCCTCCCGTCCCCCCGCTCTCCCCCTTTCCCCCTCCCCCCCCCACCCCCCACAGGTGGGACTTTCACATCTGGCAGGCAATCGTTGCATTGGTGCATGTTGGATCCCACTTCGTCTTCTCTCTCCTGCTCTCTCCTGCTCTCTCCTGCTGTCTTCTCTGGTGTTCATTCTTTCCCCCCACCCTCCCACCCACAGGTGGGCCTTTCACATCTGGCAGGCGATTGTTGCATGTATGCCCCTTCTAGGTGCACCCCCCCCCCCCCACTGGTGTTCCTCCTTCCCCCCAATGCATCACTCTCCCTCCCCCTCTCCTATTCCCCTTCCCACAGGTGGGACTTTCACATCTGGCAGGCGATTGTTGCATGCATGCCGCCTCTAGGTGCGTTACTAGCAGACTCGTTACTTCTATGCCCCCTCTATATGCGTTATTAGCAGAGTCGTTCATGCTATAAACGCTGGTAGTAGAAGCACCCCATATGCACTCTATGATGTACACTGACAGCGGCACCATGCTCACACGACCACCATGCTGACTCGTTAACTCGTTAACAGCAGCAACATTATAGATGGACTCCTCCTCTATAATATACACTGACACCGGCACCATGCTGACTCGTTAGTAGCAGCACCATAGAAACGGAATCCCCCTCTATAATATACACCATCACCAGCACCATGCTGACACTGTAGTAAAACTCGCTGCAATTGTTGCATGCAGACCGTGTTTTGAGTCGGCTCAAAACAGACACCGGCACCATGACGACACGGGTAGTAGAACTTGTGAGTCGACTATAAAACGAGGTGACTTTTGAGTCGAATCTAACTCAAAACAGACACCAGCACGAAGCTGACACCAGCAGGGCGCTGACTCGTTCCTTATATAAACACTGGTCGTTGCAGCACCATATAGGTGGAATCCCCCTCACCGGCACTATACTATACACCCTCACCGGCACCATGCCAACACTGGTACTAGAAGTTGTGAGTCGACTCAAAAACGAGGTGCCTTTTGAGTCGACTTTATAATATACAGTGTCACCGGCACCACCATGCCAACACGGGTAGTAAAACTCGCTGCAATTGTTGCATGCAGGGCCGCTTTTGGTGCGTTATAAACAGCCTCGTTCATGCTATAAACACCGGTAGTATAAGCACCCCGTATGGACTCTAAAAATTACCACCCCGTATACAATGTCACCACCAGCACCATGTTGTGAGTGACAGCACAATGTTGTGAGTGATTGTGAAAGGGAGTGTGAGAGGAGTGTGAGAGGAGTGTGAGAGGAGTGTGAGAGGAGTGTGAAAGGAGTGTGAAGGGAGTGTGAAGGGAGTGTGAAGGGAGTGTGAAGGGAGTGTGAAGGGAGTGTGAAGGGAGTGTGAAGGGAGTGTGAAGGGAGTGTGAAGGGAGTGTGAAGGGAGTGTGAAGGGAGTGTGAAGGGAGTGTGAAGGGAGTGTGAAGTCCGGGAGTAGCGTGGTACACTTGTTTCAGTTTCGCCACTTTCCCCTTTCTCCCCCCACCCTCCCCCCCTTCCCCTGCCCTCTCCCCTTCCAGCGCTGTATCTGACCGTGCAGTATGCCAAAGCAGAGATTGCGAGGATGGAAAAGGTGAGTGTGGGGGGGTGGTTTGGGGGGAATGTCTTTGATTCACAATGGAATGCTGGGAATGGGAAGGGTGAGTTGAGAGGAGAGGAGAGTGGAGGGATGGGAAGGGTGATTATGGGCTGAGTGTGTGGAGGGATGGTTTGGGGGTGGTCATTGATTCCACGAGTAGAAACGTGTAGCGAGGTTGTTTTTGAGACGTCTCAAAAATCTACTTTCTACACGTGGTTTGGCGGTGGTCATTGATTCCGAATGGAATCCTGGGGATGATTGAGAATAGTTTAGTGGACGGACCCTTGACTATCTGATTGTGCAATATGCCAACTCAGAGATTGCGAGGATGGAAAAGGTGAGTGTTGGGGAGGGGGGGGGGGGGGGGGGGGGGGGGGGGGGGGGTGGGGGGGGGGTGGTGGTTTGGGGGGGATATTGGTGATTCAGAATGGAATGCTGGGGATGAGTGAGAATATCATTGTGGATGGACATTTGACTATCTGACTGTGCAATATGCCAAAGCAGAGATTACGAGGATGGAACGAGTAAGTGTGGAGGGTTTGGGGGTGGGGGGTATAAGTGAACTTCAATAAAATCCTGGGGAAGACTGTGTGTGAAGGAGGTGTGGGAGTGTTATCGACTGTACCTGACTGTGTGATGTGGCGAATCAGAGATGGTGGTGAGGAGAGTGGGTGCTTGAAGGGAGTGTGAATGGGTGTGGAGGGAGTGTGGTAACAGAGCAATACAGACTTCGGCCGTAGGGAGATGGGGAGGGGAGATTGTGAAGATGGGGCTGGGGCGGAGCGAGTGATCTGGAGAGAGTGATTCTGGAGAGAGTGTAAGGGGAGAGTGAAGGGGAGTGTGGAGTGAGTGTGGCATTAGAGCGGATCAGACTGCTCTTCTTCTTTCAATTTTCATCTGCACCTTGCACGACTTTTGAGGCGCCTCAATAGTTCCCTTTTATTTTCATCTGCACCTTGCACGAATAAAACTATTTTGCATGTTTCCCCGAATCAAGAGCTACAGGCACAAAAGGCATCTGCAGCCAAGGGGAGTGAGAATGGGAGTGAGAGTTGGCGGAAGGGGGAGATTCATGAGACATCAACTCCTTATCAACTCCTTATCAACTCCTTATCAACTCCTTATCAACTCCTTCTCATGCAATAATTTGTTTTCATCTACTCGCCACACGTGTTGTTTTTACTTGTTTCCCTGAGGCAGGTGCTACAGGCAGAAGAGGCATCTGAAGTCAAGGAGAGAGAGAGTGGGAGTGAGAGTGAGAGTTGGCGGAAGGGGAGTCTCTTGAGGCATCTACTCCTTCTCATGCCTTAAAGCATTTTCATCTACTCTCTACACATGTTTCTTTCGCATGTTTCCCTGAAGCAGGAGCTGCAGGCTGACGAGGAATCTGCAGTCAAGGAGAGTGAGAATGAGAGGGATGTGGAGGGGGAACCTTGAGGTCCACGCATGTGCTCCTGTTCTCTGCTCTCATGCCCCTCCATGTGCTTCTATGCTTTGCGGTGTTTCCCTGAAGCAGGAGCTGCAGGCTGACGAGGAATCGGCAGTCAAGGAGAGTGGGAGTGAGAGGGGCTGTGGAGGGGGAACCGTGAGGTCTACTCGTGTGCTCCCGTGCTCTCTACTCACCCCGTCTCGTGCTTCTATGCCTTGCCATGTCTCCCTGAAGCAGGAGCTGCAGGCAGAAGAGGCATCCGCAGTCAAGGGGTCTGAGGGTGGGAGTGACAGTGGGAGTGACAGTGGGAGTGAGGGGAAGAACCAGGAAGGTGCGAGAACAGCTACATCTGACGTGTCACCAGCTCGCGAACATGTCACCGCGGGGCCGAGTGGCGTGACATCTGCTGATGTGGCATCTGTTGACGTGGCATCGCTGCAGCGCCAGCTGGCGGCGCTGGCCAATCAGGTGCAGCAGCTGCAGGGATTGGTAGGTGCTGGTGGGGGAGGGGGAGGAGAGGGTAGTGATAGAAGAAAGGGAGGGAATGATGGGGGAGGGAGTAAGAGAGTTGACGGAGAGGGAGCGGTAGGAGGAGAGGGAGAAGGGGGAGAAAGGGGAGAAAAGGGAGGAGGGAGAGGGGGGGAAGGAGGAAAGGCAGCGGGAGTGGGAGGAGGAGAGCCAACACAGGCATCTCAAGGACAAGGGGGAGTGGGAGAGAGAGGAGTGCTGAATCCTGCTCCTGCAGATTTGAGACAAATCAAAGGCCCTGGCGTAGTAACAACAGTGAATAGTTAAGCGATTTGGGATAAACACAATAAACCCTATTCGGGAGATCAGGTACCCTTAGCTTGCAAATCCATTTTGGCTCATCTTTCAAAACGGCCACGCTTGCAAAGACTGCTGGAGTTGGCAGTAGTGGTTGTGCTGGCGTGAAAATCGTGAGTTCTGCAATGAGATACCGTAGCTACGACTAAGTATTAAACATATTGGGAGATGTTTGGGATATGTGTTCTGTTTTTTTTTTCGGAGAAAATGCAGCAGCAGCACCAATGCACGTGTTACACAATGCCAAAATGATGGAATGTCAACGTAAAAGGTATGGAACGCCTTGACAAGATTTTTTTTTTTTTTTTTTTTTTTTTGCAGGAGGTGAAATTGCATTATACAACGCTAAAAACACCACCCATCGGTCGTAACCGTGCTAGAGGGCCTAGGTATAGCATACCGTACCCTCGCGGAAACCTCTACGGTGGTTTATATATCAGTCGCCTGAAAATTTCATCCTGCCCGCTAGGGAGAACCCTAGCAATGCTGCTAGCCTGCTTCGTGTGTGGCTCGACCACTTGAACATTGTTTTGACGAGCGTTTGTTGCTCTGTAGATTGCATCATTTTGAGAGAGGTGAAGAGTGGTTTTAGCCACAATCTTGGTTGGGCGAACCCTCCGCTCCAATGCAGCAACTCTCCATAGCTTCCTCCGACAATGACGGCGAGTGAAATTTTCCACAGCTTGTTCACCTGTTCTGACGCATCCCCACATTCCTCTTAACTCCAGCATTACCAAGCTTTGACGCCGTAGATTAATGTCATGAAATTTCGTAAATGCTTCTTTGTTCTTGCCTCCTGATTCATGGTAACGACGAACTGTAAAAGAACTGAGGTCAATCTCCTCCAGATGCAAATATGCTTCTTGCAGCGTAGTTTCCAAAGACTTCTGAACGGAGCTCGCGTCAGCTTCGGGAGTCTTTTGGTCATTCAACAGTAAATATGCCTCGTCGTCAATAATTTCAGCAGTCATGCTGATTGTATGAATGTCTTCACAATCTGTAGATACCATAACTCTTGCTTCCTGGAAATCATAATGTGAAACCGACTTGAACGATCGTGTCACTGGGTGGTTATCTTGAGTATCCAAATGTTGTCGCTGAATGGCAGCAAAATCTGTCAAGCGATAAATATTTAGCCGTCCTGCTTCCCTGTATTTAAAGTTCCCGATTTCACTTTGTTGTAGAGTACTCTCCTCTACTTTGCAGGAACTGGGAATTGTTCTAATCAGTAGAGCACTCTGTTAGCTTTCCAACGAGCCGTAGATCACCTCGATCGCCTAAGTATCGAGCGAGATATGGCTACTAACGTGAAAGCTATGCTCTATGTTGAAGGATTGGAAACTCTCTGGAATTTGTTGTCGAATGCACTGTGTACAAAGTGATTCACGTTTTCCAGTATGAAACATGCATACAAAGCTACTAGTTTTATAGCATGCAATCAACATCGAACCGCACATGTAACCTCGAACCGCGGTACACTCGAATGTTCGAGTAACATTTCGAAGGGGTGAAATTCGAGTCTCGAATTTCACCGAATCGAATTCTCCCTGAGTCTCGATTCTTCTTGTGCTACCATGTGGCACCAAAATGCAAGTCTCTCGAAGTCAACCTGCACCTTCTCGAGACCTGCAGTGAAGCCAAACTTCTTGGAACACTTGAGAAGCACCGTTCGGTGGTTGGGGGCAAAACCTTGCCTCACTCAACCTCCAACACTCCCCCTTGCACCCAAGCCACTAGGTGCTCAATCCAACACGCTCACAGCATGCACGGAATGAATCCTTAGGGAGTGGTTTAGTGAGGAAGTCCGCGGGTTGAGCTTTGGTGCTCACATAAGTGAGTTTGATCTCACCCTTCTCAACCGCCTCACGAATGAAGTGATGTTTCACTTCGATATGCTTGGTTCGCCCGTGAAGGACGGCATTGTGAGAGAGGCTTATGGTGGCTTGGTTGTCACAAAAGAGAGGAGTTGGGTTGGGTTGAGGATGCCCAAGCTCCGCTAGAAGACGCCGTAACCATATTGCCTCCATGGCACCTTGAGTGAGTGCCATATACTCCGCTTCCGTTGAGCTTAGAGCCACGGTTGGTTGCTTCTTGCTTTGCCAACTCACGGCTGCCCCAAGCAAGGTGAAGACATACCCGGAGGTACTTTTGCGCGTGCTCGGATCTCCCGCGTAGTCCGAGTCGGCATAGCCCTTGAGTTCAATCGGGCCGGCTTCATACACGAGCCCCAAGTTGGGTGTGCCTTGGTGGTAGCGTAGAACGCGTCCTCCCGCGCGCATATGCTCGGTATGAGGGTTGCTCACGACTCGTCCAAGCACCCCGGCGGCGTATGCGAGGTCGGGGCGAGTAGAAACGGCGGCATACATGAGCGAGCCCACTAGCGAATGAAACCGCTTCACTTCGGCTTCGTCGATGGTGGATTCTTCCTCTCCCATGAGGCAAGAAAATCTCGTAGCTAGTGGTGTTCCCACCGGTTTGCTATCGCCCATGCCGAAGCTCTCCACTACCCCCTTCACATACTTCTCTTGGTGGAGGTGGATGGTCCCGTTGGCTCGGTCACGATCGACGTGCATCCCAAGGTAGTACGTGACCGGCCCCAAGTCCCTCATCGCAAACTCCGCCCCTAGCCGTTGCTTGACCTCCCGAATGAGGTCTTTGGAGTCGGAGAAGAGGAGTAGGTCATCGACGTAGAGCAAAAGCACCAATTCCTTCTCCCCCTCCTTCAACACGTATAAAGCGCTATCGCACTCGCTACGCGCGAAACCGTGTTGAAGAAGAAAGTCGTCGATGCGCTTGTACCATCCGCGTGGACTTTGCTTCAAGCCGTAGAGGGTACGCTTGAGCTTCCACACCCTTCCGCTACCGTCATCGTACCCCAGGGGTTGCCGCATGTAGACCTCTTCCATGAGAAGCCCGTAGAGGAAGGCGGTGCAAACGTCCAATTGCTCCACCTCGAGGTCGAGAGATGCCACTAGCGCGAGCAACACCCGAAGAGTTGTAGCCTTAGCGACGGGAGCGAAGGTCTCGCTATAGTGCTCCCCCTCTCGTTGAGTGTAGCCTTGAGCTACAGCCTCGCCTTGTAGCGTTCGACACTCCCATCGGCTCCCAACTTCTTCTTAAGCACCCATTTGCACCCCACCAAGTAGGCACCCTTCGGCGGGTCGACGAGCTCAAACACGTCGTTCTCTTTGATCGAGGCTAGTTCCTTCTCCATCGCTTGTTTCCATAGTGGCGCATCCGGAGAAGCCAAAGCCTCGGTATGGGTGCGAGGGTCATCACCCAAGGTTGCGAAGCAATTATGCCGCACGCTCCTCGTCCAATTCCCCAACGGCTACCATAGCGTAGTCGTTGTACTTCGTGTTGGGGCGACGTATACGTTGCTCGCGGGTCAACGCCAATGGGAGGGAGGAAGGTGTGGAGGAAGTTGCCGTCTCGGTTGATGGCACCTCCACCACGTCGTCGTCGCTCTCCTCGTTCTCTCCCCCTCCATTTTCAGCTTCCTTTTCCACTTGTGATGGAACCTCCACCGCTTCATCCTCCTCTCGTGCGGGAAGGACGACGGTGAGTTGCGGCGTTGGTTGTTCCTTTGTCGGAAACTTGTCTTCGTCGAAGACCACGTCTCGAGACGTGACGACGCGCTTGTCGCTTAAGTCCCACACTCGCCACACACGCTCGTTCGCCGCAATTCCCAAGTAGATTGCCGCACGAGCCTTCGGTTGTAACTTGTGGCGAAGGGGATCCGGTACATGGTAGTAGCAAAGGCACCCAAAGGTGCGTAGGCGTGATAGGTTCGGCTTCGTTCCACTTCCATGCTTCGAACGGAGTCGTTCCCGGGAGCACCTTCGTCAGCAAACGGTTGCGAATCCACGCCGCTAGCGAACTCGCCTCACCCCACCACTCGCTCCCAAGCTTGGAGTGTTGAAGAAGTGAACGAACGGCTTCCACCAATGTGCGATTAAGCCGCTCCGCCGCTCCATTTTGTTGGGGTGTGTAGGGTGTTGTGACATCGTGCTTGATGCCCTTGCTCTTCATCCATTTCGCAAGCTCGTTGTGTCGAAAGGCTAGGCAATGGATGATTCAACTATCGAGAGTGTTGGTACAAGAAGAAAAATCCAAGGGGTTGTACCCCACAGTGAGTACCCCACTACAGCCTATCTAACTTAAACATATAAACATATGTTTGACACGTTGTTCACGAATTCGCCACCACCATCGGTACGAATAACCTTGATCCGCTTCTTGTCGTCGTTGCAAACTTCGAGCGCCCACTCTTGTATTGCCTTGGCCGCGTCGCCCTTAGCCTTCAAGAGTCGGGTCCAACACATCCGCGTCGCATCGTCGAGCATCACCAAGAGAAACCGCGCTCCTCCCTTTGATGCATGTCGCATCGGTCCACACACGTCCATGTGAACAAGCGCAAGCGGGTCCTTAGCGAGGGGTGACGTTCGGCTACCAAATGGCTTCCGAGCCATTTTTCCTTCGACACACGCCGTGCACACGCCCGTCTCGTCGTCGCCGGCGACCACGTCGACTCCCTTCGCAAGTCCTTTGTTTGCCAACTCCTTGACCGAGTCGTAATTGGCGTGCGCAAGTCGATTATGCCACGCCTTGAGAGTCGCCTTGGAACCTTGCGCCACGTTGGATGAAGCCGCTCCCGGGTGCGTCTTGAGTTGGTAGAGTTCTCCGTTGAGAACGCCTTGTGCGAATTGCTTCCCCTTCCAAAAGAGGTTCATCTTCGCATCGTCGATAGTGACCTTCACACCATTCTTCGCGAGTTGAGTGACGGAGAGGAGATTCACCTTCAACCCCGGGACGTGAAGCACGTTCGTGATGTCTACCGGTCCGCCATCGACGATGAGGCGCGTACTTCCAACTCCGACCACCGGTAGCGACTTGTCGTTTCCGAAGACGACGCGCGTTACGTCTCTCGGTGCACCAACGTTGGTGAGGAACGATGCTGAGTGCGTCATGTGTTGTGTTGCGCCGGTGTCAAGGAACCATGCGTCGCTTGGTGTGTTGGTCCCGTCACCGGCCAATAATACGATCGACTCCCTTGAATCATCCGCATCGCCGGATGCCGTGTGTGCGTTGCCCTCGTGGTTCCGCGCCTTCGATGGAATCCAATCGCTCGGGCGCTTCCGACACTCACGCCAAAAGTGTCCCGCCTTGCCACAATAGTGGCACTTGCTCGAGCCATTCGATGTGTTTCTCTTGCCGCGATCGCTTCCACCGAACGACTTCTTCGTCGCACTCTTGCTCCACGTGGACTTCTTTCCGGAACTCCCCCCGGAGAACATGGCGGCACCCTCGCTCTCATTAGCGAATTGTCGGCGACGCGATTCTTCATGGAGAAGCCGACCGACCACCATTTCCTTCGTCCAAGTGTCTTGCACGCTATCGAGTGTCGTAATCACCGTCGACCACTCTTCCGGAAGGCCGCATAGCAAGGTCAAAAACCAATCCTCCTCCGTGACCGTTCCACCGAGGTCCATGAACGTTTCCCCAAGTTCCTCCACACGAGTCGCATACTCGTGCATCGATTCGCCCGCGCGCATCTTCACCGTGTAGAATGCATTCCGGGCTAGGATCTTGCCGTGGAGAGTCTTGTTCACGTGGATGGTCTCGAGCCGCTTCCACGCTTCATGCGCCGACGCTTCGAGCTTGATGCACATGCGCACCGAGCCCACGAGATTGATGCCGATGCGCGAAATCAACGTAGCGAACGCCTTTTGGTCCTTCTTCTTCCATGCCGCGATGCCGCTCTCATCGTCCGGCTTCTTCTCCGTTCCATCGAAAAAACCCCAAAGTCCCCGCTCCATCATGAGCACTTGGAACTTAAACTTCCACGCGGAGTAATTTTGTCCCGTGAAAATCGGTACCGCCGACGTGTCGAACATCGTCGCGGTTGCCCAGGGTTCGCCGGAATTTACAACGACACCATCCAAGGAAGTGCGGGAGGTCTCGCTTGAAGTCGGCATGCTTGCTCCTTGTCGCGCACGTAGACTCCTCCGACCAGCTCTGATACCACTGTTGTAGAGTACTCTCCTCTACTTTGCAGGAACTGGGAATTGTTCTAATCAGTAGAGCACTCTGTTAGCTTTCCAACGAGCCGTAGATCACCTCGATCGCCTAAGTATCGAGCGAGATATGGCTACTAACGTGAAAGCTATGCTCTATGTTGAAGGATTGGAAACTCTCTGGAATTTGTTGTCGAATGCACTGTGTACAAAGTGATTCACGTTTTCCAGTATGAAACATGCATACAAAGCTACTAGTTTTATAGCATGCAATCAACATCGAACCGCACATGTAACCTCGAACCGCGGTACCCTCGAATGTTCGAGTAACATTTTGAAGGGGTGAAATTCGAGTCTCGAATTTCACCGAATCGAATTCTCCCCGAGTCTCGATTCTTCTTGTGCTACTATGTGGCACCAAAATGCAAGTCTCTCGAAGTCAACCTGCACCTTCTCGAGACCTGCAGTGAAGCCAAACTTCTTGGAACACTTGAGAAGCACCGTTCGGTGGTTGGGGGCAAAACCTTGCCTCACTCAACCTCCAACACACTTGATCTGACTTTATTCTCCATATGCCATCTTGGTTGACGGGTTGAGATCAGCAGCGCCATAGTATAATCGTTTGAGAGACTTGAGCAATGTCGTTGTGAGCTTTCCATCACTGAATAACCTGAAAAACGGTATCCTCAGAAGATGTGACGACTGACCAATGTTCGTTGTATGAACACAATGCTGGTGTCGTCAACAAGCTACTGATGTGTAGATGCCGAATATGTCTTCAGATTAAGAAACTGAGTGAGTTAGCTTTGACATTGAGTAAGAACAAGTTCTGCAGGGAGAGTCATGGCGGAGCCGCCGTCGTTCATTCGTCGGAAAAACAGCCTGGTGGTTGGTGGTGGTTTTGCTCCTGGCTGTGCTGTCTTGACAAGGATTCAGGGGTCAGGTGTGAATACAGAGAGGTGCAGTTCATTGGAGATTGGGCTCTTCGGGTATGTAATGAGTTATCTCTCTTGTGATAGTATTGTCCGTGTATTGCGGTCCTTATATGGCAGATTTAGCTCGTACACTTCCGAAAGGCAATTCTGCCACTAGCGGGTATCGGACCCGAGTCGCCCTGAAACCACAGGCCCCCTGTGGTTCAGTTGCGACGGTTTGCACTGTATTCCCCATCCATTCCATCCACTCTCCGCCATCCAGCAGCGCAGCAGCTTGTGGGGGGAAGTGGGGCGGAAGGGTGGGTCCGGCTAGCTGGCAGCTGCGCGACGGGGGAATCGCCTATTGTGATGCGTTGGTGGGCGGAAAGGTTGGCATCTGCGGAACGGAGGAGCCATTTGGCTGGCGTTTGGCTGGCGCCAGGCAGGAGACCTGTTTCTGGCATTACAATTTCGGGCGACGGACCAACCATATCCTGAAAATAGAATCTGGATGGTGTGGTACGGGATCGAACGGTAACGTATGGTTTGGTAGATGTGTGTGTGGTACAGGATGGTGTGGTACGGTACGAGATGGGTAGCGGAATTCAATGCCTATTTCAGTGGCAGTGCTCGGTATGCTCCCCTCCACCACCTAGGCACAGTGGCAGTAACTCAGGGCAGACATAGGTCTAGCTAGTTGTGAGAGTTGTTGTGACAAGGGGGTAGGTAGTGAACGGCGTCGCCGACTCGCCATGATTCATTCGAAGACACCTGATGTGCGCTGTCCTGTACAGTATGTGCGTTTTCACGTTGTGCCTTGGTCCTTTCAGACCACTGGCCTGTACTGTACTGTGCTTGGCCTTCTTCTTATGCACGGAGAGCGTCGCGTCGCGTCGCGTCCATACCATGCCACTGAAATCTCCAGAGCCTAGGTTTGCTGTTCCCAAGATATTTTTTTACTAGCCACTGAAGTTGAGGTTGGTATTGCAGGACTTGAATGGGTCACTGCGCCAGCCTGGCATTTCATCGAATGTGACCGTCTAAAAATATTCAATCACAGAAGCAGTTGTTTGCTTCACGTGCTCCGTTAACGTGCGCGCATCCGATTGCATGAAGAAAACAGCGTTGCTGTTTAGTGTGCGGTGTCCATCAGTCACGCGTCAAACTTACAATCAGTTGGTTGTGTTTAGCATAGCAATTGATCAGAATGTCCTTATCCAACCTCTTCCGAAGCGCAACTTGCATCCATTGGGTTCTGCAGCCTCTGTTAGTCTTCATCCCCACCGTCCATCGTGTAAAATCGATGTGTACGGTAGCATTACAGTGCAGTCTTTAGCATACCTGACGCTCGTTTGTGGACATCTGTGCATGACTGTATCAGCATGCGTAGGGAACGGCTGAGATATTGAAGCATGACTGAAAAGCTGACAAACTTCCCACTGCGTGCCAGGCTTGAAATAGCATGTCGTTTCGTGGCACACACACAGGCGCTTCGACTTCAATGGCTTCCAGACAGTCTGTGTGCTGCTTGAAAACATGACTACATTCATCCACTGGGCCAGTGACTCTTTGCAGGGGTTCCCGATCGGCTGCTCGGGTCCTCGAAGGATTCTGGTCTTGACATTGTCAGTTGCGGGAGTACAAAACCGTTGTAAGCCGCTCGCACTGACACATACTGACGAACCCGTCTATTGTTTTAAGATTCCTGATCAGAAGTTAGCATTTGACGTTCCTAACTCGAACGTTGGCAACACCGTCTTAGGGCTTGGAGTGCTAGGGGACTTTCCAGTCAGATCCAAGGCAGCATGTCGCGCAATGCAGTTTCCCGGCTCTCGCCGCGAGTGGGATTTGTGGACTGGGCTGGGATTGCAACGGATGCTGGGAGGACAAGATTGGGAAGCCATGGAAATCTTGGATCCCCGCAGGCACAGCAGAAAGTGCGCCGCGCCGGGAAGCGGATCGTCAGGAGCTGCAGTTTCCCAGGCGGGATAAACAACGGCGACGACGAGACACGTTACATGAACGGGCATTCCCCCTTGGGTGGTAACATGATGGGGAGCGGCGTTGACATTTCCGTGGATGATTGTCTCTGCTCCTGTGGTCACGAAATGGTTTCTGACCGTTCCGATAACTCAGCATCATGGGGAGCAGGTGATACAACGGAAAAGGCCAAAGATATTTTTGAAGGGCTGGTCGATGACATCTCTTCATACAGTCGCAAGGTTGCTGGTGGCTGGGAAGCGCAAGTCTCACCGAGAACTAAGAACTACATTCTGAGGAAGAGCTCTTTACGCAGCCCTACTGGAAGTCCGTGCTCCAAGGGGGCTCGTAGAGTCAGTTTTTCAAGACAAGTGCTGGTGATTACCGTTTGAGCATGGAAGGGCTGCGGCACCACCTCCATGCTCTCGTTTTCCGTGCAAGCAATGCACGCTGGCTCCATTTTTTTGCATCGCGGCCCTTGTGGCCAGATGCTGAAGTGTATAACTTAATTTAGATGTTATTGTTTTTGTGGAAGCTGGTTTCCTTGTTTGGAGACACCGACGTTATGTATCTTGCCTACTTTGAAAGTGTATATAATCTTTACTTCTTACTGAAGCGAGACGCAAGTGTAAGGAAATGGGAATGTCGAATCGAAACCACCTGTTCTCGAGAGCTCTCAGCAATTTGTGAATCCTCCCGAGGTTCGTCTCCCCTACTCAGAGATGCTGGGGGCACGTCGGTACCCCCTCATCATTACCCCACCTAACCGTTTTACATGTTTACTCACCTCATCGAATCGCATTCGGACGGGTTTTTGGGCACACCCAAGCAGATCGGACACAGATTTTCGAATGTTTGTTTCACTTGGAGAATACTATCGCCTTGAGATCTTCACTTCAGAATTTCTAGGGATCTACTCTCATCAAGTCAGGGGAGCCTGGATATTATAAGTCATTGAGAGCTCCGCTTCTACGATTCCTAGAAAGTATCTGCATCGGAGCCTTGGCTCTATCGGAATAACTGGCGGGATTTTTTTTTTCGAAAGGTGAACACGATAGCGCGATGGCGACTCGAGCCATGCATTGTGACGAAAGTCTTCGCTCACTCTCTCGAGTAGCTTCTGCCGATCACGGCGTGTTGTCTACAAGCGTTATCATCAGCAGCAGGTTTTGTAGACTGCAAACAGTCCATGCTGCGTCGTGCTGCTGCTGTGTTGTGGTGATACGACGTAGCTGCGGCGATAGGAAGCAGTTCGAGCAGCTTGTTTCTTCGAAGGTGACGGAGATTTCTTCAGGCTGCAAGGATGGTCGTTCAACAGCCGTGCGGTTTCCTGCTTCCGCCAATCATGGCTCAGCCGTGGATCGAGCTCGACGATCTGAGCCTCGAGGATACTATGTTACCTCTTCCTGACGATTTGACCCACTTACTATCAGTTAAACCATCGGCAGAAGACGACATGATCGCGGTTCCCGTTCTCCAATCCGAAACCGACACGTGGCTTCTTGAACCGGACCTGTCTCGCCGTCAGTTCTGGCCGTCAGAGTCCGCCATCTGTCAGTTAACCGGCCGGTTGTCGAGCGGTTCGCCAACGGAAATTCAGACGGACGGAGTTGTCCACGTGGCCGAGGAGCTTCTGAACGGCTGCGGTCTCATTCACGTGCTTCCCGTCAGCTCTTTGCACGGCTGCTCTAAAACCGTCGCGAATCGCAGCTGCTCTAGCCGCGTCGCGAATCCCGGCTGTTCTGGCGTCGCGAATCTCAGCTGCTCTAGTAGCGTCGCGAACCCCAACTGCTCCAGCGTTGCAAGTCCCAGCTGCTCTCTCAAACCCCAGCCAGCGTCGCAAGGTTCCACCGTCCTTCTCCGTCAATCTGCTGAGTCAACGGCACAAGCGGGACAAGACGACGTTGCGGATGAGCATGACACGTGTGACGCCACAGCTGATGAGCATGACACGTGTCACGATACAGCTGATGAACATGACACGTCGCACGGAACAGCTGATGAGCATGACACATGTGACGGCAAAAGTTTTGTCATTGTCGAGTCATCTGAGGAGCAGCAGACACCCAAGATTCTTGAGGGGTCAACCGAGCAGCACCAGCACCAGCACCAACAGGAGGAGGAGGAGGAGCAACAGAACCTGCAGCAGCACCACCAGCAGCAGAAGCAGTCACCGTCGCTTCCCCCGGCGGAGTCGCCTCAGAGCTCTGGGAGCGCGAGGCAAGCGATCAGGAGTCCCAGCTGTCCGCTCACCATGAGCCTCCGAAGCCGCGCCAAGGGGAACTCGGGAGATTCTCCTCCAGATGCTCTGCTGAGGACACCCGTGGCCAGCGATTCAATTTCACGGAAATCACTTCCAAGCAACTCAATTCCAAGGGATCTAATTTCAAGAGATTCCACTCCGAGGAAAAGAATCCGCTCACGTGAATTCCCTTCTTCAGGCGCAGCAGCTGGGAAGCGTCCAGTGAGAAGGCTGCGGGTCCTTGTACCTGAAGAACCTGGACCTGCAGAGCGATCCAGCTATGATCGGATGGATTTGGAGAAAACGGGTCTTGAGGCTGTGACTGAACCGAGGAAGAGAGGGAGCAAACTATCTCGGAGGTCAGCTAGCCTGAAGGAAATCAACCAGGATCTGCCTTCGCCAATTGTCAGCCGTCGGATGGATTCGAAGGAAGCGAGCCTCCAGGATGTTACCGAATTGAAAAAGAGAGGGAGCACCCGGTCTGGAAGCCCAGCTAGCCTGAAGGAGATTAACCAGGACCTGGCTTCGCCAGTCCCCAGGCGTCAGATGGATTCGGAGGAAGCGAGTCTTGAGGTTGTTGCTGAATCGAGGAAGAGAGGGAGCACACGGTCTGGAAGAGCAAGAAGCCTTAAGGAGATTGATGTGGATTTGACTTCGCCAGTTCCCAGACGTCAGTCACTGAACCCGTCAGCATCACGAAGGTCTGTCAGGATTAAAAACAGCACGCTGAGATATGCTGAGGACGAAGAGGAGGAAGAGGACGAGGAGGAGCTTCAGGTTGCTGCAGGGGAGGTCAAGCAGGAGGTGAAGCAGGAGGTCAAGCAGCAGGAGGTCAAGCAGGGGGTTAAGCAGCTAGATGCTGATGTGAAGCAGAGGATGCGTCAGCGTGCTGCAGAGGGGATTAAGCAGGAGGAGCTAGATGTTAAGATCAAGCAGGGGAAGCATCAGGTTGCTGCAGAGGAGGTCAAGCAGCAGGAGGTCAAGCAGGAGGTAGAGGTTGAAGCTGAGCAGGAGAAGCGACAGGACGCTGCTGTTAATGTCAGGAAGGGAGACATTCAGGATGCTACACTGAAGATCAAGCAGGAGGCTCACAGGGAGATGCTGCTGGAGAGGCTGCTGCTGCTGCTGCTGCTGCTGCTGCAGGGAAAGAGAACGTTGACCCTGTATCTGCTGAGCAGGTGCTAGGAATGGCTGGAAGAAGAGGCGTGCTGCAGAAGAGAAAACAGTCGTTCAAAAGCGAAGCCAGATCTTGCCACGATCAGAAACGGTCTCTGAAACCAGAAGCAGCCGAGGAGAAATTTGGACAAAACAAGAAGCGAGAGGTGAAGAAGACGAAGAGGGGTTTGCCAACTGAAGCAGTGGCTGTGCTGCGGAGATGGATCGAGGCCAACCCACACCGGCTGTTTCTGAATGCGAGCGAGAAGGTTGACCTGGTTCTGGAAACCGGGCTGACTAGACTTCAGGTGAGCAACGGCTTCTGAAGTGCGGATGGGTTGGGTTGGGTTGGGATGGGTTGGGTTGGGTTGGGATGGAATGGGTTGGAATGGGATGGGTTGGGATGGGTAGGGTTGGGTTGGGATGCGATGGGTTGGGTTGGGATGCGATGGGTAGGGTTGGGTTGGGTTGGAGGCTGTGGCTGTGCTGAGGAGATGGATCGAGGCCAACCCACACCGGCTGTTTCTGAATGCCAGCGAGAAGGTTGATCTGGTTCTGGAAACCGGGCTCACCAGACTCCGGGTGAGCAGCAGCTTCTGAAGTGCGGATGGGTTGGGATGGGTTGGGATGGGATGGGTTGGAATGGGATGGGTTGGGATGGGTAGGGTTGGGTTGGGATGCGATGGGTTGGGTTGGGATGCGATGGGTAGGGTTGGGTTGGGTTGGAGGCAGTGGCTGTGCTGAGGAGATGGATCGAGGCCAACCCACACCGGCTGTTTCTGAATGCCAGCGAGAAGGTTGACCTGGTTCTGGAAACCGGGCTGACTAGACTTCAGGTGAGCAACGGCTTCTGAAGTGCGGATGGGTTGGGATGGGTTGGGTTGGGTTGGGATGGGATGGGTTGGTTGGGATGGGTTAGGATGGGTAGGGCTGGGTTGGGATGCAATGGGTTGGGTTGGGATGCGATGGGTAGGGTTGGGTTGGGTTGGAGGCAGTGGCTGTGCTGAGGAGATGGATCGAGGCCAACCCACACCAGCTGTTTCTGAATGCCAGCGAGAAGGTTGATCTGGTCTGGTTCTGGAAACCGGGCTCACCAGACTCCAGGTGAGCAGCAGCTTCTGAAGTGTGGATGGGTTGGGTTGGGTTGGGATGGGATGGGTTGGAATGGGATGGGTTGGGTTGGGTTGGGATGGGATGGGTTGGAATGGGATGGGTTGGGATGGGTAGGGTTGGGTTGGGATGCGATGGGTTGGGTTGGGTTGCGATGGGTAGGGTTGGGTTGGGTTGGAGGCAGTGGCTGTGCTGAGGAGATGGATCGAGGCCAACCCACACCGGCTGTTTCTGAATGCCAGCGAGAAGGTTGATCTGGTTCTGGAAACTGGGCTCACCAGACTCCAGGTGAGCAGCAGCTTCTGAAGTGCGGATGGGTTGGGATGGGTTGGGTTGGGATGGGATGGGTTGCCTACTGAAACAGTGGCGGTACTGAGCAGCAGCTTCTGAACTGAAGTGCGGGTTTTGTTGTTTTGCGTTTATGGTACACATGGGCTGCAGAGATGCTACTTTCGATTCATGTGATTTGAAATGATTTCGGTAATGTTCCCTTGTGTTTTTTTGCAGGTGGAAAACTGGTTCTGTTATGCGAGGAGAAGGGGCTACATGGCTCGTGCTGGTGACTCTGAGCAATCGGATTCTTTTCCAGCTGAAGAATGACAAGACAGTGGGGTGGGATGGGATGGGATGGGATGGGATGGGATGGGATGGGATGGGATGGGATGGGATGGGATGGGATGGGATGGTTGGGATGGGGTGGAATGGAATGTGAGCATTACTACCACACTACTTTACTGGGGTACAGTACATGGCTCGTGGTGACAGCAATATTCCAGCTGAAGAGTGACAAAACGATGGGATGGGGTGGACTTTACTACACTACTTTATTCTGTTGAGATAATATGAAGACTTAAGCACTTCGAGGATTCGTGTAGTACAGTGCGAGACTTCGCACGTAACAGTAAAGTACCGATAGGCTGACGTCAGCAAAGCGCTACGCGCCCTAGGATAACGTCAGCACGAAAAGTCACGTATCGTTTCAGAACAGTACTAGCACAGTACAGTAGGCGAACAGGTACTTTACTCTAGCTATATATTTTGTATGTTTGTCATTTTTTAAAATATATCTGATTTCAGAGACATTGATCCTGAAACATATCACTATATGGGCTTTCACTAGTCCAGACAAAGCCTCCTTAACTGGCTTTAATTCATACAAGACTTCCGCTACGACAGGAAGCTACCATCCTAAGTAGTACGATCCTATTCAATCATCTCAAATTCTAACATATTCTACTGTCAGTAACTGAAGATCGCCTTAAGGTTTTGGTAGCTTGCCACTACAAAGAGATTGATTATGCACATTACTCTCAGGTGTTCCGTCAATTCATCAGGCAGTTTGAATATCCTGGTGTTTCTCCATTCAGTATGAATGCATTTCTCTTTTCAAGGATGCATGTTTATCCTAAAACGAATCACCATCATCCTACACATCGAATTAGAACCTGTTGCGAGTCATTCTCACAACATTGTTGCAGTAGTACGGGTAAGTAGTAGGGGCAACGTTATTGGTACTATACAAAGGCAATCAAACAAGGCGCTTAATTTGCACTCATTTTACAGCTACATTTGGAGGAAGGATAAACCCTACACCTCACATGGTGAGTTATTGATGATAGTATGTTGAAGCTCATTCCAGAGACCTTTAACTCTTTGAGATGGTTGCCATAACGAGTCTACACCTGTTTTGGCCTTTTTATGTTGTACTGTGGTGCTGGTACACCACACACTGCAGTCCACTACACTCTCTTCGTCTCTATGAAGGAGCTCCCTATAACGGATACACAGAAAGAGGCAGGAAAGTGTGTGGTGTGGAAAGCGGAAAGGGGTGAAAAAGGGGGAGGGTGTTGAATAGGATAAGGGACCCCTTAGAAGCACCTTCCCCAGAGGGACCTTCGTTAGAAGCTCCATGCAATGTATATGGGTAGATAGCATAGGAGGCAGGGGAGGAGTACTGTAGCTAGGGTGCACGGGATGCGTGGAAGGGAAAGGGAGGAAGATAATGTGGAGGTGAAGGAGAGGAAAGAGACGGCGAGATTGAAAAAGGGTCTAGAATGAACACCCTCATCTGCATAAGAAAGTGCATGTGTTATGAAAAAGGGTAAGTGACCAGGTAAGGCAGCAAACAATTGAAGTAATTTAAGAAAATGACATATGGCAAGCAGGAGAGGACATTACCAGACAATCAGAGCGGATTATATCAAATAATAGTCGTTTTATCATAACAACTGCACTGCAGAGCACCATACTACAAATGGTGGGTACCACATTCCACCGCACAAAACCGCATCACGCACCTGTCTATGTCGGCAAGCAAGCCTGGATCAGGGTCATGCACGAACAGGAAGGGACCTCCCCCAGAAGCACCTCCTTTGGAAGATGCACCTCCCCCAGAAGCACCTCCTTTAGAAGCAGATCTCTTAAAAGCACCTCCGTCAGATGCACCTCCATTAGAAGAACCTCCCCCAGTCATGTTTTGCCCAAGGGAGGAGTTCACAGGAGGCATCTGCAATGGATATAGGAGGGGAGAAGGCCAGGTGTGTAAGGACAGCTATGCAGTAACAGAAGGGCACCTCCCTTAGAAGCACCTCCGGTAAAGGGTCACCCATGTGCTTGTAACGAGCAGGCGGGTGGAGCATTGTGTGAAATCTTAGCCAGTGTTCGAGGGTGATTGAGAAGGCCCATCTGTGTGATTGTAATGAGATTTTTTGCGCAGCTCATCTCGTGCCCTTGCGTGACTGTAAAGGGCAGGTAGTGGAGGCCACTGTTCACCACTAACCAGTCTAGATGGCTGGCTGTGAAGACCCACTCATGTGCTTGTAACGAATACCCTGACCCTCTGCACAAAATTTCCGTGCAGCTGACCCCATGCCCTTGCGTGACTGTAAAGGGCGGGAAGTGTAGGTCCAATGCTCCTCACCACTGCCCAGCCAGTCTAAATGACCGACTCTGAAGGTTGGTCTATGTGCTTGTAACGAATTCCAAATGCATTGTGCATTATGCATCAGATTCTTATGCTGCTTACCTCGTGCCCCTGCGTGACTGTAAAGGGTGGGAAGTGCAGGCCACTGTTCACGACCGTGTGATTGAACCGGGCGGCCTGGCAGGCGGCGGTTGGCATGTAGTGCAGATGGGGCGAGAGCGTGTCTCCCAGGAGACTTTTGAGTCGACTCAAAAGTCACCTCCCAGGAACATGAGCATGCGGCGGGGAATTGCGTGTGGTTCGTCACTCAGGTAGCGGATGAACGGCCGAGATGCGAGCAGAGGGAACGAGCCTGCGAGTGGAGGGGAGGGGGAGAGGGAGCAGGTGGGGCGAGAGCGTGTCCCCCAGGAACATGAGCATGCGGCGTGGGATCGCATGTGGTTCGTTGATTAGATAGTGGATGAACGGCCAAGATGCGAGCAGAGGGAACGAGCGTGGGAGTGGGGGCGAGAGAGGAGAGGAGGGAGAGGAGGAGGACATGAGCGGGGAAGGAAGAGAGGGAAGGGGAACAGGCGGGGGGAAGGAGCAGAAGGGGAAGGAGCAGAGCAACGGGGTTCCAATGATGAGTGCAGATGGTAAAGGACAGCAAAGATTTCTCAATGTGAAGCTGCAACAAATAAGAAAGGGAAGGAGGGAGAACACGAATGGTGTGAGTGAGGGAACACGCACGCACACACATATGATGGTGATTTAAGTTACCTACCCTTACCTACTATCAAAACCTATGCTAAAACCTTCTGCACTGTCGTAACACCCACCTGTGTACACCTCGAATCTGGTAACCCTATCGCGCATGTCAGCAATCCATCGCCCCCCACGGCGTCTCTCAAACAAGGCATTGTCTGCAAACACGCTCTCCTGGCGGTAACTGCGTGTAAAAGGGGCAGCAGAAGGGAGAGAGAATCAAGGTGGGAAAGGGGTGGAGTGAGGGTATAGGACAGGGTCAGCGATCCATCGTCCTCCTCCCCGTCTCTCAAACAACGCGATTTTTTAGTCGACTCTTGAGTCGATTTTTTAATCGATTTTTGAGTCGACTCAAAAATCGTCGGCAAACAGTTGCAATCAGTTGCAATCAGTTGCAATCAGTTGCTATCAGCTATCAGTTGCGATTTCTCGCCCCAGCCTCCTCCTCCCCCTCCTCCCCATCTCTCAAACAAGGCATTGTCCGCAAACACACTCTCCTGGCCGTAGCTGGTTGGTTGAAGGTCAACTCACTCGTTTCGTTTCTTCTTCTCAGGTCAAGGAGAGTGAAGCCAAGCCAACTCACTCGAAGCCGGGGTCAACCACGTGGTGTATGAAGGAGAGGCTCAGTCAAGTCACACATAAGAACAAGGTCAACCCTAGTTAAGGGGATTAGACTCGGGTCGACAGAGGTTTAACCAGGGATCAACTCACTCGAATCGGTGGTGAACCACATGGCGCATCAAGGAGAGGCGAGGCATCTAGTCAACAGGACAGGTCAACTCACAAGTCAACACAAGTCAACTCACTCAAATCGGTGGTCAACCACATGATCCATGAAGGAGAGGCGAGGCGAGACAGAGGAGAGGAGCCAGAGGAGCTCTGGTGGAAAGGGGGAGGAGAGGAGAAAGGGGGACGAGGGGGGTTGATGTCAGTTGTTTTGAACCGAGTGAGAGGCAAGAGAGCAGCACGGAAGGGCATGAAGGTTTTAGAGGCGCCTCAAAAATAGCTTTTTAGGAGCCTCAAGAAGGAGAGGCGAGGCGAGACGGAGGAGACAAGGCAGAGGAGATGTGGTGGGGGGAGAGACAGGAGGAAGAGAGAGATGGGAGAAGGGGTGGGGGCAGCTTGGAGGCACACAGTGGCACGAAGGAGAGCGAGGGGAGGCAGAGGAGAGGAGCTCCTGTGGAGAGAGAGGAGAGGGGATGAGCTGAGTTGAGTTGAATGTGACGGAAGAAGGCAGCATAGAGGCACATGGCGGTATGAAGGAGAGGTGAGGCGAGACGGAGGAGAGAAGAAAGGGGAGCTCTGGTTGAGAGGGAAGGGAGGAAGCGGGTCCGAGGCATCTCAAGAGGCGAGACTGCGGAAAGCAGCCAAAGAGCTTCTCTGGCTGAAAGTTTGGCATGGGGAGAGAGGAGAGGTAGGGTTAAGATGAGTCGAGCAGGAAAGTGGGGGGCATGGAGGCACATGGTGGCATGGGAGGGAGACGCAAGAGGAGCTCTGGTGAGGAGAGGATAAGGGAAGAGGATGGGGGGGAGTTTGAGTGGATTCTAGCAGAGCTGAGTTGAACGAGCAGTAGGAAGATGGAGCATGGAGATACATGGTGGTATGGAAGAGAGACGGGGGCGACCCACCACCACTCAGCACCGCACAGCATCACACTCACCATCCTGTGTCACCACGAAGCAAACCTTTGCACCCACAAGCACCTTTCATAGCCCTTAACGCTTACAGATTCTTAACCTTCCCCACCGCTCATCACCGCACAGCACTACTCACCATCCTGTGTCACCAGCGGGTAATCTTCCGCACCGAGCAGCACCAGCCACTGCCATCCACTCGCTCGGCCTCTCCTCTTCCCATCTCCCACGCCCCCCTGCTTCCCCTTCCCCATACCCCTTTCACCCCCCGTACTTGCTCTCTCCCCCTCCCATTTTCCCTTCGCTCCTCCCTCCCCTTTCCTCTCCCCTTCCGCTTCCCCTTCCCCCCCCTGCCCCTCCCCCTCCCCCTCCTCCTCCGCCTCCCCTTCCCCTTCCGCCTCCCCCATGCGCAGCAGCGTGTGCGCCAGGCGCAGCAGCGCAGCCAGGCGCGACCCGCCCTCTACAGTCACAAGCTCCGGATCCTCGACCACGCAAATCCGTCCCGTTACAGTCACAGTTTCCCTTGCACCCCCCGTTACAGTCACAACTTCCCCTGCGCCCGCCGTTACAGTGACATGCTCTCCACTGCCGCCCACATTTGTCGCATTTGCCGCCCCGGTTGCTGCCACTGCTGCCCCCAAGACGGGATGGGCGGCGAGTTTTGTCCGTAGCGCGAATGCTGAGTCAGCATCGTCTATGTACACGGCATAAAGGTTCCGGGGATGGAAGGTGGCCAATAGGAGTCGATAGATTCGATCCGTGTCGTTCTTCGAACCTGCGTGGGAAAGAAGGGGAAAGGCGGGAGTGAGGGGGGACGGGTTTGGGCGTGATGGGTTTGAAGGTGCTAGCGTGGGGTTAAATCCTACTCCAGTTGCTGTATAAAAGAGCGGACCGTGCGCGCACACGTGCGTATGCGCGCACGCGCCGTATGCGCGGACCGGCTTCGACAAAGGTAAGGTAGGCACCATTTCCGCGCACGTGATGCATGCGCATGCAACCGCTGACGTACCCAGGATTCCATAGGCGAGGGACGGGACGAAATCCTCGTTATTGGCTTCCCTCAGGTCCTGGTTAACACCTTGCTGATGCGCTGATACACTCGGAACTTCCCGAAGCTTCCCGGAAGCTACGAGGGCGCGCAGCATGGGAAAATCCCACGGATCCCCTTCCCAGACCGATGTGGATGTGCTTAAAAAGAAAATGTTGCACAGAAGAAGTGTGTATATAACGAGGTAGATCGCGAGTTCTCGCACACTGTGCTCGCCGAAGGTCGTGAATTTCGTCGGAAACAAGCTACCAGCGCTGGAACCGTGAGCTGGTTGCTCGTGTGCGAGCTTCGCCATATCGCTCCGGCAGAGACTGCCCTCGTTCGTCTAGGAGAAAA
Organism: Closterium sp. Naga37s-1; assembly: GCA_947471745.1. Taxonomy (NCBI): domain Eukaryota; kingdom Viridiplantae; phylum Streptophyta; class Zygnematophyceae; order Desmidiales; family Closteriaceae; genus Closterium; species Closterium sp. Naga37s-1. Next base: position 1,324,376 of record CANJKZ010000860.1, read on the forward strand.
AGTTCACGGATCCTCGTTCGTCCTACACGCTTGTTATATGGCGAACCGAAACACGTTTAAACAATACGCGGAATGCGCATACGAACTAGGAGCGGGATGTAACGGAACGAAATATTGACGGGACTACTCTACGCGGTCTAGACGGAAAACAGCCAACGATAGATGACTGCATAAAGAGCTGGGTACGAAACTCCACTTGGCCGACATTGATTTAGATATGTGGCATGCGGACACGAGCCGAAGTAAATAATAACTCACTACGCGTTGAAAGATTCGGTAATTACGGAGGACTTCTGATAGCGAAACAAATAGGTGGTGGTGGGTTGAACTAATTTCTGTGCAGGGTTTGTTCTAGCGGCGGGTGATAGGGATTTGAAATAATCTATGGGTGATTACTTGGGTAGGGTGAGGGGCTTGTTCATCGAGCCGCCCTGCTATAGTTGTGATAGAAACGATATCACCTCGCGCCTTGTGACTCGTATGACTAAAGCGAGACCCTTGCTTCGGCCCAGGTCGTCCAAGGTTCGTTCTGCCCAGCTGGACCTAGTCGAGGGAGTTTTGTCCAGCCTCCAACCAATAAGAGAGTTTAAAATTGGTTCGGCTCGACCAGTGATTGGTGTTGAGGTTTGTGCGCGTCACAAGCAAACCTGCCACGCGAACCTCGTTTGGCGGCTTGACGCTGCGCTTCGATTTCAAGGGGGTACAGAGTTTGTGCGCGAGATTAGAACGAGAATCATTAGTTCAAGATAGAATGAACCATCTATCGTATATTTTAGTTGAGCGTACCACGAAATAGTGTATGCCGGTTGGATATTGGTTGCATAGAATATGTTTTTATCGACTAACCTTTCCCAAACGTCAGCAATCCCACACCTTTGAAAAGGGCTTTTTCCAAACCGCCGTGAATTGTCGTTGCCAAGCGACACCAGCTAGTAACGTAGAAAACCTCACTGAACCGCACTGTTGTGAGCTACCTTGGATGATGTATCCCAGGAGGTTCACAATCACCAATCGCGGCTCCAGACCGCCATCTACCGTTCTTGAACGTAATTAAAACGCGCTTTTACAAAGCATATCGCACTAAACCGCCTCACAATAATTACGACGCACTTTGGGGACAGTACATGTCAGCACACGGATATATTTGTTCCTGCAGCTAAGAACTCGAATCCAGCTTTAATGGCCAATGAGAGACCGTCGCTCACCAAGCATCCGCCGTCCATAGGCCAACAATCCGCCGTCCGTAGCGCCGCGCGCCGCGCTGTTTATAACGGAATGTCGCTACGCGCCTCGTTTCGTAGATTTCGATGGGGGATTCCCGTTTCACACGGGCCTGGGAATGGGATTCGCGAAATCGCTGCTTCAGGAGCGCGGTCCGAGAGGGGAAACGATTCCCGGTTTTACGTGTTCAATATATGTTTCGTCCTCTTCCCGTTTTTTCTATCTTACCTACTGCACGGAAACTCGTATCCTCCAAACGCTCGACGTTATTAGTAGTATCAGCCATTCCCCAGCGGGAAATCGTATCCTCCTCCACGCTAGTACTTTCCGCGCCCACTATTATTGCTAGCGCGTACTTTATATAGCAGTGCTATAACGCGTACAGAATAATCTTCCTCGTTCTTAAGATATATTACTGTTAAGCGACGCAAGCATGGCTATGGTTCGGCCGGTGGGTCTTCCTCCTGGGCGGGCCACGGGAGAGACCTCGTCCGTGTGGCGCTTCCTGCTCGTTCTCTCCTTGCTCGCTCCCCTCGCGCTCCTCTCGCTCATTTCGCCCGTCGATTCCAAGAAGATCTTCAGTCCCCGTGAGTTACCCTGCTTTCTTCCTCCTCGTTCTCTCGGTCGCCGCTCTTCTCTCGCTCTTCTCGCTCCTCTCGATCGGTTCCCCCGTGCATTCCAAGAAGATCTTCAGTCCCCGTGAGTTACTCCTTCGAGATTCGTTGCTGGCAACGCTACTATGGCCATGGGTCGGCCTCGGCCTGGGAGACTGGGTCGCTTCCCGGGCGGCCCAAGCGACCCAGGCCGACCCGGAGCGACCCAGGGTGAACAAGAGCGCCCAGTCGCCTCGGCGAGTGGGTCCCCCTGCCTGGATGGACGGGGCGCTTTAGTGGGAGACGGCGCAGGGAGATGGCGCCCAAGGGGGAGTGTGGGGGAGACGCCTCTCAAGGAGGCATGCAGCTTAGCCTCTCCTTCTCCCCACCCACCCTTCCACCCATAATCCAGTGTGGGGGAGTGTGGGGGAGACGCCTCTCCCCACCCACCCTTCCACCCCACCCTGCCCTGCCTCTTTCCCGTCCCTTCCCTGTCCCTCTTCCCTGCCCCCCACCAGCACCCGCCCAGCCCATAATCCTGTGCTCATTGAACGTGATAGTGTGTGGGGCGAACGGCCAGATGTACCCCTGCAGGGAGATGGCGCCTAAGCGAGTGTTGCGGCTTTACGTCTCTTCCCCACCCAACCCTTCCCTGCCCCTCTTCCCTGTCCCTCTTCCCTGCCCCCCACCAGCCCCCGCCCAGCCCATAATCTTGTGCTCATTGAACGTGATGGTGTGTGGGGCGAACGGCCAGATGTACCCCTGCAGGGAGATGCTTTCGCCTTACCCTCTCCCTCCCTCCCATACTCCCCTTCCCACCTCCCGTTCCCCTCCCCTTGCCTCTCCAGCCCCCGCGCAGCCCATAATCCTGTGTTCACTGAACGTCACCCTGACACCATCAAAAGGCAGCCCATAATCCTGTGTTCACTGAACGGCATAGTGTGTGGGCCGAACAGGCAGATGGCTCCGTGCAAGGGAGATGGCTGCTAAGGGGATATTCGGCTTACTTTGTCATGTCCCCCTCCCACCCTTCCCTGCTCACCCATCCCTGCCTGCCGCCCACCAGCCCCCGCCCAGCCCGTAATCCTGTGTTCATTGAACGTCATAGTGTGTGGGGCGAATGGTCAGATGTACCCATGTAAAGAAATGGCTCCCAAGGGAATGGCTACCACCACCGATCTCACCAAGTGTCGCCCCCCTGGCGGTGAGTTGAACACGGTGGTGTGCGGTGCCACTGGGTGGGTGGTGGTGAGTGGGGCGAACGGCCAGATGTACCCATGAAGGGAGATGGCGCCCTATGTGTTCAGTGCGGTGGCGTGCGGTGCAAGTGGGTGATGGTGTGTGGGGCGAACGGCCAGATGTATCCGTGCATGGAGATGGCGCCCAAGGGAATGGCCACCACCACACCACTGACCTCACTAAGTGTCGGCCGCCTGGCGGTGAGTGCAGTAGTGTGCGGTGCGGTAGTGTGCGGGGCGATTACCTATTCCTAGGGTTGATAGCGGTGGTGTGCGGTACCAATGGCCGGATGTACCCGTGCAAAGAAATGGCGCCCAAGGGAATGGCCACCACCACCAACCTCACCAACTGCCGCCCACCAGGAGGCGGGTTGGAACCTCAGAAGAATTGGTACACCTGATCAAGGAATAAAACCCAGACTCCAAAAACCCAGATACTTACTCTTCGAATCCCAGAGTCTTAAGCGTCAAAACCCCGATACTAGTACAAAACCTCGAATTGTTACTCCCTTGATCCCTTTCACCTCCCCTCATCCCTCCCTCTGAACCCGAACTCCTTAATTCCCTGGAGCGCCAGGGAATCCAGGTTTGTACAAAACCCCCCTCAAACCTAGTCGTACTCCCTTCAACCCCCTTCACCCCTTTCACCTCCCCGCATACCTCCTAACCCTCTTGCGCCCTTCCCCTGCCCTCCAATACCTCCCTCCCCTCCCCCCCCGTTTACTCAGATGCGATCGTGACGCCTTCTGAAGCTCAGTGCCCCGTTAAAGCCCCCAAGGTGCGTGCTTATAACGAATCCCTTTGGGCCTGTGATTACAAAAGTGTGTTAATAAAAAAGCATGGATTTCTGAGCGTAAAACCATGGTGGAGGGGTGGGAGAGGCGGGGGAATGATATTTAGGTGGTGGGGGAAAAGGGGGGGTGTGCCTGTTGGTGGTTGGGTGCCGACTAAAGAATGTTTTCTTATGTGGGGAGAGCCGAGGGAGTGATATTTACGTGGGAGGAAAAGAGGGGTGGGTGGATGATATTGAGGTGATTGGGACGGTGGGTTGATGGGTGTCGATTAAAGATTGTTCTTTTACAGGTGTGTGCTAGTGACGGGAGAAACTACCCCTGTGCTGACGTGGCACCCAAGGGGCTGCTGACGACGACAGACCTATCAGCTTGCCAGGCACGTAAGCATTTCCTCCTTGCTGCACCAATTGCTACTTGCCACGTGGACATGCGGGAATAACACATCATCACTCCCTCCCGCACTTGATTCAAATGCATATACTCCTCTTTTTTTTTCCGAAACCTACATTTTCCTAAGCCTTTTCTGTTCCTATTTTTTTCCACCCAATCCACAGCTGCCACGTGTCCCTGGTCCACGTCAGCATACAGCAAATCCAGCCTGGCCCTCTTGGCCAATGCATGCAGCACCCTCGCTCCCTCCTCTTCCTCCTCCACACCTCTTCCCATTACCCCTTCTCTGATTGGCTGCTGTGCTGCCACGTCAGCAATCCTCCAATCTACTGCCATTGCCACGGCAAAGGCTAAATCGCCGAGGGTAAATACCCCTGCAGTTTACGATGCCCGTGCCGGGCAGTGCATGAAGGATTTTGTACCCTATTTACAATCACCAAAAGCGGCGTTCGCAGCAGCTACGGCAGCAGCAGCAGCTGCACTTTCTAAGTTTAATCCAGTGCTACAGTGCGGGCGGCTGGGGCTTGGGGCGACGCAATTCGGACTGGAGGGAGGCAAGGGGGCATGCCGAGGGATTACCACAGAGGCCCAGGTAGAGAGTGTGAGAGGGATTGTGGGAGGGAGTGTAAGGGGGAGTATGAGGGGGAAAGAGGGAGTGTAAGAGCGATCGTAAGGGAGAGTGTGAGGGGACAAGAGGGAGTGTGAGGGGAAAAGGAGTGTTTGAGAGAGAGTATGAGAAAGAGTGCAAAAGGGACTGTGAGGGTGAGTGTATGAGGGAGTGTGACAGGGAGTGTGAGAGGCAGTGTGAGAGGGAGTGTGAGAGCGAGTGTGAGAGGGTGTGTGAGAAGCTTCGACCTAATCAATTTTCTTTCCACCCTTTCTTCCCCCCTTCTCCCCACCACCTTCCACCCCCCGGCCCTCCTTACTCCCCGGCCCTCCTTACCCCCGGGCCCCCTCGCTTTCCCCACCAGCTCCTATCCGCGTTAAAGGCCTCCCCAGTATGGTGGGTGAGCAGCTACATGCAAAAGGACTGCAGCAGCACCACCGGCAGCACTGGTCGTTGCCTGGACTGTGCCAAGCAAGTCTTCACCCTCTTTGGTGAGTTTGTTGGTGGGGCTCTCTCTGTGTGCTTGTGTTGTGAATGCTTGTGTGAGTTTTTTGAGAATTCTCGGAAAAGGATTGCGGCAGCACCACCGGCGGCACAGGCCGCTGCTTGGACTGTGCCAAGCAGGTAAAGGGCAGCTTCTAAGGCGCTGATTCTAAGGCGCTGCTTCTAAGGCGCTGATTCTAAGGCGCTGCTTCTAAGGCGCTGCTTCTAAGGCGCTGCTTCTAAGGCGCTGCTTCTAAGGCGCTGCTTCTAAGGCGCTGCTTCTAAGGCGCTGATTCTAAGGCGCTGCTTCTAAGGCGCTGCTTCTAAGGCGCTGCTTCTAAGGCGCTGCTTCTAAGGCGCTGCTTCTAAGGCGCTGCTTCTAAGGCGCTGCTTCTAAGGCGCTGCTTCTAAGGCGCTGCTTCTAAGGCGCTGCTTCTAAGGCGCTGCTTCTAAGGCGCTGCTTCTAAGGCGCTGCTTCTAAGGCGCTGCTTCTAAGGCGCTGCTTCTAAGGCGCTGCTTCTAAGGCGCTGCTTCTAAGGCGCTGCTTCTAAGGCGCTGCTTCTAAGGCGCTGCTTCTAAGGCGCTGCTTCTAAGGCGCTGCTTCTAAGGCGCTGCTTCTAAGGCGCTGCTTCTAAGGCGCTGCTTCTAAGGCGCTGCTTCTAAGGCGCTGCTTCTAAGGCGCTGCTTCTAAGGCGCTGCTTCTAAGGCGCTGCTTCTAAGGCGCTGCTTCTAAGGCGCTGCTTCTAAGGCGCTGCTTCTAAGGCGCTGCTTCTAAGGCGCTGCTTCTAAGGCGCTGCTTCTAAGGCGCTGCTTCTAAGGCGCTGCTTCTAAGGCGCTGCTTCTAAGGCGCTGCTTCTAAGGCGCTGCTTCTAAGGCGCTGCTTCTAAGGCGCTGCTTCTAAGGCGCTGCTTCTAAGGCGCTGCTTCTAAGGCGCTGCTTCTAAGGCGCTGCTTCTAAGGCGCTGCTTCTAAGGCGCTGCTTCTAAGGCGCTGCTTCTAAGGCGCTGCTTCTAAGGCGCTGCTTCTAAGGCGCTGCTTCTAAGGCGCTGCTTCTAAGGCGCTGCTTCTAAGGCGCTGCTTCTAAGGCGCTGCTTCTAAGGCGCTGCTTCTAAGGCGCTGCTTCTAAGGCGCTGCTTCTAAGGCGCTGCTTCTAAGGCGCTGCTTCTAAGGCGCTGCTTCTAAGGCGCTGCTTCTAAGGCGCTGCTTCTAAGGCGCTGCTTCTAAGGCGCTGCTTCTAAGGCGCTGCTTCTAAGGCGCTGCTTCTAAGGCGCTGCTTCTAAGGCGCTGCTTCTAAGGCGCTGCTTCTAAGGCGCTGCTTCTAAGGCGCTGCTTCTAAGGCGCTGCTTCTAAGGCGCTGCTTCTAAGGCGCTGCTTCTAAGGCGCTGCTTCTAAGGCGCTGCTTCTAAGGCCCTGCTTCTAAGGCGCTGATTCTAAGGCGCTGCTTCTAAGGCCCTGCTTCTAAGGCGCTGATTCTAAGGCGCTGCTTCTAAGGCGCTGATTCTAAGGCGCTGATTCTAAGGCGCTGCTTCTAAGGCGCTGCTTCTAAGGCGCTGCTTCTAAGGCGCTGCTTCTAAGGCGCTGCTTCTAAGGCGCTGCTTCTAAGGCGCTGCTTCTAAGGCGCTGCTTCTAAGGCGCTGCTTCTAAGGCGCTGCTTCTAAGGCGCTGCTTCTAAGGCGCTGCTTCTAAGGCGCTGCTTCTAAGGCGCTGCTGGCCTTTAATCTCCTCCTAACTTCACGCCCCTCCTCTGCCCACCCTCCTCCTCAGATGCTCTCATTCGCCCCGGGAACTCGGTGTCTCAGAAGCAGCGCTGCTGGGCTTTAATCTCCCTCCAACCTCCCACTGTTTTCCCCTCGTCTCCACCCATATCTACAGATGCGCTTATTCGCCCTGGGGACTCAGTGCCTCAGAAGCAGCGCTGCTGGGCTTTAATCTCCTACTATGCGGCGTCTTCACTCGGCAACTCCACCAGTCAAAGCAACGGCATCGCCCTTTGCCTGCATAAGAACGCTCCTAACTCCCTCCTACCTACCGGGACCACTATCAAGGCAGCTACTATTAAGCCTGCCGCTACTATTAGGCCTCCGAGTCTGCCTCCTGTGAAGCCTACTATTAAGATAGCTCTCGGCGATGCTGATTTTCAGCCAATAGGAGACACCCTTCCACGTCAGCAAGTCCTTGATCCTTCCCCAACCTCCACCTTCCGCGCTGCAGTTGACACGTCATCGGGCGCCAGCTCAGCGCCGTCCACGTCAGCGGGGTCCACGTCAGCAACGGCGATAATTCTCGCCAGCGTGGCGCTGGCGGTCCTGCTGGCAGCAGTCGTGGCAGCAACGATCCTAGCTGTCAGGGGGGCACGGCACAACATGCACAGGCAGAGGCTCGCCTCCTCTATCTCCGTGTATCCTAGTGGTTCCGTCTCAGCGGCTTTAAGTTCCGGCACGCCCCTTAAAGCCTCGGTTTCAGGGTCGGAGGCTTGGGGTGGATCGTCAGGAGTGAGGGAGGGAGGAGTGTCGAGGGATGGGTCTGTTTCTTCTCTGGTTGGGTTGATTGGGGGTGCTGCAAGTGATGTGTCTGACGCTCCAGCAGCACTGAAAGCAGCAACATCACCATCACCAGCAGCAGCGGCAGCAGCAGCAGCGTTTGGGAAAGACGTGCGTGTGTCGCGATTCGTTATGGATGCAACAACTGCTGCCGCACCAGCACTGCCAGAAGCAGCAGCAGCAAAAGCAGGAGGTGCAACAGCAGGAGGTGCAACAGCAGCAACAAAACCAGCAGCAACAACTACAGCAGCAGTGGCTGCAGCGCCAGCAGTGGCTGCAGCGCCAGCAGTGGCTGCAGCGCCAGCAGTGGCTGCAGCGCCAGCAGTGCGAAAGCCAGTCCTCCCGCGCCTGGCAAGCGCACTCTCTACCGGCTCATTTGCTAGCAGCATGCACTCTCCCGTGCGCCGCAGGCCGGGCGTGCTTGCTGCTGTTCCTGCTGCTGCTGCTGCTGCTGCTGCTCCTCCTCCTCCTGCTGGGCTGTCAACAGCCCGGGCAGTGGGTAAGTAACCATGTAAGTTGATTGTGCTGCGACTGGCTCGCGGTTTCAATTATTGACGGAACAAAACGGGATTAGACAAGGCAGTAGTGAAGGGGGGATGTTAAGGGCAGAGAGTACAACAGAGGAGGGGCATGGGAGAGGGTAGCAGCAGAGGAGGGGTGCGGCAGAGGAGGCCAGCAGCCGGCCACACAGGTTGAATAAAGGGGCACTGGGGGATGGGTGGAGTGAACTGTGCTTAGTTGTGACACGGGAGTGCGCTAAGTTATTTCTTAGGGTTTCTTTTCCATGATTTTGTTGGGCTGAAAAAGCCCTTAGGATCGTTTTCAAGACTAAACTATCAGAGTGGTGATGTATTTAGCGGAAACGTAATAGTGGATTAATTGAAACACCTTGCACTAGTATGTGAGAACAAGATGTGTGGATTATAGCAAAGAGATACAAGGTTTTATATGATTACAAGGAATACGAAAGGTTTAACTATAACTGCTGTTGCGGTTCGATACAGCGACGACTCGGGTAACTGCCCAATAGCGAGTTAGTTATTTGTCCTTGCTGTCGCGCTGCCTTTGTCAAGTCAAAGGTTGCTGACCTTTGACCTTCGCTTCAACCTCCTGCTGTTGTCGCCTTGTCAACCGCTTTGGTTGACTCGCCGTTACTTCGTTGTAGTTCGCTTCACTTTACATTGTAGTTGCTGGAAACAAGTGATTTATAGCGCTTCTGTCGTATCGAAGCTGCGACACAAAACGGAACTGACTACAGCGAAGAAGCACGCGAGTCAACTGTCGGAGGTTACGCGAGGGTCAAAGGTCCCCGACCTTTGACCTGACGAAATGTACAGCGCGACAGCAAGGACACATAACTGACTCGTTACAGAGCAGTTACCCGAGTCGGCACTGTATCGAACCGCAACAGCAACAGTAAAACGGTTATTAACCGTATCTCTTCATATTCCTTGTATCCTTATAAAAAGCCTGTATCTCTTTGTTTTAATCAATCAACTTTGCCCTCACATACCAGCGCAAGGTGGTTCACAAGTCTTTTATTAAACGCTTCCGCTATTACATTGTCCTACCCTGAATTTGGTCCTGCAAAGATCCTAAGGGCTTTTTCAGCCCAACATGGTATGAGAGCAGTCAGGACAAATTCAACTACAACCAAGACACCCACAACATCACAAGACATGGCAACACAAAAGGAGAGAAGCTCCTCTAACGGGTCTCCCGGTACTACTCCTACTCCACCTCCTGCCTCTGGCCTACAGACAGTGGAGGGTATGGCAACAAGACCAAGGGCAACATCTTCAGAAACTCCCGCGAATCAAGCCGCGGCCTTCGACCCAGACATGATGGAGAAGTTCTTCTCCTTCATGTCCTTCTACGAACAACACCAGCAAGGGGCACCTGCACAGTCAAACAACAGCAACAACAACAACGCAACACCAATGAGCCTAGATGGTTCATCCTACGCACGTGGAAATCAACAGCAACGGCCTACATTTGCTCCGTACGAGCCCCAGCGTGGCTCCGTCAGTTTTATGTCACACCCGCAACCTGCATCTGGACAAGAGAAGACACTGGATGCACTTCAAGTTCAATCGCAGTTCGCGCACGTCTTAAAACTGCAAACGACAAGGCCCTTCGACGGAAAGGACTTCTTTACCTGGTCATTCGAGTTCGAGCTAATGATGGAAGGTGCGCAGATCCTTGGCTTCTTCGACGGGTCCCTGCCATATCCAACACACGGCACACAGTACGACAAGCAGCAGTACACGTATCAGTCAATGATGGCGTACACAATACTACTGAGAAACATCACTCCGAATCAGCAGCAGAATATACGGTCTTACCGGGGATACGGCAACTCTGCAGAGCTCGCGTACAACCACCTGAAGAACCTGTATCAAGCAATAGACAGCGTAAATCAAAGTCGGTTAATGGCGCAACTGACGACAGTCGAAATGAAACCAGGCGAAAAGGGGATGGCGTATATCAGCCGTTGTCGCGAATTGCGCGACAAACTCCTTCGATGCGGAGGGTCGATTTCAGAAGACGCCTTCGTCACAGTCATCATCGGCGGCCTCGGTCCTCAGTGGCGCTCCACCCGCGCCATACTCTGAGCGCATGGAAAGATATCAAAAGCAGCACTCTGCGTCGAAATCCATGCTGAGCAGCAAGATATGGACCTGCAAGAGGAACGACACAAGAAGAAGGCATCAGTGCCCGAATTTGCATTCCACACTCAACGACGCTACAACAACAACAATCGGCATCAACCAAAACCAGTACCTCCGTTCTGTCACCTTTGCAAGATGTCAGGGCATCCTCGCTCACACTGCCCTAACCGACAGCAGTCAGTACCAACGCAGCGGCAGCTTCGGCCTTCAAGCAGTCAAGTTGCCTCAACGCAAGCGAGTTCGACTCCTCAAGTACAAGCCTCAACGTCATCGACGGGACAACCTGCGCAAGGAACAAGAAACATCGTTAGTTGCATGACACGACTGACCGACTCCTGCATCACAGAGTCACCACCATATTACTCACCTGAAGAGCAACTTGACAACAACACGCCTCACCGCGAGTCACTTCAACCAAATCCGACGTATGCAGCTATCGCTCAAAGTGAGCCGTCCGGAAAAGATACGTGGTTCTTGGACAGCTGCTGTGGACAGCACATGTGTTCTTCAGGACGTTTTGTTCAACGTGAACACCAACTTCAACGCGAGGTTGTCATCACCGTCGCCAACAATCAGAACCTGCGCACACGACGACAAGGCGTAGTGCAACTTCAGTCACGAGAGACAAACGTTATACTGCAAATGTCAAAGGTTTTAATAGCAGAGGGACTCGGCTATAATTTACTAAGCGTCAGCCAACTAATGGCGAAGGGGATCCATCTTGAAGCAGACAGCATCACACATGACTTCAAGCTCTTCCACGGTCGAGGAGGACTCTGTGAAGAAAGGAAACTCAAGCATTAACTTCATTAGAGAGTTTGCAAGCATACATAGCTTTGGGAAGAGAAGGTTGGAAGGGAAAGGAGGGAGGTGGGAATGGGGGAGTGGGCCAACCTATGGCCCATTGGGTTGGGTTGGCCATACTTGGGGGAGTGGGCCAACCTATGGCCCATTGGGTTGGGTTGGCCTCACTTTGTGAGAGTGGGCCAACCTATGGCCCATTGGGTTGGGTTGGTCCTTACTTTGTGAGAGTGGGCCAACCTATGGCCCAATGGGTTGCATTTGGGGGCTCCACCACAATTGGGTTGGATTGGCACCCCAAAGTGCAAGACTACACCCAAAGTTGGGTGTAGTCCCATCCCAACTGTACACCACAATTGGTGTACAGTCACAAGTGTTAGCATGCTAGAATATGGCAATTCTAACAGACTCTACATCGGCAGAGCAGTATTGAAGAACAACGTCTTCGTCCTCGACTTCGTACCAGATCAAGGAACGGCCGATAGCGACGCCATTGTCAACTTCGCCCCCTGGACGCACCCACCGGACCTCGACCCTGACTTAAGCCCCGGAGGGTTCTGGTATTCACATACCATACCTGAAGCAGAAAGAACACGAGCATTAGCAACAATCCGACAAGAAGTAACAACATCAACAGCAGCAGAGACAACATCGGCAACACCAACAACACTTACAACACCAATCGCGAGCTCTTCGACGACATCACCACACATCGACAACACTCCACCGACTCCTGCGCAGCAGGTAACTCCCACTCCTCGCGAAGTTCACAGAAGCACCAACTTCACCGCCGCCTTTTACTCCAACTCCGACCTGTATCGTCGCTCATCCGGACATCGCGCCAGCGAAGACATCTGGCACGCACGAATGGGACATCCAAGCAACACGGTGTTAAACAATACAATCCGAGCAGGAGTACTCGACAAATATTCACTGCTTCTAACCGACGGAAGCGAGCTTCGACGAGCGCGTGGAACGTGTTTTACCTGCCCCGAAGCTGACTTACCACATCGGCCTTTCACTTCTCACCACAACCCCAGCGCACCAGCTTACGCACCACTTGAAAAAGTGTACAGCGATATCCTGTACAATCGCGAACCTGGACAAGGAGCATACAGCTACACCATTACGTTCATCGATGCTGCCACGCGTTACGTTTGGCACCTCAACCTTCCAAGCAAGGACATGGCCTTCGAAGCCTTCATCGCTTGGCTCCCAGTAGCAGAACGAGAATCAGGCGTGAAAGTAAAAAGCTTCCAGTCAGACGGCGGAGGAGAATACACCTCACAGAGGTTCAAGCAGTTCTTGGCAGAAAGAGGAATCAAGAGACTCATCTCGCTTCCCTACGCCCATCAACAGCAAGGCGTGGCTGAACGGATGAATCGAACTCTCCAGAACACCATGCGCAAATTACTGCGTGGCATGCGACTGCCCAATCACCAGTGGCCTGAAGCGATGGACCATGCTGTCATACTGCACAACTTGCCTTCGTCGTCATCACTGCCAAACAACGCATCACCGCACCTGCTATGGACAGGAAAACAGGGCAGTACAAAAATGTTAAGAGTTTTCGGCTGCATGGTACAGTACCGACCCCCATCTGCACCAGCCGGCCGATTTTCCCAACGCGCACAGTGGGGACTACACCTGGGCATCGAAAGAAATTACAACGCGTGGAAGATTTTCGACATCCACTCCAAAGAAACAGTAGCAGCACGTGATGTCATTTTCTACGAACGACTCACCCTTCCGACGTATCTTGCCAACCTGGAAGAGGATCGGGATCCCACAGGTGGCTTCCGTGGTGACCGACACTTCGCCTCGGCAGCAGACGAAGCTGACTGGGACGAGAAGAACGTGGATAACGCCTCGGAAGAAGCAGGACCACTCCCACACTGCTCCGTGCCTATCCCGATGGACGACGACAATCCTCGCGAAAGCGTCAATGCCGAAACTTATTTCGATTCGCCGACACCGGTTACGTTACACCTGCAGAAGTCAACACCAACGAAGCAGAACACATAGGGCCCAACTTCATACCTGACCCAGAAACAGGCGACGAAGCAGCTTATCCCGAGGACACAACTCTTCCCCGCTACACACAAAGTGGCCTCCAGATACTCGGGCTAGTCACCGCGGTCCACGGCACCGAAACTCCTAAGGAGCCTGCCACAGTTCAGCAGGCTCTGGGGGGGGAGCATAGGGAAAAATGGCGTGAAGCCATGGACAAGGAACTGAAAGCACTACAGGAGCGCAACACCTGGAAAGTTGTCCCTATCGGCGTGGCACGAAACAAGACAATACTCACCGGGAAGTGGGTCTTCCGCGTGAAGACGAAAGCAGACGGCACCATTGACAAGTTCAAGGCACGCTGGGTCGTACGCGGCTTCGACCAAGAGCATGGACGTGACTTCACCGAGACATTCGCTCTGGTCAGCCGACACACTTCGCTACGAATTCTTCTCGCGATCGCTGCCATGAAGAAAAAGAAACTGCGGCAAATTGATGTCGCCAACGCTTTTCTCTACGCACCTGTCGACGCAGAAATCTTCGTTGAACTCCCACACGGTTCCCACGGAGAACCTAACCAAGTCTGTCAACTGCTGAAATCATTGTACGGCATCAAACAGGCCCCAAGACTGTGGCAGCAGTACCTACACGCCCGACTTACTCGCATCGGATTCCGGCAACTACCGCACGACCAAGGCATGTACCGACTCACAAAAGGCGACGACTACATTCTACTAATCGTCTACGTACACAATCTACTTTACATCGGGTCGACCGACAACATCACTACCTGGTTCGAAGGGGAGCTACACAAAGACCTCACGCTCACAGTATCATCTACCGTCACGCAGTACCTCGGCCTCAATATCCAGGAAGGAGAAAGCGCGATCTACCTCAACGCTGCGAAATATGCCAACAACATCGCCAAACGCTTCGCACTAACACCAACTACCATCTCCACGCCATACCGCTACACGGCAGGAAATAACAAGGCAGAATTTTCTCCACTAAAGCCCGCCAGGATACGCGACTACCAGAGGAAGCTGGGATGCCTTCTCTTTGCGGCCGTTACCTGCCGCCCGGACCTATCATACTCCGCAAGTCAACTCGCCACCTACCTCAAAAGGCCTGAAGCTGAACACATGACGGAACTAGACCGCGCCCTTCACTACCTCGTTAGTACTCCAACAATCGGCCTGATCTACTACAACAACAGAACTACAACGCCCAAGTTAATCGGCTACGTCGATGCCGACCACGCCGGAGATTCTGACAATAGGCGCTCGCGCACAGGCTACATCTATCGCCTCGAACCCATCGGACCTATTTCCTGGCAATCAAGCAAGCAGGAATTAATCGCTCTCTCCTCAGCTGAAGCAGAATATATCGCACTCTGCTCAGCCACCAAGGAAGGATTGTACCTTCGCGAACTCCTGGAGGAGGCGAAGCTGGCTCAGTTACCCAGCTTCTCTCTGTTCTGCGACAACCAGTCGGCAATCCGCATAGCCAACAAAAACGGATTCGCGAACAGGACGAAACATATCGCACTGCGATATTTCTTCGTAAAGGACGAGATCAAGAAGGGGAGACTTGAGCTGTCTTACTGTCCCACATCCGAGATGGCAGCTGATTACTTAACCAAGAAGCTCGGAAAGTCGAAGTTCGAATATTGCATGCTGCTGACTGGACAAAGCCACGTCATCAGCAGCGACACTCCAGAAGTGAAGGGGAGTGTTGGAAACAAGTGATTTATAGCGCTTCTGTCGTATCGAAGCTGCGACACAAAACGGAACTGACTACAGCGAAGAAGCACGCGAGTCAACTGTCGGAGGTTATGCGAAGGTCAAAGGTCCCCGACCTTTGACCTGGCGAAATGTACAGTGCGACAGCAAGGACACATAACTGACTCGTTACAGAGCAGTTACCCGAGTCGGCACTGTATCGAACCGCAACAGCAACAGTAAAACGGTTATTAACCGTATCTCTTCATATTCCTTGTATCCTTATAAAAAGCCTGTATCTCTTTGTTTTAATCAATCAACTTTGCCCTCACATACCAGCGCAAGGTGGTTCACATGTCTTTTATTAAACGCTTCCGCTATTACATTGTCCTACCCTCAATTTGGTCCTGCAAAGATCCTAAGGGCTTTTTCAGCCCAACAGTAGTGTTCGACATTTCAGAAGCGTGAATTAGATGTTTCCAACAGCTTTGACAGTAGTTGTTTCAGGGTTGCAATGTGTCCACTGCAGGATGGAAAGTGAAGAGTGCAAGGCTCAGTTAGCGAGGTAGACTGCATGTAGTTTTGTGTGTGTGAAGCTCTTCAAATAGGCTAGGAACAAGTGTCGGAGAGAATTGTGTGAGTCAGTGGGAACAATGAGATACAAGTGTCGACCTAGAGAATGTTGTACCCTTTGTAGCCTAGAATAACTAACATCTAGAACATATAAACATTTGACACACCCCCATAGACTAAGTGAGGGGCATCAAATCAACCAAGGGAAACAAAGGGTCACAAGACCAGTCAAGAGAAGGAACACAGCAAGCTCAGAGTGGATCACGAAGTCACCACACAATCTGAGCACAAGCAAAGGGCCACAAGGCCAGTTCAAGAGTTCACAATATTTATAGATACAGGAACAAGCATAGCAAGCAACAAGAAGCAAGTCTACAGTAACCGAACACCAGCGTCAACAAGCCCCAACTGCACACAGAACCTGTGGTGGTCACCAGGCGCCAAGGCCTTGGTTAAGACGTCGGGAGTGTTGGCCTCTGAGGCCACAAAGTCCAAGCGTGCCTGGCCACGTCGCTGCAACTCTCGCAGGAGGAAGTACCTCACGTCAATATGCTTCACCCTGCTCTCCAGTCGAGGCTCTCGAGACTGGAGGATCATGGCCTTGTTGTCAGCGTACAAGGTTGGTGCAGAGCGAGGCCGCTCACCAAGGTTGGCGAGCAAGAAGGTCAACCAGCGAAGCTCCTGTGCCGCCATGGCACCAGCGTAGATCTCTGCCTCTGCACTAGACGAAGCCACGGACGACAATCGTGTAGACCTCCACGACACAGCACCAGCACCCAGACTGAAGCAGTAACCCTGAGTCAAACGCCGAGTCTCCACGTCGTCAGCGTAGGAAGAGTCGCGGTGACCGGTCAACATAACTGGCTGTGTCCCTCCAAGCACAAGCCCCATGCGTGATGTAGTTGCCAGGTACTTCGCCACCCTCACAGCAGCTGTCCAGTGAACAGGACGGTGTCTCCTAGTTGCAACAAAGCGAGAGAGGACGCTGAGGGGAAAGGCGAGGTCCGGCCGAGTACAAGTGATCAGGTACATGAGGCAGCCCACAAGCTCTGCGTAGGGGCCACTAGACTCAAAGGGCTTGTCAGGAAAAGGGCCCGTGAGTCGGTGGTCAACGGCAAGAGGAGTGGGCTGTGTGGTGGAGAAATGAAACCCAAACCGCCGAAGGACCTGCTGCACCATGTGTGACTGAGTCAGTGTGATGGTGCGAGCGGCTTTGTCCCTAGTGATCTGCAGGTCAAGGTAGCGCTGCAGTTCACCGAGGTCATTGCACTTGTGTCTCTTCTGCAGTTCGGATTTCACCTCTGTCAGAGCTGCCATGTCTGCTGTAGCAAAGACCAAGTCGTCGACGCACACTAGTATAAAGAAAGGAGTGGAACCAGTGCGAACAAACAGCGACGGGTCGGTAGAGGAAGGACAAAACCCAAGGTCACGAAGCGTGGAGCGCAGAGTGTCGAGCCACTCACGGGGCGACTGGCGGAGACCGTAGACTGGTCGCCTCAGGCTCCACTGGGTCCCCGGTGGGAAGGTGCCAGTGAAGCCAGGAGGACGGCGTAGCCAGATCTCCATGTGCAGTCGGCCCTGGAGAAACGCAGTGGAGAAGTCAAGGGAGTGTAGCTCATAGTCTTGCTGTGCTGCTACGTGCAGTAACACCCAAAGAGTAGTCATCTTCGGGATCGGGGCGAAGGTCTGGAAGAAGTCAACTCCCTCACGCTCACTGAACCCCCTAGCCACGTAGCGCGCCTTTAACACAGGCGGTGAACCAGACGGCCGCTTCACCTTGAAGAGCCACATGCCATCGACAACGTTCACCCTGGGAGGGGGAACTGCGTCAACGTACGTACCTGTGGATCTCCAAGACGCTAACTCTGCATCCATAGCCGCTTTCCACTGAGAGGCCCACTTCCCTGACACTGCCTCACGGTACGTGTGAGGTGTCGGTTTGTCAAGGGCGTCGGGGTCTCCCTCAAGGGAAAGCAGCATGGCGCAGAAAGAGGGGGAAGCGGCTGCTAAGAGCTCCAGCTCAAACTGCCTGTCCTCTAGGATGTCACAGCCAAGGGCAGACTCACCCCCGACGGACAGAGGACGGGGAGGTGGAGCAGCCACTGAGAAGAAACGAGGAATGAGAATGACTAAGGGAAAGTTGGGTACAAATGTAAACCCTAGAAAACTGTACCCCATATGTGCTACCCCACTATAGCCTACAGTAGCTATGTCATATAAATCTGACACACCCCCATAGGCAAAGTGGGGGAGAACAAGGGGTCACAAGACCAGTCAAGCAAAGCAAAGCAAGCTCAGGGTGGATCACAAAGTCACCACACATTCCGAGCACAAGTTCAAGGCCACAAGGCCAGTTCACATGCAGGATTACATATATATATAAGGCTAGACAAGCAAGAGCAGGTGTATATATATATGCAACAGTACAAACAAGGTCAAGGGGTGAGCAAGTGAGGCAAGGTAGGCACAAGACCCAGCTGAGTACAGAAGCGCTGATGATCACAAGGCGCAAGTGCCTTGGTGAAGATATCAGCAGTGTTGGCCTGAGAGGCCACGTACGCAAGCCGCAGCTGACCACGCTGCTGTAGCTCACGAGCAAGGAAGTAGCGGAGAGCAATGTGCTTCGTTCTGTGCTCCAGTCTCTGCTCTCGACACAAGGCCAGCATGGCCTTGTTGTCTACGTACAGCACTGGAGGAGAACGAGGTGGCTCTCTGAGGTCAGTCAGCAGGTAGGTGAGCCAGCGAAGCTCCTGTGCAGCCATGGCCCCGGCGTAGATCTCAGCCTCACAACTGGAGCCGAGAACAGAAGACGAGCGGGTAGCCCGCCACGAAACAGAGCCGGAACCAAGGCTGAAGGTGTAACCCTGTGACGACCGCTGCGTAGCCTGGTCGTCAGCCCAAGAAGCGTCTGCGTGCCCAGTGAGGACCACTGGACTCTGCCCTCCAAGCACAAGCCCCATGCCCGACGTACTGCACAAGTAACGCAACACCCTCTTCGCTGCAGCCATGTGCTCCGGTCTGTGTCTCCTAGGAGCAACATAGCGTGCGAGAATGCTAAGAGGGTATGCGAGGTCAGGTCGTGTGCAGGTCATCAGGTACATGAGGCAGCCAACAAGCTCTCGGTACGGGCCACTCGACTCTACGGACTCATCCGAAGGCAGAGCTGAGAGCGAGTGGCGAGTAGGCAGAGGAGTGGCCTGAGGCGAGGAGTACGTGAAGCCGAAGCGCTGAAGGACCTGCTGCACCATGTGTGACTGAGTCAGGGTAATGGTGCGGCGTGCTCTGTCCCGGATGATCTGCAAGCCAAGGTAGCTGCGCAGTTTACCCAGGTCTGTGCACGTGTGTCTCTTCTGCAGCTCGGACTTCACGTGGGCGAGTCCAGCAGTGTCAGCTGTGGCAAAGACCAAGTCGTCGACGTACACGAGGATGTAGAACGGTGGCAAAGAAGTGTCGGTGCGCAGAAACAGCGACGGGTCGGCAGTAGAGGGAGCAAACCCAAGAGCCGCAAGTGTAGTCCTCAGTGTGTCGTGCCACTCACGCGGTGCCTGGCGGAGACCGTAGACTGGCCGCCGGAGGCTCCACTGGGTGCCAGGAGGAAAAGACCCAGTGAAGCCAGGTGGGCGACGCAGCCAGATCTCCTCGTGCAGGCTGCCCTGCAAGAAAGCAGTGCTGAAGTCAAGAGAGTGCAGCTCGTAGTCGCGGTGAGCAGCTATGTGCAGCAGTACCCGAAGAGTGGTCATCTTCGGGGTGGGAGAGAAGGTCTGAAAGTAGTCAACTCCCTGCCGCTGACTGAAGCCACGAGCCACGTAACGTGCCTTGAAGACAGGCGGAGAACCCGGCGGTCGCTTCACCCTGAAAATCCACAAGCCACTGACGATGTTCGCCCCAGGCGGGGGAACCTCGTCAACGTAGGTGCCTGTGGACTTCCAGGAAGCCATCTCTGTGTCCATAGCTGCCTGCCACTGAGAGGAGTAGGGACCCTCTATCGCCTCCACGTAAGAGCGCGGAGTCGGGATGTCAAGTGCATCCGGGTCTCCCTCAGGGGTAAGCAGTACGGACACGAAATGAGGTGAAGCAGCAGCCAAACACTGGAACTCCTCCTGCCTGTCCTCAAGGACGTCCGTGCCAAGGGCACACTCACCCCCGACGGACGGAGGACAGACAGACTCAGACTCAACGACAAGACTAGCAGCGTAGTCTAGACGACAGCGAGCAGCAAAGTCGACGAGCTCAGCAACTAGGGCAGACGCAGCAGTGGACTCAAAGGAAGGGTCAGTGACGACAGTAGCAAGGAGACGCGTGACAGTAGGACTGGCAGCACGAAGAGAGTCCGACTCCGGGTCGGGAAGAGCAGGAAGAGAGGACTCAGGAGGAGAAGGCAAAGGGGCACGCAGAGCAGCAGTGGACGGACGCAGAGACATCCGGTGCGTGCCAGGGACAGGAGGAGGACGCTGACGCGAACCACGGCCACTAGTGCGAGCAAGACGGACAGGCGACGCAGGGCGAGACGCAGGCTCACGACGCTCAGCCAGACCTCCAGTAGGACTAGTGTAGGGAGAAGGAGCGGGCAGTGTGAAGGCCGGCTGTAACTGTAACTGGGACGGGACAGGCTGTGGACACTCTAAGGGAGGAGGAGGACCAGTAGAAGGCGGGAGACCAAGAACCTGCTGAAGGAGCGGAACGAAGTACGGCCGAGGCCGCGCGGCGACTCCAGACACAGCAGGGACAGCACCAGTACCCCCAGCGGCAGCACCAGCGCCAGCAGCACCTCCAGCTCCAGTACCTCCAGCAGCACCAGTAGCATCCCCAGCAGGACCGCCTCCAGGACCGACAGCAGTAGCCTCAGCGCCAACACCCTCAGCAGCTCCAGCTCCAGGCGTACCCGCAGGCCCAGCAGCTCCAGTACTCCCAGTACGAGCACCTCCGGGACCCCCGGCACCAGCACCCGCAGCAGTCGAAGAACCTCCTGCTCCAGCAGCACGCCTCCAGCGTCGGGCAAACCACTCTCGCAGCTCCTGTGGAGAGAGTGGCTCCCGCCGAGACGAAGCACCCGGAGAACCTCCAGGCTCAGCACCGCCTGACGCCACACGAGCAGGCCCAGCTCCCTCAGGCTCCGCACCCCCAGGCTCAGCACCTCCAGGCGTAGCACCCCCAGGCTCAGCACCCCCAGGCGTAGCACCCCCAGGCTCAGCACCCCCAGTAGTAGCACCCCCAAGCTCAGCACCCCTAGGCTCAGCACCCCCAGTAGTAGCACCCTCATGCTCAGCACCCCCAGGCGTAGCACCCACACGCTCAGCACCCCCAGAGTCAGCACCCCCAGGCTCAGCACCCTCAGCAGCACCAGAGTCACCAGTAACCTCGACAGGCTCGACTGCGTCTACCTGGGACACACCTGAAGGGGCAGGACCCTGAGGGGGGAGGGGGTCTACCGGGGGGGGACCTGGCAAAAGGAAGAGCGGTGGCGGGGGGAGGGACGGAGTGCGGTAGGGGAAGAGGCGGTAGTAGGGGACCGACTCGTCAAACGTGACGTCCTGGGAGGACAGAACACGGCGAGAGGTGGGGTGGTAGAACTGCCACCCTGGCGCGTCAGGGGGGAAGCCAAGGAAGACGCAAGGAGCAGCACGAGGGGACAGCTTGTCCGCAGACAAGTCGCGGACAAACGCCCGAGATCCCCAGACACGGAACGCAGACGCATCGCCAACCTTCCCCGTCCACAGCAAGGCTGGGGAGGTCTCCGGCATGGAGACCCTGGGGTGAAGGTTGATCTGATGCGCCGCGTACCGAACAGCAAACGGCCACAGAAAATGGGGGGCAGCCGCATGCATCATGGACGTACGGGCGACGTCCATGACCATGCCAATGCGGCGCTCAGCAATCCCATTTTGCTGTGGAGAGTCCGGAAGCGTGAAGGTCTGGCGGATGCCTCGTGCACGACAGTAGGCTCGCAGAAGGCCAGAGGAGAACTCTCCGCCTCTGTCAGAGTGCAGACGCAGAACAGGAAAGTCCGAGCCGAAACTCTCTCTGAGCTGGAGACGAGCTGCGTGGATCCAGTCGATCAACACCTCAGTGACATCACCCTTGCTGCGCAAGGGGAAGACTGTGGTGTAACGCGAGTAGTCGTCAACCACCAGCAGGAAGTAGCGCTCGTGACCCTGTCCACGGACGCGGGCCGGGCCCCACACGTCCATGTGAAGCGTCTGCAGCGGGGCCTCTGTCGGAGGAAACTGGGAGGAGTGAGGGGCAGCCCGCTGCCGCCCCTCGACACAAGGGACGCAGGTAGGGCCGGGCCCCGGAGGAAGGGGAGGGAGGGACCGGGGAAGACCAGAGACAAGGACACGGGAGGCCATGCCTCGGAGACGAAGCAGGGAGGGGTGACCAAGGCGGTGGTGCCAGAGGAGAGTCTCGTGCGACAGGAGGCAACACGAACAGGGGGCAGACTCAGGACCAGACCTGGACGCTGCAGCAAACACCTGACCCGACGCAGCTACCTGACCAGACGCAGTGACTGGAGGAGACGCAGTGGTCAGTGTGTACAGGCTCGACCCCGGCCGACGTGTAAACGTGGCCAGGTGTCGGCCTGTCCGAGCGTCCGTGCAGTGGGTCACCCGCTGACTCGCAGGAGTGAACTGGTGAACCCCCGCATCCTGTAGGTCAGCACCACTCACCAAGTTCGTAGAGAACGAGGGGAGGTAAAGACCAGACAGGGTGCCAGAGGGGGCCGCCGGACACGGGAGGACAGTGGAGAAGTGAGCAAGGACAGGACCCCCAGAGGGGTCTGCCAGAGAGACTGCAACTGGCCGGCCAAGCGGCGTGAGTGTGGTGCGGTCTCGAAAGAAGGGGCGAGAAGCCCCCGAGTCAAGGGTGAAGGTGTGGGAGGCCGAAGCCGACGCAGTACCTGAGAGAGCAGACTCACCAGCACCTGAGTGAGCAGACGCACGAGCACCTAGAGCAGCAGCCTCGCTAGCACCTAGAGCAGCAGCCTCACCAGTACCTAGAGCAGCAGTCTCAATGCCCGGGTCGGGCGGAAAACACCGGTAACAGTCACCCTCATCACTAATAGTCACAGCATACATGGCAGCAAGAATAGCATCAAAGTCAAGGTCAAAGACAGCTACACCCGCCCTAGACAGCTCACCCCAGCGGGGGATCTCAGTGGCCTCAGGGAACTGGTGACACCAAGCGTCCGTCAGGCGGCCAAAGCAGCGCTGGGTGGAGTGCGCACCCCCGCACTGCTCACCCGCGCGGTCGCCGGTGCGTAGGACGTAGGTGCACGGACCAGTACCCCCACCCCGCTGGCGTGCAGCGTGCCACTCACGGAGCTGCTGAGGGGGGGGGATGTCACGAGTGCGCTGCTGCCGCTGCTGCTGCTGCTGCTGGCGCTGACCACCACCGGAGCCGACCCTCTGCCCAGCGCCACCCCGACCAGCTCCACCTCCTCCGCCGCCGCCTCCTCCACCGCCGCCACCTCCGCCACCTCCGCTCCCACCGCCACCGCCGCCGCCGCCTCCGCCTCCACTGCCGCCACCGACACCTCCACCCCCGCCACCACTCCCACCACCACCTCCACCCCCTCCACTGCCGCCACCGCCACCTCCGCCACCCCCGCCAGCCCCTCCAGCACCCTTGCCCCCCTTGCCCTTGCCGGTGCGGCGTCTCCCGCTCGGGGCAGACGCAGCGCCGACCGACTCGAGACCAACGAGGTCGGCCGCAGCAGTAGAGGCAACAGAGGGCAAAAGGGGGGAGGGGGAACACCCCTCAAAGACGGGGGTGCGAGGGTCACCACGAGAGGCTCCTACAGCGACTATGCTCTTCTCTGCTGCTAGGAGGGCCTTCTCGAGGAGGTCAACGGTGAGAGTGGTGGGGCAAACTGAGAGGAAGTGGTCCCTGACTACACGAAGGGAGTCAGGGAGCCGGGTGACTATGTAGTAGAGGGTGATGTACATGGGGGGGGGGGTTCTTGGCGCAGAACTCAGCAGGAAGCGCAGCGCGGTAGCGAGTGTCACTAGTGCGGAGGTGCGTAATGAGGTCAGCGACTGTGGGAAAGGCAGCAAGGTCAGGGAAGAGGTACGGTAGCATGAGGCGGCTCAGTGCAGCAGTGGCAGGGGAGGAGTAGCGCGCAACTACAACGTCGTACAAGGTGTGAGCACTCTTGTACTGGCTAAAGTGCGCACGCTCAGAGGTAGGCAGGTGGCGACACACAGCTAGACGTGCAGCAGCATCGCGTGTGGCCCACTGTGAGCGAACAGTGGCGTTGGCATCAGCAGCAGGGGCAGGAGAGGCACCAGAGGTGAGGTCAAAGAGGGAGAGACCGTCTGCCCTATCGCACTGTAAGAAAAGCTGCAGGTCATCTACCCAGACGTCAAAGTCAATGGCCCGACCCTCAGCGTCAAAGGCGAGGACACTAGGGGTAGCCATGACAGCAGTAGACTAGCAGTGTGAACAGTAGGGTAAGGGCAGTGCAGTGATAGAGGCGCTACTCTTACCGGACAGGGCGGCTCGGGCGGCTCGGCGGCTCGGCGGCTCGGCAGGACGGCGGTTCGGGCGGCTCGGCGGCTCGGGCGGCTCGGGCGGCTCGGGCGGCTCGGCAACTCGGCGGCCCGGGCGGTTCGGCGGTCGGCTGCTGGGCGGCTCGGCTGCTCGGCTGCAGGACGGCTCGGCGGCTCGGGTGCTCGGCTGCTGGGCGGCTCGGCGGCTGGTGTGGTTGGTGACGACCGCGGCAGCAGTCGCAGAAGCTGTGGCGACTGCTGCTGCAGAGACGGCTGCGGCTGCTGCCTCAGGGACGGCGGCTGCCGGCCGCTAGGGGCCGCGAAGAGCGGTGGAGAGGCCGTGAAGGGCGCCACGAGGGGCCGTCGAGGGCGGCGACAGGCCGTGAGAAGGCCGCGGAAGGCGGCTCGAGGGGCCGCGAGGGGTGGCCGTAAGGGGCCGACTGGCGACGGGAGGGGCCGAAGGGGCCGCGGGAGGGCCCGTAAGGGTAGCGCGAGGGGCCGTAAGGGCGGCACGAGGGGCCGTAAGGGCGGCACGAGGGGCCGTGAGGGCGGCGCGACGGGCGCGACGGGCCGTAAGGGCGGCGCGACGGGCCGTAAGGGCGGCACGAGGGGCCGTGAGGGCGGCGCGACGGGCGCGACGGGCCGTAAGGGCGGCGCGACGGGCCGTAAGGGCGGCGCGACGAGCCGTAAGGGCGGCGCTAGGGAGCCGTGAGAGGGCCGCTAAGGGCGACGCAACGGGGCCGTGAGGGGCCTAGCGAGGGCGCGACGGTAGGGAGAGCACACAGGGCGCGACTCGGGCCGGAGCGAAGCGCGCTCCGGGCAGGAAAAAAAAAATTCGTGGTGGTGGGCCCTAGGAATCGTTCCCACTAGGGAACCTGCTCGATACCATGAGAAGAAACGAGGAATGAGAATGACTAAGGGAAAGTTGGGTACAAATGTAAACCCTAGAAAACTGTACCCCATATGTGCTACCCCACTATAGCCTACAGTAGCTATGTCATATAAATCTGACAGCCACCACACGCGTGGCGTAGTCAAGACGGCAGGTGGAAGCAAAGTCAGCGACAGTGGCAGTAAGAGCCGAGACAGACGACGGAGGGGCACAAGGGTCGCTGACAAGAGAGGCGAGAACACGGGAGACAACAGGGCGAGCAGCACGGTAGTATTCAGTGATAGGGCGAGAGGAAACGGTGAGAAACGACTCATGAGGTGAGGGGAGAACAGACACAGGCAGAGAACGACGAGGAGGAGAACGAAACAAGACAGTGCGGAGGTCGGGAAGAGGAGACGAGGGCCGAGCACGTGGAGGACAACGACTGGTCCAATCGTGCGGGAAAACAGGAGGAGATGACCATGTTTGAGGAGGAGAGAAAACAGCCGGAGTCGAGTCCGAAGGATGAAACGTACGACCGTACGCAGTAGGTGACTGGGAGTGGAGAGGAAGGAAGACCAAGGGCCCGAAGGCCACTCACTGGAGGGAATAGCTGCTGCAAAGGTGGCAGCTGCAGCGTCTGCTACGGCTGCTGCTGCTGCTGCTACTGGTCCAACTGCTGCAGCTCCTGCCTCTCCTGCTCCACCCGCTCCTGCTCCTCGCGCTCAAGCCGGCAAAGGGCTTGGAAACGGGTGTCGTGGCGGTGGGGACGCGCAGTGGGCGACGTAGTAGGCGAGCCTCCAGCTCCCATCTCCTCAGTACCAGCACCTCCAGCGTCAGTACCTCCAGCTCCAGCACCCCCGGAACTAGCACCTCCAGTGCCTGTACCTCCAGCACCAGCACCCCCAAAACTAGCGCCTCCATCGCCAGCACCTCCAAAACTAGCACCTCCAGTGCCAGCACCTCCAGCTCGAGCACCCCCAGAACTAGCACCTCTAGTGCCATAACCTCCAGCTCCAGCACCCCCAGAGCTAGCGTCACTTGCGCCAGCACCTCTAGCTCCAGCAACCCTCGAACTAGCACCCCCAGACCGAGTACCGCCAGTGGCTGCACCTCCAGCCCCAACACCAACCGAGTCCACAGTAACCTGTCGTGGAAGTGCCGAAGGCTGCTGAAGGGGCTGTGAGGAGGGCTGCGGGGAGGGAGACGCTACCTGACGCGCGACCAAGGGGAGAGGGGTAGCGTGAGACACACCTGACGGGGCAGGACCAGGGAGGGGTAGGGGTACCGGAGGAGCGAGAGCAGGGGGAGGAGACGGTGCGAAGAAGAGGGGGGGAGGGGGAACCGGGAGACCTCGACAGTGGTACCGGGTGTACTAGGACACTGACTCGTCAAACCGGACGTCACGAGAGTCTAGAAACTGGTGGAGGGGCAGGTGGTAAAAGGAGTAGTCTGGAGAGCCCACTGGGAAACCAAGGAAGACACAGGGGATGGCGCGAGCCGAGAGCTTGTCCGCAGAGGTGCCACGGACAAGCGCAAGGCGGCCCCAGACACGAAAGGCCGACCCAACACCAGGGGAACCAGTCCAAAGACTGGTCGATGAAACCTCTGGCACTGAGACACGCGGCTAGAGGTTCAGCTGATGCGCGCATAGCGCAGCGCGTAGGGCCACAGAAAATGGGGCGCACGGGCATGGATCATGGACGTGCGGGCGATGTCCATGACCAAGCCAATGCGGCGCTCAGCAACCCCATTCTGCTGTGGGGACTCCGGCAGCGTCCAGGACTGTCTGATGCCTTGCTCGCCGCAGTACCTGGCAAGGACGCCGGAGCAAAACTCACCCCGACGGTCGGAGTGGAGACAATGGACACGACTACCACGAGTGCCCTCAGTGGCCAGAAGCCACCGGATCAACGTAGAAGTCACCTCGGACTTCTTCGCGAGAGGAAGCACCGTGGTGTACCTAGAGTAGTCGTCAACGACCACTAGAAAGTAGCGCTCCCTCTTAGGTCCCAGCGTAGGGGCAGGGCCCCAGACGTCCAGGTGGAGAGTCTGGAAGGGAGCAGTGGTCGGACGAAGGGAGGAGGAGTGCGGAGTGGCGCGCAGGCGGCCTGCGACGCAAGGAGTGCAGGGTGGGGCAAGCGAGGGAGGGAGCGACGGAGAGACGCACGAGAGACCTGAGACAAGACTGTGACTGGCCATGCTGCGGAGGCGGGGGAGCGACAGGTGGCCAAGGCGGTGGTGCCACAAGACGGCCGGGTGGGCGAGGGACCGACAGGAGCAAGACGCAGCAACCTGACCAGACACCTCTACCTGACCAAACACAGCAACCGGACTAGACACTGGGACCTGAGGGGACGCAGCGACCTGGACGGAGGAAGTAACCGGGGAGCGCTCGGTGTGGAGAACATAGAGACCAGAGCGGGACTCCCTGGTGAACGTGGCGAGAACAGCACCTGTAGCGGCGTCTGTACAGACCACAGTCCTCCCACCCCCCACAAAGGTAACAGTGATCCCCCTGTCCTGGAGGTATCCAACACCCACCAAGTTCCGAGTGAACGAGGGGATGTGGAGGCCGCGCAAGACACCGGATGGGACCACAGGGCACGGGAGGGTGGTGGAGCTGCGCGCAATGGCTGGTCCTGAAGAAGGATCGGCCAGAGCTACCGGAACTGGAGCAAGCAGTGGTGTGAGGGTCGTGTGGTCGCGGAAGAAACACAGCGACGCACCAGAGTCTAGCGTGAATGACAGAGGCGCCTCAGCCGGAGGCGTGGCAGGTCCAGTGGCTACACAAGCACCTAGAGCAGAGACACAAGCACCTAGACTAGAGAGGCACGGGTCTACACTATAAGGATTTAAGCATCCTAGACTACGAATACGCGAGCACACATATCCATCAGCACTTTAGTCAACATCAGCATACAAAGCATACTGACGAGCATCGTCCATAGACAGCTCAAATACACGAATCTTACGGGCTAGCAGGCAAGCCCAGCGTGAGGTGGTCGCCTCAGGACCCAAGCGTGCATGGTAGAGGTCGTCAAGGCGGCGGAAGCACCGCGCTGCAGAGTGGTCGTCGCGGTCGGAGACACAAGGACTGCCTGGTCCAGTGACGCACAAGTGGTCGCAGGGGCCGGTGTCGCGCCGCGGGGGGCAAGGGGCCCAGCTGGTAGTGTTGCTGCTGCGGCCAGTGCTCCCGGGTCCTCCAGGTCCCCACTGTGGCGGAGGGCCCCAGTGCTGCTGCGGACCCCACTGCAGTGGGGGTCCCCACGGCTGAAACTGCTGTGGTGCCTGCCACTGCTGCTGTCCCTGCTGCTACTGCTGTCTCTGCTGTGGCTGCTGCTGCTGGGGCCCCGCACCACCGCTGGTCGAACCTCCTCCAGCAGGCGGGTCAGCACCTCCTCCAGAGCTCCCTCCGCTTGGGGCACCACCGCCACCGCCACCACTGCCGCCCCCAGAGCCGCCTCCACCACCGCCACCTCCTCCACCGCCGCCACCCCCCTTCCCCCCTTTCTTGCCTCCCTTGCCCCGTTTCTGCCTGTCAGCGGCAGAAACAGCTGCAGTGTCCTCAGAGACCAACACAGCATCAGAGGCACGAGTAGCAGTGAAGGTAGGAAGCTGGGGGACAGCACACCCCTCAAACAGACGAGGGGCAACTGCGTCAGTAGCTGAGCCAACCGAGAGGAGGTTACTCTCGATCTTCCCGAGAGTGGTCTCGAGAAGACCAATCGTAAGCTCACAGGGATGCTGCTAGAGAAGTGCGTCACGGGCAGTGGAGAGGCGGTCAGGGAGAAAAGTGACTACCCAGTGGACGGTGAGCCAAATAGGAGGAGGGGCAACAAGAAGCTGAGCCTCAGTGCAAGCTGCTCGGTAGCTAGCGACAAGGTGTGTCAAACATATGTATATATATGTTATAGTTTGGGTAGGCTTAGTGGGGTACTCACTGTGCGGTACAACCCCTTAGGTTTCTCCTTTGTACCAACTCTCTCGACACTCGACACAACCTTTGCCTAGGATTCTAACATGGCATCTAGAGCATAGGTCCTTAGGACCTAGGATTAGGGCCCACCGTACCTGTCTGCCTCGCCTAGTGCCCGTGCGCGCCTCGGCTGCCCGCGCGCGCCTCGGGCGGTCCTTTTTTTTTTCCCATGTGCGCCGCTTCAGCAGCCCGCATAGCCCGTTTCGGCCCCGCCTGTGCGCCCCTTAAGCCGCCCGCGCGCAACCTAGTTAGGCCACACCAGCGCAGCCCGTCGCCCAGCGTAGCCCGCAGCTTAGCGACCAGCCCGCAGCCGCGCACGTGCGGCCCATCGCCCAGCGCAGCCCGCAGCTGCACGCAGATTGCAGCCGCGCACGCTGCCTGTCGCCACGCACAGCCCGCAGCTGCAAGCAGCCCGCAGCCCGCGCAGCCCGTCGCCGCACGCAGCCTGCGGCCGCGCGCGCTGCTTGTAGCCACGCGCAGCCTGCAGCCTCGTGCAGCAAGCCGCCACACGCAGCCAGCAGCCTCACGCAGCCCTCAGGCCGCTCCTGCCTGCTGCCTGCTGCCGCCTGCCTGCTGCTTGCTGCCTGCTGCCACCTGCCTGCTTGCTGCCTGCTGCCGCCTGCCTGCCGCCTGCCTGCCTGCCTGCTTGCTGCCTGCTGCCGCCTGCCTGCAGCCTGCCTGCTGCCTGCCTACTGCTTGCTGCTTGCTGCCGCCTGCCTGCTTGCTGCCTGCTGCCGCCTGCCTACTGCCTGCCTGCTGCCTGCCTGCTGCCGCCTGCCTGCCGCCTGCCTGCTTGCCTGCTTGCTGCCTGCTGCCGCCTGCCTGCTGCCTGCCTGCTGCCTGCCTGCTGCTTGCTGCCTGCTGCCGCCTGCCTGCTTGCTGCCTGCTGCCGCCTGCCTGCAGCCTGCCTGCTGCCTGCCTGCTGCCTGCCTGCTGCTTGCTGCCTGCTGCCGCCTGCCTGCTTACTGCCTGCTGCCGCCTGCCTGCCACCTGCCTGCTTGCTGCCTGCTGCCGCCTGCCTGCAGCCTGCCTGTTGCCTGCCTGCTGCCTGCCTGCTGCTTGCTGCCTGCTGCCGCCTGCCTGCTTGCTGCCTGCTGCCGCCTGCCTGCCGCCTGCCTGCTGCCTGCCTGCTGCCTGCTGCCTGCTGCCTGCTGCCTCCTGCCTCCTGCCTTAAGCCAATATGGCGACGCCTAACGTTCTAGCGTTCGAGCCTGACGGTCGTCCCATCGAGTTCACTGTGTGGTTAGACGATCTCCAGCTGTTCCTTCTGACTGATGCCAAAGAGGGCGTTTCCCTGTTTGATTACGTCTCTGGCACTGCCGTTACTCCTGCTGCTGATGCTCCTGCTCTAGAACGCTCCCAGTGGCAGACTCGTGATGCTACTGCACGCCTAGCTATTAGGAACCACCTGCCGATTACTGAGCGAGCGCATTTCAGCCAGTACATAACTGCTAAGACACTGTACGACGCTGTAGTTGCGCGCTACTCCTCCCCGGCCACTGCAGCCATAGGTCGACTCATGCTACCGTACCTGTTCCCCGATCTTTCCTCGTTCACCACTGCTGAGGACCTAGTTTCTCACCTGCGCGCTACTGACTCTCGCTTTCGTGCCGCCCTTTCAGCCGAGTTCTGCGCCGCAAACCCCCCCCCCCCCCCCCCCGATGTACTTCACTGTCTTGCACTGTGCTTGCACGGTCTTCCACTGTGCTTGCACGGTCTTCCACTGTGCTTCCATGTCCGGCGGTCCCGTCTGGTGAGCTGTCTGGTCTCCACCTCCCCTCGTTCTCTACGAACTTGGTGAGTAACGCTGTCCTCCAGGATGCGGGGGTTGACACCTTCACCCCTGGCCGGCAGCGTGTGGCGATTTGCACGTGCTCCCAGACTGGTCGCCACTTGGCCACGTTCGCTCGTGCGCCAGGGTCCAGTCTGTACACCCTCACCACTGCGTCACGCTCCGCCCCTTTGTCTCCCCAGTTGCACGCGTCTGCTCAGGTAGCTACACAGTGTGAGTGTCGCCGGCTCTCGCACGACACTCTCCTGTGGCACCACCGCCTTGGTCACCCCTCCCTGCCTCGCCTACGCAGCATGCACTCCCGCTTCCTGGTTTCTGGTCTTCCTAGGTCTCTGCCTCCCCTCCCTCCCTCTCCTGCGCCGCCCTGCATTCCCTGCGTCGAGGGGCGGCAGCGCGCCGCTCCTCACTCCTCCTCGTTCCCTCCCACAGAGGCTCCACTGCAGACTCTCCACCTGGACGTGTGGGGCCCAGCCCGCGTCCGTGGACAGGGCCACGAGCGGTACTTCCTGCTGGTTGTCGACGACTACACGCGCTACACCACGGTCTTCCCCTTGCAGCGCAAGGGGGATGTCCCTGATGTTTTGATCCCCTGGATCCGCGCTACTCGTCTCCAGCTCCGCGAGCGGTTCCAGTCGGACTTTCCTGTCCTACGTCTGCACTCTGACAGAGGTGGTGAGTTCTCCTCAGACCTCTTGGCAGCCTTCTGTGCGGAGCACGGCATCCGCCAGACTTTCACGCTTCCTGCCTCTCCGCAGCAGAATGGGGTTGCTGAGCGCCGCATTGGCTTAGTCATGGAGGTCGCTCGTACCTCCATGATCCATGCGGCTGCCCCCCATTTTCTGTGGCCGTTTGCAGTCCGGTACGCCGCGCATCAGCTCAACCTTTGGCCCTGTGTCTCCTTGCCGGAGACCTCGCCCACACTGCTGTGGACGGGGAAGGTTGGCAACGCGTCGCGTTTCCGGGTCTGGGGTGCTCGTGCCTTTGTCCGCGATACCACCGCGGACAAGCTCTCCCCTCGCGCCATTCCTTGCGTCTTCCTTGGCTTTGTCCCTGACGCGCCTGGCTGGCAGTTTTACGACCCCGCCTCGCGCCGTGTCTTTGCGTCTCAGGACGTCACCTTTGACGAGTTGGTCCCCTTTTACCGCCTCTTCCCCTACCGCACTGCTCCTCGCCCCCCCCCCACCGCTCTTTCTCGCCCCAGGTCCTCCCCAGGTAGACCCCCTCCCCGCGCCAGGTCCTGCTCCTTCAGGTGTCTCTCAGGTAGACCCCCCTGCGCCTGCGCCTGTTGAGGTCACTGGTGACTCCGGACCTGCTGCGAGTGGTGCTGTCCCTGGGGGTGCGGAGCTTGGGGGTGCTGAGTCTGGGGGCGCTGAGCGTGTGGAGCCTGGAGGTGCTGAGCCTGCGCGTGAGGAGCCTGGAGGTGCTGCGTCTCGGGGTACTGCGTCTGGAGGTGCTGCGTCTGGGGGTGCTAAGCCTATGTGTGCGGAGCATGGGGGTGCTGAGTCTGGGGGTGAGTCGCCTGAGGGTTCTGAGACTGCTGTTACGCGGTCTCCTTGGAGTAGCCGTCTTCGTCCGCGTGTGCCCCTCACCTCCCAGCAGCTGCACGACTGGTACGGTCGCCGTCAGCGTCCCACTTCTGCACCTCAGGGCTCTCCTGCTGGAGGTTCTTCTGCTGGTGTCGCTGGTCCCGGAGGTGCTCGTACTGGGAGTACTGGAGCTGCTGGGGCTAGTGGTGGTGCTGCTGGAGGTACTGGAGCTACTGGCGGTGCTGGAGCTGCTGAGGGTACTGGAGCTGCTGGAGGTGCTGGAGGTGCTGGAGCTGCTGGAGGTGCTGGAGCTGCTGGGGGTGCTGGAGCTGCTGGAGGTGCTGGAGCTGCTGGAGGTGCTGGAGCTGCTGGGGGTGCTGGAGCTGCTGGAGGTGCTAGAGCTGCTGGAGGGGCTGGTGGTGCTCGTGCTGGTGGCACTGCTCAACCGCGCCTGTTCTTTGCTCCGCCGTCTCCGTCGTCTCAGCCACCACCCGACTCTGCACTTCGCCAGTTTCTCAGTCTTCCCTCGTCTACTGGTCTTCCGTTACAGCCTGGCTCACCGCTGCCTGCTCCTTCTCCGTACACAGAGCAGCCTGGTGGCCTTGCAGAGCGTCGTGAGCCTGCGTCGCGTCCTGTCTCCCCTGTCAGTTCCGGTCGTCGTGTTCCTCGTCAGAGCCAGCCGGCTGTCTCCGGCCCTCCCCTTGTAGTTCGTCGTCATTTCTCTCCTTCACCGCGTGTTCCTCTGCCGCCTCCCCCTGCGTCCTTTCTGCCTGTCGTTGCTGACCCTGCGTCTGACCGGTTTCGTGCTGAGCACTCTACTGTCACGCGTCTGCTTGCCACTGTTGTCACTGACCCGTCGTTTGAGTCTGCTGCTGCGTCTGCCTTAGTCACTGAGCTTGTTGCCTTTGCTGCTCACTGCCGTCTAGACTACGCCGCCAGTCTTGTTGCTGAGTCTGCGTCTGTCTGTCCTCCGTCCGTCGGGGGTGAGTGTACTCTTGGCACGGACGTCCTTGAGGACATGCAGGAGGACCTTGAGTGTCTTGCAGCCGCTGCGCCTCATCTCGTATCCATGCTGCTTGCCCCTAAGGGAGACCCGGATGCACCAGACATCCCTACCCCGCGCTCTTACGCTGAGGCAATCGCGGGTGAGTACTCCTCTCAGTGGCAGACAGCCATGGATGCAGAGATGGCATCCTAGAAGTCCACAGGCACCTACGTCGACGAGGTTCCCCCTCCTGGGGCGAACATTGTCAGTGGCATGTGGATTTTCAGGGTGAAGCGGCCCCCAGGTTCTCCGCCTGTCTTCAAGGCTCGTTACGTGGCTCGAGGCTTCAGTCAGCGAGAGGGAGTTGACTTCTTCTAGACCTTCTCCCCCACCCCGAAGATGACCACTCTTCGGGTGCTGCTGCAAGTTGCCGCTCAGCGTGACTACGAGCTTCACTCTCTTGACTTCAGCACAGCCTTCTTACAGGGCAGCCTGCACGAGGAGATTTGGTTGCGCCGCCCTCCTGGCTTCACTGGGTCGTTCCCTCCTGGTACCCAGTGGAGCCTCCGGCGGCCGGTCTACGGTCTCCGCCAGGCGCCACGTGAGTGGCACGACACACTGAGGACGACACTTGCGGCTCTTGGGTTTGCTCCGTTGACTGCTGACCCGTCGCTGTTTTTGCGCACCGACACTTCGCTACCGCCGTTCTACGTTCTCGTGTACGTCGACGACTTGGTCTTTGCCACTGCTGACACTGAGGCTCTCGCCCTGGTGAAGTCGGAGCTGCAGAAGAGACACACGTGCACAGACCTGGGTGAACTGCGCAGCTACCTTGGCTTGCAGATCACCCGGGACAGAGCACGCCACACCATCACACTGACTCAGTCACACATGGTGCAGTAGGTCCTTCAGCGCTTCGGTTTCACCTGGTCCTCAGCACAGGCCACTCCTCTGGCTACAGGTGACTCGCTCTCAGCTCCACCTTGCGGACGAGTCCGTAGAGCCGAGTGGTCCTTACCCAGAGTTAGTGGGCTGCCTCATGTACCTGATGACTTGCACTCGTCCTGACCTTGCGTACCCTCTTGGCCTTCTGGCTCGCTACGTGGCTCCTGGTCGGCACCGAAAGGTGCACATGGATGCTGCCAAGAGGGTATTACGCTACTTGTGCAGTACATCGGGCATGGGGCTCGTGCTTGGAGGACGGGGTGACGTTGTCCTCACAGGTCACTCGGACGCCTCTTGGGTTGACGACCAGGCTACGCAGCGGTCGTCACAGGGTTACACCTTCAGCCTTGGTTCTGGTTCATTTTCCTGGCGTTCTACACGTTCGTCTTCAGTTCTCGGCTCCAGCTGTGAGGCAGAGATCTACGCCACAGCCATGGCTGCATAGGAGCTGCGCTGGCTCACCTACCTGCTGACCGACTTGGGAGAGCAGCCTCGTTCGCCTCCAGTTCTGTACGTCGACAACAAGGCCGCCATTGCCTTGTGTCAGGAGCACAGACTGGAGCACATAACAAAGCACATCGCTCTCCGTTACTTTCTTGCTCGAGAGCTGCAGCAGCGTGGCCAGCTTCGTCTTACTTACGTGGCCACTCGGGCCAACACTGCTGATATATTCACCAAGGTGCTTCCGCCTGGTGATCATCAGCGTTTCTGCACTTTGTTAGGCCTTGTGCCCACTCTTCCTCACTTGCTGTAGGCTTTGTTTGTACCATGATTTATATGTATTCATGCATGCTTGTTCTTGTAGGTAGATATCACTGTACTGTTGTTGTTACATATATATTTCTGCATGTGAACTGGCCTTGTGGCCTTCTTGCTTGTGCTCAGACTGCGTGGTGACGTTGTGATCCACCCTGAGCTTGCTTTGCACTTCCTGACTGGTCTTGTGACCCTCTGTTCCCCCCACTTTGCCTATGGGGGTGTGTCAAACATATGTATATATATGTTATAGTTTGGGTAGGCTTAGTGGGGTACTCACTGTGGGGTACAACCCCTTAGGTTTCTCCTTTGTACCAACTCTCTCGACACTCGACACAACCTTTGCCTAGGATTCTAACACAAGGGAGCGCAAGTGTGTGGCTAGGTCAGAGACAGTCGCAAACGAGCCGAGGTCGGGAAACACGAACGGCATGAGGATGCGGCTGAGGGAGGCAGAGGAAGGGGTGGAAAAGCGTGCAGAAATAGCATAATAACTTCCTTCGCAGTCTCTACCAGGTCGAAGTGAGCGGCCTCAGTCGGTGGAAGGAGCTCGGTCAGCGCGAATGCAGCCGCAGCGTCACGGGAGTCCCAAACGTTCCGCGCCAAGATGAGACGAGCGTAGTCCGCCTGCACCTCCGGAGTCGGGGGGGGCACGGCAGGGAGGGGCTCAGGACGCGGTGGTGCCTGGAGGGCGCCGGACGCGTGTGCGTACAGGGTGGCGCCCTCCTGGCGCTGACTGGTGAGATAGCGCTGAGTCTGGCGGAGCTAGGTGCCGAAATCTATCGGGCGCCCCTTTGCATCGAAACGAAGGCGGTGGGAGGAGTCCATATTGGACGCTAGGCTAGGAGCAGCTGGAGCACGGAGCAAACGGAGCTAGGAGCGAGGAGCGCCAGGTGGAACTAGGCGAGGTACTGCCGGAGCACGGAGGAAAACTGAGCTAGGAACGCCAGTCTAGTAATGAACGGAGCTGGGAGCTAGCTGAGCTAGGAGCAGACGGCTGGAGGAGGCAGGGCTGACGAGCCGATCGAGGAGCCGGAGAGTCGTTCGAGGGGCTGGCGGAGCGAGGAGAGACCTAGCTAGCAACGAACGTCAGGACTAGCCTAAACAGCTAAGTGGAGCGGCCTCCAGCTGCGACGGTGCGAAACACAGTGAGTATGAGTGACGCGAGTGTCGAACCAACGGAGGTCGGGTGGTCCTGGGTGGTGTGCGCACATGAAATTACCTACTCTAATACCATCTTAAAATAGGCTAGGAACAAGTGTCGAGAGAATTGTGTGAGTCAGTGGGAACAATGAGATACCAGTGTCGACCTAGAGAATGTTGTACCCTTTAGAGGGCAACTCACTATAGCCTAGAATAGCTAACATCTACCGTAGAACATATAAACATTTGACAGAAGCCTTGGCACTGCTCGTGCTAGATGGTAGGGATAGTGCGTACCTATGCTCTTTATGCTTGTGCCTGTTGATCGATTTTTAGAATAAGTTATGCTACTTAAAGTCAGCAGCTAAAATAGTGCTAAAATACTTTGTGCCAATCACACAAGTTCACTCTGCCCATACGATTCGTTTGAAACAGTGTTTGTCAGACTGGTTTCATAACACATTTTTCAAGAGGGACGGGGTTCACTATTTTAGCTGCTGGCTTTAGTATACAATCTAGTTTTAAAACAATTCAGTTTTTGATCCTGATGTCTGCAGTACCTTGGGTTCATTTTAATTGCTTCTACACCTTCGCCTGATTGATATCTTTCCCTATCATGCGAAGGTGGATGAGAGGTTATATGCGAGGTTTCCTGCATTGCGAGCAACTCACAGGGCAAATCACAACACTACTGACCAGGCCAACCTTGTAATAAGCATATCACACCAGTCCCCCGCCTGCTCATCATCACTTCTTCGCCACCTCAAATCAGAGACGCGAAAGAAAACGGAAAATCGGTGTGTGCGTCTGCTCATCACTTCTTCCCCGCCACGCACCACGTTTGCTACGAGATGGTAGCAGCAGCAGGACAAGGAGGCGTCCGTAGCAGAACTATTAAAAGTGTGTTTCGGTTCCTAGTACGGTACTAATACTTGTGCTCCTCTCACTGATCGGAAATAAATCGCCTGATTGAAGGTCTTGAAGTCGCGAGCATTCGTGCTGCAAGGTCGCCCGTTGCAACCCGGCAAAGCAACGACGCCGCGATTCGTAAAGCTATAACGCCTCGCAAGATCGCGGAGTCGGGTTGGTTGTAGCGCGAGCGCTAGCAACGGGGATGGCGGGATAGTAGTGTTGGCCAAAACGTGTCAGCACCAGATTGCAGAGTGGGGTTGGTAGTTGTTGAAGCGACTCCTGCTCCTGTTTAGCGGAACGAAATTGCACGGCAATTCGCAGTAAGAAGGGCGATATAGCAGTGGCGAGGATACCGGAACGAACGACACTCAGGAGGGGCTTGTTCTCCTTCGACATTGAATGTACACAATCTTATGGTCAGGGTTGAGCCTTGGTTGTGTTCTAACCACAAATACGCGGCACTCGACATTACAGCTTACATGTTCGACGATTCGTACTCCAGAGAGTCACGCTCGCTCTCAAACGGTCCGCAATTTCCGCCGCACTTGTCGCCGTCAGCGGGCGACGCGGTGAAGACCAGGGCGAGAATCAGAAGCGCCGGGGCGATGGGCGTGATGAGCGCAAGCACGAGGAGAGCGAGCGGAAGATGGCGCAATGAGAAGCGCGTGCATATCGATATCGCCATCAATTTGGCGATGCAAGTGGTAGCAGCTGTGGTACGTCGTTTGACTCGTTCTTTTGAGACGTAAATGCTGCTGGGAAATTTCGAAAGGGGAGGGAAGGTTTAGCTCTATTACTAGGAAATCTGAGCCGTATTGTGGAAAGGTAATTTGCGTATACCGGGAAAAATGTTACGCATCGGATGACTTACGGCATAATTTGTTTCATACAGTTGATAAGGCTAACGAGGGCTCAAATTTTCAAATGAAAGCTATGAGCAGGAGCACGAGAAGAGAGGAGGGGCTGCGCAGGAGCAAGACCTTACGCGTTCGGGAACAGAAAGGAATCAAAGCACCAACGAGGCTCACACTGAAAACAGCAAAATATAGCTTGTGATGTTGTCCAGGAATGTGCGCAGCTATGGGAAAGCGAGTCTGGTGTGCGTGCTCCCTGCATTGCATGATCAGCGCAGTCATTTTGTGAGCAAATCTGGATGAGATATCGTGGGAGAGAGAAGCGAAAGAGAATTCCAATGTCCCACGCGCCATTTGAAATTCGAGAAATTTTTGTGCCGATACGGCATCCTGGGGAATGCCGTCTCGAACCGCACTGCGTCCTTATTGGTCATGCTAGTTGCGGCGATGTGGGAAGATTTCTTCACCATCTTCCCGCCCCCGAATTGGTGTCCTTCCTGGCAGTTGCTTTCATTTTGTTTCGCGTTAGAACAGGCCTCATTTGCAAAGCCCAAATAAATGAGACATACAATCCTATAAAATATTGTTACCATTTTTCTCACATTCATTAACCTTTGAATTCCAAACTCTAGTTTATTCAGGGTTGTTTAGTGTAAGAAAATTTCCTTTTCCTTAATTCGCGTCCCTGCTCAGCGCGTACAACACTGTTTCCCGCCAACAGCACCCAACAATAATCCGTTACCACTCGCGACATTTGTTGGGCTGAAAAGGCCCTTAGGATCTTTACAGGACAGATTTCAAGAGTAGGATGATGTAGTAGCGGAAGCGTTTAATGAAGGATTGTGAACCACCTTGCGCTGGTATATGAGGGCAAAGTAAGTTGATAATAACAAAAGGATACAAGCTTTTATATGATTACAAGGAATATGAAAGAGTTCTATTTTAACTGTTTTTGCTGTTGCGGTTCGATACAGTGCCGACTCGGGTAACTGCTCTGTAACGAGTCAGTTATATGTCCTTGCTGTCGCACTGTATATTTCGTCAGGTCAAAGGTCGGGGACCTTTGACCTTCGCGTAACCTCCGACAGTTGACTCGCGTGACACTTCGCTGTAGTTAGTTCCGTTTTGTGTCTCAGCTTCGATACGACAGAGGCGCTATAAATCACTTGTTTCCAACACTCCCCTTCGCTTCTGGAGTGTCGCTGCAGGTGACGTGGCTCTGTCCAGTCAGCAGCATGCAATATTCGAACTTCGGCTTTCCGAGCTTCTTGGTCAAGTAATCAGCTGCCATCTCGGATGTGGGGCAGTAAGACAGTTCAAGTCTTCCCTTCTCGATCTCGTCTTTTACGAAGAAATAGCGCAGGGCGATATGTTTCGTCCTGTTCGCGAATCCATTTTTGTTGGCGATGCGAATTGCCGACTGGTTGTCGCAAAATAGGGAGAAGCTGGGTAACTGGGCCAGCTTCGCTTCCTCCAGAAGTTCGCGAAGGTACAGTCCTTCCTTGGTGGCTGAGCAGAGTGCGATATATTCAGCTTCAGCTGAGGAGAGGGCGATTAATTCCTGTTTGCTCGACTGCCACGAAATAGGTCCGATAGGCTCGAGACGGTAGATGTAGCCTGTGCGCGAGCGCCTGTTGTCAGAATCTCCGGCATGGTCGGCGTCGACGTAGCCGATTAGCTTGGGCGTTGTAGTTATGTTTTTGTAGTAGATCAGGCCGATCGTCGGAGTGCTTACGAGGTAGTGTAGAGCGCGATCGAGCTCCTTCATGTGTTCGTCTTCAGGCCTTTTGAGGTAGGTGGCGAGTTGACTTGCTGAATATGATAGGTCTGGACGGCAGGTGACGGCCGCGAAGAGAAGGCATCCCAGCTTTCACTGGTAGTTGCGTATGCCGGCGGGTTTCAGTGGAGCAGATTCTGTCTTGTCATTTCCTGCCGTGTAGCGGTATGGCGTAGAGATGGTAGTTGGCGTGAGTGCGAACCGTTTAGCGATGGTGTCGGCATATTTTGCGGCGTTGAGATAGATCGTGCCTTCTTCTTCTTGGATGTTGAGACCCAGGTATTGCGTGACGGTAGATGATACCGTGAGGGTGAGGTCCTTTTGTAGCTCCCCTTCGAACCAGGTAGTAACGTTGTCGGTCGACCCGATGTAAAGCAGATCGTCTACGTAGACGATTAGTAGAATGTCGTCGTCGCCTTTCGTGAGCCGGTACATTCCTTGGTCGTGCGGTAGCTGCCGGAATCCGATGCGAGTGAGTCGGGCGTGTAAGTACTGCTGCCACAGTCTCGGGGCCTGTTTGATCCCGTACAAGGACTTCAGTAGCTGGCAGACTTGGTTAGGTTCTCCATGGGAACCGTGTGGAAGTTCGACGAAGATTTCTGCGTTGACAGGTGCGTAGAGAAAAGCATTGGCAACGTCGATTTGCCGCAGCTTCTTTTTCTTCATAGCGGCGATCGCGAGAAGAATCCGTAGTGAGGTGTGTCGACTAACCGGTGCGAATGTCTCGGTGAAATCGCGTCCGTGCTCTTGGTCGAAGCCACGTACGACCCAGCGTGCCTTGAACTTGTCGATGGTGCCATCTGCTTTCGTCTTCACACGGAAGACCCACTTCCCGGTGAGTATTGTCTTGTTGCGTGCCACGCTGATAGGAACAACTTTCCAGGTGTTGCGCTCCTGTAGTGCTTTCAGTTCCTTGTCCATGCCTTCACGCCATTTTTCCTTATACTCCCCCCCCAGAGCCTGCTGAACTGTGGCAGGCTCCTTAGGAGTATCCGTGCCGTGGACCGCGGTGACGAGACCAAGTATCTGAAGGCCACTCTGTGTGTAGCGGGGGAGTGTTGTGTCCGCGGGATAAGCTGCTTCGTCACTTGCTTCTGGGTCAGGTATGAAATTGGGCCCTATGCGTTCTGCTTCGTTGGTGTTGACTTCTGCAGGTGTAACGTAACCAATGTCGGCGAGGTCGAAATAAGTTTCGGCGTTGACGCTTTCGCGAGGATTTTCGTCATCCATGGGGATAGGAACGGAGCAGTATGGGAGTGGTCCTGCTTCGTCTGAGGCGTTATCCACATTCTGCTCGTCCCAGTCAGCTTCGTCTGCTGCCGAGGCGAAGTGTCGGTCACCATGGAAGCCACCTGTGGGATCCCGATTTTCTTCCAGGTTGGCAAGATATGTCGGAAGGGTGAGTCGTTCGTAGAAAAGGACGTCACGTGCTGCTACTGTTTCCTTGGAGTGGACGTCGAAAATCTTCCATGCGTTGTAATTTCTTTCGATGCCCAGGTGTAGTCCCCACTGTGCTCGTTGGGAAAATCGGCCGGCTCGTGCAGATTGTTAAGATAGTAGGCAGAATGAGGAGCCATGGCTAGGGTTTAGCTAGCCAGGCAAGAGAGAATAATTAAAAGAAGAGGGTTGGACTAGCAAGCAGGAGGATACATATAGGAAACCCTAGATTGGGCTGTACTCACTATTGAGTACCCCACTGCAGGCTAGACAAATATAACATATTCTGACACACCCCCATAGCCAAAGTGGGGTGTAATCAGCACAAGAAGCAAAGCAAAAACAAGCTCAGGGTGGATCACAATGTCACCACACATTCTGAGCACAAGTACAAGAAGTAACAGTTTAAAGTTCACAAATGTAAGCAAAGCTAGAGGCTAACACAGAGGGCAAGTGTGGAGGAGGAGGGACTATGAGAGGAGAGGAGGTAGTGGGCGGCAGCTGAAGCTGCTGGCACACGGCGCAACTGGAGCAACTGGCACACGGGCAACTGAAGCAACTGGCACACTGGCAACTGGAGCAACTGGCACACGGGCTACTGGAGTAACTGGCTCCGCGGCTAACTCTGAGCGGCAGGAGCAACGGACTCACGGGCGACTGGAGCAACTGGCTCACGGGCGACTGGCGCAACGGGCTCACGGGCGACTGGCGCAACGGTCTCACGGGCGACTGGAGCTGCGGGCTTCACGGCGGCCACCCCCCTTCAACCTCTCCAAACTATCCCACCCCCCTTTCACACACCCCCTGCTGCACCCCTAGGTTCACTCACACACGCCTCCCCCTTAGTACCACTCCGACAGCTCCCACACACCCACACCCCTAGCACCACTCCGTCAGCTCCCACACACCCACCCCCCTCAGCGGCAGCTGTAGCAGTGGGAGATGGAGTAGGAGGAGGAGCAGGGGATGCCACACACCCGCCACCCCCTACTCGCCACCCCCAAACCCTAACATAGGGCAGGGCAGGATGGCGGTTAGGGAGGTTACGGGGGGGGGGCAGGGCGACGACGAAGACGGGAGGGGCCGACTCGCGGCCCCCCAGGGCGCCACAACAGGCGGCAGAAGGGGCGACGCACGGGCCCCCCCCAGGTCGCGCGGCCCCCCAGGGCGTCGCG
This sequence comes from Closterium sp. Naga37s-1, assembly GCA_947471745.1. Taxonomy (NCBI): domain Eukaryota; kingdom Viridiplantae; phylum Streptophyta; class Zygnematophyceae; order Desmidiales; family Closteriaceae; genus Closterium; species Closterium sp. Naga37s-1. The sequence continues at coordinate 1,366,656 of CANJKZ010000860.1, forward strand.
ACGGGCGACGGGAAAAGGGGCCTGGGCGGGGCCGCGACGGGGCCGCGACGAGGCCGCGACAGGCGTCGGGGCAGGGCCGGGGCGGGGCCGCGACGGGGCCGCGACGGGGCCGCGAAAGAGCCGCGGCGGGCGACGGGGCAGGGCCGCGACAGGGCCGCGACGGAGCGGCGTCGGGCGACGGGGCAGGGCCGCGACGGGGGGCCGCGACGGGGGGCCGCGACGGGGGGGGCGCGATGGGGGGCCGCGACGGGGGGCCGCGACGTGGGGCCGCGACGGGGCCGCGACAGGCGACGGGGCAGGGCCGGGGCGAGGCACCGCCGCGCGCCACGGGGCGCCCGACGGTCAGAAAACCGCCGCGCGCCACGAGCGCGCGGCGGGAAGAAAAAACAGCGTCGCGCGTCACGGGGCGCGCGACAGACAGGAAAGCAGCGGAAGCAGGTGGGCCCACAGGCCAAGAGCGTAACAGCTCTGACACCATGTTAAGATAGTAGGCAGAATGAGGAGCCATGGCTAGGGTTTAGCTAGCCAGGCAAGAGAGAATAAGCAAAAGAAGAGGGTTGGACTAGCAAGCAGGAGGATACATATAGGAAACCCTAGATTGGGCTGTACTCACTATTGAGTACCCCACTGCAGGCTAGACAAATATAACATATTCTGACACAGATGGGGGTCGGTACTGTACCATGCAGCCAAAAACTCTTAACATTTTTGTGCTGCCCTGTTTTCCTGTCCACAGCAGGTGCGGTGATGCGTTGTTCGGTAGTGACGACGACGAAAGCAAGTTGTGCAGCATGACAGCGTGGTCCATCGCTTCAGGCCACTGGTGATTGGGCAGTCGCATGCCACGCAGTAACTTGCGCATGGTGTTATGGAGAGTTCGATTCATCCGTTCCGCCACGCCTTGCTGTTGATGGGCGTAAGGAAGCGAGATGAGCCTCCTGATTCCCCTTTCTGCCAAGAACTGCTTGAACCTCTGTGAGGTGTATTCTCCTCCTCCGTCTGACTGAAAGCTTTTCAGTTTCTCGCCTGATTCTCGTTCTGCTACTGGGAGCCAAGCAATGAAGGCTTCGAAGGCCATGTCCTTGCTCGGAAGATTGAGGTGCCAAACGTAACGTGTAGCTGCATCGATGAACGTGATGGTATAACTGTATGCTCCTTGTCCGGGTTCGCGATTGTACAGGATGTCGCTGTACACCTTTTCAAGTGGTGCGTAAGCTGGTGCGCTGGGGTTGTGGTGAGAAGTGAAAGGTCGATGCGGTAAGTCAGCTTCGGGGCAGGTAAAACACGTTCCTCGCGCTCGTCGAAGTTCACTTCCGTCAGTTAGAAGCAGTGAGTCTTTGTCGAGAACTCCTGCTCTGATTGTGTTGTTTAACACCGTATTACTTGGATGTCCCATTCATGCGTGCTAGATGTCTTCGCTGGCGCGATGTCCGGGTGAACGACGATACAGGTCGGAGTTGGAGTAAAAGGCGGCGGTGAAGTTGGCGCTTCTGTGAATTTCGCGAGGAGTGGGAGTTAGCTGCTGCGCAGGAGTCGGTGAAGTATTGTCGATGTGTGGCGATGCCGTTGAAGAACTTGCGACTGGTGTTGTAAGTGTTGTTGGTGTTGCCGATGTTGTTTCTGCTGCTGCCGATGTTGTTTCTGCTGCTGCCGATGTTGTTTCTGCTGCTGCCGAGTGTTGAATCGTTGCTAATGCTCTTGTTCGTTCTGCTTCAGGGATGGTGTGCGAGTACCAGAAGCCTTCTGGACTGAAGTCGGGGTCAAGATCCGGTGGATGTGTCCAAGAGGTGAAGGTGACGATCCCGTCGCTGTCAGCAGTGCCGAGATCTGGGACGAAGTCGAGGACGAAGACATTATTCTTCAGGACTGCTTTGCCGATGTAGAGTCCTCCTCGACTGTGGAAGAGCTTGAACTCCTGTGTGGTGCTGTCTGCTTCAAGATGGATCCCCTTCGCCATTAGTTGACTGACGCTTAGTAAATTATAGCCGAGTCCCTCTGCTATTAAAACCTTTGACATTTGCAGTATAACGTTTGTCTCTCGTGACTGAAGTTGCACTACGCCTTGTCGTCGTGTGCGCAGGTTCTGATTGTTGGCGACGGTGATGACAACCTCGCGTTGAAGTTGGTGTTCACGTTGAACAAAACGTCCTGAAGAACACATGTGCTGTCCACAGCAGCTGTCCAAGAACCATGTATCTTTTCCGGACGGCTCACTTTGAGCGATAGCTGCATACGTCGGATTTGGTTGAAGTGACTCGCGGTGAGGCGTGTTGTTGTTAAGTTGCTCTTCAGGTGAGTAATATGGTGGTGACTCTGTGATGCAGGAGTCGGTCAGTCGTGTCATGCAACTAACGATGTTTCTTGTTCCTTGCGCAGGTTGTCCCGTCGATGACGTTGAGGCTTGTACTTGAGGAGTCGAACTCGCTTGCGTTGAGGCAACTTGACTGCTTGAAGGCCGAAGCTGCCGCTGCGTTGGTACTGACTGCTGTCGGTTAGGGCAGTGTGAGCGAGGATGCCCTGACATCTTGCAAAGGTGACAGAATGGAGGTACTGGTTTTGGTTGATGCCGATTGTTGTTGTTGTAGCGTCGTTGAGTGTGGAATGCAAATTCGGGCACTGATGCCTTCTTCTTGTGTCGTTCCTCTTGCAGGTCCATATCTTGCTGCTCAGCATGGATTTCGGCGCAGAGTGCTGCTTTTGATATCTTTCCATGCGCTCAGAGTATGGCGCGGGTGGAGAGCCACTGAGGACCGAGGCCGCCGATGATGACTGTGACGAAGGCGTCTTCTGAAATCGACCCTCCGCATCGAAGGAGTTTGTCGCGCAATTCGCGACAACGGCTGATATACGCCATCCCCTTTTCGCCTGGTTTCATTTCGACTGTCGTCAGTTGCGCCATTAACTGACTTTGGTTTACGCTGTCTGTTGCTTGATACAGGTTCTTCAGGTGGTTGTACGCGAGCTCTGCAGAGTTGCCGTAACCCCGGTAAGACCGTATGTTCTGCTGCTGACTTGGAGTGATATTTCTCAGCAGTATTGTGTACGCCATCATTGACTGATACGTGTACTGCTGCTTATCGTACTGTGTGCCGTGTGTTGGATATGACAGGGACCCGTCGAAGAAGCCAAGGATCTGCGCGCCTTCCATCATAAGCTCGAGCTCGAATGACCAGGTAAAGAAGTCCTTTCCGTCGAAAGGCCTTGTCGTTTGCAGTTTTAAGACGTGCGCGAACTGCGACTGAACTTGAAGTGCATCCAGTGTCTTTTCTTGTCCGGATGCAGGCTGCGGGTGTGGCATAAAGCTGACAAAACCACGCTGGGGCTCGTACGGAGCAAAGGTAGGCCGTTGCTGTTGATTTCCGCGTGTGTACGATGAACCATCTAGGCTCATTGGTGTTGCGTTGTTGTTGTTGCTGTTGTTTGACTGTGCAGGTGCCCCTTGCTGGTGCTGTTCGTAGAAGGACATGAAGGAGAAGAACTTCTCCATCATGTCTGGATCGAAGACCGCAGCTTGATTTGCGGGAGTTTCCGAAGACGATGCCCTTGGTCTTGTTGCCGTACCCTCCTCTGTCTGTAGGCCAGAGGCAGGAGGTGGAGTAGGAGTAGTGCCAGGAGAGCCGTTAGAGGAGCTTCTCTCCTTCTGCGTTGCCATGTCTTGTGATGTCGTAGATATCTTGATCGTAGTTGAATTTGTCCTGACCGCTCTCATACCATGTTGGGCTGAAAAGGCCCTTAGGATCTTTACAGGACAGATTTCAAGAGTAGGATGATGTAGTAGCGGAAGCGTTTAATGAAGGATTGTGAACCACCTTGCGCTAGTATATGAGGGCAAAGTAAGTTGATAATAACAAAAGGATACAAGCTTTAATATGATTACAAGGAATATGAAAGAGTTCTATTTTAACTGTTTTTGCTGTTGCGGTTCGATACAGTGCCGACTCGGGTAACTGCTCTGTAACGAGTCAGTTATATGTCCTTGCTGTCGCACTGTATATTTCGTCAGGTCAAAGGTCGGGGACCTTTGACCGTCGCGTAACCTCCGACGGTTGACTCGCGTGATACTTCGCTGTAGTTAGTTCCGTTTTGTGTCTCAGCTTCGATACGACAGAGGCGCTATAAATCACTTGTTTCCAACAACATTCGCCTCGCCACTATTCCCGCCACTGTTCACGACGTGACCCAACCTCACGGCTCGGTTGGTAACCCGCGCTCCGGACCTCCGCCTCGACAATTCCCAACCTCTGCACTAGGCCCGTCGCGCACCCCATTTGTCCTCGTTACTGTATCGTTACCACTGTAGCTTCGCTATATATTCATCGCTCAATCCTTCGCTCATTGTATTCTTGTCTCAATATTGCAATCCTCGCTCGCTCACTCAATTGCACTCGTAACATTTAGGAATAATGTAACCAATCCGTAAATAAAAAACCTGGGAATTGTTCAGCATCGTTTTCTCAATTTAATAATAAGGACACCGATTTTCTACGAAAGCAATATGAACGTATTTACATTGTAGACGTTGTAGCCATTTTCTGGTAACCTCAATTTGAATAAATCAGGTTGGACAGGAAGTCTGCAGAAGTTGCATAAGCAGTTATGTTAACAAAGATTCATCTACACAACTTCCTAAATTTAGATGTGCGCAGTTCCGCAGGCAAGCCACAGAAAATCTTCCTCCATACAAGCACAACCCGGAACCTTGGCTGCCCCCTCCACCCCGCCATGTTCCCATAAGGCGGGACGGCGCCGTCGAATGTGATTATATGGTACGGGGCGAGGAAGGGTAGTGTGTAGGGCTTGAGAGCGAGAGGAGTGGCGTATGAGAGGGGGAGGCGGTGGGCTGGGGGGGAGGTGTACCAGGAAGAGTAAGCAGCGTTGAGGAAATGGTTTATGGAGTCGGTTGGAAAGAGAGGTGATGATAGACGACTGATGAAGGCCTGTGGTGGAGGAGGGGTGAAGGGGATGGGGGGAAAGGAAGGGGAAAGGAAGGAAGGAAGAAAGAAACAATGAGAGGGGGAGGCGGTGGGTTGGAGGGGAGGTGTACCAGGAAGAAGAGCATTTAGGAAATGGTTTAGAGGGTCGGTCGGAAAGAGTGATGATGATAGACGATTCATGAAGGCCTGTGGTTGGGGTAAGGGATGGAGGGGATGGGAGGAAGGAAGGAAGAACCGATGGGATTAGATGGCAAAGAATGACGCGGTTGGGAAGAGCGGCGATGATAGACAATTCATGAAGGCCTGCGGTGGGGAAGGGGTGAAGGGGATGGGGGGGGGAGGAAGGAAGAAAGGAAGGAAGAAAGAAAGAAACGAGACAGGGAGGTGGTGAGCCAGGAGGAGTAAGCAGTGGTGAGGAAATGATTTACGGAGTCGGTTGGAAAGAGAGGCGATGATAGACGATTCATGAAGGCCTGCGGTGGAGGAGGGGTGAAGGGGATGGGAGGTAAGGAAGGAAGGAAGAAAGAAACAATGAGATGAGGATATGAAGGAAGAAAAAGTGGGATGAGGTGGCAAAAAAAAAAACTTAAGCAGACAACAGTGACGAGGCATACTCATGCTTATTCCGCATGGTGAAATCCACATAACGTGGCTGCGTATGAGACATGGATCAAGAAAAAAAGGTACACCAAATATAAATCAAGCACGTGTATCAAGAAAATAGGTACACCACGAAACATAGTTCAAGCATTTGTATCACGAAAATATGTACACCAAACATTAATCAAGCATGTGTATCACAAAAATAGGTACACCAAGGAAAAAGTGCCTGAGACGTGGATAAAGGAAATAGGTACACCAGCCATAAATCAAGAAAAAAACAAGGAAAACGACAGACCCGACAGAGCTGCTCAGAGAAAAAAGGCAGGGAGAGGGGCGGCAACTTCAGAGTCAACCAGAATAGGTCACTCGGGGATTCGAGGCGTACCTGAAAGAGCTGGTCTGAGGGAGCGAGGAGAAGGGTATTAGTGGAAAAGCGGTCAGGCGGCAGGGAGAGAGGGGCGGTGGCGAGCAAGAAGCGTTCACAGAGCACATGAGAATCACATGGAAAGCGTGGTGTAGAGTATAAGTACCTGATAGAGGCTCTCCGAGGGAGGGAGAAGGAGCGTGGAGGGGGAAGGAGGCGAACAAGAAGCCTTCAGAGAGCACAGCACATGAGAATCACATGACAAGCGTGGTGCAGAGTATAAGTACCTGATAGAGGTTCTCTGAGGGAGCGAGGAGGAGCGTGGAGGTGGAGAAACGGTCAGGAGGCAGGGAGAGAGGGGCGGCGGCGAATGGGCGGTGGTGGGAGAAGAGTTGAAGGCAGGATCGCCAGAAGAGGGAGAGGGGATGCACATAGGCTATTAGTGGGATGTCGACCTGTTGGTTGGGGGGCGGAAGGACGGGAGGGAGTCAGGGGGGTTGGGAGGTGAGCAGAAGCGAAGGGGCGGTGGTGGGAGAAGAGGTGGAGGTAGGAACGCCAGAAGAGGGAGAGGGGATGCACGAAGACAATAAGTGGGATGTCGGTCTGTTGGTTGTGGGATCGTGGAGGGAAAGGGGGGCAGGTAGAGTAAAGGGGATCACGGGAAAAAGGAGCACGGAGAAGGGATAACAGTGTGAAGGGGTGGTGGTGGCAGGTGAGGGCAGGATCGCCAGAAGAGGGAGAGGGGGTGCACGAAGGCAATAAGTGGGATGTTGGTCTGTTGGTAAGAAGTTGGAACGAGTGATTGGGAGGTGGGGAAAGTGAGGAGGGGAAAAGCGAGTATGGAGAGAAATTCTGAGCATGAGGGAGTATGGAGAGAAAATTTGAGCACGAGGGAGCGTGGGAGAGTATGGAGGGCAGTGCGTGGGAAGTCCATTCCCTCATGCCATTCCTCTATTTTTGTTTTTGCTTTGTTTATGTGTGTGTGTGTGTGTGTGTGTGTGTGTGTGTGTGTGTGTGTGTGTGTGTGTGTGTTTTTCCCTTTTCCAGTTTCTGGCCCCACCACACCTGCCACCATAACTGAACCCACCTGCTGCCACAGCCTGAGAATCAGAAAGTCGGGCGGCAGAGGTCGGGCGGCACGAGCTGGCGGGCGGCGCAGAGAGATGGGGTCGACCACTCGCACGGACCAGAAGAGAGACTGTGGGGGATAGTGAAGGAAGGGGGGCAAGGGTGGGGGCGGGTGTGTAGGAGATATTAGAGAGAGTAGAGATTGGGTTGAGAGTACAGTGAGTGGGGTTGACAGCACGCACGGACCAGAAGAGAGTCTGTGGGGGGTGCTGTTGAAAGGGAGGAAAAGGGGAGAGTTGGGATGAGTGAGCAAACAAGCCTGACTGAAGAGAGCAGGTGAGGCGAGAGCGAGGTGGCGAGCAGTGAACAGAGACGAACCAGAAGAGAGACTGTGGGGTGGTGACAGGGAGGAAAAGGGGAGAGTTGGGATCAGTGAGCAGAGCAACAAGCCTGACTGAAGAGAGCAGGTGAGGGGAGAGTGAGCTGGCGGGCAGTGGACAGAGACGGGACAGAGACGGGGCCGGTGAGGGAGGAACCAGTGGAGGGAGTGGGTGGGGAGGGTGAAAAGAGAGGGAGGAGTGTGCAGGAGGGAGGTGAGCATCCTGCCTCTGCTATGCACTTCCTGGATTGTCCCGGAAGGTGAGCAGGGAGGGGCAAGATGCAGAGTCACAGACCAGGACAAACCAGGAAAGGCAAGCGATTATGGGGCACATGTAAAAAAAAAATCAGTCACACAGACCAGTCCAGAAGAGAGATTCTGGAGAATAGGGGCCATCCTGACAATGAGGATTTCATTTTGCCGACAAGATAGGGATCTTGCGTGGCTGAGAATAAAAGAATCGAAGAGAAAATAGAAGAGAAAATAGAAGAGATAATAGAAGAGAAAATAGAAGAGAAAATAGAAGAGAAAATAGAAGAGAAAATAGAAGAGAAAATAGAAGAGAAAATAGAAGAGAAAATAGAAGAGAAAATAGAAGAGAAAATAGAAGAGAAAATAGAAGAGAAAATAGAAGAGAAAATAGAAGAGAAAATAGAAGAGAAAATAGAAGAGAAAATAGAAGAGAAAATAGAAGAGAAAATCGAAGAGAAAATAGAAGAGAAAATAGAAGAGAAAAAAGAAGAGAAAATAGAAGAGAAAATAGAAGAGAAAATAGAAGAGAAAATAGAAGAGAAAAAAGAAGAGGAAATCGAAGAGAAAATAGAAGAGAAAATAGAAGAGAAAAAAGAAGAGAAAATAGAAGAGAAAATCGAAGAGAAAATAGAAGAGAAAATAGAAGAGAAAATCGAAGAGAAAATAGAAGAGAAAATAGAAGAGAAAATCGAAGAGAAAATAGAAGAGAAAATAGAAGAGAAAATAGAAGAGAAAATCGAAGAGAAAATAGAAGAGAAAATAGAAGAGAAAACAGAAGAGAAAAAAGATGTTGAAAGGCATCCATAAGCCAAGGATGCCTTTGGGAATCTTTTAGTCGACTCGAGAAACATCCATAAGAGGATGCCTTCGGGAATTCTCAAAAGCCGATGAGCTGATGATGAAACTGTAATGATGTTTCGAGCCTCATCACAGCCTCAGTAAAAAAAAAAGGGGGGGGGGTGCTCTGTTTACTCACCTCAAAGTCGTAAGGCACTTATTTCTCCTTGGCCACTTTAGACGACACCAACAGCAGCTGAGGATAACTGAACTAATTAGTAGCTGATCCGTTTTAAAACGACTGCTAATTATTTTACTCGCCTCAAAGTCGTAAGGCGCCCATTTCTCCCTGGCCACTCTAGATGACACCAGCAGCAGTGTACGGCGGCACTTGTCCTTATCCACACCGGCCCGGCCGGCCTTCATCACCCTCCTCCCTCCCATCCCCTCTTCCCCACTCCCCTCCTCCCCTCCTTCCCCTCCTCCTCCTCCCTCTCCTACGCCACCCCTCTTCTTGCTTCTCTCCTCCTGCTCCCTCCCCCACCCACCCCTCTTCTTCTGCTTGCCATGCTTCCCTGTAGACCGATCTCTAGATAACGCTGAAGCACCGATGCTAGAGCCGACAATGCCGCCATCGGTGCTGTTTGTCTCATCTGGCCGCCCGCAATGATGGCGGCGGAAGGATCGGATCCACACGGCCACGGGGATGATGTCAGCTGCTGACGTCAGCACTGTAGCAAACACGCCTTCCTCTGTCTGCCTCTGCCTTTCCTGCTCCTGCTGCTCGTGTTTCTGGGAAGTTTCCTCAGCGGCAGAGCCAGCCAATCCGGTGACAGAGACTAACCCTGCTGTCGATCTCCTCCCTTTGTAACCGTTCTCAACCGCTCTTGATCGCGCTCCTGACGCTCCTCCTGCTCCTGCTGCCGCTGCTGCTGCTGCTCCCAAATCATCACCGCTCTTGCTTACAGAACCGGATGAGGAGGAGGAAGAGGAGGAGGAGGAGGATTCGAGAGGGTCGAAGAAGGAATCGAGGGCAGAGGTGGAGGCGAGGGATCTGGAGCTGCCTGCCCTCCCTGCCTTGGCCTCCCCACCTGCTGCTGCTGTTGATGATCGACTGCTTTCTTTTACAGATGAAGAGGAGGAAGAAGAGGAGGGGAAGGAGAAGGAGGAATCGAGAGGGTCGAAGAATGAGTCGAGGGCAGAGGTAGAAGCCAGGGTTCTGGTGGTGCCTCTTCCCCCTGCCTTGGCTTGCTGACCTGTCATTGCTGCTGCTCCTGTTGATGATTCACTGCTGTCTGTTGCTGGAATGGAGGAAGGAAAGGAGGAAGAGGAGGAGGAGAGGGAGGACTGGAGAGGGTCGAAGAAGGAGTCGAGAGCAGAGGTGGAGGCGAGGGATCTGGTGCTGCCTCTTCTCCCTGCCTTTACCTGCCCACCTGCCGTTGCTGCTGCTGTTGGTATCGATTCACTGCTGTCTTTTACGGGTGAAGAGGAGGAGAGGGAGGACTCGAGAGGGTCGAAGGAGTCGAGAGCCGAGGTGGAAGCGAGGGATCTGCCTGTTCTCCCTGCCTTGGCTTGCAGACTGTTTTGGTTAGAGGAGTGAAGGGTGGAAGAGGAGGAAGAGGAAAAGGAGGAATCTAGAGGATCAAAGAACGAGTCGAGAGCCGAGGTGGAAGCGAGGGACCTTGAGCTACCTGCTCTCCCCGCCTTGGTTGGCTGATTTGCTGTTGCTGATGTTGATGATGACTCACTCCTGTCTTTTACAGATGAGGAAGAGGAGGAAGAGGAGAGGGAGGACTGGAGAGGGTCGAAGAAGGAATCGAGGGCAGAGGTGGACGTGAGGGACCTAGAGGTGCCTGCTTGCGACTTGGCATGCCCACCACGGCTGTGCTTGGCACGGTTATGGTTACGGTTACCATGTAACCTCTGCTGCTCGTACTCTTTCCGCTGCTGCTGCGGCCGGTTCTGCTGCTTCTCCTGCTCGTTTCCCTGCTGCTGATGCTGGGAGTGTAATGGAAGCGGTGGGTCATTGAGCGTATCAGAAGAGGCGAGTGGAAGCGAGGGGGGGAGGGAGGAGGGGGACCAGAGCCATTGAGGGAGGTGAGGAGGGGGGCAAGGAGAGGAGGAGGAAAGCGAAGAGGAGGAGGAGGAAAGAGAAGAGGAGGTGGAGGTGGTGGAGGAGGAAGAGGAAGAGGGAAGGGAGGAGGAGGAGGAGGAAGAGAAGGCGGGGAGTGCAATGAGGGGCATATCAAGATGAAGCTGGGGGATTAGCCCTACCCAGGGCAGTTGGGCCACTCCTGCCCAGGAACACACTGGGGAGGCGAGGAGGGGAGATGGGGAGGAAGTGGATGGTGGGGGAGGAGTAGAAGAGGGAGTGGGGGAAGGAAGAGGTGTGTTTGAGGTGTCATGAGGAGGGGAGGAGGAGGAGGAGGAGGAGGAGGAGGAGGAGGAGGAGGAGGAGGAGGAGGAGGAGGAGGAGGAGAGAGGAGGCGAGGTGGGAACTGGAGAGGAGGAAAGGAGAGTAGGTGGTAGTGCGGAAGGGAGTGTTGTGGTGCTCCCGTTGCCTACCTGCTCCTTTCCCAAATTCACTGCTGCCTCTTTTCCCAGCCTCACTGCCCGCACCTTCTCCACTTCTGCCCTCTCCTTCCCCAACCTCACTGCTACCATCTCTCCTAGCTTCTCTCCCCCCTCCTTCCCTATCTCCCCAGCTCCTTCCTTCCCCACATCCACTGCTCCCCCTTTCCCTGCTCCCACCTTCCCTAGCTTCAAAGCTCCCGTGTTACTTAAGTTCATTGTTCCCCTGTTGCCTACATCTACAGCTCCTGTTCGTGACAGGGGAGCCTTTGAACTTGTAAAGTTTGCTGTTCTGTGCTCAGCTGCCCAGCCCTTCAACCCCCTCCCCAATCGCCCCTTCCCCTCCCCGTTCCCCTCGCTCTTCCCTTCCGCTGTTCTCTCCCCCTTCCCCTCCCCCATGCCCCCCGATTCCCCCTCCGCGCCCTTCCCTTGCCCCTGCCCCTGCCCATGCCCATGCCCCTGCCCATGCCCATGCCCATGCCCATGCCCATGCCCTTGCCCCTGCCCCTGCCCCTGCCCCTGCCCCTGGCCCCCACAGTGCGTCCCCTCCCCCAGGGGAGCCGCCCACTCCCCCTGCTGCAGCGACCAGTACAGGGCAAGCCAGGCTCGGCACCACACCGAACAGAAGCCCCAGGCTCGGTCGGCCTCGGACAGGTATGGGAGAGGTCCGGAGAGGAGGGGATGGGTGGGTATGGAAGGGGAGGAGGAACGGTGGGGAGAGGGGTCTGGAGTGATGGCACAGCCACAAGCACAGGAAGAGGAGTTAGAAGTAGTGGCAGCAGCAGCACTACCAGCAGCAACAGCAGTAGCAGCACCAGTAGCAGCACTACCAGCAGCACCAGCAGCAGCACCAGCAGCAGCATTACTAGCAGCACTACCAGCAGCAACCCTGTTCCCCGCACCCTTAAAGCCCAGCTCCTGACTCCCAGGGATCAGCTGGTCCAAGGGCGTGTTCAGAAAGAGCCAGGGTTTGAACCAGGGGTTGGCGAAGTGCACTGTGTGAACAGGCCCTAGGTGCAGCGGGGCGCAGTCAGGGCCGCAGGGGGGGTGTAACCAGGAGGGAGGTTGGTACCAGGGGAGGGGGAAGTGGAGGATAGCGTTGGAGGTGAAAGGGAGGCGGCAGGAGGGGTGGGACTGGAACCAGTGGCGAAACACAGAGTTGAGAAAATCCTGTTGATGGGGAGGAGAGGGGGCAGCAGAGGTGGCAGGGAAAGGAGGGATGGAGAGCAAGCAACAGGAGGGGAGGGCGCAGGGGGGCAGGGGGGAGAGAGGGTGAGTGAGATGGTGCAACCAGGAGGGAGGTTGGTACGAGGGGAGGGGGAAGTGGAGGATGGCGTTGGTGGTGAAAGGGAGGCGGCAGGAGGGGTGGGACTTGAATCAGTGGCGAAATACTGAGTTGAGAAAATCCTGTTGATGGGGCAGAGGTGGGGAGCAAGGGGGGCCAGGGAAGGGCATGGGGCAGCAGGAGGGTGTGTGGAGGTGAAGGGGAGGCGGCAGGAGGGGTGGGACTTGAACCAGTGGCGAAACACCGAGTTCAGAAAATCCTGATGATGGGGAGGAGAGGGGGCAGCAGAGGGGGCAGGGAAAGGAGGGATGGAGGGCAAGCAACAGGAGGGAGGGCGCAAGGGGGCAGGGGGAAGAGAGGGTGAGTGAGATGGTGCAACCAGGAGGGAGGTTGGTACGAGGGGAGGGGGAAGTGGAGGATGGCGTTGGAGGTAAAGGGGAGGCGGCAGGAGGGGTGGGACTTGAACCAGTGGCGAAATACTGAGTTGAGAAAAGTTTTGAGACGTCTCAAAGCGAAATACTGAGTTGAGAAAAGTTTTGAGACGTCTCAAAGCGAAATACTGAGTTGAGAAAAGTTTTGAGACGTCTCAAAGCGAAATACTGAGTTGAGAAAATCCTGTTGATGGGGGAGAGGAGGCAGCAGGGGGAGCAGGGAGCGGCAGGAAGGGCATGGGACAGCAGGGGGGTGTATGGGGGGGGGGAGCATGAGTGGTAGGAGGGGACATGGGCCAGAAAGAGGGGAAATGGGAACAGGGGGAGGAGCAGGACGGGTGGGTGTGGTAGCAGTGGTAAAACAACATCATCGACAGCTCTTTCCGAGGGAAAACATCATAATCTCCCCTCCCCCTGTTCCCATTTCCCCTCGCTGGAATATGTCTCAAAGTCTTTCCGAGGTAAAACATCATCATCTCCCCCCCTGCCATACCTGGTCGTTAGGCATGGCGCCAGTCTGCCATACCTGGTCGTTAGGCATGGCACCAGCGCGAGCAGCCACGGCAACAGCCACCACCTTGGCCCGCCTCACAATCTGCCGGAACACCGCGAGGCTCGGCCGAACCAGCAGCACGCCTGCGTTGAAGCGGTCAGCCTCGTACACGTCAGGTGCGGCAGCCAGAGGCTCGGGGCAGGGCTGCCTGTGGGGGGAGGTGGTATCTGGTGAAGGGCTGTCTGAAGGTTCCACCCTGCCTGCTCCCTTATTGCTCATTCCACTGCTGCTACTGCTGCTGCTGCTGCTGCTGCCGCCACCACCACTGATGCTGCTGTTGCTGCTGAAGGTGCTGCTGCCATTGTCCGCATTACTAGGAAACAGGTGATCCAAATTCCTCGTTATAAGCACATCCACGTCTAGATACAACACCCACTCATACTCCACCAACCGCCAGACATGAAGCTTCCTGTAACCTTCCACAGGAGACCCCCCCCCTGCCATCCCCGCCCCCTGATTGGTCCCCAAACCATCCCCAGCCGCCCCACCAGCTCCGCCGCCCGATCCCCCCCAACCCGCCACCCCTCCGCCACCCGGATTCGCTACTAGCAGCGGATTGGCTGCGACGGCGGCTCCTTGAAGGTGATTGGCCGGGAGGGGGATGACAGCGGTGAAGTGGCGGAGGAGGAGGGGGAGGGGGAGAGTGGAGGGCTGGCGGGGCACGGAGGAGGAGAGGAGGAGTAGGAGGTCGTGGGGGGTGCGGGAGAATCGGAGTGCTTGCGCCGCCACTATGGCAGGTCGGAGCTGGAAGGGGGGGGGGAGGGGAAATCAGGAGAGAAATAAAGCACATAAGAGGGGACGAGGAGGAGAGGAGGAGTAGGAGGTCGTGGGGGGTGCGGGAGAAGCGGAGGGCTTGAGCTGCCACTATGGCCGGACGAAGCTGGAAAGGGGGAAGGGGAGGGGAGGAGGGAGGGGGCAGAATGAGGGGGTGCGGGAGAAGCGGAGAGATTGAGCCGCCACAATAGCTGGACGGAGCTGGAAGGGGGGAGGGGAGAGGAAGAGGTGGAAATGAGGGGCAGAGTGGAGGGCTAGTGGGGCACGGAGGAGGAGAGGAGGAGAAGATGCGGAGGGCTTGAGCTGTCATATCGTTGGATGGAGCTGTAAGGTGTTGGGGTTGGAGGGGGAAGGGGGAGGGGGAGGACAAATGGGGGACGTGGAGAGGACAGGAGGGAGGGGTGGGAAGAGACTGGTGGGGGGGGGAACAAGAGAGGTTATGGAACGAAAGACAGGGGAGGGGGGAGACGGGGAGTTGGGAGAGGAGGAGATGAGGAGAGGAGGAGATGAGGAGAGGAGGAGATGAGGAGAGGAGCGAGAGAATTGTGGGAGCGGGGAAAAGAGAGACAGACATGGTTACGAATGTTACAAGAACGAGGTTTCTGCTACAGTGACGCTGTTACAGAACACCCACCACAGCCACACGCATGTTACAATCACAATGTGTTTGTTACAATGATGCTGTTTCGATCACCTACTTTAGAAAACTAAACTACCACACAAATTTCCGTATCACGCGAAACCAACCAAGTTATAAGCAGTTGTCAACGCATACTGAGCCTTACCCCTCCCCTCCCCCTCTCCCCCCTCCCCTCCCACTCTCCCCCCTCCCCTTCCCCTCTCTCCCCTCCCCTCCCACTCTCCCCCCTCCCCTCCCCCTCTCCCCCCTCCCCTCCCCCTCTCCCCCCTCCCCTCCCACTCTCCCCCCTCCCCTTCCCCTCTCCCCCCTCCCCTCCCACTCTCCCCCCTCCCCCCCCCTCTCCCCCCTCCCCTCCTCCTCTCCCCCTCCCTCCTCCCTCTATCTCCCAACCTGCATCCACCCGCACACCAGCCCGAACCAGGAACGAACCACCAACCAGACTAGACGAATGAACGATGAACACGTAAGCAAATCGCGATTTCGCCATCCCCGAACGAAGAGCACCCAGAGAGTCGCCTCCTCTCCCCACCTTCCCTCCCCTTTCCGCTGCGCCTCTTCCCCCTCGCCCTCCCCTTTCTCCCCCTTTCCCTTCCCCGCGCCGACTTCCATCTCCCCCCTCCCCTTCCGCCTCCCCTTCCCCCGCTCCCCATTCCCCCTCGTCCGCTTCCGCCTGTAGCCGCGCCTCTAATTGCATTCTTAAAGCCCGCGTTCGCTGGCGCCGCTCCTTCCACCCGCCTTGAAGCCGCACGCGCCGCGTAGCGGAGTTCACGCCGCCAATCGCGCCGCCATAGGTTGCATTGATCCTGGTGGATTCTAAGCCGTGGTTCCCTAGACCGTACCCTGACCACTCATCTTCGAGCGACTCGGCTACATAGCTAGTGTTTTCTATCTTCCCCTTACCCGAGCCGCGAATACGACCTCGATCGCGGTCTAGGCCACTAGAAATGGAGCGTTCTGATTGGTCGGAGTCGGGCGGTTCGGAGGAGATCAATAGGCTGTAGCAGTAACAGGTGGCGAGAACTACGGCGATTAGAAGGAGAGGTAGAATGCGCTTTAAAGGCCGACGTTTCTTAGGTAAAGGATACGTTTTCCCCTTAACCGCAGGACTGGACCACACGCGAGGCTTCGGCATCGTACCTGCCGATTAAATGCACACTCAAATAAAGCTTCGTATGGTACCGAACTAAGTTAACGAATTAATAACCATGGACTGAAAAGACCTGGTTCCGCGCAGGGTGCGCGAAAAATGCGCGAGAAGAAACGTACAATACGCGGCAATAAAGTGACTGCCTCGTTTTGGCATTGCGATGGGTTCGGACGTGGCTTGCGTCCAAAAGACGGTCGCAATTCGTGGGATGCTCCTTAGCAGCGTCCGTGCTCTCGAAAGCATTCGATCCGAGCCTAGTCCCAGAAGCCGAAATGTGCGTCCATGGCTACTAAACAGAAATTCTCAAAGGTGTGTATTCCCGAAGGTGCTGAATCCCAGGATTAGGGCGGGTTATGGTTTGTCGTTTCGGGGAAATGACATCAGTGTAAGAAAACCGGACGCTTCGGATGACATCACATCCGAACCAAGTTCATGCAGCGTCCTCGGGGCACCACACTGACACGCAATCTTGCCCGCACGATTTGAAATATCCATGAACATTTCTTTTGCGATCAATTGGTGAGCATCCTAGATCTCTGATTGGACGAGGAAAACATAAAAACGTCGCAGGCGAAAAGTAACCCTATCTTGGTAGTTGAGAAGGACTTGATTTCGCGCTAAAGTTTGCAACACTTTCAAAAACCACATGATTCACAAACAAGACGCGGTGGTATCCCGCGCGCGAAGAAGGGAAGCAAGTGCGTCATTTTTTTCCAGATTCAATTTGTGACGCGGTTACCCTATAGGCAACGGATAGAGTGAGCATAAATACCTGAGCTGGGACGAGCTGGACTGCCCTTAGGACCAGATTCCCAACGCCCGAAAATATCTCGTGGGCAGAAATGCATCATACAACAGATTCCTTTCCAGGGTGCGTATCTGAATACTCTTGTTATGGTGAGTGCAATTGCATATAAACGAAGCATCTTTTGGGTGCGTATCTGAATACTCTTGTTATGGTGAGTGCATTTGCATATAAACGAAGCATCTTTTGGCGAGAAATTATACGTGTCATCCTAACTGGCTTTCAAATCCTCCAACCGCCAGAAGCTAGCCACGTGACCATTTCTGCCGCCAGTCGCCTGCTTCGCGATTCGCAATTCATATGGCGCGCTCGCAAATCGCGAACCTCCCGTCTGGGTGCCGACACGTTTCACCAACTCTCGATTCTTCATTTTGTACGGTTTAATTAGGTGGATAGAGGTTTGAAGCGTTGCAGTGCCCACACAGACTGCCTTCCAGGAACTCTGCTGGTGTGAGCGACTTGATTTATATTTTATCGATTAAAGAGCTACTAGTTGATTCAACAACTAGTACCTTAGGTGGCAAGTTCTTCTCGTCTGTTGCATTACCCTTAATCTCGTGTGGATTGAGACGGGATCCCATGGCGACAATGGTTATGCGGTTACCAGGAACCGTTGCGTCCCTAGGCAATTCCGTCGCCGTTGGCCAGGCGAGAGAAGCCACGTGTGCGACGACAGCCTCTTTCGCACCATTGGCTTCGCTAAGAGTACCTTCGCTAAAATCCTCCTCGCTAAGAGCCAATTCTTTATCTCATATTCAATTATCCCGCCAAACGAATCGGATACATCAACGTCATCAAGCCACGTGGCGGTCCGTGCGTGCCCAAAGCCAGCAGCCAGAATCAAGCTCCACCAGAAGTACATCCAAAGACGGCCACGTCAGCAATGCTGACCTGGATTTGCCCGAATCGGTGGCTGCCAAGGTGGCAACTGTTGGCGAGCTTGACCTATCACCGCTCTCGCCCCCTGCTGACGTGGAGATCATTGATACGCAGACCGCCATGAAGACCGTCGGATTCTGGGTAAGCAACAAGCACATTTAGTACACCTTATAACGCGGATAAATTCAACGTGCAGTCTCGATGGTTCTTATAACGAACCTCTACCGCCTGTTAAGGAATAATGCCCTCAGTTCTCAGAACCAGCACTCTTCCCCTATCATCCTCCCTCGTTCCTTCTCCCCACTTCACGCCCTTTCTCCTGCCGCTGCAATCTGGTGCAAGGCCTCCTTGGAACATTTAGACTGAATTGTGGAGAGACCAACTTCACTTGCCTACCTTGCATCCCGCTCCCTCGCCTCCTTCGGCATTCCACCCTTCCGCTTCCCCCCGTTTTCTGCATCCGCCCTCTTCCGCCGCTCTTCCGCATTCCCTCCTCGTCCGCAGTCCCCCCTCTTCCGCATTCCGCCGCTCTTCCGCATTCCCCCCCATTCCGCATTCCCCCCTCTTCCTCATTCCCCACTCTTCCGCATTCCCCACTCTTTCGCGTTCCCCCCTCTCCGCATTCCCCTTCCTCCCTGCACTCTCCTCTTCCGCATTCCCCTTTCTTTCGCGTTCCCCCCTCTTCCGCATTCCCCCCTCTTCCGGATTCTTCTTATTTCCGCTTACCCCTCTCTTCCGCATCACCTTCTCCCGCTTTCCCTTTTTCCTCGACCAATGCGTCCCACCCAGTTCTCTCTCCTCCTCCCCCTCTCCTTCATCTTCCTCTTCTCCACACTCCTCTCCCCCTTCTTCGCCTCCCCTCCCCTTCCCCTCCCCTTCCCCTCCCCTCCCTTCCCCTCCCCTCCCCTCCTCTCAACTCCCCTCCCCTCCCCTCCCCTCCCCTCCCCTCCCCTCCCCTCCCCTCCCCTCCCCTCCCCTCCCCTCCCCTCCCCTCCCCTCCCCTCCCCTCCCCTTCCCACCAGGTGGCAGCAGCGACGGCAATCAGTTTAGGCATTGGTTTCGTTGACAGGCCCACTAAAGCTTCCCAATCCCTTTCCTCCTTTCCCTTCCCTTTCCTTCCCCGCCCCTCCCCGCCCCTTCCCTTCCCCTCCCCGCCCCTCCCCTCCCCTCCCCCCTAAATCAGGTGGCAGCAGCAACAGCGTTCGGTCTAGGCATTGGCTTTGTGGGAGGGCCCACCAAAGCGTGCGAGACTTTTCCTCCCTTTCCCATCTCCCTTTTTGGTCCTCTTTTCCCTCCCCTTCCATTCCATCAGGTGGCAGCAGCGACAGCCTTCGGTCTAGGCATTGGTTTCGTTGAAGGGCCCACCAAAGCATCGAAGCCCCTTCCTCCTTTCCCTTCCCTTTCCTTCCCCTCCCCGCCCCTTCCCTTCCCCTCCCCCCCCCACTACCTTCGCCTCCCCTCCCCTTCCCATCAGGTGGCAGCAGCGACAGCCTTCGGTCTAGGCATTGGTTTTGTTGAAGGGCCCACAAAAGCGTCTGAGTTCTTTGCGGGGTGAGAATGGGGTGGAGAGGGGCGGGGAGGGGTGGGAATGTGTGGGGGGGGGTGATGAAGGTGGGAAGAGCCCACCAGAGCGTCTGAGTTCTTAGCGGGGTGAGCGTGAGACATTGGGTGAGAGGCCTTAAAGGGGAGGGATAGGGTGGGTTGTGGAGGGTTGGGGAGCGGTGATGTGAGTGAAAAGGGCCCTTTATCAGAGTTCTTTGCAGTGTGAGATTGAAGGAGAGGGGCGGAACGGGAGGGGTGGGTTGGGGTGGGGTGGGGTGGGGTGGGGTCGGGTGCGGTGGGGTGCGGTGGGGTGAGTTGGGATGGGGATGGGTACGAAGAGATGATGCTCGTGGAAAAGGCCTACCAGACCAGAGCGTCAGAGTTCTTTGCAGGGTGAGACGTTGTGCGAGAGGGGTAGAAAGGCGAAGCAGCAAGCAAGGGTATGACACACTCGAAAGCTTGTGAGCTTGGGAGCTTGGGAGCTTGGGAGCTTGGGAGCAATGGTGAGCCAGTCACAACCTTACAAGGTCCCAAGCTCCAGAGGCGTGAGATGAGAGGTTGTGTTGGCAGGGAGGGAGGGGGAAGGGCCAACACAGCCTTAACTCTTCCTCTGGAGGCAAGGTTTCTGGAGGGTTGGAGAAGGTGCCTCGAAAGTGGCGAGAGCAGCGACTTTTGAGACGTCTCAAGCCTTGAAAGTGGCGAGAGCAGCGACTTTTGAGACGTCTCAAGCCTTGAAAGTGGCGAGAGCAGCGACTTTTGAGACGTCTCAAGCATTGAAAGTGGCGAGAGCAGCGACTTTTGAGACGTCTCAAGCCTTGAAAGTGGCGAGAGCAGCGACTTTTGAGACGTCTCAAGCCTTGAAAGTGGCGAGAGAAGCGACTTTTGAGACGTCTCAAGCCTTGAAAGTGGCGAGAGCAGCGACTTTTGAGACGTCTCAAGCCTTGAAAGTGGCGAGAGCAGTGAAACAGTAAGAATCTGATTGACTGGATGAGTGGTGCTCACTCACCCACTCATGAGCTGAGGTTCTTGCTTGCAGGTCCATATGGCAGGTTTCATTGGACCAGAGCCTGTCGTTGTGTTGGTGTCCTCATCTTCCCTCTCTGCTGCTTGCCACGTGGCAGGTATCTATTGGAGCAGAGCCTATCGGTGGACAATCTCTTTGTCTTCGTCCTCATCTTCTCCTACTTCAAAGTTCCCACAGCCTACCAGGTGGGTGCTCGTGCTCTACCACCCCTTTCCACCGCTTCCCATCCCACCAACACCCCTTCCCACTGCTGCCTGTCAGTGGACAATCTCTTTGTCTTCGTCCTCATTTTCTCCTTCTAAGTTGCCTACCACCCCTTCCCATCCCATTACCACCCCTTCCCATCCCACTACCACCCCTTCCCATCCCAATACCACCCCTTCCCATCCCATTACCACCCCTTCCCAACCCCTACCACCCGCTCCCACTGCTGTCAGTGAACTCACTCCTATTCCACAGTCCCACCCACCAGGCCCTCACTTCTTATTCGTGCCCTACCACTTCCCACTTTTGAGGCGCCTTTAGAGGAGACTTTTGAGGCGCCTCAAAAGCCGCTTCCCACTTTTGAGGCGCCTCATTAGCCGCTTCCCACTTTTGAGGCGCCTCAAAAGTCCACTGCTGTCACTGAACAATTCTCACTCCTATTCCACAGTCCCACCAGGCCCTCACTTACTATTAGTGCCCTACCGCTTCCCACTACCACCCCCTTCCCATCCCATTACCACCCCTACCGCTTCCCATTACCACCCCTTCCATCCCATTACCACTTCACCCCCTCACAAATCACAACCCACCTCTTCCCATCCCACTATCGCCGCACCCTGCCACTCAGGCATGCATCGCATTATTCTGCCAGCTCAGTGAGCTGCATGCGTGCAGTAGTGCTATGTCTGGGCATCGCATTATTCTTAGGTGCATCGCACTCAGGCATGCATCGCATTATTCTTAGGTGCATCGCACTCAGGCATGCATCGCATTATTCTTAGGTGCATCGCACTCAGGCATGCATCGCATTATTCTTAGGTGCATCGCACTCAGGCATGCATCGCATTATTCTTAGGTGCATCGCACTCAGGCATGCATCGCATTATTCTTAGGTGCATCGCACTCAGGCATGCATCGCATTATTCTTAGGTGCATCGCACTCAGGCATGCATCGCATTATTCTTAGGTGCATCGCACTCAGGCATGCATCGCATTATTCTTAGGTGCATCGCACTCAGGCATGCATCGCATTATTCTTAGGTGCATCGCACTCAGGCATGCATCGCATTATTCTTAGGTGCATCGCACTCAGGCATGCATCGCATTATTCTTAGGTGCATCGCACTCAGGCATGCATCGCATTATTCTTAGGTGCATCGCACTCAGGCATGCATCGCATTATTCTTAGGTGCATCGCACTCAGGCATGCATCGCATTATTCTTAGGTGCATCGCACTCAGGCATGCATCGCATTATTCTTAGGTGCATCGCACTCAGGCATGCATCGCATTATTCTTAGGTGCATCGCACTCAGGCATGCATCGCATTATTCTTAGGTGCATCGCACTCAGGCATGCATCGCATTATTCTTAGGTGCATCGCACTCAGGCATGCATCGCATTATTCTTAGGTGCATCGCACTCAGGCATGCATCGCATTATTCTTAGGTGCATCGCACTCAGGCATGCATCGCATTATTCTTAGGTGCATCGCACTCAGGCATGCATCGCATTATTCTTAGGTGCATCGCACTCAGGCATGCATCGCATTATTCTTAGGTGCATCGCACTCAGGCATGCATCGCATTATTCTTAGGTGCATCGCACTCAGGCATGCATCGCATTATTCTTAGGTGCATCGCACTCAGGCATGCATCGCATTATTCTTAGGTGCATCGCACTCAGGCATGCATCGCATTATTCTTAGGTGCATCGCACTCAGGCATGCATCGCATTATTCTTAGGTGCATCGCACTCAGGCATGCATCGCATTATTCTTAGGTGCATCGCACTCAGGCATGCATCGCATTATTCTTAGGTGCATCGCACTCAGGCATGCATCGCATTATTCTTAGGTGCATCGCACTCAGGCATGCATCGCATTATTCTTAGGTGCATCGCACTCAGGCATGCATCGCATTATTCTTAGGTGCATCGCACTCAGGCATGCATCGCATTATTCTTAGGTGCATCGCACTCAGGCATGCATCGCATTATTCTTAGGTGCATCGCACTCAGGCATGCATCGCATTATTCTTAGGTGCATCGCACTCAGGCATGCATCGCATTATTCTTAGGTGCATCGCACTCAGGCATGCATCGCATTATTCTTAGGTGCATCGCACTCAGGCATGCATCGCATTATTCTTAGGTGCATCGCACTCAGGCATGCATCGCATTATTCTTAGGTGCATCGCACTCAGGCATGCATCGCATTATTCTTAGGTGCATCGCACTCAGGCATGCATCGCATTATTCTTAGGTGCATCGCACTCAGGCATGCATCGCATTATTCTTAGGTGCATCGCACTCAGGCATGCATCGCATTATTCTTAGGTGCATCGCACTCAGGCATGCATCGCATTATTCTTAGGTGCATCGCACTCAGGCATGCATCGCATTATTCTTAGGTGCATCGCACTCAGGCATGCATCGCATTATTCTTAGGTGCATCGCACTCAGGCATGCATCGCATTATTCTTAGGTGCATCGCACTCAGGCATGCATCGCATTATTCTTAGGTGCATCGCACTCAGGCATGCATCGCATTATTCTTAGGTGCATCGCACTCAGGCATGCATCGCATTATTCTTAGGTGCATCGCACTCAGGCATGCATCGCATTATTCTTAGGTGCATCGCACTCAGGCATGCATCGCATTATTCTTAGGTGCATCGCACTCAGGCATGCATCGCATTATTCTTAGGTGCATCGCACTCAGGCATGCATCGCATTATTCTTAGGTGCATCGCACTCAGGCATGCATCGCATTATTCTTAGGTGCATCGCACTCAGGCATGCATCGCATTATTCTTAGGTGCATCGCACTCAGGCATGCATCGCATTATTCTTAGGTGCATCGCACTCAGGCATGCATCGCATTATTCTTAGGTGCATCGCACTCAGGCATGCATCGCATTATTCTTAGGTGCATCGCACTCAGGCATGCATCGCATTATTCTTAGGTGCATCGCACTCAGGCATGCATCGCATTATTCTTAGGTGCATCGCACTCAGGCATGCATCGCATTATTCTTAGGTGCATCGCACTCAGGCATGCATCGCATTATTCTTAGGTGCATCGCACTCAGGCATGCATCGCATTATTCTTAGGTGCATCGCACTCAGGCATGCATCGCATTATTCTTAGGTGCATCGCACTCAGGCATGCATCGCATTATTCTTAGGTGCATCGCACTCAGGCATGCATCGCATTATTCTTAGGTGCATCGCACTCAGGCATGCATCGCATTATTCTTAGGTGCATCGCACTCAGGCATGCATCGCATTATTCTTAGGTGCATCGCACTCAGGCATGCATCGCATTATTCTTAGGTGCATCGCACTCAGGCATGCATCGCATTATTCTTAGGTGCATCGCACTCAGGCATGCATCGCATTATTCTTAGGTGCATCGCACTCAGGCATGCATCGCATTATTCTTAGGTGCATCGCACTCAGGCATGCATCGCATTATTCTTAGGTGCATCGCACTCAGGCATGCATCGCATTATTCTTAGGTGCATCGCACTCAGGCATGCATCGCATTATTCTTAGGTGCATCGCACTCAGGCATGCATCGCATTATTCTTAGGTGCATCGCACTCAGGCATGCATCGCATTATTCTTAGGTGCATCGCACTCAGGCATGCATCGCATTATTCTTAGGTGCATCGCACTCAGGCATGCATCGCATTATTCTTAGGTGCATCGCACTCAGGCATGCATCGCATTATTCTTAGGTGCATCGCACTCAGGCATGCATCGCATTATTCTTAGGTGCATCGCACTCAGGCATGCATCGCATTATTCTTAGGTGCATCGCACTCAGGCATGCATCGCATTATTCTTAGGTGCATCGCACTCAGGCATGCATCGCATTATTCTTAGGTGCATCGCACTCAGGCATGCATCGCATTATTCTTAGGTGCATCGCACTCAGGCATGCATCGCATTATTCTTAGGTGCATCGCACTCAGGCATGCATCGCATTATTCTTAGGTGCATCGCACTCAGGCATGCATCGCATTATTCTTAGGTGCATCGCACTCAGGCATGCATCGCATTATTCTTAGGTGCATCGCACTCAGGCATGCATCGCATTATTCTTAGGTGCATCGCACTCAGGCATGCATCGCATTATTCTTAGGTGCATCGCACTCAGGCATGCATCGCATTATTCTTAGGTGCATCGCACTCAGGCATGCATCGCATTATTCTTAGGTGCATCGCACTCAGGCATGCATCGCATTATTCTTAGGTGCATCGCACTCAGGCATGCATCGCATTATTCTTAGGTGCATCGCACTCAGGCATGCATCGCATTATTCTTAGGTGCATCGCACTCAGGCATGCATCGCATTATTCTTAGGTGCATCGCACTCAGGCATGCATCGCATTATTCTTAGGTGCATCGCACTCAGGCATGCATCGCATTATTCTTAGGTGCATCGCACTCAGGCATGCATCGCATTATTCTTAGGTGCATCGCACTCAGGCATGCATCGCATTATTCTTAGGTGCATCGCACTCAGGCATGCATCGCATTATTCTTAGGTGCATCGCACTCAGGCATGCATCGCATTATTCTTAGGTGCATCGCACTCAGGCATGCATCGCATTATTCTTAGGTGCATCGCACTCAGGCATGCATCGCATTATTCTTAGGTGCATCGCACTCAGGCATGCATCGCATTATTCTTAGGTGCATCGCACTCAGGCATGCATCGCATTATTCTTAGGTGCATCGCACTCAGGCATGCATCGCATTATTCTTAGGTGCATCGCACTCAGGCATGCATCGCATTATTCTTAGGTGCATCGCACTCAGGCATGCATCGCATTATTCTTAGGTGCATCGCACTCAGGCATGCATCGCATTATTCTTAGGTGCATCGCACTCAGGCATGCATCGCATTATTCTTAGGTGCATCGCACTCAGGCATGCATCGCATTATTCTTAGGTGCATCGCACTCAGGCATGCATCGCATTATTCTTAGGTGCATCGCACTCAGGCATGCATCGCATTATTCTTAGGTGCATCGCACTCAGGCATGCATCGCATTATTCTTAGGTGCATCGCACTCAGGCATGCATCGCATTATTCTTAGGTGCATCGCACTCAGGCATGCATCGCATTATTCTTAGGTGCATCGCACTCAGGCATGCATCGCATTATTCTTAGGTGCATCGCACTCAGGCATGCATCGCATTATTCTTAGGTGCATCGCACTCAGGCATGCATCGCATTATTCTTAGGTGCATCGCACTCAGGCATGCATCGCATTATTCTTAGGTGCATCGCACTCAGGCATGCATCGCATTATTCTTAGGTGCATCGCACTCAGGCATGCATCGCATTATTCTTAGGTGCATCGCACTCAGGCATGCATCGCATTATTCTTAGGTGCATCGCACTCAGGCATGCATCGCATTATTCTTAGGTGCATCGCACTCAGGCATGCATCGCATTATTCTTAGGTGCATCGCACTCAGGCATGCATCGCATTATTCTTAGGTGCATCGCACTCAGGCATGCATCGCATTATTCTTAGGTGCATCGCACTCAGGCATGCATCGCATTATTCTTAGGTGCATCGCACTCAGGCATGCATCGCATTATTCTTAGGTGCATCGCACTCAGGCATGCATCGCATTATTCTTAGGTGCATCGCACTCAGGCATGCATCGCATTATTCTTAGGTGCATCGCACTCAGGCATGCATCGCATTATTCTTAGGTGCATCGCACTCAGGCATGCATCGCATTATTCTTAGGTGCATCGCACTCAGGCATGCATCGCATTATTCTTAGGTGCATCGCACTCAGGCATGCATCGCATTATTCTTAGGTGCATCGCACTCAGGCATGCATCGCATTATTCTTAGGTGCATCGCACTCAGGCATGCATCGCATTATTCTTAGGTGCATCGCACTCAGGCATGCATCGCATTATTCTTAGGTGCATCGCACTCAGGCATGCATCGCATTA
The DNA here is from genome assembly GCA_947471745.1 of Closterium sp. Naga37s-1. NCBI lineage: Eukaryota > Viridiplantae > Streptophyta > Zygnematophyceae > Desmidiales > Closteriaceae > Closterium > Closterium sp. Naga37s-1. The sequence goes on from CANJKZ010000860.1 coordinate 1,392,880, forward strand.
TTCTTAGGTGCATCGCACTCAGGCATGCATCGCATTATTCTTAGGTGCATCGCACTCAGGCATGCATCGCATTATTCTTAGGTGCATCGCACTCAGGCATGCATCGCATTATTCTTAGGTGCATCGCACTCAGGCATGCATCGCATTATTCTTAGGTGCATCGCACTCAGGCATGCATCGCATTATTCTTAGGTGCATCGCACTCAGGCATGCATCGCATTATTCTTAGGTGCATCGCACTCAGGCATGCATCGCATTATTCTTAGGTGCATCGCACTCAGGCATGCATCGCATTATTCTTAGGTGCATCGCACTCAGGCATGCATCGCATTATTCTTAGGTGCATCGCACTCAGGCATGCATCGCATTATTCTTAGGTGCATCGCACTCAGGCATGCATCGCATTATTCTTAGGTGCATCGCACTCAGGCATGCATCGCATTATTCTTAGGTGCATCGCACTCAGGCATGCATCGCATTATTCTTAGGTGCATCGCACTCAGGCATGCATCGCATTATTCTTAGGTGCATCGCACTCAGGCATGCATCGCATTATTCTTAGGTGCATCGCACTCAGGCATGCATCGCATTATTCTTAGGTGCATCGCACTCAGGCATGCATCGCATTATTCTTAGGTGCATCGCACTCAGGCATGCATCGCATTATTCTTAGGTGCATCGCACTCAGGCATGCATCGCATTATTCTTAGGTGCATCGCACTCAGGCATGCATCGCATTATTCTTAGGTGCATCGCACTCAGGCATGCATCGCATTATTCTTAGGTGCATCGCACTCAGGCATGCATCGCATTATTCTTAGGTGCATCGCACTCAGGCATGCATCGCATTATTCTTAGGTGCATCGCACTCAGGCATGCATCGCATTATTCTTAGGTGCATCGCACTCAGGCATGCATCGCATTATTCTTAGGTGCATCGCACTCAGGCATGCATCGCATTATTCTTAGGTGCATCGCACTCAGGCATGCATCGCATTATTCTTCCTTTCAGCCCCACCCTCTCAGGAGAATTCTCATGTGTGTTCATAGGTGCTGCTACGCTTTCAAACAGTCACATAGTCCCTACGTTATTTCTCTCTCTCAACCCACCGTCCCTGCCCTCTAGCCTCGGGTACTCACGTACGGCATTGCCGAACGAAAGCTCTTATGCTCACATGCAGAGCTGATACTCTATGCGATCCCTCCCTGCCGCACCCCTCCCATCACCCCCTTTTTTTCCTTCAAACCCACCCTGCCGCCGTGCCTGACCTCCAGCCTCGGGTGCTTACGTACGGGATCGCCGGAGCTGTGATCTTCCGAGCCATCATGATAGGTCTGGGCATCGCGGCAATTCAAGCATTCGAGGCAGTGAATCTCCTTTTTGCAGCTGTGCTCATCTTCTCCTCGTACAAGGTGCGAACGAGGGTGGTACGGTGGTACCAGGGTTGATTTCTGCCAAGGGTGGTTGGGGGTGGGCGTGGGCGCTTCATATATGGGAGGACGAGGATGACGACGTGTGATGAGACGATTTTTGTTGTGAGTCGACTCAAAACGAGGATGACGACGCGTGAGAGACGATTTTTGTTGTGAGTCGACTCAAAAATCGTCTCATCACACGCGGGTGGGCGCTTCGTGTGTGGAAGGACGAGGATGACGACCTTTTCACCAAACTCAATTCCTCCCTTCCTTCCTCCCTGCCTGCCTCCCTTCCTCCCTTCCTTCCTCCCTGCCTGCCTCCCTTCCTCCCTTCCTTCCTTCCTTCCTCCCTTCCTTACTTCCTGCCTGCCTGCCTGCCTGCCTGCCTGCCTGCCTGCCTGCCTGCCTGCCTGCCTGCCTGCCTGCCTGCCTGCCTGCCTGCCTGCCTGCCTGCCTGCCTGCCTGCCTGCCTGCCTGCCTGCCTGCCTGCATGCCTGCCTGCCTGGCTGCCATCCCCAGCTCCTAGCAGAGGCAGAGGACGAGGATGACGACCTCTTCAACAAACTCAATTCCTCAATTCCTCCCTCCCATCCCAACCCCCCTCCCCCTCACCAGCTACTAGCAGAGGCAGGGGATGAAGACGACGATCTCTCCACCAACTCAATTCCCCCCTTCCTTCCTTCCCCACTGCCTCCCTCTCTTCTCCCCTCCTCCCCACTTCCCCAGCTACTGGCAGAGGCAGAGGACGAGAGTGACGATCTCTCCAACAACTCTGTTGTCAAATTCTGCCCTTGTTGCCCAACCCCTCGCTAGGCTTATGTCAAACCCTGCATCTGCCTGTTACGCCTTCCCCTTCCCTTCCCAGCTACTAGCAGAGGCAGAGGACGAGGACGATGACCTCTCCAACAACTCCGTCGTCAAGTTCTGCCAAAAGCTCATCCCTATAACGGGTACGCCTTTTCTTTTTATGATTTTCTTTCCGTTTTTTTATCCTTCTGGGTTTGAAGGATTCGGGTTTAGGGTTCAGCCATTGAAGTTCAGCAGTCATTGGTTGTTATTTGTACAGATCACTACGACGGTAACCAGTTCTACTCTTTGGAATTCACAAAGTGACTCCACCATCCCTCCTCCCCCCCCAACCACCCTCCCCCACCATCCACCACCCCCCCCCCCCCCCCCCCCCTTTCACTTTTCTATGTACAGATCACTAAAACAGATCACAAGTTCTACCCTTTGGAATTCACAAAACCGACTCAACCATCCCTCCCCCCCACCATCCACCCCCCCTTTCACTTTTCTATGCACAGATTACTACGATGGTAACAAGTTTTACACCACAACAGCTGCAGGCGTGCAAATAGTCAGTACACAATGAACCTTTGTTTTGTTTTGTTTTGTTTGTTTGTTTGATATTTCTTCCCCTGGCCACTGCGTGACCCTTTTGACCCTGATGTATACATTCCCATTTTCCCTCTCCCATCCCTGCATGCCTACTCTCACGCTCTGCATTTCCGCTCTTTCTCTCTGCTTTTACTTTCACTTGCTGATCCCTTTCGTTGTTGTGTCAACACCCACCCCCTCCCCGTCACCTGCTTCCCCTACCTCTCAATACATTAGGCCACTCCTCCCCTCCTCACTCTGTGCATTCTTTCCCCCATCCACCCTCCTCTCCCCACCCCCTCCCCCCAACCCATTGCCCCACCACCCAACATATCAGGCCACTCCCCTCCTCCTCACTCTAGCCGTCGTCGAGCTCTCGGACATTGTATTTGCGGTGAGTACTGCGACTTGGTCACCTGTCTGTATTCCACCCCCACTCCTGCCAACTCCCCCTCATTTCTTTCCACTCCTCTCCTCCTCACTCTACCTGTCTTCGAGCTCTCAGACATTGTATTCGCGGTGAGTGCCGCCCTCTTCGTCTCCCCTCCCCCCCTCTCCTCGTCTCTCATCCCTCTTCGCAGTTTTCTCCCTTGACCTATCACTTCGTGCCTCTTTGCCCCATCCCATCCCATCCCATCCCATCCCATCCCATCCCATCCCATCCCATCCCATCCCATCCCATCCCATCCCATCCTATCCCATCAGTTTGACTCCATCCCAGCAATCTTTGGCATCCCTAACAACCCTCTCTTTTCAAAGTCTCCCTCTCTAGCAACCCTCTCTTTGCACCATCTCTTCTTCATGTCTCTCCCGTGTTCTTTGCCTGTTTGCCTCGTTTGCCTATCCCATGCCAACCCATTCCCATCCCACCCCACCACATACCACCTCATCAGTTTGACTCCATCCAGTGTTTGCTGTCACTCGCAACCCCTTCATCGTATTCATCATCCTTTTCCATCCTTTTCCATCCTTTTCCATCCTTTTCCATCCTTTTCCATCATTTTCCATCCTTTTCCATCCTTTTCCATCCTTTTCCATCCTTTTCCATCCTTTTCCATCCTTTTCCATCCTTTCCCATCCTTTCCCATCCTTTCCCATCCTTTTCCATCCTTTTCCATCCGTTTCCATCCTTTTCCATCCCTTGTCACCCCCTCAATTCAGTTTGACTCCATCCCAGCAGTCGTTGCGTCACTTGCAACCCCTTCATCGTCTTCTCTTCCAACATCTTTGGCCATCCTTTTCGACCCTTTTCCACCCTTCTCCATCCCTTCCCACCCCACCCCATCCCATCCCACCCCACCTCATCCCACCGCTTCAGTTTTACTCCATCCCAGCGGTCTTTGGAGTCACTCGCGATCCCTTCATCGTCTTCACGTCCAACATCTTTGGCCCATCCCTGTCCATCCCTTCCCTCCCCATTCCACCCCATTCCACCGCATCCCACCCCTTCCCATCAGTTTGACTCCATCCCAGCAGTCTTTGGCGTCACTCGCGATCCCTTCATCGTCTTCACATCCAACATCTTTGCTATTCTCGGTACAGTCACCACCGCTTACTATTTCTCTTGTTGGAACTTTGCACTGTTGATGCCAGTGCTCCTTCATCATATTCACAATTAACATCTTTGCTATTCACCACTATTCCCTATCATATCTTTTGGATATTGTCGTGGTTGGTTTTAAGTAACCCCTTCATATTCTTCACATCCAATATCTTTGCCATTCTCAGCACAGTCACCACTGCTTACTGTTGCAGTCACTGGGTGTTGTCATCACTTAAAAAAAAAAAAAAAAAAAAAAACAAAAACAAAAACTTTGTCGCTTTCAAACCTCGTTCTCGACCCTTGGTTGATTAAATTGCCTTCCTCCCGGGATTCTCAACAACATGGCATGGCTCTACATGGCATCAAATCTCATGGAACGACATCCCATCTCATCCCATGCCCCCACCAGGTCTGCGGTCACTATTCACAGTCATCGCCACCAGCATGGCGGATCTGCACTACCTACAGCCACAAGAGGACCTCCTTTCACTCACTTCCCTTTTCTTCTCCTCCTACTATCTTCACTCCCATCCCCTTCAGGTCTACGCTCGCTCTTCACAGTCATCGCCACCAGCATGGCCGATCCGAATCTGCACTACCTTCAGCTACAACTGGACCTCCGTCCTCATTTCTAACTCCTTCCATCCCATCCCATCCCATCCCATCCCATCCCATCCCATCCCATTCCACCGCACTCCACACCCCATCAGGCCTTCAGCTACAACTGGCCCTCCTTCCTCATCTCTAACTCCTTCCATCCCATCCCATCCCATCCCATTTCACGGCACTCCACACCCCATCAGGCCTAAGATCGCTCTTCACAGTCATCGCCACCAGTATGGCGGATCTGCACTACTTACAGCCAGCAATAGCGGTCGTGCTCGGCTTTATTGGCTCAAAAATTCTAGCCGAGTTTTGCGGTGAGTCATCCCTGCCCTTCCATCCCACATGACAACACTATGCAACCAGCATGGCGGATCTGCACTACCTGCAGCCGGCCATCGCAGTCGTTCTCGGGTTCATCGGCTCAAAGATCCTGGCGGAGTCTTGTGGTGAGTGTTGAGAGCCAGTTTCTGGCTGAGTAGATTCTGCATTGAAGCAATGCAAGAGACACTCTGATCTGCACTACCTACAACCGGCCGGCCATCGCCGTGGTGCTCGGGCTCATCGGCTCCAAGATCCTGGCAGAGTTCTGCGGTGAGTTTCTAAGCTGCCACTGTATGACATGCCATCACACGGCATGCACCGATCGGCACTACCTACAACCGGCCGGCCGTGCTCGGATTCATCGGTTCCAAGATCCTAGCAGAGTTCTGCGGTGAGTCATCTAGTTTTGAGACGTCTCAAAACAAGATCGTAGCAGAGTTCTGCGGTGACGCATCTCTTGTTGAAACGACGCTGGGTCGAGGCAGTCGAGGCGGGTTCATCAGCTCAAAGATTTTAGCAGAGTTCTGTCATTGTATGACATGGCATCATTCTTGGGCATCAATCATGCCATCACATGCCATGCACACCATCACATGCCATGCTCCGACCCGCTCTACCTGCAGCCGTCCATGCTTGTCGTGCTCAAGAGTACCTTCCCTTCCCTCTCTCTCTCTCCCTTCCCCTCTGCACTGCCAGGCCTGCACGTACCAACGGAAGTTTCTCTAGGGGTGGTGGTGTCGCTGCTGGCAGGAGGGGAGCATTTTCAGCCTTTGGCTTGCCCTCCTTTTCTCTCCCTCTCATTCTCTCTGTCTCTCCCCTTCCCCTCTGCACTTCCAGGCCTGCACGTACCAACAGAGGTTTCCCTAGGGGTGGTAGCATCACTGCTGGCAGGAGGGGTGTTCTTCAGCCTCAGATTCCCTCTCACAGAGGGAGATGATAAAGAAGGGTTGTAGATATGCACATTATTTGATGTAGCCTACCATATCATTTATACGGTACTGTTGCGGGGAAGGAAAGGAATTGTTCTGTACAAGATGCAATTTGCTGTAAGCAGTCATACCGTACAAGCAATCTGACAACAGCAATGATGAGTTGAAACAACTGATTCTGCTCTGCACACAAAATAGAAAAGTACGGTAGCCCTCAGCACCAAATGGTTTCTCCTGTCTCTACATGTCCAAATGCTTCTTTCTGGTAGTACGGTATTTGTGAGTAGGGTTTCAAGCTATTTTTCAAACCACAAAGCTCTCCACTTTGTTAATTTACCAACTTCCTGGGAATCAACTCTTTTCCACACTTCATCTAAAAGTTCCCACTTAGCCACTGCTCAACCCCACTTGTTCTATTGGTGTTAATTCAGGCTGTACCATCATACACTAGACGTTTTTCATCCAAAATTTGTTAGTCATTAATGGGTCCTACAAAGAATGTACAAAACAGGGCGAGAACACCCACCCGAGGTTCCTAAAATATACGTGGCAAACGCGGTGAAGCAGACCTAAAATACGACCTACCGTAATACGCTAAGCTAGTTCCGCGAGGATAGTAACTCCTCCGTTTTGCTGCCGAGGCGCGGCGAGCCAACGCAAGGGAAAAATCCAATGGAACGAATTTCTGGGGTTTCGCGTGACTGTAGCCAATGAAAGAACGTTACTGCTGAATCTCCTCAGGCTGTTCAAACCAATCCCCAGACCCTTTGGCGGATAAGGTCGCGTTCCCACTGCGCCACGTCAGTGAAGGCGAAATCGGGCAGATGCTCGAATTGCGGTTGGTACGGACTGTTCTTGGCCAAATCGTACGTCGCGCCCCGAATCGCGTCCTTCTTGGGGCCGCATGGTCGGAGAGATGTAACGTGCTCGTACGCCGCGTTCAGGTCCCTCTTGGGTTCGGAGAACCAGAAAAGATACGCGATAACAGCAGCAGGCGAACGCCCCAAACCCGCGGTACAGTGCACGTATACAGTTTTCCCTTCCGCTACAGCTTTCGCAATAACCGCAACCATTCGGGGAAGTTCGCGTCTGAGTGAGTTGGGGTCAAAATCGACTGCCGGCCGCCGGTGGTGCTCCACCCCCACTTCCTTACACCTCTTCACAATACCTCCAATATCCACACCCCAGTAGCTGATATCATGATCTTGTTGGAGATTAAGAATCACTTTCACGCCTTCGTCCTTCTGCAATCGGTCGATGTCAGCGGGAGTTTGCGGTTGCGAGCCGACGATTATGTTTTTGTGTACGCGTGTGTAGTAGATACCGAGCTCGTGGTGGTACTCGTACGGGTTGGCCATCTGGCGTTTCATCATCTCGTTGTAATCGAACGACGACGGTACGGACAGCTGCTGCAGTTGCTGCGCGTCCTTCTCGAGAACAGCGGGAGCCTGGCATCGTACGGCGCGAGATGAAACGGCGGAACGAACTGAGACGTCAACGCGAGCTGCGGGAAACGACACGCGGAGTGACGAAATGCTCTTTTCCGATGCTTTTTGTGGCCGAAGAGCGGCAGAAGATCCGCTGAAGGCTCTCGGTACAGAAGGGCAGGTCGCTAGTGCAGTTGCCATGGGTGAAGCTGTATGTACACAAAAATAAGACTAGTTATGAGGAGAGTCTGATCTGTACACTTCACTATCGCAACTTCAGATTACTGTCTCTGAGAATCTGGAGGACTGAAACAAACGACGGAAACGTAGTACTCTGAAATGGAGAAAAACAAACGCAGTTTAGAATGACGATTGCTGTTTGAGCTTTGAGCGTTGGTCGTCGAAATGCATATTTGAGTTGAGCACGAAAGGCTGATGAGAAATGAACCAAAACTGAGTCCTATTTCTACTTCTTCAGAAGGGATAAGTCACAGGGGAGTGAGTTGGGTGGGGTGGTCGGGGGTGGGGTGGGGGGGAAAGAAAGGTGGTGTTGTGCCGTGCGGTGGTGGGTCGGTTGGTTGATTGGTGGGGGGAACGAATCGGTGGCGGCTGGTGGTGGGCCTCGATTGAATGGCAGAAAGGCGGTGGTGTTGGTGGGGTGTGCGGGTGTGAGGGGGGGGGGGGGGGGGGGGGGGGTGGGTTGGGGGAGGAGAAAGGGGGAACGGTGGTGTGCTGCGCTGTGCCCCGCCCCTGACGCGCGTCCGTTATCCACGGACGGATAGGGTTGCCCTTTCTCACGAAACAGACATGGCAACGGGCAGGGTTGTGAAAGTCTGAATCTGGAATTATCTAGAGCACCCTCGAAATGACTGTGTATTTGCACGGTGCCGGGGGATATATTGCATTGTCCACAATATCAAATGTGACAGAAAATGATTAAAAGTGGCCATCTTCGTGGAGGTCCTGACAATCCTGCTCGCATATGACATGGATTTTCAGTCAATGTGCTCCGACAATTAATCAAATTTCTACCCCTCAGAATTCAGGGAGTGAAGGTCAGCAGAGAGGACGAGGCGGCTCGACGACTTGCCGTGCCGTGCCGCTGTCCTGCCCCTGAGCCAGAAAGGTTGGTGGAAATTCGTGATTCGTGCGCTTGCTGATGGCGAAGCAGTGTTGTGTGCGAGGTTTCGTTTCGGGTGAAGGGTGTGGGTGGGCCTCCCGCACCAGTCCCATCCATACCAGGGAGGCCCTTCAGTTGCGTGAAGCGACGAACATCGCCTCAGTTCCAAGAACAAAGGGGCGGGGGAAAGAACAGCGGGACGAGAGGACCACTGCCACCTGGCGCTGCAATAAACGCACGACTGGTCGACGAGTGGTCGTCGTGGAAAGAACGATGGCGGTGCGCTGCGCACTTGCGACTCGTTCGTTCTCAGTCGTTTTCGTCACCTTCCGTACTGGTAGGTGGGGCAAGCACTGAGCGGGTCCACACAGTGCTGCAGAAGGGGGATGATTGGCAAGTGCGGCTCGACGGGTAGGTTGGTTGCGTGCAAGTCAGAGCAATTTCTTGCCCAGCTGGAATCAGGAAAACACGGCTTGGTGTTGACGACGTGCTCCGAGCTGCCGGGTTGACGGTGCGGCACCGCGCTGGCGGCGAGGAGAATCCCAAAGCCGAAATCAGGTGGATTTTTTTTTTTTTTTTTTCGTTTGAGCAATGCGCGACCAAAATAGAGTTGGTGAGGAATCTCATCTCAATCAGGCCACCAGGTGTGTGTTTGAGATACGAAACCTTGTGTATCTGCCCGAAATACTAAATTCCTCATTTTTGTGAATTTCCACCAATCATTGGCAGGACAACTACGTGTGGGGCACGGACTGATGCACTCCCCTCCATCCAATGGTCAATCCTGTCTATCACCACTTGATACTGTACAGTTGTGATTGTCAGCGAACACTGGCACACAGTTCTGTTGTTTCAACCGAAACCGCGTCGCCACCGTCAATCTTATCCACTTTGGTCGCCCTCATGCCAGGGGGATCGGCTCAGGTTGGGTGTCGGGCGTTTCTCTCAACGTTTGTTTTCACGGCAGTTCAAAACCGTTCTGAATTCCATTTGAACGTTGTGGAACGCACAGACCTCCCTGAACATTCGAATCGCCTTCACCGGCACGGCAAACGGAACGCGGTGCAAAGATTTGAGAAAATCTGGCAGTTTCTCGATCAATCCAGCAGATTTCCGGGACTGGGAACAACAATCAGGGTCTAGGCTCAGGAGGTTCTGCGTGACATCCACTAAAATAACGAAAATGATCTGTCAGGTGGCGCCAAAATGTTGATAAAAAATGGGAGGGAACACCCCTCCATGACTGTTCAACGTTCTTCCATCCATCAGTCATAACAGGTGAGCCTCGCGGAAACAAATAAATTGCGATGCGGAAGGATATTGTAACAAATGGGAAACAGAAAATATATATTCTTATACTACGATTTGACCATTCACATCCAAACATTATCTACAATTGCAGCAACATTATAGGAAGAATGCTGCGCCATAAAGCAAGCCGAATACCTATAAATACTAGGTGTTAGCACTACCGGCAATGGCAGGATCACCACTTGCACTGCTGCTCCCAACGGCACCTTCACCCACACGACCACTGGCCCCAGCACCATCACCCCTTCCCCCATCTTCCTCCCTCCTCTCCTCACCTTCCCTCCTCTCATCCTCACCACTCCCCCCACTTCCCCTTCTCACCCCTCCGCTCCCCCCGGCCTCACCACTTCCCTCCCCCACTTCGCCCCCCTCCCTCCCCACTCCTTGACTCCCCTCCCCTCTCCTCTCCAAATCCCCCTCTCTCTCCCCCTCCTCCCCCAGGGAGGGGGGAGAAGGGCGGTCCTCCCCTTCCCCCAGGGAGGGGGAGAAGAGTGGCGCACTGCCCTGCAGCACGAGGCGCATGGTGGGGTCCTGCATGGCTGACGTCACCCTCCTGTCCAGATCCCCCAGCCTCCGGCTCAACGCCACAAACTGCTGCTGCATCTGGTAGGGGGGGGGAGAGGGGAGGGGGGGGGTATCATAAAGCAGGGGAGGGGAGAGAAGGTGGTACATATGATGGGGGGACTCGCCTTCCTGTCCAGCTAGCCTAGCCTCCAGCTCAGAGCCGCAAACTGCTGCTGCATCTGGTAGAGGGGGGTGGGAGTGAAGCGGGTGGGGGCAGTGGAGGAGGGAGGATAAGGGGGAACGTCAAAGGCGGTAAGAGGGAGAAGAGGGAAGAGGGTAGGGAGGGGATGCTGACATTGCTCTCCTCTCTCCACATCTCTCCTCTCTAATGTCCAGATCTCCCAGCCGCTGGCTCCGATCCGCAAACTGCTGCTGCTGCTGGGGGACGGGGGTGGGTGTGAAGGGGGCGGGAGTGAAGGGGGCGGGAGTGAAGGGGGCGGGGCAAGAAAGGATGGGGGAGAGCGGGGAGTTTAGGATTCGGCCCCTTTGGTACAGGGGGTACACCATACCCCCCTGCCTCGGGTTCAGACCTGCTTCGAATCTGTTTTTGAGTCGACTCAAAGAAAGGATGGGGGAGAACGGGGAGTTTAGGATACGGCCCCTTCGGTACTGCAGCCCGCAATCACCGCCACTGCAGCCCCTTCGGCCCCTTTGGTACAGGGGGTACACCATATCCCCCTGCATCAGGTACAGAGCTGCTTCGAATCTGGTTTTGAGTCGACTCAAAACAGGATACGGCCCCTTTGGTACAGGGGGTACACCATACCCCCCTGCATCAGGTACAGAGCTGCTTCGAATCTGGTTTTGAGTCGACTCAAAACAGGATACGGCCCCTTTGGTACAGGGGGTACACCATATCCCCCTGCATCAGGTACAGAGCTGCTTCGAATCTGGTTTTGAGTCGACTCAAAACAGGATACGGCCCCTTTGGTACAGGGGGTACACCATATCCCCCTGCATCAGGTACAGAGCTGCTTCGAATCTGGTTTTGAGTCGACTCAAAACAGGATACGGCCCCTTTGGTACAGGGGGTACACCATACCCCCCTGCATCAGGTACAGAGCTGCTTCGAATCTGGTTTTGAGTCGACTCAAAACAGGATACGGCCCCTTTGGTACAGGGGGTACACCATATCCCCCTGCATCAGGTACAGAGCTGCTTCGAATCTGGTTTTGAGTCGACTCAAAACAGGATACGGCCCCTTTGGTACAGGGGGTACACCATATCCCCCTGCATCAGGTACAGAGCTGCTTCGAATCTGGTTTTGAGTCGACTCAAAACAGGATACGGCCCCTTTGGTACAGGGGGTACACCATATCCCCCTGCATCAGGTACAGAGCTGCTTCGAATCTGGTTTTGAGTCGACTCAAAACAGGATACGGCCCCTTTGGTACAGGGGGTACACCATACCCCCCTGCCTCAGATTTGAGCCCACTCACTTTTGAGTCGACTTCTGAGTCACACGGCACTCAGGCATGACAAGTGGGCGAGTCACAAGGCTCACACGAAGCATTGCTATCACATACCTGCTCCATTGACGAGTTGGTCATGGCATGGCTCTGGCCAAGACAAGGCACAGAGTATGGAATCAAGTGCACTCTCTCACAGCACTCACTCTCACAAGGCACTCACTCTCAAGCCACATACCTGCTCCATTGACGAGTTGGTTCGCTCCACACTGGCTGACGACACGAACGGGCGCCGGGAATCAGGTGCACTCTTACAAGACCAGCGATCCCTTTTTTAGGTTGACGGTTTCACTTTGTCAGAGTTCGATGTAAGGCTAAGACACCTACCACAGCCTAGGCTCTTAGCGCCAGCCCTAAGCTTTCCTTGAACTCTAACTATTTGGGGTGGCGAAACCTCTTTCTCCTATCCTAGACTAGTTTAGGTTTGGCGCCATCAACATTTGTTGTTTGCTACTGCATTCATACAATCACAAACGCCCACCAGGTCTAACACTGCCACCAGGAACGCCAAAATCCACTAAACTGGTTGATGTGATTATGGCGAAGGCTGCTGAAAATGCGAGCACGAACATGCATTCACAAGCCACTCACAAGCCACTCACGTGCGCCACGGACGAGTTAGTCTGCGCCACGCTGGCTGACGACACTCCCACAAGGCAGGCACAGGCGTACTCTTACAAGGGAGGCACAGGCGTACTCTTACAAGGGAGGCACAGGCGTACTCTTACAAGGCAGGCACAGGCGTGAGCACACGTGTGCCATGGACGAGTTGGTTTGTGCCACGCTGGCTGATGACACGGCTTGCAGCTACTCGATGCTGCCGTGAATGGCACGAGAGAGCATGGAGGGATGAGGCACCAGTTACCTGCCCACCGGTTACCTGCCCACCGGTTACCTGCTCCATTGAAGAGTTGGTCTGCGCCACGCTGGCTGATGACATGGCTCGCAGCTCCTCGATCTTGCCGTGAATGACATGGGATGAGATGAGAGCACGCATGGAGAGCATGGGGGCAGTGACATGGGAAGCACGTACCTGCTTTGAGACGTCTCAAAACACTTCTTCAATCACGAAGCACGTACCTGCTTTGAGACGTCTCAAAACACTTCTTCAATCACGAAGCACGTACCTGCTCCATGGACGAGTTGGTCTGCGCCACACTGGCTGAGGACACGGCTCGCAGCTCCTCGATCTTGCCCCTCAGCTCGAGATCCATGCCCCCCCCTGCCTGCTCCATCTGGAGACACGAAGGGGGGAGGGGAGCAAGGGGAGGAGGGGAGGGGGGGAGAGGGATGAGAGGGGACGGTGGTGTGGATGATGGCTCCTCGATCTTGCCTCCCAGCTCGAGTTCCGTGGCCACCCTGCCAGCTCCATATGGAACAAAGAGGGGAGAAGGATGGAAGGGGAATGAGAGGGGACGGTGGTGTGGATGGCAGCTCCTCGATCTTGCCTTCCAGTTTTGAGTCGACTCAAAACATGAGAGGGGACGGTGGTGTGGATGGCAGCTCCTCGATCTTGCCTTCCAGTTTTGAGTCGACTCAAAACATGAGAGGGGACGGTGGTGTGGATGGCAGCTCCTCGATCTTGCCTTCCAACTCGAGGTCCGTGCCCCGCCCGCCTGCCTGCCTGCTCCATCTGGAGAAAAAGAGGAGGGAGGAGGTGGGAAGGGGATGTGAGGAGAGAGGAGAGGAGCGAAGGGGGATGAGAGGGGAGGGATGGTAGCTCCTCGATCTTGCCTTGCCTCTCAACAGAGCAAGGCCTTTCAGAGGAGGGTGCTGTCATTTTTTTTTTAGACGTCTCAAACAACGGCCCCTCTGAAGAGCCTAGCTTCGAGCTTCTTCTGAACAGAGCAAGACCTTTCAGAGGAGACTCTTAGCGGTTTGTATACGAGCATTGCCATTCGTGTGAATTTGGACGGAGACGGAGACCTCGTCCATTCCTGTCGAACGCCGTCTTCGTTTACGCTTGAGAAAAACACGTGAAGCACACGCTTCGGCCTTCTCGAGCTTGCAAAACACGCGAAGGCCGTGCGTGACGCCCCCGTACATAGTAAACGTTTGGCTTGTTTAACGTTTGAACGCTCATTTCAATAACGATCGCCGCCAGGATATCGAACACTTCGACGAACCGTTTATCCCGATATAACGCTCAATTCGATACAAGGCTCACATCGTTAACGATCGCCGCCAGGAAATCGAACACCTCCGCGCCGTCGTCGCTGCCGGCCGCGGGCCCCCGCGATCCCCCTGCTGCCGGCCGACCCATCGCGCGGAAAACGCGGACACCGAAAACTAAATGCGGGAGCAAATATCGAGTACTACTACTTCGGGAAGCAAATGCGGAAGGGCTTTGTAGAGGCTAGACTCCCTTTCCTGCTAATGGTTCTTGTAAATAGGGCCGCGCGACCCTTCAGAGTGTCGTATGGGTCAAGCTTACACAGTTCATGTATCACGGTTCAGGCTGGTGAGTAGCGTTTTAAAACGGTCACGCGAACAAACCGCTTAGAGGGCACAACATCGTACTCAACCGTTCTTACTGAACAGAAATTGGGCTAAGGGCGTGAAAATCGGGAACTCAAAAAAATCGGCCACAATCCGTCGGGCCGTTTCTGTGAAGGTAACCAGCCAGCGATAGTCGTAAGTCTAGTGGCGACAGTCGCAAATTTCGCAAAAACAAAAACGAATTTGATGGCCGCTTAAAAAGTCGACACGAAAACGACGCTGAGTCGACACCAAAACGGCCAAGTAGTCGACACAGTGTGCGACAAACGCCTACGACGTCGCACGGTATCGCCGAACGACAGATTTTTTGATATCGTCAAAATGAGAAATATCGCTGTTAAATGTGCGACCCCGTCGCACACCCAACTACTGTAGTAACTCCAAATTTTACAACTTTTCCGAACCGGCCTGCAAATTGGCCACCAAAGTTGTAAAATCCGCAAACCTGCAAATGGTGGCTGAAAATTGGACGACTCGAATTCGGCCACCAAGTCGACTTTCGCGAAAGAAATGTCGACCACATGGTCGACGAAAATTCGGCCAAACCCCGATTTCGCACTTGCACGGGGATTTTACACGCCCTAAGTTTTTTTTTCAGTAATTGGCCTCTGTCAGTAAAATGAAGAGTTTTTTTTCAAATGAGTACAAACGATCTTCGCGTTCGTGTGGGCAGTAACAACCGAAGATGGCCAAGACGAAAGAAGATTGTCGCGAATTGTCGACGAGAAAGCAACGACCGGTTACACACTCGAACTGCAGAATCTCGCCAAAGTTACACAGAGCTTTGTTCGGACAGGTGAGTAGCGGTTCAAACCGGTAAAGCCAGGGGATTTGTCATGAAGGTACAGAACCGTACTCAGCCGTCGTTTACCGAACGTTAAGCTCTTTCTGAAAGCGTGCTGCGCCCTTACCCAAAAATCCAGCCAGCTGAGTCGAACAGCATTATCTCTTCGTCTCCATAGTTTCCTCCCATCCGCTTCTCCCGTCGCGTCGCGTCCCACTTCCCGCCTGTCTGTGCCTTCTCGTCTCTCGCCCTTCAACTCCACACGTGTCGATCGTCTCCATCTAACGGTTCCGATTCAACGGCAATCGTGATCTGTCGTTTCGCGCATCCCTTGGTTCCGTCCGTCCGTCTCGTCGTCCATCGTCTGCGCGCAATTTTGTGCGACGAGTCGTCGTCGTCCGCAAATCTGCATCGGCCTTTCTTTTAACACACCTTGTAAGTTCCATATAGTACCAGCTCCCTTAATAGTAGTTGTATAATGAAGTACCTTTCGTTCGTCCTACCCTATCGTCATCCCTCGTCTATTTGTTTTTCCCGCCAATTTCGCCACCTTAACCCCTTGCTGTTACGATTAGTTCGCCAAAACATCTTCTGCTACGGTTCCGTCGATCCGATATGTAGGCCATTGTGGTTTTGGTTTCCGAATTCACTCCCCCATCATCCCTGTTTCGAAACGTCCTCTAGCCTCCTCTCCGCAGTATCACCTTCTCTCTAGATCCCCCCCCCATCCTCTTCTCTCTCCTCATCTAGTTTTGAGACGCCCCTTGTGTTACCCTCTCCCCATCATCATCTCTTTAACTCTCTTAAGCTCTTGCTCTCTCTTCCCTCCGCTCCCGTTCGCTTCCCTTCCCCTCCCTCTTTCCTGTGTTTCCATCCCTCCTTACATCCCCTGCCCAAGACATCCACCACCCCTCCCTTTCCTTCCTCTCCCTCTTTCCGTTCCTTCTTTTCCTGCCTCCCCCCTATAGCAAGGTCAGCTGAAACGTCCCGTGCGTCAGTTGGAAAGGCAACTGAAGCAACAGGATTGCGGCTTTCAAGCATTGAGTCCAGGTGCAGCAGAAGTGGGATTCGTGGCCACTACCAGCCGCAGTAGCATCTAGAAAATCCAGCTGGAGGACAGCGAAGCAGGACAGGCTCGTAGACACAGGGTAGCACTTGCAGGTAGAAAGGACAGGCGGAGAGACGTACGAGCCTAGAGGCATACAAGCGGAGCAGGACAACAGACAGCAACAGACGCGCCAGGCAGTGCATACATACAAGCGGAGAGAGGTGGGATTACATACAAGCAGGACCGTAGCAGCAGCGGGAGCAGGCATGTCGAAGGGTCTAGATACAGTGCACCGGGTGGTGGTGGGGTCGCTGGGGCTCGCCACCTTCGTTCTTGGCACGTCTGCTTTACTCAACGCCGGCAGCGCGCTGAGCTGGCACTGGAGCAAGGTGAGCTGGAATTGGAAGAATATGAGGTGGCATCTGACGTGTGTGGCAAGTGCTTCTTGCAAGTGATGACTTCTTGTTTAGTTGAAACTCTTCACTCCTGTCCATGCAGCAATTTTCCATCAATTAGGATTAATTGATTTATGGTGGCACCATTGGTTGCACAGTTTCTAAGCACATTCCTCCTGTTAATCTGCATTGAAGCCATATAGTTGGCGCGTCAACTAAGCACTTCTTGAATGGGATGTGGTTTTTGCTGTGTTGTCGATCTTCTTAATGTTGTGAGATGTCCGGCATTTTCTTCTTGTTCGTTTGTATTTTCTACTGGGTTTCCGATGCTCATGGTTGGCATTTCCAATGGTGTTTGTACCTCGTTTTTTCTTCCACTTCTTATTATTATTTTCTCGTTATTTTTTGGTGGCAGGACAAGCGTGCCAGTGAGAGCGAGCCTAATGCACCCCCCCAAGCTGACGCATCATCATCTGAATGAAGCAATGTTGATTGCAACACCGATGGGCTGGCTGTTAGAAGAATGCCAATGGCATTAGGAGACAATCAGGCAGACCATAACCTACGTGGCTGGCTTGGTAGGTCATGCCTTGCTTGTGGTATTTTTTTCAACTGACCTACGGTATCTAGCCTTTTCCAAGAGAGACAATGCTGTTTCATGTGTACGCCAAGCTTGTGCGCCCAGCTTGTGCGCCCAATATGTTTGTCATCACAAGTTCACTTGCCATCCTTTTTAACAACCAGTACTTATTGGTGATATGGCAAAGTACCTACAACGTATCTCCTAGTTGCATGCATAAAGTTATAGACCTAGTATTTACTTAGCTGTCTTACTACACTAGATCACAATATGGAACGAGCCCAACTTTGACGGGGTTACGGTCAGCGACGATGACGAACGGCTGAGGTGAGGAGAGGAGAGACCCATCGTCGACCCTCCGTCGCCGTCACCTCATTGCCGACAGCCTGTTCGCTGGCCCGCTGTGTTCGCTGGCCCGCTGTCAAAAGAGAACAAACGTGCAAACGGCGACACGGCTAGCAGGTGTGTCACCACCACACCAGCACCTACAGTAACCACCCCAGCCAGATCACAGGTGCACGGCCCTTGCTGGTCTCCGCGACAGTGCTCCCGCAGCTCCGTGATTGCTCCACTTTGCAGGCGAGAGTAGTTCGGGCAGGTGCGTTCGTGAATTCAGTACTTTAGATTTGCACTCTAGGCGTACTTACGACACCAGATCACCTAATACAGTTGGGTACTCGATTCAGTTTGGGAAGGGATTTGGTTATATTTGCAAAATTTAGACAAAATAGCTATGCTATCTAAAACATTGGAAATCGCACCCGAACACTTCTAAGCGAACAAAGAGCAGAGTACACGCCGGGTCAGGTAGCACATCCTAAGTAAGAATCATGTATGTTTAATTAAATCCTACAAAAATGTGGTTTCTCTGTTTGTGTCCCCCAAGACTGGAAATTGTGTATTACCTGCCCTGCCAGACAAATTTGTGAACACAAATTTGCAACAGCTCTAAGTGGTAAAATCTCTCCAAGTGAAGATTGGTTTTGGCGGTTCCGTGGTCGGTACGCACTGTAGCGTGGCGGAACACTGCAGGGACACACCGTCATCACAGACACGGTGCTCCTTGATCCACCGACAAACCGCCTCTCGCGGACGGAGCCCCAACGAGAAACAATGCCCCGCTGGAGGGGCGGAGCAGCCCCCAAATACACTCCCCGCCTCCCCACCCAAACCACTGCCTCCACTCTGGCCCTTGACTGTCCACCACACCACCACACAGCTGCAGGGCCAGAACGACCCCCGAATCCCCGCAGGTTTCCCGTCCTTAGGGAAAATAAGTGCAGCTGCCCTATGCTTTTCTGTACATGGTTACTCCATTTCCCCTTCCAAGTGAGCGCCAGCCAAACTTCGGGCACCAGCTTGGCGTTCCCCCGAACCAGAAACGCGCGTTGGAGTTTATGGGAACTGAGATAGCGGGATGGTTCAACGCGTAACTGTACCATCCTGCTATTGCGCGCGTTGACGTTCACGTGGCTCGAGGCAAGGTGAAAGCCCAGAAGAAAAAGGTGGAATGAAGGGAGCTGATTTTCCAACCAGCCAGTCAGCGTGGCTACACGTATTCCGTAATTTCACCTGACTCCGATCAGATTCTTTCAGTTTCTCAGCTTTCTCGGCCCTTCCTATGTTCCACCTCTCTCCGTACTCCTGCCCGCTCGAACCCCCACCTCTTCTCCCTCCGCATCAACTCCATCTGAATCCGGGCAGTTCTCTTCTCGTTGACCTTGCCAAGACACCCACCCACCCATCCACTTCACTGCAGATATCACCAGGCTCTTCTTCCTTCCCGTTTCCCACACGCTTGAGGTAACTCCCCCGCAACTCCTGTTTCCGCGTTTCCTGCAGGAGGGAGGGAAACACGGTCCCATAACCCTCAACTGAAACGGCCGTCTCACCAGCACAATTTCACAGCCACTAGTTCTCGCAGCAACTAGTTCTTTCAAGCGATAGTTATTGGCTCAGTTAGTACAGATAATTCCCTTGTAGGGTTCAGGAACCTGTCTCGGAACGACTGCTAACAAGTAGATACAGGAGTATGATGGCCTTCGTAGACTAATAAGACCACTCTCGGTCTGAATATTGACTACCTGCTCTCGTGTTCCGCCCACACCCGCGAAAAATCTGCTAGGCTCATTGATAGCTGGCCTTTCCCTACAAAGTTCCCTTCTACACACAAGCCGTTGCCACACAGTTTATAGGATCTGCGAACGCAGCGCCGTTGTTCTAGGAAGTCCGTGCTAATCGCGGCTGCCACAAACGAGTACATAGTGATTACACGAGCGGCACGATGCACAAGAATCAGCTCCAGGAGCTCGCGCAGCGCAGTGGGTACAACCTCCCGTCGTACGCGTGCATACGCGAGGGCCCCGACCACGCGCCCAAGTTTAAAGCCACCGCCACGTTTAACGGCGAGACCTTCGACAGCCCGGGCTACTTCTCGTCGCTCCGGCAGGCGGAGCACGCGGCGGCGGAGGTCGCGCTGCGCGTCATGTCGGAGCGCAGCCCGTCGCAATGCATCGCGAAAATCCTCGACGAATCCGGCGTTTGCAAGAATCTTCTGCAGGAGACCGCGCAACGAGCCGGCGTGCCGCTGCCGGGGTATAATACGGTTCGATCCGGTCCGGGGCATCTGCCAGTGTTCACGTGCACGGTGGAGGTGGCGGGGTTACAGTTTACGGGGGAGCCCTCGCGCACGAAGAAGCAGGCGGAGAAAAACGCGGCGCTGGCGGCTTGGACTGCGTTAAAACGATGTAAGCTTCGTCGTCATATCTCTGCCCGCAATACTTGTTTTTTTTTTTTCTTCCTCGCTTTTCCACATCTCTTCAGGGTGTGTTCCTCCTTACATCTATGTCGTCTTGCCTTCGTCGTCAGGAAACTCGTGATGCATAGCCTTAACTCAACCGTATCTGGTTTGCTCTGTTGCTTCTCCTTTTTTTTTGTTTATTCAGATGCGGGTCGCAACTACACAGCTGTGATCGAAGACCTCGACGTTACGGACGAACAGGAGCAGACCGCGATCGCCCGCGCGCTCTCTAACGCGTACAACGCCAGCGCGATCAAATCGAGCCCCGCGGTGCTTGCGCCAGGCATGGATCTCGCCGCGCTCGCCGGCTTCTACGTTCCGAACGGCTGCCCCGCGCCCAAGGGCATGGCTTCCGCTCCGCTCTACGCGCGGAACCGGACTTCCGCCTGCCCCCCGCAGGGGGCCACTACGCTGCAGGCCGGCGCTCCGCTCTATGTTCCGCGCCATGTCGGCGCGGGAATGGCGGGGGTTCGAATCCGGGAGGTGACGGTTCGCGAGATGAGCGCGGAGCAGCATCATATGCTTGTACCGGAGGATTCGGTAATGAGTAACTCGATGATGAATAACTACGGCGCGATGATGCTATCGCAGCAGATGGCGCAGTTTCCGCGAATGACGCAGTCCAGTCCGATGGTTGACCCCGCGCCAACCGCCGCAGCTGCCGCTGGCGCGCCCGCTTACGTCCGCCGAACCGCGCCCGCCATCGGCGCCGCCGCCGGTGCTGGGGGGATCGGCGCTGGCCGCTTCGTCGGCGCGAGCGTACCAAATTTCCCGACCCAGCAGCTTCTGTCGCAGGCTGTTCCGAACCTGCCAGGTTTGGGCCTTCCGCCGTCGGATCAGCACGCGTTGGCGGCTGGTGTAGCCGGCGCCGGCGCTCAATCTCACCGGCCGTCTAATTTAACGTACAAGCCGGGCGCGGCTTACCAGCCGCGAACTCTCCGCCCTATAGGCCAGGGGGTTTCTCCCGCTAGTATGCTTCCCGATAGTATCACAGGTTCCGTGGGGGAAGATGGTTTGGACGGGTTAGGTTTGGGGATTTCGGTGGGAGGTGAGGGGGAGAGCTGGGCACGCGCACGCACGCTGGGGTCGCCCGCGGAGATTTTGCGCAGCCCTGCGAGCAACGTGGAGGTTCCTGGTTCGTCGATGTGGACCCCGCGCTCCTCGCCCTTCTGGCCATCTTCCGCGGGCTCCGCCTCTGCGGCATCTCGCGCGCTGAGCAGGTCCGTATCTAGCACGAGCATGGGGAGAGGGGCTTCCGCCCTTGGCGGAATTGTGGGGGAGGAAGCGGGTTCGCTAGCTGGCATTGGTGGAGAAATCGCGGCGCGCCAGTGCCGCGCTGAGCTGGAGGAGGAGGACGTGTCAGCGGCGGAAGCAACCACCCGCCAGATGCTGAACCATTTGTGCTTGTAGCGAGGGTTTCCAGTCTTGCGGCGTGCTGGCTAGGGCTTCTGCCAGGATCCTCCTGTACGCTGTACTGTACGGGATCGGTTGCAGAAGGTGTTGGCCAGCAACGCCAGAAACGCTACTAAATCTTATAATTTTATTTTGCAGACTATGCTTTTCTTGGAAATGGGGTGTGTAAGCAAACCATGGGCGTATTTCTGCACCTCAGACTTGGCTCGTGTTGGACTCGCTAACAGTTTTGAGCCTAAGTTGTAGGAATACGCCCAATGGTTCCCTGTGTACTTTAGAAGGATTGGGTTTATAGATGCTCATCTGCAGGTGCTGGATATTTATGTTTTACTGTGGGTGACTTCCATTAAATGTGCAAGTTGAACTATCCAGGAAAGGTTTCCAAATTTGGCACTACTAACCAAGCTCTTGTGCTCCTACGCGTAACAGGCAACCTCTTTGTCATACTTGCCTGATTCAGTGCGTAAAGGGTTTGGGGATTAGGGCAATTACAGTGTGATGGACACTGTAAGTTGTATGATACGTGTTGCGATCAGAAGTTTGATTGTGCCTAGGATCACCTCAGAAAAGTTCGCAGAGGGTGTGTTGCAGCGGAATCTTTAAGTAGCCTAGGAAGCCATGTCGAGAGAATTGTGTGTTGGTTGAGAAGTGGAGATACAAAGATTAACCTAGAAAGTGTTGTACCCTCTAAGGGCAACTCACTGTAGCCTAGAAGCCTAACAATGCAGATAAACATTATTAGACACACCCCTATAGGCTAAGTGAGGTGCACCCAAGGACTAGCAAGGGAAACAACGGTCACAAGACCAGTCAAGAGCAAGAAACAAAACAAGGCTCAGGGTGGCGCTCTTAGCCGCCCACACCTCCTCCTAGCCGCTGGTCAAATTGCGATTGAAGGGGCGAAGGCGGCGCTCTGCTCGTCGCGCTGCCTCGTCGCCCCGTCGCTCGCAGCTACGCTGCCCCGTCGCCGCTTCGTCGCGCCTCCGTTATGGACCCATGTCCCGCCCGACACTTCCGAGCAACTGTCCCCGCCCGCTCTCCCGCCGGCCCTGCTACAACTATCGCGCTTGCTGCTACCGCGGAAGCAGCTTCCGTGAGCGCTCCTGCTGTGGGGGAAGGTTGTGGGAATGCCCTGCCCGCGTAGCCCTGCAGCCCGCGTAGCCCTGCAGCCCGTGTGCTGCCCTACCCTGCAGCCCTCGCGCCGCCCTGAGCCGCCCGCACACTGCCCTGCACTGCGAGCTATCCGCGTGCACCTGTCCTGCCTTGCCCGTGCACACAACCTACCCGCTGCACTACAAACACCGCCAGCCCTGCCCCAGGAAAGACCCGCACTAAAGCACCCAGTTACTCGCGCGCTTCCCTAGCTGCTCTTCCGCTGCTGCTACTGGCTGCCACTGACTGCCATGGCTACTTGTCAAACTATATGTTTGTTAGCTTGTAGGCTACAGTGAGCTTCACACTAGAGGGGATAACCCAATTAGGGATTCCTACTTGTATCCAACTGTTGCATAGTTCATCCATTCCGTTGTACTGATTCTGACATGGTTTCAGAGCAGGTCCTGACCTAGGACCGTTTTTTCTTTAGGGCCCACCGTCACTCCTCCCACAGGAGCTGCTGCCGACGCGCGCTGCCCTGCTCGCCGTGCGCATTACCTGCCCTGCCCTGCCCCGCGCGGTCGCGCTGCTCCGCGCTGCCCTGCTGTCACGCGTGCTGCACTGCTGATCGCGCTACCCCGCCGTGCGCTGCCCTGCTACCGCGCGTGCTGTGCTGCTGCCCGCGCTGCCCTGCTCACCGCGCGCGTGCCCTGCCTTGCCCAGCGCTATCGCGCTGACCTGCCCCGCGTGCCCCGCACGCCCTGCTGCCCCGCGCGCCAGTACGCCATGCTGCCCAGCGCGCCAGCGCGCCCTGCTGCCCAGCGCGCCAGCGCGCCCCGCTGCCCAGCGCGCCAGCGCGCCCCGCTGCCCAGCGCGCCAGGGCGCCCCGCTGCCCAGCGCGCCAGCGCGCCCCGCTGCCCAGCGGGCCAGCACGCCCTGCTGCCCAACGACCTGCGCCCTGCCCCGCGCTGCTGCCTTGCACGCGCACCTGCCCTGCCCTATTCGTGCTGCCCGCGCCTGCCCTACCCGCGCGCAAGTGCTGCCTGCTGCTGCCGCCCTAGGTGCTACTGCTGCCGCCCTAGGTGCTGCTGCCCTAGGTGGTGTCCCCCTAGGTGCTGCCGCCTGCTGCTGCCGCCCTAGGTGCTGCTGCCACCCGCGTGCACTGCCCCGCGCTGCTCTGTCCCGCGCTAGCGCCGCCTTGCCCCGAGTGCTGCTACGCTGCTACTGCCGCCTGTGCTACTGCCGCTGCTGCTAAGCTACAGCTGCTGCTCCTAGCTGCCACTGCCTGCCATGGCCACTACCACTGTCCTACGTCAGCGGCAGCCGAGTGTGCAGGAGTCTCTCTCACCGCAGCAGCTTCGCGAGTGGGCTATCTGGTGGGGCAGCCCCGGTGGTGGAGCTAGCCGTGCTAGAGCTGGAGGTGCTGGTGCTGGCGGTCCTCGTACTCGTCGGCAGGAGACGCTCTCGTCGCAACAGCTTCGCAAGAGGGCTGTCCGGTGGGGAAGCCCCGGTGGCGGAGCCTGGGGTGCTACTACTGGAGGTCCGTGTGAGTCTACTCCTGCTGGTAGTGCCGCTGGTAGACGCGGAGGTTCTGGGGGCAGACAGCAGCAGCAGCAGCGTCCGCCGGAGACTCTCTCCCCGCAGCAGCTGAGTGGGCTGTCCGGTGGGGCAGCCCTGGTGGCGGAGGGTTTCGGGGTACTCGTACTGGGGGTGTAGAGGCACCTGGTGGCGTAGAGGCTCCTAGTCTTGGTGATTTTGACTCAGCTAGCGCAGGGGCAGAGCCTGAGGAGGCCTTGCACACTTTTACCCTAGACTCAGGCGCTTCTCGCTTCTTCTTCTGCGATAGCACCAGTCACACCGCTCACAGCCCCTGTCCCTGTCACACTGTTTGGTAGTCGCGGGTGGCGCTACTGTTCTCCCGTGTCCGGCGGCCCCTTCCGCCCTCCTCACAGGTCTCCACCTCCCCTCGTTCGCTAAGAACTTGGTGGCTACATCTGTCCTCCAGGACCAGTGGGTCACTGACACCCAGCCTGGAGGAGAGCTTGTGGCGATATGTACGGACTCACGCGCTGGCGAGCACCTCGCCACGTTCACTCAGAGGCCCGGGTCTGGTCTGTACACACTGACTACCGAGTCTGCACTGGTGGCTGAGTCAGGTCAGGTAGCTGCGTCGGTTGAGGTTGCTGCGTCTTGTTCGTGTTGTCTCCTCACTCACCAGACTCTCCTCTGGCACCACCGTCTTGGCCAGCCCTCCTTGCCACGCCTGCGTGGCATGCACTCCCGTCTCCTTGTCTCTGGTCTTCCCAGGTCCTTGCCCCCACTTCTGAGGTCGCTTGCACCGCCCTGCCTTCCCTGCGTTGAGGGGCGGCAGCGTGCCGCTCCTCACTCCTCATTTCCTCCTACCACTGCTCCTCTGCATACCCTCCACATGGACGTGTGGGGCCCCACCCGCGTCACTGGACAGGGTGGCAAGCGCTACTTTCTGGTCGTTGTTGACGACTACATGCGCTACACCATGGGTGGAGGTCCGCAGTGTCTGGATCCGTTGGATCCGCGCTGTCCGTCTCGAGCTTAGCGCTCGGTTCCGGCAGGACCTTCCGGTCCTGCTGCTGCACTCTGACCGAGGTGGTGAGTTTTCCTCTCGCCTTCTCGAGGAGTTCTGTGGTGCTGAAGGCATCTGCTAGTCGATCACGCTTCCGGCCTCTCCACAGCAGAATGGGATTGCAGAGCGCCGCATCGGCTTGGTCATGGAGGTTGCTCACACCTCCATGATCCATGCGGCTGCTCCCCATTTTTTGTGGCCATTTGCGGTCTGATACGCCGCGCATCAGCTCAACCTCTGGCCCCGTGTCTCCATGCCAAAGACCTCGCCTACACTGCGTTGGACGTGGGAGGTTGGCGATGTGTCGGAGTTTCGGGTCTGAGGTTCCCTCTCTCTTGTCCGCGATATGCCTGCGGGCAAGCTCTCTCCGCGCACTCTTCGGTGCGTGTTCCTTGGCTTTCTCACCAACGCACTGCCCTGGCAGTTTTACCACCCAGGCTCTCATCGTGTGCTCTCCTCCCGCGACGTCACTTTTGACGACTCAAACTACTTCTACCGTCTTCACCCCCACCGTAGTTCCCCGATACCCCTCCCGCCTCTCTCCCTGGTTGTCGACCCACCCTCGGTAGCCCCCCTCCCTCCTCCCGGTCCTGCTCCCTCAGGTGTGTCTCAGGTAGACCCACCCCCCTTGGTTGAGCCTTTGGAGGTCTCCACTGACACCTCTGGCCCAGCTGAGGGGGGTGACCTGACTGCTGCCGACACCGTGGCCCCTCGCCGCTCCGCGTGCTTGGCGGTCCCTCCTAGGTTTCCGCCTCGACCGTCTTCACCGCCATTGCAGCCCGTCGCTGTGGACTCTGGTGCTGCTAGAAGTGGTGACAATGGGGGTGCGGCCTTTGGGAATGCTGGCTCTGGGGGTGCTGAGTGTGCTACGGGTACAGGAGGTGCTGCTACTAGAGGTACTGCGGTTGGAGGTGCTGGTGGTGCTGGTGCTGGTGGTACTGGTGAACGTTAGTAGGAGACTCTCTCGTCGGAGCGGCTTCGCGAGTGGGCTATCCGGTGGGGCAGCCCCGGTGGCAGCGCTGGACGTGCTGGAGCTGGGAGTCCTGGAGGTACTGGACATGGAGGTGCTAGTGCTGGTTTTCCTGGAGTTGGCCGTGCTGGAGGCACTGGTGCTGCTGGAGGTACTAGAGGTACTGGTGCTGTGGGTGCTGTTGAGGGTGGTACTGGTTATCGTCGGCAGGAGCCTCTCTTGCCGGAGTGGCTTCGAGAGTGGGCTGTCCAGTGGGGCAGCCCCGGTGGCGGAGCTGGACGTACTGAAGCTGGAGGTACTGGAGGTATTGGCCCTGGAGGTGCTAGTGCTGGTGTTACTGGAGTTGGAGGTACTAGAGGTGCTGACACTGGGGGTGCTACTGGAGGTACCGGAGTTGGTGGTGCTAGTCGGCAGGAGTCGCTCCCGCCGCAGCAGCTTCGCGAGTGGGCTGTCCGTTGGGGCAGTCCCAGTGGAGGAGCTGGAGGTACTGGTTATGGGGGTGCTGTTACTATTGGAGTTGGAGATTCTGGGGGTGCGACTACTCAGCCGCAGCCGTCTGCTCTTCATCACATTCTCAGTCTCCCGCTTGCTGTTACTGAGTTCTCTGTTGCTGGCTTTACTCCTCCGTTACTGTTTCCACCGCTTGACCAGTCTGAGCCAGAGCTACTGCCTCACTCCCCACTACCTGCTCCTGCTCCGTACACAGAGTCCCTTACTGAGAGTAGAGAGCCTGCGTCCCGTCCTGTCACGCTTGTCCGTACTCATCGCGTTGCCCGTCCTCGTCCTCCACCTGTCCCAGGCACGCACACCATGGCACTTCGTCCTTCCTCTGTTCCACATCTTGTTGTCCTGCCATCGCCTCCCGCGTCCTCTTTTCCACACATTTCTGACCCTGAGTGTGACCGTGTTCGTGCTGTCAGTCCGACCGTCACTTGTCTTCTTGCTACGGTTGTGCCTGACCCTTCCTTTGAGTCTGCTGCTGCGTTTGCCTTAGTTGCTGAGCTTGTTGACTTTGCTGCTTTGTGCCGCATTGACTGCGCTGCGAGTCTTGTTTTTTACTCTTCCTGTCCTCCGTCCATCGGGGGTGAGCTTGCCCTTGGGTGTGACGTCCATGAGGATAGGCAGTTTGAGTTGGAGTGCCTAGCGGCCGCTTCACCTCATCTCGCGTCTACGCTACTTTGCCCTGAGGGAGACCCGGATGCACTGGACATCCCGACCCCGCGTTCTTACGCAGACGCGATCACGGGTCCATACTCCTCTCAGTGTCAGACAGCCATGGACGCAGAGATAGCTTCTTGGAAGTCCACAGGCACCTACGTCGACACAGTTCCCCGACCTGGGGCGAACATAGTCGATGGCATGTGGATTTTCAGGGTGAAGGGGCCACCGGGTTCTCCGCGTGCCTTCTATGCGCATTACGTTGCACGAGGCTTCAATCAGCGTGAGGGGGGTCGACTTCTTCCAGACCTTCTCCCCCGCCCCGAAGATGACCACTCTTTGGGTGCTATTGCGCGTTGCAGCACAGCGCGACTACGAGCTGCACTCCCTCGACAGCTTTCTTGCAGGGCAGCCTTCATAAGGTTATCTGGTTGCGCCGCCCTCGTGACTTCACTAGGTCGTTTCCTGAAGGTACCTAGTGGAGTCTCCAAAGACCAATCTACGGTCTGCGTCAGGCGCCCCATGAGTGGCACGACACACTCAGGACTACACTTGTGGCTCTTGGTTTCGCTCCCTTGACTGCTGACCCTTCACTGTTTCTGCGTACAAACACTTCTCTGTCGCCGATCTACATTCTTGTGTACGTCAACGACTTGTTTTTTTCTACTGCTGATACTGAGGCACTGGCCCTAGTGAAGGCGGAGCTGCAGGAGAGACACACCTGCACTGACATGGGTGAGCTACGCAGATATCTTGGCTTGCAGATCACCCAAGTCAGAGCATGGTGCACCATCACCCTGACTCAGTCACACATGGTGCAGCAGGTCCTTCAGCGCTTCGGCTTCCAGTTCTCCTCGCCACAGCCCACTCCTCTGCCTACATGCCACTCGCTCTCAGCTCCACCTATGGACGAATCCGTAGAGCAGAGTGGTCCGTATCCAGTGCTTGTGGGTTGCCTCATGTACCTGATGGCGTGCACACGACCTGACCTCACGTACCGTCTCAGCCTCCTGGCTTGCTACGTGGCTCCTGGTAGACACCAAAAGGTGCACCGGGAAGCTGCGAAGAGTGTACTGCAATACTTGTGCAGTACATTGGCCATGGGGCTTGTGCTTGGATGACATGGTTCAGTTCTTCTCATCGGTCACTCAGACGCTTCTTGGGCTGACAACCAGACGCCTCACCGGTCGACACAGGGCTACAGTTTCAGCCTCGGCACTGGTTCTGTCTCGTGGAGGTCCACTCGCTCGTCTTCTGTACTTAGTTCCAACTGTGAGGCCGAGATCTACAATGGGGCTATGGCTGCAGAGGAGCTCCGTTGGCTGACCTATCTGCTGACCGACTTGGGTGAGCGGCCTCGTTCTCCTCCAGTTCTGTACGTCGACAACAAGGCCATGATCGCCTTTTGTCAGGACCAGAGACCGTAGCACAGACCGAAGCACATTGCTCTTCATTAATTCCTCACGCAAGAGCTGCAGCAGTGTGGTCAGCTTCGTCTTGCTTACGTGGCCACACAAGCCAACACTTCTGATGTCTTCACCAAGGCCCTTGGGTCTGGTGAATATCAGCGTTTTCTGCACTGCTCTTGGGCTTGTGCCCACTCTGCCTCACCTGCTTGTCTCTTGATCTTGCCTTGCACTTATTGTACTCTGGTATATATGATTATGTCAGAATCCCAACCACTAGACCATTGGGATATAAGGGCTTGTTAAGTAGCGGGTCAGTGCGCCCATAACCCCCCAGGCCAACATGCCTGTAACCCTTCCCTAGGATCAATCGGGGATCACCAGTGGACCTCTGACACCCCCCCGCACTGGGATGCCCGAAGTGCACACACTGGGATTCGAACCCGAGACCTTTGCTCTGATACCATGTCAGAATCCCAACCACTAGACCATTGGGATAAAAGGGCTTGTTAAGTAGCGGGTCAGTGCGCCCATAACCCCCCAGGGCAACGAGCCTGTAACCCTTCCCTAGGATCAATCGAGGATCACCAGTGGACCTCTGACACCCCCCCGCACTGAGATGCCCGAAGTGCACACACTGGGATTCAAACCCGAGACCTTCTCTCTGATACCATGTCAGAATCCCAGTCACTAGACCATTGGGATAGAAGGGCTTGTTAAGTAGCGGGTGAGTGCGCCCATAACCCCCCAGGACAACGAGCCTGTAACCCTTCCCTAGGATCAATCGAGGATCACCAGTGGACCTCTGACACCCCCCCGCACTGGGATGCCCGAAGTGCACACACTAGGATTCGAACCCGAGACCTTTGCTTTGATAACATGTCAGAATCCCAACCACTAGACCATTGGGATAAAAGGGCTTGTTAAGTAGCGGGTCAGTGCGCCCATAACCCCCCAGGCCAACATGCCTGTAACCCTTCCCTAGGATCAATCGGGGATCACCAGTGGACCTCTGACAGATTATACCTGCATGTTTGCACTTGCTAGGTTGTGATCAGTGTACTACAATTGCTATTATAAACTCTGCATGTGAACTGTGTCAGAAGAATGAACGAGAATGAATGAACTATGAAAGAGTTGGGTACAAGTACTAACCCTAATTGGGTTGTACCCCTTATGGGCTACCCCACTATAGCCTACACAAATGTAAGCACTATAACATTCTGACACACCCCCATAGGCAAAGTGGGGGAGAACAAGTGGTCACAAGACCAGTCAAGAAAAGCAAACAAGCTCACGGTGGATCACAAAGTCACCACACAGTCCGAGCACAAGCAAAGGGCCACAAGGTCAGTTCACATGCAGAGTTATATAAAAGAGAACAAACAATACAGTGATCATACCCTAGCAAGTGTAAGCATCTAGGTATATATATAGATCACAGTACAGGCAGAGTCAAGCAGTGAGCAAGTGAGGCAAAGTAGGCACAAGGCCTA
This sequence comes from Closterium sp. Naga37s-1, assembly GCA_947471745.1. Classification (NCBI taxonomy): domain Eukaryota; kingdom Viridiplantae; phylum Streptophyta; class Zygnematophyceae; order Desmidiales; family Closteriaceae; genus Closterium; species Closterium sp. Naga37s-1. Next base: position 1,423,212 of record CANJKZ010000860.1, read on the forward strand.
ACACAGTAGAGAAGCGCTGATGATCACCAGGCGGAAGTGCCTTGGTGAATATATCAGCAGTGTTGGCCCTAGTAGCCACATACGCAAGACGAAGCTGGCCACGCTGCTGCAACTCTTGAGCAAGGAAGTATTGCAGAGCGATGTGCTTCGTTCTGTGCTCCAGCCTGTGCTCCTGACACAAGGCAATCATGGCCTTGTTGTCGACGTACAGAAATGGAGGCGAACGAGGCTGCTCTCCTAAGTCAGTCAGCAGATAGGTGAGCCAGCGTAACTCCTGTGCAGCCATGGCCCTTGCGTAGATCTTGTTAGAATCAGGAACGGAATGAGTGAAATAGAAAGCAGGTGGGTACAAGTAGGAAACACAAAAGTGTTGTACCCTCTAAGAACTACCCCACTACAGCCTAAACAGACTATAGCATATATAAGTTTGACACACCCCCATAGGCAAAGTGGGGGAGAACAAAAGGTCACAAGACCAGTCAAGAAAGGCAAAGCAAGCTCAGGGTGGATCACAAAGTCACCACGCAGTCTGAGCACAAGCAAATGGCCACAAGGCCAGTTCACATGCAGAGTTATAAAAAGGAAAGCAAACAATACAGTGAACACAACCTAGCAAGTGTAAGCATGCAGATATATGTATAAAGAGTACAGTACAAGCAGAGTCAAGAAGAAAGCAAGTGAGGTATAGTAGGTACAAGGCCTAGAACAGTACAGAAACGCTGATGATCACAAGGCTGAAGTGCCTTGGTGAAAACATCAGCAGTGTTGGCCTGAGAGGCCACGTAAGCAAGATGAAGCTGGCCACGCTGCTGCAACTCTCGAGCAAGGAAGTAGCGTAGAGCAATATGCTTCGTTCTGTGCTCCACTCTGTACTCCTGACACAAGGCCAGCATGGCCTTGTTGTCGACGTACAGAACTGGAGGAGAACGAGGCGCCTCTCCCAAGTCGGTCAGCAGGTAGGTGAGCCAGCGTAGCTCCTGTGCAGCCATGGCCCCAGCGTAGATCTCAGCCTCACAACTGGAGCTGAGAACAGAAGAAGAGCGGGTAGACCGCCAAGAGACAGAACCGGAGCCAAGACTGAAGGTGTACCCCTGTGACGACCGCTGCGTAGCCAAGTCGTCAACCCAGGAGGCGTCTGCGTGACCAGAGAGGACAACTCGAGCCCGTCCTCCAAGCATGAGCCCCATGCCCGATGTACTGCACAAGTAGCGCAACACCCTCTTCGGAGCATCCCAGTGCACCTTTCGGTGCCTGCCGGGAGCCACGTAGCGAGCCAGAAGGCTGAGAGGGTATGCGAGGTCAGGTCGTGTGCAAGTCATCAGGTACATGAGGCAGCCCACAAGCTCTGGATACGGGCCACTCGGCTCTACAGACTCGTCTGAAGGTGGAGCTGAGATCGAGTGACCGGTAGGCAGAGGAGTGGACTGTGGTGAGGAGTACGTGAAGCCGAAGCGCTGAAGGACCTGCTGCACCATGTGTGACTGAGTCAAGGTAATGGTGCGCTGTGCTCTATCCCGGGTGATCCGCAAGCCAAGATAGCTTGTCAGCTCACCCAGGTCTGTGCACGTGTGTCTCTTTTGCAGCTCGGACTTCACGTGGGCGAGTGCCTCAGTGTCAGCAGTAGCAAGGACAAGGTCGTCTACGTACACGAGAATGTAGAACGGCAGCAGAGTAGTGTCAGTGCGTAAAAATAGAGAAGGGTCAGAAGTGGAAGGAGCAAAACCAAGAACATCAAGAGTCGTCCTGAGTGTGTCGTGCCACTCACGGGGTGCCTGGCGGAGACCGTAGACTGGGCGCCGGAGGTTCCACTGGGTACCAGCAGGAAATGACCCAGTGAAGCCAGGTGGGCGGCGCAGCCAGATCTCCTCGTGTAGGCTGCCCTGGAGGAAGGCTGTGCTGAAGTCAAGCGAGTGGAGCTCGTAGTCACGCTGAGCAGCAACGTGCAGCAGTACCCGAAGAGTGGTCATCTTCGGGGTAGGGGAGAAGGTCTGAAAGAAGTCAACTCCCTATCGCTGACTGAAGCCACGTGCAACGTAACGCGCCTTGAAGGCAGGCGGAGAACCCGGCGGCCGCTTCACCCTGAAGATCCACATGCCACTGACGATGTTTGCCCCAGGTGGGGGAACCTCGTCTACGTAGGTGCCTGTGGACTTCCAGGAAGCCATCTCGGCGTCCATGGCTGCCTGCCACTGAGAGGAGTAGGGACCCTCTATCGCCTCTGCGTAAGAGCGCGGGGTCGGGATGTCTGGTGCATCCGGGTCTCCCTCAGGGGCAAGCAGCATGGACACGAGATGAGGTACAGTAGCGGCAAAGCACTCAAACTCCTCTTGTCTGTCCTCAAGAACGTCCGTGCCAAGAGCACACTCACCCCCAACGGACGGAGGACAGACAGACGCAGACGCAGACTCAGCAACAAGACTAGTGGCGTAGTCTAGGCGACAGGCTGCAGCGAAGTCAACCAGCTCAGTAACAAGAGCAGACGCAGCAGTGGACTCAAACAGAGGGTCAGTGACAGCAGTGGCCAGAAAGCGCGTGACAGCTGGTCTAGCAACACGTAGGGAGTCAGACGCAGGGTCCGGACCGGCAGGAAGAGAGGACGCAAGAGGAGACGGCAGAGGGACACGCTGCGGAGCAGTGGAAGGACGCAGAGTCATAGAGTGAGTGCCAGGGACAGGAGGAGGACGCGGACGCGAAACACGACCAGTGCGAACAGGACGGACAGGCGACGTAGAACGAGACTCAGGCGACACAGGACGTGACTCAGGCTCATTACGCTCCGTAAGACCTCTAGTCGGTCCAGAGTAAGGAGAGGGACCAGGCAGTGGAGAGGCCGGCTGTAACTGCGACTGGGACTGGACAGGCGGTGGACTCAGGAAAGGAGGAGTAGGACCAGAAGAAGGCAGGGAACCAAGAACCTGTTGAAGGAGTGGAACGTAGTACGGCCGCGGCCGCGCAGCGCCTCCAGAAACAGCAGAGACAGAACCGGTACCCTCAGCCCCAGGGTCTCCAGTCCCAGCAGCACCTCCAGTAGCTCCAGCAGCTCCAGCACCAGCAGCACCTCCAGCAGCTCCAGCAGCCCCAGCACCAGCAGCACCTCCAGCACCAGCAGCACCGCCAGCAGCTCCAGCAGCACCTCCAGGAGCTCCAGCATCAGCAGCACCTCCAGCAGCTCTAGCAGGAGCAGCACCTCCAGCAGCTCCAGCACCAGCAGCACCTCCAGCAGCACCAGCAGCACCTCCAGCAGCTCCAGCAGTTCCAGCACCAGCAGCACCTCCTGCAGCTCCAGTAGCACCAGCACCAGCAGCACCTCTAGGAGCTCCAGCAGCACCAGCTCCAGGAGCACCTCTAGCAGCTCCAGCAGCACCAGCAGCACCTCGACAGCGCCAAGAGTACCACTCACGAAGCTGCTGTGGAGAGAGGGGCTCCCGCCGCGACGGGACACCTGGAGCACCTCCAGGCTCAGCACGCGCAGGCTCAGCACCTCCAGGCTCAGCACGCCCAGACTCAGCACCCCCAGAATCAGCACCCCCAGGCTCCACACGCTCAGGCTCAGCACCCCCAGTCCCCGCACCCCCAGTCCCCGCACCCGCAGGCTCAGCACCCCTAGCAGCACCTGAGTCGACAGCTACCTCGACCGGCTCGGCAGGGTCTACCTGGGACACACCTGAGGGGGCAGGACCCTGAGGGGGGAGGGGGTCTATCGGGGGAGTACCTGGTGCTAGGAAGAGCGGCGGGGGGGGGAGAGAGGCAGTGCGGTAGGGAAAGAGATGGTAGTAAGACACCGACTCGTCAAACGTGACGTCCTGAGAGGACAGAACACGACGCGAGGTGGGGTGGTAGAACTGCCACCCGGGTGCGTCAAGAGGGAAGCCAAGGAAGACACAGGGAACGACACGGGAGGACAGCTTGTCCGCTGTAGTATCGCGGACAAAAGCTCGAGATCCCCAGACACGGAACGCGGACGCATCACCAACCTTCCCCGTCCACCGCAGAGTAGGTGTGGTCTCCGGCAAGGAGACACGAGGCTAAAGGTTGATCTGATGCGCAGCGTACTGAACCGCGAACGGCCACAGAAAATGGAGAGCAGCCGCATGGATCATGGACGTACGAGCGACGTCCATGACCATGCCAATGCGGCGCTCAGCAATCCCATTTTGCTGTGGGGAGGCCGGAAGCGTGAACGTCTGGCGGATGCCCTCCGCACGACAGAAGGCCCTTAGGAGGTCGGAGGAAAACTCACCACCTCTGTCTGAGTGCAGATGCAGAACAGGAAGGTCAGAGCCGAAACTCTCGTGGAGCTGGCGACGAGTACTGCGGATCCAGTCGATCAACACCTCAGGGACCTCACCCTTGCTGCGCAAGGGGAAGATTGTGGTGTAACGCGAGTAGTCGTCAATGACCAGCAGGAAGTAACGCTCGCGGCAGCAAGGCAGGGCCGCAACATGGGGCGGCTGCAGGGCAGGGGCCACGACGGGCGGCGAAGGCAGGGCCGCGACAGTGGGCGGCTGCAGGGCAGGGGCCGCGACAGTGTGTCTGCAGGGCAGAGGCCGCGACGGGCGGCGAACGGGCCGACGACGGGCGGCAAAGGGGCCGGGACGGGCCGGGACAGGCCGGGACGGGCCGAGACGGGCCGGGCCGGGACGGGCCGGGTCGGGCCTAGACGGGTCGGGACGGGCCGGGACGGGCCAGCGACAGGCGGCGAAGGGCAGCACGGGGCCGCAGTGGGCGGCTAAGGCAGGGCCACGACGCGTGGCAACGGGCCAGCGACGGGCAGCTACGGGCCGGGACGGGCCGGCTGAGGCAGGGCCGCGACGGGCCAGCTAAGGAGGGGCGCGCGACGGCGCAGGTAAGGTAGGCGCGAGGCGCGCTTCGGGCAGGGCAGGAAAAAAAATGTTCGTGGTGGGCCCTAAAAAAAAAATGTTCCCACGAGGGAACCTGCTCAGAATACCATGTTAGAATACGGACCGAATGAATGACTGAATTACCAAGCAGATGGGTACAAGTAGGAAACCTAAAAGTGTTGTACCCTGTATGAACTACCCCACTACATCCTAGATAGACTATAGCATATAAGTTTGACAGCTGCATCCGCATCCGCATCCGCAAAGATATCCGCATCCGCATCCGTGTCCGCCTCCGCAACCGCATCCACCTCCGCTTCATCATCCGCATCCGCATCCACATCCGCCGATGCTCCCGCAGTCACATCCTCAGCCGCACCCGTCGGGGCTAACACCGTCGCTTCCATCGCAACAGCGTCCTCACCATCCGCCTCCGCATTTGCGCCTCCGTCGTTGTTCGAGTCACCAGCGCGCCACTCTTCTACCTCGTCGCCGGAGCCAACCGACCGATTCCACCATTCGTCTTCGTCAATGCCGCCAGCAGGTACGTCATCACCCGACGCGCTGTCGTCGTGCCTGCTCTCCGGCCAATCTTCCTCGCCCTCGTCGCCGTGGTCTTCGTCGCCTACGTCCTCGTCACAGCTCGCCCCTGGAGCAGCCTTTGAGCATCCCGCCATGGATGTCGTCTTGTGCGTCTCGTTGGCCATCGCTACATGGATGTTATCACCGGGCGAGTTGATGCGGCCATAATTGTTGACGTGCACGTGAGGGCGAGGAGACGTTGCGCCTAGGGGGACTTTGCTATGCATGGCTCAGCATGCCGAGAGCAGTGGTTGAGTTAATCTCGACCACCATGAGCACCAAATGAAGCTCCAGGCCGACTACCCCCCCAGCCAGAGTGCCCCCTCCTGAGGCCGCCGAGCCGCTCCTCTACAAGGAATGTCCTCGTAGAGGACAGCACATGACATCTCTCACGATGCCATCGTGCTGCCAGCAGTGTCCTGGAAGCATCCTTGCGCTCCTGGCAGCAAAACGACACTGGTAGCATCATTAGATGCTGCCAGCAGGGAGGGATGTTGCCAGCACAGGCAGATTTGCTGCAACCCTCACGTGGTATATAGTGGCGACACATGCATCACCACTGAGGTCGGCCGAATTCAATGAATCTGGCCCCTGGGTGGTTTCTACACACTTTGTGAATATTACAAAGTTCATTTAAAATTTGTCAATTTATACAAATTATAGGATACCCTAAACCGTCCCAAATACAAGACAACCCAAGCATTTTTTTCTAATGTATAAGTTAAGACATATATGTCTTATATCTGGGCGATGACGGTAGTCTTCATTGTCTGCATCGCTTGCTACTGATAGGAGTGCATAGTCCTTTCACAATTTACTATTCGTAACACCCCCCTTCACTCCTGGCCGTAGCAATTCTTTGTGAAGATAGTGTGTAGAGTTAGGAGCCATAGCTAGGTAAGTCCTAGCTAGGCAAGAGAAGTTTAGGCAAAAGAGGAGGGGTTTTCACTAGCAGCAATGAGGATACATATAGCAAACCCTAGATGGGTTGTACTCGCTATAGAGCACCCCACTACAGGCTAGAGAATAACATTCTGACACACCCCCATAGCCAAAGTGGGGTGTAATCAGTACAATGAGCAAGCAGGTATAGAGCAAGAGTTCACAAAGGTAAGCAAAGCTAGAGCTAATCACAGCGGGCAAGTGAGGAGGAGGAGGAGCTGTGGAGGTAGAGAAGATGGGAGGCAACGACTGAAGCTGCAGAGGCACGGGCACAGGAGCGGCTGACTCAGAGGCTACCGAAGCAAGGGCGACGGACTACTGGAGTAACTGGCTCGGCGGCTATAGAAGAGCGGCAGGAGCAACGGACCCACTGGCGACTGGTGCAGCAGGCTCACTGGCTACCGAAGCAAGGGCGACGGACTACAGGCGCTGCAAGCGACACGACAGGTACCTCCACACAACCTCCTCCAACTGCCCGACACCCTCGACACACACCCACTGCTCAAACCCTAGCTCCACTCCCACGCACCCCCCTAAAACCCTAAACCCCAGTCTCCCACTCATCCACCCACCTCAGCGACAGCTGCAGCAGTGGGAGACAAAGGAGGAGGAGGAGAAGGGCACGGCGCGCACAACGGACACCCCCACAACCACCACCCCCACACTCCTCACCCCCAAACCCTAAAACGGGTGGGATAGGGGCACGAGCGCGGGGGACGGAGAGGGGGGGTAGGCGCGCGCCTCTAGGGCGCCAGAACGGACGGGTGGGGCGAGGGAAGGGGCGTGGCGCGCGCTGCTCCCCTGGGCGCCGCGACGGACGGGCGGGGGGGACGCGCGCGCGGCTCCCCAGGGCGCCGCGACGGCCTGGCGGGGCGCGCGCGGCCTCCCGAGGGCGCCGCGACGAGCTGACGGGGCGCGCGCGGCCTCCCCAGGGCGTCGCGATGACCACGCAGGGCGCCCGCTGGCTCCCCAGTGCGTCGCGACCGACGGGCGGGGCGCTCGCGGGCTCCCGAGGGCGTCGCGACGGACGGACGGGGGGCTCGCGGGCTCCCCAGCGCGCCGCGACGGGCAGGGTGGGGGGCCGCGCGTGCTCCCCAGGGCTCCGCGACGGACGGGCGGGGCGCGCGCTGGCTCCCCCACAGCAGTAAACCGCCGCGCGCCTCGGGGCGCACGGCGGGCAGAAAACCGCCGCGCGCCCCGAGCGCGCGGCGGGATGAAAAATAAGAGGCCGCGCACCACGGGGCGCGCGACACAGCGTAGGGCAGCGGAAGCAGTAGGAGGGCCCACAGGCCAGGAGCGTATGTGCTCTGATTCCATGTGAAGATAGTGTGTAGAGTTAGGAGCCATAGCTAGGTAAGTCCTAGCTAGGCAAGAGAAGTTTAGGCAAAAGAGGAGGGGTTTTCACTAGCAGCAATGAGGATACATATAGCAAACCCTAGATGGGTTGTACTCGCTATAGAGCACCCCACTACAGGCTAGAGAATAACATTCTGACATTCTTGACCCGCTTGACCACTCCGCTGAGTTCGGAGCACTGCTGGTACTGCTGACAAGGCAGTCGCTTTGTGAGGAAGTCAGCTGCCATGTCACCCGTCAGGCAATAGGTCAGATCGACCTTTGCCTTGTCAACTTCGTCCTTGACGAAGAAGTATCGCAGTGCGATGTGCTTGGTGCGGTTGACGAATCCTGGTTTGTTCGCGATCTTGATCGCGCTCTTAGTGCATGCGAAAGGTTGGCGAAGTTGGAATTTTCGCCTCCTATAGGAGCTCTTGTAGATAGAGCCCTTCGCGAACATGATAGAGCCCTTCACTGCTGTCACGGCGATGAATTCAGCTTCCGCCGATGATAGGGCAACCAGTTCCTACTTCTGCAAATTCCAGAAGATGGGCCCTATTGGTTCGAGGCGGAACAGGAACCTGGTTCTGGACCGTTGATTGTCGGGGTCAGCAGCATGATCGGCGTCCATGTAGCCGATGAGGTTGAAGGAGGGGGTCGTGACTGTGGAGTAGCACAACCCAATGTTGGGCGTGGAGTTGAAGAATTGCAAGGCGCGCTGAAGATCTAGAAGATTTTCGGCCGTTGGTTTGCGAGAATATTGGGCCAGCTGGCTCGCGATGTAGGAGAGGCATGGCCTGCACGTCACTGAGGCAAAGAGCAGGCACCCTAGCTGCTGCAGGTAAGTGTGAAGTCCTGCAGGGGACAGGGTTTTGTTGTCAGGTTTGTAGTTCGGTCCGGGCGTGCGGTAAAGGGTGGAGAGTGGTGTAGGGGAGATGTTGAACCGCTTCTCAAGTGTTTCAGCGTACTTGGCAGCTGAGAGATGAATGGCCTCTGGTGCGTAGGTGTTGTTAAGGCCCGTGAACTGCTTCACGGCATGGTTGGTGGTGATGTTGACGCGCATTGCCAGGTTCGTCTCGAACTGGTCAGCTAGCGTGCTGCTGGTACCTGTATAGAGCACGTCGTTGCCATACACGGTGAGCAGGATGTAGTCGCCACAGAAATGAAGGCGATACATGCCTTGGTCATGCGGTAGCTGCTAGAATCCTATCTTGAGTAGGATTTTGTGTAGGTGCTGCTGCCAGAGCCGTGGTGCTTGCTTTATCCCGTAAAGCGATTTCTTCAGCTCGCAGACGCGTGGGTCCCCTTCGCCGTAGGTGTGCGGCTGCTCCACAAAAATCACTGCATCCACCAACGCATAGAGAAATGCGTTCTTCACGTCGATCTGGCGGAGAGGTAGGTGTCTCGTCGCGGCGATGGCGAGCAAGATTATGACGGAGGTGTGACGGCTGACTGGGACGAAGGTTTGGTCAAAGTCGATGCCATCCCTCTAGTCGTAGCCGCGTACCACCCAGCGTGCTTTAAAGCGCTCGATCGTTCCGTCTGCTGCAGTCTTCACGCGAAAGACCCATTTCCCCGAGAGCACCCTCCTTCCTTTGATTGTTGCGCGGTCGATGAGCACCCAGGTTTCACGCAATTCTAGCGCCTTAATTTCTGCGTCCATGGCTTCGCGCCACTCATTGATGTGTGGTCCCGTCAGAGCTTGGCGTGGGTTCTTCAGCTCGATGATGCGAGGATCTGTGGAGGTAGCGGTGTGTAGGCCAAGTAACTGCAGCCCAGAGTCAGTGCTATAATGACGATGCTGCGGGACGACCTCTTGTACGTCGTCATCGTCGCTCTCTGGCTCAGGTGGTGGTGGTGGCACGGGGTCCCTGCTGCTTCTTCCCGCATGTCATGGAGGCGAGTCATCGCTATTGTCGTTGTCGTCATCGTCTCCGCCGATGTTGGGAAACTCGCTCACGTTTTCCAGCTCGAGGATAGCAGCGGCAGCTTCATCCTCAGGTGTAGCGTAGCTGTGCCCGTCATTCGCGTAGACCCGGTTTGCGTTCGCCTACTCGTCCTCGCGGTACTGAGCGAGGTTGAGTCGCTCGTAGAAGATAACGTCGCGCGCGTTCGTAACGTTCTAACTGAGCAGGTCCAGGATTATCCACGCCTTGTGCCTAGGTGAATGCCCCAGTGTGCGTGGCTTGCAAACTTACCGATGGTTGAGGTCGGGGGGCGATACTGCACCATGCACCCCAACACGTGGAGCATGGAGGTATCGCCCTTCTTGCTCGTCCACTTGACATGCGGCGACATGTTCCCCGTGATAGCTGTGGTAGAGAGGAGATTGTGCACTCGCATGGCGTGGTCCATCGCATATGGCCAGTACGTTGGGGGAAGCTTTGACTGCTTCAACAGCGCACGCACCTTCGTCATGAGGGTGCGGTTGGTGCGCTCAGTGACACCCCGCTGCTGATGTGCATAGGGGAGGGAAATGTGGTGAGAGATTCCTTTCTGCGCCAAGTAGTCTTGCAGCTCCTTGCTGCGGAATTCAGCTGCGCCGTCTGTTTGCCAAGTTTGCAACTTCTTCCCGGATTGCCGTTATGCGTGCGCCAGCCAAAGGCGGAAGACCTCGTACGCCCTGCTGCGGAACTGCACGTTCGCGATCCACATATAGCGGGTTCCCGCTTCGACGAAGGTGAGTGTGTACCCCTCGTCGTTGAGCCCGCAGTGGCCGACAACAAGGAAGTTGCTGTACACCTTGTGAAGTTTGGGGTAGCGATTGGTTCCAAGTTCCAGCAGCGGAAACGGCCGATGACTTAGTGCGGCTTCGGGACACACGGTGTAGTTGCGCGGCTGTGATGTTGTTCTAACTTCGGAACTGTCAGGGTGCAGAAGTGCGCCAGGTGCGAAGACTCCTGCCTCGATGCAGTTGTTCAGCGTCACACGCGAGGGGTGACCAAGGCGCTGGTGCCATAGGTCGTCGTTCGCACGGAGTCCAGAGGTACGCATCTAGCGCGCGCGTACTGCTTCAGGGTCTTCTTCAAGCACTGGGGTAGGTTCTGCTGGCGCTTCTTCTTCTAACGCTTCTTCGCTCGCCGTCGTCAGCATTAGCCTCAGAAATTCCCTGTCGGGAATCACGAAGAGAGGAGTGTTGGTCCCAGGGATTGTTCCGGGGACAAGAGTGGGCTCGCGTGGTTCGGGATCAGGTCCATAGACTATGTGACGTGGGGTTGAGGGCTCATTACTTCAGTCGATGGTGTCCCAAGGGTCGCGATGCGGTTGAACGTTAGCAGGAAGCGGCGTGGGGGCAGGAAGGCGTGGAGGGCGACCGAGAGGAACAATAGGAGGTTCAGATTGTGTTCCAGGGCACGAACACCATCCGAAGTTCCCCCATCCGAACTTCTTGGGGCTCGGGATGGTATCTGTGTGGGGCAGGCCCCCAATCTGGACATCATCTGGGGTCGCAGGGTGGATGGGAACGGTCGCCTGCGTCGTCTAACCATGAACTGGTTTGGGGTGATTCGCGCCCAATAAAAAATGCCAGAGAGTGTCGTAGAGTAGACTGCCAAACCGCCAGCACTGACTGCGCGGACAATTTTAGAAATTTGTATGTTGGCTGCCTGTGTGTATCGAGTAGGGAGTTCAAGTACACTTGCGTGGTTTTGGTTATTGTACAATCGACTCAGGTGCGGGGCAGCGACAAAAACTATTCGTGACGTTGTTGGAACACGTACACAGCCTGTCCAGTTCATTGGCCCAATCAAACAGCGACATGGGCCTAAACCCACTGTAGCAGATAGACATGCAAGGCAGTCGCAGGTTCCGTAGCCATCAGATTCAAGGTGTCCAGATGCCGGACCGCGTGGTGTATCATTGAGCTTCAGTTTACAACATTGCGGACCGCGTGGGGAAACTTCGGATGGTGTCCATGCCCTGGAATACGCCCTCAGACTCCTCTGTTTCTTTCGTTTCCCCGCTTTGCTCTTCTCAGGAAGCTCCCCATCCTTTGCCGGAAGTGCCCCATCTGCCAGTAGAGCCGCCAGTTGCGGCGCCCCATCCGCCGCCAGCATCTGCCCAGGTACCTCCCGTGTTGCCCCAACCGCCGGTGTCGCTCGTTGCCCAGCCGACGTTGCTCCCCCACCCCCTTTCATTGGAGGCGCCTTCTTCCTCTTCTGTGCCCCATGCGCTGCACGCGAAGGTTCTGCGTACTTTGGCGATGCTATTTTGGCGAAGTTCTTTTGCTTCGCGGTGCGCCAACTCCTCTTCTTGTGCGATGGTAAGTTTCTTCGTACGGTCGCGCCAGTGGGGGTAGACCTTCATGAATTCTTCCTTCGTGTAGGGGCGCGCCACTCCTTGCGCATCGAAGATTCCGTGGCCTATGCTACGTAGGACCCCTTCGAGGCGCTGTGATGCCGGTCCAGGCAGGGGATCTTGCGGAGTCCCGAACACGTTGCGCGTTGCAAATTCGAGCTCCAGGGTTGACATCCCTTCTTCAGGCGGCGCGAATCGCCCAACTTCTCTTATCGCGGCTAGCCCTCGTCCTGCTACGGCTTTCGTCGATGCACTCGGCGTGTGGAAGTCTCTACAGATGCCATCAGGGTTAAGATCGTGCAGCGCGCCTTCGCGCTTGTGTGCGTGATGTGGCACCCAGGGCCTCCCGTCAAGATGTTTCAATTTGGAGCGATGGATGTGCTTGAAACGGAGCGAGATGATATCGATGAGCTCATCGGTGTCGCCGCTGCAGTCGGGAATGTCGAAGTCGAGGACGTACACCCCGTTCTTGGAGTGTGCTCATCCGATCTGCTTGCACGGCTTGTTCGGTGCAGTGTAGTGCAGGAGGATGTCGCGGGTCTTGAGGTCGGTCCCGAGTTCGAATTCGAAATCCGTGAGTTGTGCCGCCGAGAGAAGGTTGAATCCCAGATTCTGCACGATTAACACATCGTTCAACGTGATGTGTGTCCTGCTCCCGTGTGCCTTGAGGACGACGATCCCTTGTGCACTTGCGCGCAGACGGTTGTTGTTCGCCACGGTGATGTAAGTATCCGTGGGAGTGGAGACGGCATTGGATATGAGACGCGAAGATCCCACCATGTGCTATCCATCTATCCACGCGAAGCCCTGCGTTGTAGTGCATGTTGTCGTCGTGCGCGAGCAGTGCAAATCGCGGCGTGACGATGTGCGAGGTGTCAAACTTCAGGAATTGTTCACGCGGAATCTAGTCAATCAGTGCCGCCCGTGAATCGGATACATGCGGGGCTTTCAAGCAGCGGGATTGGAAGATTCCAATCCTGGTCATCGTCGTCACTGAAGTCGTGTCGAGGGGAAAACGGATTATTGCCCGTGAACGCCCTGATCGGATGACGTGCTGGCTCGGGTGGCGGCGTGCGCACGCGGGGACGACGGGTTCCGCTCGTATGGGTCATCGTCATGTTGCTGATGACATTCCGTACGGGTGCAAGTTGCGACGGGTGCTGTTGCTGGTGTTGAACCGTTGGGTTCGGGTTGCGTGATGGGGGCTGATAGCCCTGGCTTGACGCGCATCCTGCCGTGCGTCTTGTCGGCCGGCCAAAATGCTCGGATTGGACTGGCAAGGGGCAGAGCGGAATTTACATCGCTCGGCCAGATGCCCGGAATTTATGCAATTTTTGCAGTAAAGGCGATGCGGTCGTCGTTCTCGTCGCGGCGCTAGTCGCTGCTGATCCATGTCCCTTTGTTCGATGAGAAGGGCCGCGCATAGGGCGGCTTCCAAGATATCCCCCTGTTGCCTGTGGAGCGCCTTGCAGGGTCCCCATTCTGGGCCGAGTCCTGTGAGCACGATGTTCACGAAGATTTATTCTAAAATCAAGCTCCCGAGTTTCGCGATTTGATCGCGTAAGCTCCGGCAACGATTGATGTAGGCATTTGCCTTCTCCCCTTGTGCCATCTTTGTCTCCAGTAGCTGCTGGAGCAGGCTGCTTGATGACACCGAGTCCTTTGGTTGATACACACATGCCGCCAGGCTTCAAAGGCTGGAGCGGGGGATGTATTGTAGGAACGTATTCCCAGCTGCTCCGTCGGCGACATGTTGTGAGGAAGCACGCCATGAGTGATTCACTGTAATATTGTGCCTTGGCGTCGTCAGTGTCGGCCGTTGGTCCCGCGTAGCTCCCGTCAAAATAATGAAAAATCTGCGCGTTTTGCAGGAGCAGCTCCAGCTCGAAGCTTCATGAGTAAAAGTATCTGCGTCAAAGCAGGTGCTTGTCTTTTTTTTTTTTTTTTTATGCTCAAAAACATTGATTGAACTGAGAGAATTGCTTCATCGCTGGGACGGGAAGTCTTGAGTGTTGAACCATTTGTGTTAAGGGAGAAGGTGTGCGGGGCGATATCGTGGCCATTCTCGGCCGGTTGAGAGGGTTGGGAAGATGTTCGCGCGTTGTCATTCCGCAATGTCTGGAGCCATTTCTCCAGAGTCGAGAGACGTTGGAGCAGTTGTTCGAGTGCGACGGAACTGATCGTCGTCGTCTCCTCGTTTGTCGCACTCGGGTTGGCTTGCGCTTCAGCGATCAGATTCGTCTGACCTCCAGATCTTCCGGCCATCCTTACGCGTGAGCATGTGCCTGACGCCACCTTAGTTCGCTGAAGATTTCGGTGGTGGCGATGCGAAGGATTCCTGAGTCGCTGTCATACCTTGTTGCGAGAAGTTTGATCGTGCCTAGGATCACCTCAAGAAGGTTCGCAGAGAGTGTGTTGCAACGGAAGTATTGACCTCAGGTCAGAGTGAATATAAAATGACTGAGATGATAAAAACATACAAATACATTCGTTTATATAAGAGTACAAGGGAATACGAAACGGCCTAGACTAGCCATGTACTCTAAGGGGTACATTCCCTTATTGCAGCGAATCCCAACCGTGCGACTCCAGACGGTTACGATCTGTTCCCGCCAGAACCCTCGCCACTGTAGCTGCCCGATGCTTCTGCTCTGACGGTCGCTGCCTAACCGTACGCGACTCTTCGCGTCATTCCGACTTTTCGCCTTCGTACTCTTCATTATGTGCCTCGCTTGCTGTTAGAAGTGCCTAGTCCTTTCACAATGTACTATTATTCATAACAATATGGTAAGAGGTTCGCTTGATAAGAGGCCGTAGGAACACACCCTTAGAGCGTGTTCCTACGGCCTCTAGTCGGGCTGCCCTTTTAGCAAACTTTGTCCTTTGAGCGATTTCGTTATAAACACTGTTTTTCAAACTTGAAACAAACCAGTGTTGCGCGATGAATTGGGCGCGCGAAAGCTTTCACGTGTTAAAGGACCCTGTTTTGTCGGGTGTGAAGCATACGAAAGAATTTCAGCCACCAAACGCACGTTACAATCGCCTGTGATGTGTCAGGATTCACAATTGTTCCTTTCCAACCTTTCGGGGGGGGTTGCGCAGTGCCACGTCACCCATACATTTTGAAGCGCAATTCGCCAATCAACAAAAAAGGAACAATAAAAATAGTGTTTAAACTGAAGCATTAGTGTTTGAGGCGCGTCTGACAAGGGGCCAGCCTGACTAGAGGCCGTAGGAACACGCTCTTAGACATACGCAGATTCACAACAACCAGATCCTGCATGCTGTTGTTCAAAGATTCTTCCTAGCCAGCCATACTGTGCTTGCCTTTAATCTTTGGTAGATTCCCCTGGTTTAGCAGTCTAGAATGTTAAGATCTGGTTTAGGAGTCTTGAATTTCGGTGCCCTTTTGAGCTGTTAGTACAGATGCTAGGCCAGCCAGCCAGATAATGTAAATATCTGGATCCGGCAGGACATAGAGCAGAAAATGAGTGCTTGCTTGGGATGCACCCACAACACAACATTAGAATACATGAAGGTACGTGTAAATCTTGGTGTTTTTCTGAGCTCTTGTCACTTGCTCTTAGATCCATCCAGCAGGTTGCAATTTGCAATACACTTACGGTATGTTCTTGCTTCTCGGGCTTACGGTAAGTTAAAGCTTTTGAATGAAATCCGATATTGTGGTAACCACCTCATCCACTTTATTACTCAAGGAGTGGTCAGCTCCAGCTATCAGGGCAGGGGTGGCACCACCCATAGCAGCACAGAGCCTGGGGGGTGGTTGGGTCAACAATGGCATGAAAAGGTGGTGTCATTGTGGTAACCACATCATCCACGCTGTTACTCAGGGAGTGGTGGGGTCCAGCAATGAGAGCAGGGGTGGCACCACCCACAGCTGCACAGAGCCTGAAGGAAGGAAGGGTGGTGGTGGGATGAGCAACGGCATCAGATGGTTGGGTTCTTGTCCACTGTGTTACTCAGGGAGTGGTGGGAGCAGGGGTGCCACCACCCACAGCTGCACAGAGCACAAAGAAAAAGCCTCCAGCAATCAGAGCAGATTGTCCAATGCCTTTTAACGCTTGACGCTCCAGCCAAGGAGCATCACTTCCCACCGAGGTGACTCAAAAGTCACCTCAAATGGTGAACCTTAACAGGCAAAGTGACAAGTCACTCCAGCCAGGGGGCGTCACTACCCACCTAGGTTGAAACCTTTTCAGGCAAGGTGACTATTGGGTCGACTCAAGAGTCACCTCAAGTGGAATTCGCACAGGAAATGAAAGGGATGGAAGTAGTTGGAACGGTACTTCTGTAACAGCTTCTCCTTGTCTATGGTTCTTGGCACGTATTGATCCTTGCGGGTAGAGAGACGACTTTTGAGGCGCCTCAAAAGAGAAGGATGATAGAAACTTGAAAACTTACCTCTGTAACAGCTTCTCCTTGTCTATGGTTCTTGGCACGTATTGATCCTCCCCTGATAGAATCACCTGGGTGGAAAATAACATGGTGATTTCATGGATGGGGGAGCATGGTATAAGACTGGGTACATGTATAAATTCCCTGATCTTACCATCATTGTCATGCGCCCATGCACCCATGCGCCCATGCGCCCATGCGCCCATTCGCCCACGCACCCATGTGCCCATGCACCCATGCCCCCATGCACCCATGCCCCCATGCACCCATGCGCCTATGCGCCCATGCGCCTATGCGCCCATGTGCCTATGTGCCCATGCGCCTATGCGCCCATGCGCCCATGCGCCTATGCGCCCATCCGCCTATGCGCCCATGCGCCCATTCGCCCATTCAACTCCCCACAAGTCACCACAAGCTAATCCTCTCGCCATGCACGGCCATGTGCCCCAGTCGCTCCTTCAACTCACCACAAGCTAACCCTCTCACCATGCTCACACACCACCATCTCATCTCACCATGCTCACACACCACCATCTCATCTCACCATGCTCACACACCACCATCTCATCTCACCATGCATGGCCATGAGCCCATGTGCCCCAGTCGCTCCTTCAACTCTTTATCCGAAAAGTCTGAACTGAACATGTCGTCGTCCCCTCCCGTGCATGCAAGTGAGTGGAACCTGAGAAGTGAGAGGGCAGGTTGGAACATCGGATGGCATATGGCAATGGGAGGGCAGACGGGAGGGCAGATGGGAGGGCAGATGAGAGAGTAGAGGGTAGATGAGGGTAGATGAGGGTAGATGAGAGGACAGGTATAGGCAACTTGCAAGTCAGGGAGAGGATGCAGCAAGAAGGGCAAACGTGGAGTATGCCAGAGTTACTTTTGAGGATTCTCAAGAGAAATCTCAGGAGGATTCTCAAAAGTATCTTCAACACGAAAGGCAGTAATTTCTGCCTTTGTTGCAGGCTCCTTTGCTGGCTTGCTAGACCCATTTTTTAGTCGACTCAAAAGTTCTCAAAAGTCTCCCCAACACAGAAGGCATTGGACTACCCTCGTTGCAGGTTCCTTGGCTAGCTAGCTAGACCCATTTAATAGTCGAACCACATGTACACGTGAGTTGATTCTTCAGATGTCTCAAAATCCGGCTGGCTTGCCAGATCCACAGGTTCCAAAGCTGGCCTGCCAGACCCACCTGTACGCCGTGATTGGTGCGAGCGGGTCGGCGCTTCTTGGCATCATCTCGGCGCCTCTGCCGCCCGCAATCATGGCATGCGCCGCCCGTTTCATCTCCTCAAATGCTTCATCCGCTCCTTTGGCGCCCTCCCTCGCCTGCTGTTCCATGCACTCCCTGTCACTCGTTGGCGCCTGGCGGGGGGAAGGGAGGGAAGAAAGAGATATGGGGAAAAGTGTGCTTTCTCCCTCCCGAGATCATGGCTTGAGCCACCCGCTTCATCTCCTCAAAAGCCTCCTCCGCTTCCCTCTCCCCCTCCCTCGCCTGCTGCTCCATGCACTCCCTGTCACTCGTTGGTGCCTGGTTGGGGGAAGGCAGGGAAGAAAGACATATGGTATGGGAGAGATCATGGCTTGAGCCACCCGCTTCATCTCCTCAAATGCCTCCTCAGCTTCCCTCCCCCCCTCCCTCGCTTGCTGCTCCATGCACTCCCTGTCACTCGTTGGGGCCTGGTTGGGGGTGAAAGGGAATGTGTGGGGGATGGGAATTCATGGCTAGTGCCGCCTGTTTCATCGCCTCAAATGCCTCCTCAGCTTCCCTCCCCCCCTCCCTCGCCTGCTGCTCCATGCACTCCCTGTCACTCGTTGGCGCCTGGCAGGGGGACGAAACAGAAGGAAGCGAGACTAAGATGTGATGAACAGGCTTCAATGACTGTGCTTTGTCACCTGCTGCTCGCTGGAATGTCTTTTAATAAGAAACTAGGATCTCTGCTGAGAACACCTGGAAAACCACCTGGCGGACACCTGGAAATCATAACCTGGAATCAAAATTGATGGCACTTGGAAAACCACCTGGCGGCACCTGGAAAACCACAAAATGCATCGAAGAATAATCGGTGGAAACAATATGGCATCACCTGGAAAACCACCTGGCGGCACCTGAAGAATGGCGGCTTTGACTGCGCTGCGATGGGTAGCTTTAGTGCTCTTGAGATATGCCACTATGTCCTGATGGGGGGACGGAAGGGGAAGGGTGGGGGGGGGGGGGGGGGAGAGAGTGGGAGAGGTATACCACACTGCACTGCACCGCACTGTACCCTTCTGAGGCCAATGCTGTGCTACGTTGGCAGATACGCCTTGGGCAGGGTTGCGTACCACGTATATACGCTTGCGTATATACGTGATACGCTAATACGCTCGTATTTCTTGGAAATACGCCCGGGCAGCCCGCCGAAAAAAAAAAATCGAAATTGAAAATTTTCGCGAATGTTTTGCGACTTCGCGATTTGTTACCGCAAAGTCGCACATCGCCCAACCCACTTCTGAAATTCAAATTTTGAGCTCCAAACCTCCCACCACCACCCCAACCACACACCTGTCAGAATATTATGTTTCTCTAGTCTGCAGTGGGGTACTCTATAGTGAGTACAACCTTTTTAGGGTTTGCTATATGTATCCCAATGTTTGCTAGTGAACCTCTCACTTCCGCTCCATTCTTTCTCATTCCTGTTTCTTTCTTCACATGGTATCAGAGCTAGTTTCGATCCTTCCTCGGGCCCACCACTTAAACTTTTTTTTTACTGCCCTGCTGCCCGAAGCGCCCTTCGCGGCCCCTTCGCGGCCCCTTAACGGCCCCTTCGTGGCCCCTTAGCGACCCCGTCGCGGCCCTTCGTGGCCCCTTAGCGACCCTGTCGCGGCCCTTTGTGGCCCCTTCGCGACCCTGTCGCGGCCCTTCGTGGCCCCCCATTCGTGGCCCCTTAGCGACCCCGTCGCGGCCCTTCGTGGCCCCTTAGCGACCCTGTCGCGGCCCTTTGTGGCCCCTTCGCGACCCTGTCGCGGCCCTTCGTGGCCCCCCATTCGCGACCCCGTCGCGGCCCTGTCGCGGCCCCGTCACGACCTAGCCCCGGCCCTGCCCCGTCGCCCGGCCCTGCCCCGTCGCCCGACCCTGCCCCGTCGCGGCCCCACGTCACGGCCCCCCGTCGCGGCCCCCGTCGCGCCCCCCCCCCCCCCCCCCCGTCGCGGCCCCCGTCGCGCCCCCCCCCCCCCCCCCCGTCGCGGCCCCCGTCGCGGCCCCCCGTCGCAGCCCCACGTCGCGGCCCCCCCGTCGCGGCCCCCCCCGTCGCGGCCCCCCGTCGCGGCCCCCGTCGCGGCACCCCGTCGCGGCCTCCCGTCGCGGCCCCTGTCGCAGCCCCTGCCCCGGCCCTGCCCCTGCCTTGCCGCGGCCCCTGTCGCGGACCCTGCCCCGGCCCTGCCCCGGTCCTGCCCCTGCCCTGCCCCGGCCCTGCCCCGACCCTGCCCCGGCCCTACCCGGCCATGTCGCGGCGCACCCGGGGCCCGCGCCCCGCCCCCCCCGCCCCTCTTTTCCCGTCGCCCGTCGCGGCGCCCTAGGGGGCCGCGCGCGCCCCCCCCCCCCCCCCGTACCCTCCCTACCCGCCATCCCGCCCTGCCCTGTGTTAGGGTTTGGGGGTGGCGAGTAGGGGGTGGCGGGTGTGTGGAATCCCCTGCTCCTCCTCCTCCTCTGTCTCCCACTGCTGCAGCTGCCGCTGAGGGGGGTGGGTGTGTGGGAGCCGATGGAGTGGTGCTAGGGGGTGGGTGTGTGGGAGCTGACGGCGTGGTGCTAGGGTGTGGTGTGTGAGCAGAGTTAGAGGTGCAGCAAGGGGTGTGTGAAGGGGGGTGGGACAGTTGGGGGAGGTTGAATGGAGGCGGTCGTCGTGTCGTCAGCAGCACCAGTAGTCCGGGGCGCTGCTCCGGTAGCCCAGTCGTAGCCAGCTGCGCCATTCGCCCGTGGGTCCGTTGCTCCTGCCGCTCAGAGTTAGCCGCCGAGCCAGTTACTCCTGTAGTCCGGGGCGCTGTTCCGGTAGCCACTGTGCCAGTGTGACTCCTGTTGCCCGTGTGTCTTTAGCTTCAGCCGTCGCCTCCTATCTCCTCTCCTCTTACAGTCCCGCCTCCTCCTCACTTGCCCTCTGTGATAGCCTCTAGCTTGGCTTATAATTGTGAACTTTAAACTGTTGCTTGTGCTCAGAATGTGTGGTGACATTGTGATCCACCCTGAGCTTATTTTGCTTTGCTTCTTGTGCTGATTACACCCCACTTTGACTATGGGGGTGTGTCAGAATATTATGTTTCTCTAGTCTGCAGTGGGGTACTCTATAGTGAGTACAACCCTTTTAGGGTTTGGTATATGTATCCCAATGTTTGTTAGTGAACCTCTCACTTCCGCTCCATCCTTTCTCATTCCTGTTTCTTTCTTCACAACACCACCCCACCAAACCTCTCATCTCCAACCATCCCTCTCAAATGTTGTTCAGCAACTCGTCTACTCATATACTGAATGACGAGTTCCTTTCTGTCATTCAGTTTCCGTAGTCGTTTTCATTCCCGTAGCTCTCTTCTCCCGTTTTTCCTCATGGCGTCTAACTCCACCCCTCCTACTGCGACGAGCAATGTTGCCTCTGTTCACGAGTCCAATAGCGAAATCAATACGGAGCCTGTTGAGGCTGGCCTTTCGAACCCCATTTTGAAACATTTCCTTATTCCGTACCATACCAAAGGCACTCCCAAGATGTGTAAGTTTTGTGACTTCACGTTTGAGGGCGGAACCACTCGTTGCGCGGTTCACCTGGCGAAATGGAAAGGGCAGGGTGGACGCCCTGTCCGGCTTTGCAAGAAGGTGTCCCCGGCAGTCAGTGAAGAAGTGCGCGGCATGTACGAGGAGAAGGCGGAAAAGCAGGGCGTCAAACGAGGGGCGGCCGCTGCAGCAATTGACTCCGCGCTGGGCGCGGTCACTGGTTCTTCAGAGAAGAAGGGGAAGATTACGTCCTTCTTCGGCGATGAGGCAGCATGCGCCAAGGAGGACGCGGATAACGCCCTCTGCTTTTTTATCGCGGCGTTGAGACTTCCCGAGCGCATCGCGGACGACCCGGTGTTCCGTTACGCAGTCCAGTGCATTGCGCGCGCTGGACCGGGGTACGTCCCCCCCAATAGGCACTTCATTGGAGGGGCGGGCTTGAAGAAGGTGCGGCAGAAACTGGAGGAGGCGCTCGCCCCCGTTGCCGCGAGCTGGAAGCGTGACGGGGTCACCGTGTCGTCGGACATGATGACTGACCGTTGTGGCCGCCCGCATGCCAACGTGCTCCTTGTCAACGACTCCGGCGCAGTTTTCGAGCAGGCGGTCGACTGCCACATGGAGTCGAAGACCGGGGGTTACATCGCAAGCCTTCTCCGCCCCGTGATTGATAAGGTGGGGCCGGAGAATGTGGTGGCGATCTGCACCGATGGGGGCAGCAACTATGCCTCGGCAGCCAGGAAAATTGCAAGCACATGGCCGCACATTGAGCATGTGCCATGTGCCACGCATGTCCTCGACCTTATGATGGAAGACGTGGGCAAGATGGGATGGGCGAAGGGGCTCGTGGAGAAGGGGGGGATGATGATAAACTTTGTGCGCAACCACCACTTCACCCGTGCATACATGAAGAAGGGTGGGGGGAAACAGGTGCTTAAGCCCGCGGGGACCAGATTTGGGACGCAGTATATAGCTCTGGCCCGGCTATGCGAGGTGAGGGGTGGGCTGGCGAAGATGGTTCTCAGCGACGAGTGGAATGAGTGGGCAGCGGCGGACAAGGACAGGAAGATTGTAGCCGACAAGTTCAGGGCTGCCGTGATGGATGAGGAGTGGTGGGGGCTGGCGGGGTTTTTTACCTCTCTCATGGCGGTGCCGTTCAAGGCCATGCGGGCCACGGACTCCTCGGCGAAGGGGATGATGGGGAAGATGTATGATATCATGCTTCAGCTTACCGAAGACATGAATGACAAGTTGGACGAGGCAGACGACTATTTGACTCGGGCGGAGAAGGTAGATATCACCAAGATTGTGAAGGACAGGTGGGACAACTCCCTTGCCTGCCCCATGCATGTGGTTGGCCGGATCCTGAATCCGGTCAACCAGGTGGAGGGAATTTTCAGGAACGATGTGGAGTGCACGCGAGTGTTCAAGGCCTACATCGAGCGCCACTACGACAACAAAACCTTCAGGCGTGGCAAGGATGGCGCCCCTCGCCGCTCCTCCCTTGTGCTGCAAGAGGCATTGCTGGCCTACATCAACATGGAGGGCAGCTATGGCACGCCGGGCGCCATATCTGCAAGGGAGGCAGTGAAGAAGGGGGAGATGAGCATGGTGCAGTGGTGGTCGTGGCACAGCACCGAGTACCCTGAGCTGGCCGCCCTCGCATGCCGGGTTCTCACTCAGCCCGTCTCGGCTTCCCCATGCGAACGTGGCTGGGCGCAGTGGGAAGGCGTCCACACCGCCCGCCGCAACCGCCTCGGGTCCGCCAAGTGTGCGGACCTCGTCTACATTGCGCACAACTGGAACGTTGTGCGCAATTGGTACAAGAAGGATGGGGGCAGCACGATTGTGCCCGGTAACATCCCGGATGCCCCAATCCCTCGCGGCTACAACATGGACGAGGAGGAGGATGACCTGCTGGGGGCGGAAGGAGAGGATGCAGTTCTGGCGGATGAGTATGGGGCAGGGGTGGTGTTGGAAAAGCCCCGCAAGGAACTCGGCTGTGTGGAGGCTAGCTAGAGGGTGGGGTGGGGATGTATGGGGTGGGGAGAAGTAGCCCCAAAGATGTATCTCTGGATATTTATGAAATTAAATTATGACATGTGTGTTTGGGAAACATAACCCCCCCCCCCCTTGAACAGGTTTTTTTTAGCCCTGCCCGGGAAAAAAGTTTTACCTGCCCGCCCAGCGTATTTTTACGTATCAACGCCACCCCTAGCGTACCGCGTATATACCCAGCATATAATACGCTAGCGTATTATACGCGATACTCGTATCTGGCAACGTAGATGCTGTGGTGGGTGCAGAGTTAGGGCTCTTGAGATATGCCACTATATCCTGATATGACAGGGGTGGGGGAAGACACGTGGGGGAGGGGAGGGAGAATTATTATACAAACCACACTGCACCGCACAGCATCCCTCTGACATGACAGCAATGCTGCGGTGGGTGCATCTAGCGCTGTTGAAATAAATCACCATGTCCTGAAGCAGGGACATGGGGAGACATGTAAGAGAAAGGGAAAGGAGAGAGATGTGTGCTGATCGGGGGTAGTGCACTGCTGAATCTGTTCTTTGAGAATTCTCAAAGAAGGGGTAATCCACTCCTCTGCACTGCCTTAGCGTTCTTGAGATATGCCACTATGTGCTGCTGGGGGAAGACATGTGGGGCAGGGGGGAGAAAAGGAAAGATATACCACACTGCACCGCACTGGACCCCTCTGGCATCAACACTCTGAGGGGTGCATTTAGCTCTCTTGAGATATGCCACCACGTGCTGATGGGGGGAGGGGAGGGAAGGAAAAAGGGGGGTGGGAGAGTGGGAGAGATACGCGATACTGCACCGCACTGCACCCCTCTGATGTCAACGCTGCGGTGGGTGCACCTAGGGCTCTTGAGAAAAGGGATGGGGGGAAGGGGGGGAACGGAGGGGGGGGATAAAGACAACGCATTGCTCTTCTCCGCTCTCATGTGCTCTTCTCCACTCTCATGTGCTCTTCTCCGCTCTCATGTGCTCTTCTCTGCTCTCATGTGCTCTTCTCCGCTCTCATGTGCTCTTCTCCGCTCTCATGTGCTCTTCTCCGCTCTCATGTGCTCTTCTCCGCTCTCATGTGCTCTTCTCCGCTCTCATGTGCTCTTCTCCGCTCTCATGTGCTCTGAACTGCTGCTGTGGGTGCATCCTACAATCTGAGAGATCCCACTCTGTCCTGATAAAGGAGGAAGGAAGGGGGGCAGCAAGTGGGGAAGGGGAGAAAGGAGGAACTCCACAGGAAGGAGAATATTGTTTGAAGGAGGGGGTGGGGGAAGGGAGACATCTGAGGTGGAACAAATTGGGAAGCTGGAGTGCCGGAATGCAAAGGGAGAAGGGAGGAGTGTGGGGGACAGAGAGGCAGGAAGCATGGGGCATGCTGGATATGGGGAGGGGAGACGTGGCACATTGTACTTTGCTAAATTCACCTGGCATGCCTTGTCCTTCTGTTGTGTGCACCTGACGAACCATCGCCTTCTGTTGCAATCTCCTGGCAGGGCGTTCTGTTCAGTTAACCCGAAATGTCATTTTCCTCGGTAGATCCTCCTGGCATGCCGTGTTCTCTGTTGTATTCACCTGATACGCTGGTTCTCTGTTGTATTCACCTGACACATAGGTCCTCTGTTGTCACCTGGCACGAGAGTCCTCTGTTGTATTCACCTGAAACGCAGGCCCTCTGTGGTATTCACCTGAAACGTCAGGTCCTCTGTTGTATTCACCGGACACGCAACTCCTCTGTTGTATTCACCTGGAACCTCATGTTCCTCCGTTATATTCACCTGACGCAGCTCCTCTGTAGTATTCACCTGGCACACCATGTTCTCTGTGGTATTCACCTGGCAGCCCGTGCTGTGGCCGACCAGAACGACCTCCGAGGCGTGGTACCGCCTGATGATGTAAGCGATGAGCTCATCTATTTCGGCAGCATCCTGCCATGGGGCATGGAGCATAGAGCGTAAGGCATGGAGCATAGAGCGTGGGGCATGGAGAATAGAGCGTGGGGAATGGAGCATAGAGAGTGGGGCATGGAGCATAGAGCGTGGGGAATGTGACCAGGGCCCTGCCCCCGTGCATATGCCCAGGGGATGAGCAAGGGGCAAACACGAACCTGTTCGTGTTCGCCCCTACACGAACACATCCGTTTGCCGAACCGAACACTTAAAGCAAAAACACGCGTTCGCCTGTGAAGGCGTGTTCGGGCGAACCTCAAACACTGTTTGGCGAACACTTCAAGCAAAAAAAACAAACCGTTCGAGGCGAAACCAACAGGTGTTCGGCCTTGTGCTCATGTCTAGGCCCAGGGGCATGGGGAATGATAACACACAGGAAGGGCGGGGTAGGGGTGGGCGCAGCCTGGGGCATTGGACAGGGATTCAAGGCGTTGATAGGTCATTCCAGCCCCAGGTTCGTGACTTGCCCAGGTCAGCCAAGACCCAGTGACACTGCGCCACACCCCAAGCAGGACGGCGGCAGCTGAGTGTAATGAGGTTATTTTTGAGACGTCTAAAAAATAACCTCATTACACGTAACTTGCCCAGGTCAACCAAGACCCAGTGACACTGCGCCATGCCGCAAGCAGGACGGCGACAGCTGAGTCTGCAGCAGCAGCAGCAACAGCAGAGTGAGTCGCATGGCACAGCCATCGCACCCAATGGGTTGACACAGATCCCAGCACACACCCACCCACCCACCTGCCTGCCTGCTCCAGTGTCGCTGCTTTGTATCCCAAGGAGGACGAAGACAGCTAAGTCAGCAGCAGCAGCAGCAGCAGCAGACTGAATTGCACCGCCATTGCACCCAAAGGATTGACACGGATACCAGCACACACGGATACCAGCACACACCCACCCACCCACCTGTTCTAGAGATGCTACTCCGTATCCCAAGTAGCACGACAACAGCTGCAACCGCAGCAGCAACAGCAGCACTCTCATGTCTACTTCCCCCAACTACTTACCTGCTCTAGTGATGCTGCTCCGTATCCCAAGTAGCATGATGCCGGAAACTTCTGCGCCACCTGCTCCTGTCCCTTCACTCTTGCTGCCCTCTCCCTCTCAACCCCGCTTCCTTCTTGTTACTGCTCCCCTGTTCCCTCCTTTGTACTCAGCCACTACCTGAGAGATTCAGGCTCCCACACGCAGGCCGCCCACAGTGGCGCAGTCACCTAGCTTCAGTAGCTTTAAAACGGTAACACTTGACCACTATATGAGACGAAAAAACGAGAGAACGAACTAAGAATGAGTTCCTAGGCTATTATAAACCCACTCGCCCTACCTGCTCCCACTCCCTCCGCCCTACCTGCTCCCACCCCCACTCGCCCTACCTGCTCCCACCCCCACTCGCCCTACCTGCTCCCACCCCCACTCGCCCTACCTGCTACCACCCCCACTCGCCCTACCTGCTCCCACCCCCTCCGCCCTACCTGCTCCCACTCCCTCCGCCCTCCCTGCTCCCAACCCCACTCGCCCTACCTGCTCCCACCCCCACTCGCCCTACCTGCTCCCACCCCCACTCGCCCTACCTGCTCCCACCCCCACTCGCCCTACCTGCTCCCACCCCCACTCGCCCTACCTGCTCCCACTCCCACTCGCCCTACCTGCTCCCACCCCCTCCGCCCTACCTGCTCCCACTCCCACTCGCCCTACCTGCTCCCACCCCCACTCGCCCTACCTGCTCCCACTCCCACTCGCCCTACCTGCTCCCACCCCCTCCGCCCTACCTGCTCCCACCCCCACTCGCCCTACCTGCTCCCACTCCCACTCGCCCTACCTGCTCCCACTCCCACTCGCCCTACCTGCTCCCACCCCCTCCGCCCTACCTGCTCCCACTCCCTCCGCCCTACCTGCTCCCACCTCCTGTGATATCCCCACCTCCTGTGATATACCCACTCGCCCTACCTGCTCCCACCCCCACTCGCCCTACCTGCTACCACCCCCACTCGCCCTACCTGCTCCCACCCCCTCCGCCCTACCTGCTCCCACTCCCTCCGCCCTACCTGCTCCCAACCCCACTCGCCCTACCTGCTCCCACCCCCACTCGCCCTACCTGCTCCCACCCCCACTCGCCCTACCTGCTCCCACCCCCACTCGCCCTACCTGCTCCCACCCCCACTCGCCCTACCTGCTCCCACTCCCACTCGCCCTACCTGCTCCCACCCCCACTCGCCCTACCTGCTCCCACTCCCACTCGCCCTACCTGCTCCCACCCCCTCCGCCCTACCTGTTTCCACCCCCACTCGCCCTACCTGCTCCCACTCCCACTCGCCCTACCTGCTCCCACTCCCACTCGCCCTACCTGCTCCCACCCCCTCCGCCCTACCTGCTCCCACTCCCTCCGCCCTACCTGCTCCCACCTCCTGTGATATCCCCACCTCCTGTGATATACCCACTCGCCCTACCTGCTCCCACCCCCACTCGCCCTACCTGCTACCACCCCCACTCGCCCTACCTGCTCCCACTCCCACTCGCCCTACCTGCTCCCACCCCCTCCGCCCTACCTGCTCCCACTCCCTCCGCCCTACCTGCTCCCACCTCCTGTGATATCCCCACCTCCTGTGATATACCCACTCGCCCTACCTGCTCCCACCCCCACTCGCCCTACCTGCTACCACCCCCACTCGCCCTACCTGCTCCCACCCCCTCCGCCCTACCTGCTCCCACTCCCTCCGCCCTACCTGCTCCCAACCCCACTCGCCCTACCTGCTCCCACCCCCACTCGCCCTACCTGCTCCCACCCCCACTCGCCCTACCTGCTCCCACCCCCACTCGCCCTACCTGCTCCCACCCCCACTCGCCCTACCTGCTCCCACCCCCACTCGCCCTACCTGCTCCCACTCCCACTCGCCCTACCTGCTCCCACCCCCTCCGCCCTACCTGCTCCCACCCCCACTCGCCCTACCTGCTCCCACTCCCACTCGCCCTACCTGCTCCCACTCCCACTCGCCCTACCTGCTCCCACCCCCTCCGCCCTACCTGCTCCCACTCCCTCCGCCCTACCTGCTCCCACCTCCTGTGATATCCCCACCTCCTGTGATATACCCACTCGCCCTACCTGCTCCCACCCCCACTCGCCCTACCTGCTACCACCCCCACTCGCCCTACCTGCTCCCACCCCCTCCACCCTACCTGCTCCCACTCCCTCCACCCTACCTGCTCCCAACCCCACTCGCCCTACCTGCTCCCACCCCCACTCGCCCTACCTGCTCCCACCCCCACTCGCCCTACCTGCTCCCACCCCCACTCGCCCTACCTGCTCCCACCCCCTCCGCCCTACCTGCTCCCACTCCCTCCGCCCTACCTGCTCCCAACCCCACTCGCCCTACCTGCTCCCACCCCCACTCGCCCTACCTGCTCCCACCCCCTCCGCCCTACCTGCTCCCACTCCCTCCGCCCTACCTGCTCCCAACCCCACTCGCCCTACCTGCTCCCACCCCCACTCGCCCTACCTGCTCCCACCCCCACTCGCCCTACCTGCTCCCACCCCCACTCGCCCTACCTGCTCCCACCCCCACTCGCCCTACCTGCTCCCACTCCCACTCGCCCTACCTGCTCCCACCCCCTCCGCCCTACCTGCTCCCACTCCCACTCGCCCTACCTGCTCCCACCCCCACTCGCCCTACCTGCTCCCACTCCCACTCGCCCTACCTGCTCCCACCCCCTCCGCCCTACCTGCTCCCACCCCCACTCGCCCTACCTGCTACCACCCCCACTCGCCCTACCTGCTCCCACCCCCTCCGCCCTACCTGCTCCCACTCCCTCCGCCCTACCTGCTCCCAACCCCACTCGCCCTACCTGCTCCCAACCCCACTCGCCCTACCTGCTCCCACCCCCACTCGCCCTACCTGCTCCCACCCCCACTCGACCTACCTGCTCCCACCCCCACTTGCCCTACCTGCTCCCACTCCCACTCGCCCTACCTGCTCCCACCCCCACTCGCCCTACCTGCTCCCACTCCCACTCGCCCTACCTGCTCCCACCCCCTCCGCCCTACCTGCTCCCACCCCCACTCGCCCTACCTGCTCCCACTCCCACTCGCCCTACCTGCTCCCACCCCCACTCGCCCTACCTGCTCCCACTCCCACTCGCCCTACCTGCTCCCACCCCCACTCGCCCTACCTGCTCCCACTCCCACTCGCCCTACCTGCTCCCACCCCCTCCGCCCTACCTGCTCCCACCCCCACTCGCCCTACCTGCTACCGCCCCCACTCGCCCTACCTGCTCCCACCCCCTCCGCCCTACCTGCTCCCACTCCCTCCGCCCTACCTGCTCCCAACCCCACTCGCCCTACCTGCTCCCACCCCCACTCGCCCTACCTGCTCCCACTCCCACTCGCCCTACCTGCTCCCACCCCCACTCGCCCTACCTGCTCCCACCCCCACTCGCCCTACCTGCTCCCACTCCCACTCGCCCTACCTGCTCCCACCCCCACTCGCCCTACCTGCTCCCACTCCCACTCGCCCTACCTGCTCCCACCCCCTCCGCCCTACCTGCTCCCACCCCCACTCGCCCTACCTGCTCCCACTCCCACTCGCCCTACCTGCTCCCACCCCCACTCGCCCTACCTGCTCCCACTCCCACTCGCCCTACCTGCTCCCACCCCCTCCGCCCTACCTGCTCCCACCCCCACTCGCCCTACCTGCTCCCACTCCCACTCGCCCTACCTGCTCCCACCCCCACTCGCCCTACCTGCTCCCACTCCCACTCGCCCTACCTGCTCCCACCCCCTCCGCCCTACCTGCTCCCACTCCCTCCGCCCTACCTGCTCCCAACCCCACTCGCCCTACCTGCTCCCACCCCCACTCGCCCTACCTGCTCCCACCCCCTCCGCCCTACCTGCTCCCACTCCCTCCGCCCTACCTGCTCCCAACCCCACTCGCCCTACCTGCTCCCACCCCCACTCGCCCTACCTGCTCCCACCCCCACTCGCCCTACCTGCTCCCACCCCCACTCGCCCTACCTGCTCCCACCCCCACTCGCCCTACCTGCTCCCACCCCCACTCGCCCTACCTGCTCCCACTCCCACTCGCCCTACCTGCTCCCACCCCCACTCGCCCTACCTGCTCCCACTCCCACTCGCCCTACCTGCTCCCACCCCCTCCGCCCTACCTGCTCCCACCCCCACTCGCCCTACCTGCTCCCACTCCCACTCGCCCTACCTGCTCCCACTCCCACTCGCCCTACCTGCTCCCACCCCCTCCGCCCTACCTGCTCCCACTCCCTCCGCCCTACCTGCTCCCACCTCCTGTGATATCCCCACCTCCTGTGATATACCCACTCGCCCTACCTGCTCCCACCCCCACTCGCCCTACCTGCTCCCACTCCCACTCGCCCTACCTGCTCCCACTCCCACTCGCCCTACCTGCTCCCACTCCCTCCGCCCTACCTGCTCCCACCTCCTGTGATATCCCCACCTCCTGTGATATACCCACTCGCCCTACCTGCTCCCACCCCCACTCGCCCTACCTGCTCCCACCCCCTCCGCCCTACCTGCTCCCACTCCCTCCACCCTACCTGCTCCCAACCCCACTCGCCCTACCTGCTCCCACCCCCACTCGCCCTACCTGCTCCCACCCCCACTCGCCCTACCTGCTCCCACCCCCACTCGCCCTACCTGCTCCCACCCCCACTCGCCCTACCTGCTCCCACTCCCACTCGCCCTACCTGCTCCCACCCCCACTCGCCCTACCTGCTCCCACTCCCACTCGCCCTACCTGCTCCCACCCCCTCCGCCCTACCTGCTCCCACCCCCACTCGCCCTACCTGCTCCCACTCCCACTCTCCCTACCTGCTCCCACCCCCTCCGCCCTACCTGCTCCCACTCCCTCCGCCCTACCTGCTCCCACCTCCTGTGATATCCCCACCTCCTGTGATATACCCACTCGCCCTACCTGCTCCCACCCCCACTCGCCCTACCTGCTACCACCCCCACTCGCCCTACCTGCTCCCACCCCCTCCGCCCTACCTGCTCCCACTCCCTCCGCCCTACCTGCTCCCAACCCCACTCGCCCTACCTGCTCCCACCCCCACTCGCCCTACCTGCTCCCACCCCCACTCGCCCTACCTGCTCCCACCCCCACTCGCCCTACCTGCTCCCACCCCCACTCGCCCTACCTGCTCCCACTCCCACTCGCCCTACCTGCTCCCACCCCCACTCGCCCTACCTGCTCCCACTCCCACTCGCCCTACCTGCTCCCACCCCCTCCGCCCTACCTGCTCCCACCCCCACTCGCCCTACCTGCTCCCACTCCCACTCGCCCTACCTGCTCCCACTCCCACTCGCCCTACCTGCTCCCACCCCCTCCGCCCTACCTGCTCCCACTCCCTCCGCCCTACCTGCTCCCACCTCCTGTGATATCCCCACCTCCTGTGATATACCCACTCGCCCTACCTGCTCCCACCCCCACTCGCCCTACCTGCTACCACCCCCACTCGCCCTACCTGCTCCCACCCCCTCCACCCTACCTGCTCCCACTCCCTCCACCCTACCTGCTCCCAACCCCACTCGCCCTACCTGCTCCCACCCCCACTCGCCCTACCTGCTCCCACCCCCACTCGCCCTACCTGCTCCCACCCCCACTCGCCCTACCTGCTCCCACCCCCTCCGCCCTACCTGCTCCCACTCCCTCCGCCCTACCTGCTCCCAACCCCACTCGCCCTACCTGCTCCCACCCCCACTCGCCCTACCTGCTCCCACCCCCTCCGCCCTACCTGCTCCCACTCCCTCCGCCCTACCTGCTCCCAACCCCACTCGCCCTACCTGCTCCCACCCCCACTCGCCCTACCTGCTCCCACCCCCACTCGCCCTACCTGCTCCCACCCCCACTCGCCCTACCTGCTCCCACCCCCACTCGCCCTACCTGCTCCCACTCCCACTCGCCCTACCTGCTCCCACCCCCTCCGCCCTACCTGCTCCCACTCCCACTCGCCCTACCTGCTCCCACCCCCACTCGCCCTACCTGCTCCCACTCCCACTCGCCCTACCTGCTCCCACCCCCTCCGCCCTACCTGCTCCCACCCCCACTCGCCCTACCTGCTACCACCCCCACTCGCCCTACCTGCTCCCACCCCCTCCGCCCTACCTGCTCCCACTCCCTCCGCCCTACCTGCTCCCAACCCCACTCGCCCTACCTGCTCCCACCCCCACTCGCCCTACCTGCTCCCACCCCCACTCGACCTACCTGCTCCCACCCCCACTCGCCCTACCTGCTCCCACTCCCACTCGCCCTACCTGCTCCCACCCCCACTCGCCCTACCTGCTCCCACTCCCACTCGCCCTACCTGCTCCCACCCCCTCCGCCCTACCTGCTCCCACCCCCACTCGCCCTACCTGCTCCCACTCCCACTCGCCCTACCTGCTCCCACCCCCACTCGCCCTACCTGCTCCCACTCCCACTCGCCCTACCTGCTCCCACCCCCACTCGCCCTACCTGCTCCCACTCCCACTCGCCCTACCTGCTCCCACCCCCTCCGCCCTACCTGCTCCCACCCCCACTCGCCCTACCTGCTACCGCCCCCACTCGCCCTACCTGCTCCCACCCCCTCCGCCCTACCTGCTCCCACTCCCTCCGCCCTACCTGCTCCCAACCCCACTCGCCCTACCTGCTCCCACCCCCACTCGCCCTACCTGCTCCCACTCCCACTCGCCCTACCTGCTCCCACCCCCACTCGCCCTACCTGCTCCCACCCCCACTCGCCCTACCTGCTCCCACTCCCACTCGCCCTACCTGCTCCCACCCCCACTCGCCCTACCTGCTCCCACTCCCACTCGCCCTACCTGCTCCCACCCCCTCCGCCCTACCTGCTCCCACCCCCACTCGCCCTACCTGCTCCCACTCCCACTCGCCCTACCTGCTCCCACCCCCACTCGCCCTACCTGCTCCCACTCCCACTCGCCCTACCTGCTCCCACCCCCTCCGCCCTACCTGCTCCCACCCCCACTCGCCCTACCTGCTCCCACTCCCACTCGCCCTACCTGCTCCCACCCCCACTCGCCCTACCTGCTCCCACTCCCACTCGCCCTACCTGCTCCCACCCCCTCCGCCCTACCTGCTCCCACTCCCTCCGCCCTACCTGCTCCCAACCCCACTCGCCCTACCTGCTCCCACCCCCACTCGCCCTACCTGCTCCCACCCCCTCCGCCCTACCTGCTCCCACTCCCTCCGCCCTACCTGCTCCCAACCCCACTCGCCCTACCTGCTCCCACCCCCACTCGCCCTACCTGCTCCCACCCCCACTCGCCCTACCTGCTCCCACCCCCACTCGCCCTACCTGCTCCCACCCCCACTCGCCCTACCTGCTCCCACCCCCACTCGCCCTACCTGCTCCCACTCCCACTCGCCCTACCTGCTCCCACCCCCACTCGCCCTACCTGCTCCCACTCCCACTCGCCCTACCTGCTCCCACCCCCTCCGCCCTACCTGCTCCCACCCCCACTCGCCCTACCTGCTCCCACTCCCACTCGCCCTACCTGCTCCCACTCCCACTCGCCCTACCTGCTCCCACCCCCTCCGCCCTACCTGCTCCCACTCCCTCCGCCCTACCTGCTCCCACCTCCTGTGATATCCCCACCTCCTGTGATATACCCACTCGCCCTACCTGCTCCCACCCCCACTCGCCCTACCTGCTCCCACTCCCACTCGCCCTACCTGCTCCCACTCCCACTCGCCCTACCTGCTCCCACCCCCTCCGCCCTACCTGCTCCCACTCCCTCCGCCCTACCTGCTCCCACCTCCTGTGATATCCCCACCTCCTGTGATATACCCACTCGCCCTACCTGCTCCCACCCCCACTCGCCCTACCTGCTCCCACCCCCTCCGCCCTACCTGCTCCCACTCCCTCCACCCTACCTGCTCCCAACCCCACTCGCCCTACCTGCTCCCACCCCCACTCGCCCTACCTGCTCCCACCCCCACTCGCCCTACCTGCTCCCACCCCCACTCGCCCTACCTGCTCCCACCCCCACTCGCCCTACCTGCTCCCACTCCCACTCGCCCTACCTGCTCCCACCCCCACTCGCCCTACCTGCTCCCACTCCCACTCGCCCTACCTGCTCCCACCCCCTCCGCCCTACCTGCTCCCACCCCCACTCGCCCTACCTGCTCCCACTCCCACTCGCCCTACCTGCTCCCACTCCCACTCGCCCTACCTGCTCCCACCCCCTCCGCCCTACCTGCTCCCACTCCCTCCGCCCTACCTGCTCCCACCTCCTGTGATATCCCCACCTCCTGTCATATCCCCACTTGCTTACCTGCTCTAGTGACGATGCGCCGTATCCGAAGTAAGAAGACGACAGCTGAGTCTGCAGCAGCGACCAATGGGCGGCTGCCAGCTCGGACGCCAGCCTGGCGGTGTACTGCGTGGGCAGCAGCCCGTCCGTGAGGCCACCTAGGAAGATGACGTGGCGGGGGAAGTCGTACGAGCGGAAAGCGACCTGCGAGGAGAGTGGGAGAGAGACGGTTTTGGGGGTGGAAAAAAAAAAAACGTGGCAGGGGAAGTTGGACGACCGGAATGCAATGTGGAAGGAGTGAGGAGAGTAGGGAATGAGTGAGAAGAAGATGGAAGGACAATGCGGGGTGCATGCTTCTAACGAGGACGCACTATAACGAGGACGCACTATAACGAGGACGCACTATAACGAGGACGCACTATAATGAGGACGCACCTTGATGCCCATCTCCCCCCACCGGAACACCACCCCGCGCATCTCCATCCCCACGGCCCTCCTTCCCCCTTCTACACATAGAGGATGCATGCTTATAACGACTACGCACTATAACGAGGACGCACCTTCACGCCCATCTCTCCCCACCGGAACAGCACTCCGCTCATCTCCATCCCCACCCCCCCCGCCCCGCCATCCACGTTTTCCGCCTCCTCGTTTCTACCGCCGCTCGCCATCTCCGCGCTTTCACCGCCACTTGTCACGGCGCTCGTCACGGTGCTTCCACCAGCAAATCGCGGAACCCCTTCGGCGCTACACGACTGGCGAATCGCCTTTCACCGTAACCTCCCGCCCTGCCGCTGGTTGCTTGTGAACTCCCGCCAAATTCCCGGCAGCACGGTATTCCCAATGCGTCCTATTGGAGAATGGCTAGTCGAAATTTCTGAATTTGACGAGCTCCCTGAACAAGACGGAATCCGTCGAGCAGTCTGAATTTGCATTGGCCAGGAGAGGTCAACCCTAACGAGCCCATGGAACGCCCATGGCCCACTGGCTGTTTGACAAGTGGAATGTCGCACGCTGTCGCGATTCGGAATTTCGCGGTACTAATGGCGTACGAGCCACATTTCCATATGAGTACGGTGGTGAGTGGCTGGAATTTGGGTACCCGTTACTACTCGTTTCAGCTTGTGCCTTCAGACTATTCTGACACTCGGAATTTAATATATATAATAGTAAACCTCATTTGGTCAAAACTTGAGCGAACTGTTTTATAGAGGGTAGTGATTGACCACGCCAATAGGAAATAACAGATAAATCAGTCACTTGGATTATTAATCAAATTCCCGTGTACCAAATCAAGGTTTCCCTTTATATAGGCGCTAACTTTATTCGTAAATGTTACAATCATAATCAGGACTTAGCGAAGGATCGTCTCAGTGTTGATCGCAGGTTGAGTTGTTGCAGCGGAAGTGTTGACCTCAGGTCAGAGTGAATGTAAATGACTGAGATGATAAGAACATGAATACATCGGGTTTATAAAGGAATACAAAAGGAATACGAAACGACATAGACTAGCCATGTACTTTAAGTGGTACATTCCCTTATTGCAGCGAGGTTCAAACCGTGCGGCGCGGGAACCCGTTTCAAACATGTTCCTGCTCTTTTCACTTCAAATGTTACTTCCTGCATCGATCTTGATCTGACGATTGTTGGTGTCGCTTCAACTATTATGACTCCTCGATTTCGTACTCGGTAGAGTCGGCTCCTGCACCATACAGGAATGCCTTCTCACTAAGTTTCATATTGTAACACTCCCCTTCATTCCTGCACGTGTCGGGGGCTGACTCGCTTGACTACTCCGGTTATGTTGGAGCAGTGCTGGTACTGCTGACGTGGCAGTCGCTTGGTGAGGAAGTCGGCTGCCATCTCGGTGGAAGGGTAGTACGCGAGGTCAACCTTGCCCTGGTCAATTTCATCCTTGACGAAAAATACTGGAGAGCGATGTGATTTGTTCGATTAACGAACCCTAGCTTGTTCGCGATCTTGATGGCGCTCTGGTTGTCGTAGTGAAGGCGGAAGGTAGGCGAAGTTGGAATTTTCGCCTCCTATTGGAACTGCACCTGTTGCGGCGATGTATTATGCTTTAGCTGATGACAGTGTCAGAGGTCCACTGGTGATCCTCGATTGATCCTAGGGAAGGGTTACAAGCTCGTTGTCCTGGGGGGTTATGGGCGCACTGACCCGCTACTTAACAAGCCCTTTTATCCCAATGGTCTAGTGGTTGGGATTCTGACATGGTATCAGAGCTAAGGTCTCGGGTTCGAATCCCAGTGTGTGCAGTTCGGGCATCCCAGTGCGAGGGGGTGTCAGAGGTCCACTGGTGATCCTCGATTGATCCTAGGGAAGGGTTACAGGCTCGTTGTCCTGGGGGGTTATGGGCGCACTGACCCGCTACTTAACAAGCCCTTTTATCCCAATGGTCTTGTGGTTGGGATTCTGACATGGTATCAGAGCTAAGGTCTCGGGTTCGAATCCCAGTGTGTCCAGTTCGGGCATCCCAGTGCGAGGGGGTGTCAGAGGTCCACTGGTGATCCTCGATTGATCCTAGGGAAGGGTTACAGGCTCGTTGTCCTGGGGGGTTATGGGAGCACTGACCCGCTTCTTAACTAGCCCTTTTATCCCAATGGTCTAGTGGTTGGGATTCTGATAGACAGGGCATCCAGTTCCTGCTCCTGCGAGTTCCAGGAGATTGGGCCCGTTGGCTTCATGCGGAAGATAAAGTCGGTTCGTGACCGTCGATTCGCGAGGTCAGCAGCGTGATCTGCGTCCACGTAGCCGGCGAGGTTGAATGATGTTGTTGTCAGCGTGGAGTAGGAGAGCCCCATATCAGGTGTGGATATGAAGTACTTCAGGGCGCGCTCCAGGTCCAGGTGGTTCTCTACTACTGGCTTGCGGGAGTGCTGTGCCAGTTGGCTAGCGATGTACGAGAGGTCGGGTCGGCAGGTGACGGAGGCGAAGAACAGGCACCCCAGTTGTTGTTGGTAAAGGTGGAGTCCTACGGGCGACAGAGGTTTATTGTCCGGTTTGTAGTTGGCGCTGGGAGTTCGGTAGTATGGGTCCTTCTTCCTCTCCTAGTTTTGCTTCGTCTTCCTCCTCCTCTGCTTTTGGTTTTGCTGCTGTCTCTCCTTCTGCAGGTGCTGTTGTGAGGTAGAGCGCGAGAAAATTACGACCGGGAATGATGTTGAGCGGGGTTTTGGTGCCTTCGATGAAGCGGGCGAAGGGATCTGGCCGCGAGATTGGACCGTGCGCGTCGTGTGGCGGAGTTGGTGGTACGTTCCCCTCCTCAATCTCTGACCAGCTCCAGCCCCAGTTTTCAGGTGAGCGAGGCGGTGATGGTGGCTTCTGAGAGGGTCGCCCGAGAGGAACTACGACCCTTGGTGGGGTTCGCTCGGCGACCATTTCTCTCTCTATTTCTTAGATTTCTTCTTAGGTGAGGGGGCGATCGACGAGTCCCCAACTTTCTGTGTGTTCCCCATCCGCCTCCGCCAGTGCCTCCTCTAGTGCCCCACCCAGTTAACGTGCCAGAGGCTCCAGTTGCTGATCCCCATGTTGCCTTTGTATCGTCATCTCCCCAGCCTCCGGTCCTTGCTGATTTTTCGTCCCAGCCAGTTGCGAGTCACTCCTGGTAACGGTGTTCCTTTTCTTCTGCCTTTGCCTTATCTTCTTCCTCCTTGACATTGAGTTCCTCAGGTTTGTCGGGGTCTTTCCACTCCTTGTTAAGCTGGCGATGGATGTCGCGGGTGTAAGGAGGTGGCCGTTTCTCCTCATCAAGCGTCCCAATTGTTTGCTTCTTCCAGGATCGAGCGGAGAGTTTCCGCTGCTGGTGTTGGACGTTCTTGCTCCGCCATGACGAGTTCTTCATTTTCGATGCCGAAGATGCGATGGGTGGTGATAGCCAGCTCCATCTCTGTCATGCCTTGTGGCTCTACCTCGGCGCTTTCTGCTTCTTGCATAATCTCTTTCAACTTCTTCCATGCGGCTCGCCGTGGGTGTGAAACAGGTGGTGCAGATTCCGTCGGGTTCAGGCTGAACAAGATCCACCAGTTCGTCCGATGATGCCTTGCAGTCAGGTATGTCAAAGTCAAGTACGTAGACTCTGTAGATCGAGCGTGCTCGTCCCAGATACTTGGTTGTTCGACGGGTGAGTCGGGAGGAGCGAATGTGAGGATGAGATCGCGAGTGTAAGGATCTGTGGTGAGCGTGACTCCGCAGTCAGAGAGTTGTGCCGCGGACAGCAGATTAAAGCGCAGATCCGGCACGTACAGTACGTCGTTGAAGGTAATATGAGTGTTGTTGTCTCGAGCTTGCAGCACGACGATGCCTTGCGCATTGGCGCGCAGCTGTCCGTTGTCGGCGACGGTGACGTAGGTGGGGGGAGCGCGGCTGAGGTTCGAGATGTAGCGTGTTGATCCCACCATGTGTTGACCGCGGCAACTGTCCAGGTACCATGGGTTGTGGTCTGCGTTATTCCTCCGCAGAAGTAGCGCGAGTCGCGGTGTGACAGTGGTCGGTGTATCGACTATGAGGAAGTTTTCTTCTTCTCGCCATCCCAAAGGAACCGGTCGTTGATCATAACGGTGAGGGGGGCTTTCTCTCAGTTGAATTGGTAAGTGCCATTCTTGACGGTCTTCATCTTCGTAGTAGTAATGTCCGTCACTGAGTGGGTTGTTGTATCCCACTTCTGGTTGAATTAGCTCGCCGACGGGTTCGTCTTCTTCATCCGGTGACGTAGCTCGTGGGTGGTGCCTTGTTGCCATGTTCGCGATCACGTTTATTTTTGCTCTTGTCTGAGTCGCTTGTGACTGCTGCTGTTGTTGGTGAGCAGGTGGACGGGGAGCTTGGAGTCGCGGTTGCTGTCGAGCATCTTGTTGGCCGACCCAGTCGTTTTGGTGAGAGGGGTCCTGGGGGCGATTGTTGAACCGATACCTGCATCGGTCCGTTGAGTGTCCAAATATCTTGCAGATTTTGCAGTAGTGGCGCCTCGCTTGTCGTCGCTCTTCTTAATTGTCAGAATCCCAACCACTAGACCATTGGGATAAAAGGGCTTGTTTCAGTAGCGGGTCAGTGCGCCCATAACCCCCCAGGCTAACAGACCTGTAACCCCCCAAGGATCAATCGAGGATCTCACAGTGCAAGTCTTCTGACACCCCCCAACACTGGGAGGTCCAGGACTCGGCACAGCGGCAACGGCTTGCATGTGCATACACCGGGATTCGAACCCGAGACCGCTCTGATACCATGTCAGAATCCCAACCACTAGACCATTGGGATAAAAGGGCTTGTTTCAGTAGCGGGTCAGTGCGCCCATAACCCCCCAAGCTAACAGGCCTGTAACCTCCCAAGGATCAATCGGGGATCTCACAGTGCAAGTCTTCTGACATTAATTGCCGGCGTAGAAGGCGTGCTGGTTCCGTCGTGGCGCGGAGTTTGACTTGCTCGAATCCATGTCTTGCTATTCTGTCAGAAGAGCGACGCACAAGGCGGCTTCTGAGATTGTCCCCCTTTGTCGGAGTAGCACTTTGCAGGGGTTCCACTCGGGCCCGAGTCCTTGAAGGACTATGTTGACAAAGATTTCCTTCGAAATTGCGCTTTCATGCTTCGTGATTTGATCACGGATGTTCCGACAGCGATTGATGTACGAATTTGCTTTCTCCCCGTTCCCCATCTTTGTCTCCATAAGTTGCTGCAAGAGCATGCTGGAGGTGACTGGGTCTTTCGGTTGATATACCTCAACGAGGTGTTTCCAAGGCTGGAGCGGCGCTCTCTTTGTAGGAATGGGTGCCGAGTTGTTCCGCAGGCGTCATGTTCCTTAGCAGCACGCTGTACAGCATGAGGGACTCGCTGTAGTACCGAGCCCGAGCGTCTTCGGTGTCTTCCATCGGTTTGGGATAATAGTCGTCGAAGTAGTGGTATATCTGCACTGTCCGTAGGAGGAGCTCTAGCTCAAAACTCCATGTGTAGAAGTCCTTGCTGTTGAAGGCCCTAGTTGTCTTGATTTTTGAGACACTGAGAAATCGTGCTTACGCTGTCAGAGGTCCACTGGTGATCCCCGATTGATCGTAGGGAAGGGTTACAGGCTCGTTGTACTGGGGAGTTATGGGCGCACTGACCCGCTACTTAACAAGCAATTTTATCCCAATGGTCTAGTGGTTGGGATTCTGACATGCGCATAATTCTTTGTTTCATCACTTGGACGGGGGGTTGTTGATGTTGATTTGTCTGTGTTGAAGGAGAAGGTGTGCGCGGCGGTATCACGGCTGTTTGTGGCCGGTTGAGCATGCAGTGCTGGTTGCGATGAGGTTCCCGCGTCACCTTTGCGCAGTGCTTGGAGATATTTCTCCATAGTTGATAATCGTTGAAATAGCTGCTCGAGTGCGGCAGTGATGATCGTCGTTGTTGCCTCATTTGTCGCAGCTGGGTTGGCCTCTCCTTCAGCCGTTAGCGTGAGAGTACGACGGCTTATGCTGGCTTTGCTAGCTTGCCTGGACTTTATTATGTTATTACTGGCTTAGGTTTTATTTATCATGCATACATATGCTTGATTTCCTAGGTTAGGTTGTTGAAATGTATTCGTTTACATTTATAACTGCCTGCAGTAGAACCTAGTGTAGTTATGAGATCTTGCAGGTGGTGTACAATTGCTTCCTCTTTTGCCTATATCTTGTACCCTTGTTCATTATTGAAACCCTCTTTGACAAATCTCTCATCGACATGTTCCTCTCGACCCTCCTTGCCTCTCACCTCTCTCGTAACCTAGCCATGGCTCCTAAGCTTAGCTAGTTACCATTTTGACATAGGTGCATTCCTATATGTTATTATAGTTATAGCACCGAACCAGGTTACGTGTACCGAACTCAAGCCTTTTATGTTCCCACCAAATTGCTTTCTACCGAGTTCAAAAAAGGTTCTGTTTGGGACGCTTCGCGACCCTCAGAACGTTCACGTAACATCTAGGTTACCTGCCTTGTGTCGAGCATATCTATAGCCTCGCCTTGTACCCAGGTGAATGATTCAATAGATTTCTCTTTCCTGAACCAGATCCTCACACTTGGTATTCAGGCAGGCTTACATGCGAGGTCTTCAACCGCTTAAAACCGGCCTTTAAAAACCGCGGGGGTGACGACGGAAGCGCCGATATGGGTATGTAAAACTTGTTCCGCTCAATTTTTTGAAGTCCCCCTCGATCCGGTTTTCGAACACCCCTCAGGATTATTGGCAAAAACGTTGGAATTTCGACCGTCAGATCGATTAGAATCTCAACGGCCCATAGAATTTCACCCAAACAATTTGGAATTTGGAGC
Source organism: Closterium sp. Naga37s-1 (assembly GCA_947471745.1). NCBI lineage: Eukaryota > Viridiplantae > Streptophyta > Zygnematophyceae > Desmidiales > Closteriaceae > Closterium > Closterium sp. Naga37s-1. The sequence goes on from CANJKZ010000860.1 coordinate 1,464,911, forward strand.
GTCGGATCGATTTTCTTCTCAACAGCCGCGATTGGACGCAAATTTCAACTAAGAGAGAATTGTGCGACGTACAGAATTTGAGCTCGTTGATTCTACAGTCAATTCGACTCGCAGTAAGACGACCAGCACCTAGAATTCATTTAGTTTCGTCGCACATCTTCCTGCAAATCACCAAATGGAGGGAAATCGAGATAATTCCGTACGGAAAATCGCGGAGTTACTAGCCGAGCATGAGCAGATACGTGCGGCGCTTCCACGACTCGAAAAACTCCTTGCGAACCAAATGGCAACCGCCAAAGCAGCAGCGAACGCAGCAGCGAATGCAGCAGCGACAGCAGCAGCTGTGAGAATGTTATAGAGCTTACATTTGTGTAGGCCGTAGTTGGGTAGCCCATAAGGGGTACAACCCAATTAGGGTTAGTACTTGTACCCAACTTCTGCTCAATGCATTCATTCTCGTTCGTTATTTTGACAGTAGCAGCGGCAGCAGCAGCAGCAGCGGCGACACCGACAATTCTACCTGCGACAACGGCAGCAGCTACAGTTAACCTTGAAACAGTGAAGCCGAGGCTACCGGAGGCGTTCGATCCTATAGTTAAAAGGAGCGACGTTCGTCGATTTGTAGTTGAACTCGAAATTTACTTCGAAGCCGTTGGATGCATGACCCCGACAAAAGACACAATGCACATACGGCTCGCAGCAACACTGTTACGAGGCCCAGCTCTAGAGTAGATTAGCAACAGTATAGTTCAAGGTGAAGGGACGTGGACGCAGTTTCGGGCAGCACTGATCGAGCAGTTCGCCGCGCTGTACAGTAGCTACTACGGAACACGACGCAAAAAGCCAAATAGTGGCATGGAGCGATCGGCACCACCCACGATTGTCGACCTGATGGAGAATGACAAGGACGATGCGACGCAGCGGCTAGCAAACTATGAGACGTGCGAATTTTGCGGCGCTACAGGACATCATATCTTGGCGTGTTGGAAAATGAAAAAAAGACGTGCGGAGCTGAAGGGCAAGAACAGTGCGGCACCCCCGAAGCAGAAAAAGGACAACGTGGCAACTTCGGAGAGGACGAAAAGGGGAGAATATGATGGCGCGAATTTAAAACGTCACGACCGGCCGGCACCAGGGGAAATCGCCGAGACAAATGGAGACTCCGCGAAACAAGACCTTGCACCGACTGGGAAACTCCAGCCGTACACCCCGACAAGTAAGAATATTACTTCTCGTGGGTTTCAAGCCTTTATTAAGGGAAATTCAGAAATTAAACCGGTACCAAGCAATATGGGGACCCTACTCCGGAGCATTGATAAGGGTCGAGCGTTCGGAGGAGTTAATATTCTCTCCCAGCATCGCTGTTTAAAGGCTCCCCGCCATTCCCCACAGGTGAAGCCAACACAGCTACAAAGGCTTAGGGGAAGGTTCCAGGCACAGGAGAAGATGTACCAGCCTCGGATAAATCCTTCTAGCCCTACTCAGATGAAACCTGATATTGAGTTAGCAGGTTCGAGCGCAGGACCTAAGGACGATATATTTGACGTACCCTATGATCCTGTAAGCAAGACCATCTACAACTACTCGGAGCAGCATCAGCCATTACTCCTCGAGGTGATCTGCAATGGGCGACGCCTCCAGGCACTAGTGGACAGTGGTGCGTCCCACTCGGTGTGCGACCGCGGGACGTTGGAGAAAATGGGAGAATCCTTAGACAAGACTCAGTTTACAACAACGATGGTGGACGGTACAAAGCCTCCCATCCACGGCGAGTCAACACTGCAGCTGCAGATAGGAGCGTTAAGGTGGAAGCCGATGTTGCCGATCACGAACATCAAGGGATTAGATTTCATCTTGGGGCGTGATTTTCTGAAGCGGTTCAACCCCGAGATAGATTGGGTCAACCGGAAGGCGTGCATCTACAACAACGGGAAACGTATGGAGCTGCGAAGCTGGACCGATACATGGGATGTTCCTTAAACGTCACTTGCATGGTTCGAACGTTAGTGAACGAGAGTAACACGGGTTACTTAGCACTGGTGATGGCAGCAGCAGAGGAGGAGAAGCCAAACTCGGAGCTACCTGCAGTAGTGCAGGAGGTGTTGGAGCAGTACAAAGATATCATGCCAGACGACCTGCCTGCAGGAGTACCTCCATCGCGAACCCATGAGCACGAGATCGTGGAGGAACCAGGTGCGAAACCCGTCTCACGTGCACCATACCGCCTTAGTCCGATCGAACTGACAGACATGAAGAAACCGATTGAGTACCTACTAGACAGACAACTGATCCGCCCATCCACCTCTCCCTACGGTGCACCAGTTCTCTTCACTCCAAAGCCAGATGGTAGTTTACGGATGTGCATCGACTACCGAGCACTGAACAAACAGACAGTAAAAAACAAATACCCCATACCGCGCATAGACGATCTTCTAGACCAACTGCGTGGTGCAATGGTGTTTTCGAAGCTGGACCTACGGTCGGGTTACTGGCAGATCAAGATGGCAGACAACTCGATCCACAAGACGGCGTTCCGTACCAGATACGGATCCTACGAGTACTTGGTGATGCCGTTCGGACTCTGCAACGCACTGGCGACGTTCCAGGCGGAGATGAACCACATCCTACGACCCCTACTGGACGAGTGCGTAGTGGTGTACCTGGACGACATACTCATCTACTCCAAGAACATGAAAGAGCACGTGGAGCATCTGCGGAAAGTCTTCGAGATCCCGCGGGAGAACAAGTTCTACGCGAAGCTGTCGAAGAGCGACTTCGCCTTGAAGAAGGTGTAGTTTCTCGGGTACATAGTGAGTGCCGAGGGCGTACACGTGGACCCGCGGAAGATCGAATACGTCAAGAAGTGGAAAGTTCCGGAAAACGTGAAGGAGTTGCAGCAGTTCCTAGGCTTCGCCAACCACTACAACAGGTTCGTGCCGCAGTATGCTAAGATAGCATGCCACTGACCAACCTACTGAAAAAGGATACGCCCTACAAATGAAATTCTCCTCAACAGCAAGCCATGGAGCAGCTACAGACAACACTTACTACATCGCCAGTACTCATCCTACCGGATCCAGACAGAGACTACGTGGTGGAGGCAGACGCTAGTGACCAGGCAGTCGGAGCAGTACTAATGCAGGATCACGAACGCGGTTTGCAGCCCATCGCCTACCTCAGTAAGAAGCTACACGGAGCAGAACTGAACTACCCAATCAATGACAAGGAAGCCTTAGCGATAGTCACAGCCTTCAAGGCGTGAAGGTGTTATCTAGAGGGAGCTAAGACTACAGCTTACACTGACCACGGCAGCCTCAAATACCTGAAGTCGCAGCCGACACTCTCACGACGACAGGTGCGGTGGGTGGACTTCTTGGAGACCCACTTCCATTACGACATCGTCTACAAACTCGAGCTACACAACAAGGCAGACGCGTTGAGCCGCCCCGGTCACGTAGCAGGCATCCAACTCAACGGGATGAACCCTCTACTCAAGGGTCTATTCCAACATGGGTACTCCGTGGACGCAGAGATCGCTACAGCAGAAAAACAGAAGATGTTATAGTGGGAGAAGGACTTAGCTGTAAGAAAGGGAACAGGAAAGATTTGGGTACCGAACTATGCCCCGCTCCGACAGATCTTGCTGGAGGATTTTCACGACGTAGCATACGCGGGACATTTTGGGAGCAACAAGACGTTAGCGGGAATAGCAAAGTATTACTACTGGCCCCTGATGGCAGCAGACGTGCAGCAGTTCGTCACTTCATGCGACACATACCAGCGGATGAAGAGTAGCAAGCAGAAAAAAGCAAGGTTACTTCAGCCTCTACCCGTACCGGAGCAGCCATGGCAAGTCGCTAGCCTCAACTTCATCACTAGGCTACCTTCGACCTCACGAGGGCATGACGCTATACTCGTGGTGATCGACAAGTTCTCTAAGATGGGACACTTCATCCCGACCAACGCCATGGCTACAGCTGAAGCAACTGCTCGCCTCTTCTTCGACCGCATCATCACCATCCACGGCATCCCCGCTACGCTCATCTCGGACAGAGACCCAAAATTCACGAGTAAGTTCTGGAGGGAACTCATGGGATTGTTGGGGACAAAGCTTACGATGTCTTCAGCGTACCACCCCCAGACTGACGGACAGACTAAGCGACTCAATTAAGTGGTTGAACAGTTACTGCGCACAGCTTGCAAAGACGATATCAGCCACTGGGATTCACAGTTACCGACACTTGAGTTCGCTTATAACAACGCGTCGCATGCGGCCACAGGGAAATTTCCTTTCTTCCTGTGCTACGGACGGGAACCACTTACACCACAGCAGCCAACCACACCGGCACACGTCCAAGACACACACGACTTCGTCACCACCATGCATCAGCCATGGGAGAAGACTCAGCGACGTCTTTCCACAATGCAGAACTCCCAGAAGCAGTATGCCGATCGCCAGCGACGAGATCACTCAGTAGCAGTCGGAGATCAGGTGCTTCTCGACGCACGCAACTTGGACTTATCTCACCTTCCGTCTAAGTCCGGCCTCGCTTCTGTGGTCCCTTTCGCGTTGAGTCACAGGTGACACCAGTAACATTCCGCTTGCGCTTACCTACTACGTGGAAGCTTCACAACGCTTTCCATGTTCAGCTACTGAAGCCCTACAAGGTCCCCAACCAGCAGCTCCAGGGACGCCAGCTACCGCCACCACCACCTGTTCTCGTACAGGATGAACCAGAGTACGAGGTGGAAAGAGCTCTCACTCATCGACGCAGCCGCAGCAACATTCCCGAGTTCCTGATACGTTGGAAGGGATACGACCCGTCGGAGGACATTTGGGTTGCAGAAGCTGATATGGGCAACGTACGCCGTGCTCTCAAGGACTATCTTGTCAAGCAGGGTGTTTCTCACGCCACCCAGCTTTGAGGGGGGGGACGTGTGAGAGTACGACGGCTTATGCTGGCTTTGCTAGCTTGCCTGGACTTTATTATGCTATTACTGGCTTAGGTTTTATTTATCATGCATACATGTGCTTGATTTCATAGGTTAGGTGCATTCCTATATGTTATTATAGTTATAGCACCAAACCAGGTTACGTGTACCGAACTCAAGCCTTTTCGGTTCCCACTGAATTGCTTTCTACCGAGTTCGGGAAGGTTCTGTTCGGGACTCTTCGCGACCCTCAGAACGTTCGCGTAACACATGGGTTACCTGCCTTGTGTCGAGCATATATATAGCCTCGCCTTGTACCCAGGTGAATGATTCAATGGATTTCTCTTTCCTGAACCAGATCCTCACATTTAGATTCGTTTGGCCTCCGGATCCTCCGGCCATCTTGGTCTTGAAATGTGTGTCGGTCGCCAGATTTTGGTTTGGCGGATTTTACGGAAGTGTTGTTGCGAAGAATCCCTTAGTAGCTCTCATACCATGTTATCGGTACAATCCTAAACATGACTTAGTGAAGGATCGTCTCAGGGTTGATCGCATGTTGAGTTGTTGCAGCGGGAGTGTTGACCTCAGGTCAGAGTGAATGTAAATGACTGAGATGATAAGAACATGAATACATCGGGTTTATAGAGGAATACAAAGGAATACGAAACGACATAGACTAGCCATGTACTCTAATGGGTACATTCTCTTATTGTAGCGAGGTTCAAACCGTGCGGCGCGGGAACCCATTTCAAACATGTTCCCGCTCTTTTCACTTCAAATGTTTATGCCTGCATCGGTCTTGATCTGACTCCTCGTCTTCGTACTCGGTAGAGTCGGCTCCTGCACCGTACATGAATGCCTTCTCATTAAGTTTCATATTGTATTAGTAAATAAGTAAATTGTCAAATTATTATATGCTAACCAGTAAGAGTAGTCTCTTTCGTGATCTTTACTCCAATCCCACTGCCCCTGCTCCCTGCAATCTTGCAATCTGAGCATGCACATCAACAAAGGCAAAGTGTCCAACAGTCTCGTGACTAGAAGGGGAGATGGACTGTAACATGACGCCTGCGAATAGGGCGGCCTAATTTCTTCCATAGTGCCCATGTTTCCTCCCCTGTCAAGCAGACTTGCGAAGTTGATCCAGCAGCAGGGATGGGTGGTGCACTGTGCTTTGACCTTAGTGTTACCACAGCAAAGCCAAAATTCCAGCAACAACACAAGAGTTTCAGCTTGCAACATCCACTATTTGCCCAGATTGGGGTTGTAATATATTCAGCACAGATCTACATGCATATGATCTTGTCGTTGACATAAATCCAAAGTTACTGAAATCTAGTTGGCACCCAGGATGGGCGCATGACACCGAACACGCCCTCAACAGCAGTGGGGTAGCCCGTTGCTGGAGCAGCACCCTCCCCTCTTGCAGCACATCTGGCCCCCGCAACACGGGTACTCCGAGTCCTGTAGATAGACCCAAAGAAAAGGGAAAGGTCAAGAGAGTTGGATTAGCACACAACAACAGTATTTTTCTTTTTGCACTAAAGGAACAGCGCCCTTCCCTCTTGCAGCATCTGGTCACCGCAGCACGGGAACTCCGAGTTGTGTGACGTTGCCGAATACACAAAAAGAAAACGTACGAGGGAAGGAAGAGAAAATGGAAAATGGAGAATGTACGACGCAGCAGGCTCCGCAGCAGAGGATGGAGGGCGGAAGTGGCGGAATAGGGGCAGAAGAGGGGGGAAGCAGGTGGGACGGGGGGGGGAGATATACGCTGCAGCAGGGAGATAAGGGCAGAAGAGCGGGGAGCGGGGGGGGGGGGGTTTGGAGGTTTGGGTGTGGGGAGGGGGGGGGGGGGGAGGGGAAGAGTGAGAGTGCGGAAGACGTACAATGCAGCAGGCGCCGCCGCAGAAGATACTGGCCGGCGAATTCCCCGAGCGGCCCGCGTAGGGGCAGTAGCCCTCGCCGCTTCCGCCGCTGCTCGACGCGCTCCGCTTCCCGTGCTTCCTCGGCTTGTATGACCCGCTGCTGCCGCCGCTGCCGCTGCTTTGCGAATCGCTGGAGGATTTGAGCGCGCGCCTGACATTGCTCCCCCATGCGTGATCTTCGCTGCTGGCGGCATACGGGCCCGACACGATTTCCGCTTCAGTGGCGGCGGAAGTTTCAGGAGCGGCGGCTGCTCGCAGTAAGAGCAATTCCGAAGAGAGGACGATGATTGCGGTCGCTACGACTGCCAGGAAGAGGTAGCGAGTGCTGGAAGCCATTGTGATCGCGGCGCGAGCAGGGCTGATTGCGCGGTTTGAGTCCGCTGCGGAGCTTGCAGGCGGACGCGAGTGGAAGGTATTCTAGCTAATTCAGTCTCAAGGATAAGTTGCTGGTCTGATCGACAAAGAAGTTGATTCGACTGATAAGTTATTGGGATCAGTCCGGTACTTAAAGCCAGGATCTCAAGTAGTTCAATTGTTTTGCAGTTGGTGAGGGGAGCTGGGCTGCGATTGGTTAGCGAGGTGAACAATCTGACTAGGTGTGAAGCGAGGGGTGCGAAGTAAAGACAAATCGCAAGTTCAGTCCGAACCAAGCAAGGCTCGGAAACTGGTTCGGTGACGAAGCTCCAATGCCTGCAATTTCTCGTCACACACAACAATCTCATGTACCAGCAAAATGTTTTGCATTTGCTCTAGGGGCAAAATCGTGGGTGTGCCGCACGCTCACTTTCCTAACCAGCCAGTCAATTCGCCTACAAAAATAGGGTAACAAGCGCTGCAAGTGTTTTGCAATTGAAGGCCAATTCTCTTACTTGAGATCCTGGCTTTAAGCTGATCGCGTTTCAGGCAGCATGGATCCCAATCACCACGACGATAGCTGGTGCTGTCGAGACTACAGGGGAAATGAAGCAGCAGTTGCGGTGCGGAGGTTGGGTTGGGTGGTGAAATTCTGACGGCGGTTGAAATCAGGATTTCTGAAAACAGTGTTCGGCGAAGCGCGCAATGTCGCGTGGCGGCGAATGGGATGGGAGGCATTTTTCCCGCGTGGCGTGGTGTGAGGAGACTGATGGGGGTGGTGGTGGTGTAGTGTCCCTGCCAGGGCACTTTTCATCGTGGCGCCACGCTGCTGGTCAAAAGCTGGAGTCGTGGTCCACTTTTTCTGACGTAGAACAGCCGTATGGTTTCGGAAGGTTCAAAATCGCTTTTCTACGGTCCGGAACAGAGAAAATATTAAGTCGGCTGACTGCGTCAGGGCTGTTCAAGGCTTCAAGTTTCCGTTGACCCGAGAACTGTATGGTTATAGAGAGCTTCGACGATTTATAACACCAGCATTTGCGTCGCTAACGTTTCAAACAACAGCAACAACTTTCCCAACTTCTGCTTATCCATAATGTTTAAAACAGATACTCAACTGGTTCTAAGGGACGGAAGTAAACAACTTTCTCATTTCTTTGCATTAAACGGAAGTACGAAGAACAAAACTGTGTTTGTGTGTAGTGTCAAGCTGTGGGTTGTTTGCAACCAGAACTGCTTTTGGCAAGGATGATATGATGCAGCAGCAAACCACACAATCCCACACCACACCAAAACATACTGCACCATATTAAATCCCACTACACCACACACGCCAATCTGTTCTGTCTCCATCAGCTCTCTTTCATCAGATACGTTCTCCACTCCTTGTATGTCGCATCGCATCGCCACTCTCATAACACCTTGTCGCATAGCTTCGCCACTCCTGGTAGCTCCTCGCATAGCTTCGCACTCGTTCGCGTAGCTTCGCCAGCGCCTGCCGCCGTCGCGCTCGCGCGTCTTCACGAATCAGGCACACCCTTTCATCCGTACACGGGCGCCCGTCCGTCCGTCCGTCCGTCCGTCCGCATCTAAGGCGCTGTTCATCCTCGCGAGTCGCGAATCATCTTGCGGTAGAGGTGCGTTTCGCGATTCACCCGTCGCTTGCCTTTGATGTGATTCCTCCCTCTCCTGCCTTGTAATCATTCCAAAAGTCATCGTGAATGTCAGCCGTTGGATCACCTTGCTATAGAAGTGAGTCCGCGCCCCATCCCCTCGCATGCCGGCAGTGTTTGTGCCTGTGGATGAGTTCTCGATCTCCTCTGTCTCTTGAGTCAACTCAAAAGACTTTTGAGTCGACTCAAAAGTCACCTCATCCCCTCGCATGCCGGCAGTGGATGTGCCTGTGGATGAATTCTCGATCTCCTCTGTCTCACCTCATACGACCCATCAGGCGCCATGGGAGCAGAACAAGCGGAGGATCTAGGCGCAGGGGAACCAGCGGAACCAGCAGGCGCCACTATGGGAGCGGCGTGTCTAGGCGCAGGGGAACCAGCGCTCGATGCACCTGTGGATGAGCTTTGATTCGCCCCGAAATCCCCCCCGTCCACTCTCGATCTCCTCTCTCTCTCTCTCTCTCTCTCTCTCTCTCTCTCTCTCTCTCTCTCTCTCTCTCTCTCTCTCTCTCTCTCTCTCTCTCTCTCACCCCATGCAACCGAGCAGGCGCCATGGGAGCAGGGTATCTGGACGCAGGGGGAACGAGCGAAGCGGAACCAGCGGGGGAGACGTCTCAAACTCATCCCTTCCACTCGTGATCTACTCTCACCCCATGCAACCCATCAGGCGCCATGGGAGCAGGGTATCTAGGCGCAGGGGAGCGAGCGGAAGCAGCAGTTTATCCGCCTGTGCAATGCGCTTTGACTCACCTTTCATTCCCGAACCTTTCACCCCATGCAACCCAGCAGGCGCCATGGGAGTAGAGTATTTAAACACTCTAGGGAAAGAAGCGGAACCAGCAGCAGCCGATCCGCCTGTGGAGTGGAGTGGATGAATTCTGACGCGTTTCAAACTCCTCTCTCCCACTCTCGATCTCCTCTCACCCCATGCAACCCATCAGGCGCCATGGGAGCAGAATATCTAGACGCAGTGGAGCAAGCGGAACCAGCAGTCGGTCTGCTGCCTGCCTGTGGATGGGCTTTGAAGGCGTCTGTTTCCCCTCCCTTCCACCCCCTATCCTCTCCTCTCTTTCCTCATCTCATGCCACCCAGCAGACGCCATGGGAGCAGAGTATCTAGACGCAGTAGAGCAAGCGGAACCAGCAGTTGATGCACCCGTGGATGTGCTTTGATCCCCCCGTCCACTCCTGGTCCTCTCACCCCATGCAACCCAGCAGGCACCATGGGAGCAGAGTATCTAGACGCAGTGGAGCAAGCGGAACCGAGTTTCTACGCCTCAAATTCACCCCTTCCACTCGTGATCTCCTCTCACCCCATGCAACCCAGCAGACACCACACCATGGGAGCAGAGTATCTAGACGCAGGGGAACGAGCAGTCGATGTGCGTGTGGATAAATTTTCGACCTCTTCTCACCCCATGCACCCCCCAGCAGGCATCGCACCATGGGAGCAGGGTATCTAGACGCAGGGGAACGAGCAGAAGCAGCAGTGGATGTGCCTGTGGGTGAGAATCCCCCTGTCCACTCACTCACACTGTGCACCCCCCAGCAGGCATCGCACCATGGGAGCGGAGTATCTAGACGCAGGGGAACGAGCGGAAGCAGCAGTCGAAGTTTCTGTGGATGAGCGTCTGTCAGCAGAGCCAGCCGCTGAGGGGCGCACGCCAATGACTCTGGAGCAGTACCGTGCTTGGAAGGCAAGGAAGGTGAGCGTCAGGTGTGCTAGGGTTCTTGCTTGTCCAGTTGAAAGGAACCAGCAGTTCATCCGCCTGTGGATGAGATCCTGCCTGCAGAGCCAGCAGGCAAGGAAGGCAAGGAAGGTGAGGCCGTGCTTGTGTGATAGAGCCATGCTTTTTCCAGTTGAAAGGAACCAGCAGTTCATCCGCCTGTGGATGAGATCCTGCCTGCAGAGCCAGCAGGCAAGGAAGGCAAGGAAGGTGAGGCCGTGCTTGTGTGATAGAGCCATGCTTTGTCCAGTTGAAAGGAACCAGCAGTTCATCTGCCTGTGGATGAGATCCTGCCTGCAGAAGCAGCAGCTGAGGGGAGCAGTCGATCCGCCTGTGGATGAGAACCTGTCAGGGGAGCCAGCAGCTGAGGGGCGCACGCCAATGACTCTGGAGCAGTACCGTGAATGGAAGGCGAGGAAGGTGAGATTTCTTGTGTGATAGAGCCATGCCCTGTCCGGTTAATACAGGGAACCAGCAGTCGATGTGCCTGTGGATGTGGATGGGAACCTGCCATGGGAGCCAGCAGCTGAGGGCCGCACGCCAATGACCCTGGAGCAGTACCGGGAATGGAAGGCGAGGAAGGTGGGCTGTATCCAGGAGTGCTCTAGAGCGGTCAATTCACATGTGCATGGAAACCTGCCATCAGAGCCAGCAGCTGAGGGCCGCACGCCAATGACCCTGGAGCAGTACCGTGAATGGAAGGCGAGGAAGGTGAGGAAGGCGAGGAAGGTGAGGTTGTGTGGGGTTTCTATTAGCAGATGAATATCTGCCAGGGGAGGCAGCAGCTGAGGGCCGCACGCCTATGGCCCTGGAGCAGTACCGTGAATGGAAGGCGAGGAAGGTGAGGAAGGTGAGGAAGGTGAGGAAGGTGCACGTTCAGGTGTGGTAGAGCCATGCTTTGTCCAGTTGAAAGGAACCATGAGTTCATGTGCCTGTGGATGGGCACCCCTGTCAGCAGAGCCAGTAACTGAGGGTTGGAGCAGATACAGAGTGCCAATGACTCTGAAGCAGTTCCGCGAGTGGAAGGCCAGGAATGTGTGCTTGAAGGTGTGCTTGAAGGTGTGCTTGAAGGTGTGCTTGAATGTGTCTTTAAGGTGTGCTTGAAGGTGTGCTTGAATGTGTCTTTAAGGTGTGCTTGAATGTGTCTTTAAGGTGTGCTTGAAGGTGCGCTTTAAGGTGCGCTAGAGCCATGGTTTGTCCAGCTGAAAAGGACCAGCAGGTCATTTCCGTGTGGATGGGTTTCTGCTAGCAGCGCCAGCAATTGAAGGCCGTGTGCCAATGACTCTGCAGTAGTACCGCGAGTGTAAGCCGAGGAAAGTAACTTTTGAGAATTCACAACAGTAAAGCTGGGTTACAACCTTGACAATGACGTCGGTGCATTTCCTGCCCGGAGTGTTGAGCGAGGAAATTGTGCTTTCATGCGTGCTAGATTCATTTTTCATTTGACTGAGAACAACGAACATCTGATTTGCAGGTGAGCCGTTCGTACTTAATAGCTACCGTAATCGCCCGGATATAAGACAGTGTTGAATAGTAGACAGGGGGTGTCTATTATCCGGATGTCTCTTATAAACGGGGTAGCCTCATTATAAGACACCTATTTGTGTGTACGAGTTAAGCCAGTGTAGGGGTTAGGGGCAATTGTATAGCGAGGGGGTATCTTCTAAACGGTTCTTTGTCCATATATAAGACTTATAAGACACCATAAACCGTCCCAAATACAAGACAACCCAGGCATTTTTTCCCGTGTACGAGACAAGACATATATGTCTTATATCCGGGCGATGACAGTAATAGTTTTATAGTAGCAGGCTCCGAATGACTTCAAAGCAGTTTAGGCGACAAGAAGGGTGTTTTGTTTGTGTGTGTGAAGTTGGGTTCTTTTCCAGTGTGTGTGGCAGTGTGGTTGTCCAGTTGTCCTGAATCTGTCACCTGGCTTTGTCAGTTTACTGTTTCTGTTACAACTGTTGACTTGTCAGCAATTACCGTAGCTGTTTATTTGCCTCCCCATTGCCCTCAAACCATGTTGCCTTGTGACTTACCCCCGTTTTTACGTGCCCGTCTAATATTATATTGATGTGTCTTATCCCCTCGTTTTTTAATGCTTAGGATCAAGAGGAAACGGCAAGGAAGGAGGAGGCTTCAAGGAAACGAGCGGAGGACATAGCGGCAGGGCGAGTGCCCATGAATGGGAGAGAGCTGTTCATCCACGAACCCTGGGTGTTTGATGACTCCAGATGTACCTAGTTGTGTACATGACACATTTTCAGTTGAGCTGTTAACTTCTAATGACTTTCTGATATCGCGTACTGGATTTCCCAACCTCCTCGAGAGTTTCGGAACTGCCCGTAACATGCATCGTTGTTCTCTACTGTTTCGCAACATACATTTCGCCTGTCGCTAAATCCCTGCGAAATAGCTACTCTACGCAAACCTCCTCCTCCCTGCCCAACACTTCTCCCTCGTCCCACCCAAACCTTATTTTTTCTCTGACGTGTCACCAACTCACCTCCTAGCACCTCCTAATTTACTCCCTAGACTACCTGCCTGAACCTTGATCCGCGGCAGGTTAGGACTCTGCGACGACTCGTTTGCGTTCTTGTCGTTTGGGTCTTGGGATAGCATTATAGGTTTTAGAGGTGAGAGTTGAAGGGACCTAATCGCGCTTCGATCAGGTAGTAATCGACTTAATTTGCCGATACCCCGGACGCGAATCAGACGGTGACGGTTCAAGGATCAGACGTCAGCGGTTAAATCAGTCGTCACGGTTAACGATCGGACGTAAACGACTGGAGATCAAACGCTAACGGCTTAGAATCAAACGGTACAGGTCACAATTAGACGTTCTCCGTCAGGGATCTGACGTTAACAGTCAATAACCAGACGTTAACGGACAGCGTGGGAGCATGGAGTTCCCGAGGGAAGACTTTGAGCGAGTCATGTTCTTCGAGCAGACGAGGGAGCAGGCCATGGCCGAGTTCAAGAAGAACCCACATGACGCCGATGTGAGTACTTTCACGGGGCTGTTGGTTCAATTTATGTATGTATGGTCGCAGGTATAGTCGCTGAGACTGTCGCAGGGGCTGTCGAAGATACCGTCGCAGGTCGACCGCACGCAGGTATTGTATCAGGTGCTGTCGCAGGTACGGTCGCTGGTTCGATCGCGGGTACAGTCGCAGAGCGCGGATCCGTCGCACATGACGGGGTTGAGTCGTCCAGGTGTCAGGAGGAGCTGTTCTCGTCGAACCCTTGCGGAATACGGCGAGGTTTGTTTTTTCTGCTTCTCACCTTCTCTTCGTCCCTGCTTCTCTGCTTCTCCGCATCTTTACATCTATACGTCTCTGCTCATCTGCTCCTCTTCTTTTGAGTCGACTCAAAAGTCAACTCTTCGTCCCTGCTTCTCTGCTTCTCCGCATCTATACGTCTCTGCTCATCTGCTCCTCTTCTTCCCTCCGACGTGCCCCCCTCTGTGCGCCCCTCCCCCCGCTTCCCTTCATCCCTACGTCTCTCCGTCTCTGCTCATCTGCTCCTCTTCTTCCCTCCGCCCCTCTGTGCCTCTCAGAATCTGACCAAGTTTGGCCGAACGCTGGTGGAGCTGGCGCAGTTCATTCAGGGGCAGGAGGCGAACGGATTCATTCTCTGCTCCTCTGTTCCTCTGCTCCTCTGCTCCTCTGCTCCTCTGCTCCTCTGCTCCTCTGCTCCTCTGCTCCTCTGCTCCCCTGCTCCCCTGCTCCCCTGCTCCTCTGCTCCTCTGCTCCTCTGCTCCTCTGCTCCCCTCTGTGCCCCTCAGAATCTGCCCAAGCTCGGGCGAACGCTGGTGGAGCTGGCGCAGTTCAGTCAGGGGCAGGAGTCGAACGAGTTTGTTCTCTACCCCTCTGCACTCCTCTGCACTCCTATGCCCTTCTGCTTCCCTCCTTGCAGAATCTGACCAAGCTTGGCCGAACGCTGGTGGAGCTGGCGCAGTTCATTCAGGGTCAGGAGTCGAACGAGATGCTGGATGGTGAGTGTAACGGGGCTGCTTGTAACGAGTCAAGGCTGCTTGTATTGAGGTTTATTTAGCCGTGGAAGGTCTGGCGTAGTTCATTCAGGTGCAAGAGTCGAACGAGATGCTGGACGGTGAGTGTAGCCAGAGGGCTTGTAACGGGTTTGCAGATTGACGACTTGTAACGAGGTACGAGGTTGTTCACAGTAAGATATTCATAGTTACTGGTGGAGCTGGCACAGTTCATTCAGGGGTAGGAGTTGAACGAGATGCTGGATGGTGATTGTAGCCAGAGGGCTTGTAACGAGCTAGTAACAAAACGACGTGTAACGAGGAATGAGGTTGTTGATAGCAAAGTATTCATACTTGCGCGCGGAGCTGGCTGGCGCAGTTCATTCAGGGGCAGGAGTCGAACGAGATGCTGGATGGTGAGGTAACGGGGCTGCTTGTAACGAGTCAAGGCTGCTTGTAGTGAGTTTTATTCAACCTTGAGTGGACTGGCACAGTTCATTCAGGGGCAGGAGTCGAACGAGATGCTGGATGGTGAGGTAACGGGGCTGCTTGTAACGAGTCAAGGCTGCTTGTAGTGAGTTTTATTCAACCTTGAGTGGACTGGCACAGTTCATTCAGGGGCAGGAGTCGAACGAGATGCTGGATGGTGAGGTAACGGGGCTGCTTGTAACGAGTCAAGGCTGCTTGTAGTGAGTTTTATTCAACCTTGAGTGGACTGGCACAGTTCATTCAGGGGCAGGAGTCGAACGGATTGCTGGATGGCGAGTGTAACATGGGTGCTTATATATACACTATGCACTGCCTCGGTTCTTGTTTCTCGCAACCCCCCTTCCCCCCTCCCCCCCTTGCCCTTCCAATGTCTTTTTTCATTACATGTATTGATAATCGAATGCTGATGTCCTCTTCCCTTCTTTCCCCTCTGTTTCCCTCCTCTCTCCTTTCCTCCCCTCCTCTCCCCTCTTTACCTCCTCTCCTCTCCCTTCCCCGCCCCTCACTTCCCCTCCCCTCCCCCTCCCCCTCCCGACACCGCCAGGGGCTTTCAGACGCCTGATGCGGTGGTGGCTTAGAGGCGTCTCAACTCAAGCGTACTCTTCCCTTTCCATCCACTCTCCCCACGCACTGCCGTCAGATGTTGTGCCAAAGTTCGATGAAGCCCTCAAGATCGCCCCGTCTCGCAATGACATGCTCCTTTGGCTTAGAGGCGGCTCAAAAGTGATTATTTTCCTCCACCCCTTTCCCCACTCGCTGCTGTCAGTGTCAGATGCTGTATCTAAATTCGATGAGGCCCTCAAGATCGCCCCATCTCGCCCGGACACCCTGTGGTGGCTCGGCAACGCGCACACCACGAGGGGGTTCCAGACGTGCAAAATAGAGTATTCCCCCCTTTCCCACCGTTCCCACACCCCACTGTCCAAATGTTCCCCTTCCCTCCCCTATTGCTCTCTTCAGATGCTGTATCTAAATTTGATGAGGCCCTCAAGATCGCCCCATCTCGCCCCGACACCCTGTGGTGGCTCGGCAATGCACACACCACCAGGGAGTTTCAGTCTCAGACACCTGATGTGGTGCCCAATGTTCCTCCTCTCTCCTCCCCTTCCCCACGCCCTGCCCTTTCAGATGCTGTCTCCAAGCTCGATGAGGCCCTGAAAATCGCCCCATCTTGCCCCGACACCCTCTGGTGGCTCGGCAACGCGCGCACCACCAGAGGGGCCTTCAGACGCCCAATGCGCAATGTTCCTCTTCTCTCCTCCCTCCCCTTCCCCACGCCCCCTTGCCTTCAGATGCTGTATCTAAATTTGATGAAGCACTCAAGATCGCCCCATCTCGCCCCGACACCCTGTGGTGGCTCGGCAACGCACACACCACCAGAGGCTTCCAGTCTCAGATGCCCGATGTGATGCCCAATGTTCCTCCCCTCTCCTCTCCTTCTCCACGCCCCCTGCCCTTACAGATGCTGTATCTAAATTTGATGAAGCACTGAAGATCGCTCCCTCTCGCCCCGACACCCTCTGGTGGCTCGGGAATGCGCACACCACCAGAGGGGCCTTCAGACGCCCGATGCCCACCAATGGTCCTCCCCTCTCCTTCCCTTCCCCACGCCCCTGCCCTTGCAGATGCTGTCTCAAAATTTGATGAGGCACTGAAGATCGCCCCATCTCGCCCCGACACCCTCTGATGGCTCGGCAACGCACACACCACCAGGAGCTTCCAGACGCGTGCACGGATGGACGCACTTGGGTGGCTTTAAGGCTCGGCAACGCACACACCACTAGGGGATTTCAGACGCCTCATGCCCAAAGTTCCTCCCCTCTCCTCTCCTTCCCCACGCCCTGCCCTTACAGATGCTGTCTCGAAATTTGATGAAGCTCTCAAGATCGCCCCATCTCGCCCCGACACGCTGTGGTGGCTTGGGAACGCGCACACCACCAGGGGATTCCAGACGCCTGATGCCACCCTGGCGAACGTCAGCTTTGAAAAGGCCTCCGACTGCTTCAGGAAGGCGCTGGACGCGGTAGGTCATGGTTGAGTGCGGTTCAGTGTGGCTCTTTGGGGTTTAGCGTGTTGGGTATAATTTTCCTGTACGGCTTGGCAATGCAACGCGCACACCACGAGGGGATTCCAGATGCCTGATGGTGTTTTGGCCAACGTCAGCTTTGAGAAGGCCTCTGACTGCTTCAGGAAGGCGTTGGATGCGGTAGGTCGTGGTTGAGTGCAGTTCTCTGTGGTTTACTATATTGTGGGATTTGTTAACATACAGAGCGGCTTTCATAGACCTAATGTCACCCTTTCAAACTTCAGTCTTCCGCTCTGCAATCTACTTGATCGCGTCTCTTTTTTTTTGTTCGCTGCATTTTTCGCCTTCCTCCTTTCTCCTCCTCCTGTCCTTGAGCGGCTTTTCAAGTTTGGAATGCACTCTGTCTTCTCTCGCGTCTCTTCTTCCCCCCCCATGGGAGGACCCAAGCAACGCAGTGAGCCCAACAAAGTACATTCTACGATGTTCTTGAGTGGGATTTGCGCTGTACTTTGTTGCTGTGTTTCTCGCCTTCATCCTTTCTCCTCCTCCCGACCTTGAGTGGCTTTTCAAGTTTGGAATGTGCTCTGTCTTCTCTCGCGCCTCTTCTTCCCCCCCCCATGGGAGGACCCAAGCAACGCAGCCCAACAAAGTACATTCTACGATGTTCTTGAGTGGGATTTGCGCTGTACTTTGTTGCTGTGTTTCTCGCCTTCATCCTTTCTCCTCCCGTCCTTGAGCGGCTTTTCAAGTTTGGAATGTGCTCTGCCCTTTCTTGCGCCTCTTCTTCCCCCCCCCATGGCAGGATCCAAGCAACGACGCATACTTTGCGCTGTGTTTCTCACCCTCCTCCTTTCTCCGCACATCCTTGAGCGACTTTTCAAGTTTGGAATGTGCTCTGTCTTCTCTCTTGTCTCTTTCTCCCCCCCATGGCATGGCAGGACCCAAGCAACGACGCCTACCGCAAGTCACTGGAGATCTCACTGAAGGTGAGTGAGACCCCGTTTGGGTGTGTTTTGCTGTGTTTTCTCCGCCTGATGCCAAATCCTCTTGGCGTCTCAATTCCGGTGTTTCTGTTGAGATGCATCAGGAGGTGGAGAGACGCAGATGCCTCGTAAAGTGTTCTACTTCCCTGGTTATGTTTAGCTGATATTGAGTAGTATTTTAGAACTAACAAGTTTTCTTAAACCGATTGCAGGGCCCTGAACTGCATCAAGAGGTGCAGAAGCAGATGGCTCTGCAGCAGGCGCTGGGAGCCGCTGTCCATCCCTCCTCCATGGATGCCCCTAAGGTATGCTGAACAGCGGTGCACTTTCAGTGTTTCTGCTGCACTTCAAGAGGTGCAGAAACAGATGGCACTGCAGCAGGCGCTGGGGGCAGCGGTGCATCCCTCCTCCATGGATGCTCCCAAGGTAAGATGATTTCAAAGGTCAAGGTATGGCTGTGGACTTTCAGTGTTTCCAGCACACTTGAACCTGATTTGCACCACCCAACAGAAGCAGATGGCTCTGCAGCAGGCGCTGGGGGCAGCGGTGCATCCCTCCTCCATGGATGCTCCCAAGGTAAGATGATTTCAAAGGTCAAGGTATGGCTGTGGACTTTCAGTGTTTCCATTCCAGCACACTTGAACCTGATTTGCACCAACCAACAGAAGCAGATGGCTCTGCAACAGGCGCTGGGAGCCGCTGTGCACCCATCCTCCGTGGATGCTCCCAAGGTATGATGAACAAGGCCGATCCACTTCCCCTGTTTCTAGTGCACGGTTACCTTTGTTACTGGGGGCGGCTGGAGCAGCAGCAGGCACTGGGAGCTGCTGTGCATCCATCGTCCATGGATGCTCCCAAGGTATGGTGCTTTGAGCAGTGATTCACTCACCCTGTTTCGAGTGCACTCCCAGTTATCTCTGATTCCGGAGGGGCTGGGGCTGCAGCCGATGCTGGGAGCAGCAGTGCATCCATCGTTCATGGATGCTCCCAAGGTACGTTGAGCAACAACCCATCTTTCCTGTTCCTAGTACACTCAGCCTTTTTCTCACTAATTCTCCCTGCACACATCGAGCAACATTAGCGCACATCCTCTTGTGCATCCATCGTCATGAATACTCCCGAGGTATATGTCACAACCGTCCACGTCGTCTGTTCCTAGTACACTCAACACTTTTCTCACCAATTCTCCCTGCTCACTTTTATGCTCAGCCAGCGCACATACTCGCGTGCATCCTTGTGCTCGTCATTCCAATTCTGATTTCCTTGGTATGCGCATGGTTCATGTCAGTGGATCTGAACCACCCTCTCCTCGGTTTTCTGGCTGCAGACTGGTGTCTTTTGAATGCCTCGCCATATGGCGTTGAAACGCCTTGCATGTCTTACTTGTGAGGCGCCTCGCAAGCATGGTGACTTCAAGTGTCTCAATGTGTGGCTGTGGCTGTACTTCACCTCATGGCTGCTTCTCCTGTGCAGGTCCAGAAGAAGAAGAGCAGCGATCTGTGGTATGATGTGGCAGGGTGGGTGATTCTGAGTGTGGGTGTCGTGGCATGGCTCAGCATCCTCAGTGCCCGAGCGCCGCCTCCTGCTGCTGCCAAGTAATTGGGAGGATAATGGTGGTGGGCATGCTGCTGCTGCTGCCAAGTAGTTGGGAGGATAATGGTAGGTATGCTGCTGCTGCTGCAGGGTGATTCTGAGTGTGGGTGTGGTGGCCTGGCTCAGCATTCTCAGTGCCCGGGCGCCGCCTCCTGCTGCTGCCAAGTGATGTAGCAGGGGTGAATAAACAAGACTGGGATTGGCTTTGCTGCTGCTAAATGGTATCGGCTGTCAAACTCTTTTAGTGCTTACATTGTGCCCATAAGGGGTACAACCCAATTAAGGTTAGTATTTGTACCCAACTTTTTGTTCAATCCAACCATTTCTCGCTTAGTATTTTGACATGGTTTCAGAGCAGGTCCGTTCTAGGACCGATTTTTTTTTAGGGCCCACCACAGAGCGCTGCCCCACTAGTTGCCTTGCCGCCCTGCCCTAACGGTCGCACGGCCCTGCTGGCCGCTGTGCCGCCCTTAGCAATCCGTGAGCCGCCCTTTGTAGCCCGTTGCGCCCCCCCCCTTTGGCAGCCCGCGAGCCGCCCCTGCAGCCCGCGCGCCGCCCCTGCAGCCCGCTCGCCGCCCCTGCAGCCCGCGCACCGCCTTTAGCAGCCCGCGCGCCGCCTTTAGCAGCCCGCGCGCCGCCTCTGCAGACCGCTCGCTGCCCCTGCAGCCCGCGAGCTGCCCCTGCAGCCCGCTCGCCACCCCTGCAGCTCGCTCGCCGCCCCTGCAGCCCGCTCGCCGCCTGTTTGCGGCCCGCCCGCCGCCCATTGCAGCCCGCGCGCCGCCCTTTGGCAGATTGCTCGCCGCCCATTGCAGCCCGCGCGCCACACTCTGGCAGCCCGCTCGCCGCCCTTCTGCAGCCGGCTCGCCGCCCCTTGCAGCCCGTGCGCTGCCCTGCTTGCACTGCCCTGCTTGCGCCGCCCTGCTTGCGCCGCCCGGCTGCTGCCCGTCCTGCTGCTCGCAGCCCTACTTGCCGGCGCCCTCTTGCCCGGGCCGCCCTGCTGCTGCCCGCCCTGCTGTGCGACGCCCTGCTGGCCGCCCAAGCCGTGCGCCGCCCTGCCCTGCCCTGCGCGCTTCCCTAGTGCTCGCACGCCGCCCTGCCTGTGTGCTGCTCTGCTGGTCGCGCACCACCCTGCTCTGCCCGCTATGGCTTCTCTCAGTGTACTCACGTTCGATCATGAGGGCCGTCCGATCCAGTTCGATACGTGGCTCGACGACTTACAGCTGTACCTACTGAGCAATTCTAGAGACAGCGTTTCATTGTTTGACCACACGTCTGGAGCCTCTCTCGCCCATCCCGCCACAGCTGACAGTGCGACTCGCTCATAGTGGCTTACCCGTGACGCTGCTGCTCGCTAAGCCGTTCGCAACCACCTGCCGTTAGCCGAACGCGCTCACTTTGGCCAGCACAAGACTGCTAAAGCCCTGTACGACGCTGTAGTCGCTCGTTACTCCTCCCCTGCCACTGCTGCTCTAGGCCGCCTTATACTGCCCTACCTGTTTCCCGAGCTGTCAGCCTTTGCCACAGTCGAGGACCTCGTTACCCACCTCCGCACTAGCGACGCTCGCTACCGCGCTGCCCTCCCAGCCGAGTTCCTTGACAGGAACCCGCCCCCGATGTACATCACTCTCTACTTCATAATCACCTGCCTCCCTGACTCTCATCGCGCTGTCAGAGACCACTTTCTCGCACTTGACCTCACAGACCTGACTGTCGACCTGCTCGAGCAGCACCTCTTTGCAGCAGAGACTAGTGTAATCGCCATAGGTGCTGCTCGTGGCACTCCTCGCACACCCTTCTTTGAGGGGTGTTCCCCCTCCCCCCTTGCCCCCTCCTACGCTTCTGCTGCTGCTGTTGACATCCTTGGTGCTGAGGATGTCGGGGCTGCTTCTACTGTTAGTGGGAAGCGCCACAGCAGCAAGGGCAAGTGTGGCAGGAGTGGTGGCGGTGGCAGCAGGGGTGGTGGTGGTGGCGACAGTGGAGGTGGTGGAGGTAGCGGAGGTGGTGGCAGCGGTGGGAGTGGTGGCGGGAGTGGTGGCGGGAGTGGGGGCTTCGGTGGCGGTAGTGGTGGAGGCGGTGGGGGTGGCAGTAGTGGCGGCAGTGGAAGTGGTGGCAGTCGGGGTGGATCTGTTCAGAGGGGAGGTTCTGGCGGTGGCCAGAGGCAGCAGCAAGAGCGTCGGAGTGAGAACCCTTCGCCCCAGCAGCTTCGTGAGTGGTTTTCTCAGCGTGGGGCGTCTGGGGATAGTGTTCGCTGCCCGTATGTCATTTGCACGGGTGACCGTGTTTCTCAGACATGCAGGAAACTTCACTCTCAGCACCGCTGCTTCTCCCACCTAGACGACGCTTGGCACGCAGAGTTTGGTGAAGAGGCTGAGCGCCCCCACTGGACAGAGCTGCTTAGGTTTGGAGTTGATATCTTTGCTCTTGACTATGATGCTATCCTTGCTGCCATGTATGCCTTGTTTGTTAGTGCTGAGTGTGACTGTTACCTGTGTGTCCCGCCCGGCCCAGTTATAAATGCTGCTGCTCTAGGTGCTAGTGAGTCTTCTCTCCCTAGTACTGCACCTGCTGCGGCCTTGCACACCTTTACGCTTGACTCAGGTGCTTCCCGCTGTTTCTTTCGCGACAGTACCACCCTCACTTCTCTCTCTGCACTTGTACCGGTCAGACTGGCTGACCCCTTAGGGGGCCCAGTTCTTGCCCGTTCCTCCACTGTTCTCCCGTGTCTGGCGGTTCCGTCCGGCTCACTGTTAGGCCTTCACCTCCCCTTGTTCTCTACGAACCTGGTGAGTACCGCTGCCCTTCAGGATGCGATGGTCACTACCACCACTCTTGGGGGTCAGCGTGTGTCGATCTGCACGTGTACACGGACGGGCCGTCACCTGGCCATGTTCACCCGTCGGCCTGGGTCGAGTTTGTACACACTGGCTACCGAGCCTCCTCAGGTAGAACCCCCCCTGCTCGTGTCGCCTCCTGTTGCACCAGGCTCTCCTGTGGCACCACCGCCTTGGTCACCCCTCCCTGCCACGCCTTCGTGGCATGCACTCCCGTCTCCTTGTTTCTGGTCTTCCTAGGTCTCTGCCTCCCCTCCCGCCCTCGCCTGCCCCGCCCTGCCTTTCTTGCGTCGAGGGGCGGCAGCGCGCCGCTCCTCACTCCTCCTCGTTTCCCCCGATGATTGCTCCCCTGCAGACTCTCCACATGGACGTGTGGGGCCCAGCCCACGTCAGTGGACAGGACCGCGAGCGCTACTTCCTGCTGGTTGCTGACAACTACACGCGTTACACCACGGTCTTCCCCTTGCGCAGTCCGTCTCCAGCTCCGCGAGCGGTTCCGCGAGCGGTTCCGCGAGGACCTTCCTGTCCTGTGTCTGCACTCTGACAGAGGTGGTGAGTTCTCCTCTGACCTCTTGTGGGAATTTTGTCGTGGGGAGGGCATCCTCCAGTCGTTCACGCTTCCGGCCTCCCCGTAGCAAAATGGGATTGCTGAGCGCCGCATTGGCTTAGTTATGGAGGTGGCTTGTACCTCCATGATCCATGCAGCTGCTCCCCATTTTCTGTGGCCGTTTGCGGTCCGGTATGCTGCGCATCAGCTCAACCTCTGGCCCCGTGTCTCCTTGCCGGAGACCTCGCCTACACTGCGTTGGACAGGGAAGGTTGGCGATACGTCGGTGTTCCGGGTCTGGGGCTCTCGTGCCTTTGTTCGCAATACTTCCGCGGACAAGCTCTCCTCCCGCGCTATTCCCTGCGTCTTCCTTGGCTTTCTCCCTGACGCGCCTGGCTGGCAGTTTCACCACCCCACCTCGCGCCGTGTCCTCTCCTATCAGGACGTCATGTTTGACGAATCGGTTCCCTTTTACCGCCTCTTCCCCTACCGCACTTCCCCTCCCCCGCCCCCGCCGCTCTTCCTTGCTCCAGGTCCCCCTCCGGTAGACCCCCTCCCTCCTTAGGGTCCTGCTCCCTCACGTGTGTCTCAGGTAGACCCACTCCCCGGGACTGTGCCTGTCGAGGTCGCTGTAGACTCAGGTGCTGCTAGAGGTGCTGCGTCTGGGGGTGCTGAGCCTGCGAGTGCGGAGCCTGGGGGTGCTGAGCCTGAGGGTGCGGAACATGGGGGTGCTGAGTCTGAGGGTGCAAGGTCTGGGGGTGCTGAGCCTAAGGGTGCGGAGCCTGGGGGTACTGAGCCTGAGGGTGCAGAGCCTGGTGGTGTTGAGTCTGAGGATGCGGAGTCTGGGGGTGCTGACCCTAGGGGTACCGCGTTTGCTGGAGGTCCTGCGGGTGCCTCGCCACGACTGTCTCCCCGGCGGGAGCCTCTCTCACCGCAGCAGCTGCGCGAGTGGTTTGCTCAGTTCACACGCCTTAGGAGTGGAGCTGCAGGAGCTGGAAGCTCTGCCACTGGAGGCATTGGAGCCATAGGTGCTGGAGCTGCTGGTCCTGGAGGTGCTCGTACTAGAGATACTGGAGCTGCCGGAGCTGGTGGTGTTGGAGGCACTGGAGCTGGAGACCCTGGAGCTGGAGGCACTGGCGCTGGAGCTGGAGGAGCTGGAGCGAGAGACCCTGGTGCTGGAGGCGCTCGAGCTGGAGGCACTGGCGCTGGAGGCGCTGGAGCTGGAGGCACTGGAGCTGGAGACTCTGGAGCTGGAGGCACTGGCGCAGGCGCTGGAGCTGGAGGAGCTGGAGCTGGAGACCCTAGAGCTAGAGGCGCTGGAGCTGGAGGCGCTGGAGCAGGAGGCACTGGATCTGTAGACCCTAGAGCTAGAGGCGCTGGGGGTGTAGACCCTGGAGCTGGAGGTGCTGGCGCTGGAGGCATTGTGCAACGTCGACCGTTTTTTGTTCCACTACCACCGTCGTCTCTGCCGCCAATTGACTCGGTCCTTCGCCAGGTTATTAGTCTCCTGTCTTCTAATGGCCTTCCTCCTAGCTTACTGAGTCTTCCGCCTCACAAGTCGCAGCCACAGTTACAGCCAGAATCCTCACTGCCTGCTCCTTCTCCTTAAGCTGAGCAGACAGACTCTTTTACAGGCGTCGTGAGCCTGAGTCTCGTCCTGCCTCGCCTGTTCGAGCTGTTTGCACTGGTCGTCGTGTTCCTCGTCCGCGTCCTCCTCCCGTCCCCGGCACTCACGTTATGGCACTTCATCCTTCCTCTGTTCCACTGCGTGTTCCCCTCTCGCCTCCTCTTGCGCCCTCTCTTCCCACCATTCCTAACCCTGCGTCTGACTTAGCTCGTGCTGCCAGTCCTACTGTCCCACGTCTTCTAGCCACTATT
Organism: Closterium sp. Naga37s-1; assembly: GCA_947471745.1. Lineage (NCBI taxonomy): Eukaryota > Viridiplantae > Streptophyta > Zygnematophyceae > Desmidiales > Closteriaceae > Closterium > Closterium sp. Naga37s-1. Next base: position 1,489,862 of record CANJKZ010000860.1, read on the forward strand.
GTCACCGACCCTTTGTTTGAGACCACTGCTGCGTCTGCCCTAGTTGCTGAGCTTGTTGACTTTGCTGCCGCCTGTCGTCTCGACTATGCCACTAGTCTTGTTGTTGAGTCTGAGTCTGACTGTCCTCCGTCCATCGGGGGTGAGTTTGCTCTTGGCACGGACGTCCTGAAGGACAGGCAGGAGGACTTTGAGTGTCTTGCAGCTGCTGTACCTCATCTCATAGCCATGCTGCTTGCACCTGAGGGAGACCCGGATGCACCAGACATCCCGACCCCGCGCTCTTACGCAGAGGCGATTACGGGTCCCTATTCCTCTCCGTGGCAGACAGCCATGGACGTAGAGATCGCATCCTGGAAGTCCACAGGCACCTACGTCGACGAGGTTCCCCCGCCAGGGGCGAACATAGTCGATGGCATGTGGATTTTCAGGGTGAAGCGGCCGCCGGGTTCTCCGCCTGTCATCGAGGCTCCTTACGTTGCACGAGGCTTTAGTCAGCGTCAGGGAGTTGACTTCTTCCAGACCTTCTCCCCTACCTCGAAGATGACCACTATTTGGCTGTTGCTGCACGTCGCCGCTTAGCGTGACTATGAGCTGCACTCTCTTGACTTCAGCACAGCTTTCTTGCAGGACAGCATGCATGAGGAGATCTGGCTGCGCAGCCCACCTGGCTTCACTGGGTCGATTTCTGCAGGTACCTAGTGGAGCCTCTGGCGGCCAGTCTACGGTCTCCGCCAGGCGCCTCGCGAGTGGCACGACACACTGAAGACGATGCTTGCAGCTCTTGGGTTTGCTCCTTCGATTGCTGACCCGTCGCTGTTTCTACGCACCGCCACTTTACTGCCGCCGTTCTACGTCCTCGTGTACGTCGACGACTTGGTCTTTGCCACTGCTGACACTGAGGCACTGGCCCTTGTGAAGTCGGAGCTGCAGAAGAGACACACCTGCACTGACCTGGGTGAGCTGCGCAACTATTTTGGCTTGCAGATCACCCGGGACAGAGCACGGCGCACCATCACCCCGACTCAGTCACACATGGTGCACCAAGTCCTTCATCTTCGGCTTTCGGTACTCCCCGCCATAGTCATTTCCTCTGCCTACCGGTCACTCGCTCTCAGCTCCACCTTCGGACGAGTCCGTAGAGCCGAGTGGCCCGTATCCAGAGCTTGTGGGCTACCTCATGTACCTGATGACCTGTACTCGACCTGACCATGCCTACCCTCTTAGCATCCTTGCATGCTACGTTGCACCCGGGAGACACCGACAAGAGCACTAGGAGGCTGCTAAGAGGGTGTTGCGCTACTTGTGCAGTACTTCGGGCATGGGGCTCGTGCTTGGAGGACGGGGTCCAGTTGTCCTCACTGGACACGCAGGCGCTTCTTGGGTTGACGACTTGGCTACGCAGCGGTCGTCACAGGGTTGCACCTTCAGCCTTGGCTCCGGCTCTGTTTCTTGGCGGTCTACCCCCTCATCTTCTGTTCTCAGTTCCAGTTGTGAGGCTGAGATCTACGCGAGGGCCATAGCTGCACAGGATTTACGTGTTAGAGACTAAGGACGGAGTCTATGAAGATTAAGGGCCGAAATATCTCAAAATCGTCAACTATAATTCTGGACAGAAAATTCGTCGTCACAAGAAACGTCGTCGACAAAACACGCTCTGTCAGAATTCTCTCAAACTTGAGTATAGTGTAGCCCTTGACCGTGGCTATCTTTCCCAATTTGAATAGTATCAAAATATGGATTATAGTTTGAGTTATGAACTTCGGCGCACTAGGGGGTATGCTGCCATAGAAACTTAACTCAAGCACAAAGTTGTCTCTCAAGTTCACACAAGAAAGTTGAAGTAGCAATTGAACCAGGTAGGAGGGGATGAGGAGGACGAGAGGGAAGGTCTCAAGGGAGTCCCCAACCAAGGAAACCCCATACCATACAATTCCCCTCTCTATAGGCACCCCAACTTTGACATTTGTCACTTTCCCAACTCATGCCATCCACCTCACCCAACTTGGCCACACTTGCCAACCTGGTTTGGCTTCTCCCAACCACTTGGCATCATCTACACTGATGGTGACGAATTTCCCAACCCCCAAAAGTCTGTACCCCATATTGAGTCAACCCGCAAATTCCCATAGTCGCCACATCTCAATCAAAACTTCGAACGATCATATCTTTCTCGTTCTTGCTCCGATCAAGGCGATTCTCGGTTCGTCGGGAAGCTCTTGAGCAGAGGAGTCACTTCGGATATCTGCTCAAGCCAAATAACATTCACACACACACTCAGAAAATCCAAACAACACCAAACACAAATTCTTGCACACGCTCACACCACGCATGCAACACACGAACATATGATGGGAGGCAGACAGACGTGAATGCAAATGATAGCATCACATAACATTACGCTGGCTCACCTACTTGCTGACCGACTTGGAAGAGCGGCCTTGTTCTTCTCCAGTTCTGTACGTAGACAACAAGGCCATGATTTCCTTGTGTCAGGAGCACAGATTGGAGCACAGAACGAAGCACATCGCTATGTGTTACTTCCTTGCTCGAGAGCTGCAACAGCGTGGTCAGCTTCGTCTTGCTTACGTGGCCACTCAGGCCAACACTGCTGATATATTCATCAAGGCACTTCAGTCTGGTGATCATCAGCGTTTTTGTACTGTTTTAGGCCTTGTGCCTACTTTGCGTCACTTGCTCACTTCGTGACTTTGCTTGTACTGTGATCTATATATATATACCTGCATGCTTACACTTGCTAGGGTATGATCACTGTACTGTTTGTTCTCTTTTATAGAACTATGAATGTGAACTGGCCTTGTGGTCATTTGCTTGTGCTCAGAACGTGTAGTGACTTCATGATCCACCCTGAGCTTGCTTTGATTTTCTTGACTGGTCTTGTGTCCACTTGTTCTCCCCCACTTTGCCTATGGGGGTGTGTCAAACTCTTATAGTGCTTATATTGTGTAGGCTATAGTGGGGTAGCCCATAAGGGGTACAACCCAATCAGGGTTAGTACTTGTACTGAACCTTCTGTTCAATTCAACCATTTCTCGTTTAGTATTCTGACACCGGCAACAATAGATTTACTGCCGTCCACATGAAAGAAAGACTTGTAATTCGCATGTCAATTTGCTCGAACTGGTCCCTCCTAACCTTGCTTGGGTGTAATCTACAGGTACAGTAAGCCTCAGGATAGAAGCGCATGCCTCGAATAAGCGCCAGTGCTTATAAATGGATGACGGCGCTTGTATGCGGTCCTCGATTATAAGCCCACCCCCTAAAAAAAGATGATTTATTTTAAGCGCATGTTGGTTTTTCATTTGAAAACCTGACGAAATACAGAAATAAATTTCACATTATCAGGGAAATGAACTACAAATTCGATTTCCCACACTCTGTTCTCACTTTTTGCGCGTTTAGTCAGCATGTGCTGTTATTCTGTCAGTTTGAGTTGGCAGGGAATCACTCCTTGCCAAGCTGCACGAGAATCAGATTCGCGACCCTATATGTTTTCGACTCGATTACAATCGGCAGAACGAGATCTACAGTTTGGTGTAAAACAGATAGATTTTTTTTTGCCATTTTATAAACGTCGGTGCTTATAAAATTCCTCGATTATAAGTGCACCCCCTAAAAAACAGTGTTTTTTTATACCCCCAGGGGTGCTTCTATCCGGGGGCTGACGGTAGCTGCTGTTACGAATAGTAAAAGATGAAGAGTTACTGAGCACTCCTGACTGTAGCAATCAAAGCATGCAGTACCGAGTCTGAAGACGAAAAGGCGGAAGTGACGCGAAGGTCGTACGGTTACGAAGCATCTGGACCGTCAGGGCAAACAGCATCACGCAGCAGCAGTGGCGAGGATTCTGCCCAGGCAGTTCGTATTCGTCTGGAGTCGCACGGTTGAGTTTCACAGCAATAAGGGAATGTACCCCTTAGAGTACATGGCTAGCTAGGTCGTTTCGTATTCCACCCTGTACTCTTATTTATGTGCTTGTATTTGCATGTTTTAATTAATCTCAATCATTTTACATTCACTCTGATTTGAGGTCAAGGGCCCACCACCACTACCTAGTTGTGTGTGAACCTTCCTTAGGTGATCCTGGTTATGACCAACTTCTGATCGCATCATGGTATGAGAGCAACCCAGGAATCCTTCGCACTGCCACCTCCGAAATCTTCGGCGATCTAAGGTGGCGTCCGACACACGCTCTCGTGTAAGAATGGCCGGAGGATCTGGAGGTCAGACGAATCTGACCGCTGAAGCGCAGCCCAACCCGGCTGCGACAAGCGAGGAAACGACGACGATTGGGACCGCCGTCCTTGCACAACCGCTTCAGCGACTCACCAGCCTGGAGCAAGGACTCCAAACATTGCGGAATGGCGACGCGGGAACATCTTCCCAATGTCAAGAGTATGAACGAGAATGAATGAACTAGAAAAGAGTTGGGTACAAGTACTAACCCTAAGTGGGTTGTACCCCTTATGGGCTACCCCACTATAGCCTACACAAATGTAAAAGCTATAATGTTCTGACACACCCCCATAGGCAAAGTGGGGGAGAACAAGTGGTCACAAGACCAATCAAGAAAGCAAAGCAAGCTCAGGGTGGATCACAAAGTCACCACACAGTCTGAGCACAAGCAAAGGGCCACAAGGCCAGTTCACATGCAAAGTGGTATAAAGAGAACAGACAATACGGTGATCATATGCTACCAAGTGCAAGCATGCAGGTATATATATATATACATTTATATCACAGTACAAGTAGAGTCAAGCAGTAAGCAAGTGAGGCAAAGTTGGCACAAGGCCTAACACAGTAGAGAAGCGCTGATGATCACCAGGCGGAAGTGCCTTGGTGAATATATCAGCAGTGTTGGCCCGAGTGGCCACGTACGCAAGACGAAGCTGGCCACGCTGCTGCAACTCTCGAGCAAGGAAGTATCGCAGAGTGATGTGCTTCGTTCTGTGCTCCAGTCTGTGCTCCTGACACAAGGCAATCATGGCCTTGTTGTCTACGTACAGAACTGGAGGCGAACGAGGCTGCTCTCCCAAGTCACTCAGCAGGTAGCCAGCGTAGCTCCTGTGCAGCCATGGCCCCGGCGTAGATATCAGCCTCACAACTGGAGCTGAGAACCAAAGACGTGCGGGTAGACCGCCAGGAAACAAAGCCATAGCCAAGGCTGAAGGTGCAACCCTGTGACGACCGCTGCGTAGCTGAGTCGTCAACCCAAGAAGCGTCTGCGTGACCAGCGAGGACAACTGGACCCCGTCCTCCAAGCACGAGCCCCATGCTCGACGTACTGCACAAGTAACGCAGTACCCTCTTCGCAGCATCCCAGTGCACCTTTCGGTGCCTACCGGGAGCCACGTAGCGAGCCAGAAGGCTAAGAGGGTACGCGAGGTCAGGTCGTGTACACGTCATCAGGTACATGAGGCAACCCACAAGCTCTGGGTACGGACCACTCGGCTCTACGGACTCGTCCGAAGGTGGAGCTAAGAGCGAGTGGCTGGTAGACAGAGGAGTGGGCTGTGACGAGGAGAACAGGAAACCGAAGCGCTGAAGGACCTAGTGCACCGTGTGTGACTGAGTCAGGGTAATGGTGCGCCGAGCTCTGTCCCGGGTGATCTGCAAGCCAAGATAGCTGCGCAGTTCACCTAGGTCAGTGCAGGTGTGTCTCTTCTGCAGCTCCCACTTCACAAGGGTCAGTGCCTCAGTGTCAGTAGTGGCAAAGACGAGGTCGTCGACGTAGACGAGGACGTAGAACTGCGGCAGCGAGGTGTCGGTGCGTAGAAACAGTGACGGGTCAGCAGTAGAAGGAGCGAACCCAAGAGCCGCAAGTGTAGTCCTGAGTGTGTCGTGCCACTCGCGAGGCGCCTGGCGGAGACTGTAGACTGGCCGCCGAAGACTCCCTTGAGTACCTGCAGGAAAAGACTCAGTGAAACCAGGTGGGCGGCGCAGCCAGATATCCTCGTGCAGGCTGCCCTGCAGGAAAGCTGTGCTGAAGTCCAGAGAGTGCAACTCGTAGTCACGGTGAGCAGCTACGTGCAGCAACACCCGAAGAGAAGTCATCTTCGGGGTGGGGGAGAAGGTCTGGAAGTAGTCAACTCCCTGTCGCTGTCTGAAGCCTCGAGCAACGTAACGCGTCTTGAAGGCAGGCGGAGAACCCGGCGGCCGCTTCACCCTAAAGATCCACATGCCATCAACTATGTTCGCCCCAGGCGGGGGAACCTCGTCAACGTAGGTGCCTGTGGACTTCCAGGATGCCATCTCGGCATCCATGGCTGCCTGCCACTGAGAGGAGTAAGGACCCGTAATCGCCTCTGCGTAAGAGCGCGGGGTCGGGATGTCTGGTGCATCCGGGTCTCCCTCAGGGGCAAGCAGCATGGAAGCGAAACGAGGTACAGCAGCTGCAAGACACTCAAAGTCCTCCTGCCTATCCTCAAGGACGTCCGTGCCAAGAGCACACTCACCCCCGACGGACGGAGGACTGGCAGACGCAGCCTAAGCAACAAGAGCAGTGGCATAGTCTAGACGGCAGGAAGCAGCAAAGTCAAGCAGCTCAGCAACGAGAGCAGACACAGCAGCAGACTCAAAGGAAGGGTCAGTGGCAGCAGTGGCAAGGAGACGAGAGACAGTGGGACTGGCAGCACGAGCGCGGTCAGACTCAGGGTCAGGGACCTCAGAAAGAGAGGACTCAGGAGGAGCAGGCAGAGGAACACGCAGGGGAACAAAGGAAGGACGAAGTGTCATAGCGTGCGTGCCGGGGACAGGAGGAGGACGCGAACGAGGAACGCAGCGAGCAGTGCGAACAGGCGAGACGGGGCGAGACGCAGGCTCACGATGCTCTGTAAGACCGCCGGACTTCTCAGTGTAAGGAGAAGGAGCAGGCAGAGGAGAGGCCGGCTGCAACTGCGGCAGAGACTGGTCAGGCGGCGGACACATGAGGGGAGGAGGGAGGCCATTAGAAGACGGGGTACCAAGAACCTGCTGAAGCAGGGGATCGAAGTACGGTCGCGGCTGCACAGCGCCACCAGGGTCAACAGCTCCAGCTCCTCCAGCTCCAGGACCTCCAACACGAGTGCCTCCAACTCCAGCGCCTCCTGCGCCAATGCCTCCAACTCCAGCTCCTCCAGCTCCAGCGCCACCAGCACCAGAGCCGCCAGTCTCAGTAGCTCCAGACTCCGCAGGGTCTCCAACTCCAGCACCCTCAACACCACCAGTCCCGGCAGCTCGAGTACCTAGGGTACGAGTGTTGGGTGCAAATTCACATTGCACGACATCCTGCCGTCTGTTTGTACGAGTATGCGTGTGCGAATGCATTTGGGTGTGAATGGAATGTTCGTGTATTTGTTTGCTTTCGCAATTTTCGCGTGATGCATTTGCAGGTACTCGCGCAATGTGCGCTTCGGCACAACATTGTACGCACTATGAACAGTGTAAGCAGAAAGGACGAGCTCGCAAAGGAACCCAAGATGGAAGCTTTGCAGTTCGGTTGAATTGAGTGCGCAGATTCAGTTCTACCCAACTCGAAATTGTACTGTTTTGTTTGGTTGACTATAGTGTAGCAGGGCAGGCACTATAGGGGTACAATTTAGGTGAAGGTTGGATGTTGTTTGTCTATATCTGCATGCTACAGGGCCAGGGGAAACCAGCGGAACCAGCATTTGGCTGGTTGGGCAAAGACAAAACAGGTTCTGTTTTTAGGACCTGAACCCGGTTGTTGTTTTCCCAGGTTGAAAAAACAGAACCAGAGGTTGTTTACCAACCTACCACCTGCTGTTTTGTCCAGCCAGGCTGGTTCTGTTGCTTGGAATTATTTGGGATCATCCCTCGTTGTTCCCAGGTTGATTCCCAAGGTCCTTGCTAGCTAGAACTATATATTCCTTCTCTGTTTGTACCTGAATATACTGTTTATTTTATTCAAGCGAATTCCTTCCTTGCTGGAATTTCGTTTCTACGTGGTGCGACGGCGGAATGCTACCGAGTCAACGCTAGTACGCTAGTACTACGACGCTAGACAAACACTGTCCGAGCCATAACTCTGCAATGACAAAACTTTTCGCGAGGCAACTTGGCTCTTTTGAAAGCTCTTAGAGTGAGCTTCGATATAGCGAGTTCTCAGCTTAATCTAATCGATGGTCTGCACGGCACGCTACACGACGTTCAAGGTACTCTTGTTGTTTTGACTAAGTCCCCCTTGATCCCTCTCTCTACAAACTCGGACCCGAGGATAGGGGCTGGTCTTGTACCAAGCACCCAGGGACCCTTGGAGGTGACCTCGAGGAGAGGTTTTAAGTTGGATAACGTCTAAATAGCCTGAGTTTATTAGGCCCTTACACCAACAACGAGCACCTCCAGGACCAGTGGTCGCAGTACCTCTAGCAACACCAGCGCCAGCAGCGACTCCAGCACCTCCAGCTCTAGCGGCTCCAGCACCTCCAGCTCCGGTAGCTCCACTCCGAAGGCGTGCGCGCCGAAGAAACCACTCACGCAGCTGCTGCGGAGACAGTCTCGGCAAAGCACCAGCAGAAATCCAGACGAAGCAGCACCTAGAGGCTCGGCACCTCCAAACTCCGCACCCTCCGACGCAGCACCCCCAGGCTCAGCACCCCCAGGCTCAGCACCCCCAAGCTCACCACCCCAAGTCGCAACAACCCCAGGCTCAGCACCCCCAGTCTCAGCACCCTCAGACTCCGCACCCCCAGGCTCCGCACCCCCAGACGCAGCACCCCCAAACACAGAACCTCGAGCAGCACCTGAGTCGACAGCTACCTGAACAGGTGCAGGACCAGGGAGAGGGTCTACTTGAGACACACCTGAGGGAGCAGGACCCTGGGGCGGGAGGGGGTCTACCGGAGGGGGACCGGGAGCAAGGAAGAGCGGCGGGGGCGGGCGAGGGGCAGAGCGGTAGGGGAAGAGACGGTAAAAGGGAACCGGCTCGTCAAACGTGACATCCTGAGACGGGAGAACACGGCGCGAGGTGGGGTGGTAAAACTGCCAGCCAGGCGCGTCATTGACAAAGCCAAGGAAGACACAGTGGATAGCACAGGGGGAGAACTTGTCCGCGGACGTATCGCGAACAAAGGCACGAGATCCCCGAACCCGGAACACTAACGCATCGCAAACCTCCCCCGTCCAACGCAGTGTGGGCGACGACTCCGGCAATGAGACACGGGGCCAGAGGTTGAGCTGATGCGCAGCGTACCGGACCGCAAACGGCCACAGAAAATGGGGAGCGGCCGCATGGATCATGGAGGTACGAGCGACCTCCATGACTAAGCCAATGCGGCGCTCAGCAATCCCATTTTGCTGAGGGGATTCCGGAAGCGTGAACGACTGGAGAATGCCCTCCCCACGACAAAAGTCCCGCAAGAGGCTGGAGGAGAACTCACCACCTCTGTCAGAGTGCAGAAGCAGGACCGGAAGGTCCTGGCCGAACCGCTCGCAGAGCTGGAGACGGACTGTGCGGATCCAAGGGATCAAGACATCAACGACCTGACCCTTGCTGCGCAAGGGAAAGACCGTGGTGTACCGCGTGTAGTCGTCAACGACCAACAGAAAGTAGCGCTCGCGGCTCAGTCCACTGACGCGGGCTGGGCCCCACACGTCCATGTAGAGAGTCTGCAGGGGAGCAGTCGTCAGGGGGAACGAGGAGGAGTGAGGAGCGGCGCGCTGCCACCCCTTGACGCAAGGAAGGCAGGGCGGGGCAAGTGAGGGTGGCAGGGGAGGCAGAGACCTGGGTAGACCAGAGACAAGAAGACGAGAGTGCATGCCACGTAGGCGTGGTAGAGAGGGGTGACCCAGGCGGTGGTGCCACAGAAGAGTCTGGTGCGACAGGAGGCGACACGAGCAAGAGGCGGCTACCTGACCTGATGCGGACACCTGAGCAGACGCAGGTACCTGAGAAGGCTCGGTAGCGAGTGTGTACTGACTCGACCTTGGCAGATGAGTGAATGTGGCCAGGTGACGCCCCGTCCGTGTGCACGTGCAGATCGACACACGCTGACCCCCAGGAGTGGTGGTAGTGACCATCGCATCCTGGAGGGCAGCGGTACTCACCAAGTTTGTAGAGAACGAGGGGAGGTGAAGACCTGACAGTGAGCCTGACGGAACCGCCGGACGCGGGAGGACAGTGGAGGAACGGGCCACGACCGGTCCCCCGGAGGAATGTGCCAGTCTAACCGGGACGGGAGCAGGAAGAGGAGTGAGTTTGGTGCTGTCACGAAAGAAACAGCACGAGGCGCCCGAGTCCAACGTGAAGGTGTGCAAGGCCTGAGCAGGCGCAGTACCAGGGAGAGTACCAGACTCACTAGTACCTAGAGCAGCAGCGGCTATACCTGGGTCAGGCGGCACACACCGGTAACAGTCACCCTCAGCACTAACAGATATCGCATACATAGCAGAAAGAATAGCATCAAAGTCTAGGTCAAAGATAGCAATCCTAGACTTAAGCAGATCTGCCCAGCGAGGGAGCTCGACGTCGTCACCAAACTCAGCACGCCAAGCGTCGTCGAGGCGGGAGAAGCAGCGGTGCTGAGTGTGGAGCTGCCCACAAGTCTGACCAGCACGGTCACCCGTGCGAATTACATACGGGCAACTACCCCCGGACGGCCCACGCAGAAACCACTCACGAAGCTGCTGGGGAGACGGGGTCTCGCTCCGATGCTACTGGTGCTGACGCTGGCCACCTCCAGAACCGACACGCCAAGCGCCAGTCCCACCACCTCCACTGCCGCCACTCCCACCGCTGCCTCCACCGCCGCCACCAGAGCCCCCACTCCCACCACCAGTCCCATCGCCGCCACCACCTCCACTGCTGCCCCCACCACTACTCCCGCTGCCACCTCCACCACCACCACTGCCACCTCCACCACCCCGGCCACCCTTTCCCTTGCTACTGCGGCGCTTCGCACTAGCAAAAGTAGCCCCGACGTCCTCAGCAACAGAGACGTCTGCAGCAGCAGCAGAGGCGTAGGAGGGGGCAAGGGGGGAGGGGGAGCACCCCTCAAAGAAGGGCGGGCGCGGAGTGCCACGAGCAGCACCTACAGCAACTGCACTAGTCTCAGCTGCAAGGAGATGCTGCTCGAGGAGGTCAACAGTGAGGGAGGTGGGGTCAAGAGAGAGAAAGTGGTCCTTGACAGAGCGAAGAGAGTCAGGGAGGCGAGTGACTATGAAGTAGAGGGTGATGAACATCGGGGGCTGGTTCTTGTCAAGGAACTCAGCGGGGGCGGCAGCGCGGTAGCGAGCGTCACTAGCGCGAAGTTGGGAAACAAGGTCCTCGACTGTGGCAAAGGCGAACAGCTCGGGGAACAGGTAGGGCAGAAGCAGGCGACCTAGAGCAGCAGTGGCAGGAGAGGATTAGCAAGCGACTACAGCGTCGTACAGCGCCTGTGCTGTCCTGTGTTGTCCGAAGTGAGCGCATTCGGCTAATGGCAGGTGGTTGCGAATGGCTAAGCGGGCAGCAGCGTCGCGAGTAAGCCACTGTGAGCGAGTAAGCCACTGTGAGCTAGTCGAACTGTCAGCTGTGGCGGGAGGGGCAGTAGCAGCGCCTGACGCTAGGTCAAACAGCGAAACACTCTCCTCGAGGTCACCTCCAAGGGTCCCTGGGTGCTTGGTACAAGACCAACCCCTATCCTCGGGTCCGAGTTTGTAGAGAGAGGGATCAAGAGGGACTTAGTCAAAACAGCAAGAGTACCTTGAACTTTACGCAGCGTGCCGTGCAGACCATCGATCAGATTAAGCTGAGAACTCGCTATATCGAAGCTCACTCTAAGAGCTTTCAAAAGAGCCAAGTTGCCTCGCGAAAAGTTTTGTCATTGCAGAGTTATGGCTCGGACATCGTTTGTCTAGCGTCGTAGTACTAGCGTACTAGCGTTTGACTCGGTAGCATTCCGCCGTCGCACCGCGTAGAAACAAAATTTCAGCAAGGAAGGAATTCGCTTGAATCAAATTGAATATATCCAGGTACAAACAGAGAAGGAATAAATAGTTCTAGCTAGCAAGGACCTTGGGAATCAACCTGGGAACAACCAGGGATGATCCCAAATAATTCCAAGCAACAGAACCAACCTGGCTTGACAAAACAGCAGGTGGTAGGTTGGTAAACAACCTCTGGTTCTGTTTTTCCAACCTGGGAAAACAACAACCAGGTTCAGGTCCTAAAAACATAACCTATTTTGTCTTTGCCCAACCAGCCAAATGCTGGTTCCGCTGGTTTCCCCTGGCCCTGTAGCATGCAGATACAGACAAACAACATCCAACCTTCACCTAAATTGTACCCCTATAGTGCCTGCCCTGCTACACTATAGTCAACCAAACAAAACAGTACAATTTCGAGTTGGATAGAACTGAATCTGCGCAATCAATTCAACCGAACTGCAAAGCTTCCATCTTGGGTTCCTTTGCGAGCTCGTCCTTTCTGCTTGCACTGTTCATAGCGCGTACAATGTTGTGCCGAAGCGCACATTGCGCAAGTACCTGCAAATGCATCAAGCGAAAATTGCGAAAGCAAACAAACACACGAACATTCCATTCACACCCAAATGCATTCGCACACGCATACTCGTACAAACAGACGGCAGGATGTCGTGCAATGTGAATTTGCACCCAACATAGGCTAGGCGCGACGGGCTGGGCACGTAGGCTAGGGGCGACGGGCCGGGCGCACGTAGTATAGGGGCGACGGGCCGGGCGCGTAGGCTAGTGGCGACGGGCCGGGCGCATAGGCTAGGGGCGACGGGCCGGACGCACGTAGGCTAGGGGCGACGGGCCGGGTGCGTAGGCTAGGGGCGACGGGCCGGGCGCGTAGGCTAGGGGCGACGGGCCGCGCGCGTAGGCTAGGGGCGACGGGCCGGGCGCGCGTAGGCTAGGGGCGACGGGCCGGGCGCGTAGGCTAGGGGCGACGAGCCGGGAGCGTAGGCTAGGGGCGACGAAGCCGGGCGCGCGTAGGCTAGGGTCGATGGGCCTGGGGGCGACGGGCCTAGGGGCAGTGTAGTGGTGGGCCCAAGGAAACAAAAAAATTGGTCCTAGCGGAGGACCTGCTCTGAAACCATGTCAAGAGAATGAACGAGAATGAATGAACTAGAAAAGAGTTGGGTACAAGTACTAACCCTAAGTGGGTTGTACCCTTTATGGGCTACCCCACTATAGCCTACACAAATGTAAAAGCTATAATGTTCTGACACCCAACCCTCTCAACTGGCCTCGAACGGCCACAATACCGCCTCGCACACCTTCTCCCTCGACACAAATGGCCAAACACCCAAGACTCCTTGTCCCAGCGAAGAAGCAATTCTCTCAGTTCAATCAAAGTTCCTGAGCATATCAAAAATAAGGACAAGTGTGTGTTTTGACGGCAGAGACTTCTATACGTGGAGCTTCGAGCTGGTGCTGCTGCTGCAAAACGCGCAGATATTCCACTATTTCGACGGGAGCTACTCGGGACCAGCTGAAGACACCGCTGCCGCCAGGGCTCAGTATTACAACGAGTCACTCATGGCGTACGGCGTCCTCCTGCGGAACATGTCGCCGGCGGAGCAGCTGAGCATTCGTTTGTACAAGACCACGTATGCTCTAGCCCTCGATGCCTGGCGGCACCTAAATGGCGTGTATCAACCGAAGGATTCGGTTTCATCAATCGCTTACGGGTCCTTACTCCTCTCAGTGGCAACAGGGGAGAAGGCCAAAAGCTACATCAATCGCTGTCGGAGCCTCCATGATCAAATCGCGAAGTTGGGAAGCGCATTTTCGAAGAAATCTTAGTGAACATCGTGCTTCAAGGGCTCGGCCCATAATGGCGGCCTTGCAAGGCGCTGCTCCGATAGCAGGGGGTTATCTCGGAAGCCGCCCTATGCGCCGCCCTATCTCGGAATGGATTAGCAGCGACTTGCGCCACAACGAGACCGGGAGCGCCTCGCATTCTACGCGGACAACACGGAAGAGCGACGGCCGCGACACCTTTACTGCAAAATCTGCAGAAACTTCGGGCACCTGGCAGATCGATGCAAATTCCGATCTCGCCCTCGCCAGACCAATCCGAGCAGCTGGTCCGACCGACAAGATGTAAGAAACGATATGCATCAAGCCCAGGAGCAACAACCCCCCTCGCGCAACCTGAACCCAGCGGTTTAGCATCAGCAGCAGCAGCCGTCACAGACTGCTACCGTCCGCCACGTCATCGGCAACATGACGATGACGAAAACGAGAGGATCACATTGTCTCCGCGTGCGCACGCCGTCACCTGAGCCAGCACGCCACCCAATCGAAGCGTTCACGGATAACAATCCGTTCACCACTTGCCACGATTTCAACGACGACGATGACCAGGATTGGAATCTTCCAATCCCGCTGCTTGAAACCCCTCCGCACATACCTGATACGCGGGCGGCACCGATAGTTTGGATCTCACGCGAGCAATTTTTGAAGTTTGACATGCCGCACATCGTCACGCCGCAACTGGCGCTGCTCGCACGTAACGACATGAAGCGCTACAACACATGGTACCTGGACAGCTGTTGCGGGCAGCACATGGTCGGATCCGAGCGTTTCGTCTCCAACGCCGTCGTGACCCCCACAGTCACTTATGTCACTGTTGCGAACAATACCCGCCCGTGCGCAAACGCGCAAGGAATCGTCATGCTCAAGGCACGGGGAAGCCCCACGCATATCACACTGAATGATGTGCTCTCATTCAAAACCTGCGCTTCAATCTCCTCTCCGCAGCACAACTCATGGATTGCGGAGTCGAGCTCAGCACCGACCTCCGCACGCGTGACATTCTCCTGCACTACACGGCGCCGAAAAAGGCGCGCCGACAGATCGGACGGTCACACTCCGAGAACGGAGTGTACATCCTCGATTTCGACATCCCTGACTGCAGCGGTGACTCAAAGGAGCTGATTGATCTCGTTCCTCTGAGCTTCGAACACATTCACCACTCCGACTGGAAGCACCCCGATGGGAGACCAAGGGTGCCACATCATCCGCACCCTCGCGAAGTCGCGCTGCACTACTCCGGGCCTGATGGCATCTGTAGGGACTGCCACACGCCGACTACCTCGACGAGCACCATCGCCAGACGTGGACTCGCAGCGATCGCCGAAGCTGAGCGATTTGCGCCACCTGAGGAGGGAATGTCGACTATGGAGCTCAAGATTGCGACGCGCAACATCTACGGCACGGAGGAACATCCCCTCCCCGGACCCGCATCCCGCCATCTCCAAGGGATATTGCACGGCACGAACATTGGCACCTTCGACGCGGAAGGAACTCCGTGCCCCTACATGAAGGAAGCCTTCCAAAAGATCTAACCCCACTGGCGCGACCCCGACCCCACGAATAAACTCACCATCGCGCAAGAAGAGGAGCTGGCGCGCCGCGAAGCAGAGGAGCTCCGTGAATGGAGCCTTGCCAAATCGCGCAGAACATTCACCTGGAGAAGATGGGGTGCCAAAGAAGAAGAAAGCACCTCTAATGAAGGGGGATGGGGGAGCGCTGGCGGATGGGGAACGAGCGACACCGGCGGATGGTGTCAAACATATATGCTTAGTTATATCTAGGCTTAGTTTATGTGTTTATAGTTGTCTAGGCTATAGTGGGTTTAGCCTTAGGGGGTACATATTTCTCTCGACATCCTACTTGTACCCCTTCCCTTTTCCTAGTCCATCATTCTCGTCACTTATTCTAACATGGTATTAAGAGCGAAAATTTCCTAGGACCTAATCTCAATGGGACCACCACCTACTGCCCTACTAGCCTAGGCCCCGGCCCGTCGCCCCTCGGCGTCGCCCCTAGCCCCTAGGCTCGGCCCCTTGGCCCCGTCGCCTCGGCCCCTTGGCCCCGTCGCCTCGGCCCCTTGGCCCCGTCAACTCCGTCGCCCCGCGCCCGGCCTGTACTTAGCCCGCGCTCGACCCCTTGGCCCGTCGCCCCTAGCTCGGCCCCTCGGCCCCGCTGGCCCCGTCGGCCCCGTCGCCCGCGCCCAGCCTGTTCCTAGCCTCACGCTCGGCCCCGTTCCTAGCCCCGCGATCGGCCCGTACCCTTCCCGCGCTCGGCCCCGTTCCTAGCCCTGCGCCCGGCCCGTACCTAGCCTCGCGACCGGCCCGTACCCTGCCTGCGCCCGGCCCCGTCTCTCGTCCGCGCTCGGCCCGTACCTAGCCCAGCGCACGGCCCCGACCCTAGCCAGCGCCCGGCCCCGTACCTAGCCCGCGCTCGGCTCGTACCTAGCCCCGCGCTCAGCCCGTACCTAGCCCAGCGCACGGCCCGTACCTAGCCTCGCGCCCGGCCCCGTACCTAGCCCCGCGCCCGGCCCCATTCCGCGCCCAGCGCCCGGCCCCGTACCTGCCCAGCGCCCGGCCCCGTACCTGCCCAGCGCCTGGCCTCGTACCTGCCCAGCGCTCGGCCCTGTACCTGCTCAGCGCCCGGCCCAGTACCTGCCCAGCGCCTGGCCCCGTACCTGTTTGGCCCCGCGGCCCCCAGGCCCCTTGTTTGGCCCCTCGGCCACCCTAGGCCCCCCGGCCCCTTGTTTGGCCCCGCGGCCCCTAGGCCCCTCGGCCCCACCTCATAGCCCGGCGCCCGCCCCCCCGGCCCCTTGTTTGGCCCCTCGGCCCCCTAGGCCCCTCGGCCCCCCTAGGTCCCCCCCCCCCCCGGCCCCTTGTTTGGCCCCTCGGCCCCCCTCGGCCCCTCGGCCCCCTAGGCCCCTCGGCCCCCCTAGGCCTCCCGGCCCCTTGTTTGGCCCCTCGGCCCCCTAGGCCCCTCGGCCCCCCCTAGGCCCCCCGGCCCCTTGTTTGGCCCCGCGGCCCCTAGGCTCCTCCGCCCCACCTCACAGCACGGCGCCCGGCCCCCCCCCCCCGGCCCCTTGTTTGGCCCCTCGGCCCCCTAGGCCTCTCGGCCCCCCTAGGCCCCCCGGCCCCTTGTTTGGCCCCGCGGCCCCTCGGCTCCTCGGCCCCACCTCACTGCATGGCGCCCGCCCCCCCCCCCCCCCTCGGCCCCTTGTTTGGCCCCTCGGCCCCCTAGGCCCCTCGCCCCCCCCCTAGGCCCCTCGGCCCCTTGTTTGCGTCCTCGTTCGCGTCCTCCTCCTGTCCCGGGCACGCACACTATGGCACTCCGGCCTTCCTCTGTTCCACTGCGTGTTCCTCTGCCTGCTCCTCCTGAGTCCTCTCTTCCTGAGGCCCCTGACCCTGAGTCTGACCGAGCGCGTGCTGCCAGTCCCACTGTCGCTCGTCTCCTTGCCACTGCTGTCACTGACCCTTCCTTTGAGTCTGCTGCTGATTCTGCTCTCGATGCTGAGCTGCTTGAATTTGCTGCTGCCTGCCGTCTCGACTATGCCTCTGCTCTAGTTGCTGAGTCTGTGTCTGCCAGTCCTCCGTCCGTCGGGGGTGAGTGTGCTCTTGGCACGGACGTCCTTGAGGACAGGCAGGAGGACTTTGAGTGTCTTGCAGCCGCTGTACCTCGTTTCGCTTCCTTGCTGCTTGCCCCTGAGGGAGACCCGGATGCACCAGACATCCCGACCCCGCGCTCTTACGCAGAGGCGATTACGCGTCCTTACTCCTCTCAGTGGCAGGCAGCTATGGATGTCGACATGGCATCCTGGAAGTCCACAGGGACTTACGTCGACGAGGTTCCCCCACCTGGGGTGAACATAGTCGATGGCATGTGGATTTTCAGGGTGAAGCGGCCGCCGGGTTCTCCGCCTGCCTTCAAGGCGCGTTACGTTGCTCGAGGTTTCAGTCAGCGTCAGGGAGTTGACTACTTCCAGACCTTCTCCCCCACCCCGAAGATGACTACTCTTCGGGTGTTGCTGCACGTCGCTGCTCAGCGTGACTACGAGTTACACTCCCTGGACTTCAGCACAGCTTTCCTGCAGGGCAGCCTGCACGAGGAGATCTGGCTGCGCCGACCACCTGGTTTCACTAGGTCATTTCCTACAAGTACCCAGTGGAGCCTCCGCCGGCCAGTCTACAGTCTCCGCCAGGCGCCTCGCGAGTGGCACGACACACTGAGGACTACACTTGCGGCTCTTGGGTTTGTTCCTTCTACAGCAGACCTGTCGCTGTTTCTACGCACCAACATCTCGCTACCGCCCTTCTATGTCCTAGTGTACGCTGATGACCTCGTCTTTGCCACGGGTGACACTGAGGCACTGACCCTAGTGAAGTCCGAGCTTTAGAAGAGACATACCTGCACTGACCTGGGTGAATTGCGCAGCTACTTTGGCCTGCAGATCACCCGGGACAGAGCACGGCGCACCATCACACTGACTCAGTCACACATGGTGCACCAGGTCCTTCAGCGCTTCGGCTTCCAGTACTCCTCGCCACAGCTCACTCCTCTATCTACCAGCCACTCGCTCTCAACTCCACCTTCGGACGAGTCCGTAGAGCCGAGTGGTCCGTACCCAGAGCTTGTGGGTTGCCTCATGTACCTGATGACTTTCACACGACCTGACCTCGCGTACCCTCTTAGCCTTCTGGCTCGCTACGTGGCTCCCGGTAGGCACCGAAAGGTGCACTGGGATGCTGCGAAGAGGGTACTGCGTTACCTGTGCAGTACGTCGGGCATGGGGCTTGTGCTTGGAGGACGGGGTCCTGTTGTCCTCACTGGTCACGCAGACGCCTCCTGGGTTGACGACTCAGCTACGCAGCGGTCGTCGCAGGGTTACACCTTCAGCCTTGGGTCCGGCTCGGTTTCTTGGCGGTCTACCCGCTCGTCTTCAGTTCTCAGCTCCAGCTGTGAGGCTGAGATCTACGCCGGAGCCATGGCTGCTCAGGAGCTACGCTGGCTCACCTACTTGGTGACCGAATTGGGAGAGTAGCCTCGTTCGCCTCCAGTCCTGTATGTAGACAACAAGGCCATGATTGCC
The DNA here is from genome assembly GCA_947471745.1 of Closterium sp. Naga37s-1. NCBI lineage: Eukaryota > Viridiplantae > Streptophyta > Zygnematophyceae > Desmidiales > Closteriaceae > Closterium > Closterium sp. Naga37s-1. Next base: position 1,508,721 of record CANJKZ010000860.1, read on the forward strand.
TTGTGTCAGGAGCACAGACTGGAGCACAGAACGAAGCACATCGCTCTGCGATACTTCCTTGCTCGAGAGTTGCAGCAGCGTGGTCAGCTTCGTCTAGCGTACGTGGCCACTCGGGCCAGCACTGCTGATGTCTTCACCAAGGCACTTCCGCCTGGTGACCATCAGCGCTTTGTTACTGTGTTAGGCCTTGTGCCTACTTTGCCTCACTTACTTACTGCCTGACTCTGCCTGTACTGTGATCTATCTATATACCTGCATGCTTGCACTTGTTAGGGTATGATCACTGTATTGTTTGTTCTCTTTATATAACTCTGCATGTGAACTGGCCTTGTGGCCCTTTGCTTGTGCTCGGACTGTGTGGTGACTTTGTGATCCACCCTGAGCTTGCTTTGCTTTACTTCTTCTCTTGACTTGTCTTGTGACCATTGCTTGTTCTGGCTATCCCCCACTTCGCCTATGGGGGTGTGTCAAACATATATGCTTAGTTATATCCAGGCTTAGTTTATGTGTTTATAGTTGTCTAGGCTATAGTGGGTTTAGCCTTAGGGGGTACATATTTCTCTCGACATCCTACTTGTACCCCTTCCCTTTTCCTAGTCCATCATTCTCGTCACTTTTCTAACAGATGGGGCGCTGCAACTGACGGCGACACCGGCGGGACCTGGGCAGACGCAGGCGGCGGATGGGGCACCGCATCTGGTGGCGAATCAAGCGGCTGGGGTACCTTCGGCGGAGGCTAAGGAACTTCCCGCGAAGAACAAAGGGGGGAAGAAGAAGTAGAGGCGGAACCTGCTGTTGTTCCTCTTGGACGTCCCCCGCGTTGCCCTGCACCTGCGCTCCCCCCACCTGACGTCCAGCCGCATCGCGACCCTTGGGACACCGTTGACTGGGGGAACGAGCCCTCAACCCCCCATTGCACAGCCTACAGACCTGACCTCGAGCCGCGCGAACCCACCTTCTTCCCCAAAACAATCTCCGGGACCAACATTCCCCTCTCCGTTATCCTTGACAGGGAATTTTTGGCGCTGATGCTGACGACGGCGAAAGAGGAAGAAAAAGCTGAAGAAGCAGCGGTGGAACCTACCCCAGTACCTGACGAGGATCCTGCAACAGTACACGCATGCTACATGCACGCCTCTGGATTCCGCGCTAACGATGACCTCTGGCACCAGCGCCTCGGTCACCCCTCGCGCGCGACACTGAAGAACTGCATCGAGGCCGGTGTGTTTGCGCCTCTTGTGCCCCGACGGCACCGAAGTAAGGGGCACCTCGCAGCCACGCAATTGTACTATCTACCCTGAAGCCGCGCTGAGTCATCAGCCCTTCCCCCTACTAGAACCCGGAACCAACCGCCACGCCAATTTGGAGAAGGTGTACAACGATTTCCTCGTCGTAGGCTACTGCGGAGCCAACGACGAGCAGTACACGCTCACCTTCATCGACGCGGGAACCCGCTATGTGTGGGTTGTGAACCTGGAGGCCCGCAGCAGAGCTTACGAGGCCTTCCGCCTTTGGCTGGCACACGCGCAGCGGCAGTCGGAAGAGAAGGTGAAGATCTGGCAGTCAGACGGCGTGGCGGAGTTTCGCAGCAAGGAGCTGCAGGATTACCTGGCGCAGAAGGGAATTGTACATCACATTTCCCTCCCCTATGCACATCAGTAGCAGGGCGTTGCCGAGCGCACTAACCGCACGCTCATGACAAAGGTGCGAGCGCTGCTGAAGCAGTCCAAGCTTCCCCCAACGTATTGGAGGTACGCAATGCACTACGCCATGCGGGTGCACAACATGCTGTCAACCACCGCCATCACCGGGAACCTGTCCCCGCATCTGAAGTGGACGGGGATGAAGGGCGGCACATCCATGCTCCGCGTGTGGGGATGCATGGTGCAGTACCACCCACCGACATCAACCATTGGGAAGTTCGCAAGCCGCGCGCGCTGGGGGATTCATCTCGGCATCAGCCGCGAATACAAGGCGTGGCTAATTCTGGACCTCATCAGCCAGAAAATCATGAAGGCGCGCGACGTGATCTTCTACAAACGTCTCTTCCTCGGTCCGTTCCGAGACGACGAGCGGATGAACACGAATCGTGTTTAGGGTTTAGGGAGCACAGCTACGCTACGCCCGAGTACGAAGCTGCCGCAGCCATCCTAGAGCAAGATACCAGAGGAGAGTTCACAGTAGGAGATCGCCGCAGCAGCGACGATGACGACAACGAAGACCCCTCAGGCGGAGGAGTCGGCGGAGCAGGAGGAAGCGGCGGAGGCGTAAAGGCACCACCTGAACTAGAGAGCGACGACGATGACGTGCAGGAGGTCATCCCGCAGCATCGCCATGACAGCACCGTCTCAGGAGTACAGCTGCTAGGGCTCCACACCGCCACCTCAACAGCGCCACGTGTCATCGAGCCCAAGAATCCCCGCCAGGCACTGACGGGACCACACAGCAAGGAGTGGCGCGAGACGATGGATGCAGAAATCAGGGCACTCGAGTCCCGCGACACATGTGTGCTCCTCGATCGTGCCGCAGTCAAGGGGAGAAGGATTCTCTCTGGCAAATGGCTCTTCCGCGTGAAAACCGCAGCGAACGGCACAATCGAGCAATTCAAAGCGCGCTGGGTCGTGCGCGGCTACGACCAAAGGCACGGGATTGACTTCGACCAGACATTCGCGCCGGTCAGCTGTCACACTTCTGTCAAAATCCTACTCACCATTGCTGCCGCCCGACACCTCCCACTTCGACAAATTGATGTGAAGAACGCGTTCCTTTACGCGCTAGTGGACGCGGTGATCTACGTGGAGCAGCCTCACACATACGGCAAAGGAGATTCACGCGTGTGCCAGCTGCGAAAGTCCCTCTACGTGATCAAACAAGCGACAAGGCTCTGGCAGCAGTACCTTCACAACATCCTGCTTGAAATAGGCTTCAAGCAGCTACCTCACAATCCAAGAATGTATCGCCGTGATTTCCGCGGTGAATACATCCTGCTCATGGTCTACGTCGACGACCTCCTCTACACAGGATCGAGCAACAAACTGCTTGAGCAGTTCGAGAAGAATCTCGCGGGGCGCGTTGACATCACCTGCAACCATGACATGAAGCAGTTTCTCGGCCTCAACATCTCCTACTCACCAGAAGCCATTCACCTCTCGCCAGCCAAGTATGCAGAAGAACTTGGCAAGCGCTTCAACATTGCGCCTGCACCACTCTCCACCCCTTACTGCACTCTAGGACCCAACCACAAGCCTGACAACAAAGCCCTGTCCCCCGCTGGACTCCAAACTTACCAGAAGTAGCTGGGTTGCCTACTCTTCGCCTCCGTTACCTGCAGGCCCGATCTCTCGTACATCACGAGCCAGCTGGCCCAGTACTCCCGCAAACCAACGGCTGAGAATCTCCTAGATCTTCAGCGCACACTACAATTCTTCATCTCAACGCCCGATGTCGGGCTCTGCTACTCCACAGTCCCAACCTCCTCCTTTAACCTCATCGGCTATGTGGACGCCGATCATGCTGCTGACCCCGACAATCGACGGTCCAAAACTGGGTTCTTGTTCTGCCTCGAGCCAACAGGACCCATTTCCTGGAATTCGCAGAAACAGGAGCTGGTTGCCCTGTCGTCCGCGGAAGCTGAATTCATCGCCGCGACGGCAGCCGTTCGTGAAGGGCCTGTAGGAGCTCCTACAGGAGGCGAAAATCCCATCTTCGCCCGCCTACACTGCGACAACCAGAGCGCGATCACGATCGCGAACAAGCCTAGATTCGTCAACCGCACAAAACATATTGCGCTGCGGTACTTCTTCGTCAAGGACGAAGTTGACAAGGGCAAGGTTGACCTAACCTACTACCCGACGGGTGACATGGCAGCTGACTTCCTCACGAAGCGACTGTCACGTCAGCAGTACCAGCACTGCTCTGAACTCAGCGGAGTAGTCAAGTGGGTCAAGACCTGCTATGGCCAGGAGAGAAGGGGGGTGTTACGGATAGTAAAAGATGAAGAGTTACTGAGCACTCCTGACAGTAGCAATCGAAGCATGCAGTACCGAGTCTGAAGACGAAAAGGCGGAAGTGACGCGAAGGGTCATACAGTTACGAAGCATCAGGACCATCAGGGCAAACAGCATCAGGCAGCAGCAGTGGCGAGGATTCTGCCCAGGAAGTTCGTAACCGTTTGGAGTCGCACGGTTGAGTTTAGCTGCAATAAGGGAATGTACCCCTTAGAGTACATGGCTAGCTAGGTTGTTTCGTATTTCACCCTGTACACTTATTTATATGCTTGTATTTGCATGTTTTAATTCATCTCAATCATTTTACATTCACTTTGATTTGAGGTCAAGGGCCCACCACCACTACCTAGTTGTGTGCGAACCTTCCTAAGGTGATCCTGGTTACGATCAACTTCTGATCGCAGTAGCTGCGAGCTGGACTGGTGCACGGATGTGTGACATTGTCGAAGTATATCGTTATCAAAAACACTATACGCATAATGAAATATGGTTACATGCACACCAGTCAAAGACAACCTGTATGTATCCACTACGTGCACGTTACCTATTTCGCTAGAAAATACATCTTATTTAAAAGCTCAACTGTTGTGTGGAACAACACTTGAGACCATAGAACTGTTGTAGAGATCTAGATTCAGTTTATGCTGTCAGATTTATATGACATAGCTACTGTAGGCTATAGTGGGGTAGCACATATGGGGTACAGTTTTCTAGGGTTTGTATTTTGTACCCAACTTTCCCTTAGTCACTCATTCTCGTTCAGTTTCTCATGGTATCGAGCAGGTTCCCCTGTGGGAACTGTTCCTAGGGCCCACCACATTTTTTTTCCTGCCCGGAGCGCGCTCTACACTACCCGAGTCGCGCTCCCCTCTCTCGACCCTGTCGCGCCGCCTTAGCGGCCCCGTCGCGTCGCGCTTGCGGCCTCGTCGCGTCGCCCTTGCGGCCCCTTCCCGTCGCGCCGCCCTAGCGGCCGCGTCGCGCCGCCCTCGCGGCCCCGATCCGCCGCCCTCGCGGCTCCGTCGCGTCGCGCCGCCCTCGCGGCCCTTTCAAGCCGCCCTCGCGGCCTCTTCAAGCCGCCCTCGCGGCCCTTTCAAGCCGCCCTCGCGGCCTCTTCAAGCCGCCCTCGCGGCCTCTCCTAGCCGCCCTAGCGGCCCCGTCACCTACCCCTGCGGCCCCGGCGCCGCCCTTCCCTGCCTCGGCGCCACCTCTGCTGGCCCCGTCGCCTACCCCTGCGGCCCCGGAGCTGCCCTTCCCGGCCCCGGCCCCGCCTCTAATGGCCCCGACGCCGCTCCACCTGGCCCCGACGCCACTCCACCCGGCCCCGCCGCCGCTCCACCCGGCCCCGCCGCCGTCCCCACGCGGCCCCGCCATCACCACCGAGCCGCCGGCGCCGCCGAGCTGCTGCCGAGCCGCCCGATCCACCCGAGCCGCCCGAGCCGCCGCGCCACCTGAGCCGCCCGAGCCGCCGGGTCGCCGAGCCGCCGCGCTGCAGTTGCTGCCGAGCCGCCGTACCGCCGAGCCGCCCGAGCCGCCCGAGCCGCCGAGTCGCCGAGCCGCTGTTGCTGCCGAGCCGCCGTACCGCCGAGCCGCCCGAGCCGCCCGAGCCGCCGAGTTACCGAGCCGCCGAGCCGCCGAGCCACCCGAGCCGCCCTGTCCGGTAAGAGCAGCGCCTCTGTCACTGCACTGCCCTCACCCTACTGTTTGCACTGCTAGTCTACTGCTGTCATGGCTACCCCTAGTGTCCTCGCTTTTGACGCTAAGGGTCGGGCCATTGACTTTGACGTCTGGGTAGATGACCTGCAGCTTTTCCTACAGTGCGATAGGGCAGACGGTCTCTCCCTCTTTCACCTCACCTCTGGTGCCTCTCCTGCCCCTGCTGCTGATGCCGACGCCACTGTTCGCTCACAGTGGGCCACGCGCGATGCTGCTGCACGTCTTGCTGTGCGTCGCCACCTGCCTACCTCTGAGCGTGCGCACTTTAGCCAGTACAAGAGTGCTCATGTTATAGTCACAATAGGCTTGAATGTGCCTAAAACGAAAGATAGAGAGCACAGACGGATTTCTGCACAGCGGCTTCAAACGTTGATAGCGTTCTGCTCACAGCTGCAAATGACTTGATTCAAATTGGATCTAGAGCGTCTTCACGTCGTCTACAATTAGCAATTTAGATTGCACGATTTGATAAAGAATTGACGACACAGCGTCGGTTTGAACGAACGGTACTATGGCAGCCACTATAGTCTTAGAACACAAGATAGGAAGAGTTACGAGTTGGGAATGACTCCCAGCTCCTACAAACCCCAAGAGACGAGGTACAGTGATGTGGAACAGTGCCACACTGTCCCCAACCACGAAGGGTCTCGAAACTACCCTTCACTAGGGCCTACACCAAGTGAAATGTTACACTACACAAAGTAATGTAACTATCTTCAATATCTTGAGGTGTACCCTTTTGGCGAGCTTCGAAATCACTTGAGGCTTGACACCAAGGCTCCGGCTCTTCATCACAAACTCATCCTTGAGTTCTTGATGGGTCTGCTGCACACACCTGCGACACGCCGAACGTTCGACACAGGACAAAATAGAAACCGCGCACGACAAAATAGAAACCGCGCGCGAGACACAAACGACCGCGTAACACGCGTCTAGCGATAACTCGCTATTGACTCGACACACACACTCGACATCATGACTCAACATTCACACACAATTATAAGCATGAAATATATATTATCCCATGCCCTCATACCATTCCATACACACACACATTCACGCACACGGACAACAAGCCGAGTGCAAACCGTAGGGTTGCACCAACAGCTCAGACCTTGTACGACGCTGTAGTTGCGCGCTACTCCTCCCCTGCCACTGCTGCACTGAGCCGCCTCATGCTACCGTACCTCTTCCCTGACCTTGCTGCCTTTCCCACAGTCGCTGACCTCATTACGCACCTCCGCACTAGTGACACTCGCTACCGCGCTGCGCTTCCTGCTGAGTTCTGCGCCAAGAACCCCCCCCCCATGTACATCACCCTCTACTACATAGTCACCCGGCTCCCTGACTCCCTTCGCGTAGTCAGGGACCACTTCCTCTCAGTTTGCCCCACCACTCTCACCGTTGACCTCCTCGAGAAGGCCCTCCTAGCAGCAGAGAAGAGCATAGTCGCTGTAGGAGCCTCTCCTGGTGACCCTCGCACCCCCGTCTTTGAGGGGTGTTCCCCCTCCCCCCTTTTGCCCTCTGTTGCCTCTGCTGCTGCGGCCGACCTCGTTGGTTTCGAGTCGGTCGGCGCTGCGACTGCCCCGAGCGGGAAACGCCGCACCGGCAAGGGCAAGGGGGGCAAGGGTGCTGGAGGGGCTGGCGGGGGTGGCGGAGGTGGCGGTGGAGGCAGTGGAGGGGGTGGGGGTGGTGGTGGGAGTGGTGGCGGGGGTGGAGGTGTCGGTGGCGGCAGTGGAGGCGGAGGCGGCGGCGGCGGTGGCGGTGGGAGCGGAGGTGGCGGAGGTGGCGGCGGTGGAGGAGGAGGTGGCGGAGGAGGTGGAGCTGGTCGGGGTGGCACTGCGCAGAGGGTCGGCTCCGGTGGTGGTCAGCGCCAGCAGCCGCAGCAGCAGCAGCAGCAGCGCACTCGTGACATCCCCCCCCCTCAGCAGCTCCGTGAGTGGTACGCTGCACGCCAGCGGGGTTGGGGTACTGGTCCGTGCACCTACGTCCTACGCACCGGCGACCGCGCGGGTGAGCAGTGCGGGGGTGCGCACTCCACCCAGCGCTGCTTTGGCCGCCTGACGGACGCTTGGCTTCACCAGTTCCCTGAGGCCACTGAGATCCCCCGCTGGGGCGAGCTGTCTAGGGCGGGTGTAGCTGTCTTTGACCTTGACTTTGATGCTATTCTTGCTGCCATGTATGCTGTGACTATTAGTGATGAGGGTGACTGTTACCGGTGTTTTCCGCCCGACCCGGGCATTGAGACTGCTGCTCTAGGTACTGGTGAGGCTGCTGCTCTAGGTGCTAGCGAGGCTGCTGCTCTAGGTGCTAGTGCGTCTGCTCCCTCAGGTGCTGGTGAGTCTGCTCTCTCAGGTACTGCGTCGGCTTCGGCCTACCACACCTTCACCCTTGACTCGGGGGCTTCTCGCTCCTTCTTTCGAGACCGCACCACACTCACGCCGCTTGGCCGGCCAGTTGCAGTCTCTCTGGCAGACCCCTCTGGGGGTCCTGTCCTTGCTCACTTCTCCACTGTCCTCCCGTGTCCGGCGGCCCCCTCTGGCACCCTGTCTGGTCTTTACCTCCCCTCGTTCTCTACGAACTTGGTGAGTGGTGCTGACCTACAGGATGCGGGGGTTCACCAGTTCACTCCTGCGAGTCAGCGGGTGACCCACTGCACGGACGCTCGGACAGGCCGACACCTGGCCACGTTTACACGTCGGCCGGGGTCGAGCCTGTACACACTGACCACTGCGTCTCCTCCAGTCACTGCGTCTGGTCAGGTAGCTGCGTCGGGTCAGGTGTTTGCTGCAGCGTCCAGGTCTGGTCCTGAGTCTGCCCCCTGTTCGTGTCGCCTCCTGTCTCACGAGACTCTCCTCTGGCACCACCGCCTTGGTCACCCCTCCCTGCTTCGTCTCCGAGGCATGGCCTCCCGTGTCCTTGTCTCTGGTCTTCCCCGGTCCCTCCCTCCCCTTCCTCCGGGGCCTGGCCCTACCTGCGTCCCCTGTGTCGAGGGGCGGCAGCGGGCTGCCCCTCACTCCTCCCAGTTTCCTCCGACAGAGGCCCCGCTGCAGACGCTTCACATGGACGTGTGGGGCCCGGCCCGCGTCCGTGGACAGGGTCACGAGCGCTACTTCCTGCTGGTGGTTGACGACTACTCGCGTTACACCACAGTCTTCCCCTTGCGCAGCAAGGGTGATGTCACTGAGGTGTTGATCGACTGGATCCGCGCAGCTCGTCTCCAGCTCAGGCAGAGCTTCGGCTCGGACTTTCCTGTTCTGCGTCTGCACTCTGACAGAGGTGGAGAGTTCTCCTCTGGCCTTCTGCGAGCCTACTGTCGTGCACGAGGCATCCGCCAGACCTTCACGCTTCCGGACTCTCCACAGCAAAATGGGATTGCTGAGCGCCGCATTGGCATGGTCATGGACGTCGCCCGTACGTCCATGATGCATGCGGCTGCCCCCCATTTTCTGTGGCCGTTTGCGGTTCGGTACGCGGCGCATCAGATCAACCTTCACCCCAGGGTCTCCATGCCGGAGACCTCCCCAGCTTTGCTGTGGACGGGGAAGGTTGGCGATGCATCTGCGTTCCGTGTCTGGGGATCTCGGGCGTTTGTCCGCGACTTGTCTGCGGACAAGCTGTCCCCTCGTGCTGCTCCTTGCGTCTTCATTGGCTTCCCCCCTGACGCGCCAGGGTGGCAGTTCTACCACCCCACCTCTCGCCGTGTTCTGTCCTCCCAGGACGTCACGTTTGACGAGTCGGTCCCCTACTACCGCCTCTTCCCCTACCGCACTCCGTCCCTCCCCCCGCCACCGCTCTTCCTTGTGCCAGGTCCCCCCCCGGTAGTCCCCCTCCCCCCTCAGGGTCCTGCCCCTTCAGGTGTGTCCCAGGTAGACGCGGTCGAGCCTGTCGAGGTTACTGGTGACTCTGGTGCTGCTGAGGGTGCTGAGCCTGGGGGTGCTGACTCTGGGGGTGCTGAGCGTGTGGGTGCTACGCCTGGGGGTGCTGAGCCTGAGGGTGCTACTACTGGGGGTCCTGAGCCTGGGGGTGCTGAGCCTGGGGGTGCTACTACTGGGGGTGCTGAGCCTGGGGGTGCTGAGCCTGGGGGTGCTACGTCTGGCGGTGCTGAGCCTGGAGGTTCTCCGGGTGCTTCGTCTCGGCGGGAGCCACTCTCTCCACAGGAGCTGCGCGAGTGGTTTGCCCGGCGCTGGAGGCGTGCTGCTGGAGCTGGAGGTTCTTCGGCTGCTGAGGGTGCTGGTGCCGCGGGTCCCGGAGGTGCTCGTACTGGGAACACTGGAGCTGCTGGGCCTGCGGGTACGACTGGAGCTGGAGCTGCTGAGGGTGTTGGCGCTGAGGCTACTGCTGTCGGTCCTGGAGGCGGTCCTGCTGGGGGTGCTACTGGTGCTGCTGGAGGTACTGGAGCTGGAGGTGCTGCTGGCGCTGGTGCTGCCGCTGGGAGTACTGGTGCTGTCCCTGCTGTGTCTGGAGTCGCCGCGCGGCCTCGGCCGTACTTCGTTCCGCTCCTTCAGCAGGTTCTTGGTCTCCCGCCTTCTACTGGTCCTCCTCCTCCCTTAGAGTGTCCACAGCCTGTCCCGTCACAGTTACAGTTACAACCGGCCTCCCCACTGCCCGCTCCTTCTCCCTACACTGGTCCTACTGGAGGTCTTGCTGAGCGTCATGAGCCTGCGTCTCGTCCTGCGTCGCCTGTCCGTGCTGCTCGCGCTAGTGGTCGTGGTTCGCGTCAGCGTCCTCCTCCTGTCCCTGGCACGCACCGGATGTCTCTGCGTCCGTCCACTGCTCCTCTGCGTGCCCCTTTGCCTTCTCCTCCTGAGTCCTCTCTTCCTGCTCTTCCCGACCCGGAGTCGGACTCTCTTCGTGCTGCCAGTCCTACTGTCACGCGTCTCCTTGCTACTGTCGTCACTGACCCTTCCTTTGCGTCCACTGCTGCGTCTGCCCTAGTTGCTGAGCTCGTCGACTTTGCTGCTCGCTGTCGTCTAGACTACGCTGCTAGTCTTGTCGCTGAGTCTGAGTCTGTCTGTCCTCCGTCCGTCGGGGGTGAGTGTGCCCTTGGCACGGACGTCCTTGAGGACAGGCAGGAGGAGTTCCAGTGTTTGGCTGCTGCTTCACCTCATCTCGTGTCCGTACTGCTTACCCCTGAGGGAGACCCGGATGCACTTGACATCCCGACTCCGCGCTCTTACGCGGAGGCGATAGAGGGTCCCTACTCCTCTCAGTGGCAGGCAGCTATGGACACAGAGATGGCTTCCTGGAAGTCCACAGGCACCTACGTTGATGAGGTTCCCCCGCCTGGGGCGAACATCGTCAGTGGCATGTGGATTTTCAGGGTGAAGCGGCCGCCGGGTTCTCCGCCTGTCTTCAAGGCGCGTTACGTGGCTCGTGGCTTCAGTCAGCGGCAGGGAGTTGACTACTTTCAGACCTTCTCTCCCACCCCGAAGATGACCACTCTTCGGGTACTGCTGCACATAGCTGCTCACTGCGACTACGAGCTGCACTCTCTTGACTTCAGCACTGCTTTCTTGCAGGGCAGCCTGCACGAGGAGATCTGGCTGCGTCGCCCACCTGGCTTCACTGGGTCTTTTCCTCCTGGCACCCAGTAGAGCCTCCGGCGGCCAGTCTACGGTCTCCGCCAGGCACCGCGTGAGTGGCACGACACACTGAGGACTACACTTGCGGCTCTTGGGTTTGCTCCCTCTACTGCCGACCCGTCGCTGTTTCTGCGCACTGACACTTCTTTGCCGCCGTTCTACATACTCGTGTACGTCGACGACTTGGTCTTTGCCACAGCTGACACTGCTGGACTCGCCCACGTGAAGTCCGAGCTGCAGAAGAGACACACGTGCACAGACCTGGGTGAACTGCGCAGCTACCTTGGCTTGCAGATCACCCGGGACAGAGCACGCCGCACCATTACCCTGACTCAGTCACACATGGTGCAGCAGGTCCTTCAGCGCTTCGGCTTCACGTACTCCTCGCCTCAGGCCACTCCTCTGCCTACTCGCCACTCGCTCTCAGCTCTGCCTTCGGATGAGTCCGTAGAGTCGAGTGGCCCGTACCCAGAGCTTGTTGGCTGCCTCATGTACCTGATGACCTGCACACGACCTGACCTTGCATACCCTCTTAGCATTCTCGCACGCTATGTTGCTCCTGGGAGACACAGACCGGAGCACATGGCTGCAGCGAAGAGGGTGTTGCGCTACTTGTGCAGTACGTCGGGCATGGGGCTTGTGCTTGGAGGGCAGAGTCCAGTGGTCCTCACTGGGCACGCAGACGCTTCTTGGGCTGACGACCAGGCTACGCAGCGGTCGTCACAGGGTTACACCTTCAGCCTTGGTTCCGGCTCTGTTTCGTGGCGGGCTACCCGCTCGTCTTCTGTTCTCGGCTCCAGTTGTGAGGCTGAGATCTACGCCGGGGCCATGGCTGCACAGGAGCTTCGCTGGCTCACCTACCTGCTGACTGACCTCGGAGAGCCGCCTCGTTCTCCTCCAGTGCTGTACGTAGACAACAAGGCCATGCTGGCCTTGTGTCGAGAGCAGAGACTGGAGCACAGAACGAAGCACATTGCTCTCCGCTACTTCCTTGCTCGTGAGCTACAGCAGCGTGGTCAGCTGCGGCTTGCGTACGTGGCCTCTGAGGCCAACACTGCTGATATCTTCACCAAGGCACTTGCGCCTTGTGATCATCAGCGCTTCTGTACTCAGCTGGGTCTTGTGCCTACCTTGCCTCACTTGCTCACCCCTTGACCTTGTTTGTACTGTTGCATATATATATACACCTGCTCTTGCTTGTCTAGCCTTATATATATATGTAATCCTGCATGTGAACTGGCCTTGTGGCCTTGAACTTGTGCTCGGAATGTGTGGTGACTTTGTGATCCACCCTGAGCTTGCTTTGCTTTGCTTGACTGGTCTTGTGACCCCTTGTTCTCCCCCACTTTGCCTATGGGGGTGTGTCAGATTTATATGACATAGCTACTGTAGGCTATAGTGGGGTAGCACATATGGGGTACAATTTTCTAGGGTTTGTATTTTGTACCCAACTTGCCCTTAGTCACTCATTCTCGTTCAGTTTCTCATATGCATCGGGACGGCGCTTCTTGGGGCTTTTGTAGTAGCAGCCATCATGCCGACTATGATCGGCCCAGCAACTCAGGACGCGCTATGCCAAAGTGGGATGATAGATAGACGTATTTCATAGTCCTTTCTGAGTCGGCCCCAACCTTCCTAGTGTAAACTAGTCTTTCCTGATGCTTGTATTTTCTCTCAATCTTTATCATCGATCATTTTGAATCTTAATACTCTTCATACATTCTTGATATCTTCGTCTCCTCTCTCTTCCGCTGCCACGCACTCTACTTCCCCCTTCCCTACGGCGTCTAGCGACGGCGCGTTTGTCTCGTTTCAGAAACTCAGGAACGATAATATCAAGCTTCTATTGGAGTTGTGGTTGACTTAATTCGCTGACGCCCTAGACAAGGTTCAGGCGTTACTGGCTGTGATAACTATAGCGGTTCCATACGTTAACGATTAGAATGGACGTGTAAGGATCAGACGTCAAATAAAGAAATAAAAGCGCTTACGATCAAGAATCCGGCATCAACAGTCGAGGACCAAGTTGTAGCAGTGCGGGAGAAGTTTTTAGAGTTCTCATAAGTTCCTCCAATATAACGTGGAAGAATGGATATTCCGAGGGAACACTTTGAGCAAATGAGAGATCAGGCCATGGCAGAGTAAGAAAAGAACCCACATGATGCTGAGGTGAGTACTTTGATGGGGACCATCGATTCAAGTTGGGCCCGTTTGAAATGCGAATCGGGTTCTTTGAACAGACGAGGGAGCAGGCCATGGCAGAGTACGAGAAGAATCCGCATGACGCTGAGGTGAGTACTTTGAAGGAACATGCTGGTTCAAGTGAACGAACGTTCAAAGATTCAGAACACCTTCAGATACTGTCGCAGGTATGATCGCAGGCATGGAGTTTTCTCCTTTATCCAAAGGCAGGAGCTCTCCGAGTGTCAGGCGCTGGTGCTCTGGATCATTGCACACTCCACAGAGATTCGCCCTTTCCTGAACTCTCACTTTAGGTGCTGTAACAAAATTCGACGAAGCCCTCAAGATTGCCGTTCGGTTTTATAACTCGCAACAACAACATTTTGTTAGAGACTAAGGATGGAGTCTATGAAGATTGGGGGCCGAAATATATCGAAATCGTTGGACTATATTTCTGGACAGAATTGGCGACTTCACAAGAAACGCCGTCGACAAAGAGGAGTGAGGGTGGTGCTGTCGCGAAAGAAACAGCGTGAGGCACGTGAGTCAAGCGTGAATGTGTGCAAGGCCTCAGCAGGCGCAGTACCAGGGAGAGCAGACTCACTAGCACCTAGAGCAACAACCTCTATACCTGGGTCAGGTGGCACACACAGGTAACAGTCACCCTCAGCACTAACAGACAAAGCATACATAGCACCAAGGATAACATCATAGTCTAGGTCAAAGATAGCAACTCCAGACCTAAGCAGCTCTGCCCAGCGGAGGCGCTCGGCCTCGTCACCAAACTCTGCGCGCCAAGCGTTGTCGAGGTGGGAGAAGCAGCGGCGCTGAGTGTGAAGCTTCCCACATGTCTGACCAGCACGGTCACCCGTGCGAAGGACATACGGGCAGCTAACACTACCCCCATACGCCCCACGCTGAGCAAACCACTCACAAAGCTGCTGGGGTGACGTGGTCTCGCTCCGACGCTGCTGCTGCTGCTGTCGCTGGCCACCTCCCGAACCTCCACGCTGAGTAGCTCCAGCCCTACCGCCACCACTCCCACTGCCGCCACTACCACCACCCCCACCGCTACCACCGCCGACTCCACCAAAGCCCCCACTCCCGCCACCATTCCCACTACCGCCACCACCTCCACTACCTCCACCACCTCCACCGCTACCCCCACCACCACCCACGCTGCCACCGCCACCACCCCTGCTACCCTTGCCTTTGCTGCTGCGGCGCTTTGCACTAGCAGAAGCAGCCCCGACGTCCTCAGCACCAAGGACGTCAACAGCAGCAGAAGAGGCGTAGGAGGGAGCAAGGGGGGAGGGGGAGCACCCCTCAAAGAAGGGCGTGCGCGGAGTGCCACGAGCAGCACCTACAGCGACTACACTAGTCTTAGCTGCAAGGAGGTGCTGCTCGAGTAGGTCAACAGTGAGGACTGTGGGGTCAAGAGAGAGAAAGTGGTCCTTGACAGGGCAAAGAGAGTCAAGGAGGTGGGTGACTATAAAGTAGAGAGTGATGAACATCGGGGGCTGGTTCCTGTCAAGGAACTCAGCTGGGGCGGCAGCACGGTAGCGAGCTTTGCTAGTGCGAAGTTGGAAAACCAGGTCCTCTACCATGGCAAAGGCGGACAGCTCGGGAAACAGGTAGGGCAGTAGAAGACGACCTAGAGCAGCAATGGCATGCGAGGAGTAACGGGCGATTACAGCGTCGTACAGTGCCTGTGCTGTCCGAAGCGAGCGCATTCGGCTAACGGCAGGTGGTTGCGAATGGCTAAGCGAGCAGCAGCGTCACGAGTAAGCCACTGTGAGCGAGTCGCACTGTCAGCTGTGGCGGGAGGGGCGGGAGCAGCACCAGACGTGTGGTCAAACAACGAAACGCTGTCCCTAGAGTCGCTCAGTAGGTACAGCTGCAGGTCGTCAAGCCACGTGTCAAACTGGATCAGGCGGCCCTCATGATCGAACGAAAGAACGCGGAGAGAAGCCATAGCGGCGCAGCACGCAGGGCGGGCAGAAGCCGGGCAGCGCAAGGAACAGGGCAGGCAGCAGAGAGGGGTGGCAAGCAGGCTGCAAGAGAGGCGGCTCGAGGGCCTAGGGGTGGCGGGCGGGTCGCAAGTGGTGGCACGCGGGGCTGCAGGGGCTGCGAGAGGTCAGTAGGGGCGGCTAGGGGGCCACCAGGGGCGGCGCGCGGGGCTGCAAGGGTGGCTCGCGGGCTGCAGGGGCGAAGGGACGGGCCGCAAGAGGCGGCGCGTGGGGCCTGGGGGCGACGGGCTGGCCGGGGCCTAGGGGCGACGGGCGCGGGGTGACAGGCGACGGGCCGGGGCCGGGGCCTAGGGGTGACGGGCGACGGGCCGGGGCTTGGGGCGACGGGCCGGGGCCTAGGGGGGCGACGGGCGACGGACCGGGGCCTAGGGGCGACGGGCGACGGGCCTAGGGGCGACGGGCCGGGGCCTAGGGGCGACGGGCCGGGGCCTAGGGGCGACGGGCGACAGGCTGGGGCGACGGGCCTAGGGGCTACGGGCGACGGGCCGGGGCCGGGGCTTGGGGGCGACGGGCGACGGGCCGGGGCTAGGGGCGACGGGCCTAGGAGCGACGGGCGTCGGGCCGGGGCTCGGGGCGACGGGCGACGGGCCGGGGCCGGGGCCTAGGGGCGATGGGCGACGGGCCGGGGCTTGGGGCGACGGGCCGGGGCCTAGGGGGGCGACGGGCGACGGGCCGGGGCCTAGGGGCAACGGGCGACGGGCGACGGGCCTAGGGGCGATGGGCCTAGGGGCGACGGGCCGGGGCCTAGGGGCGATGGGCGACAGGCCGGGGCGACGGGCCTAGGGGCTACGGGCGACGGGCCAGGGCTAGGGGCGACGGGCCTAGGAGCGACGAGCGTCGGGCCGGGGCCTAGGGGCGACGGGCTGGGGCTAGGGGCGACGGGACTAGGCCTAGGGGGCGACGGGCGACGGGCCGGGGCGACGGGCCTAGGGGCGACGGGCCTAGGGGCAACGGGCCTACGGGCAACGGGCGACGGGCCGGGGCCTACGGGCCGGGGCCTACGTGCCTATGGGCGACGCGCGTGGCCTAGGGTCGACTTGGAGGCCGCACGAGGGCGGCGCACGGGGCAGCAAGAGCGGCACGAGGGTCGCTAGGGGCAGGAGGGCGGCTAGTGGGGCAGCGCTGTGGTGGGCCAAAAAAAATCGGTCCTAACGAAGGACCTGCTCTGAAACCATGTCAAACTAACGAACAAGAATGAATGAACTATGAAAGAGTTGGGTACAAGTACTAACCCTAATTGGGTTGTACCCCTTATGGGCTACCCCACTATAGCCTACACAAATGTAAGCACTATAACATTCTGACAACTGCTCAATAGCGAGTCAGTTATTTGTCCTTGCTGTTGCGCTGCCTTTGTCAAGTCAAAGGTCGCTGACCTTTGACCTTCGCTTCAACCTCCTACTGTTGTCACCTTGTCAACTGCTTTGGTTGACTCGATGTTGCTTCGCTGTGAATATGCTTCTCTTTTGTTGTAGTGCTCGATACTTAAGAAGCGTAAACTAAATGTTTCCAACACCCTTTTGGGATTGCGAACTTGTAACTTCTAGTGCTCCTTTCTTTGCAGGTCCTGAAGAAAAAAAATAGGGATTTGTGGTATGATGTGGCAAAATGGGTGATTTTGAGTGTGGGTGTGGTGGGATGGTTCAGCATTCTCAGTGCCCAAGCGCCGCCTCTTGCTGCTGCCAAGTGATTCGGAGGATGATGGGAAGTATGTTGCAGCAGCAGCAACATTAGCATGAGGTGAAGCAGCAACTTGAAGCTCTGCTGCTTCAATTAGATAGTTCTACCAGTAAAAGCAAAATTGTTCGCTAGATTTTAAGTGTTCCTCCTATGGAAAACACGGTTGATTGTCAATCAATGCAACTCGAACCTTTCCCCCCTCTTTGCGACGTCTAATTTCCCCTCTTTTTCAATGAAGGGCACAGAATGGAAGTGCCAAGAACAGTGTTGAAATTTTGTACAATCAGAACTGATAACATGAAACTTGTGACTATGCTAACTGGCAAATATGGTAAAGCCTACCGCTAACTTCTACATGTCTAAGCTAGTTCAAGGCAACCGGCTAGCCGCCAAAGCCGTATAGTGTTCTGCCTTGGCGTTTCAAAGCATAAACCACATAAATGGTGGTGACTGTCTTTCTCCTGGCATGCTCTATGTAGGTTACAGCGTCACGAATGACATTCTCAAGAAACACCTTCAGGACGCTACGTGTCTCTTCATATATGAGACCGCTGATACGCTTCACATCGCCGCGACGAGCAAGGCGCCTGATAGCCGGCTTGGTGATGCCCCGGATGTTGTCACGAAGAACCTTCCTATGACGCTTTGCGCCTCCCTTTCCAAGGCCCTTGCCTCCCTTGCCGTGTCCCAACATGGTAAGTTGTTAAGATTAACGCAAGAAGTGCAAAAGGGAACGTTTCAGAGGACGCGCAATTTAAGATTTGGATGAGTAAATGGTGCTGAGCAAGAAAACCCTGCGAGAAGGCCTAAAAACTGAAAGTAGTGTGATGAGCTCCTTGATGGCTACTGAATGCTGGGCACTTGAGTGATGAAAGGAACAGTGATGCACTAAAACAAATAACCACCCGCCATTTATAGGTGAATCCCTTGGCCCCTCTGTTTGAGGTGCCTGGGAAATGGCATGAGCGAGTTGAACGAAGGCGCGATGGTGTTGCTCTACTGATCAAGGGTTCTTGGCCTGATTTGCGAGGGCTGCGGTGGGTGGTTTGGGAGGAAGTTGGGAGGAGTACACGAGTGATCTCTGTCGTCGATGATGCATGTCGGTCTATCTTATCAACGGCAGAACGTGAAATACGTCGAAGTGAGAGTGTCGTTCAGACGTCTTTTGATTGGAGTTCGCGATGTCAAGGAATGTTTGTGTTGTGCGATGCATCCGCACATCCATGTGCGGGGCCAGTGCAAGCGTGAACAGTATTTGCGGGTAGGTGATAAAAGAGGTTCAATCGCGACCACTAGAAAACCTCAGCACCTTTATCGAACGGCTTACAATCCTTATGCGTTCGACCTTATCAAAGTAAGGCCGTAAAGCTTTATCGATCCGTAAAGCTTCCCCCTATTGGCCGAAATCAGACACCACACAATCCCCAATGTCCCTTGAAAACATCGGCAAGCAAGCAACAATTCAAATTGCGTAGTGGAGCTTTCTCTTCCATACTCCGAGCTCCTTGTCCAATATTCACAGGTTACTTCACTCACTAGCTTCCCGACTTCAGCGCGCAAACTTCCAAGTCGTCGACTTTCCGCTTTTCAGTCCCTAGTTCGTACGATTTTCCTTTCTTCCAATGGCTCCTAAGGTTGAGAGAGAGCAGAAGGTTGCAAAGAAGGGCCCTAAGAAGGAGCCTGCTGCCAAGAAGGTAGTTCCTGCAGGAAAGAAGCCCATCAGAGAGAAGAAAGAGAAGAAAAAGGCTCGCAAGGCCGTCACGGAAACGTACAATATCTATATCTACAAGGTCCTGAAGCAAGTGCATCCAGACATGGGCATTTCGTCTAAGGCCATGTCGATCATGAACTCGTTCATCAATGATATCTTCGAGAAGCTTGCGATAGAGGCGTCGAAGCTTGCGCGGTACAACAAAAAGCCGACTATTACGTCTCGCGAGATTCAGACGGCTGTTCGGTTGACGTTGCCCGGAGAGCTGGCCAAGCACGCCGTGTCTGAGGGAACAAAAGCTGTTACAAAGTTCACAAGTGCCTAGTAATTTAGTATCCATTAGGTATATGTCTTGGTTGTAATATAACTCTATTAACTCGTTTTCTAACCTATCACTGACTAATAAGCTTCTTGTCAAACAAACAAATCAACGATCCATGACTAATCGACATGAATAATATGATTCGCCAGGCATCTTTCTGGTCGGTGCAATCAACAATCGAGAAATACGGTATCGCATGTCTGAATGTAAGCAATGTTCCTCTACACAGTTTTTTTTGTACGGGAACGTGATAAATTTTACACGAAAGGGCGTAGGTGGCAGGAAATCTTCTTGATTTCTATCTCATGCAAAATTGCCGCACGGTTGTATTGAAGGGGCAAGATCATTAATGGGGTGAGGAAGATGCTGACAGCAACCACGGATTAATACTTCCGCTTCTATATGTGGACTTATTTTTGTCAGAAGTCCACTGGTGATCCCCAATTTATCCTAGAGAAGGGTTACAGGCATGTTGGCCTGGGGGGTTATGGGCGCACAGACCCGCTACTTAGCAAGCCCTTTTATCCCAATGGTCTAGTGGTTGAGATTCTGACAATTTTCCATTAGTTAGTAGTCAGACCCATGGTTAGAGTAAACAGCTTAGCGTATACACATAACTACACGTCCACTAAGACGTCTCCGTCCACTACATAATCAGGCTTACAAACTAACCACCGAAGCTGTAAAGTGCCCTTCCTTGGCGCTTCAAGGCGTAAACAACATCCATGGCCGTCACTGTCTTTCTCCTGGCGTGCTCCGTGTAAGTCACCGCGTCGCGAATGACATTCTTAAGAAACACCTTCAGGACACCGCGAGTTTCTTCGTAGATGAGACCGCTGATACGCTTCACGCCGCCACGGCGAGCGAGACACCTGGTAGCCGGCTTGGTGATGCCCTGAATATTATCTCGAAGCACCTTATGGTGTCGTTTTGCCCCACCTTTGCCAAGACCTTTGCCTCCCTTTCCTCGGCCAGACATACTTGCGGCTTACTTCTGCAACGCTCAAAGTCGAAGGCTAGACTCACGAAATATTCTGCGTAATGCTGAGTCTCACGGGATTTTTGTTCCTACTTCCTGATTGTAGCTTGAATTGCGGACGTACTTATCATCAACAACCCATTTCCACCTTAGGGTGTGCTCAAGGTCAACCGAACGGGACCGACTCCAACCCGGAGAAAGGGCCGATTTGTACAGTTGCGACCAGAAGCACGATGGGCCTCGGTCCAGCCACAAGTAGCAGATGAAACGAACGGTCAGCATGGCCGGCGAAGAAACCTGTATTTGCTATCTAACGGCTCAATGGATTTTAAGCCAGCTGCTCCACTTCAACACGATTCATTATCATTGTTCAAAACATTATTCGATTATTCTTTTACAGGAAATGAATATATAATAGTCTCCCTATTCGCCACAATTTTGATGAATACCGTATAAATGTTGGCATCATTACTAGTAATTCTCGTCTACTCAACATGCCACCTACCGTACCGTATCTGGTCTGAGGCAGACCACGGTGCACCGAACTCCCAGGCAAAAAATATTTGGGTCTAAGTTACATCCCCGTGCTTTATTGGCCATAGTGCGATCCGTCCAGGTCACCAAGGTCCTATTCAACTCCCCCCCTCATTCTTGTGTGTTGGGCTGAGAAAAGCCCTTAGGATCGTTTTCAAGACTCAAGTCTCAGAGTAGTGATGTATTTAGCGGAAGCGTAATAGTGAACTAATTGAACCACCTTGCACTGGTATGCGAGAACAAGATAAGTTAATAATAGCAAAGAGATACAAAGCTTTATATGATTACAAAGGAATGTGAAAGGTTTCACTTACTGTAACTGCTGTTGCGGTTCGATACAGTGACGACTCGGGTAACTGCTCAATAGTGAGTCAGTTATGTGTCCTCGCTGTCGCGCTGCTTTTTGGCGAGTCAAGGTCGCTGACCTTTGACCTTCACTCAACCTCTTGTTGTCTTTCTGTCAACCGCTTTGGTTGACTCGCTGTTGCTTCCCTTCAGTTTGCTTCACTTTTGTTGTAGTGCTCGACACATCAGAAGCGCGAACTATATGTTTCCAACACTCCCCTTCACTTCTGGAGTGTCGATGCCTTTGTTGCTGATGACGTGGCTTTGTCCAGTCAGCAGCATGCAATACTCGAAATTTTGCTTTCCGAGTTTCTTGGTCAAGTAATCTGCTGCCATCTCGGACGTGGGGCAGTAGGATAGCTCGAGTCTCCCTTTCTCGATCTTGTCCTTCACGAAGAAATAGTGCAGGGCAATGTGCTTTGTTTGGTTCGCGAACCCGCTCTTGTTCGCTATGCGAATTGCAGATTGGTTGTCGCAGAAGAGGGACAAGCTGAGTAACTGGGCCAGCTTTGCTTCTTCCAGTAGTTCGCGAAGGTACAGTCCTTTCAATAGTAACTGAGCAGAGTGCTATGTATTCGGCTTCAGCAGAGGAGAGAGAAATTAGTTATTGCTTGCTCGACTGCCACGAGATAGGACCGATGGGCTCGAGTCGATAGATGTAGCCGGTGCGCGATCGCCTGTTATCAGAATCGCTTGTGTGGTCAGCATCTACGTAGTCGATTAGCTTTGGAGTAGTGGTTTCGGTCTTGTGGTAGGTTAGGCCGATCGTTGGCGTGCTGACGAGGTAGTGTAAGGCGCGGTCGAGTTCGGCCATATGCTCTGCTTAGGGCTGTGAAAGTAAGCAGTAGAAGAAGGCGCCATAGCTAGGAAAGCCCTAGCTAGGCAAGAAACAGTTTAGGCAAAGAAGGAGGAGTTGCACTAGCAAGAATGAGGATACAAATAGCAAACCCTAGAAGGGTTGTACTCGCTATAGAGCACCCCACTACAGGCTAGAGCATAATATTATGACACACCCCCATAGCCAAAGTGGGGTGTAATCAGCAGAGCAAACAAAGCAGAACAAGCTCAGGGTGGATCACAATGTCACCACACATTCTGAGCACAAGTTCAGGAAGCAATAGTTTAAAGTTCACAATTATGAGCAAAGCTAGTGGTAGTCACAACGGGCAAGTGAGGAGGAGGAGGGACAGTGAGAGGAGAGGAGATAGGAGGCGACGGCTGAAGCTGCAGACACACGGGCAACAGGAGGCACACTGGCACAGCAGCTACCGGAACAGCGCTCCGGACTACTGGAGTAACTGGCCCCGTGGCTAAAAGTAGCGGCAGACGAGCAACGGACCCACGGGCGACTGGCACAGGTGGCTACGACTGGGCTACCGGAGCAACTCCCCGGACTACATGTGCTGCTGGCGACACGACGGCAACCTCCGTTCAACCTCCCCCAAACAGTACCACCCCCCCTGACACACACCCCCTGCTTCACCCCTAGCTCCACTCCCCCTTCACCCTCCCTTAGTACCACTCCGACGGCTCCAACAGGTCCACCCCCCCTCAGCGGCAGCTGCAGCACAGGGAGACGGAGGAGGAGGAGGAGCAGGGAACGGCACACAGAAGCTGCACCCCCATACCCCCCACCCCCAAACCCTAATCCAGGAGAACGGGCAGAAGGAGGGGTGGGGCGCCTTCAGAAGCACGGGGGACAGCGGGGAGGACAGGGGCAGCGAAGAACGGGCCGCCCACGGGCCTGGCACAGCCTCCCGAACCGCGCGCAGGCGGCCCGAGCCGCGCGCGGGCCTGGCGCAGCCCGTACGGGCCGCGCGCGGGCCTGGCGCAGCCCGTACGGGCCGCGCGCGGGCCTGGCGCAGCCCGTACGGGCCGCGCGCGGGCCTGGCGCAGCCCGTACGGGCCGCGCGCAGGCCTGGCGCAGCCCGTACGGGCCGCGCGCCGGCTGTACGGGCCGCGCGCAGGCCACGACGGGCGACGGGGGGCGACGCGCGGGTCCCCGTCGCCCGTCGTAGCGCCTCCTGGGGGCGACGCGCCGAGTGACGGGGCAGAAACCCGTCGCGCGCCTCGGGGCGCACGGCGGGCAGAAAACCGCCGCGCGCCTCGGGGCGCACGGCGGGCTGAAAAAACCTAATTTCGACGCCGCGCACCACGGGGCGCGCGGCGGACAGGGAGTAGCAGTAGCAGCGGAAGCAGTGAGGTGGGGCCCACAGGCCAGGAGCATATCGCTCTAATACCATGTGAAAGTAAGCAGTAGAAGAAGGCGCCATAGCTAGGAAAGCCCTAGCTAGGCAAGAAACAGTTTAGGCAAAGAAGGAGGAGTTGCACTAGCAAGAATGAGGATACAAATAGCAAACCCTAGAAGGGTTGTACTCGCTATAGAGCACCCCACTACAGGCTAGAGCATAATATTCTGACAAGGGCCGGTGGGTAGCAAGCTGACTCGCTGAGTATGACAGATCCGGTCGGCAGGTGACGGCTGCGAAGAGCAGACATCTTAGTTTTCGTTGGTAGTCGCGTAGGCCGGTAGGTCCAAGCATGTTGGATTTTTCCTAGTGATTTCCCGCGGTGTAGCGGTAGGGCGTGGAAATGGAGGCTGGCGTCAGTCCGAAGCATTTTGCGATGGTGTCAGGGTATTTTGCGGCGCTGAGGTAGATCGCGTTCTCTCCGTCTAGAATGTTGATACCAAGGTACTGGGTCACGGTAGAGGAAACCATGAGTGAGATATCTTGTTGCAACTCCCCTTCAAACCAGTTGGTGATGCCGTCGGTGGATCCTATGTAAAGTAGGTCGTCTACATTCACAATGAGCAGAATGTACTGAGCTTCCTTTGTGAGCCTGTACATGCCCTGGTTGTGTGGTAGTTGCTGAAAGCCAATGCGGATTAGTCACGTGTGTATGTACTGCTGCCACAGCCGCAGAGCTTGTTTGATGCCATACAAGGATTTCACCAGCTGACATACTTGATTAGGGTCTGTGTCGGATTCGTGTGGTTGCTCGACGAAGATTTCGGCGTCGACGGGAGCGTAGAGAAATGCGTTAGCCACGTCAATTTGGCAAAGCTTCTTCCGCTTCATGGCGGCTATCGCGAGGAGGATTCGCAAAGAGGTATGTCGGCTGACCGGCGCAAAGGTTTTGGTGAAGTCTCATCCGTGTTCTTGGTCGAAGCCATGCACGACCCATCGTGCCTTGAATTTATCAATTATTCCGTCGGCTTTCGTGTTCACGCGGAAGACCCATTTTCCGGTGAGAATGGTTTTGTTGCGTGCAAGTTCGATGGGTACTATCTTCCAGGTGTTTCTGTCTTCCAGCGCCTATAATTCCCCGTCCATGGCTTCACGCCGTTTTTCCATGTGTTCCCTCCACAGAGCCTGCTGAACCGTAGCAGGCTCTCGCGGCATTGGTGTGCCATGGACTGCGGTGACGAGTCCAAGAATCTGTAGCCCACTCTGTGTGTAGAGAGGGAGATTTGGGTCCTCAGGATAAACTGCTTTGTCTCCCGTTTGTGGATCAGGTAAGAAGTTGGGGCCTATGCGTTCTGAAACGTTTGTGTTGACCGGCTGTTGTCACAGGATCGAATTTCCACTCGAGAATGTTGCACTAAAGGTGAGTACAAGGCGTATTTATACTCTTCTAGAATAGATAATCACAAGTGCGCATAAGCACGCAAGCCCATTGGCACTTCGGATTATGGCGAGATTACGCCTTGTACACCACTGTCGGTGCTGTCGGTGCCGAATAATGTAAATGTCAGTGCCGAAAATACCAAATAAGTGAAATAATCGGAAAGCTCTAGAAAATAGAATAGTAGTCCGATTGAGGTGAAATAAAGTGCAAATGAAAGAGGAAAATAAGGAGAATAAGATGGAGTAAAAATATGGAAATGAGAAATATGTCGAACGTCGGCGTACTCTCACAGCTGTGGTGTAATGTAACCGTTGTCGGCGAAGTCGTAGTAGACTGTGAGAATTGAGGAATGAGTGAGTGAACTAGAAAGGAGATGGGTACAAGTAGAGAACACAAAAGTGTTGTACCCTCTAAGAACTACCCCACTACAGCCTAAACAGACTATAGCAGATATAAGTTTGACACACCCCCATAGGCAAAGTGGGGGAGAACAAGGGGTCACAAGACCAGTCAAGAAAGGCAAAGCAAGCTCAGGGTGGATCACAAAGTCACCACGCAGTCTGAGCACAAGCAAATGGCCACAAGGACAATTCACATGCAGAGTTATATAAACGAAAATAAACAAGACAGTGAACACAACCTAGCAAGTGTAAGCATGCAGGTATATGTATAAAGAGTACGGTACAAACAGAGTCAAGAAGAAAGCAAGTGAGGCACAGTAGGTACAAGGCCTAACACAGTACAAAAACGCTGATGATCACAAGGCTGAAGTGCCTTGGTGAAAACATCAGCAGTGTTGGCCTGAGAGGCCATGTAAGCAAGACGAAGCTGGCCACGCTGCTGCAACTCTCGAGCAAGAAAGTAGCGCAGAGCAATGTGCTTCGTTCTGTGCTCCAGTCTGTGCTCCTGACACAAGGCCAGCATGGCCTTGTTGTCGACGTACAGAACTGGAGGAGAACGAGGCGCCTCTCCCAAGTCGGTCAGCAGGTAGGTGAGCCAGCGTAGCTCCTGTGCAGCCATGGCCCCAGCGTAGATCTCAGCCTCACAACTGGAGCTGAGAACAGAAGAAGAGCGGGTAGACCGCCAAGAGACAGAACCGGAGCCAAGGCTGAAAGTGTAACCCTGTGACGACCGCTGCGTAGCCAAGTCGTCAACCCAGGAGGCGTCAGCGTGACCAGTGAGGACAACTCGAGCCCGTCCTCCAAGCACGAGCCCCATGCGCGTTGTGCAGCACAAGTATCGCAACACCCTCTTCGCAGCATCCCAGTGCACCTTTCGGTGCCTGCCGGGAGCCACGTAGCGAGCCAGAAGGCTGAGAGGGTATGCGAGGTCAGGTCGTGTGCAAGTCATCAGGTACATGAGGCAGCCCACAAGCTCTGGATACGGGCCACTCGGCTCTACGGACTCGTCCGAAGGTGGAGCTGAGAGCGAGTGACCGGTAGGCAGAGGAGTGGACTGTGGCGAGGAGTACGTGAAGCCGAAGCGCTGAAGGACCTGCTGCACCATGTGTGACTGAGTCAAGGTAATGGTGCGCTGTGCTCTGTCCCGGGTGATCCGCAAGCCAAGATAACTTGTCAGCTCACCCAGGTCTGTGCACGTGTGTCTCTTCTGCAGCTCGGACTTCACGTGGGCGAGTGCCTCCGTGTCAGCAGTAGCAAAGACGAGGTCGTCTACGTACACGAGAACGTAGAACGGCGGCAGAGTAGCGTCAGTGCGTAGAAACAGAGATGGGTCAGCAGTGGAAGGAGCAAAACCAAGAGAAGCAAGAGTCGTCCTGAGCGTGTCGTGCCACTCACGGGGCGCCTGGCGGAGACCGTAGACTGGCCGCCGGAGGCTCCACTGGGTACCAGCAGGAAACGACCCAGTGAAGCCAGGTGGGCGGCGCAGCCAGATCTCCTCGTGCAGGCTGCCCTGTAGGAAGGCTGTGCTGAAGTCAAGCGAGTGGAGCTCGTAGTCACGCTGAGCAGCAACGTGCAGCAGTACCCGAAGAGTGGTCATCTTCGGGGTAGGGGAGAAGGTCTGAAAGAAGTTAACTCCCTGTCGCTGATTGAAGCCACGTGCAACGTAACGTGCCTTGAAGGCAGGCAGAGAACCCGGCGGCCGCTTCACCCTGAAGATCCACATGCCACTGACGATGTTCGCCCCAGGTGGGGGAACCTCGTCTACGTAGGTGCCTGTGGACTTCCAGGAAGCCATCTCGGCGTCCATGGCTGCCTGCCACTGAGAGGAGTAGGAACCCTCTATCGCCTCTGCGTAAGAGCGCGGGGTCGGGATGTCTAGTGCATCCGGGTCTCCCTCAGGGGCCAGCAGCATGGACACGAGATGAGGTACAGAAGCAGCAAAGCACTCAAACTCCTCCTGTCTGTCTTCAAGAACGTCCGTGCCAAGAGCACACTCACCCCCGACGGACGGAGGACAGACAGACACAGACGCAGCAACAAAACTAGCAGCGTAGTCTAGGCGATAGGCGGCAGCAAAGTCAACAAGCTCAGTAACAAGAGCAGACGCAGCAGAGGACTCAAACAGAGGGTCAGTGACAGCAGTGGCCAGAAAGCGCGTGACAGCTGGACTAGCAGCATGGAGTCAGACTCCGGGTCCGGACAGGCAGGAAGAGAGGACGCAGGAGGAGACGGCAGAGGGACACGCTGTGGAGCAGTAGAAGGACGCAGTGTCAAAGAGTGAGTGCCTGGGACAGGAGGGAGACGCGGACGCGAAACACGACCAGCGCGAACAGTACGGACAGGCGACGCAGAACGAGACGCAGGCGTCACAGGACGAGACGCAGGCTCACGACACTCCGTAAGACCTCCAGTCGGTCCGGAGTAAGGACCGGGCAGTGGAGAGGCCGGTTTCAACTATGACTGGGACTGGACAGGCGGTGGACCCAGCAAAGGAGGAGGAGGACCAGGAGAAGGCGGGGAGCCAAGAACCTGCTGAAGGAGCGGAACGTAGTACGGCCGCGGCCGCGCAGCGCCTCCAGAAACAGCAGAGACAGCACCGGTACCCTCAGCCCCAGGGTCTCCAGTCCCAGCAGCACCTCCAGCACCTCCAGCAGCTCCAGCAGCAGCAGCACCTCCAGCAGCTCTAGCAGCAGCAGCACCTCCAGCAGCACCAGCACCAGTAGCACCACCAGCACCAGGAGCACCTCCACCAGCACCAGCAGCACCTCCAGCAGCACCAGCACCAGCAGCACCTCCAGCACCAGCAGCACCTCCAGCAGCACCAGCACCAGCAGCACCTCAAGAAGCCCCAGCAGCACCCCGACAGCGCCGAGAGTACCACTCACGAAGCTGCTGTGGAGAGAGAGGCTCACGCCGCGGAGGGACACCGAGAGCACCTCCAGACACAGTACCCTCGGTCTCCACACGCCCAGGCTCAGCACCCCCAGGCTCAGCACGCCCAGACTCAGCACCCCCAGACTCAGCACCCCCAGTCCCCGCACCCGCAGGCTCAGCACCCCCAGACTCAGCACCTGAGTCGACAGCTACCTCGACCGGCTCGGCAGGGTCTACCTGGGACACACCTGAGGGGGCAGGACCCTGGGGGGGGAGGGGGTCTACCGGGGGAGTACCTGGGGCAAGGAAGAGCGGGGGGGGGGGGGAGGGGAGAGGCAGTGCGGTAGGGAAAGAGACGGTAGTACGACACCGACTCGTCAAACGTGACGTCCTGAGAGAACAGGACACGACGCGAGGTGGGGTGGTAGAACTGCCACCCGGGTGCGTCAGGAGGGAAGCCAAGGAAGACACAGGGAATGGCAAGGGAGGACAGCTTGTCCGCAGTAGTATCGCGGACAAAAGCTCGAGATCCCCAGACACGGAACGCGGACGCATCGCCAACCTTCCCCATCCACCGCAGAGTAGGTGTGGTCTCCGGCAAGGAGACAAGAGGCTGAAGGTTGATCTGATGCGCTGCGTACTGAACCGCGAACGACCACAGAAAATGGGGAGCAGCCGCATGGATCATGGACGTGCGAGCGACGTCCATGACCATGCCAATGCGGCGCTCAGCAATCCCATTTTGCTGCGGTGAGGCCGGAAGTGTGAACGTCTGGCGGATGCCCTCAGAGCGACAGAAGGCTCTCAGGAGGTCGGAGGAAAACTCCCCGCCTCTGTCTGAGTGCAGACGCAGAACAGGAAGGGCTGAGCCGAAACTCTCACTAAGCTGGCGACGAGCACCGCGGATCCAGTCGATCATTACCTCAGTGACCTCACCCTTGCTGCGCAAGGGGAAGACCGTGGTGTAACGCGAGTAGTCGTCAACGACCAGCAGGAAGTAACGCTCGTGACCCTGTCCACGGACGCGGGCTGGGCCCCACACGTCCATGTGAAGTGTCTGCAGAGGAGCCTCAGTCGGAGGGAACGAGGAGGAGTGAGGGGTGGCGCGCTGCCGGCCCTCGACACAAGGAACACAGGTGGGGGCAGGCCCCGAAGGAAGGGGAGGGAGGGACCTGGGGAGACCAGAGACAAGGGCACGGGAGGCCATACCTCGAAGACGAGGCAGGGAGGGGTGACCAAGGCGGTGGTGCCAAAGGAGAGTCTCGTGCGACAGAGGACGACACGAGCAGGGGGCAGACGCAGGACTAGACCTGGACGCGGCAGCTAACACCTGACTAGACGCAGCTACCTGACCAGACGCAGAGACCGGAGGAGGTGCAGTAGTCAGTGTGTACAGACTCGACCCTGGCCGACAGGTGAACGTGGCCAGGTGGCGGCCCGTCCGAGAGCAAGTGCAGTGGGTCACACGCTGACCTCCAGGGGTGAACTGGTCAACCCACGCGTCCTGGAGGTCAGCTCCACTCACCAAGTTCGTAGAGAACGAGGGAAGCTGGAGTCCCGACAGCAAGCCCGACGGGGCCGCAGGACACGGTAGAAATGTAGAGGAGCGTGCAAGGACTGGGCCCCCTGAGGGGTCAGCAAGGGAAACCGCAACACGCCGGCTGAGCGGCGTGAGCGTGGTGCTGTCTCTAAAGAAAGAGCGCGGAGAACCAGAGTCAAGTGTGAAAGTGTGCAAGGCATCAGTAGGTGCAGCATCAGAGAGAGGAGACGTACCAGTACCTGGAGCAGCAGACGCACTAGCACCTAGGGCAGCAGCCGCACGAGCACCTGGAGCAGCAGCCGCAGTGCCCGGGTCGGGCGGGACACGCAGGTAACAGTCACCCTCAGTAATAGCAGCAAGAGCATACATGGCAGCAAGGATAGCATCAAAATCTAGATCAAAGATAGGCACATTCTGCAGAAGCAGATCATGCCAGCGAGGGAGCTCAGCAGAGTCAGGAAACTGGGTACGCCAAGCGTCAGTCAAGCGACCAAAGCAGCGCTGCGTGGTGTGTGGG
Source organism: Closterium sp. Naga37s-1 (assembly GCA_947471745.1). Lineage (NCBI taxonomy): Eukaryota > Viridiplantae > Streptophyta > Zygnematophyceae > Desmidiales > Closteriaceae > Closterium > Closterium sp. Naga37s-1. Next base: position 1,538,770 of record CANJKZ010000860.1, read on the forward strand.
AGCCCACACACCTCCCCACTACGAGGGCCGGTGAAAAAAACGTAAGCGCAGGGACCTGCACCCCCAGACCTCCCACGCCCAGCGTACCACTCACGAAGCTGCTGAACCGACGGGGTCTCACTGGAGCGCGGCTGCTGCTGACGCTGGCTACCACCAGCGCCTCCACGCTGCGCGGCTGCACCTCGACCACCACCACCGCCGCCACCACCTCCACCACCGCTGCCGCTGCCTCCACCACCTCCGCCGCTGCCTCCACCACCTCCACCGCCGCCACTGAAGCCCCCACTCCCGGTGCCACCCCCACCTCCACCGCCACCCCCTCCTCCTCCGCCACCACCGCCCCCGCCGCCCCCTCCACCACCTCTGCTCCCCTTGCCCTTGCTGTTGCGGCGTCTCCCACTCGGAGCAGACGCAGCCCCGACCTCCTCAGTGCCAACGAGGTTGACAGCAGCAGCAGAAGCAACAGAGGAGAGAAGGGGGACAGGGGAACACCCCTCAAAGAAAGGGGTGCGACGGTCGCCGCGAGAAGCACCTACAGCTAAGATACTCTTCTCAGCTGCAGTAAGGCGCTCCTCTAGCAAGTCGACAGTCAGCTCGGTGGGGCAAAGGGAGAGGAAGTGATCCCTTACTGAGGAAAGCGAGTCAGGGAGGCGAGTGACTAGGTAGTAAAGGGTGATGTACATGGGGGGAGAGTTCGTGGCACAGAACTCAGTGGGAAGGGCAGCACGGTAGCGGGCGTCACTAGTGCGGAGGTGAGCAACTAGGTCAGCGACTGTGGCAAAGGCGGCAAGGTCAGGGAAAAGGTACGGCAGCATGAGGCGGCTGAGTGCAGTAGCTTAAGGGGAGGAGTAGCGTGCAACTACAGCGTCGTACAAAGACTGAGCAGTCTTGTACTGGCCAAAGTGTGCGCGCTCAGCAGGCGGTAGGTGACTACGAACAGCAAGACGAGCAACAGCGTCACGAGTGGTCCACTGAGAGCGAAAAGTACTGTCAGCAGTGGCAGCAGGAGCAGTGGAAACACCGGACGTGTGATCGAAAAGAGATACCCCATCCCTAGAATCACACTGAAGAAACAGCTGTAGATCGTCAACCCATACGTCAAAGCCTACTGCACGTCCCTCAGCATCAAAGGTGAGAACGGTAGGATTAGCCATAGTAGCAGTAGGAGCAGCAGCAGTGCAAAGCAGTGGTAGCAGCAGTAGTAGTAGTAGCAGCAGTCGAGGCAGTAGCAGCAGTGCTGTTCGGCAGAGCAGTGCGGCTCGGTGGGGGCGGCGCGGCTAGGCTGAGCGGCGCGGCTCGGCTGGGCGGCGCGGCTCGGCTGGGCGGCGCGGCTCGGCTACTGGCGGCGCGGCAGCAGGGAGGGGAAGGGGGGGAGCACGAGTGCTTACCAGGGGCCGCTGTTGGGGCGGCAGCAGGGCAGGGCCAGGCCGACGGGCGGCGGGTCAGCGACGGGCGGCAGGTCGGCGACTGGCGGCTGGTCAGGGACGGGCGGCAGGTCGGCGACGGGCGGCTGGTCAGGGACGGGCGGCAGGTCGGCGACAGGCGGCTGGTCAGGGACGGGCGGCAGGTCGGCGACGGGCGGCTGGTCAGGGACGGGCGGCAGGTCGGCGACAGGCGGCTGGTCAGGGACGGGCGGCAGGTCGGCGACGGGCGGCTGGTCAGGGACGGGCGGCAGGTCGGCGACGGGTGGCTGGTCAGGAACGGGCGGCTGGTCAGGGACGGGCGGCGGGTCGGCGACGGGCGGCTGGTCAGGGACTGGCGGCAGGTCGGCGACGGCCTGCTGGTCAGCGACGGGCCAGGTACGGGCGGCAGCAGGCCGCGAAGGGGCCGTGACGGGCCGTGAAGGGGCCGCGACGGGCCATGAAGGGGCCGCTACGGGCCGTGAAGGGGCCGCTACGGGCCGCGAAGGGGCCGCGACGGGCCGCGAAGGAGCCACGACGGGCCGTGAAGGGGCCGCGACGGGCCGTGAAGGGGCCGCTACGGGCCGCGAAGGGGCCGCGACGGGCCTTGAAGGGGCCGCGACAGGCCGCGAAGGGGGCCGCTACGGGCCGCAAAGGGGCCGCGACGGGGCCGTGACGGGCCGTGAAGGGGCCGCGACGGGCCGTGAAGGAGCCGCTACGGGCCGGGAAGGGGACGCGACGGGCCGCGAGGGAGCCGCGACGGGCCGTGAAGGGGCCGCGACGGGCCGTGAAGGGGCCGCTACGGGCCTTGAAGGGGCCGCGACAGGCCGCGAAGGGGGCTGTTACGGGCCACAAAGGGGCCGCGACGGGCTGAAAAGGGGCCGCGACGGGCCGTGAAGGGGGGGCTACGGGCCGCAAAGGGGCCGCTACGGGCCGCAAAGGGGCCGCTACGGGCCGCGAAGGGGCCGCTACGGGCCGCAAAGGGGCCTCTACGGGCCGTGAAGGGGCCGCTACGGGCCGCGAAGGGGCCTCGAAGGGCAGGCGCGACGCGCGCGCCGGGCAGGTAAAGAAAAAAAAAAGCTTTATTGGTGGGCCCTTAGGAAAAAAAATCGAACTAGCTCTATACCATGTGAGAATTGAGGAATGAGTGAGTGAACTAGAAAGGAGATGGGTACAAGTAGAGAACACAAAAGTGTTGTACCCTCTAAGAACTACCCCACTACAGCCTAAACAGACTATAGCAGATATAAGTTCGACATAGACTTCTGCGTTGATGCTTTCGCGAGGGTTTTCGTCGTCCATCGGAACATGTACCAAGCAGTAGGGAAGAGTTCCGGCTTCCTCGGATGCTCCGTCCACGTTTTGCTCATCCTAGTCAGCCTCATCTACTGGTGTGGCAAAGGCTCGGTTGCCACGGAAGTGTCAGAATGTATTTGCTGTTTAGCCTGCAGTGGGGTAATCTGTAGTGAGCACAACCCAATTTAGGGTTTGCTATTTGTATCCCAACTTCCCATAGTGAAACCATCTCTTTCTCGATTCTCCCTTGCTCAATTCCTCTCGACACTCAACTCTCTCGACACTCTAACCTAGCTATGGCTCCTAAGTCACGCTAGGATTCTCACATGGTATTAAGAGCAATAAGTTCTAGGACCTAACATCAATGGGCCCACCACCTAATGCCCTGCTAGCCGAGGCCCCGGCCCGTCGCCCCTTGGCGTAGCCCCTAGCCCCTAGGCTCGGCCCTTTGGCCCCGTCGCCCCTAGCTGTGACACTCGGCCCCGTTGGCCCCGTCGCCCCTAGCCGCGCCCCTCGGCCCCGCTGGCCCTGTCGACTCCGTCGCCCCGCGCCCGGCCCGTACTTAGCCCGCGATCCGCTCGTACCTAGCCCGCGCTCGGCCCCGTTCCTAGCCCCGCGCCCGGCCCGTACCTCGCCCGCGCTTGGCCCCGTACCTAGCCTCGCGCTCGGCCATGTTCCTAGCCCCGCGCCCGGCCCGTACCTAGCCTCGCAACCGGCCCGTACCCTGCCCGCGCCCGGCCCCGTCTCTCGCCCGCGCTCGGCCCGTACCTAGCCCAGCACACGGCCCCGACCCTAGCCAGCGCCCGGCCCATACCTAGCCCGCGCCCGGCCTGTAACCAGCCCGCGCCCGGCCCGTACCTAGCCAGCGCCTGGCCCTGTACCTCGCCAGCGCCCGGCCCCGTACCTGCCCAGCGCCCGGCCCCGTACCTGCCGAGCGCCCGGCCCCGTACCTGCCCAGCGCCCGGCCCCCGTACCTGCCCAGCGCCCGGCCCCGTACCTGCCCAGCGCCCGGCCCCTTACCTGCCCAGCACCCGGCCCCGTACCTGCCCAACGCCCGGCCCCGTACCTGCCCAGCACCCGGCCCCGTCCCTAGCCCAGCACCCGGCCCCGTACCTGCCCAGCGCCCGGCCCCGTCCCTAGCCATGGCCCCATCGCCCCTAGCCATGGCCCCTCGCGACCTGCCGCCCCTAACCGCGGCCCCGGTGCCCTGTTGCAACATGGTGGGTGAGGGGGTGGCAAGAGGGGGTTCCTCCTGCCCGCGTGCCCTACAGTCGCACGCGCAGCTCCGCCCCCGCCCCCCTCCCCCCCCTCCCCCCCCTCCATGGGGACCGGGGGGAGAGGGTGTGAGGGGGTGGCAGATGTGCCTCGGCAGCAGCAGCTGCCGCCACGCCTCCTCCCCTCTCTCTCCCTGCCGCGCCTTGTGTTGGGAGGGGGGGGGAGCTTGGAAGTTCAGGGGGAGGCAGGAGGGGATCTGCAGCAGCAGTTGGGGGAGGGGATCTGCAGCAGCAGTGGGGGGAGGGGATTCGCAGATTCAGCCCCCCCCCCCCCCCCCCCGCCCTTTTCTCCTCTCTCTCTCCCTGTCGCACCCTGTGTTGGGAGGGGGGGGAGCTTGGAGGTTCAGAGGGAGGCAGGAGGAGATCTGCAGCACCAGCCCCCCCCGCTCCCCCCCTTTCTCCTCCACTCCTGCTGCGGGTGCAGCAGTGGGGGGGAGGGGATCTGCAGCAGCAGTGGGGGGGAGGGGAGTTGCAGCATAACCCCCCCCCCCCCCACTTCTCCTCCATCCCCCTGCTGCGGGTGCAGCAGTGGGGGGAGGGGATCTGCAGCAGCAGTGGGGGGAGGAGATTTGCAGCATCAGCCCCCCCCCCCCCCCCCCCCCCCCCGCCCTTTTCTCCTCTCTCTCTCCCTGCCGCACCCTGTGTTGGAAGGGGGGGGGAGCTTGGAGGTTCAGAGGGAGGCAGGAGGGGATCTGCAGCACCAGCCCCCCCCGCCCCTGTGCGTCCGTTGCTCCTGCCGCTCAGAATTAGCCGCAGAGCCAGTTACTCCTGTAGTTCGGGGATACGGCCCCGGTAGCCACAGTGCGCGCCGAACCTGTTGCCCGTGTGTCTGCAGCATCAGCCGTCGCCTCCTATCTCCTCTCCTCTCACAGTCCAGCCTCCTCCTCCTCACTTGCCCTTTGTGAATGCCTCTAGCTTTGCTTGTACTTGTGAACCTGCTCTATGACTGCTTGCTCTGCTGATTATACCCCACTTTGACCATGGGGATGTGTCAAAATGTATTTGTTGTTTAGCCTGCATTGGGGTACTCTGTAGTGAGCACAACCCAATTTAGGGTTTGCTATTTGTATCCCAACTTCCCATAGTGAAACCATCTCTTTCTCGATTCTCCCTTGCTCAATTCCTCTCGACACTCAACTCTCTCGACACTCTAGCCTAGCTATGGCTCCTAAGTCACGCTAGGATTCTCACAGGAAGCCGCCCGTGAGGTCTCATTCTACTGCCAAGTTGTCCAGGTACTTTTGGAGAGTAAGTCGTTCGTAGAAAGTCACGTCACGTGCTGCTACTGTTTCCTTCGAGTGGGCGTTGAAGATTTTCCACAGGTTGTTGTGTTTTTCGATGCCCGGGTGTAGTCCCCACTGTGCGCATTGTGAGAATCATCCAGCTCATGCAATGTGTGGTCGGTACTGTACCATGCAGCCAAAAACTCGTAACATTTTTGTGTTGCCCAATTTTCCTGTCCACAGCAGATGCGGTGATGCGTTGTTCGGAAGCGAGGATGACGAAAGCAAGTTTTGCAACAGCGCAGCGTGGTCCATCGCCTCAGGCCACTGATGGTTGGGTAGCCACATGCCACGTAGCAGCTTGCGTATGGTGTTCTGGAGGGTCCTGTACTCTTTCTGCCACTCCGGTCGAGATGTGGTGGGTGCGACCAGGTAGTGAAATTGACGATCGCGTCGCTGTCAGCTGTTCCTTGATCTGGAACAAAATAAAGAATGAAGACGTTGTTCTTCAGGACCGCTTTGCCGATGTAAAGTCCTCCCTTCCCGTTGTACAGCTTCATCTCCTGAGTGGTGCTGTCGACTTCAAGGTGAATCCCTTTGCCATGAGCTGGCTGACGCTGAGTAAGTTGTAGCCCAGTCCTTCTGCAATCAATACCTTTGACATCTATAAAACGACGTTAGTCTCGCGGGACTGAAGTTGAACTACTCCTTGTCGTCGTGTGCGCAGGTTCTGGTTGTTGGCGACGGTGATCACGACTTCCCGGTTGAGGTGTTGTTCCCGTTGAACGAAGCGGTTTGACGAGCACATGTGTTGTGCGCAGCAGCTGTCGAAGAACCAAGTACCTTAACCGGACGGTTCGCTCTGTGCAATGGCTACATACGTCGGATTTGGTTCTAGCGATTCGCGACGAGGCGTGCTTTCGTCGAGCAGTTCTTATGGTGAGTAGGTCGGTGGTGAACCAGTGATGCAGGGGTCCGTTCTTGGCATGCAGCTTATGATGTTTCTTGTTCCTCGTGTAGATTGTGATGTTGTCGTTGAAGGCGCCGCTTGGTTGGAAGGATGCTGCTGTGTGGAAGTTACTTGACTACTTGATGGTCGAAGCTGACGTGGTGGTGGTGTCGATTGCTGCTGATTCAGGCAGTGAATACGGGAGTGGCCGGACGTTTGGCAGAGGTGACAAAATGGCGGTACGTGTCTTCGTCCGTGATGCTCGTTTTGTCGGTTGTTGTTGTAGCGCCGTTGAGTGTGAAAGGCGAACTCTGGTGCTGATGCCCTTTTCTTGTGACGTTCTTCGTGCAGGTCCATATCTTGTTGCTCGGCGTGAATTTCGGCGCAGAGATTTGCTTCGGAGATTCTTCCGTGGGCTCGGAGAATGGCTCGAGTGGAACGCCACTGAGGACCAAGACCTGTGATAACGTCAGTGACGAACACTTCTTCGGATATTGATCTGCCGCATCGAAGGAGTCTATCGCGCAGACCGCGACAGCGAATGATATATGCCATTCCCTTTTCGCCGGGTTGCATTTGGACCGTTGTTAATTGTGCCATGAGACGACTTTGATTAACGCTGTCGGTTGCTTGATACAGGTTCTTCATGTGGTTGTACGCGAGCTCGGCGGAGTTACCGTATCCGCGATAAGACCGGATGTTCTGCTGCTCGTTTGGCGTTATGTTTGGTAGGAGTATGGTGTACGCCATTAGTGACTGATACGTGTACTGCTGTTTGTCGTACTGCGTCCCGTGCGTTGGATATGGCAGGAAACCGTCGAAGAAGCCAAGGATTTGAGCGCTTTCCATCATCAGCTCGAACTCAAAGGACCAGGTATAGAAATCCTTGCCGTCAAATGGTGTTGTTGTTTGGAGTTTCAGGATGTGTGCAAACTGTGACTGCAGTTGAAGTGCGTCCAGAGTCTTTGTTTCTTGTCCAGGTGGGAGTCGATTCGGCGTGAAGCTGACGGAGCCGCGTTGAGGCTCGTACGGTGCGAAGGTAGGCTGCTGATTTCCACGCGCAAAAGATGAACCGTCAAAGCTCATGGGAGTGACTCCGTTGTTGTTGTCGCTGTTGTTTGACTGCGTAGGTGCTGCTTGTTGATGTTGCTCGTAGAACGACATGAAGGAGAAGAACTTCTCCATCATGCTTGGGTCGAAGCCGGTTGCTTGATTGGTGGGAGTTTCAGTGGACTCAGTAGCTGGTCCTTGGGTTCAGGGCCTATGATTCACTTTTAGGCACATTAATGCATCAGGTTCCCTCTGTGTAGAATCATTGATCGTCAGTGTCCCCCCAAAAAAAAGCCTGATAATTCAGTGTTTCCTTCAAAAAAAGTCGGATGCATCAGTGTTCCCTTTTTGTAAAGGCTGATATTGAACTTAAAATAAGATAATGTTAGAACATTATAGCTTATACATTTGTGTAGGCTGTAGTGGGGTAGTCCATAAGGGGTACAACCCAATTAGGGTTAGTACTTGTACCCAACTGTTTCATAGTTCATTCATTTTCTCGTTCGTAACTTTGACATGGAATCAGAGCAGGTTCCTTGGGCCCACCACCTGCTGCGCTGCTAGTACCCCCCTTGGCGCTGGCCCCTTGGCCCATCACTTTTTCCTTGGCCCGTCGTGCCCCTAGGCCCGTCGCGCCCATTAGGTCCGTCGCGCCACCCCACGGCCCCATTGCCCCTAGGCCCCGGCCCTTTGGCCCGTCGCGCCCCTAGGCCCGTTGCGCCCCTTAGGCCTGCCGCACCACCTCACGGCCCCTTCGCCCGTCGCGCCCCTCGGCCCCTTCGCCCCTCGGCCCCTTCGCCCCTCGGCACCGGCCCCTTGGCCCGTCGCACCCCTAGGCCCGTCGCGCCCCTTAGGCCCATCGCGCCACCCCACGGCCCCTTCGCCCGTCGCGCCCCTCGGCCCCTTCGCCCCTCGGTCCAGGCCCCTTGGCCCGTCGCGCCCCTAGGCCCGTTGCGCCCCTTAGGCCCGTCGCGCCACCCCACGGCCCCTTCGCCCGTCGCGCCCCTCGGCCCCTTCGCCCCTCGGCCCCGGCCCCTTGGCCCGTCGCGCCCCTAGGCCCGTCGCGCCCCTTAGGCCCGTCGCGCCACCCCACGGCCCCTTCGCCCGTCGCGCCCCTCGGCCCCTTCGCCCCTCGGCCCCGGCCCCTTGGCCCGTTGCGCCCCTAGGCCCGTCGCGCCCCTTAGGCTCGTCGCGCCACCGCACGGCCCCTTGGCCCGTCGCGCCCATCGGCCCCTTCGACCCCAGGGCCCGGCCCCTTTCGCCCGTCGCGCCCCTTGGCCCCTTCGCCCGTCGCGCCCCTCGGCCCCTTCGCCTCTAGGCCCCGGCCCCTTGGCCCAACGCGCCCCTAGGCCCGTCGCGCCCCTTAGGCCCGTTGCGCCACCCCATCGGCCCCTTGGCCCGACGCGCCCCTAGGCCCGTCGCGCCCCTTAGGCCCGTCGCGCCACCCCACGGCCCCTTCGCCCCTAGGCCCCGGCCCCTTGGCCCGTCGCACCCCTCGGCCCCCAGGCCCCTTGGCCCCTAGCCTAGGCCCCTAGGCCTCGTGTTTGGCCCCTTGGCCCCGCCCCTCGGCCCCTAGGCCCGGCCCCTCGGCCCCTTGGCCCCCAGGCACCTCGGCCCCTCGGCCCCTAGCCTCGGCCCCTTGGCCTCGTATTTGGCCCCTCGGCCCCGCCCCTTGGCCCCTAGCCTCGGCCCCTCGGCCTCGTGTTTGGCCCCTCGGCCCCGCCCCTTGGCCCCTCGGCCCCTAGTCCCCTCGGCCCCTCGGCCCCTAGGACCCTTGGCCCCTCGGCCCCTAGGACCCTTGGCCCCTCGGCCCCTCAGCCCCTCGGCCCCGCCACCCTCGTGTTTGGCCCCTCGGCCCCTAGGCCCCTCGGCCCCTAGCCTCGGCCCCTCGGCCCCTTGGCCCCTTGGCCCCCAGGCACCTCGACCCCTTGGCACCTCGGCCCTGTGGCCCCTCCTGTTCGGCCCCTCGGCCCTCACCCTCGTGTTTGGCCCCTCGGCCCCTAGGCCCCTAGGCCTCGTGTTTGGCCCCTCGGCCCCGCCCCTCGGCCCCTCGGCCCCTAGGCCCCTTGGCCCCTCGGCCCCTAGTCCCCTCGGCCCCTCGGCCCCTAGGATCCTTGACCCCTTGGCTACTGCTACTGCTGATCCTGCTGCTACTGCTGCTCCTGAGTGCTGCGCCACTATGGCTTCGCTTAGAGTTCTAGCGTTTGATCATGAGGGCAGACCGGTTGCATTTGACACATGGCACGACGATCTGCAACTGTACCTTCTGAGCGATATTAAAGACAGTGTCTCACTGTTTGACCACATGTCCGGTGTCGCTCCAGCCCCTCCTGCCACAGCCGACGGTGCGACTCGTTCCCAGTGGCTGTCTCGTGACTCTACTGCCCGCTTAGCCATTCGCAACCACCTGTCGGTTGCCGAATGTGCTCATTTTGGCGAGCACAGGACAGCACAGGCCTTGTACGACGCTGTCGTTGCTCGCTAATCCTCCCCTGCCACTGCTGCTATTGGCAGGCTGCTACTGCCCTACCTATTCCCTGAGCTGTCGGCTTTGCCACAGTAGCGGACCTGGTTACCCACCTGCGCACTAGCGACGCTCGCTACCGCGCTACCGTCCCTGCTGAGTTCCTTGCCACGAACCAGCCCCCCATGTTCATCACCCTCTACTTCATAGTCTCTCGCCTCCCTGACTCTCTTCGCTCTGTCAGGGACCATTTTCTCTCCCTTGACCCCACCTCCCTCACTGTTGACCTCCTCGAGCAGCATCTCCTCGCAGCAGAGACTAGTGCAGTTGCTGTAGGTGCTGCTCGTGGCACTCCGCGCCCGCCCTTCTTTGAGGGGTGCTCCCCCTCCCCCCTTTCCCCCTCCTTCGCCTCTGCTGCTGCTGCAGACGTCTCTGGTACTGAGGACGTCGGTGCTGCTTCGACTAGTGTGAAGCGCCGCAGCAGCAAGGGCAAGGGTGGCCGGGGTGGTGGAGGTGGCAGCGGTGGTGGTGGAGGTGGCAGTGGGAGCGGTGGTGGGGGCAGCGGTGGAGGTGGTGGAGGCAGTGGAGGTGGTGGCGGCGGTGGGACTGGTGGCGGCAGTGGGGGCTCTGGTGGCGGCGGTGGAGGCAGCGGAGGGAGTGGCGGCAGTGGAGGCGGTGGGACTGGTGGTGGTAGGTCTGGACCTCGACGTGGAGGCCCTGGTGGTGGTCAGCGACAGCAGCACCAGCGTCGGAGCGAGACCCTGTCGCCCCAGCAGCTCCGTGAGTGGTTGGTTCAGCGTGGGACGGGTGGGGGTAGTGAGAGCTGCCCGTATGTCACTCGCACGGGTGTCCGTGCGGGCCAGACATGCAGGAAGTTTCACACTGAGCACCGCTGCTTCTCCTGCCTTGACGACGCCTGGCGTGCTGAGTTTGGTGACGACGTTGAGCGCCCTCGCTGGGCGGATTTGCTTAGGTCGGGAGTTGCTATCTTTGACCTAGACTATGATTCTATTATCTTTGCCATGTATGCTTTGTCTTTTAGTGCTGAGGGTGACTGTTACCGGTGTGTGCCACCTGACCCAGGTATAGCGGCTGCTGCTCTAGGTGCTAGTGAGTCTGGTACTCCCCCTGGTACTGCGCCTGCTGAGGCCTGGAACACCTTCACGTTGGACTCCGGCGCCTCACGCTGTTTCTTTCGTGACAGCACCACTCTCACTCCTCTCCCTGCACCTGTCCCGGTCAGACTGGCTAACGCCTCTGGGGGCCCGGTAGTTGCCCGTTCCTCCACTGTCCTCCCATGTACACGCTAGCTACCGAGCCTCCTCAGGTCGCTGCGTCTGCTAAGGTGTCCGCGTCAGGTCAGGTAGCCGCCTCTTGCTCGTGTCGCCTCCTGTCGCACCAGACTCTTCTGTGGCACCACCGCCTGGGTCACCCCTCCCTGCCACGCCTTCGTGGCATGCACTCCCGGTTTCTCGTCTCTGGTCTACCCAGGTCTCTGCCTCCCCTCCCGCCCTCGCCTGCCCCGCCCTGCCTTCCTTGCGTCGAGGGGCGGCAGCGCGCCGCTCCTCACTCCTCCTCGTTTCCCCTGACGACTGCTCCCCTGCAGACTCTCCACATGGACGTGTGGGGCCCAGCCCGCGTCAGTGGACAGGGCCGCGAGCGTTACTTTTTGCTGGTCGTTGACGACTACAGGCGGTACACCACGGTCTTCCCCTTGTGCAGCAAGGGTGAGGTCCTGATGTCTTGATCCCTTGGATCCGCACAGTCCGTCTCCAACTCCGCAAGCGCTTCGGTACGGACCTTCCTGTCCTACGTCTGCACTCTGACAGAGGTGGTGAGTTCTTCTCCGACCTCTTACGAGACTTTTGTCGTGGGGAGGGCTTTCTCCAGTCGTTCATGCTTCCGGACTCCCCTCAGCAAAATGGGATTGCTGAGCGCCGCATTGGCTTAGTCATGGAGGTCGCTCGTACCTCCATGATCCATGCGGCCGCTCCCCATTTTCTGTGGTCGTTTGCGGTCCGGTACGATGCGCATCAGCTCAACCTCTGGCCCCGTGTCTCCTTGCCGGAGACCTCGCCCACACTGCGTGGGACGGGGAAGGTTGGCGATGCGTCGGTGTTCCGGGTCTGGGGTTCTCGTGCCTTTGTTCGTGATACGTCCGCGGACAAGCTCTCTGCCCGCGCCATTCCCTGCGTCTTGGCTTTGTCCCTAACGCGCCTGGCTGGCAATTTTATAACCCCACCTCGCGCCATGTCCTCCCCTCTCAGGACGTCACGTTCGACGAGTCAGTTCCCTTCTACCATCTCTTCCCCTACCGCTCTGCCCCTCCACTGCCCCCGCTGCTGTTCCTTGCTCCCGGTCCACCTCCGGTAGACCCCCTCCCGCCCCAGGGTCCCGCTCCCTCGGGTGTGTCTCAGGTAGACCCTCTCCCTGGTTCTGTGCTTGTTCAGGTAGCTGTCAGCTCAGGTGCTGCTCCAGGTGCTGCGTCTTGGGGTGCTGCGTCTTGGGGTGCGAAGCCGGGGGTGCGGGGTCTGAGGGTGCTGGGTCTGGGGGTGCTGAGCCTGAGGGTGTTGGGCCTGGGGGTGCTGAGTTGGAGGGTGCGGGGTCTGGGGGTGCTGAGCCTCGGGGTGCTGCTTCGTCTGGAGGTCCTGCTGGTGCTTCACTGCGACTGTCTTCGCAGCAGCTGCGTGAGTGGCTTGTTCGGTGCGTACACCATCGGAGTGGAGCTCCTAGAGCTGGAGGCGCTGGAGACACAGGAGCTGGAGGTGCTGCTGTTCCTGCTGGAGCTGGCGGTACTGGAGGTGCTGCGGCTACTGGTCCTGGAGGTGCTCGTACCAGTGGTGCTGGAGCTCCCGGGACTAGTGGTGTTGGGTGCGCTGGAGCTGGAGACCATACGGAGCCTGGAGCAGCTGGCGGTGGAGGCGCTGGAGCTGGAGGAGCTGGAGCTGGAGGCCCTGGCGCAAGAGGCGCTGGAGCTGCCGGAGCTGGAGTTGGAGGCACTGGCACCAGAGGCGCTGGACCTGCAAGAGCTGGAGCTGTTGACCCTGGCGCTGGAGGTGCTGGAGGCACTGTGCGGCCGCGACCGTACTTTGTTCCCCTGCTTCAGTAGGTTCTTGGTGTCCCGTCTTCTACTGGTTTTCCTCCTCCCTTCCTTTGTCCCCCGCCTGACCAGTCGCAGCCGCCGTTAAAGCCAGCTTCCCCAATGCCTGCTCCCTATCCTTACACTGAGCAGTCCGCCGGGCTTACAGAGCGTCGTGAGCCTGCGTCTTGTCCTGTCTCGCCTGTTCGCACTGCTCGTCGCGCTCCTCGTTCGCGTCCTCCTCCTGTCCCCGGCACGCACACTATGGCACTCCGTCCTTCCTCTGTTCCATTGCGTGTTCCTCTGCCTGCTCCTCCTGAGTCCTCTCTTCCTGAGGTCCCTGACCCTACGTCTGACCGCGCTCGTGCTGCCAGTCCCACTGTCTCTCGTCTCCTCGCCACTGCTATCGCCGACCCTTCTTTTGAGTCTGTTGTTGCGTCTGCTCTCGTTGCTGAGCTGCTTGACTTTGCTGCTACCTGCCGTCTAGACTACGCCACTGCTCTAGTTGCTGAGTCTTTGTCTGCCAGTCCTCCGTCCGTCGGGGGTGAAAGCGCTCTTGGCACGGACGTCCTTGAGGACAGGCAGGAGGACTTTGAGTGTCTTACAGGTGTTGTACCTCATTTCTCTTCCATGATGCTTGCCCCTGAGGGAGACCCGGATGCACCTGACATCCCGACCCCGCGCTCTTACGCAGAGGCGATTACAGGTCCTTACTCCTCTCAGTGGCAGGCAGCCATGGATGCCGAGATGGCATCTTGGAAGTCCACAGGCACCTACGTCGATGAAGTTCCCCCGTCTCGGGCGAACATAGTCGATGGCATGTGGATTTTCAGGGTGAAGCGGCCGCCGGGTTCTCCGCCTGCCTTCAAGGCGCGTTACGTTGCTCGAGGCTTCAGTCAGCGACAGGGAGTTGACTACTTCCAGACCTTCTCCCCCACCCCGAAGATGACTACTCTTCGGGTGTTGCTGCACGTCGCTGCTCAGCGTGACTACGAGTTGCACTCTCTGGAATTCAGCACAGCTTTCCTGCAGGGCAGCCTGCACGAGGAGATCTGGCTACGCCGACCACCTGGTTTCACTGGGACGTTTCCTGCAGGTACCCAGTGGAGCCTCCGCCGGCCAGTCTACGGTCTCCGCCAGGCGCCTCGCGAGTGGCACGACACACTGAGGACTACACTTGCGGCTCTTGGGTTTGCTCCTTCTACTGCTGACCCGTAGCTGTTTCTACGCACCGACACGTCGCTGCCGCCGTTCTACGTCCTCATGTACGTCGACAACCTCGTCCTTGCCACTGCTGACACTGAGGCACTGACCCTTGTGAAGTAGGAGCTGCAGAAGAGACACACCTGCACTGACCTGGGTGAACTGTGCAGCTTTCTTGGCCTGCAGATCATTCGGAACAGAGCACGGCGCACCATCACACTGACTCAGTCACACATGGTGCACCAGGTCCTTCAGCGCTTCGGCTTCTAGTTCTCATCGCCACAGCCCACTCCTCTGTCTACTAGCCACTCGCTCTCAGCTCCACCTTCGGACGAGTCCGTAGAGCCGAGTGGTCCGTATCCAGAGCTTGTGGGTTGCCTCATGTACCTGATGACGTGCACACGACCTGACCTCGCATACCCTCTCAGCCTTCTGGCTCGCTACGTGGCTCCCGGTAGGCACCGAAAGGTGCACTGGGATGCTGCGAAGAGGGTACTGCATTACCTGTGCAGTACGTCGGGCATCGGGCTTGTGCTTGGAGGACGGGGTCCAGTTGTTCTCACTGGTCACACAGACGCCTCCTGGGTTGACGACTCAGCTACGCAGCGGTCGTCACAGGGTTACACCTTCAGCCTTGGTTCCGGCTCTGTTTCTTGGCGGTCTACCCGCTCGTCTTCGGTTCTCGGCTCCAGTTGTGAGGCTGAGATCTACGCCGGGGCCATGGCTGCTCAGGAGCTACGCTGGCTCACCTACCTGCTGACCGACTTGGGAGAGCAGCCTCGTTCGCCTCCAGTTCTGTACGTAGACAACAAGGCCATGATTGCCTTGTGTCAGGAGCACAGACTGGAGCACAGAACGAAGCACATCGCTCTGCGATACTTCCTTGCTCGAGAGTTGCAGCAGCGTGGCCAGCATCGTCTTGCGTACATGGCCACTCGGTCCAACACTGCTGATGTCTTCACCAAGGCACTTCCGCCTGGTGATCATCAGCGTTTTGCTACTGTGTTAGGCCTTGTGCCTACTTTGCCTCACTTGCTTACTGCCTGACTCTGCTTGTACTGTGATCTATATATATACCTGCATGCTTGCACTTGCTAGGGTATGATCACTGTATTGTTTGTTCTCTTTATATAACTCTGCATGTGAACTGGCCTTGTGGCCCTTTGCTTGTGCTCGGACTGTGTGGTGACTTAGTGACCCACCCTGATCTTGCTTTGCTTTTCTTGATTGGTCTTATGACCACTTGTTCTCCCCCACTTTGCCTATGGGGGTGTGTCAAAACATTATAGCTTATACATTTGTGTAGCCTGTAGTGGGGTAGCCCATAAGGGGTACAACCCAATTAGGGTTAGTACTTGTACCCAACTGTTTCATAGTTCATTCATTTTCTCGTTCGTAACTTTGACAGATAACACTAGGCATGAACGCGATGAAACCCCAAGCGGATGGAAGGAAAGCATGGAGCAGAATGGGATGGGAGCCTGGATGGCAGGTACCACGGCTGGGTGGCGTGGATGCATCAGTGCTTGCCAGCACGACTTAGAAAAAACGGGCCACAGGACCACAGGTGCAAGCAATGGGGCAGAAACCCTCGCATCGCAGCCTGCCAGCATCGCTCTGTTGCAACCTTGTCATTGGTCAACCCACATAATGCTGCAAAAGTGGCCAATGATCGGACCAAGCGCGCCAACAAAGCAGCCCTCAAAGCGAATAACACGGGGCAAATTTTTCTGGTAGTCACCGCCAGGCGGTGCTGACACCGCGGGAATCTGAGATTCCTTGTACTTCCAGGCAACTACACTCGGAACGTGTAGGAATCGCATTCAATGTCAGTTTCGTTACAACGTAGTGTAATCAGTGTCCCTTCAAAAAAAGAAACCTGAAAGTTCAGAGTCATCTGGACCCTAAAGGCTGAAAAATCAGTCCCCCAAAAAGCTGAACACTGGAAAATCAGGGTAGGTACAAAACATTATCTGAAAATCAGGAATTTCAGGGAATTTTTCCTGATATCGTAGGGCCTGATTGGGTTGTGCCTCTCTCTGTCTGTAGTCCAGAGGCTGGCGGTGGAGTAGGAGTGTCGCCGGGAGATCCAGGAGACGAGCTTCTTTCTTTCTTTCTGTTGTAGGAGCTTGAACAGAGTTGTCTTTTGTCTTGCTAGCTCTGATACCATGTTGGGCTGAGAAAAGCCCTTAGTGTCAAAATGTTGTATTGCTTACTTTGTGTAGGCTGTAGTGGGGTAGCCCATAAGGGGTACAACCAAATTAGGGTTAGTACTTGTACTCAACTTCTGTTCAATGCATTCAATACTCAGCGCGCCGCCCCTGCAGCCCTGTGCGCCGCCCCTGCCACCCGCTAGCCGCTTGCCTGCAGCCAGCTTGCCGCCCCTGCAGCCCGCGCGCCGCCCGCTTGCGGCCTGCCTGCCGCCCCTGCAGCTCGCGCGCCGCCTGCTTGCGGCCCTCTCGCCGCCCCTGCAGCCCGCGCGCCGCCCACTTGCGGCCCGCCCACCGCCCCTGCACCCCGCTCGCCGCCTGTCTGCGGCCAGCTCGCCGCCCCTGCAGCTCGCTCGCCACCCCTTGCGGCCCGCTCGCCGACCCCCCCCCATGCTGCTTGCACCGCCCGGCTCCTGCCCGCCCTATTGCTGGCCACCCTAGCCGTGCGCCGCTCTGCTCTGCCTGCGTGCTGCTCTGCTGGTAGCGCGCCACCCTGCTCTGCCCGCTATGGCTTCTCTCCGTGTCCTCACATTCGATCATGAGGGCCGTCCGATCCAGTTCGACACGTGGCTCGACGATTTACAGCTGTACCTACTGAGTGACTCTAGAGACAGCGTTTCGTTGTTTGACCATACGACTGGAGCCTCTCTCGCCCCTCCCGCCACAGCTGACAGTGCGACTCGCTCACAGTGGCTTACCCGTGACGCTGCTGCTCGCTTAGCCATTCGCAACCCCCTGCCATTAGCAGAATGCGCTCACTTCGGACAGCACAAGACTGCTAAAGTACTGTACAACGATGTAGTCGCTCGTTACTCCTCCCCTGCCATTGCTGCTCTAGGCCGTCTTCTACTGCCCTACCTGTTTCCCGAGCTATCCGCCTTTGCCACAGTATAGGACCTCGTTACCCACCTTCGCACTAGCGACACGTGCTACCGCGCTGCCCTCCCAGCAGAGTTCCTTGACAGGAACCCACCCCCGATGTACATCACTCTCTACTTCATAGTCACCCGCCTCCCTGACTCTCTTCGCGCAGTCAGGGACCACTTTCTCGCACTTGACCCCACAGACCTCACTATTGACCTGCTCGAGCAGCACTTCCTTGCAGCTGAGACTAGTGTAGTTGCTGTAGGTGCCGCTCGTGGCACTCCTCGCACGCCCTTCTTTGAGGGGTGTTCCCCCTCCCCCCTTGCCCCCTCCTACGCCTCTGCTGCTGCTGTTGACGTCCTTGGTGCTGAGGATGTCGGGGCTCCTTCTACTAGTGGGAAGCACCGCAGCAGCAAGGGCAAGGGTGGCAGGAGTGGTGGAGGTTGCAGCGGGGGTGGTAGTGGGGGCCGCAGCGGAGGTGGTGGAGGTAGTGGAGGTGGTGGCAGCGGTGGGAGTGGTGGCGGGAGTGGGGGCTTTGGTGGCGGCGGTGGTGGCAGCGGTGGGAGTGGCGTTAGTGACGGCACTGGGAGTGGTGGCAGTCGGAGTGGAGCTGTTCAGAGGGGAGGTTCTGGCGGTGGCCAGCGGCAGCAGCAGCAATGTTGGAGAGAGACCCCTTCGCCCCAGCAGCTTCGTGAGTGGTTTGCTCAGCGTGGGGCGTCTTGGGGTAGTGTTAGCTGCCCGTATGTCATTCGCATGGGTGACCGTGCTGGTCAGACATGCGGGAAGCCCCACAATCAGCACCGCTGCTTCTCCCGCCTAGACGACGCTTGGCACGCAGAGTTTGGTGACGAGGCCGAGCGCCCCCGCGTGGGCAGAGCTGCTTCGGTCTGGAGTTGCTTTCTTCGATCTTGACTATGATGCTATCCTTGCTGCTATGTATGCCTTGTCTATTAGTGCTGAGGGTGACTGTTACCTGTGTGTGCCACCTGACCCAGGTATAGAGGCTGCTGCTCTAGGTGCTAGTGAGTCTGCTCTCCCTGGTACTGCGCCTACTGAGGCCTTGCACACCTTTACGCTTGACTCAGGTGCTTCCCGCTGTTTCTTTCGCGACAACACCACACTCACTCCTCTCTCTGCACCTGTACCAGTCAGACTGGCTGACCCCTCAGGGGGCCCAGTTCTTGCCCGCTCCTCCACTGTTCTCCCGTGTCTGGCAGTTCCGTCCGGCTCACTGTCAGCTCTTCACCTCCCCTTGTTCAGTACAAACTTGGTGAGTACCGCTGCCCTCTAGGATACGATGGTCACCACCACCACTCCTGGGGGTCAGAGTGTGTCGATCTGCACGTGTATACGGATGGGCCATCACCTGGCCACGTTCACCCGTTGGCCTGGGTCGAGTCTGTACACCCTGGCTACCCAGCCTCCTCATGTAGCTACGTCTGCCCAGGTGTCCGCGTCAGGTCCGGTAGCACCCCCTTGCTCATGTCGCCTCCTGTCGCACCAGACTCTCCTGTGACACCACCGCCTTGGTCACCCCTCCCTGCCACGCCTTCGTTGCATGCACTCCCGCCTCCTTATCTCTGGTCTTCCCAGGTCTCTGCCTCCCCTCGTGCCCTCGCCTGCCCCGCCCTGCCTTCCTTGCGTTGAGGGGCGGCAGCACGCTGCTCCTCACTCCTCCTCGTTTCCCCCGACGACTGCTCCCCTGCAGACTCTCCACATGGACGTGTGGGGCCCTGCCCGCGTCAATCGACAGGGCTGCGAGCACTACTTTCTGCTGGTTGTTGACGATTACACGCGTTACACCACGGTCTTCCCCTTGCGCAGCAAGCAAGGGTGAGGTCCTTGATGTCTTGATCCCTTGGATCCGCGCAGTCCGTCTCCAGCTCCGCGAGCGGTTCCGCGAGGGCCTTCCTGTCCTGTGTCTGCACTCTGACAGAAGTGGTGAGTTCTCCTCCGACCTCTTACGGGACTTTTGTCGTGGGGAGGGTATTCTCCAGTTGTTCATGCTTCCGGCCTCCCCGCAGCAAAATGGGATTGCTGAGCGGCGCATTGGCTTAGTCATGGACGTCGCTCGTACCTCCATGATCCATGCGGCTGCTCCCCATTTTTTGTGGTCGTTTGCGGTCCGGTACGCTGCGCATCAGCTCAACCTCTGGCCCCGTGTCTCCTTGCCGGAGACCTCGCCTACACTGTGTTGGACGGGGAAGGTTGGCGATGCGTCGGTGTTCCGGGTCTGGGGTTCTCGTGCCTTTGTTCGCGATACGTCCGCAGATAAGCTCTCCGCCCGCGCTATTCCCTGCGTCTTCCTTGGCTTTCCGCCTGACGCGCCTGGCTGGCATTTTTACCACCCCACCTTGCACCGTGTCTTCCCCTCTCAGGACTTCACGTTTGACGAGTCGGTTCCCTTTTACCGTCTCTTCCCCTACCGCTCTGGCCCTCTCCCCCCCCCCCGACACTCTTCCTCGCTCTAGGTCCCCCTCCGGTAGACCCCCTCCTTTCTCATGGTCCTGCTCCCTCAGGTGTGTCTCAGGTAGACCCACTCCTCGGGGCTGTGCCTATCGAGGTCGCTGTAGACTCAGGTGCTGCGTCTGGGGGAGCTGCGTCTGGGGGTGCTGAGCCTGCGCGTTCGTAGCCTGGGGGTGCTGAGCCTGAGGGTGCGGGGTCTGCGGGTGCTCAGCCTAGGGGTGCGGGGCTTGGGGGTGCTGAGCCTGAGGGTGCGGAGCCTGGGGGTGCTGAGTCTGAGGGTGCGGAGTCTAGGGGTGCTGAGCCTGAGCGTACTGAGCCTGCGGGTAATTTGTCTACTGGAGGTCCTCCGGGTGTCTTGTCGCGGCGGGAGCCTCTCTCTCCACCGCAGTTGCGCGAGTGGTTTGCTCGGCGTACCCGCCTTCAGAGTGGCGCTGCTGGAGCCGGGGGGGTCTACCGCTGGAGGCACTGGAGCTGAAGCTGTTGGAGGTACTGGAGCCGCTGGTCCCAGAGGTGCTCGTACTGCAGGTGTTAGAATAGTGACGAGTATGATGCATTAGGTGAATGCGGGAGGGTACAAGTAGAATGTCGAGAGAGATTCTGTACCCCCTAAGGCTAAACCCACTACAGCCTAGAGAAATGTAAACACATATGTTTTGACACACCCCCATAGGCGAAGTGGGGGATAGCAAGAGCAAGCAATGGTCACAAGACCATTCAAGAGAAGAAGCAAAGCAAAGCAAGCTCAGGGTGGATCACAAAGTCACCACACAGTCCGAGCACAAGCAAAGGGCCACAAGGCCAGTTCACATGCAGAGTTATATAAAAGAGAACAAACAATACAGTGATCATACCCTAGCAAGTGCAAGCATGCAGGTATATATATAGATCACAGTACAAGCAGAGTCAGGCAGTAAGCAAGTGAGGCAAAGTAGGCACAAGACCTAACACAGTAACAAAGCGCTGATGATCACCAAGCGGAAGTGCCTTGGTGAAGACATCAGCAATGTTGGCCCGAGTAGCCACGTACGCAAGAGGAAGCTGGCCACGCTGCTGCAACTCTCGAGCAAGGAAGTATCGCAGAGCGATGTGCTTCGTTCTATGATCCGGTCTGTGCTCCTGACACAAGGCAATCATGGCCTTGTTGTCTACGTACAGAACTGGTGGCGAATGAGGCTGCTCTCCCAAGTCGGTCCGCAGGTAGGTGAGCCAGCGTAGATCTCAGCCTCACAACTGGAGCTGAGAACTGAAGATGAGCGGGTAGACCGCCAAGAAACCGAACCGGACCCAAGGCTGAAGGTGTAACCCTATGACGACCGCTGCGTGGCTGAGTCGTCAACCCAAAAGGCGTCTGTGTGACCAGTGAGGACAACTGGACCCCGTCATCCAAGCACAAGCCCCATGCCCGACGTACTGCACAAGTAACGCAGTACCCTCTTCGCAGCATCCCAGTGCACCTTTCGGTGCCTACCGGGAGCCACGTAGCGAGCCAAAAGGCTGAGAGGGTACGCGAGGTCAGGTCGTGTGCACGTCATCAGGTATATGAGGCAACCCACAAGCTCTGGGTACGGACCACTCGGCTCTACGGACGCGTCCGAAGGTGGAGCTGAGAGCGAGTTGCTGGTAGACAGAGGAGTGAGCTGTGGCGAGGATTACTGGAAGCCGAAGCGCTGAAGGACATGGTGCACCATGTGTGACTGAGTCAGTGTGATGGTGCGCCGTGCTCTGTCCCAGGTGATCTGCAGGCCAGGATAGCTGCGCAGTTCACCCAGGTCAGTGCAGGTATGTCTCTTCTGCAGCTCGGACTTCACAAGGGTTAGTGCCTCAGTGTCAGCTGTGGCAAAGACGAGGTCGTCGACGTAAACTAGGACGTAGAACGGCGGCAGCGAGGTGTCGGTGCGTAGAAACAGTGACGGGTCTGCTGTAGAAGGAGCAAACCCAAGAGCCGCAAGTGTAGTCCTCAGTGTGTCGTGCCACTCCCGAGGCGCCTGGCGGAGACCGTAGACTGAGTGTCAGAATAGTGAACGAATGAATGACTCAACTAGGAAGCAGGTGGGTACAAGTAGGAAACCTAAAAGTGTTGTACCCTGTATGAACTACCCCACTACAGCCTAGATAAACTATAGCATATAAGTTTGACACACCCCCATAGGCAAAGTGGGGGAGAACAAGAGGTCACAAGACTAGTCAAGAAAGACAAAGCAAGCTCAGGGTGGATCACAAAGCCACCACGCAGTCTGAGCACAAGCAAATGGCCACAAGGCCAGTTCACATGCAGAGTTATATAAAGGAGAACATACAATACAGTGAACACAACCTAGCAAGTGTAAGCATGCAGGTATAGGTATATAGAGTACAATACAAGCAGAGTCAAGAAGTAAGCAAGTGAGGCACAGTAGGTACAAGGCCTAGGACAGTATAGAAACGCTGATGATCACCAGACTGAAGTGCCTTGGTGAAAACATCAGCACTGTTGGCCTGTGAGGCCACGTAAGCAAGACGAAGCTGACCACGCTGCTGCAACTCTCGAGCAAGGAAGTAGCGCAGAGCAATGTGCTTCGTTCTGTGCTCCAGTCTATGCTCCTGACACAAGGCAAGCATGGCCTTGTTGTCGATGTACAGAACTGGAGGAGAACGAGGCTGCTCTCCCAAGTCGGTCAGCAGGTAGGTCAGCCAGCGTAACTCCTGTGCAGCCATGGCCCCAGCGTAGATCTCAACCTCACAACTGGAGCTGAGAATAGAAGACGAGCGGGTAGACCGCCAAGAGACAGAACCGGAGCCAAGGCTGAAGGTGTAACCCTGTGACGCCCGCTGCGTAGCCAAGTCGTCAACCCAGGAGGCGACTGCGTGACCAGTGAGGACAACTCGAGCCCGTCCTCCAAGCACGAGCCCCATGCCCGACGTACTGCACAAGTAGCGCAACACCCTCTTCGCAGCATCACAGTGCATCTTTCGGTGCCTACCGGGAGCCACGTAACGAGCCAGAAGGCTGAGAGGGTATGCGAGGTCAGGTCGTGTGCAAGTCATCAGGTACATGAGGCAGCCCACAAGCTCTGGATACGGGCCACTCGGCTCTATGGACTCGTCCGAAGGTGGAGCTGAGAGCGAGTGACCGGTAGGCAGAGGAGTGGACTATAGCGAGGAGTACGTGAAGCCGAAGCGCTGAAGGACCTGCTGCACCATGTGTGACTGAGTCAAGGTAATGGTGGGCTGTGCTCTGTCCCGAGTGATCTGCAAGCCAAGATAGCTTGTCAGCTCACCCAGGTCTGTGCACATGTGTCTCTTCTGCAGCTCGGACTTCACGTAGGCGAGTGCCTCAGTGTCAGCAGTAGCAAAGACCAAGTCGCCTACGTAAACGAGAACGTAGAACGGCGGCAGAGTGGCGTCGGTGCGTATAAACAGCGACGGGTCAGCAGTGGAAGGAGCAAAACCAAGAGCAGCAAGAGTCGTCCTCAGTGTGTCGTGCCACTCACGGGGTGCCTGGCGGAGACCGTAGACTGGCCGCCGGAGGCTCCACTGGGTACCAGCAGGAAACGACCCAGTGAAGCCAGGTGGGCGGCGCAGCCAGATCTCCTCGTGCAGGCTGCCCTGTAGGAAGGCTGTGCTGAAGTCAAGCGAGTGGAGCTCGTAGTCACGCTGAGCGGCGACGTGCAGCAATACCCAAAGAGTGGTCATCTTCGGGGTAGGGGAGAAGGTCTGGAAGAAGTCAACTTCCTCTCGCTGACTGAAGCCACGTGCAACGTAACGCACCTTGAAGACAGGCGGAGAACCCGGCGACCGCTTCACCCTGAAGATCCACATGCCACTGATGATGTTCGCCCCAGGCGGGGGAACCTCGTCGATGTAGGTGCTTGTGGACTTCCAAGAATCCATCTCGGCGTCCATGGCTTCCTGCCACTGAGAGGAGTAGGGACCCTCTATCGCCTCTGCGTAAGAGCGCGGGGTCGGGATGTTTGGTGCATCCGGGTCTCCCTCAGGGGCAAGCAGCATGGATACGAGATGAGGTACAGCAGCGGCAAAGCACTCAAACTCCTCCTGTCTGTCCTCAAGAACGTCCGTGCCGAGAGCACACTCACCCCCGACGGACGGAGGACAGACAGACGCAGACGCAGACTCAGCAACAAGACTAGTGGCGTATTCGAGGCGACCGGCTGCAGCAAAGTCAACAAGCTCAGCAACGAGAGCAGACGCAGCTGTGGACTCAAACAAAGGGTCAGTGACAGCAGTGGCCAGAAAGCGCGTGACAGTAGGACTAGCAGCACGAAGGGAGTCAGACTCCGGGTCCGGACCGTCAGGAAGAGAGGACACAGGAGGAGACGGCAGAGGGACACGCTGTGGAGCAGTGGAAGGACGCAGTGTCATAGAGTGAGTGCCAGGGACAGGAGGAGGACGCGGACGCGAAACAGGACGACCAGCGCGAACAGTGCAGACAGGCAACGCAGAACGAGACTCAGGTGACGCAGGACAAGACTCAGGCGACACAGGACGAGACTCAGGCTCTCGACGCTCTAGTCGGTCTAGGAGAAGGACCAGGCAGTGGAGAGGTCGGCTGTAACTGCGACTGTGACTGGACAGGCGGTGGACTCAGTAGAGGAGGAGTAGGACCAGGAGAATGCGGGAGACCAAGAACCTGCTGAAGGAGCGGAACGTAGTACGGCCGCGGCCGCGCAGCGCCTCCAAAAACAGCAGAGACAGCACCAGTACCCTCAGCTCCAGAGTCGCCAGCGACAACTCCCGCAGCACCACCAGCTCAAGTACCTCCAGCAGCTCCAGCTCCAGAAGCACCTCCAGTAGCAACAGCTCCATTACCTGCAGCTCCAACTCCTGCAGCACCACCAGCCCCAGCAGCTACAGTACCTCCAGTACGAGCACCTCCAGGACCAGTGGCTCCAGCAACTTCAGCAGCTCCAACACCAGTAGGACCTCCAACAGCACCAGTAACTCCAGTAGCACCTCCAGTAGCTCCAGCACCAGCAGCACCGCGACAGCGCCGAGCGTACCACTCACGAATTTGCTGCGGAGAGAGGGGCTCCCGCCGCGACGGGACACCCGGAGGACCTCCAGACGCAGCACGCTCGGGCTCAGCACCCCCAGACTCAGCACCCCCAGGCTCAGCAACCCCAGGCTCCACACACTCAGGCTCAGCACCCCCAGGCTCCGCACACGCAGGTTCAGCACCCCCAGGCTCCGCACCCTCAGACACAGAAACCCCAGGCTTAGCACCCCCAGTCCCCGCACCCGTAGGCTCAGCACCCCTAGCAGCACCTGAGTCGACAGCTACCTCGACCGGCTCAGCAGGGTCTACCTGGGACACACCTGAGGGGGCAGGACCCTGAGGGGGGAGGGGGTGTATCGGAGGAGTACCTGGTGCTAGGAAGAGCGGCGGGGGGGGGAGAGAGGCAGTGCGGTAGGGAAAGAGACGGTAGTAAGACACCGACTCGTCAAACGTGACGTCCTGAGAGGACAGAACACGACGCGAGGTGGGGTGGTAGAACTGCCACCCGGGTGCGTCAGGGGGGAAGCCAAGGAAGACGCAGGGAACGACACGGGAGGACAGCTTGTCCGCGGAAGTATCGCGGACAAAAGCTCGAGATCCCCAGACACGGAACACAGACGCATCGCCAACCGTCCCGGTCCACCGCAGAGTAGGTGTGGTCTCCGGCAAGGAGACACGAGGCTTGAGGTTGATCTGATGCGCAGCGTACTGAACCGCGAACGGCCACAGAAAATGGGGAGCTGCTGCATGGATCATGGACGTATGAGCGACATCCATGACCATGCCAATGCGGCGCTCAGCAATCCCATTTTGTTGCGGGGAGGCCGGAAGCGTGAACGTCTAGTGGATGCCCTCCGCAAGACAGAAGGCCCTCAGAAGGTCGGAGGAAAACTCACCACCTCTGTCTGAGTGCAGACGCAGAACAGGAAGGTCCGAGCCGAAACGCTCGCTGAGCTGGCGACGAGCACCGCGGATCCAGTCGATCAACACCTCAGTGACCTCACCCTTGCTGCGCAAGGGGAAGACCGTGGTGTAACGCGAGTAGTCGTCAACGACCAGCAGGAAGTAACGCTCGTGACCCTGTCCACGGACGCGGGCTGGGCCCCACGCGTCCATGTAAAGAGTCTGCAGGGGAGCCTCCGTCGGAGGGAACGTGGAGGAGTGAGGAGCGGCGCGCTGCCGGCCCTCGACACACGGAACACAGGTAGGGGCAGGCCCCGGAGGAAGGGGAGGAAGGGACCTGGGGAGACCAGAGACAAGGGTACGGGAGGCCATACCTCGAAGACGAGGCAGGGAGGGGTGACCAAGGCGGTGGTGCCAAAGGAGAGTCTCGTGTGATAGAGGACGACATGAGCAGGGGGCGGACACTGGACTAGACCTGGACGCGGCAGAAAACACCTGACCAGACGCGGCTACCTGACCAGACGCAGCAACCGGAGGAGACGCAGTAGTCAGTGTGTAGAGACTCGACCCAGGCCGACGGGTGAACGTGGCCAGGTGGCGGCCCGTCCGAGAGCAAGTGCAGTGGGTCACACGCTGACCTCCAGGGGTGAACTGGTCAACCCACGCGTCCTGGAGGTCAGCTCCACTCACCAAGTTCGTAGAGAACGAGGGGAGGTGGAGTCCCGACAGCAAGCCCGACGGGGCCGCAGGACACGGTAGAACCGTGGAACAGTGCGCAAGATTGGGCCCCCAGAGGTGTCAGCCAGGGAGACTGCGACAGGCCGACTGAGCGGCGTGAGTGTGGTGCTGTCGCGAAAGAAAGAGCGCGAAGCACCAGAGTAGGTGCAAGGCCTCAGTAGGTGTAGTACAAGAGAGAGCAGACTCACCAGCACCTGGAGCAGCAGACTCACCAGTACCTGGAGCAGCAGACGCACTAGCACCTAGAGCAGCAGCCTCAATGCCCGGGTCGGGCGGGACACTCAGGTAACAGTCACCCTCAGCAATATCAGTCACAGCATACATGGCAGCAAGGATAGCATCGAAATCAAGATCAAAGATAGCAACATTCTGCTTAAGCAGATCACCCCAGCGAGGGAGCTCAACAGCGTCAGGAAACTGGGCGCGCTAGGCGTCAGTCAGGCGACCAAAGCAGCATTGCGCAGTGTGTGGCAGCCCGCACGTCTCCCAACGACGCCCGCCGGTGCGAAGAACGTAAGTGCAGGGACCAGCACCCCCAGACCTCCCACGCCCAGCGTACCACTCACGAAGCCGCTGGGCCGATGGGGTCTCACGGGAAAGCGGCTGCTGCTGGCGCTGGCTACCACCAAAGCCTCCACGCTGCGCGGCTGCACCTCGACCAGCACCACCGCCACCGCCACCTCCACCACCGCTGCCGCCGCCTCCACCACCGCTGCCGCTTCCTCCACCACCTCCGCCGCTGCCTCCACCACCTCCACTGCCGCCACTGAAGCCCCCACTCCTGACACCACCCCCACCTCCACCGCCACCCCCTCTGCCTACTCCACCGCCTCCGCCGTCCCCCCCGCCGTCCCCTCCACCACCCTTGCTCCCCTTGCCCTTGCTGTTGCGGCGCCTCCCACTGGGAGCAGACGCAGCCCCGACCTCCTCAGTGCCAACGAGGTCGACAGCAGCAGCAGAAGCAACAGAGGGGAGAAGGGGGACAGGGGAACACCCCTCAAAGAAAGGGGTGCGACGGTCGTCGCGAGAAGCACCTACAGCTAAGAAACTCTTCTCAGCTGCAGCGAGGCGCTCCTCTAGCAGGTCGACAGTCAGCTCGGTGGGGCAAAGGGAGAGAAAGTGGTCCCTTACTGAAGAAAGGGAGTCAGGGAGGCGGGTGACTAGGTAGTAAAGGGTGATGTACATGGGGGGGGGGGTTCTTGGCACAGAACTCAGTGGGAAGGGCAGCGCGGTAGCGGGCGTCACTAGTGCGGAGGTGAGCAATGAGGTCAGCAACTGTGGCAAAGGCGGCAAGGTCAGGGAAAAGGTACGGCAGCATGATGCGGCTGAGGGCAGCAGTGGCAGGGGAGGAGTAGCGCGCAACTACAGCGTCGTACAAAGACTGAGCAGTCTTGTACTGGCCAAAATGTGCGTGCTCAGTAGGCGGTAGGTGACTACGAACAGCAAGGCGAGCAACAGCGTCACGAGTGGTCCACTGTGAGCGAACCGTACTGTCAGCAGTGGCAGCAGGTGCAGTAGAGACACCGGACGTGTGATCGAAAAGGGATACCCCATCCCTAGAGTCACACTGAAGAAAGAGCTCTAGGTCGTCAACCCATACGTCAAAGTCAACTGCACGTCCCTCAGCATCAAAGGTGAGAACAGTAGGGCTAGCCATAGTAGCAGTAGCAGCAGAAGCAGCAGTAGCAGCAGTAGAGGCAGTAGCAGCAGTAGCAGTAGTGGCAGCAGAAGCAGTGCAAGCAGAAGGGCAGCGCGGCTGGGCAGAGCAACGCGGCTCGGCTGGGCGGCGCGGCTCGGCAGGGCGGCGCGGCTCGGTTCCTGGCGGCGCGGCGCAGCAGCAGGCGGCGCGGCGCATCAGCAGGCGGCGCGGCTTGGCAGGGCAGCGCGGGTGCTTACCAGGGGCGGGTGCAGGGCAGGGCCGCAGCTGGCTGTTTAGATCAGGGCCGCGACCGGGGCGGCAGCAGGGCAGGGCCGCGACGGGGGCGGCAGTAGGGAAGAGGCTGCGATGGGCGGCGAAGACAGGGCCACGACAGTGGCGGCAGCATGGCAGAGCCGCGACAGGGGCGGCAGTAGAGCAGGGCCGCGACAGGGCGGCTGCAGGGCAGGGCCGCGACAGGGAGCGGCTGCAGGGCAGTGGCCGCGACAGGGCGGCTGCTGGGCAGAGGCCGCGACGAGCGGCGACGGGCCGACGACGGGCGGCAGAGGGGGCCGGTATGGGCCAGCGACGGGCCGGAACGGGTCGGGACGGGCCGAGACGGGCCGGGACGGGCCGGGTCGGGCCGAGACGGGCCGGAACAGGTCGGGACGGGCCAGCGACGGGCCAGCAACGGGCCGCAGTGGGCGGCTAAGGCAGGGCCGCGACGCGTGGCGACGGGCCAGCGACGGGCAGCTACGGGCCGGGACGGGCCGGCTGAGACAGGGCCGCGACGGGCGGCAACGGGCCAGGACGGGCCGGGACGGGCCAGCGACGGGCGGCTAAGGCAGGGCCGCGACGGGCCAGTGAAGGCAGGGCCGCGACGGGCCGTACTAGGGCAGGGCGCGAGGCGTGCTTCGGGCAGGGCGCGAGGCGCGCTTCGGGCAGGGCAGGAAAAAAAAAGAATTTCGTGGTGGACCCTAAAAAAAACGTTCCCACTAGGGAACCTGCTCAGAATACCATGTCAGAATAGTGAACGAATGAATGACTGAACTAGGAAGCAGGTGGGTACAAGTAGGAAACCTAAAAGTGTTGTACCCTGTATGAACTACCCCACTACAGCCTAGATAAACTATAGCATATAAGTTTGACACTGAGTACCTGCAGGAAACGTCCCAGTGAAACCAGGTGGTCGGCGCAGCCAGATCTCCTCGTGCAGGCTACCCTGCAGGAAGGCTGTACTGAAGTCCAGGGAGTGTAACTCGTAGTCACGCTGAGCATCGACGTGCAGCAACACCCGAAGAGTAGTCATCTTCGGGGTGGGGGAGAAGGTCTGGAAGTAGTCAACTCCCTGTCGCTGGCTGAAGCCTCGAGCAACGTAACGCGCCTTAAAGGCAGGCGGAGAACCCGGCGGCCGCTTCACCCTGAAAATCCACATGCCATCGACTATGTTCGCCCCAGGTGGGTGAACCTCGTCGACGTAGGTGCCTGTGGACTTCCAGGATGCCATCTAAGCATCCATAGCTGCCTGCCACTGAGAGGAGTAAGGACCCGTAATCGCCTCTGCGTAAGAGCGCGGGGTCGGGATGTCTGGAGCATCCGGGTCTCCCTCAAGGGCAAGCAGCATGGAAGCGAAACGAGGTACAGCGGCTGCAAGACACTCAAAGCCCTCCTGCCTGTCCTCAAGGACGTCCGTGGCAAGAGCACACTCACCCCCGACGGACGGAGGACTGGCAGGCACAGACGCAGCAACTAGAGCAGAGGCGTAGTCAAGACGGCAGGCAGCAGCAAAGTCAAGCAGCTCAGCAACGAGAGCAGACGCAGCAGCAGACTCAAAGGACGGGTCAGTGACAGCAGTGGCAAGGAGACGAGAGACAGTGGGACTGGCAGCACGCGCTCGGTCAGACTCAGGGTCAGGGACCTCAGGAAGAGAGGACTCAGGAGGAGCAGGCAGAGGAACACGCAGTGGAACAGAGGAAGGACGGAGTGCCATAGTGTACGTGCCTGGGACAGGAGGAGGACGCGAACGAGGAGCTCGAACAGGCAAGACAGGACGAGACGCAGGCTCACGATGCTCTGTAAGGCCTTCGGACTGCTCAGGTTGACCAAGCTTTGAGCTCGGTGGAGTCCGAGTACATGGCACTCTTCCGTGCCGTACGGGAGATTGTGTGGCAGCGGCGTTTGTTGGCTGAATTGGGGGAGGAGCAGCAAGGACCTACCCCACTGTACTGTGACAGCCAGGGTGCCATTGCTCTTGCTAAGAACCCTGTGTTGCATGGACTCACGAAGCACATGAGGGTGAAGTGGCATTGGACGAGGAGCATGGTAACCGCGGGTGAAGTTGAGTTGCACTATGTGAAGACGACAAGGCAGCCAGCTGACATGATGACCAAGAGGCTGGTGGAGCAGCAGCATTGGAAGTGTTGCAAGCTGGCTGGGATGGCTCTGAACTGAGAGAGCAACATATCCTAAGGCCAACAATCCGAGGGGGAGTTTGTTGGTGTAACCCTACGGTTTGCACTCGGCTTGTTGTCCGTGTGCGTGAATGTGTGTGTGTATGGAATGGTATGAGGGCATGGGATAATATATATTTCATGCTTATAATTGTGTGTGAATGTTGAGTCATGATGTCGAGTGTGTGTGTCGAGTCAATAGCGAGTTATCGCTAGACGCGTGTTACGCGGTCGTTTGTGTCTCGCGCGCGGTTTCTATTTTGTCGTGCGCGGTTTCTATTTTGTCCTGTGTCGAACGTTCGGCGTGTCGCAGGTGTGTGCAGCAGACCCATCAAGAACTCAAGGATTAGTTTGTGATGAAGAGCCCGAGCCTTGGTGTCAAGCCTCAAGTGATTTCGAAGCTCGCCAAAAGGGTACACCTCAAGATATTGAAGACAGTTACATTACTTTGTGTAGTGTAACATTTCACTTGGTGTAGGCCCTAGTGAAGGGTAGTTTCGAGACCCTTCGTGGTTGGGGACAGTGTGGCACTGTTCCACATCACTGTACCTCGGCTCTTGGGGTTTGTAGGAGCTGGGAGTCATTCCTAACTCGTAACTCTTCCTATCTTGTGTTCTAAAACTATAGTGGCTGCCATAGTACCGTTCGTTCAAACCGACGCTGTGTCGTCAATTCTTTATCAAATCGTGCAATCTAAATTGCTAATTGTAGACGACGTGAAGACGCTCCAGATCCAAATTGAATCAAGTCATTTGCAGCTGCGAGAAGAACGCTATCAACGTTTGAAGCCGCTGTGCAGAAATCCGTCTGTGCTCTCTATCTTTCGTTTTAGGCACATTCAAGCCTATTGTGACTATAACAAGTGGTATCAGAGCCCCTTGGAGCAGTTTCGACAATGTCTGGACCTGAAGAAAGGGGTGGCAGAGGTGCTGGTGGCAGTGGAGAAGCTCAAGCTCAAGGCCAACCCCGTGATTCAGCCATGGCGCCCATGCAACCAAGTCTTGGCCCACCTAGGGATGAGCCTAGGGTGTTTGGGCTTGACAAGTTCAACGGTGACAACTTTGCTGAATGGTCCTTCAAGATGGAGAACATCTTTGACCACTATGACCTGCTGGAGGTGATGGAAGGAACGGAGAAGCGCCCCGAGAACGACCCGGAGAAGAGCCCGTGGGTGCGGAAGAGCGCACAAGGCTATCTCTTACTTGGGCAAGCGTTGGGGAGCAGTCAGATCCGTCACATCAAGCCATTCCAGCGTGAACCAGAGAAAGGACCAAAGGCATGGGCTGCTCTCAAGGGTGTACATGCTCTCCAACAGCGGCGGTAGCGGTGGTGTTGGAACGGCAAATGGCGGCACTACGAATTGAAGAAGACGAAGCGGTTGAAGAAGGGGTGCAGAAATTCTTCGACTTGTTGACGCGGCTTGAGGGAGCTGATTTGAACTACAGTGAGCTCCAAAAGAAGACCAAGTTGCTGGCCTTACTCCCAGAGTCATGGTCCTCGCTCATCATCAACCTTAATCGCGACTTGCCCCGCCTCTCGCTTGAAGACGTGAAGCGAGCTATCCTTCAAGAGGATTTCCGCCGCCGTGAGTTGGCGAGTGCGGATGGCGCTGGGGCAGCGAGCATCGGCCGTGGATATGGTCGAGGAAGAGGCAGAGGACGAGGGGGAGGAAGGTTTGGTGGCAGCAACTTCGGCGGAGGCCGCAGGAGTGGCGGTTACGGCAGCGACGACAAGAGCTACGGACACGGTCGCGGCCGATTCGACGGCGAGTGTCACTATTGCCACAAGAGCGGACACATGTGGCGCGACTGCTACAAACTCCCTGATGGTTGGACCCCTGCTCAAGGCCAAGAGGGTAGAGGAGCAGGAGGAGGGAGAGGACGAGGCCGTGGAGGCCGTGGCGGTCGCGGTGGCGGAGCTGCAAACATGAAGAGCGGAGACAACGACAAGGACCCGAGCGACGATCGATACCCGGGTCTATTCTACTTCGTGTCGACGCAAGTACCGGCTGGTCCAGAGAAGGATGAAGGCTTTGAGGAGCCAGCAGCTGTGGGGAAGGTGACCCTACACCCCCTGGACTATTGGGTGATTGATAGTGGCGCTACCTATAGCATGACACCTCGCCCGGACTTGCTCACCGAACTCGAGCCGTCACCGGTGAAGCATGTCACATCGGCTTTGGGGCAGCGAGCAGAGGTGAAAGGCATGGGCAAGGCCATGTTCAAGGGTGCTGATGGGAAGATGGTGGGCCTCAAGAACGTGCTTTGGGTGCCCAGCCTTGCTGCAAACCTGATTTCCGTGCGGCGGTTGGCAAAGGCCGGCATGGACACGAACTCGAAGGGAGCCAAGACCTACACCGCAAGGCTTGGCGATCGAATTCTTTGGGACCTTCATGAGGACAGGGATGTCTACAACGAGATGTGGCAGATCCCAGTGGTCCCTATGCCTAAGGAGAGGCAAGTGGCAGCAAGCATCAGCACCAAGGATGGAGCGGTCGGTAGCGACGATGGCGCGAACGGTCGCGCTAAGGAGAATGAGCTCAAGAAGAGCAAACCTGGAGGGACCAGCAAGTTCAGTGAACCTAAGGAGAGTGGTGCAGCAACCAAGGAGCAGCAAAAGGGTGAGGAGAACCCAGAGGCAGCAGCGGAGGAGGACTACGGAGAGAGTATGTGGGGCGCTATTGCGAGCGCGGCATTCTCCAATCCAACTTCGGCTACGGGGGAGTGTGATTGGCTCACCTTGCATCGGCGCATGGGGCATGTGGCCCTGCCCATCTTGCAGCAGCTAGTGAAGAATGAGATGGTTGCTGGCATACGTGTGAAGGGGGAGCCCGATGAGGTGCTTGGCTGCCCGACGTGCATTCAAGCCAAGTTCACCCGGTTTCCGTTCCCTAGTTCGGAGGCAACGGCAAAGGCACCGCTTGATGAGGTGGTGATGGACGTGGTGGGCCCCCTGAAGCTTGGAGCTGCTGGAGCTGAGTATTTTCTCACCATTGTCGACGTCTACACCCGCATGACTTGGGTGTACGTGCTGGCCAAGAAGAGCGACGTGGCTGAAACGTTGAAGACGGATTGGTTCCCGATGGTGGAGCGGCAACAAGACCGTCTAGTCAAGTCAATCCGCACCGATCGAGGGGGAGAGTTCCTGAGCAAGGAGTTTGGGTTGTGGCTGAAGAAGAATGGTATTCGGCACTCCCTCACCATGCCATACTCCCCTGCAATGAACGGCATCGCCGAGCGAGCGAACCGCACAATCACGGAGGCGGCACGCGGGTTGCTCATTGAAGCCGGGCTACCCGACTATTTCTGGCCTGATGCGGTGCGGAGCGCGTGTGTGGCCAAGAACAGAGCCTTGACTCATGTGGGAGCAGACAAATGGGTGCCCTATGTGGAGTGGCTAGGAAGGAAGCCAAAGGTGGATATGCTTCGGGTGTTCGGGTGCATGTGCATGGCGCTCGTGCCTAAGCATCTTCGGCACAACAAGCTTGGTGCCAAGGCGGTGTGGGCCGTGCACTTGGGCATGGCTCAAAACAGCAAGGGATGGCTTCTTTGGGACCCATTCACCAAGAAGTTCTTGGTGAGCAGGGACTGCAAGTTCATGGAGAACTTCATGTACAAGGATTGGAAGGCGGAGAATGAGGCGAAGATAGGCGTGCGGTTTGGGGAGGTGAAGAGTTCCGGTTTGGAGCATGTGGAGCTGCCTTTGGAGCTGAGCAGCGGCAGCACAACCACAAGGCAATCCTCCCTTGTGAATGGGGGAGAGGAGGCCAATGATGCAGAGGAAGAAGAGGAGGAGGTGCAGCAAGTGAGCGAGCGTGCACCGTCACTCCCTTCCCGTACTACGAGTGCTCCACGGATTCGAGCCACACCGCAGCAACGCCAAGGCCTTCAAGTCCCTGCAGCTGAGGAGGAAGGAAGGGGGAAGAGGAGAGTTCAACCCCCTAATAGGCTGACCTATGATGCGCCGGGAAAGCAGGGCAAGACAGCCCTGGCCGGAGCGGCAATGATGGTCAGAGACGACGAGGAGAGTGACTACGAGGAGTGTGCCTTCGCGTTCTTCTCTCCGGTGGAGATGCCGGGAGAACCAGCAACTCTCAAGGAGGCTTTGGAGAGTAGTGATGCTGAGGAGTGGAAGAAGGCCATGGAGAGTGAGCTGAAGAGCATCGAGGAGAATGACACGTTTGAATTGGTGGAGCTACCGGAGGGGCGTACGGCGATAACGTCCAAGTGGCTCTTCAAAATCAAGTCGGATGCCGACGGCAAGATCGAGCGCTACAAGTCTAGGCTTGTAGCCAAGGGGTACCAGCAGAAGGAGAAGGTGGACTTCAAGGAGCTGTTTGCCCCTGTGGTGAAGCCGACGACGCTGCGAACCCTATTCGCGGGAGCCGCCATCAAAGGATGGGTAGTAAAGCAAATGGACATCGTAACGGCATTCCTTAACGGCATCCTTGAGGAGGAGATTTTTATGGCGCAGCCAGAGGGGTTTGATGATGGTAGTGGCAGAGTGTGGAAGCTGAAGAAGGCCCTCTATGGGCTGAAGCAGGCCCCTAGGCAATGGTACATGAAGCTGCGCGAAGTGTTGGAGGGGATCGGCTTCACTCCCTCAACGGCCGATCACTCCTTGTTCATGCTTGGCGAGGGGGAGCAGAGGAGTTTCATGGTGGTTTATGTGGATGACATCCTCATTTTCTCACCCTCTTCTGACCTTGTGAAGGAGGTGATGCTGAAGCTTCAAGACAAGTTCAAGTGCAAGGCCCTTGGTGACGTGAGCTTCTACCTTGGGCTCCACATCGAACGAGATGTGGAGAAGCGGTGCATGCGGGTGCATCAACGAAAGTACCTGGAGGCATTGGCTGCCAACTTTGGGCAGAGTGAAGGCCATGTGGCTACACCCTTTCCCTCTGGGTTCAAGTGTGTGAAGGGACCAGAGGAGGAGAGCGTTGGTGAAGAGGAGAGGCGCCGATTTCACTCGTTGGTGGGCAGCCTCATGTATGCGGCGGTAAACACCCGACCGGACGTCGCGTTTGCTACCGGGCAGCTGGCTAGGGTTGTGCAATGCCCTAATGAGGAGCAGGTAGCAGCTGGAATGAGGGTGGCCAAGTATCTTGGCCAAACACCGACCGTTGGGCTGCAATACTCGGCGGCGGCACAAAGGCGCCAAAAGGGCGCGGATGGTGTTGAACCCGGGCGTTTGTTCCTCACCGCCTACTCGGATGCTTCATATGCATCAGAACCAGAGGACATGACAAGTGTGGGAGGCTTCATATGCTGTGTTGGTGGAGGCCCAACTGCTTGGGAGAGCAAGAAGCAGGTTGACCAAGCTTTGAGCTCGGTGGAGTCCGAGTACATGGCACTCTTCCGTGCCGTACGGGAGATTGTGTGGCAGCGGCGTTTGTTGGCTGAATTGGGGGAGGAGCAGCAAGGACCTACCCCACTGTACTGTGACAGCCAGGGTGCCATTGCTCTTGCTAAGAACCCTGTGTTGCATGGACTCACGAAGCACATGAGGGTGAAGTGGCATTGGACGAGGAGCATGGTAACCGCGGGTGAAGTTGAGTTGCACTATGTGAAGACGACAAGGCAGCCAGCTGACATGATGACCAAGAGGCTGGTGAAGCAGCAGCATTGGAACTGTTGCAAGCTGGCTGGGATGGCTCTGAACTGAGAGAGCAACATATCCTAAGGCCAACAATCCGAGGGGGAGTTTGTTGGTGTAACCCTACGGTTTGCACTTGGCTTGTTGTCCGTGTGCGTGAATGTGTGTGTGTATGGAATGGTATGAGGGCATGGGATAATATATATTTCATGCTTATAATTGTGTGTGAATGTTGAGTCATGATGTCGAGTGTGTGTGTCGAGTCAATAGCGAGTTATCGCTAGACGCGTGTTACGCGGTCGTTTGTGTCTCGCGCGCGGTTTCTATTTTGTCGTGCGCGGTTTCTATTTTGTCCTGTGTCGAACGTTCGGCGTGTCGCAGGTGTGTGCAGCAGACCCATCAAGAACTCAAGGATTAGTTTGTGATGAAGAGCCCGAGCCTTGGTTTCAAGAATCAAGTGATTTCGAAGCTCGCCAAAAGGGTACACCTCAAGATATTGAAGATAGTTACATTACTTTGTGTAGTGTAACATTTCACTTGGTGTAGGCCCTAGTGAAGGGTAGTTTCGAGACCCTTCGTGGTTGGGGACAGTGTGGCACTGTTCCACATCACTGTACCTCGGCTCTTGGGGTTTGTAGGAGCTGGGAGTCATTCCCAACTCGTAACTCTTCCTATCTTGTGTTCTAAGACTATAGTGGCTGCCATAGTACCGTTCGTTCAAACCGACGCTGTGTTGTCAATTCTTTATGAAATTGTGCAATCTCAATTGCTTATTGTAGGCAACGTAAAGACTCTCCAGATCCAATTTGAATCAAGTCATTTGCAGCTGCGAGCAGAACGCTATCAACGTTTGAAGCCGCTGTGCAGAAATCCGTCTGTGCTCTCTATCTTTCGTTTTAGGCACATTCAAGCCTATTGTGACTATAACAAGGAGAGGGAACAGGCAGTGGGGAGGCTGGCTGTAACGGCGGCTGCGACTGGTCAGGCGGTGGACACAGGAAGGGAGGAGGAAGACCAGTAGAAGACGGGACACCAAGAACCTGCTGAAGCAGGGGAACGAAGTACGGGCGCGACCGCACAGTGTCTCCAGCACCTCCAGCTCCAGGGTCAACAACTCCAGCTCCTGTACTCCCAGTGCCTCCGGCGCTAGCGCCTCCAACTCCAGGTACTCCAGCGCCAGCTGCTCCAGGCTCCGTAGGGTCTCCAGCTCCAGCGCACCCAACACCACCAGTCTCGGTAGCTCCAGCACCAACGGTACGAGCACCTCCAGGACCAGTAGTCGCAGTACCTCCAGCTCCAGGGTCTCAAGTCCTGCCAGCTCCGGGAGCTCCACTCTGACGTTGTGCGCGCTGAACAAGCCACTCACGCAGCTGCTGCGAGGACAGTCGCGGCGAAGCACCAGTAGGACCTCCAAACAAAGCAGTACCCCGAGGCTCATCACCCCCAGACTCCGCACCCTCCGACTCAGCACCCCCAGGCTCAACACCCCCAGACCCAGCACCCTCAGATCCGGCACCTCCCGGCAACGCACCCCCACACGCACCACCCCCAGACGCAGCACCTGGAGCAGCACCTGAGACGACAGCTATCTGAATAGGCGCAGTACTAGGGAGAGGGTCTACCTGAGACACACCCGAGGGAGCAGGACCCTGGGGCGGGAGGGGGTCTACCTGAGGTGGACCGGGAGCAAGGAAGAGCGGCGGGGGCGGGGGAGGGGCAGAGCGGTAGGGGAAGAGACGGCAGAAGGGAACCGACTCGTCAAACGTGACGTCCTGAGACGGGAGGACACGGTGCGAGGTGGGGTGGTAAAACTGCTAGCCAGGCACGTTAGGGACAAAGCCAAGGAAGACGTAGGGAATGGCGCGGGCGGAGAGCTTGTCCGCGGACGTATCGCGAACAAAGGCACGAGAACCCCAGACCCGGAACACCGTCGCATCGCCAACCTTCCCCGTCCAACGCAGTGTGGGCGAGGTCTCCGGCAAGGAGACACGGGGCCAAAGGTTGAGCTGATGCGCAGCGTACCGGACCGCAAACGGCCAAAGAAAATGGGGAGCGACCGCATGGATCATGGAGGTACGAGCGACCTCCATGACTAAGCCAATGCGGCGCTCAGCAATCCCATTTTGCTGAGGGGAGTCCGGAAGCATGAACGACTGGGTGATGCCCTCCCCACGACAAAAGTCCCGCAAGAGGTCGGAGGAGAACTCACCACCTCTGCCAGAGTGCAGACGCAGGACAGGAAGGGCCTGGCCGAACCGCTCGCGGAGCTGGAGACGGACTGTGCGGATCCAAGGGATCAAGACAGCAGAGACCTCACCCTTGCTACGCAAGGGGAAGACTGTGGTGTACCGCGTGTAGTCGTCAACTACCAGCAGAATGTAGCGCTCGCGGCCCTGTCCACTGACGCGGGCTGGGCCCCACACGTCCATGTGGAGGGTCTGCAGGGGAGCAGTCGTCGGGGGAAACGAGGAGGAGTGAGGAGCGGCGCGCTGCCGCCCCTCGATGCAAGGAAGACAGGGCGGGGCAGGCGAGGCCGGTAAGGGAGGCAGAGACCTGGGGAGACCAGAGACAAGGAGACGGGAGTGCATGCCACGAAGGCGTGGCAGGGAGGGGTGACCAAGGCGGTGGTGCGAAAGAAGGGTCTGGTGCGACAGGAGGTGACACGAGCAAGAGGCGGCTACCTGACCTGACGCGGACACCTGAGCAGATGCAGCGACCTGAGGAGGCTCTGTAGCCAGCGTGTACAGACTCGACCTTGGCCGACAAGTGAACGTAGCCAGGTGACGCCCCGTCCGTGTGCACGTGCAGATTGACACACGCTGACCCCCAGGAGTGGTGGTAGTGACCATCGCATCCTGAAGGGCAGCGGTACTCACCAAGTTCGTAGAGAACGAGGGGAGGTGAAGACCTGACAGTGAGTCGGACGGAAGCGCCGGACACGGGAGGACAGTGGAGGAACTGGCAACGACCGGGCCCCCAGAGGGGTCAGCCAGTGTGACCGGAACAGGTGCAGGGAGAGGAGTGAGGGTGGTGCTGCCACGAAAGAAACAGCGCGAGGCGCCGGAGTCCAACGTGAAGGTGTGCAAGGCCTCAGCAGGCGCAGTACCAGGGGGAGTACCAGGCGCACTAGCACCTAGAGCAGCAGCCGCTATACCTGGGTCAGGTGGCACACACCGGTAACAGTCACCCTCAGCACTAAAAGACAAAGCATACATGGCAGAGATAATAACATCATAGTCTAGGTCAAAGATAGGAACTCCTGACTGAAGCAACTGCGCCCAGTGAAGTCGCTCGACGTCGCCACCAAACTCAGCACGCCAGGCGTCGTCAAGGCGGGAAAAGCAGCGGCGCTCAGTGTGATACTTCCCGCATGTCTGGCCCGCACGGACACCCGTGTGAATGACATACGGGCAGGTCTCACTACCCTCACCCGGCCCATGCTGAACCAACCACTCACGGAGCTGCTGGGGCGTCTGGTTCTCGCTCCGACGCTGCTGGTGCTGGCCCCGACCACCACCAGCGCCTGTGCGTCGAGGTCCAGACCTACCACCACTGGTCCCACCGCCTCCACTGCCGCCACTCCCTCCGCTGCCGCCACCGCC
Organism: Closterium sp. Naga37s-1; assembly: GCA_947471745.1. Taxonomy (NCBI): domain Eukaryota; kingdom Viridiplantae; phylum Streptophyta; class Zygnematophyceae; order Desmidiales; family Closteriaceae; genus Closterium; species Closterium sp. Naga37s-1. The sequence continues at coordinate 1,578,165 of CANJKZ010000860.1, forward strand.
GCCACCAGACCCACCACCTCCACCACCTCCACCGCCTCCACCTCCTCTACCGCCGCCCCCTATACCACTCCCACTGCCACCTCCACCACCACCGCTGCCTCCTCCACTACCCCGGCCACCCTTGCCCTTGCTGTTGCGGCGCTTCGCACTAGTCAAAGCAGCACCGACGTCCTCAGGAACTGAGACGTCTGCAGCAGCAGCAGAAGCGAAGGAGGGGGAAAAGGGGGAGGGGGAGCACCCCTCAAAGAAGGGCGAGCGCGGAGTGCCACGAGCAGCACCTACAGCAACTGCACTAGTCTCAGCTGCGAGGAGATGCTGCTCGAGGAGGTCAACAGTGAGGGAGGTGGGGTCGAGGGTGAGGAAGTGGTCCCTGACAGAACGAAGGGAGTCAGGGAGGCGAGTGACTATGAAGTAGAGGGTGATGGACATGGGGGGCTGGTTCGTGGGAAGGAACTCAGCAGGGACGGTAGCGCGGTAGCGAGCGTCGCTAGTGCGCAGGTGGGTAACCAGGTCCACTACTGTGGCAAAAGCCGACAGCTCAAGGAACAGGTAGGGTAGTAGCAGCCTGCCAATAGCAGCAGTGGCAGGGGAGGAGTAGCGAGCAACGACAGCGTCGTACAAGGCCTGTGTTGTCCTGTGCTCGCCAAAGTGAGCAGATTCGGTCGCGGGCAGGTGGTTGCGAATGGCCAAGCGGGCAGTAGCGTCACGAGACAGCCACTGGGAACGAGTCGAAACTTCAGCTGTGGCGGGAGGGGCTGGAGCGGCACCGGACACGTGGTCAAACAGTGAGACACTGTCCTTTCTATCGCTCAGTAGGTACAGTTGCAGATCGTCGTGCCACGTGTCAAATGCTACAGGTCTGCCCTCCGGGTCGAACGGGAGAACTCTAAGCGACGCCATAGTGGCACAGGAATCAGGAGCAGCAGTAGCAGTAGCTAAGGGGCCAAGGGGCCAAACAAGAGGGCCGAGGGGCCGATGGGCCAAGGGGCCTAGGGGGGGGCGAGAGGCCTGGGGGGCCGAGGGGCCAAACAAGAGGGCCGAGGAGCCAAACACGAGGGCCGAGGAGGTCGATCCTAGGGGCCGAGGGGCCGAGAGGCGGGGCCGAGGGGCCAACTAGGGGGCCGGGCGCTGGGCAGGTACGGGGCCGAGGGGCCTAGGAGGCCGAGGAGGCCGAGCCTAGGGGCCGAGGGGCCAAACAAGGGGCCGGGCGCGGGCTAGGTACGGGGCCGGGCGCTGGGCTCTGAACTGGGGCCGAGGGGCCAAACAAGAGGGCCAAGGTGGCAGAGAGGCCTAGGGGGGGGGCCGAGGGGCCAAACACGAGGGCCGAGGGGCCAAGCCTAGGGGCCGAGACTAGGGGCCGAGGGGCCAAGGGGCGGGGCCGAGGGGCCAAACAAGGGGCCGGGCGCGGGCTAGGTACGGGGCCGGGCGCGGGCTAGGTACGGGGCCGGGCGCTGGGCAGGTACGGAGCCGGACGCTGGGCTCTGAATTGGGGCCGAGGGGCCTAGGGGGTTGGGGGCCGATGGGCCAACCACTAGGGCCGAGGAGGCCGAGCCTAGGGGCCGAGGCTAGGGGCCGAGGGGCCTAGGGGCAGGGCCGAGGGGCCAAACAAGGAACGGGGCCGAGGGGCCAAACAAGGTCCAGGGCCGGGCACTGGGCAAGTACTGGGCCGGGCGCGGGCTGGGTACGGGGCCGGGCTCTGGGCTCTGAACTGGGGCCGAGGGGCCTGGGGGGGGGGGGGGGGGGGGGGGAGCGATGGGCCAAACAAGGAACGGGGCCGAGGGGACAAACAAGGTACGGGGCTGGGCGTTGGGCAGGTACGGGGCCGGGCGCGGGCTGGGTACGGGGCCGGGCTCTGGGCTCTGAACTAGGGCCGAGGGGCCTAGGGGGGGGGGGGGGGCGAGGGGCCAAACACTAGGGCCGAGGAGGCCGAGCCTAGGGGCCGAGGCTAGGGGCCGAGGGGCCTAGGGGCAGGGCCGAGGGGCCAAACAAGGAACGGGACCGAGGGGCCAAACAAGGTACGGGGCCGGGCGCTGGGCAGGTACTGGGCCGGGCGCGGGCTGGGTACAGGGCCTGGCGCGGGCGAGGTACGGGGCCGAGCGCGGGTGTCGACAGGGCGCGGGCGCGGGTGTCGACAGGGCGCGGGCTAGGTACAGGGCCAGGTCGCGGGCTAGGTACGGGCCGGGCGCTGGTGTAAGACGGGGCCGGGCGCGGGCTAGGTACGGGCCGGGCGAGGGCGAGAGAAGGGGCCGGGCGCGGGTGTCGACGGGGCGCGGGCTAGGTACGGGCCGGGCGCGGGTGTCGACGGGGCGCGGGCTAGGTACGGGCCGGGCTCGGGTGTCGACGGAGCGCGGGTGTTGACGGAGCGCGGGCTAGGTACGGGCCGGGCGCGGGTGTCTACGGGGCGCAGGCTACGTACGGGCCGGGCGCGGGTGTCGACGGGGCACGGGCTAGGTACGGGCCGGGCGCGGGTGTCGACGGGGCGATCGCGGGCTAGGTACGGGCCTATCGCGGTCTAGGTACGGGCCGGGCGCGGGCGTGAGACTGGGCCGGGCGCGGGCTAGGTACGGGCCTATCGCGGGCGAGGTACGGGCCAGGCACGGGGCTAGGAAAGAGGTAGGCGCAGTAGCAGGTGGTGGGCCCAAAAGTAACCTACTCTGATTCCATGTTAGAATGTCGAGAGAGATTCTGTACCCCCTAAGGGGGGAGTACTGGAGGTACTGGAGCTGCTGGAGCTGGTGGTGCTGCAGGAGTTGGAGCTGCTGGAGGTACTGAAGCTGGAGCTGCTGGAGGTACTGGAGCCGCTGGTCCCGGAGGTGCTCGTACTAGAGGTACTGGAGCTGCTGGAGCTGGTGGTGCTGCAGGAGTTGGAGCTGGAGGCACTGGAGCTGGAGCTGCAGGAGGTACTGGAGCCGCTGGTCCTGGAGGTGCTTGTACTGGAGCTACTGGAGCTGGTGGTGCTGCAGGCGTTGGAGCTGGGGACCCTGGAGCTGGAGACATCGGAGTTGGAGGCGCTGGCCTTGGGGGTGTTGGTGCTGTTGGTGCTGGTTCTGGAGACACTGGACGGCCGCGACCGTACTTCGTTCCCCTGCTTCAGCAGGTTCTTGGTCTCCCGTCTTCTCCTCGCCTTACTCTTCCCTTACTGTGTCCACCGCCTGACCAGTCCCAGCCGCCGTTACAGTCAGCCTCCCCACTGCCTGCTCCTTCTCCCTACACTAAGCAGACTGGAGGACTTACAGAGCGCCGTGAGCCTGTGTCTCGTCCTGCCTCGCCTGTTCGCGCTGTTCGCGCTGGTCGTCGTGTTCCTGTCCCCAACACGCACCATATGACACTTCGTCCTTCCTCTGTTCCACAGCGTTTCCCCCTGCCGTCTCCTCCTGCGTCCTCTCTTGCTGACGTTCCGGACCCTCAGTCTAACTTAGTTCGTGCTACCAGTCCTACTGTCCCACGTCTGCTAGCCACTGTTGTCACTGACCCTTCATTTGAGTCTGCTGCTGCGTTTGCTCTAGTTGCTGAGCTTGTTGACTTTGCTGCCGCCTGTCGTCTCGACTACGCCGCTATTCTTATTGCTGAATCTGAGTCTGACTGTCCGCCGTCCGTCGGGGGTGAGTGTGCTCTTGGCACGGACGTCCTTGAGGACAGGCAGGAGGACTTTGAGTGTTTTGCAGCTGCTGTACCTCATCTCGTGTCCATGCTGATTGCACCTGAGGGAGACCCAGATGCACCAGACATCCCGACCCCGCGCTCTTACGCAGCGGCGATTACGGGTCCCTACTCCTCTCCATGGCAGACAGCCATGGATGCAGAGATGGCATCCTGGAAGTCCACAGGCACTTACGTCGACGCAGTTCCCCCTCCTGGGGCGAACATAGTCAATGGCATGTGGATTTTCAGGGTGAAGCGGCCGCCGGGTTCTCCGCCTGCCTTCAAGGCTTGTTACGTTGCACGAGGCTTTAGTCAGCGACAGGGAGTTGACTTCTTCCGGACCTTCTCCCCCACCCCGAAGATGACTACTCTTCGGGTACTGCTGCACGTCGCCGCTCAGCGTGACTACGAGCTTCACTCTCTTGACTTCAGCACAGCTTTCTTGCAGGGCAGCCTGCACGAGGAGATCTGGCTGCGCCGCCCACCTGGCTTCACTGGGTCGTTTCCTGCAGGTACCCAGTGGAGCCTCCGGCGGCCAGTCTACGGTCTGCGCCAGCCGCCTCTCGAGTGGCACGACACACTGAGGACTACACTTGTGGCTCTTGGTTTTGCTCCTTCTACTGCTGACCCGTCGCTGTTTCTACGCACCGACACTTCGCTACCGCCGTTCTACGTCCTCGTGTACGTCGACGACTTGGTCTTTGTCACTGCTGACACTGAGGCACTGACCCTTGTGAAGTCGGAGCTGTAGAAGAGACACACCTGCACTGACCTGGGTGAGCTGCGTAGCTATCTTAGCTTGCAGATCACCCGGGACAAAGCACGACGCACCATCATCCTGACTCGGTCACACATGGTGCACCAGGTCCTTCAGCGCTTCGGCTTCCGGTACTCCTCGCCACAGTCCACTCCTCTGCCTACCGGTCACTCGCTCTCGGCTCCACCTTCGGACGAGTCCGTAGAGCCGAGTGGCCCGTATCCAGAGCTTGTGGGCTGCCTCATGAACCTGATGACCTGCACTCGACCTGACCTTGCCTAACCTCTTAGCATCCTGGCTCGCTACGTTGCGCCCGGGAGACACCGACTAGAGTGCTGGGAGGTCGCTAAGAGGGTGTTGCGCTACTTGTGCAGTACGTCGGGCATGGGGCTCGTGCTTGGAGGACGGGGTCCAGTTGTCCTCACTGGACACGCAGACGCTTCTTAGGTTGACGAATTGGCTACGCAACGGTCGTCACAGGGTTACACTTTCAGCCTTGGCTCCGGCTCTGTTTCTTGGCGGTCTAGCCACTCGTCTTCTGCTCTTAGTTCCAGTTGTGAGGCTGAGATCTACGCAGGGGCCATGGCTGCACAGGAGTTACGCTGGCTCACCTACCTGCTGACCGACTTGGGAGAGCGGCCGCGTTCTTCTCCAGTGCTGTACGTAGACAACAAGGCCATGATTGCCTTGTGTCAGGAGCACAGACTGGAGCACAAAACGAAGCACATCGCTCTGCATTACTTTCTTACTCGAGAGTTGCAGCAGCGTGGTCAGCTTCGTCTTGCGTACGTGGCCACTCGGGCCAACACTGCTGATATATTCACCAAGGCACTTCAGTCTGGTGATCATCAGCGTTTCTATACTGTTTTAGGCCTTGTGCCTACTTTGCCTCACTTGCTCACTACGTGACTTTGCTTGTACTGTGATATATATATATACCTGCATGCTTACACTTGCTAGGGTATGATCACTGTACTGTTTGTTCTCTTTTATATAACCCTGCATGTGAACTGGCCCTGTGGCCTTTGCTTGTGCTTGGAATGTGTGGTGGCTTCGTGATCCACCCTGAGCTTGCCTTGTTTTTCTTGGCTGGTCTTGTGACCACTTGTTCTCCCCCACTTTGCCTACCGTGGTGTGTCAAAATTTTGTATTGCTTACTTTGTGTAGGCTGTAGTGGGGTAGCCCATAAGGGGTACTACCCAATTAGGGTTAGTACTTGTACTCAACTTCTGTTCAATGCATTCATTCTCGTTCGTTATTCGGACACTTAGGATCGTTTTCAAGACTCAAGTCTCAAAGTAGTGATGTATTTAGCGGAAGCGTAATAGTGAACTAATTGAACCACCTTGCACTGGTATGCGAGAACAAGATAAGTTAATAATAGCAAAGAGATACAAAACTTTATACGATTACAAAAGAATGTGAAAGGTTTCACTTACTGTAACTGCTGTTGCGGTTTGATATAGCGACGACTCGGGTAACTGCTCAATAGTGAGTCAGTTATGTGTCCTTGCTGTCGCGCTGCTTTTCGGCGAGTCAAGGTTGCTGACCTTTGACCTTCACTCAACCTCTTCTTGTTGTCTTTCTGTCAACCGCTTTGGTTGACTCGCTGTTGCTTCGCTTCAGTTCGCTTCGTTTTTGTTGTAGTGCTTGACACATCAGAAGCGCTGTCGCTATACAGTATGTTTCCAACATTGTGTCTGACCACTGGTCTTCGTTCTTCAAAATATAAATGAGCTAGCTTCCATTCTTCCATGCAGCAGTTTTGAATATTGCTGCAGTACGCAAGAAAGAGTGCCGCTGTGTGGCTGTCTTTTAGACCAAAATACCGTAGTGGTCTGGCCATGGAAAACAGCATCAAGCTGTGGAAGTCACAGCAAGTTAACGGTAGACTGAAAGTGGCATCCCAAACAGATTGACATGTACCGTACCCTGTCTAGAATCAAGCAGCTCTGCCCAGAGCAGAGACTAGGCCCCTAGATTGGTTTTGGGTTTGGCTGATCCATCAGCCTTCCCCTTCTGACTTGCACATCCCGAGCTCAGAGATCCAACCAAAGCACTGTGACTTGCACATCCAGTTTCATTAGAAACACATGTCTTATCTAAGGGACATCAACCCAACCCACATTCTCCACCGAAGGCAGACAAATCACGGCTGAAGGAATTAAGCACAAACGATGCCGTGCCGCCATGCAACTCCGACAAATTGTGGGGTCTCAGTGGCATCAGCAGGGGGATGATGATGACGTGTGCACGGGTGTACAGAGGCGTGCAGATGTGTGCATAGGTGTGCAGAGCAGTGATGAATGGTGAAAAGGGCGTTTTGAAGTGTGAGAATGGCATCACTCGACAAGTTGGAGTTGGCTCAAAAGGATTTCGAAAGAGAGTCCAAGGACTGCTGTTGCTGCTGCTGTTGTTGCTGCTGTTGTTGTTGCTGCTGCTGGTCTTGCTGCTGCTGGTGTTGCTGCTGTTGGTGCTGCTGCTTCCGCCTTAAAAGCATCTGCTGGTGCTGTTGAAACCGCTGCTGCATCTGCAGCTGCTGCTGTTACTCAAAAGGATTTAGAATGAGAGTCCAAAGACTGCTGATGCTGCTGCTGCTGCTGCTGCTGCTGCTGCTGCTGCTGCTGCTGCTGCTGCTGCTGCTGTTGTTGCTGCTGTTGTTGTTGCTGCTGCTGCTGCTGGTGTTGCTGCTGTTGATGCTGCTGCTTCCGCCTTAAAAGCATCTGCTGGTGCTGTTGAAACTGCTGCTGCATCTGCAGCTGCTGCAGCCGAATCAGCGAATTCACACGAGTCTCTGTCTGCTCCTCTTCCCCCAACTGCTGCTGCTGCATCTGGTGCTGCTGTTCTTGCTGATCCTGCTGCCTCCCTTGCTCACACACTCTCTGCCCTTCCTGCCCTTCCTTACCTTCCCTTACTTCCCCTCCTTCCCCTCCTTCCCCTCCTCCCTCCCACATTTGAATCCTACCATTCTCACCACTGCCCCTACCATCATCACCGCCCCTAACCGTATCTACACCAGCACCAGGTGCCACTGCAGCAGCAGCATTGCCGTTAGCACCACCACAACCAGCACCAGCGCCAGCAGCGGCAGCAGCAGCTGCATCAGGGGTAGAATCAGGAGAAACTCTAGCCTCAGTTGAACCTTCCCCAGTACCACCTACACCAGGCAAACCACCGGCCACAGCACCAGTCACGGCCGCTGCTGCCCGTGCCCTCTCCACAGCTGCCCGCAAAGCTGCCCGAATAACTTCCACCGTAGGCTCCTTCCTGCCTTTCCTTCTCCAATCTGCCCCACTTTTCTCCCTCTCCCTCTCCCTGCTACGGCAGCTCCCACCCCCCTCCACCACTCCCAACCCCCCGGAATTGAGCGGGCTGCTACCACCAGCAGGGGCAGAATGGGAGGAGGAGGGGAGTGGGGAGAGAGAGGAAGGGCGGGAGGAACGCTGCGGCTCGTCGGTTTCAGGGGGAGGGTCCCTAGAGAGGAGCATTTGATGAGTGACTCGGTTGCTGCAGGAGGCTGTTTCCAGTGCTCGCACATGCAGGCGAAGCACCTGTGGCAGGAAGAGGGGTACAGGGGAGCAGGGGATTAAAGGGGAGCATCTGATGAGTGACTCGGTTGCTGCAGGAGGCTGTTTCCAGTGCTCGCACATGCAGGCGAAGCACCTGTAGCAGGAAGAGGGGTACAGGGGAGCAGGGGATTAAAGGGGAGCATCCGATGAGTGACTCGGTTGCTGCAGGACGCCGTTTCCAGCGCCCTCACGTGTAAGCGAAGGACCGAGGGGTACGTGGGTGGGTGGTCCTCTCCTCACCACAGAGCAAGTCATGGGTGGTGTAACTACCAGCATAGTCACACACACTGACACCAGTCACACTCACATCGGTCGCTGTCTTGAGTGACGCCAGCAGGTGTGGGTGGTGCTCACACGACACCACAAAGCAAGTCAAGGGCAGTTTGACCACACATTCACAACCACCAGAGTCAAACTACCATGACAGTCACACACTCACATCTATTGCTTTCTTGAGTGATGCAAGCAGGTTGGGATGATCATCACACGATACCACAAACCAACTGAACTCCTGTCCTCACTTCATTCATCATAAGCAGACCCACTACCACCACATGTCATAGTCACACTCACATCTGTTGCTTTCTTGAGGGATGCCAGCAGGTCTGGATGGTCCTCACACGACACCACAAACCGAGTATAAGTCATGGGCAGTTTGAGTACCACCATTCACTCACCCTAGTCATCACACTCACCCTCGTCTCAACCACACCCGCATTGAACTCACATCTGTTGCTTTCTTGAGGGATGCCAACAGGTCTGGATGGTCCTCACACCAAACCGAATCAAGTCATGGGCAGGGCAGTTTGACAACCACCTTAGTCACACAAGGCCTCACCCTCGCTACAGTCACACTCACATATATTGCTTTCTTGAGGGATGCCAGCAGGTCTGGATGGTCCTCACACCAAACCGAATCAAGTCATGGGCAGGGCAGTTTGACAACCACCTTAGTCACACAAGGCCTCACCCTCGGTACAGTCACACTCACATCTATTGCTTTCTTGAGGGATGCCAGCAGGTCTGGATGGTCCTCACACCAAACCGAATCAAGTCATGGGCAGGGCAGTTTGACAACCACTTTAGTCACACAAGGCCCCACCCTCGCTACAGTCACACTCACATCTATCGCTTTCTTAAGTGATGCCAGCAGGTCTGGATGGTCCTCACACGATACCACAAACCGAATCAGCCCCTCTCCCTCTCCCCTCTCTCCCCCTCCCCTCTCTCCCCCTCTCGTCCCCCCTTCCCCCTCTCCTCCCGCTCCTCCACCCCCCTCTTCCCTACCGTCCCCTTTCCTCCTCTTCCTTCCACCCCCCTCCTCCCCACCCTCACAGCTTCCCCCCCTCTTCCCCCCACCGTTTCTCCGCCCTCCGCCACTCCCCTCCCCACGCCCTCCCGCCCCCTCCCCCCCTTCCTCCTCTCCTCCCCCTCCTCCCCCTTCCCCACCTTCACCCCTTTCCGCCCCACCGCCCTCCCTCACCCCCTCCTCCCCCACCGTACCAACCACCTCCTCCACTTCTAAAACATCCACATCCCTCGGAACCACTCCAAACCCCTTCCCCCCCATCCCTCCCCCCGCCCCCGCCTCCCCTTCCGCCTCCCCCTCCCCCTCCGCGTGCCTCTCCGCGTGCAGAGCTCGTAGCACGTCCACCACCTCGCCTAGGAGTGTTGCTTTGTCCGTCTGGATAGGGGGAAGGCAGGAGAAGGGGGGTGGGGGGATGGGGGTTGGGGGGGATGGGTGTTGGGGGGATGGGGGCTGAGAAGTGCAGAGCTCGTAGCACATCCACCACCTCGCCTAGGAGTGTTGCCTTGTCCGTCTGAATAGGGAGAAGCGGGGGGGGTAACAGGGGAGGGGCGGGGTAGGGCATGGGCAGTTGTGGGTACACTGCCTTTCACGTCTCTCCGCGTGCACTGCTCGCAGCACGTCTACAACCTCTCCTAGCAAAGTTGCTTTGTCCGTCTAAATGAGTGGACGAAGGAGGGGGGGGTTGTGGGCAGAACAGGGGGACTGGGGATAAGTGCCATATTCACACGCCCCTCCTCTCCCCTTCTGTCGCCTCCCCCTCCGCATGCCTCTCTGCGTGCAGAGCCCGCAGCACGTCTACAATCTCGCCCAGTAATGTTGCTTTATCCGTCTGGAGGGGGGGGGAGTAGCGGGGTAAGGAATGAGGGTAGGGAACAGAGGAAAGGAGGATAAAGTGCCCTGCACACGCCTCTTCACGTGCAGCGCCCATAGCATGTCCATCACCTCCAAGGATCAAAATGACGGTCGTTTTTTTTGGAATTTCACCGTAAAATACGATATCTTAATTTACGGTCGTAAATAACGGTAAAATACGGTTTGTGTGTTCATTTCAGAGTCGTAATAAAATACAGTCGTTTTTTACAGCCGAAATTTTGAAGCGAGACACTGTATATCGGAATTTGAAATACTTAACCGTCAACCTGGTAAAATTGAATTCCGATCCCCCCAATCCCGTCAAATGTGTTTTTTCCCCCGAATCGCGAATTTCAGCACATTCACGAAGCGCTACATTTACGCATTTGGCGAACTGGTTTACATCAGTTTACCCGATTCGCTTTGTCGTTTCATTTGTTCGCCGAACCGCAACGAGTTCATTTCTGCGAGGCACGACATTCAAACATTTGGCGAGCTGACACTAATGTTTGAACGCTGCGCGTATTCGTTGAATAATTTCGCGCCCCCTTTTTAGATTTCGCCCGCTTGTGTGACTCACCCCAAATTCGCGTCGCGAGTTGAATTCAGCCAATCGGAGTTGGCCAATGTTCATCCCTCTCATCACCCCTTTCCCAAATTTCACTCGACAATGCACGCCCAGCAACCAGGCCCTTCAGGTACTAATAGTTGCTGCAGTTTTTCTTCAACACATTCCAGAGTTAGAGTAGCCTTACATTACTCACCTCAGCTCAACTTTTTCGCCATGGTGAGACCCTTCTCGGACCTTTGGAAGCATGTCGACAAGGTGACATCCGACGACAGCGTAGTTAGTGCGACATGCAAGCATTGCGGACGCCTAGACTACCTTTGGGCCGCGGTTGTGGCTGAGAACGACTTGGCGTTCAACGTATCCAAGTCAAAGGCTCTTCAGGCGTTTGTGGACGCCGCCCTCATCTTCGCCAAACCGTACACGCTCCCCACGCCGTACAACGTTTCGGGCCCGCTGCTTGAGAAGCTCAAGGCGGATACCGAATACCTTGTTCGGCCGATCAAGGACAGCTGGAGCACTAGCGGGTGCTCCGTCTCGGTGGACGGCTGGACATGCCTGAAATCCCGCGGCATGGTATGCGTGATTGCTCAGAACGACACCGCTCCCGTCATTGTTGATATTGTGGACTCAAAGACGGCGAAGACCGGAGAGTACTTGGCGCCCTAATTCGCAAGTCGATCTCCACGGTGGGGGACAGGAAAGTCGTCCAGGTTGTGATGGACAATGCGTCCAACAACAAACAGGCAGCGGACATGCTTGGTGAAGGGTTTCCACAGGTGTTCTTCACGAACTGCGCCGCGCACGTGCTGGAACTCATGTTGCACGACATGGGAAACATTCGGGTGGTGAAACGCGTCCTATCTCAAGTACACAGGGTGGTGAAACGCGTCCTATCTCAAGTACACAGGGTGGTGAAACGCGTCCTATCTCAAGTACACAGGGTGGTGAAACGCGTCCTATCTCAAGTACACAGGGTGGTGAAACGCGTCCTATCTCAAGTACACAGGGTGGTGAAACGCGTCCTATCTCAAGTACACAGGGTGGTGAAACGCGTCCTATCTCAAGTTCACAGGGTGGTGAAACGCGTCCTATCTCAAGTACACAGGGTGGTGAAACGCGTCCTATCTCAAGTTCACAGGGTGGTGAAACGCGTCCTATCTCAAGTTCACAGGGTGGTGAAACGCGTCCTATCTCAAGTTCACAGGGTGGTGATGATGGTGAAGGGATCCGCCTCTGCCGTCGTATTGTTCAGAGAGGTTTTCAGCACCTTGTCCTTGGTCCGCCCTGGTGCAACGCGGTTCGGCACCCAAGTGATAATGCTCGGCCGTTTCTTGGAGGTGAAGAGGGCGCTGCGGGCGATGGTGATTAGTGAAGAATGGGAGGAGGTGGCGGTGGCACGGACGGAGGAGGGGCGTGCGGTCCGCACGCTCCTACTGGACGACTTCTTCTGGGACTTATTAATGGCAGTCCATCGCCTCATGACTCCGGTGTATGGGGTGCTTCGGGTGGTTGACAAGAGGTCTCTCATCATGGGGGAGATATACGGCCGCATGATAGACGCCACAATCCAAACGAGCGAGGCGGCTGAGGCGGCTGGTAAGCACTATACTGCATTTGGTGCCGTCGTATTTTGATCGCGTGATTTTTGTTTCGTCGTAGCAAACAAGCATCTTACTTGTTTCTGTACTACTCTCTCTTAACAGCTGAACTCTTCGTCAAGTGCGCCACACTGCTGGCGGCCAAAGACAAGGCCGCCTTTCTGACCTCCATCAAGGCAATTGTGGCCAAACTAAGGGACGGCCAGCTTCACAATGCCTTGCATGCGTTGGGCTGGCTCCTCAACCCCCGCAACCAATACGTGGGGGCGGTGAGGAACGACCGTGAGATCAGGAAAGGGGCGGATGAGGTCATCCAGGCCCGGGGTGTGGACGTCGCTCAACGCACGTCCACGCTCAGCTGGCCCAGTTCCACAAAGGAGAGGGCCGGCATGGCTCCGATGACGCCCGTTGGGCTGCCACGACCTTGGTGGAGGGCGGGCGCCTGACTGACGCGGAATGGTGGTGGATGTACAGTGGGGAGGTCGCGGCGCTTCAAGAGCTGGCTGTGATGAGCCTATCACAGCCAGTGACCTCATCCGAGGTGGAGAGGTACTGGTCCGCGCTTGCAAGTGTGCAGAGGCGGGACCGGAACCGCCTGGCCGCCACCAAGATGACCGACGTCACCTACGTCGCCTTCACGAGGAGGGCTCGTGACGCCTTTGATCGGAGGCAGGGTGTGCGTGAGAAGCTGTATCTTGACCTGAGCAACGGCACCCTCAAGCAGGGCAGCACCATCGCCCCGGTCTCAGCTGAAGAGGAAGAAGGGGGGGCTGGATTAGTGGAGGAGGAGGAGGGGTCTACTACCATCAACTGGGATGAGTTCGGGAGCATTGGCAAGAAGAAGAGGAAGATGAAGGTGGGAGAGTCCTCCAAGAGGAAGAGGAAGGGGAAGGGGAAGGGTAACGTTCCATGCAAGGGAAAGGGGAAGGGAGCAGTAGTGGAGGAAGAGGAGGAGGAGGAGGCGGCAGACAGCAGTGGGGGGGAGGAGGTGGAGACGGGCAAGAAGACCCGTGATGGCAGCGATCCTTGGGATCTCATCGATGGTTCTAGTGGGGAGGAGGAGGAGGAGGAGGAGGAGGAGGAGGAGGAGGAGGAGGAGGAGGAGGAGGAGGAGGAGGAGGAGGAGGAGGAGGAGGAGGAGGATCAGCAGGGTTGAATGGGGGGTAATCGTAGAGATAAGGAGCATGTAGAGGGGAGTAGGATGGCGGGAGGAAGGTGGTAGGGGAGGGCATGTAGAGGGGAGTAGGATGGCGGGAGGAAGGTGGTAGGGGAGGATCAGTAGACTAGAAGAGGAAGTATGGTGGGTAGGATAGAGAGTAGAGGCAGTTTTAGAGTTTCTGAACTTTCTGGAAAAAATATCCCATGCAAAATAACTCTAAAAAAAAACTACCGTATTTTTGAAAAACTGACCGTAAAAAACGGCCCGTTTTTTACGCTGACCGTATTTTTGTTCCTTGATCACCTCGCCCAGTGAAGTTGCTTTGTCCGTCTGGAAGTGGGGGAGTGCGGGGTAAGGAGGAATGAGGGTAGGGAACAGAGGAAAGGAGGATAAAGTGCCCTGCACACGTCTCTCCGCGTGCAGCGCCCGTAGCACGTCCACCACCTCGCCTAGGAGTGTTGCTTTGTCCGTCTGGATAGGGGGAGGAGCGGGGGGGGTTAACAGGGGAGGGGCGGGGTAGGGCATGGGCGGTTGTGGGTACACTGCCTTTCACGTCTCTCCGCGTGCAGCGCCCGCAACACGTCCACCACCTCGCCTAGCAGTGTTGCTTTGTCTGTCTGGATAGGGGGAGTAGCGGGGTAAGGAATGAGGGTAGGGAGCAGGGGGAAGGAGGATAAAGTGCCCTTCACACGCCTCTCCCTCTCTGCGTGCAGCCCTCGCAGCACGTCCACCACCTCGCCTAGGAGTGTCGTTTTGTCCGTCTGGCGGGGAGGAAGTGAGGAACGGGGAGGAGGTTGGGGAGAGAGAGAGGGCAGAACAGGGTGAATGAGGAAGAGTACCCTTCACACACCTTCCTCTCCGCATGCAGCGCCCGCAGCACGTCACGGGGGGTGGGTAGGGAACGGGGGAACGGAGGGGGGGGTGGGGGGTTTGAGGCATGAGAATAGGGAACCCCCTTCTCCGCTTCTCCTCTACCTCCCCCCTTCTCCGCCTTCGGTCTGCCTCTCCCTCTCCTCCGCCTCTCCGCCTCTCTGCCTCTCCCATCTAGTGAGCCCTTTATGAGGCGCCTAAAGAACCGCACCTTGCTAGAGCTTCCGCCTCTCCACCTCTCCGCCTCCCCCCCACTCCCTTCTCCACCTCACCCATCCAGTGAGCCCTTTATGAGGCGCCTTGTGCTGGTTGATGCGCCCCCTGCGCCTCTGCTCCCCCTCTCCGCCTCTCCGCCTCTCCGCCTCTCCGCCTCTCCGCCTCTCCGCCTCTCCGCCTCTCCGCCTCTCTGCCTCTCCCATCTAGTGAGCCTTTTATGAGGCGCCTAAAGAACCGCACCTTGCTAGAGCTTCCGCCTCTCCACCTCTCCGCCTCTCCCCCACTCCCCTCTCCACCTCACCCATCCCGTGAGCCCTTTATGAGGCGCCTAGTGCTGGTTGATGCGCCCCCTGCGCCTCTGCTCCCCCTCTCCGCCTCTCCGCCTCTCCGCCTCTCCGCCTCTCCGCCTCTCTGCCTCTCCCATCTAGTGAGCCCTTTATGAGGCGCCTAAAGAACCGCACCTTGCTAGAGCTTCCGCCTCTCCACCTCTCCGCCTCCCCCCCCCTCCCTTCTCAACCTCACCCATCCAGTGAGCCCTTTATGAGGCGCCTTGTGCTGGTTGATGCGCCCCCTGCGCCTCTGCTCTTCCTCTCCGCCTCTCCGCCTCTCCGCCTCTCCACCTCTCCACCTCTCCCATCTAGTGAGCCTTTTTTGAGGCGCCTAAAGAACCGCACCTTGCTAGAGCTGGGCAGGAGCGCACGCAGCGTCGCGAGGTGCTGGTTGATGCGCTCCCTGCGCCGCCGCTCCGCCTCGCTGTGCGAGCGCGACTGCGCCAGCGCCTTCGCCTCCATCTCCGCCATCGACGCGCGCGCCGCCTCCCCGCCCCCGCCGTAAAACGCGGAGATGTCGACTGAAGACCAGCGGAAGAGGAGAGGAGGGAGGTGGGAAGGGGTGCGTGGAGAGGAGGCGGGGGAGGAGAAGAGGGAGGTGGGGAGGGGTGCGACGTCTGTGTATCCAAAATAAGGGGCACCTAGCTAGCAAATGAAACCGCCAACACGAAACCCGCTACATTCCAAACACGCTTAGAAAATCGGCTGAGCCTCACATTCGCTCTTTTAAAAATCTGCGAATTACTCTCACGTACCTCATGGTAAATGGTACAGGCGCTTAGAAAATCACTACACACAATAGCTAGGATCTACCCTCACGTACCTCTTGGGAAATTACATAGGCGCTTCGAACATTGCCCCACACGGAAGCTCCAATTCACTCTCATGCGTACTGCTTGAGGAGATTCTTAGGCACTTCAAGGAAAGTCTCACACAGAAGCTACTTGTCACTCTCACACGCGCGTACCTCCTGCGAATCCTCCCGCCAGTTGCGCTCCCCCCAGCAATGCCGCCTGCTGCCCCGCCAGTTCTTGCAGCAGGAGAAAGTCCGCCTGCTGCTGCGCCGCTGCGCCCCCGCCCATTCGGAAATCCCCCTGCTGCTGCGCAGCCGCCCTTCCGCCCATCAGAAACTCCGCCTGCTGCTGCTGCTGCTGCGCCGCCCCCCCGCCCATTCGGAAATCCGCCTGCTGCGCCGCCGTCCCCCCTGCCAGGAGAAACTCCGCCTGCTGCTGCGCCCCTCCGACACCGAACCTTCCCCCGTCCCCGTTCAGCTGCACGGCTGCGCCCATTCCTCCCCGCGCGCCCGACAGAGCTCCCCCTGCCCCTCCCCCGAGCCCGCTACGACGCGCAGTAGCGCTGCTAGCAAGCGCGCTCCGCATCGCGGCTGTAGCGGCTGTAGCCGCCGCCGCCGCCGCCGCCGCCGCCGCCGCTGCAGTGCCAGCGGCATTGGTGCTCGCAACGGGATTCCCGCTGCTCCTGAGTGGAAGCTTCCCCGAAGCTACCGCTGCAGCTAGACTCGCGTCGTCCATGCCCAATAAATCGTTGACACAGGCACCTGCCGTGCCAGCCATAAGGCTCGGGCCCAAACCTGCAACCAGGTTCGGCACCAAATCTAATCCATTCGACCGGAGAAGATCAACACGGACGGACCTACTAGCGCCCGAGCCAGCTGCTCCTAACCCTAAAGAATTATGTACATCAGGTGCTGCTGACGTGGCAAGAGTTTCTACGGGCGAACCGGACAAAGCGCGACGGTTTCCTCCCGCAAAGGACGCCGCGCGTTGCTGCTGCTGCTGCTGCTGCTGCTGCTGCTGCTGTTGTTGTTGGTGCTGCTGCTGCTGTTGTTGTTGGTGCTGCTGCTGCTGCTGCTGTTGTTGGTGCTGATGCTGCTGCTGCTGCTGCTGCTGCTGCTGCTGCTGTTGTTGGTGCTGATGCTGCTGCTGCTGATTGTGCTGTTGATCGAGCGCCGCTAGAGCAGCCATCGGATCGTTCATGCTCGCGCAGAGAAACGCGAGCGACTGCGAGTCCGTGCCTCCAGTCCACGACATGGTGTAACTAAGTTGAACGAAAAGATTCCGCCTACTGACGACGAGTTCAAAGGTCCCCAACAGCCGAAAAAAAACGCAGCCGAGTAGGGCGATGACAGAAAGACTCACATGGGCCTCTATAGGCTCACTGTAAAGCGACAGCACGCGTACACGGTCATACGGTTAAGCGTCTAGGCAACTACGCGATTACTATGGAAAAAATAGGAAAACGAGAAATCGTGAAGTAACTCAACTAGTTCCAGGAGAAGCGAAAATTGACCGAGCGCGTAGACATAGTCAGTACAGAGGGCAGAGCTTCAAAACGATTATACACAACACAGTGATACATCGACGTCTCCTAGAATCTGACACTACCTAGAAACTGACATCTACGATTCTACGAATTAGTGCCGTGGAGGATTTACGCGTTCGAATTGAATGCATGTCCAACAGACACACAGACTTACACGCAATGGACTGTACGTCGTAAGTTGACACCCATGTACGTCGTGAGTTGAGTTACTTCACGGATGTAACGACCGATGAAGTTGACCGGTGAAGCACATTCACTCGGTACGTACGCACATGCTAGAAAGGAAACGTTGGCTTGGCAGACACAACAGACCATGCTGGCGAGCTGCATGCGTTGAACTGATTCTGCATGGGCATGTCTTGGGGGGGGCGGGTGGGTTGGGTTTGGTTTGGGATACTGGGAGCGATAAGATCAAGGCTCCGGAATAGAGATTGTGGGAGTGGGAAAGTGTGGAAGAGGGTTGATGGGGGGAAAGGTGTGGATGGAGAGTTTTGGTGGGGCAAGTGGCTGGTGGAGGTCGGACGGTGGTGGGGTGAATGGGGAATAGAGAGTGGTTGAGGAGGGTGGGTGAGGGTTACGGGGAATGAGGGAATGAAGTGACGTGTCTCTGCAGAAAACCTAGGGAGATTCATGAGAAATGACGCGGCTGGTGGGGAGTTTCCGCTGTACGTGAATGGTGAGACAAATGGCCCAGCGGCCCACCCGACCGAACCGAACCCGCGCCTGTCACACCATCTCCCCCAGCCCCCAAACCAACGCCCCAAGCTGTGTACAAATGTTCTTGCTTTTAGTCTCACTAAAAAACACGCGCGGCGCGGGACTATGGTGAAAACTCTCGAAACCCCAGGCAAAGGGGAACTTATAGTCCAACTGGGCGGGTATTTTCGCCGTCACTCATGGTGTTTGGTACGGCGTCAGCCGGTGTTTTCTGGCGACAAGGAGTTACTACCAGTTCGCATGAAATGAAACGCCCACCTCGTGCGACACACGGTACTTTTCATCAACAATTAACGCAATTCGTAACACAAAGTGGGCATTCAAATAAACTTTCATTAAAGAGTACTGATACAAAGACACATGCAAGCAGAGAATCAAACCGAACTGAAACCAGAGTTGCTTCTCGTTCCAAACAAAAAACACATCCCAACATATTCACGCATTCCGCTCAACCACAGCACACTCACGCATTTCGAGCATCCAAGCACAGACAGACACAACACATTCACGCGCATTTCACCCAACCACATCACACTCGAACGCATTTCACACATAACAAGCACACGCAGAGACACATCGCACTGACATTCGCAGGCACAAAAGCACCCGCAAGCACATTAGCCACAGCATGCACATCCGATGTCAAACAAGAGAGAAACATTCAGCACTCGCCGACGATCATCACAACGGCATACCTTCCACACACAGATTTGCAGCAGAATAGCCCCGGAAATTCGACTCTTACTAGAATATCAGAAACTCCAGTTGTAAAGGACTCTCCTCTACTTTGCAGGAACTGGGAATTGTTCGAATCAGTAGAGCACTCTGTTAGCTTTCCAACGAGCCGTAGATCACCTCGATCACTAACGTGAAAGCTGTCAGAATCCCAGTCACTAGACCACTGGGATAAAATGGCTTGTTAAGTAGCGGGTCATAGTGCGCCCATAACCCCCCAGGCGAACGTGTCTGTAACCCCCCTAGGATCAATCGGGCATCCACAGTGCAGATCTACTGACACCCTGTGAGAGAATTGACGAAAGAATGATTGAACTAGGAATGAGGTGGATACAAATAGACAACACATAAGTGTTGTACCTTCTAGGAACTACCCCACTACAGCCTAAATAGACTATAGCAGATATAAGTTTGACACACCCCCATAGGCAAAGTGGGGGAGAACAAGAGGTCACAAGACCAGTCAAGAAAAGCAAAGCAAGCTCAGGGTGGATCACAAAGTCACCACACAGTCTGAGCACAAGCAAAGGACCATAAGGCCAGTTCACATGCAGAGTTATATAAAGGAAAGCAAACAATACAGTGAACACAACCTAGCAAGGGTAAGCATGCAGGTATAAGTATATAGAGTACAGTACAAGCAGAGTCAAGAAGTCAACAAGTGAGGCACAGTAGGTACAAGGCCTAACACAGTACACAAACGCTGATGATCACAAGGCTGAAGTGCCTTGGTGAAAACATCAGCAGTGTTGGCCTGAGAGGCCACGTAAGCAAGACGAAGCTGGCCACGCTGCTGCAACTCTCGAGCAAGGAAGTAGCGCAGAGCAATGTGCTTCGTTCTGTGCTCCAGTCTGTGCTCCTGACACAAGGCCAGCATGGCCTTGTTGTCGACGTACAGAACTGGAGGAGAACGAGGCGCCTCTCCCAAGTCGGTCAGCAGGTAGGTGAGCCAGCGAAGCTCCTGTGCAGCCATGGCCCCAGCGTAGATCTCAGCCTCACAACTGGAGCTGAGAACAGAAGAAGAGCGGGTAGACCGCCAGGAGACAGAACCGGAGCCAAGGCTGAAGGTGTAACCCTGAGACGACCGTTGCGTAGCCAAGTCGTCAACTCAGGAGGCGTCAGCGTGACCAGTGAGGACAACTCGAGCCCGTCCTCCAAGCACGAGCCCCATGCCCGATGTACTGCACAAGTATCGCAACACCCTCTTCGCAGCATCCCAGTGTACCTTTCGGTGCCTACCGGGAGCCACGTAGCGAGCCAGAAGGCTGAGAGGGTATGCGAGGTCAGGTCGTGTGCAAGTCATCAGGTACATGAGGCAGCCCACAAGCTCTGGATACGGGCCACTCGGCTCTACGGACTCGTCCGAAGGTGGAGCTGAGAGTGACCGGTAGGCAGAGGAGTGGACTGTGGCGAGGAGTAGGTGAAGCCGAAGCGCTGAAGGACCTGCTGCACCATGTGTGACTGAGTCAAGGTAATGGTGCGCTGTGCTCTGTCCCGGGTGTCAGAACATTATATAGCTTATGCTGTTGTGTAGGCTATAGTGGGGTATCCCATAAGGGGTACAACCCAATTAGGGTTTCCTATTTGTACTCACTTCATTTCATAGTTCACCCATTCTCGTTCTTCATTTTCACATGGAATCAGAGCAGGTCCCCTCCTAGGGACTGCTTCTAGGGCCCACCGAAGCGCGCCCCGAGGCGCGTTTTCCTTTTTTTTTAGCGACCCTCCGTGTCGCCCCTTGCGGCCCCGCCGCCCTCCCTTCGCGGCCCCGCCACCCTACTAACGCGGCCCCGCCGCCCTTCCTTCGCGGCCCCGCCGCCCTGCTCGCGCGGCCCAGCCGCCCTCTGCTTCGCGGCCCCGCTGCCCTGCTCACGCGGCCCCGCCGCCCTCTGCTACGCGGCCCCGCCGCCCTGCTACAGCGGCCCCGCCGCCCTCACGTCGCGGCCCGCCCGCCCTCTGCTTCGCGGCCCCGCCGCCCTGCTCACGCGGCCCCGCCGCCCTGCTCACGCGGCCCCGCCGCTCTCTGCTAAGCGGCCCCGCCGCCCCACTACAGCGGCCCCGCCGCCCTCACGTCGCGGCCCGCCCGCCACCCTACCTGCGGCCCGCCCGCCGCCCTACCTGCGGCCCGCCCGCCGCCCTACCTGCGGCCCGCCCGCCGCCCTACTTGCGGCCCTACCGCCGCCCTCCCTGCGGCCCGCCCGCCGCCCTACTTGCGGCCCTACCGCCGCCCTACCTGCGGCCCGCCCGCCGCCCTCCTTGCGGCCCTACCGCTGCCCAACCTGCGGCCCTACCGCCGCCCTACCTGCGGGAGCCGCCTAGCAGCAGAACCGCCGGGAGCCAAGCCGCCCTGCCGCCGAGCCGCCCGGGAGCCGAGCCGCCCTGCAGCCGAGCCGCCCGGGAGCCGAGCCGCCCTGCCGCCGAGCCGCCCGGGAGCCGAGCCGCACTGCCGCCGAGCCGCCCAACAGCCGAGCCGCCCAGCAGCCGAGCCGCCCTGCCGCCGAGCCGCTGAGCAGCCGAGCCGCCCTACTGCCGAGCCGCCCGACCTGCCCTGTCCGGTGAGCACAGCCCCACTGTCACTGCGTGCCCTTCCCCTACTGCTTGCACTGCTCGTCTGTCGTCGTCATGGCTACCCCTAGTGTCCTCGCTTTTGACGCTGAGGGTCGAGCCATTGACTTTGAGGTCTGGGTCGACGACCTGCAGCTGTTCTTACAGTGCGATAGGGCGGACGGTCTTTCCCTCTTTGACCTCACCTCTGGCGCCTCTCCTGCCCCTGCTACTGATGCTGACCCCACTGTTCGCTCTCGGTGGGCCACCCGCGATGCTGCTGCACGTCTTGCTGTGCGTCGCCACCTGCCTACCACTGAGCGCGCGCACTTTAGTCAGTACACGAGTGCTCAGACCTTGTACGACGCTGTAGTTGCGCGCTACTCTTCCCCTGCCACTGCTGCCCTGAGCCGCCTCATGCTACCGTACCTCTTTCCTGACCTTACTGCCTTTCCCACTGTCGCTGACCTCATTACGCACCTCCGCACTAGTGACACTCGCTACCGCGCCGCCCTTCCTGCTGAGTTCTGCGCCAAGAACCCCCCCCCCATGTACATCACTCTCTATTACATAGTCACACGCCTCCCTGACTCC
This sequence comes from Closterium sp. Naga37s-1, assembly GCA_947471745.1. NCBI lineage: Eukaryota > Viridiplantae > Streptophyta > Zygnematophyceae > Desmidiales > Closteriaceae > Closterium > Closterium sp. Naga37s-1. Next base: position 1,599,967 of record CANJKZ010000860.1, read on the forward strand.
CTTCGCGTAGTCAGGGACCACTACCTCTCGGTCTGTCCCACCACTCTCACTGTCGACCTCCTCGAGAAGTCCCTCCTGGCGGCGGAGAAGAGCATCGTCGCTGTAGGAGCCTCTCGTGGTGACCCTCGCACCCCCATCTTTGAGGGGTGTTCTCCTTCCCCCCTGCTGCCCTCTGTTGCCTCTGCTGCTGCTGCCGACCTGCTTGGTCTTGAGTCGGTCTGCGCGGCGTCTGCCCCTAGCGGGAGACGCCGCCCTGGCAGGGGCAAGGGGGGCAAGGGCGCGGGTGGAGCTGGCGGGGGCGGTGGAGGAGGCGGTGGAGGCGGAGGAGGGAGTGGGGGTGGCGGTGGGAGTGGTGGCGGGGGCGGTGGTGGCGGTGGCAGCAGCGGAGGAGGAGGCGGTGGTGGCGGCAGCGGTGGGAGCGGAGGCAGCGGTGGTGGTGGAGGTGGAGGCAGCGGTGGCGGAGGGGGTGGAGCTGGTCGGGGTGGTGCCCCGCTGCGTAGCGGCCCTGGTGGTGGCCAGCGTCAGCAGCAGCAGCAGCAGCAGCGTTCGCGGGACATCCCCCCGCCCCAGCAGCTCCGTGAGTGGTACACGCAGCGTCAGCGGGGTGGGGGTTTTGGTCCGTGCACCTACGTCCTTCGTTCCGGTGACCGAGCGGGTGAGCAGTGTGGGGGTGCGCACCCCACTCAGCGCTGCTTTGGCCGCCTGACGGACGCTTGGCGTCAGCAGTTCCCCGAGGCCAGTGAGATTCCCCGTTGGGGAGAGCTGTCTAGGGCTGGCGTAGCTGTCTTTGATCTTGACTTTGATGCTATCCTTGCTGCCATGTATGCTGTGACTATTAGTGAGGAGGGTGACTGTTACCAGTGTTTCCCGCCCGACCCGGGCATTGGTACTGCTGCGCCAGGTACTTCTGCGGCTGCTGCTCTAGGTGCCAGTGCGTCTGCACTCTCAGGTACTGGTGAGGCTGCGCTCTCAGGTACTGCGTCGGCTTCGGCCTCCCTCACCTTCACACTTGACTCAGGGGCTTCTCGCTCCTTCTTTCGAGACCGCACCACACTCACGCCGCTTGGCCGGCCGGTTGCAGTCTCCCTGGCTGACCCCTCTGGGGGTCCTGTCCTCTCTCACTTCTCCACTGTCCTCCCGTGTCCGGCTGCCCCCTCGGGCACCTTGTCTGGTCTGTACCTCCCCTCGTTCTCGACGAACTTGGTGAGTGGTGCTGACCTGCAGGATGCGGGGGTTCACCAGTTTACTCCTGCGAGTCAGCGGGTGACCCACTGCTCGGATGCCCGCACAGGCCGACACCTGGCCACGTTCTCGCGTCGGCCAGGGTCGAGTCTCTACACACTGACCACTGCGTCTCCTCCTGTCCCTGCGTCTGGCCAGGTAGCTGCGTCGGGTCAGGTGTTTGCTGCTGCGTCCAGGTCTGGTCCTGAGTCTGCCCCCTGCTCGTGTCGCCGCCTGTCTCACGAGACTCTCCTGTGGCACCACCGTCTTGGCCACCCCTCCTTGCTTCGTCTTCGGGGCATGGCTTCCCGTGTCCTTGTCTCTGGTCTTCCCCGGTCTCTCCCTCCCCTTCCTTCGGGACCCGGACCTTCCTGTGTCCCCTGTGTCGAGGGGCGGCTCCGGGCTGCCCCTCACTCCTCCCAGTTTCCCCCAACAGAGGCTCCTCTGCAGACGCTTCACATGGACGTGTGGGGCCCCGCCCGCGTCCGTGGGCAGGGTCACGAGCGCTACTTCCTGCTGGTGGTTGACGACTACTCGCGTTACACCACAGTCTTCCCCTTGCGCAGCAAGGGTGATGTCACTGAGGTGTTGATCGACTGGATCCGCGCAGCTCGTCTCCAGCTCAGGAGGAGCTTCGGCTCGGACTTTCCTGTTCTGCGTCTGCACTCTGACCGAGGTGGAGAGTTCTCCTCTGGCCTTCTGCGAGCCTACTGTCGTGCACGAGGCATCCGCCAGACCTTTACGCTTCCGGACTCTCCACAGCAAAATGGGATTGCTGAGCGCCGCATTGGCATGGTCATGGACGTCGCTCGTACGTCCATGATGCATGCGGCTGCCCCCCATTTTCTGTGGCCGTTTGCGGTTCGGTACGCGGCGCATCAGATCAACCTTCACCCCAGGGTCTCCCGGCCGGAGACCTCTCCAGCTCTGCTGTGGACGGGGAAGGTCGGCGATGCGTCTGCGTTCCGTGTCTGGGGATCTCGGGCGTTTGTCCGTGACTTGTCTGCGGACAAGCTGTCCCCTCGTGCTGCTCCCTGTGTCTTCCTCGGCTTCCCCCCTGACGCTCCAGGGTGGCAGTTCTACCACCCCTCCTCTCGTCGTGTTCTGTCCTCCCAGGACGTCACGTTCGACGAGTCAGTCCCCTTCTACCGCCTCTTCCCCTACCGCACTCCTTCCCCCCCCCCGCCACCGCACTTCCTTGTGCCAGGTCCCCCCCCGGTAGACCCCCTTCCCCCTCAGGGTCCTGCCCCTTCAGGTGTGTCCCAGGTAGACGCAGTCGAGCCGGTCGAGGTTGCTGGTGACTCTGGTCCTGCTGCGGGTGCTGAGCCTGGGGGTGCTGAGTCTGGGGGTGCTGAGCCTGGGGGTACTGCGACTGGGGGTGCTGAGCCTGGGGGTGCGGAGTCTGGGAGTGCTGAGCCTGGGGGTGCTGCGACTGGGGGTGCTGAGCCTGGGGGTGCGGAGTCTGGGGGTGCTGAGCCGTGGGGTGCTGCTACTGGGGGTGCTGAGCCAGGGGGTGCTGGGTCTGGAGGTGCTGAGCCTGGAGCTGCGGAGCCTGCGGCCACTGGACCTCCCCTTGTGGCGTCTGGCGGTGCGGGACCTGGCGGTTCTCCGGGTGCTTCGCCTCGGCGGGAGCCCCTCTCTCCACAGGAGCTGCGCGAGTGGTTTGCCCGGCGCTGGAGGCGTGCTGCTGGAGCTCGAGGTTCTTCGGCTACTGAGGGTGCTGGTGCCGCGGGTCCCGGAGGTGCTGGAGCTGGAGCTGCTGAGGGTGTTGGCGCTGAGGCTACTGCTGTCGGTCCTGGAGGCGGTCCTGCTGGGGGTGCTACTGGTGCTGCTGGAGGTCCTGGAGCTGGAGGTGCTGCTGGCGCTGGTGCTCCCGCTTGGGGTACTGGTGCTGTCCCTGCTGTGTCTGGAGTCGCCGCGCGGCCTAGACCGTACTTCGTTCCGCTCCTTCAGCAGGTTCTTGGTCTCCCGCCTTCTACTGGTCCTCCTCCTCCCTTAGAGTGTCCACAGCCTGTCCTGTCACAGTTCCAGTTACAGCCGGCCTCCCCACTGCCCGCTCCTTCTCCCTACACTGGTCCTACTGGAGGTCTTGCTGAGCGTCGTGAGCCTGCGTCTCGTCCTGCGTCGCCTGTCCGTGCTGCTCGCACTAGTGGTCGTGGTTCGCGTCAGCGTCCTCCTCCTGTCCCTGGCACGCACCGGATGTCTCTGCGTCCGTCCACTGCTCCTCTGCGTGCCCCTTTGCCTTCTCCTCCTGAGTCCTCTCTTCCTGCTCTTCCTGACCCGGAGTCGGACTCTCTTCGTGCTGCCAGTCCTGCTGTCACACGTCTCCTTGCTACTGTCGTCACTGACCCCTCTTTTGAGTCCACTGCTGCGTCTGCACTTGTTGCTGAGCTCGTCGACTTTGCTGCTCGCTGTCGTCTAGACTACGCTGCCGGTCTTGTTGCTGAGTCTGCGTCTGTCTGTCCTCCGTCCGTCGGGGGTGAGTGTGCTCTTGGCACGGACGTCCTTGAGGACAGGCATTAGGAGTTCCGGTGTCTGGCTGCTGCTTCACCTCATCTCGCGTCCGTACTACTTGCCCCTGAGGGAGACCCGGATGCACTAGACATCCCGACTCCGCGCTCTTACGCGGAGGCCGTAGAGGGTCCCTACTCCTCTCAGTGGCAGGCAGCTATGGATGCAGAGATGGCGTCCTGGAAGTCCACAGGCACCTACGTTGACGCGGTTCCCCCTCCTGGGGCGAACATCGTCAGTGGCATGTGGATCTTCAGGGTGAAGCGGCCGCCGGGCTCTCCACCTGTCTTCAAGGCGCGGTACGTCGCTCGTGGCTTCAGTCAGCGGCAGGGAGTTGACTACTTTCAGACCTTCTCTCCCACCCCGAAGATGACCACTCTTCGGGTGCTGCTGCACATAGCCGCTCAGCGCGACTACGAGCTCCACTCTCTTGACTTCAGTACTGCTTTCTTGCAGGGTAGCCTGCACGAGGAGATCTGGCTGCGCCGTCCACCTGGCTTCACTGGGACTTTTCCTCCTGGCACCCAGTGGAGCCTCCGACGGCCAGTCTACGGTCTCCGCCAGGCACCGCGTGAGTGGCACGACACACTGAGGACTACGCTTGCGGCTCTTGGGTTTGCTCCCTCTACTGCTGACCCGTCGTTGTTTCTGCGCACCGACACTTCTTTGCCGCCGTTCTACGTCCTCGTGTACGTCGACGACTTGGTCTTTGCCACAGCTGACACTGCTGGACTAGCCTACGTGAAATCCGAGCTGCAGAAGAGACACACGTGCACAGACCTGGGTGAACTGCGCAGCTACCTTGGCTTGCAGATCACTCGGGACAGAGCACGCCGCACCATTACCTTGACTCAGTCACACATGGTGCAGCAGGTCCTTCAGCGCTTCGGCTTCACGTACTCCTCGCCTCAGGCCACTCCTCTGTCTACTCGCCACTCGCTCTCAGCTCTGCCTTCGGATGAGTCCGTAGAGTCGAGTGGCCCGTACCCAGAGCTTGTTGGCTGCCTCATGTACCTGATGACCTGCACACGACCTGACCTTGCATACCCTCTTAGCATTCTTGCACGCTATGTTGCTCCTGGGAGACACCGACCAGAGCACATGGCTGCAGCTAAGAGGGTGTTGCGCTACTTGTGCAGTACGTCGGGCATGGGGCTAGTGCTTGGAGGGCGGAGTCCAGTGGTCCTCACTGGGCACGCGGACGCTTCTTGGGCAGACGACCAGGCTACACAGCGGTCGTCGCAGGGTTACACCTTCAGTCTTGGTTCCGGCTCTGTCTCGTGGCGGGCTACTCGCTCGTCCTCTGTTCTCAGCTCCAGTTGTGAGGCTGAGATCTACGCCGGGGCCATGGCTGCATAGGAGCTTCGCTGGCTCACCTACCTGCTGACTGACCTTGGAGAGCCGCCTCGTTCTCCTCCAGTGCTGTACGTAGACAACAAGGCCATGCTGGCCCTGTGTCGAGAGCAGCGCTTGGAGCACAGAACGAAGCACATTGCTCTCCGTTACTTTCTTGCTCGTGAGCTGCAGCAGCGTGGTCAGTTGCGACTTGCTTACGTGGCCTCTGAGGCCAACACTGCTGATGTGTTCCCCAAGGCACTTGCGCCTTGTGACCATCAGCGCTTCTGCACCCAGCTGGGTCTTGTACCTGTCTTGCCTCACTTGCTCTCTTCTTGACCTTGCTTGTACTGTTACATATATATACCTGCTCTTGCTTGTCTAGCTCTAAATATATATGTGTACTCCTGCATGTGAACTGGCCTTGTGGCCTTGTCGTTGTGCTCGGACTGTGTGGTGACTTTGTGATCCACCCTGAGCTTGCTCTGCTTTGCTTGACTGGTCTTGTGACCCCTTGTTCTCCCCCACTTTGCCTATGGGGGTGTGTCAGAACATTATATAGCTTATGCTGTTGTGTAGGCTATAGTGGGGTATCCCATAAGGGGTACAACCCAATTAGGGTTTCCTATTTGTACTCACTTCATTTCATAGTTCACCCATTCTCGTTCTTCATTTTCACACCGGGTGATCCGCAAGCCAAGATAGCTTGTCAGCTCACCCAGGTCTGTGCACGTGTGTCTCTTCTGCAGCTCGGACTTCACATGGGCGAGTGCCTCCGTGTCAGCAGTAGCAAAGACAAGGTCGTCTACGTACACAAGAACGTAGAACGGCGGCAGAGTAGCGTCAGTGCGTAGAAACAGAGAAGGGTCAGCAGCGGAAGGAGCAAAACCAAGAACAGCAAGAGTCGTCCTGAGCGTGTCGTGCCACTCACGGGGCGCCTGGCGGAGACCGTAGACTTGCCGCCGGAGGCTCCATTGGGTATCAGCAGGAAACGACCCAGTGAAGCCAGGTGGGCGGCGCAGCCAGATCTCCTCGTGCAGGCTGCCCTGTAGGAAGGCTGTGCTGAAGTCAAGCGAGTGGAGCTCGTAGTCACGCTGAGCAGCAACGTGCAGCAACACCCGAAGAGTGGTCATCTTCGGGGTAGGGGAGAAGGTCTGAAAGAAGTCAACTCCCTGTCGCTGACTGAAGCCACGTGCAACGTAACGCGCCTTGAAGGCAGGCGGAGAACCCGGCGGCCGCTTCACCCTGAAGATCCACATGCCACTGACGATGTTCGCCCCAGGTGGGGGAACCTCGTCTACGTAGGTGCATGTGGACTTCCAGGAAGCCATCTCGGCGTCCATGGCTGCCTGCCACTGAGAGGAGTAGGGACCCTCTATCGCCTCTGCGTAAGAGCGCGGGGTCGGGATGTCTAGTGCATCAGGGTCTCCCTCAGGGGCCAGCAGCATGGACACGAGATGAGGTACAGAAGCAGCAAAGCACTCAAACTCCTCCAGTCTGTCCTCAAGAACGTCCGTGCCAAGAGCACACTCACCCCCGACGGACGGAGGACGGACAGACACAGAGGCAGCAACCAGAGGAGCAGCGTAGTCTAGGCGACAGGCAGCAGCAAAGGCAACAAGCTCAGTAACAAGAGCAGACGCAGCAGAGGACTCAAACAGAGGGTCAGTGACAGCAGTGGCCAGAAAGCGCATGACAGTAGGACTAGCAGCACGAAGGGAGTCAGACTCCGGGTCCGGACTGGCAGGAAGAGAGGACGCGGGAGGAGACGGCAGAGGGACACGCTGTGGAGCAGTAGAAGGACGCAGAGTCATAGAGTGAGTGCCTGGGACAGGAGGGAGACGCGGACGCGAAACACGACCAGCGCGAACAGTACGGACAGGCGACGCAGCACGAGACGCAGGCGACACAGGACGAGACTCAGGCTCACGACGCTCCGTAAGACCTCCAGTCGGTCCAGAGTAAGGACCGGGCAGCAGAGAGGCCGGCTGCAACTGTGACTGGGACCGGACAGGCGGCGGACTCAGGAAAGGAGAAGGACCAGGAGAAGGCGGTGAGCTAAGAACCTGCTGAAGGAGCAGAACGTAGTACGGCCGCGGCCGCGCAGTAGTACGACACGCCGAGACGGTAGTACGACACCGACTCGTCGAACGTGACGTCCTGAGAGGACAGAACACGACGCGAGGTGGGGTGGTAGAACTGCCACCCGGGTGCGTCAGGAGGGAAGCCAAGGAAGACACAGGGAACGGCACGGGAAGACAGCTTGTCCGCGGTAGTATCGCGGACAAAAGCTCGAGATCCCCAGACACGAAACGCGGACGCATCGCCAACCTTCCCGGTCCACCGCAGAGTAGGTGTGGTCTCCGGCAAGGAGACACGAGGCTGAAGGTTGATCTGATGCGCCGCGTACTGAACCGCGAACGGCCACAGAAAATGGGGAGCAGCCGCATGGATCATGGACGTACGAGCGACATCCATGACCATGCCAATGCGGCGCTCAGCAATCCCATTTTGCTGCGGGGAGGCCGGAAGCGTGAACGTCTGGCGGATGCCCTCCAAACGACAGAAGGCTCTCAGGAGGTCGGAGGAAAACTCCCCGCCTCTGTCCGAGTGCAGACGCAGAACAGGAAGGTCTGAGCCGGAACTCTCACTGAGCTGGCGACGAGCACCGCGGATCCAGTCGATCAACACCTCAGGGACCTCACCCTTGCTGCGCAAGGGGAAGACTGTGGTGTAACGCGAGTAGTCGTCAACGACCAGGAGGAAGTAGCGCTCGTGACCCTGTCCACGGACGTGGGCTGGGCCCCACACGTCCATGTGAAGAGTCTGCAAAGGAGCCTCAGTCGGAGGAAACGAGGAGGAGTGAGGGGCGGCGCGCTGCCGGCCCTCGACACAAGGAACACAGGTAGGGGCAGGCCCCGGAGGAAGGGGAGGGAGGGACCTGGGTAGACCCGAGACAAGGGCACGGGAGGCCATACCTCGAAGACGAGGCAGGGAGGGGTGACCAAGGCGGTGGTGCCAAAGGAGAGTCTCGTGTGCCAAAGGACGACACGAGCAGGGGGCAGACGCAGGACTAGACCTGGACGCGGCAGCAAACACCTGACTGAACGCAGCTACCTGACCAGACGCAGAGACCGGAGGAGGCGCAGTAGTCAGTGTGTACAGACTCGACCCTGGCCGACAGGTGAACGTGGCCAGGTGACGGCCCGTCCGAGAGCAAGTGCAGTGGGTCACACGCTGACCTCCAGGGGTGAACTGGTCAACCCACGCGTCCTGGAGGTCAGCTCCACTCACCAGGTTTGTAGAGAACGAGGGGAGGTGGAGCCCCGACAGCAAGCCCGACGGGGCCGCAGGACACGGTAGGACAGTGGAGGAGTGTGCAAGGACTGGGCCCCCTGAGGGGTCAGCAAGGGAGACCGCAACAGGCCGACTGAGCGGCGTGAGCATGGTGCTGTCTCTAAAGAAAGAGTGCGAAGCACCAGAGTCAAGTGTGAAAGTGTGAAAGGACTCAGTAGGTGCAGTACCTGAGAGAGGAGACGTACCAGCACCTGGAGCAGCAGACGCACTAGCACCTAGAGCAGCAGCCACAGTGCCCGGGTCGGGCGGGACACGCAGGTAACAGTCACCCTCAGTAATATCAGCAAGAGCATACATGGCAGCAAGGATAGCATCAAAGTCTAGATCAAAGATAGGCACATTCTGCAGGAGCAGACCATGCCAATGAGGAAGATCAACAGCGTCAGGAAACTGGGTACGCCAAGCGTCAGTCAAGCGGCCGAAGCAGCGCTGCGTGGTGTGTGGGAGACCACACACCTCCCCACTACGAGTGCCTGTGCGAAGAACGTACGTGCAGGGACCTGCACCCCCAGACCTCCCAGGCCCAGCGTAACACTCACGAAGCTGCTGAACAGACGGGGTCTCACGGGCGCGCAGCTGCTGCTAACGCTGGCTGCCACCAAGGCCTCCACGCTGCGTGGCTGCACCGCGACCAGCACCACCTCCTCCGCTACCTCCACCACCGCTGCCGCCGCCTCCACCTCCTCCGCCACCGCCTCCACGGCCTCCACTGCCGCCACTGACGCCCCCACCACCCCAACCACCCCCACCGCCTCCACCACTTCCTCCACCGCCCCCTCCACCACCCCTGCTTCCCTTGCCCTTGCCAGTGCGGCGTCGCCCACTAGGGGCAGACGCAGCGCCAACCTCTTCAGTGCCAACGAGGTCGACAGCAGCAGCAGAGGCAACAGAGGGGAGAAGGGGGACAGGGGAACACCCCTCAAAGAAGGGGATGCGACGGTCGCCGCGAGAAGCACCGACAGCTAAGATACTCTTCTCAGCTGCAGCAAGGCGCTCCTCTAGCAAGTCGACAGTCAGCTCGGTGGGGCAAAGGGAGAGAAAGTGGTCCCTGACTGAGGAGAGAGAGTCAGGGAGGCGGGTGACTAGGTAGTAAAGGGTGTTGTACATGGGGGGGGAGTTCGTGGGAAGAAACTCAGTGGGAAGGGCAGCGCGGTAGCGAGCGTCACTAGTGCGGAGGTGAGCAACTAGGTCAGCAACTGTGGCAAAGGCGGCAAGGTCAGGAAAAAGGTACGGCAGCATGAGGCGGCTGAGGGCAGCAGTGGTAGGGGAGGAGTAGCGTGCAACTACAGCGTCGTACATGTTGGTGCAACCCTACGGTTTGCACTCGGCTTGTTGTCCGTGTGCGTGAATGTGTGTGTGTATGGAATGGTATGAGGGCATGGGATAATATATATTTCATGCTTATAATTGTGTGTGAATGTTGAGTCATGATGTCGAGTGTGTGTGTCGAGTCAATAGCGAGTTATCGCTAGACGCGTGTTACGCGGTCGTTTGTGTCTCGCGCGCGGTTTCTATTTTGTCGTGCGCGGTTTCTATTTTGTCCTGTGTCGAGCGTTCGGCGTGTCGCAGGTGTGTGCAGCAGACCCATCAAGAACTCAAGGATGAGTTTGTGATGAAGAGCCCGAGCCTTGGTGTCAAGCCTCAAGTGATTTCGAAGCTCGCCAAAAAGGGTACCCCTCAAGATATTGAAGATAGTTACATTACTTTGTGTAGTGTAACATTTCACTTGGTGTAGGCCCTAGTGAAGGGTAGTTTCGAGACCCTTCGTGGTTGGGGACAGTGTGGCACTGTTCCACATCACTGTACCTCGGCTCTTGGGGTTTGTAGGAGCTGGGAGTCATTCCCAACTCGTAACTCTTCCTATCTTGTGTTCTAAGACTATAGTGGCTGCCATAGTACCGTTCGTTCAAACCGACGCTGTGTCGTCAATTCTTTATCAAATCGTGCAATCCAAATTGCTAATTGTAGACGACGTAAAGACGCTCCAGATCCAATTTGAATCAAGTCATTTGCAGCTGTGAGCAGAACGCTATCAACGTTTGAAGCCGCTGTGCAGAAATCCGTCTGTGCTCTCTATCTTTCGTTTTAGGCACATTCAAGCCTATTGTGACTATAACAAGTGGTATCAGAGGCCCTTGGAGCAGTTTCGACAATGTCTGGACCTGAGGAAAGGGGTGGCAGAGGTGCTGGTGGCAGTGGAGAAGCTCAAGCTCAAGGCCAACCCCGTGATTCAGCCATGGCGCCCATGCAACCAAGTCTTGGCCCACCTAGGGATGAGCCTAGGGTGTTTGGGCTTGACAAGTTCAACGGTGACAACTTTGCTGAATGGTCCTTCAAGATGGAGAACATCTTTGACCACTATGACCTGCTGGAGGTGATGGAAGGAACGGAGAAGCGCCCCGAGAACGACCCGGAGAAGAGCCCGTGGGTGCGGAAGAGCGCACAAGGCTATCTCTTACTTGGGCAAGCGTTGGGGAGCAGTCAGATCCGTCACATCAAGCCATTCCAGCGTGAACCAGAGAAAGGACCAAAGGCATGGGCTGCTCTCAAGGGTGTACATGCTCTCCAACAGCGGCGGTAGCGGTGGTGTTGGAACGGCAAATGGCGGCACTACGAATTGAAGAAGACGAAGCGGTTGAAGAAGGGGTGCAGAAATTCTTCGACTTGTTGACGCGGCTTGAGGGAGCTGATTTGAACTACAGTGAGCTCCAAAAGAAGACCAAGTTGCTGGCCTTACTCCCAGAGTCATGGTCCTCGCTCATCATCAACCTTAATCGCGACTTGCCCCGCCTCTCGCTTGAAGACGTGAAGCGAGCTATCCTTCAAGAGGATTTCCGCCGCCGTGAGTTGGCGAGTGCGGATGGCGCTGGGGCAGCGAGCATCGGCCGTGGATATGGTCGAGGAAGAGGCAGAGGACGAGGGGGAGGAAGGTTTGGTGGCAGCAACTTCGGCGGAGGCCGCAGGAGTGGCGGTTACGGCAGCGACGACAAGAGCTACGGACACGGTCGCGGCCGATTCGACGGCGAGTGTCACTATTGCCACAAGAGCGGACACATGTGGCGCGACTGCTACAAACTCCCTGATGGTTGGACCCCTGCTCAAGGCCAAGAGGGTAGAGGAGCAGGAGGAGGGAGAGGACGAGGCCGTGGAGGCCGTGGCGGTCGCGGTGGCGGAGCTGCAAACATGAAGAGCGGAGACAACGACAAGGACCCGAGCGACGATCGATACCCGGGTCTATTCTACTTCGTGTCGACGCAAGTACCGGCTGGTCCAGAGAAGGATGAAGGCTTTGAGGAGCCAGCAGCTGTGGGGAAGGTGACCCTACACCCCCTGGACTATTGGGTGATTGATAGTGGCGCTACCTATAGCATGACACCTCGCCCGGACTTGCTCACCGAACTCGAGCCGTCACCGGTGAAGCATGTCACATCGGCTTTGGGGCAGCGAGCAGAGGTGAAAGGCATGGGCAAGGCCATGTTCAAGGGTGCTGATGGGAAGATGGTGGGCCTCAAGAACGTGCTTTGGGTGCCCAGCCTTGCTGCAAACCTGATTTCCGTGCGGCGGTTGGCAAAGGCCGGCATGGACACGAACTCGAAGGGAGCCAAGACCTACACCGCAAGGCTTGGCGATCGAATTCTTTGGGACCTTCATGAGGACAGGGATGTCTACAACGAGATGTGGCAGATCCCAGTGGTCCCTATGCCTAAGGAGAGGCAAGTGGCAGCAAGCATCAGCACCAAGGATGGAGCGGTCGGTAGCGACGATGGCGCGAACGGTCGCGCTAAGGAGAATGAGCTCAAGAAGAGCAAACCTGGAGGGACCAGCAAGTTCAGTGAACCTAAGGAGAGTGGTGCAGCAACCAAGGAGCAGCAAAAGGGTGAGGAGAACCCAGAGGCAGCAGCGGAGGAGGACTACGGAGAGAGTATGTGGGGCGCTATTGCGAGCGCGGCATTCTCCAATCCAACTTCGGCTACGGGGGAGTGTGATTGGCTCACCTTGCATCGGCGCATGGGGCATGTGGCCCTGCCCATCTTGCAGCAGCTAGTGAAGAATGAGATGGTTGCTGGCATACGTGTGAAGGGGGAGCCCGATGAGGTGCTTGGCTGCCCGACGTGCATTCAAGCCAAGTTCACCCGGTTTCCGTTCCCTAGTTCGGAGGCAACGGCAAAGGCACCGCTTGATGAGGTGGTGATGGACGTGGTGGGCCCCCTGAAGCTTGGAGCTGCTGGAGCTGAGTATTTTCTCACCATTGTCGACGTCTACACCCGCATGACTTGGGTGTACGTGCTGGCCAAGAAGAGCGACGTGGCTGAAACGTTGAAGACGGATTGGTTCCCGATGGTGGAGCGGCAACAAGACCGTCTAGTCAAGTCAATCCGCACCGATCGAGGGGGAGAGTTCCTGAGCAAGGAGTTTGGGTTGTGGCTGAAGAAGAATGGTATTCGGCACTCCCTCACCATGCCATACTCCCCTGCAATGAACGGCATCGCCGAGCGAGCGAACCGCACAATCACGGAGGTGGCACGCGGGTTGCTCATTGAAGCCGGGCTACCCGACTATTTCTGGCCTGATGCGGTGCGGAGCGCGTGTGTGGCCAAGAACAGAGCCTTGACTCATGTGGGAGCAGACAAATGGGTGCCCTATGTGGAGTGGCTAGGAAGGAAGCCAAAGGTGGATATGCTTCGGGTGTTCGGGTGCATGTGCATGGCGCTCGTGCCTAAGCATCTTCGGCACAACAAGCTTGGTGCCAAGGCGGTGTGGGCCGTGCACTTGGGCATGGCTCAAAACAGCAAGGGATGGCTTCTTTGGGACCCATTCACCAAGAATTTCTTGGTGAGCAGGGACTGCAAGTTCATGGAGAACTTCATGTACAAGGATTGGAAGGCGGAGAATGAGGCGAAGATAGGCGTGCGGTTTGGGGAGGTGAAGAGTTCCGGTTTGGAGCATGTGGAGCTGCCTTTGGAGCTGAGCAGCGGCAGCACAACCACAAGGCAATCCTCCCTTGTGAATGGGGGAGAGGAGGCCAATGATGCAGAGGAAGAAGAGGAGGAGGTGCAGCAAGTGAGCGAGCGTGCACCGTCACTCCCTTCCCGTACTACGAGTGCTCCACGGATTCGAGCCACACCGCAGCAACGCCAAGGCCTTCAAGTCCCTGCAGCTGAGGAGGAAGGAAGGGGGAAGAGGAGAGTTCAACCCCCTAATAGGCTGACCTATGATGCGCCGGGAAAGCAGGGCAAGACAGCCCTGGCCGGAGCGGCAATGATGGTCGGAGACGACGAGGAGAGTGACTACGAGGAGTGTGCCTTCGCGTTCTTCTCTCCGGTGGAGATGCCGGGAGAACCAGCAACTCTCAAGGAGGCTTTGGAGAGTAGTGATGCTGAGGAGTGGAAGAAGGCCATGGAGAGTGAGCTGAAGAGCATCGAGGAGAATGACACGTTTGAATTGGTGGAGCTACCGGAGGGGCGTACGGCGATAACGTCCAAGTGGCTCTTCAAAATCAAGTCGGATGCCGACGGCAAGATCGAGCGCTACAAGTCTAGGCTTGTAGCCAAGGGGTACCAGCAGAAGGAGAAGGTGGACTTCAAGGAGCTGTTTGCCCCTGTGGTGAAGCCGACGACGCTGCGAACCCTATTCGCGGGAGCCGCCATCAAAGGATGGGTAGTAAAGCAAATGGACATCGTAACGGCATTCCTTAACGGCATCCTTGAGGAGGAGATTTTTATGGCGCAGCCAGAGGGGTTTGATGATGGTAGTGGCAGAGTGTGGAAGCTGAAGAAGGCCCTCTATGGGCTGAAGCAGGCCCCTAGGCAATGGTACATGAAGCTGCGCGAAGTGTTGGAGGGGATCGGCTTCACTCCCTCAACGGCCGATCACTCCTTGTTCATGCTTGGCGAGGGGGAGCAGAGGAGTTTCATGGTGGTTTATGTAGATGACATCCTCATTTTCTCACCCTCTTCTGACCTTGTGAAGGAGGTGATGCTGAAGCTTCAAGACAAGTTCAAGTGCAAGGCCCTTGGTGACGTGAGCTTCTACCTTGGGCTCCACATCGAACGAGATGTGGAGAAGCGGTGCATGCGGGTGCATCAACGAAAGTACCTGGAGGCATTGGCTGCCAACTTTGGGCAGAGTGAAGGCCATGTGGCTACACCCTTTCCCTCTGGGTTCAAGTGTGTGAAGGGACCAGAGGATGAGAGCGTTGGTGAAGAGGAGAGGCGCCGATTTCACTCGTTGGTGGGCAGCCTCATGTATGTGGCGGTAAACACCCGACCGGACGTCGCGTTTGCTACCGGGCAGCTGGCTAGGGTTGTGCAATGCCCTAATGAGGAGCAGGTAGCAGCTGGAATGAGGGTGGCCAAGTATCTTGGCCAAACACCGACCGTTGGGCTGCAATACTCGGCGGCGGCATAAAGGCGCCAAAAGGGCGCGGATGGTGTTGAACCCGGGCGTTTGTTCCTCACCGCCTACTCGGATGCTTCATATGCATCAAAACCAGAGGACATGACAAGTGTGGGAGGCTTCATATGCTGTGTTGGTGGAGGCCCAACTGCTTGGGAGAGCAAGAAGCAGGTTGACCAAGCTTTGAGCTCGGTGGAGTCCGAGTACATGGCACTCTTCCGTGCCGTACGGGAGATTGTGTGGCAGCGGCGTTTGTTGGCTGAATTGGGGGAGGAGCAGCAAGGACCTACCCCACTGTACTGTGACAGCCAGGGTGCCATTGCTCTTGCTAAGAACCCTGTGTTGCATGGACTCACGAAGCACATGAGAGTGAAGTGGCATTGGACGAGGAGCATGGTAACCGCGGGTGAAGTTGAGTTGCGCTACGTGAAGACCACGGGGCAGCCGGCTGACATGATGACCAAGAGGCTGGTGGAGCAGCAGCATTGGAAGTGTTGCAAGCTGGCTGGGATGGCTCTGAACTGAGAGAGCAACATATCCTAAGGCCAACAATCCGAGGGGGAGTTTGTTGGTGCAACCCTACGGTTTGCACTCGGCTTGTTGTCCGTGTGCGTGAATGTGTGTGTGTATGGAATGGTATGAGGGCATGGGATAATATATATTTCATGCTTATAATTGTGTGTGAATGTTGAGTCATGATGTCGAGTGTGTGTGTCGAGTCAATAGCGAGTTATCGCTAGACGCGTGTTACGCGGTCGTTTGTGTCTCGCGCGCGGTTTCTATTTTGTCGTGCGCGGTTTCTATTTTGTCCTGTGTCGAACGTTCGGCGTGTCGCAGGTGTGTGCAGCAGACCCATCAAGAACTCAAGGATGAGTTTGTGATGAAGAGCCCGAGCCTTGGTGTCAAGCCTCAAGTGATTTCGAAGCTCGCCAAAAAGGGTACACCTCAAGATATTGAAGATAGTTACATTACTTTGTGTAGTGTAACATTTCACTTGGTGTAGGCCCTAGTGAAGGGTAGTTTCGAGACCCTTCGTGGTTGGGGACAGTGTGGCACTGTTCCACATCACTGTACCTCGGCTCTTGGGGTTTGTAGGAGCTGGGAGTCATTCCCAACTCGTAACTCTTCCTATCTTGTGTTCTAAGACTATAGTGGCTGCCATAGTACCGTTCGTACAAACCGACGCTGTGTCGTCAATTCTTTATCAAATCGTGCAATCTAAATTGCGAATTGTAGACGACGTAAAGACGCTCCAGATCCAATTTGAATCAAGTCATTTGCAGCTGTGAGCAGAACGCTATCAACGTTTGAAGCCGCTGTGCAGAAATCCGTCTGTGCTCTCTATCTTTCGTTTTAGGCACATTCAAGCCTATTGTGACTATAACAGTACAGAGCCCTAGCACTCTTGTACTGACTAAAGTGCGCGCGCTCAGTAGACGGCAGGTGATTACGCACAGCAAGACGAGCAGCAGCATCTCGCGTGAGCCACTGCGAGCGAACAGTACTGTCAGCATCAGCAGCAGGGGCAGTAGAGGCGCCAGACGTGAGATCGAACAGTGAGAGACCATCCTTGCTATCGCACTGTAGGAAAAGCTGAAGATCATCTAGCCAGACCTCAAAGTCAACAGCTCGACCCTCAGCATCAAAGGTAAGAACATTGAGACTAGCCATGACAGGAGAAGCAGCAGGCTAGCAGCAGCAGCAGTGCAACTCGGCTAAGGAGGCTAGGCAGGGCGGTGCGGCTCGGCAGCGCGGCGCTCTTACCAGGGGCGAGGCCGGGGCAGGGCCGGGGTAGGGCCGTGGCAGGGCCGGGGTAGGGCCGGGGCCGGGCCGCAAAAGATCCGGGGCCGGGTTGGGGCAGGGCCGCGACAGTTCAGGAGCAGGGCAGGGGCAGGGCCGGGGCAGGGCCGGGGCAGAGCCGGGGCAGGGCCGGGGCAGGGTCGGAGCAGGGCCGGGGCAGGGCCGGGGCAGAGCCGGGGCAGGGCCGGGGCAGGGTCGGAGCAGGGCCGGGGCAGGGCCGGGGCAGGGTCGGAGCAGCGCCGGGGCAGGGCCGGGGCAGGGCCGGGGCGAGGCCGCGACAGGTCCGGGGTAGGGCTGGGGCCGGGTCGCGGCAGTGCAGGAGCAGGGCTGGGGCAGGGCCAAGACAGGGCCGAGGCAGGGCTGCAACAGGGCCGGAGAAGGGCCGGGGCAGGGCTGCGACAGGGCTGCAGCAGGGCCGCGACAGGTTGGGGTAGGGCCTTACGGGGCCTTACGGGGCCGTAAACGGGGCCTTTCGGGGCTTAACGGGGTCTTACGGGGCCTTAAGCGGGGCCGTAAACGGGGCCTTACGGGGCCTAACGTGGCCTTACGGGGCCTTACGGGGCCTGACGGGGCCGCTAACGGGCCTCGAAGGGCAGGCGCGACGCGCGCGTCAGGCAGGTAAGAAAAATTTCAGTGGTGGGCCCTTTTTAAAAAAAAACTCGAAACTAGCTCTATACCATGTGAGAGAATTGACGAAAGAATGATTGAACTAGGAATGAGGTGGATACAAATAGACAACACATAAGTGTTGTACCCTCTAGGAACTACCCCACTACAGCCTAAATAGACTATAGCAGATATAAGTTTGACACACCCCCCCACACTGGGAGGCCCAAGAATGAGCACAGCGGCAACGGCCTACATGTGCATACACCGGGATTCGAACCCGAGACCACTCTGACACCATGTCAGAATCCCAGTCACTAGACCATTGGGATAGAAGGGTTTATTAAGTAGCGGGTGAGTGCGCCCATAACCCCCCAGGACAACGCGCCTGTAATCCCCCTAGGATCAATCGGGCATCCACAGTGCAGATCCACTGACACCCCCCCACACTGGGAGGCCCAGGACTGAGCACAGCGGCAACGGCCTACATGTGCATACACCGGGATTCGAACCCGAGACCGCTCTGATACCATGTCAGAATCCCAGCCACTAGACCATTGGGATAAAAGGGCTTGTTAAGTAGCGGGTCAGAGTGCGCCCATAACCCCCCAGGCGAACGCGTCTGTAACCCCCCTAGGATCAATCGGGCATCCACAGTGCAGATCTACTGACAAAAGCTATGCTCTATGTTGAAGGATTGGAAACTCTCTGGAATTTGTTGTCGAATGCACTGTGTACAAAGTGATTCACGTTTTCCAGTATGAAGCATGCAATACAAAGCAAACAGATTTATAGCATGCAACAAACATCGAGTCGCACAAGTAACCTCGAACCGCGGTACACTCGAATGTTCGAGTAACATTTCGAAGGGGTGAAATTCGACTCTCGAATTTCACCGAATCGAATTCTTCCTGAGTCTCGATTCTTCTTGTGCTGCCATGTGGCACCGAAATGCAAGTCTCTCGAAGTCAACCTGCACCTTCTCGAGACCTGCAGTGAAGCCAAAACTTCTTGGAACACTTGAGAAGCACCGTTCGGTGGTTGGGGGCAAAACCTTGCCTCACTCAACCTCCAACAACTGCCAGGAACAAAGTCACGCCCAACTGTGAAATAAGACACTCACATGATACAAAAGCCCTTCCAAACACCGAACAAACGCACACACACAGGACCACCACCATACGGATCAGGACGGTGCCCACACGCTCTTACAGCAACATGGCAGTAGCATACAGCAAAATTTGCGCCCACACTCAAACGTCAGGTGAGACCGCTCTTGTAGAAATTGCCGGAGTTACTCGGCAAAGTCGTCCAGGATATCTGCTGCCGAGAGGGGCCTCTCTCGGTTGGAAAGAGAGTCCTCTGGTGCATCAGCCGCTACACCGCTGTTGAGGGGGGGGTTGTTCAGGTTGAAGGTTCCGCGACTAGCGCGATCCAGCCGTGCCACGACCTCTGTGTTGTTGATGCCGCAGATATCCGCAAGCTCGCTTGGCATGATGCGGGTCGCACGAGCATACCCAATAAGAATCTCGGTCGCGCGCCTTGCGACGCGCCGACGCTCGTGGAGCCTCTCTGCTTCAGCTGGAGGACTTGACGAGCGAAATACGCTGGCGCTTCTGGGTGCGAGCCATGTTGCTTACGAAAGTGAGTGGATTGAGACTCGGAAGACTGGAAAGTGAGATTGAATGGATTGAGAGTTGCAAAACGGCGCCTGATTTAGCCTCGGTCAACTCTGACTTTGAAGACTTCCATGCCCGCCACGTTGCAAGAGAGGGGGGTACGATTCATTCGACGTGGCACTTGAAGCAGATTACGAAACAGCTGACGTGGGCCTGGAAATCGCACAGGTTTTGCCTCTCTGATTTCTCCAGAACATTCAATTTTCGCACACATGATACACGTCGCACATGTGATCTGACCAGCGATTTTGATTGGTTGTTTCCCAGATCCGCTCTACAGTGACTCGGATCAGGCCCCTTTCTGTACACTGTGGGCCGTCCACAAGGGGACTGTACAAGAGGGGCTACACCTAAGAATTATAGGGAAATTCTACTTCTGGCGGAAAATGGACTCCGTTAGCGAGGGCCTCTAAACCGGAACATCTGTACGTACACACCTCCCCCTCTCGATTTTGGCAAGACATACACCCTCTTTCGAGCTTGTAGAGCATCTGGTTGCAGAACATACACGGGTTGTAGAACGTCACCACGTTCAGAACGGTCTTGTCAACTGTACAAGCACAAATCGAAGAATGCGGTTAGGTGAGGTGATGCACGTTACAAAAAGCTTTGTCAGCGTTTTCATTTGGTTAGGTAAGGTATACAGAAATAACGGAAAATTTACGCCCTTGAGCCAGTTTGTCAGGTGGTTCGGCTTTCCCCCCCAGGTTGCTAGGAACGTTTTATGGCATGTGACCGCATGAGTCAAGCACTGTAGCAACGAGTCGCACTAGGTGAAAGGGTTGAGAACGAGGGTGTATTTTGCAGCGAGTGAGAATCGAATCTAGAGATTTCGGTCAGGAAGAAGCTGGTTTGGTTTGGTTTGGTCTGGTTTGATCGGGTGGGTGCATCTGCCCCACGATATTTACCGCGTCAGGGTCTCAATCTTCAGAGCTCTGGTCAGGTCAATCACATCACAAGAGAGGACGACCGCTGAGATATATTCGTCGGCAACGCACTGTGGCTAGTTCTCACTGGGGGCTAGCACAACACAATCTTGAAATTGCGGGACCTTGACTTTCTCAATTTCGAAGTGACACTACAAATGTTCTCGATTAGAGTCCCCGTGAAAAACACGCGCGCTGCGGGCCTTTGTGGAAAACTCACAAACCCCGGGCAAAAGGGAACTTATAGTCCCATATGAGGAAAATTGCATGAAGAGCGATTTTCATTCGTGACTATTCGTGTTTTTCTGTCACATACGTACATTCGGACTACGCTGTCTTCAACTTTTCGTCGCACGGTTCGCCGCGTTGATCAGTGTTGCAGGACAAACAGGCAGAAAAATACAAAATAAATTATGTTTAAGGCCGAAATGAAAGACAACATTTTTTGTTTTACACTGTAATCGAGATTAATAAGATGGCATCGTCGAAGCTCGCGGGGAACCGCGCAACAGGATTTAGACGCAAGAGAGGTCAAGATAAACAGACAAACACAACTGCAAAAAGTAAATAGTGAATAAAACTTCCTTTTGTTTTATTTTCCCTTAATGTTCTGACAGGTTCGATTTGCGTCCTCTGATTGGCTGCAGAACTGATTCGCGCAATGATTCAGTTGTCAGATTTATATGACAGAGCTACTGTAGGCTATAGTGGGGTAGCACATATGGGGTACAGTTTTCTAGGGTTTGTATTTGTACCCAACTTTCCCTTAGTCATTCCCCATTCCTGTTTTCTTAATTCACATGGTATAGAGCGGGTTCCTACATGGGACCGTTCCTTCCTAAGGGCCCACCATAACGAAATTTTTTTTTAGCTGCCCGACGCGCATTGCGCCCCTGCCCTAATTTTTTTTTTAGCGGCCCCCCCCCTAGCGGCCCCTACGCGACCCCTACGCGGCCCCTACGCGGCCCCTACCCGGCCCCTACGTCGCCCCTGACGCGGCCCCTACGCGGCCTCTGACGCGGCCCCAA
This sequence comes from Closterium sp. Naga37s-1, assembly GCA_947471745.1. NCBI lineage: Eukaryota > Viridiplantae > Streptophyta > Zygnematophyceae > Desmidiales > Closteriaceae > Closterium > Closterium sp. Naga37s-1. The sequence continues at coordinate 1,620,826 of CANJKZ010000860.1, forward strand.
CGCGGCCCCTGACGTGGCCCCTACGTGGCCCCTGACGCGGCCCCAACGCGGCCCCTGACGCGGCCCCAACGCGGCCCCTGACGCGGCCCCTACGCAGCCCCTGACGCGGCCCCTACCGCGGCCCCTGACGCGGCCCCTACGCGGCCCCTACGCTGCACGTGAGGCGGCCCCTGACGCGGCCCCTGACGCGGCCCCTCCGCCGCCACTACCGCGGCCCCTACGCCGCCCCTGACGCCGCCCCTGACGCGGCCCCTGCCGCGGCCCCTGACGAGGCCCCTGACGCGGCCCCTGACGCGGCCCCTGCCGCGGCCCCTGACGAGGCCCCTGACGCGGCCCCTGACGCGGCCCCTACGCCGCCCCTGACGCGGCCCCTGCCGCGGCCCCTGCCGCGGCCCCTGACGCGGCCCCTGACGCGGCCCCTGCCGCGGCCCCTGCCGCGGCCCCTGACGCGGCCCCTGGCGCGGCCCCTTCGCCGCCCCTGCCGCGGCCCCTACACCGCCCCTGACGCGGCCCTCTCCTGCACCTGACGCGGCCCCTAGCGGCCGGCCGCTGCCGTCCCTGAGGCAGCAGCCGCCGCTGTCTCTGCAGCAGCAGTCGCAGCCGAACGGCCGAGCCGCCGAGCCGCCGAGCCGCCCAGCAGCCGAGCCGCCCAGCCGCCGAACCGCCCAGCAGCCGAGCCGCCCAGCAGCCGAGCCACCGAGCCGCCCAGCAGCCGAGCCGCCGAGCCGCCCAGCAACCGAGCCGCCGAGCCGCCGAGCCGCCCAGCAGCCGAGCCGCCGAGCCACCCTGCAGCCGAGCCACCCGAGCCGCCCTGTCCGGTAAGAGCAGCGCCCCTTTCACAGCACTGCCCTCACCCTACTGTTTGCGCTGCTAGTCTACTACTGTCATGGCTACCCGTAGTGTCCTCGCTTTTGACGCTGAGGGTCGGGCCATTGACTTTGATGTCTGGATAGATGACCTGCAGCTTTTCTTACAGTGCGACAGGGCAGACGGCCTCTCCCTCTTTGACCTCACTTCTGGTGCCTCTCCTGCCCCCGCTGCTGATGCTGACGCCACTGTTCGCTCACAGTGGGCCACGCGCGATGCTGCTGCACGTCTTGCTGTGCGTCGCCACCTGCCTACCTCTGAGCGTGTGCACTTTAGCCAGAACAAGAGTGCTCAGACCTTGTACGACGCTGTAGTTGCGCGCTACTCCTCCCCTGCCACTGCTGCACTGAGCCGCCTCATGCTACCGTACCTCTTCCCTGACCTTGCTGCCTTTCCCACAGTCGCTGACCTCATAACGCACCTCCGCACTAGTGACACTCGCTACCGCGCTGCGCTTCCTGCTGAGTTCTGCGCCAAGAACCCCCCCCCCATGTACATCACCCTCTACTACATAGTCACCCGGCTCCCTGACTCCCTTCGCGTAGTCAGGGACCACTTCCTCTCAGTTTGCCCCACCACTCTCACCGTTGACCTCCTCGAGAAGTCCCTCCTAGCAGCAGAGAAGAGCATAGTCGCTGTAGGAGCCTCTCGTGGTGACCCTCGCACCCCCATCTTTGAGGGGTGTTCCCCCTCCCCCCTTTTGCCCTCTGTTGCCTCTGCTGCTGCGGCCGACCTCGTTGGGCTTGAGTCGGTCGGTGCGGCGTCTACCCCTAGCGGGAGACGTCGCCCTGGCAAGGGCAAGGGGGGCAGGGGCACTGGAGGAGCTAGCGGGGGCGGTGGAGGCGGAGGTGGAGGCGGTGGAGGGGGTGGGGGTGGCGGTGGGGGTGGTGGCGAGGGTGGAGGTGTCGGTGGCGGCAGTGGAGGTGGAGGCGGAGGCGGCGGTGGCGGTGGGAGCGGAGGTGGCGGCGGTGGAGGAGGAGGCGGCGGAGGAGGTGGAGCTGGTCGGGGTGGCGCTGCGCAGAGGGTCGGCTCCGGTGGTGGTCAGCGCCAGCAGCAGCAGCAGCAGCAGCAGCGCACTCGTGACATCCCCTCCCCTCAGCAGCTCCGTGAGTGGTACACTGCACGCCAGAGGGGTTGGGGTACTGGTCCGTGCACCTACGTCCTCCGCACCGGCGACCGCGCGGGTGACCAGTGCGGGGGTGCGCACTCCACCCAGCGCTGCTTTGGCCGCCTGACGGACGCTTGGCGTCACCAGTTCCCTGAGGCCACTGAGATCCCCCGCTGGGGTGAGCTGTCTAGGGCGGGTGTAGCTGTCTTTGACCTTGACTTTGATGCTATTCTTGCTGCCATGTATACTGTGACTATTAGTGATGAGGGTGACTGTTACCGGTGTTTTCCGCCCGACCCGGGCATTGAGACTGCTGCTCTAGGTACTGGTGAGGCTGCTGCTCTAGGTGCTAGCGAGGCTGCTGCTCTAGGTGCGTCTGCTCCCTCAGGTGCTGGTGAGTCTGCTCTCTCAGGTACTGCGTCGGCTTCGGCCTCCCACACCTTCACCCTTGACTCGGGGGCTTCTCGCTCCTTCTTTCAAGACCGCACCACACTCACGCCGCTTGGCCGGCCAGTTGCAGTCTCTCTGGCAGACCCCTCTGGGGGTCCTGTCCTTGCTCACTTCTCCACTGTCCTCCCGTGTCCGGCGGCCCCCTCTGGCACCCTGTCTGGTCTTTACCTCCCCTCGTTCTCTACGAACTTGGTGAGTGGTGCTGACCTACAGGATGCGGGGGTTCACCAGTTCACTCCTGCGAGTCAGCGGGTGACCCACTGCACGGACGCTCGGACAGGCCGACACCTGGCCACGTTCACACGTCGGCCGAGGTCGAGCCTGTACACACTGACCACTGCGTCTCCTCCGGTCACTGTGTCTGGTCAGGTAGCTGCGTCAGGTCAGGTGTTTGCTGAGCGTCCAGGTCTGGTCCTGAGTCTGCCCCCTGTTCGTGTCGCCTCCTGTCTCACGACACTCTCCTCTGGCACCACCGCCTTGGTCACCCCTCCCTGCTTCGTCTCCGAGGCATGGCCTCCCGTGTCCTTGTCTCTGGTCTTCCCCGGTCCCTCCCTCCCCTTCCTCCGGGGCCTGGCCCTACCTGCGTCCCCTGTGTCGAGGGGCGGCAGCGGGCTGCCCCTCACTCCTCCCAGTTTCCTCCGACAGAGGCCCCGCTGCAGACGCTTCACATGGACGTGTGGGGCCCGGCCCGCGTCCGTGGACAGGGTCATGAGCGCTACTTCCTGCTGGTGGTTGACGACTACTCGCGTTACACCACAGTCTTCCCCTTGCGCAGCAACGGTGATGTCACTGAGGTGTTGATCGACTGGATCCGCGCAGCTCGTCTCCAGCTCAGGCAGAGCTTCGGCTCGGACTTTCCTGTTCTGCGTCTGCACTCTGACAGAGGTGGAGAGTTCTCCTCTGGCCTTCTGCGAGCCTACTGTCGTGCACGAGGCATCCGCCAGACCTTCACGCTTCCGGACTCTCCACAGCAAAATGGGATTGCTGAGCGCCGCATTGGCATGGCCATGGACGTCGCCCGTACGTCCATGATGCATGCGGCTGCCCCCCATTTTCTGTGGCTGTTTGCTGTTCGGTACGCGGCGCATCAGATCAACCTTCACCCCAGGGTCTCCATGCCGGAGACCTCCCCAGCCTTGCTGTGGACGGGGAAGGTTGGCGATGCGTCTGCGTTCCGTGTCTGGGGATCTCGGGCGTTTGTCCGCGACTTGTCTGCGGACAAGCTGTCCCCTCGTGCTGCTCCTTGCGTCTTCCTTGGCTTCCCCCCTGACGCGCCAGGGTGGCAGTTCTACCACCCCACCTCTCGCCGTGTTCTGTCCTCCCAGGACGTCACGTTTGACGAGTCGGTCCCCTACTACCGCCTCTTCCCCTACCGCACTCCGTCCCTCCCCCTGCCACCGCTCTTCCTTGTACCAGGTCCCCCCCCGGTAGACCCCCTCCCCCCTCAGGGTCCTGCCCCTTCAGGTGTGTCCCAGGTAGACGCAGTCGAGCCTGTCGAGGTTACTGGTGACTCTGGTGCTGCTGAGGGTGCTGAGCCTGGGGGTGCTGACTCTGGGGGTGCTGAGCGTGTGGGTGCTACGCCTGGGGGTGCTGAGCCGGAGGGTGCTACTACTGGGGGTCCTGAGCCTGGGGGTGCTGAGCCTGGGGGTGCTACTACTGGGGGTGCTGAGCCTGGGGGTGCGGAGCCTGAGGGAGCTGGGCCTGCTCGTGTGGCGTCTGGCGGTGCTGAGCCTGGAGGTTCTCCGGGTGCTTCGTCTCGGCGGGAGCCACTCTCTCTGCAGGAGCTGCGCGAGTGGTTTGCCCGGCGCTGGAGGCGTACTGCTGGAGCTGGAGGTTCTTCGGCTGCTGAGGGTGCTGGTGCCGTGGGTCCCGGAGGTGCTCGTACTGGGAGTACTGGAGCTGCTGGACCTGCGGGTACAACTGGAGCTGGAGCTGCTGAGGGTGTTGGCGCTGAGGCTACTGCTGTCGGTCCTGGAGGCGGTCCTGCTGGGGGTACTACTGGTGCGGCTGGAGGTCCTGGAGCTGGAGGTGCTGCTGGCGCTGGTGCTGCCGCTGGGGGTACTGGTGCTGTCCCTGCTGTGTCTGGAGTCGCCGCGCGGCCTCGGCCGTACTTCGTTCCGCTCCTTCAGCAGGTTCTTGGTCTCCCGCCTTCTACTGGTCCTCCTCCTCCCTTAGAGTGTCCACAGCCTGTCCCGTCACAGTTCCAGTTACAGCCGGCCTCCCCACTGCCCGCTCCCTCTCCCTACACTGGTCCTACTGGAGGTCTTGCTGAGCGTCGTGAGCCTGCGTCCCGCCCTGCGTCGCCTGTCCGTGCTGCTCGCACTAGTGGTCGTGGTTCGCGTCAGCGTCCTCCTCCTGTCCCTGGCACGCACCGGATGTCTCTGCGTCCGTCCACTGCTCCTCTGCGTGCCCCTTTGCCTTCTCCTCCTGAGTCCTCTCTTCCTGCTCTTCCTGCTCTTCCGGAGTCGGACTCTCTTCGTGCTGCCAGTCCTACTGTCACACGTCTCCTTGCTACTGTTGTCACTGACCCTTCCTTTGAGTCCACTGCTGCGTCTGCCCTAGTTACTGAGCTCGTCGACTTTGCTGCTCGCTGTCGTCTAGACTACGCTGCTAGTCTTGTTGCTGAGTCTGTCTGTCCTCCGTCCGTCGGGGGTGAGTGTGCCCTTGGCACGGACGTCCTTGAGGACAGGCAGGAGGAGTTCCAGTGTTTGGCTGCTGCTTCACCTCATTTCGTGTCCGTACTGCTTACCCCTGAGGGAGACCCGGATGCACTTGACATCCCGACTCCGCGCTCTTACGCGGAGGCGATAGAGGGTCCCTACTCCTCTCAGTGGCAGGCAGCTATGGACGCAGAGATGGCTTTCTGGAAGTCCACAGGCACCTACGTCGACGAGGTTCCCCCGCCTGGGGCGAACATCGTCAGTGGCATGTGGATTTTCAGGGTGAAGCGGCCGCCGGGTTCTCCGCCTGTCTTCAAGGCGCGTTACGTGGCTCGTGGCTTGAGTCAGCGGCAAGGAGTTGACTACTTTCAGACCTTCTCTCCCACCCCGAAGATGACCACTCTTCGGGTACTGCTGCACGTAGCTGCTCACCGCGACTACGAGCTGCACTCTCTTGACTTCAGCACTGCTTTCTTGCAGGGTAGCCTGCACGAGGAGATCTGGCTGCGTCGCCCACCTGGCTTCACTGGGTCTTTTCCTCCTGGCACCCAGTGGAGCCTCCGGCGGCCAGTCTACGGTCTCCGCCAGGCACCGCATGAGTGGCACGACACACTGAGGACTACACTTGCGGCTCTTGGGTTTGCTCCCTCTACTGCCGACCCGTCGCTGTTTCTGCGCACCGACACTTCTTTGCCGCCGTTCTACATCCTCGTGTACGTCGACGACTTGGTCTTTGCCACAGCTGACACTGCTGGACTCGCCCACGTGAAGTCCGAGCTGCAGAAGAGACACACGTGCACAGACCTGGGTGAACTGCGCAGCTACCTTGGCTTGCAGATCACCCGGGACAGAGCACGCCGCACCATTACCCTGACTCAGTCACACATGGTGCAGCAGGTCCTTCAGCGCTTCGGCTTCACGTACTCCTCGCCTCAGGCCACTCCTCTGCCTACTCGCCACTCGCTCTCAGCTCTGCCTTCGGATGAGTCCGTAGAGTCGAGTGGCCCGTACCCAGAGCTTGTTGGCTGCCTCATGTACCTGATGACCTGCACACGACCTGACCTTGCATACCCTCTTAGCATTCTCGCACGCTATGTTGCTCCTGGGAGACACAGACCGGAGCACATGGCTGCAGCGAAGAGGGTGTTGCGCTACTTGTGCAGTACGTCGGGCATGGGGCTTGTGCTTGGAGGGCAGAGTCCAGTGGTCCTCACTGGGCACGCAGACGCTTCTTGGGCTGACGACCAGGCTACGCAGCGGTCGTCACAGGGTTACACCTTCAGCCTTGGTTCCGGTTCTGTTTCGTGGCGGGTTACCCGCTCGTCTTCTGTTCTCGGCTCCAGTTGTGAGGCTGAGATCTACGCTGGGGCCATGGCTGCACAGGAGCTTCGCTGGCTCACCTACCTGCTGACTGACCTCGGAGAGCCGCCTCGTTCTCCTCCAGTGCTGTACGTAGACAACAAGGCCATGCTGGCCTTGTGTCGAGAGCAGAGACTGGAGCACAGAACGAAGCACATTGCTCTCCGCTACTTCCTTGCTCGTGAGCTACAGCAGCGTGGTCAGCTGCGACTTGCGTACGTGGCCTCTCAGGCCAACACTGCTGATATCTTCACCAAGGCACTTGCGCCTTGTGATCATCAGCGTTTCTGTACTCAGCTGGGCCTTGTGCCTACCTTGCCTCACTTGCTCACCCCTTGACCTTGTTTGTACTGTTGCATATATATATACACGTGCTCTTGCTTGTCTAGCCTTATATATATATGTAATCCTGCATGTGAACTGGCCTTGTGGCCTTGAACTTGTGCTCGGAATGTGTGGTGACTTTGTGATCCACCCTGAGCTTGCTTTGCTTTGCTTGACTGGTCTTGTGACCCCTTGTTCTCCCCCACTTTGCCTATGGGGGTGTGTCAGATTTATATGACAGAGCTACTGTAGGCTATAGTGGGGTAGCACATATGGGGTACAGTTTTCTAGGGTTTGTATTTGTACCCAACTTTCCCTTAGTCATTCCCCATTCCTGTTTTCTTAATTCACATCAGTCAAGATGCAAGATTTCCCGCCAAAAATGGGACTGTAGAGGAGGGGATACACCTAGGGCTTATGTGAAAAATCTACTCGTTGAGGAAATGGGACTCTTTTAGGAAGGGCCTCTAAGCCAGAACATTTGTACCCTATCCTCATCTGGGGCTCTCGATTCGTTTTGGGAGACCCTGACGGAGGCGAGGTTCACGCTGCCTCTGCAGTGTGGCGGTCACAAATGTCGGAACAGAACTTGCCGTGTAAACTGTACATACTTGATGCCCCAACCTTATCTCTGCTCGAAGGCTATCCCATCTCGGAAACTGTCGCCGGAATCTACTGTGTGGGATGTTCTGATTCAGTACAGAATTCGCATATGGTGCGCAAACAGTACAGTAGCCAGCAACTGTTTATATTTCGTTTTACTGTACGCGTTTGGGTCTCCAATACTCCCCTTGTGAAGAGGGTCTATAAGCGATTCTGTCATTTCGCGCACTTCGCCAGGGTCATTGCGGGCGTTTAAGTGGAACGTGTAACACCCCGTTTAAGTTAAACCACATCATTGAAGGGTGGCTATTGTTGTTTGTTATGTATTGCGCTTTTTATCACATTAGTTACCCATTTCTATAGCACCCGATTACATGAGCACTCACAAACAGGCACGAACAAGCAACACGCTCAGTTCAGCCAATCGCAGCCTTTCAGCTGCGCACTCAAAACTACACACTGTTGGAGGTTGCATGAGGCAAAATTTGCCCCCAACCACCGAATATGTTGCTTCCGATTGACTTCACTGCAGGTTTCGTTGAGTTGTAGGTTGACTTCGGAAGACCTGCAGATCGGTGCCACATGGCAGCACCTGTAACATTTGAGGACTAAAGGAACATTCGAATGTGTGAAATTCGGTTGCCGAATTTCACCACATCGAAATGTTACCCACGGAACATTCGCAACACTTCATGTAGCAACTCGATGTTACTTGTGCGATTCGACGAATTGAGTAGCTATAAATGTGTGCACTTTGTATGCACGTTTCAGACTGAAATCGAGAATCACTTTGTATGTGATACTTTCGACTACAAAATCCAGAGAGCTCCTGTCCTTGATTCCAAGAGCACTACCTAGCACATAAATGCGCATATCTCGCTCGATACTTAAGCGATCTAGGTGATCTACGGCTTGTTGGAAAGCTAACAGAGTGCTCTATTGTTTATTTCATATCCCATTTCCTGCAAACTAGAGGATAGTCCTCTAAAACAGTGGTATCAGAGCTGGTCGGAGGAGTTTACGCACGCAACAAGAAGCTAGCATGCCGACGTCAAGCGAGGCCTCCTGCACTTCCTTGGATGGTGTCGTTGTAAATTCCGGCGAACCCTGGGCAACCGCGACGATGTTCGACACGTCGGCGGTTCCGATTTTCACAGGACAAAACTACTCCGCGTGGAAGTTTAAGTTCCAAGTGCTCATGATGGAGCGGAGACTTTTGGGTTTCTTCGATGGAATAGAGAAGGAGCCGGACAACGAAAGCGACATCGCGGCATGGAAGAAGAAGGACCAAAAGGCGTTCGCTACGTTGATTTCGCGCATCGGCATCAATCTCGTGAGCTCGGTGCGCATGTGCATCAAGCTCGAAGCGTCGGCGCATGAAGCGTGGAAGCAGCTCGAGACGATGCACGTGAACAAGACTCTCCATGGCAAGATCCTAGCCCGGAATACGTTCTACACGGTGAAGATGCGTGCGGGCGAATCGATGCACGAGTATGCGACTCGTGTGGAGGAACTCGGGGAAACGTTCATGGACCTCGGTGGAACGGTCACGGAGGAGGATTAGATTTTGACCTTGCTATGCGGCCTTCCGGAAGAGTGGTCGACGATGATTACGACACTCGATAGCGTGCAAGACACTTGGACGAAGGAAATGGTGGTCAATCGGCTTCTCCATGAAGAATCGCGTCGCCGACAATTCGCTAATGAGAGCGAGGGTGCCGCCATGTTCTCCGGAGGGAATTCCGGAAAGAAGTCCATGTGGAGCAAAGGTGCGACAAATAATTCGTCCGGTGGAAGCGATCACGGCAAGGGAAACACATCGAATGGCTCGAGCAAGTGTCACTATTGTGGCAAGGCGGGACACTTTTGGCGTGAGTGTCGGAAGCGCCCGAGCGATTGGACTCCATCGAAGGCGCGGAACCACGAGGGCAACGCGCATACGGCATCCGGCGATGCGGATGATTCAAGGGAGTCGATAGTATTATTGGCCGATGACGGGACCAACACACCAAGCGACGCATGGTTCCTCGACACCGGCGCAACACAACACATGATGCACTTGGCATCGTTCCTCACCAACGTTGGTGCACCGGGGGACGTCACGCGCGTCGTCTTCGGAAACGACAAGTCTCTACCGGTGGTTGGAGTTGGGAGTACGCGCCTCATCGTCGATAGTGGACCGGTGGACATCACGAACGTGCTTCATGTCCCGGGGTTGAAGGTGAATCTCCTCTCCGTTTTGCAACTTGCGAAGAAGGGAGTTACCTTCACTATGGACGATGCGAAGATGAACCTCTTTTGGAAGGGGAAGCAATTCGCGCAAGGTGTTCTCGACGGAGAACTCTACCAACTAAAGACGCACCCGAGAGTGGCTTCATCCAACGTGGCGCAAGGTTCCAAAGCGATTCTCAAGGTGTGGCATAATCGGCTTGCGCACGCCAACTACGACTCGGTCAAGGAGTTGGCCAATAAAGGACTTGTGAAGGGATTTGACACGATCGCCGGCGACGACGAGAAGGGCGTATGCGTGACGTGTGTCGAAGGAAAAATGGCTCGCAAGCCATTTGGTAGCCGTACCTAACCCCTCGCTAAGGACCCACTTGCGCTTGTTCACATGGACGTGTGTGGACCGATGCGGCATGCATCAATGGGAGGAGCGCGGTTCCTCTTGGTGATGCTCGACGACGCGACGCGGATGTGTTGGACCCGGCACTTGAAGGCTAAGGGAGATGTGACCAAGGCGATTCAAGAGTGGGCGCTTGAAGTTTGCGACGACGACAAGAAGCGGATCAAGGCTATTCGCACCGACGGTGGCGGCGAATTCGTGAACGCGGAGCTTGAGAAATGGATGAAGAGCAAGGGCATTAAGCACGACGTCACAACACCCTACACACCCCAAAAAAATGGAGCGGCAGAGCGGCTTAATCACACGTTGGTGGAAGCCGTTCATTCACTTCTTCAACACTCCAAGCTTGGGAGCAAGTGGTGGGGTGAGATGAGTTCGTTGGCGGCGTGGATTCGCAACCGTTTGCCGATGAAGGTGCTCCCGGGAACGACTCCGTTCAAAGCATGGACCGGAACGAAGCCGAACCTATCCTGCCTACGCAACTTTGGGTGCCTTTGCTACGACCATGTACCGGATCCCCTTCGCCACAAGTTGCAACCGAAAGCTCGTGCGACAATCTACTTGGGAATTGCGGCGAACGAGCGCGCGTAGCGAGTGTGGGACTTGGGTGAAAGGCGCATCGTCACGTCTCAGGACGTGGTCTTCGATGAAGACAAGTTCTCGACGAAGGAGCAACCAACGCCGCAACTCACCGTCATCCTTCCCGCACGAGAGGAGGATGAAGCGATGGAGGTTCCATCACAAGTGGAAAAGGAAGATAAAAATGGAGGGGGAGAGAACGAGGAGAGCGATGCCGACGTGGTGGAAGTGCCATCAACCGCGGCGACAACTTCTTCAACACCTTCCTCCCTCCCATTGGCGTTGACCCGCGAGCGACGTACACGTCGCCCCAACACGAAGTACACCGACTACGCTACGGTAGCGGTTGGGGAGTTGGACGAGGAGCGTGCGGCATGTTGCTTCGCAACCTTGGGTGATGACCCTCCCACCCATACCGAGGCTTTGGCTTCTCCAGATGCGCCACTATGGAAGCAAGCGATGGAGAAAGAACTAGCCTTGATAAAAGAGAACGACGTGTTCGAGCTCGTCGACCCACCGAAGGGTGCCTACTTGGTGGGGTGCAAATTGGTGCTTAAGAAGAAGTTGGGAGCCGATGGGAGTGTCGAACGCTACAAGGCAAGGCTTGTAGCTCAAGAATACACTCAACGGGAGGGGGAGCACTATAGTGAGACCTTCGCTCCCGTCGCTAAGGCTACTACTCTTCGGGTGTTGCTCGCGCTAGCGGCATCTCTCAACCTCGAAGTGGAGCAATTGGACGTTTGCACTGCCTTCCTCTACGGGCTTCTCATGGAAGAGGTCTACATGCGGCAACCCCCGGGGTACGATGATGGTAGCGGAAGGGTATGGAAGCTCAAGCGTTTGAGCTTGCGTGTTGGAGGTTGCGTGAGGCAAAGTTTGCCCCCAACCACCGAATGTGTTGCTTTCGGTTGACTTCACTGCACGTTTCGTGGAGTTGCAAGTTGACTTTGGAAGACCTGCAGATCGGTGCCACATGGCAGAACCTGGAACATTTGAGGACTAAAGGAACATTTGAATGTGTGAAATTCGGTTGCCGAATTTCACCACATCGAAATGTTACCCACGGAACATTCGCGACACTTCATATAGCAACTCGATGTTACTTGTGCGATTCGACGAATTGAGTAGCTATAAATGTGTGCGCTTTGTATGCATGTTTCATACTGAAATCGAGAATCACTTTGCATGTGATACATTCGACTACAAAATCCAGAGAGCTCCTGTCCTTGATTCCAAGAGCACTACATAGCACATAAACGCGTATATCTCGCTCGATACTTAGGCGATCTAGGTGATCTACAGCTCGTTGGAAAGCTAACAGAGTGCTCTATTGTTTAGTTCAAATCCCAGTTCCTGTCAGCTAGAGGAGATTCCTCTATAACACACACAGGGCTACGGAGTGCACAATTGTGCACAAGATGTGCACATTGGTGCACATAAGAGATTCGTTCTCCTCTAAGGGGCAAACAAACCCCTTCACAGAGTCACCCACTCTACTGCATCAACGTAGCCGTTCATGACGGCACTCACGCCAGAGTCGATCAACTGCTGGCGGGTGGGAGCAGGCGCGTACATTCACGCAGGCAGAACGCGCCCGCGGCGACGGGGGGTGGTAGCCGCTGTGGTGGCGGCAGGTGCCTGCGCAGGAGCAGCTGCAGGGGACGCGGCAGGCTGGGGAGCGGGCGGCAGCGTCGTGTTCAGGTTCATCGCGGGGCTTGCGCGCTCCATGCGGTCGACGATGATGGGGTTCCGAAATTCAAAAAGCACGCAAAGGTTGCGCGGCGTGATGCCTGTGGCCCGTGTGTAGCCAATAAGCATCTCGCTCGCTGCCCGCACATAACGCCGTGCCTCGCGGCTCTCTGGATTGTCGTCGTCGTACACGGTCTGCATGGTGGTCGGCGCCTCCCACGACTCGTCCGAATACCCCGCCGCGGGCTCAAGGGCGAGCGGGTCCTCGCCCGGCTCGGCACACGTTGGCTGGTCGTCGTCGATGGCGACGAAAGCGACGGCCGGCATGGCGCTAGGCCCGAGGCCGAGGCCCGAGGACGGTGAGGATAACCGGGAATGCTTACCGGCGCCGTCATCCAGCCTTTAGCGTTGTGACGCCAGTAGCACAGCTCCTCAGAGTCGTAATCAGGCAGAAAGTCACGCGGCCGCTTAGCCTTGTGGATGACCAACGGACAGAATGCGTGGCTACCGTCCACATTCACGAGCAACCCGACGGCGAGGCGCTCCTTCGCCAACTTGCGCCCCGCCGCGCGCGCAGCTCCGTAGGTCTTGCGAGGTAAGACCGACAAATACAAGGCGGTCTTGTCGAAATTATACACATCGCGCGGACGGACGGAGAGGCACATCAAGAGTTGCAGGAGCTGCTCATGGCATGTACAAACCGCGGCGTGGTCCTCATCGGCGGCCTCCCTGACAGCGCTGCGGCACCGAATGCCGTTGCGCCGCATGGCACGGCGAACCCACCCAACGGAGCAGCGGAAGGTGTCGCAAAGGTCCATGCCGCGGGCGAAGGTTGCAACGTGGTTGCGAATCGTCATCAGGGTGAGGGGAACACCCGCGGGTCCGGCGTTGCGGTTCCGGCGCACCATAGCCTGCTCCAGCTGAGGGTATGCGCCGCCACGCACGCGGACGGTGTTGTCATTGGAAGTGACGGCGGTCCAATGGTCGGCTCCTTTGAGCACGCGGCCAACAATCGAGCGATCGGGACGAATGCCAAAACGGGTAAAGCACCACCGCGCCAGGTCGACCTGGCGCATGCGGGGGTTGCTGACATGCTGGGCACAGATTGCCCTCTTGATATGTACTGGAACCTGCGAGCGGCGAAATAGGCGAGGCATGTTTAGCTGCTTAACTAATGCACCAGTCTGTCTGACTGCCGATTTTGCTTGTCAGTTTATTCCCAACTCAAAGTGCTTGGCTGACTCAATGTCGAGTGGGTTTCTTCGCGGGGCCATAATGTGATGGGGCAACATTCATGCGAGTGAATGTTGCCCACATTTGCGCATGTAACACTCATTCGCGGAGTGAATGTTTCCATAATCGTGTTTGTTACTCGCACAGGTAACAAACACCACAGCGGGTGACGTGTGCATAACTGCACCCTGTGGACATTCTTGGGTTTATATCCAACCTCCGTAATGTACACGTGGCGAAGCTGGGGCGAGGTGTGTGCGTTTGCTGCACAATGAGCCGCATCGACGTGGCGTATAGTCACGGGCGAAATTGTGCACGACGTCAAAACCCCGTCCGCCACTTTTTTCGCGAAGCCTGTCCGTGGCCTAAAAACAGGAATACCCTGGGGCAACAGAAATTGTGCGCGACGTCATAGTCTCTTGTCACTATGCACATGCGTAGTTTTTGTCAAGTGGCCACCCACACACAAGTGGCACATGTGCTTATAAGCAGGGTGCAACTGCCCGAAAAAAAAAAACACGTGGGTAGACTTTCAATTATGGGCAGGGCAATTTCGCGCGCAGGGGTTGAGCATGGTGTGTAATGGAAATTTCAATCAAGAACCATATTCGCACTTTCATACATTTCTTCTTTTCAAAACTTTTATTACGTCATGACGACTCTAAAAATTATAATGATGAACAAGATTACTGAATAGTTGCCAAATACCTACTTCTAGGGGCCCATATCGCAAGCACATAGTTCTAGGGGCGTACAAGCCTAAAAGTGATAAGAGCCAACGATTGGAATCCCGTACATTATCAATAGAGCCAGCGGCAGTGGGAGGTGCGAGGGGCTTGTGGTACAGGTGGTGCTGGAGCACCAGGAGGCATAGGAGGCACAAGTGCAACCCATGATGTGTGCAAAGCGGGAAATTTTCCTTCTTATGTGTGACAGCTATTGGGGACCAAAGATGCTAACTTACCGCCTGAGATACAGTATTCGTTGAAGGAACCATCAACGTTAACACCTTTAGATACAGCCTGGCCAAGTCACTGGGGGAGGGTAGAGAAGGCAGAGACGGTAAAAACACTCTTCGGTCCAGGTGGCATGGTAAAGTCACTAGAGATTAACACCCTCAGATACAACCAGGCCAGGTCATTGGAAGGGGGGAGAAAAGGCGGAGATGCTAAAAAACACCTCCTTGGTCCAAGTGGCACGTGGGCTAGTTGAGGCACAGTATTTGTTGAAAGAGCCTGCGGACGTTAACACCCTCATATACAGACTTGCCAGGTCATTGGAAAAGGGGAGAGAAGGCGGAGACGGTAATACCACCTCATTGGTCCCAGTGGCATGCGGGCTAACTGCGGCAATATTCTTTGAAAGAGCCGGCACATCTTAGGTACAACCTGGCCTAGTTATTTGAAAAAGGGGAAGAAGGTGGAAAGGGAGAGGGAGAGAGGGTGGTGACAGCAGAGATAAGTATTGGTCATTCTTGTTTGAGAAGGCTTGGGTAGTGGAAAAGGTTTGGAAAGACTGATACAGTAGATGCGTACACTTGAA
Source organism: Closterium sp. Naga37s-1 (assembly GCA_947471745.1). Classification (NCBI taxonomy): domain Eukaryota; kingdom Viridiplantae; phylum Streptophyta; class Zygnematophyceae; order Desmidiales; family Closteriaceae; genus Closterium; species Closterium sp. Naga37s-1. The sequence goes on from CANJKZ010000860.1 coordinate 1,635,866, forward strand.
ACAAATGGGCAAGAACGGGAAAGAGTAGCAAGCTCAAATGCTACATCCAAGCTTTTGACGCATCGCAGACCAAGCTTAGCACGAGTGCAAAACCAATCGCATTTGTTAGAATGTTATAGTGCTTACATTTGTGTAGGCTATAGTGGGGTAGCCCATAAGGGGTACAACCCAATTAGGGTTAGTACTTTTACCCAACTTCTGTTCAATGCATTCATTCTCGTTCGTTAGTTTGACATGGTATCAGAGCAGGTCCTTCGCTAGGACCATTTTTTCCTTGGGCCCACCACTGCGCTGCCCCACTAGCCGCCCCTAGCGACCCTCGTGCCGCACCTGCTGCCCAGCGCGCCACCCTCGTGCGGCTTGTCGCCCCTAGCCCGGCCCGTCGCCCCTAGGCCCATCGCCCCTAGGTCGGCCCATCGTCCCTAGCCCGGCCCGTAGGCCCGTCGCCCCTAGCCCGGCCCGTCGCCCCGGCCCTTCGCCCCTAGGCCCGTCGCTCCGGCCCGTCGCCCCTAGGCCCGTCGCCCCTAGGCCGGCCCGTCGCCCCTAGCCCGGCCCATAGGCCCATCGCCCCTAGCACGGCCCGTCGCCCCTAGGCCCGTCGCCCCGGCCCGTCACCCCTAGGCCCGTCGCCCCTAGGCCGGCCCGTCGCCCCTAGCCCGGCCCATAGGCCTGTCGCCCCTAGCACGGCCCGTCGCCCCTAGGCCCGTCGCCCCGGCCCGTCGCCCCTAGGCCCGTCGCCCTTAGGCCGGCCCATCGCCCCTAGCCCGGCCCGTCGCCCCTAGGCCCGTCGCCTCGGCCCGTCGCCCCGGCCCGTCGCCCCTAGGCCCGTCGCCCCTAGGCCGGCCCGTCGCCCCTAGCCCGGCCCGTAGGCCCGTCGCCCCTAGCCCGGCCCGTCGCCCCTAGGCCCGTCGCCCCTAGGTCGGCCCGTCGCCCCTAGCCCGGCCCATCGCCCCTATGCCCCTAGCCCCGGCCCGTCGCCCCTAGGCCCGTCGCCCCGGCCCGTCACCCCTAGGCCCGTCGCCCCGGCCCGTCGCCCCTAGGCCCGTCGCCCCAGCCTGTCGCCCCTAGGTCAGTCGCCCCGGCCCATCTTCCGACGCCCCTAGGCCCACGACCGACGACCCTAGGCCCCGGCCCCGTCGATCCAACGCCCCTAGGCCCCGGCCCGACGCCAGTCGCCCCTAGGCCCGTCGCCCCTAGGCCCCGGCCCCGGCCCGTCGCCCGTCGCCCGAAGCCCAGCGCCCGTCGCCCCTAGGCCCTGGCCCAAAAGTCGACCCCAGGCCCCGCGAGCCGCCCCTTGCGGCCCGCCCCTCGACCCTGCAGCCCACGAGCCTCCCTTGCAGCCCCGCGCATCGCCCCTGGTGACCCTCTCGCTGCCCCTACTGCTCTGCAAGCCGCCCCTTGCGGCCCTCTCACTGCCCCTTGCTGCTACCTACCCTATGCTCTGCGCTGCCCTGCTTCTCCTTGCTCTGCGTGCTGCGCCACTATGGCTTCTCTCCGCGTGCTAGGGTTCGATCATGAGGGAGACCCCCTACAGTTTGACACATGGCTCGACGACCTGCATCTGTACCTACTGAGCGACTCTAGGGACAGTGTTTCGTTGTTTGACCACACGTCTGGCGCCGCTCCCGCCCCTCCCGCCACCGCTGACAGTGCAACCCGCTCACAGTGGCTTACTCGCGACGCTGCTGCCCGCTTAGCCATTCGTAACCACCTGCCGTTGGCCGAATGCGCTCACTTCGGACAACACAGGACAGCACAGGCACTGTGCGACGCTGTCGACGATCGCTACTCCTCACCTGCCACTGCTGCTCTAGGCCGCCTCCTACTGCCCTACCTGTTCCCCGAGCTGTCCGCCTTTGCCACAGTAGAGGACCTGGTTTCCCACCTTCGCACTAGCGACGCTCGCTACCGCGCTGCCGCCCCAGCTGATTTCTTTGATAGGAACCAGCCCCCGATGTTCATCACTCTCTACGTTATAGTCACCCGCCTCCTTGACTCTCTTCGCTCTGTCAGGGACCACTTTCTCTCCCTCGACCCAACAGTCCTCACTATTGACCTACTCGAGCAGCACCTCCTTGCAGCTGAGACTAGTGTAGTCCCTGTAGGTGCTGCTCGTGGCACTCCGCGCACACCCTTCTTTGAGGGGTGCTCCCCCTCCCAACTTGCCCCCTCCTACGCCTTTGCTGCTGCTGTCGACGTCCCTAGTGCTGAGGACGTCGGGGCTGCTTCTGCTAGTGCGAAGCGCCGCAGTAGCAAGGGCAAGGGTGGCAGGGGTGGTGGCGGTGGCAGCGGGAGTGGTGGTGGGGGTAGCAGTGGAGGTGGTGGAGGCAGTGGAGGTGGTGGCAGCGGTGGGAGTGGTGGTGGGAGTGGGGGATTTGGTAGCGGCGGTGGAGGCAGTGGTGGGAGTGGCGGTAGTGGCAGCGGTGGGAGTGGTGGCGTTAGGACTGGAGCTTAGCGTGGAGGTTTTTGAGGAGGCCAGCGGCAGCGGCAGCAGCGTTGGAGTGAGACCCCGTCGCCCTAGCAGCTTCGTGAGTGGTTGTTTCAGCGTGGGGCGTCTCGGGGTAGTGTGAGCTGCCCGTATGTCATTCGCACGGGTGACCATGCTAGTTAGACATGCGGGAAGCCTCACACTCAGCACCGCTGCTTCTCCCGCCTCGACAACGCTTGGCGCGCTGAATTTGGTGACGAGTTCGAGCGCCCCCACTGGGCAGAGCTGCTTAGGTCTGGAGTCGCGATCTTTGACCTAGACTATGATGCTATCATTTTTGCAATGTATGCTTTGTCTGCTAGTGCTGAAGGTGACTGTTACCGGTGTGTGCCGCCTGACCCAGGTATAGAGGATGCTGCTCTAGGTGCTAGTGAGTCTGGTACTCTCCCTGATACTGCGCCTGCTAAGGCCTTGCACACCTTCACGCTGGACTTAGGTGCCTCACGCTGTTTCTTTCGTGACAGCACCACCCTCACTCCTCTCCCTGCACCTGTCCCGGTCAGACTGGCTGACCCCTCTGGGGGCCCAGTCGTTGCCCGTTCCTCTACTGTTCTCCCGTGTCCGGCGGTTCTGTCCGGCTCACTGTCAGGCCTTCACCTCCCCTCGTTCTCTACGAACTTGGTGAGTACCGCTGCCCTCCAGGATTCGATAATCACTACCACCACTCCTGGGGGTCAGCGTGTGTCGATCTGCACGTGCACACGGACGGGTTGTCAGCTAGCCACGTTCACTCGTCGGCCAAGGTCGAGTCTGTACACACTGGCTACTGGGCCTCCTCAGGTAGCTGCGTCTGCCCAGGTATCCGCGTCAGGTCAGGTAGCACCCCCTTGCTCGTGTCACCTACTGTCGCACCAGACTCTCCTCTGGCACCACCGCCTTGGTCACCTCTCCCTGCCACGCCTGCGTGGCATACACTCCCGCCTCCTTGTCTCTGGTCTTCCCAGGTCTCTGCCTCCCCTCCCGCCCTCGCCTGCCCCGCCCTACCTTCCTTGCGTCGAGGGGCAGCAGCGCGCTGCTTCTCACTCCTCCTCGTTTCCCCCGACGACTGCTCCCCTGCAGACTCTCCACATGGACGTGTGGGGCCCAGCCCGCATCATTGGACAGGGCCGTGAGCGCTACTTTCTGCTGGTTGTTGACGACTACACGCGTTACACCACGGACTTCCCCTTGCGCAGCAAGGGTGCGGTCCCTGATGTTTTGTTCCCTTGGATCCGCACGGTCCATCTCTAGCTCCGCAAGCGGTTCGGCCAGGACCTTCCTGTCCTGCGTCTACACTCTGACAGAGGTGGTGAGTTCTCCTTCGACCTCTTGCGGGACTTTTGTCGTGGGGAGGGCATCACCCAGTCTTTCACGCTTCCGGCCTCTCCGCAGCAGAATGGGATTGCTGAGCGTCGCATTGGCTTAGTCATGGAGGTCGCTCGTACCCCCATGATCCATGCGGCTGCCCCCCATTTTCTGTGGCCGTTTGGGGTCCGGTACGCTGCACATCAGCTCAACCTCTGGCCCCATGTCTCCTTGCCGAAGTCCTCGCCCACACTGCGTTGGACGGGGGAGGTTGGCGATGTGTCGGTGTTCCGGGTCTGGGGCTCTCGTGCCTTTGTTCGCGATTCGTCCGAGGACAAGCTCTCCGCCTGTACTATCCCTTGCGTCTTCCTTGGATTCCCCCCTGAAGCGCCTGGCTGGCAGTTTTACCACCCCACCTCGCGCTGTCTCTTCCCCTCTCAGGACGTCATGTTTGACGAGTCGGTTCCCTTTTATCGCCTCTTCCCCTACCGCTCTGCCCCTCCCCGCCCCCGCCACTCTTCCTTACTCCTGGTCCCCCTCCGATAGACCCACTCCCGCCCCAGGGTCCTGCTCCCTCAGGTGTGTCTCAGGTAGACCCTCTCCCTGGTACTGTGCCTGTTGCGGTAGCTGGTGACTCAGGTGCTGCGTCAGGGGGTGCTAATTCTGGGGGTGCGGGGCCTGGGGGCGCTGAGTTTGAGGGTGCTGGGTCTGGGGTTGCTGAGCCTGGGGGTGCTAAGCTTGGGGGTGCTGAGCCTGAGGGTGTTGAGCCTGGGGGTGCGGAGTCTGAGGGTGCGGAGTCTGGGGTTACTAAGCCTCGGGGTGTTGCTTTGTCTGGAGGTCCTACTGGTGCTTCGCCGGGACTGTCTCCGCGGCCGGAGCCTCTCTCCCCGCAGCAGCTGCGTGAGTGGCTTGTTCGGCGTGCACGCATTCGGAGTGGAGCTGCCGGAGCTGGAGCCACTGGAGACATTGGAGACACTGGAGCAAGAGGTGCTGGAGTTACTGCTGGAGCTAGTGGTAGTGGAGGTACTGCGGCTGCTGGTCCTGGAGGTGATCGTACCAGGGGTACTGGAGCTGTCGGGACTGGTGGTGTTCGGGGCGCTGGAGCTGGAGACCCTACGGAGCCTGGAGCTGCTGGGGCTGGAGGCACTGGAGCTGGAGGCGCTGGCGCTGGTGGCGCTAGAGCTGGAGGAGCTGGGGCTGGAGGCACTGGCGCGGGAGGCACTGGAGCTGGAGGAGCTGGATCTGTTGACCTTGGAGCTGGAGGTGCTGGTGCTGGGGGTGCTGGTGGTACTTGTGCTGGAGGCACTGTGCGGCCGCGACCGTACTTTGTTCCCTTGCTTCAGCAGGTTCTTGGTGTCCCGTCTTCTCCTGCCCTTACTCCTCCCCTACTGTGTCCACCGCCTGACCAGTCGCAGCCGCCGTTACAGGCAGCCTCCCCACTGCCTGCTCCTTCTCCTTACACTGAGCGGACCGGCGGTCTTACAGAGTGTCGTGAGCCTGCGTCTCATCCTGCCTCCCCTGTTCGCACTGGTCGTCGCGTTCCTCGTCCGCGTCCCCCTCTTGTCCCCGGCACATATGCTATGGCACTTCGTCCTTCCTCTATTCCACTACGTGTTCCTCTGCCGCCTCCTCCTGAGTCCTCTCTTCCTGCTCTACCAGACCCAGAGTCTGACCTTGTGTGTGCTGCCAGTTCCACTGTCTCTCGTCTCCTCGCCACTGTTGTCACTGACCCTTCTTTTGAGTCTGCTGCTGCGTCTGCCCTCGTTGCTGAGCTAGTTGACTTTGCTGCTGCGTGTTGCCTAGACTACGCCACTGCTCTTGTTGCTGAGTATGCGTCTGCGAGTCCTCCGTCCGTTGGGGGTGAGTGTGCTCTTGGCACGGACGTCCTTGAGGACAGGCAGGAGGACTTTGAGTGTCTTGCAGCTGCTGTACCTCGTTTCGCTTCCATGCTGCTTGCCCCTGAGGGAGACCCTTCGCTCTTACGCAGAGGCGATTACGGGTCCTTACTCCTCTCAGTGGCAGGCAGCCATGGATGCCGAGATGGCATCCTCGAAGTCCACAGGCACCTACGTCGACGCAGTTCCCCCGTCTCGGGCGAACATAGTCGATGGCATGTGGATTTTCAGGGTGAAGCGGTCGCCGGGTTCTCCGCCTGCCTTCAAGGCGGGTTACGTTGCTAGAGGTTTCAGTCAACGTTAGGGGGTCGACTACTTCCAGACCTTCTCCCCCACCCGAAAGATGACTACTCTTCGGGTGTTGCTCCACGTCGCTGCTCAGCGTGACTACGATCTGCACTCTTTGGACTTCAGCACGGCTTTCTTGCAGGGCATCCTGCACGAGGAGATCTGGCTGCGCCGCCCACCAGGCTTCACTGGGTCGTTTCTTGTAGGTACCCAGTGGAGCCTCCAGCGGCTAGTCTACGGTATCCGCCAGGAGCTTCGTGAGTGGCATGACGTACTGAGGACTGTCAGAACATTATGATTGCACTAGCAAGCAGTTGGATACATATAACAAACCCTAACAGGGTTGTACTCACTACAGTGTACCCCACTGCAGACTAGAGAAACATAATGTTCTGACACACCCCCATAGTCAAAGTGGGGTATGATCAGCACAAGAAGCAAAGCAAAGCAAGCTCAGGGTGGATCACAAAGTCACCACACATTCTGAGCACAAGTACAAGAAGTAACAGTTTAAAGTTCACAATTAATAAGCAAAGCTAGAGGCTATCACAGAGGGGAAGTGAGGAGGAGGATGGCTGGACTAATAGGAAAGGAGAGAGGGGGCAACGGCAGAAGCTGCAGACACACGGGCAACAGGAGCGGCTCGCACTGTGGCTACCGGAGGCGCACCTCCGGACTACAGGAGTAACTGGCTCCGCGGCTAAGACGAGCGGCAGGAGCAACGGACCCACGGGCGACTGGCGCAACGGCATCACTGGGCTACCGGAAGCGCACCTCCGGACTACTGGCACTGCTGGCAACACGACGGCTACCTCCACCCAACCTCCCTCTACTGCCGCACCCCCCATTCACACACCCCCTGCTGCACCCCTAGGTTCACTCACACTCCACCCCCTAGCACCACTCCATCGACTCACACACACCCACCCCCCTCAGCGGCAGCTGCAGCAGTGGGAGACAGAGTAGGAGGAGGAGCAGGGGATGCCACACACCCGCCACCCCCATACCCTCCCCCACTGCTGCACCTGCAGCAGGGGATGGAGGAGAAGGGGGGGGGGGGGGGGGGGGGGGGGGGTGCTGTGCATGGCGCGTGCAGAGGGCAGCAGGGCGCACGGGGCGCACAGGGCAGCAGGGCAGCAGGGCGCGCGGGGCGCACAGGGCTGCAGGGCGCGCGGGGCGCACAGGGCAGCAGGGCAGCAGGGCGCACGGGGCGCATAGGGCAGCAAGGCGCGCGGGGCGCAGCAGGGCTGGCGGGTTGGCCACACCCGCCACCCCCATACCGGGGGGGGGGGGGGGGGGGGGGCGGGGGGGGGGCAGGCAGGTGCTGCAGGTCCCCTCCCCCCACTGCCGCATCCACTCCAGGGGGATGGCAGATCCCCTCCCCCCCCACTGCTGCACCCGCAGCAGGGGGAGGGAGAGGAGAAAAGGGCGGAGAGGAGGGGGGGGGGAGGGGGGGCTGGTGCCGCAGATCCCCTCCCCCCGCACTGCTGCACCCGCAGCAGGGGGGAGGTAGGAGAAGGGGCGGGGGGGGGGGGCAGGTGCTGCAGGTCCCCTCCCCCCCTCTGCTGCTCCCGCAGGGGCAGGCAGGAGGGGATCTGCTGCACCAGGGGCGGCTGCACCAGGGGCGGCTGCTCCAGGGGCGGCTGCACCGACGCGTGCCCCCCCCCCCAGGTCGCCCCTCCCGTCGCCTGTTGAGGCGACCTGAGGGGGGGGGGGGGGGGGGGGGGGGGGGGGGGAGTACGGGGGCCTCCCAGGGCGCCAGAGCAGGCGGAAGAAAGGGCGACGCGCGCCCCCCCAGGTCGCCCCTCCCGTCGCCTTACGTGGCGACCCGGGGGGGGGGGGGCGCGCGGGGGGCGGTGCACGGGCCCCTGGTGCGCCACGACCGGCATGAGGGCGGGGCCTGGGTCGGGGCAGGTCCGGGACAGGGCCGGGATGGGGCCGAGGAAGGGCCGGGGCGGGCCGCGAAGGGGCCTAACGGGCCGCGAAGGGGCCGCGACAAGCCGCGACGGGGCCTAACGGGCCGAGAAAGGGGCCGGGGAAGGGCCTGGGCGGGCCGCGAAGGGGCCTAACGGGCCGCGAAGGGGGGCCGCGACGGACCTAACGGTCCGCGACAGGGTCGGGGCAGGGCCGGGGTCGGGGCAGGTCCGGGACAGGGCCGGGACAGGGACGAGGAAGTGCCGGGGCGGGCCGCGAAGGGGCCTAACGGGCCGCGAACGGGGCCTGACGGGGCCTTACGGGGCCTGACGGGGCCGAACGGGGCCGCAAACAGGGCCTGACGGGGCCGCAAACGGGGCCTAACGGGGCCTTACGGGCCCTGACGGGGCCGCAAACGGGGCCTGACGGGGCCGCGAAGGGCCTCACTAGGGGCCGCGAAGGGGCCTTACAAGGGGGCCACGGAAGGGGCCTTACGAGGGGGCCGCGAAGGGGCCTAACGAGGGGCCGCGAAGGGGGCCGTACGAGGGGCCGCGAAGGGGCCTTACGAGGGGCCTTACGAGGAGCCGCGAAGGGGCCTAACGAGGGGCCGCGAAGGGCCTTACGAGGGGCCGCGAAGGGGCCTAACGAGGGGCCGCGAAGGGCCTTACGAGGGGCCGCGAAGGGCCGTAAAGGGCAGGCGCGACGCGCGCCTAGGGTAGGAAAAAGTTTCAGTGTAAACGTGGTGGGTTATTAGGAAGGATCGAAAAAATGCTCTATACCATGTTAAACAGAAATAGTAGGGCCTAGGCTTAGTAGCCTAGGCCAAGGGGAGTCGAGGTGGTTTGTGCCAAGGAGGGGGGAGACGAGAATCGAGAAAAGGAATGTTTCACTATGGAGAGGGTCACAACATATAGGGCAAGACAAGGGGGGGTACACCACCAAGCAGGATATCAAGATAACTACACTAACGCTAGACCTACATGCAGTTATAACAGCATAATTCTGACAAGGACTACACATTTGCGGCTCTGGGGTTTACTCTTTGTACCGCTGAACCGTCGTTGTTTCTACGCACCAACACGTCGCTGCCGCCGTTCTACGTCCTCGTCTACGTCGACGACCTGGTCTTTGCCACTGCTGACACTAAGGCACTAACCCTTGTGAAATCGGAGCTGCAGAAGAGACACACCTGCACTGACCTGGGTGAACTGCGCAGCTATCTTGGCTTGCAGATCACTCGGGACATAGCACGGCGCACCATCACCCCGACTCAGTCACACATGGTGCACCGGGTCCTTCAACGCTTCGGCTTCCAGTTCTCCTCGCCACAGCCCACTCCTCTGTCTACCGGCCACTCGCTCTCAGCTCCACCTTCGGACGAGTCCGTAGAGCCGAGTGGTCCGTACCCAGAGCTTGTGGGTTGCCTCATGTACCTGATGACGTGCACACGTCCTGATCTCGCGTACCCTCTCAGCCTCCTGGCTCGCTACGTGGCTCCCGGTAGGCACCGAAAGGTGCACTGGGATGCTGCGAAGAGGGTACTGCGTTACTTGTGCAGTACGTCGGGCATGGGGCTCGTGCTTGGAGGACGGGGTCCAGTTGTCCTCACTTGACACGCAGACGCGTCTTGGGTTGACGACTTGGCTACGCAGCGGTCGTTACAGGGTTACACTTTCAGCCTTGGCTCCAGCTCTGTTTCTTGGCGGTCTACCCGCTCGTCTTTTGTTCTCAGTTCTAGTTGTGAGGCTGAGATCTACGCAGAGGCCATGGCTGCACAAGAGTTACGCTGGCTCACCTACCTGCTGACCGACTTGGGAGAGCGACCTCGTTCTTGTCCAGTTCTGTACGTAGACAACAAGGCCATGATTGCCTTGTGTCCGGAGCACATACTGGAGCACAGAATGAAGCACATCGCTCTGCGTTACTTCTTTGCTCGAGAGTTGCAGCAGCGTGGTCACCTTCGTCTTGCTTACGTGGCCACTCGGGCCAACACTGCTGATATATTCACCAAGGCACTTCAGCCTAGTGATCATCAGCGTTTCTGTATTGTTTTAGGCCTTGTGCCTACTTTGCCTCACTTGCTCACTGCTTGACTTGCTTGTACTGTGATCTATATATATACCTACATGGTTACACTTGCTAGGGTGTGATCACTGTACTGTTTGTTTTCTTTTATATAACTCTGCATGTGAACTGGCCTCGTGGCAATTTGCTTGTGCTCAGAATGTGTGGTGACTTCGTGATCCACCCTGAGCTTGCTTTGCTTTTCTTGACTGATCTTATGACCACTTGTTCTCCCCCACTTAGCCTATGGGGGTGTGTCAAAATGTTATAATGCTTATATTTTGTATGCTGTAGTGGGGTAGCCCACTAGGGGTACAACCCAATTAGGGTTAGTACCTGTACCAATTTTCTGCTCAATGCATTCATTCTCGTTCAGTATTCTGACAGGAGCCACAATGTCCCATTTTGGCGAGAGACAATGACATGAGCTCAATCCGGCCGCACGATTTGTTTCACACCGTGTTTTGTCAGACTTGCTTCACTTAAAAAAAAATCAGTTGCAACACCTCTTTCAAGATGGGACGGGGATCACTATTTTGCTTGCTGGCTTTAAGTGTCACAAAGGCAGTGTACCACTCTGCACCGCATTACACATAAATAGCAAACGTTCCCACCGCACTTTGTCCAGACATTTGCGACCCAAGGCTTTTGTGACGCGCTTCCCGAATGTACTCGACGAAAGAAAGAAGATAACGTGTCCAGGAATGACGACCAATTCGAGTTGTAACTAGACATGTAAACTTGCATGCCTACCAGGTTCATACATTGAGAACCTTTCTCCTCACTCACTTATTACCTTAAATGCAAGCCAACAGCTGCAAATAGCTGCACTAACATAGTCTGGTCATCTAGAGTGAACTTCTGGTTGCTTTACGCATCTGCCTCAAGAAGAGCAGAGTAGTTCCCAGAAGCAAGAGAATGACCACAGCAACAACAGCAATGCCAACTCCCCCACTGACACTCCATCTCCACCTCTAGATGCTGCTGGTGAAGTAGACTCGCTGCTGCTGCTGCCGTTGGTGCTGTTGCTGCTTCCGTTGGTGCTGTTGCTGCTGCCGTTGGTGCTGTTGCTGCTGCCGTTGGTGCTGTTGCTGTTGCCGTTGGTGCTGTTGCTGCTGCCGTTGGTGCTGTTGCTGCTGCCATTGGTGCTGTTGCTGCTGGCGTTCCGGGGAGGTTGGCGATGTGTCGGTGTTCCGGGTCTGGGGCTCTCGTGCCTTTGTTCGCGATTCGTCCGAGGACAAGCTCTCCGCCTGTACCACCCTTGCGTCTTCCTTGGATTCCCCCCTGAAGCGCCTGGCTGGCAGTTTTACCACCCCACCTCGCGCTGTCTCTTCCCCTCTCAGGACGTCATGTTTGACGAGTCGGTTCCCTTTTATCGCCTCTTCCCCTACCGCTCTGCCCCTCCCCGCCCCCGCCACTCTTCCTTACTCCTGGTCCCCCTCCGATAGACCCACTCCCGCCCCAGGGTCCTGCTCCCTCAGGTGTGTCTCAGGTAGACCCTCTCCCTGGTACTGTGCCTGTTGCGGTAGCTGGTGACTCAGGTGCTGCGTCAGGGGGTGCTAATTCTGGGGGTGCGGGGCCTGGGGGCGCTGAGTTTGAGGGTGCTGGGTCTGGGGTTGCTGAGCCTGGGGGTGCTAAGCTTGGGGGTGCTGAGCCTGAGGGTGTTGAGCCTGGGGGTGCGGAGTCTGAGGGTGCGGAGTCTGGGGTTACTAAGCCTCGGGGTGTTGCTTTGTCTGGAGGTCCTACTGGTGCTTCGCCGGGACTGTCTCCGCGGCCGGAGCCTCTCTCCCCGCAGCAGCTGCGTGAGTGGCTTGTTCGGCGTGCACGCATTCGGAGTGGAGCTGCCGGAGCTGGAGCCACTGGAGACATTGGAGACACTGGAGCAAGAGGTGCTGGAGTTACTGCTGGAGCTAGTGGTAGTGGAGGTACTGCGGCTGCTGGTCCTGGAGGTGATCGTACCAGGGGTACTGGAGCTGTCGGGACTGGTGGTGTTCGGGGCGCTGGAGCTGGAGACCCTACGGAGCCTGGAGCTGCTGGGGCTGGAGGCACTGGAGCTGGAGGCGCTGGCGCTGGTGGCGCTAGAGCTGGAGGAGCTGGGGCTGGAGGCACTGGCGCGGGAGGCACTGGAGCTGGAGGAGCTGGATCTGTTGACCTTGGAGCTGGAGGTGCTGGTGCTGGGGGTGCTGGTGGTACTTGTGCTGGAGGCACTGTGCGGCCGCGACCGTACTTTGTTCCCTTGCTTCAGCAGGTTCTTGGTGTCCCGTCTTCTCCTGCCCTTACTCCTCCCCTACTGTGTCCACCGCCTGACCAGTCGCAGCCGCCGTTACAGGCAGCCTCCCCACTGCCTGCTCCTTCTCCTTACACTGAGCGGACCGGCGGTCTTACAGAGTGTCGTGAGCCTGCGTCTCATCCTGCCTCCCCTGTTCGCACTGGTCGTCGCGTTCCTCGTCCGCGTCCCCCTCTTGTCCCCGGCACATATGCTATGGCACTTCGTCCTTCCTCTATTCCACTACGTGTTCCTCTGCCGCCTCCTCCTGAGTCCTCTCTTCCTGCTCTACCAGACCCAGAGTCTGACCTTGTGTGTGCTGCCAGTTCCACTGTCTCTCGTCTCCTCGCCACTGTTGTCACTGACCCTTCTTTTGAGTCTGCTGCTGCGTCTGCCCTCGTTGCTGAGCTAGTTGACTTTGCTGCTGCGTGTTGCCTAGACTACGCCACTGCTCTTGTTGCTGAGTATGCGTCTGCGAGTCCTCCGTCCGTTGGGGGTGAGTGTGCTCTTGGCACGGACGTCCTTGAGGACAGGCAGGAGGACTTTGAGTGTCTTGCAGCTGCTGTACCTCGTTTCGCTTCCATGCTGCTTGCCCCTGAGGGAGACCCTTCGCTCTTACGCAGAGGCGATTACGGGTCCTTACTCCTCTCAGTGGCAGGCAGCCATGGATGCCGAGATGGCATCCTCGAAGTCCACAGGCACCTACGTCGACGCAGTTCCCCCGTCTCGGGCGAACATAGTCGATGGCATGTGGATTTTCAGGGTGAAGCGGTCGCCGGGTTCTCCGCCTGCCTTCAAGGCGGGTTACGTTGCTAGAGGTTTCAGTCAACGTTAGGGGGTCGACTACTTCCAGACCTTCTCCCCCACCCGAAAGATGACTACTCTTCGGGTGTTGCTCCACGTCGCTGCTCAGCGTGACTACGATCTGCACTCTTTGGACTTCAGCACGGCTTTCTTGCAGGGCATCCTGCACGAGGAGATCTGGCTGCGCCGCCCACCAGGCTTCACTGGGTCGTTTCTTGTAGGTACCCAGTGGAGCCTCCAGCGGCTAGTCTACGGTATCCGCCAGGAGCTTCGTGAGTGGCATGACGTACTGAGGACTGTCAGAACATTATGATTGCACTAGCAAGCAGTTGGATACATATAACAAACCCTAACAGGGTTGTACTCACTACAGTGTACCCCACTGCAGACTAGAGAAACATAATGTTCTGACACACCCCCATAGTCAAAGTGGGGTATGATCAGCACAAGAAGCAAAGCAAAGCAAGCTCAGGGTGGATCACAAAGTCACCACACATTCTGAGCACAAGTACAAGAAGTAACAGTTTAAAGTTCACAATTAATAAGCAAAGCTAGAGGCTATCACAGAGGGGAAGTGAGGAGGAGGATGGCTGGACTAATAGGAAAGGAGAGAGGGGGCAACGGCAGAAGCTGCAGACACACGGGCAACAGGAGCGGCTCGCACTGTGGCTACCGGAGGCGCACCTCCGGACTACAGGAGTAACTGGCTCCGCGGCTAAGACGAGCGGCAGGAGCAACGGACCCACGGGCGACTGGCGCAACGGCATCACTGGGCTACCGGAAGCGCACCTCCGGACTACTGGCACTGCTGGCAACACGACGGCTACCTCCACCCAACCTCCCTCTACTGCCGCACCCCCCATTCACACACCCCCTGCTGCACCCCTAGGTTCACTCACACTCCACCCCCTAGCACCACTCCATCGACTCACACACACCCACCCCCCTCAGCGGCAGCTGCAGCAGTGGGAGACAGAGTAGGAGGAGGAGCAGGGGATGCCACACACCCGCCACCCCCATACCCTCCCCCACTGCTGCACCTGCAGCAGGGGATGGAGGAGAAGGGGGGGGGGGGGGGGGGGGGGGGGTGCTGTGCATGGCGCGTGCAGAGGGCAGCAGGGCGCACGGGGCGCACAGGGCAGCAGGGCAGCAGGGCGCGCGGGGCGCACAGGGCTGCAGGGCGCGCGGGGCGCACAGGGCAGCAGGGCAGCAGGGCGCACGGGGCGCATAGGGCAGCAAGGCGCGCGGGGCGCAGCAGGGCTGGCGGGTTGGCCACACCCGCCACCCCCATACCGGGGGGGGGGGGGGGGGGGGGCGGGGGGGGGGCAGGCAGGTGCTGCAGGTCCCCTCCCCCCACTGCCGCATCCACTCCAGGGGGATGGCAGATCCCCTCCCCCCCCACTGCTGCACCCGCAGCAGGGGGAGGGAGAGGAGAAAAGGGCGGAGAGGAGGGGGGGGGAGGGGGGGCTGGTGCCGCAGATCCCCTCCCCCCGCACTGCTGCACCCGCAGCAGGGGGGAGGTAGGAGAAGGGGCGGGGGGGGGGGGCAGGTGCTGCAGGTCCCCTCCCCCCCTCTGCTGCTCCCGCAGGGGCAGGCAGGAGGGGATCTGCTGCACCAGGGGCGGCTGCACCAGGGGCGGCTGCTCCAGGGGCGGCTGCACCGACGCGTGCCCCCCCCCCCAGGTCGCCCCTCCCGTCGCCTGTTGAGGCGACCTGAGGGGGGGGGGGGGGGGGGGGGGGGGGGGGAGTACGGGGGCCTCCCAGGGCGCCAGAGCAGGCGGAAGAAAGGGCGACGCGCGCCCCCCCAGGTCGCCCCTCCCGTCGCCTTACGTGGCGACCCGGGGGGGGGGGGGGGGGGGGGGGGCGCGCGGGGGGCGGTGCACGGGCCCCTGGTGCGCCACGACCGGCATGAGGGCGGGGCCTGGGTCGGGGCAGGTCCGGGACAGGGCCGGGATGGGGCCGAGGAAGGGCCGGGGCGGGCCGCGAAGGGGCCTAACGGGCCGCGAAGGGGCCGCGACAAGCCGCGACGGGGCCTAACGGGCCGAGAAAGGGGCCGGGGAAGGGCCTGGGCGGGCCGCGAAGGGGCCTAACGGGCCGCGAAGGGGGGCCGCGACGGACCTAACGGTCCGCGACAGGGTCGGGGCAGGGCCGGGGTCGGGGCAGGTCCGGGACAGGGCCGGGACAGGGACGAGGAAGTGCCGGGGCGGGCCGCGAAGGGGCCTAACGGGCCGCGAACGGGGCCTGACGGGGCCTTACGGGGCCTGACGGGGCCGAACGGGGCCGCAAACAGGGCCTGACGGGGCCGCAAACGGGGCCTAACGGGGCCTTACGGGCCCTGACGGGGCCGCAAACGGGGCCTGACGGGGCCGCGAAGGGCCTCACTAGGGGCCGCGAAGGGGCCTTACAAGGGGGCCACGGAAGGGGCCTTACGAGGGGGCCGCGAAGGGGCCTAACGAGGGGCCGCGAAGGGGGCCGTACGAGGGGCCGCGAAGGGGCCTTACGAGGGGCCTTACGAGGAGCCGCGAAGGGGCCTAACGAGGGGCCGCGAAGGGCCTTACGAGGGGCCGCGAAGGGGCCTAACGAGGGGCCGCGAAGGGCCTTACGAGGGGCCGCGAAGGGCCGTAAAGGGCAGGCGCGACGCGCGCCTAGGGTAGGAAAAAGTTTCAGTGTAAACGTGGTGGGTTATTAGGAAGGATCGAAAAAATGCTCTATACCATGTTAAACAGAAATAGTAGGGCCTAGGCTTAGTAGCCTAGGCCAAGGGGAGTCGAGGTGGTTTGTGCCAAGGAGGGGGGAGACGAGAATCGAGAAAAGGAATGTTTCACTATGGAGAGGGTCACAACATATAGGGCAAGACAAGGGGGGGTACACCACCAAGCAGGATATCAAGATAACTACACTAACGCTAGACCTACATGCAGTTATAACAGCATAATTCTGACAAGGACTACACATTTGCGGCTCTGGGGTTTACTCTTTGTACCGCTGAACCGTCGTTGTTTCTACGCACCAACACGTCGCTGCCGCCGTTCTACGTCCTCGTCTACGTCGACGACCTGGTCTTTGCCACTGCTGACACTAAGGCACTAACCCTTGTGAAATCGGAGCTGCAGAAGAGACACACCTGCACTGACCTGGGTGAACTGCGCAGCTATCTTGGCTTGCAGATCACTCGGGACATAGCACGGCGCACCATCACCCCGACTCAGTCACACATGGTGCACCGGGTCCTTCAACGCTTCGGCTTCCAGTTCTCCTCGCCACAGCCCACTCCTCTGTCTACCGGCCACTCGCTCTCAGCTCCACCTTCGGACGAGTCCGTAGAGCCGAGTGGTCCGTACCCAGAGCTTGTGGGTTGCCTCATGTACCTGATGACGTGCACACGTCCTGATCTCGCGTACCCTCTCAGCCTCCTGGCTCGCTACGTGGCTCCCGGTAGGCACCGAAAGGTGCACTGGGATGCTGCGAAGAGGGTACTGCGTTACTTGTGCAGTACGTCGGGCATGGGGCTCGTGCTTGGAGGACGGGGTCCAGTTGTCCTCACTTGACACGCAGACGCGTCTTGGGTTGACGACTTGGCTACGCAGCGGTCGTTACAGGGTTACACTTTCAGCCTTGGCTCCAGCTCTGTTTCTTGGCGGTCTACCCGCTCGTCTTTTGTTCTCAGTTCTAGTTGTGAGGCTGAGATCTACGCAGAGGCCATGGCTGCACAAGAGTTACGCTGGCTCACCTACCTGCTGACCGACTTGGGAGAGCGACCTCGTTCTTGTCCAGTTCTGTACGTAGACAACAAGGCCATGATTGCCTTGTGTCCGGAGCACATACTGGAGCACAGAATGAAGCACATCGCTCTGCGTTACTTCTTTGCTCGAGAGTTGCAGCAGCGTGGTCACCTTCGTCTTGCTTACGTGGCCACTCGGGCCAACACTGCTGATATATTCACCAAGGCACTTCAGCCTAGTGATCATCAGCGTTTCTGTATTGTTTTAGGCCTTGTGCCTACTTTGCCTCACTTGCTCACTGCTTGACTTGCTTGTACTGTGATCTATATATATACCTACATGGTTACACTTGCTAGGGTGTGATCACTGTACTGTTTGTTTTCTTTTATATAACTCTGCATGTGAACTGGCCTCGTGGCAATTTGCTTGTGCTCAGAATGTGTGGTGACTTCGTGATCCACCCTGAGCTTGCTTTGCTTTTCTTGACTGATCTTATGACCACTTGTTCTCCCCCACTTAGCCTATGGGGGTGTGTCAAAATGTTATAATGCTTATATTTTGTATGCTGTAGTGGGGTAGCCCACTAGGGGTACAACCCAATTAGGGTTAGTACCTGTACCAATTTTCTGCTCAATGCATTCATTCTCGTTCAGTATTCTGACAGGAGCCACAATGTCCCATTTTGGCGAGAGACAATGACATGAGCTCAATCCGGCCGCACGATTTGTTTCACACCGTGTTTTGTCAGACTTGCTTCACTTAAAAAAAAATCAGTTGCAACACCTCTTTCAAGATGGGACGGGGATCACTATTTTGCTTGCTGGCTTTAAGTGTCACAAAGGCAGTGTACCACTCTGCACCGCATTACACATAAATAGCAAACGTTCCCACCGCACTTTGTCCAGACATTTGCGACCCAAGGCTTTTGTGACGCGCTTCCCGAATGTACTCGACGAAAGAAAGAAGATAACGTGTCCAGGAATGACGACCAATTCGAGTTGTAACTAGACATGTAAACTTGCATGCCTACCAGGTTCATACATTGAGAACCTTTCTCCTCACTCACTTATTACCTTAAATGCAAGCCAACAGCTGCAAATAGCTGCACTAACATAGTCTGGTCATCTAGAGTGAACTTCTGGTTGCTTTACGCATCTGCCTCAAGAAGAGCAGAGTAGTTCCCAGAAGCAAGAGAATGACCACAGCAACAACAGCAATGCCAACTCCCCCACTGACACTCCATCTCCACCTCTAGATGCTGCTGGTGAAGTAGACTCGCTGCTGCTGCTGCCGTTGGTGCTGTTGCTGCTTCCGTTGGTGCTGTTGCTGCTGCCGTTGGTGCTGTTGCTGCTGCCGTTGGTGCTGTTGCTGTTGCCGTTGGTGCTGTTGCTGCTGCCGTTGGTGCTGTTGCTGCTGCCATTGGTGCTGTTGCTGCTGGCGTTGCTGCTTCCGTTGGTGCTGTTGCTGCTGCCAATGGTGCTGTTGCTGCTGCCGTTGGTGCTGTTGCTGCTGCTGTTAGTGCTGTTGCTGCTGCTGCTGTTTGCCGTGATTGGGCCTGCACAAGCATAGAGCCACTCTGTGGAGATTACAGCAAGCTGTTTACCACGAAAATCTTCAATACAATAAAGAGGGGTAGTGTTCAGACCGAGCGCATAGAGGAACAGAGCAATACGAGAGGCCATACCATGGTTCGACGCACCCTTTGGTTCTCCAAGAACACAGCTTTGCCTTGTGTCATGCCTCGCATGCCCCATGAACTTCTATCATCAACACATGGTACTACCCTGATGAAACTTTGCTTCAATCACTTGCCTGCAGGTTTGCCGCAAGTCCTGCAAAAGGATTTACACGTCTGGCAAAAGGATGTATCCGGATATTGTGTTGTGCCACAGTCCGTGTAGTCAGGTGGGCACGTGAGGTTTGTACCAGTGACACTGCTGCAATAGGAAAGGGGGGAGATCAAAATGCGGAAGTCATGGGGATACAACTAAAAATGGGAACAGTGCTGGGGCAAGTGGAAGATAAGGAGAGAGGAAAGCGACAAACAGATGACTGGAAGGATTCTGCAGTGGAGAAAGGAAAAGAAGAGAAGGAGCATGTGGGTGGATGCACTCAAGGGAGGTTGCGAGCAGGGACGGGTGGATGTGAAAATGGTGGCATCTTGCTCCCAATAGACAGACATGCCACGAACATTGCCGTACCATCCAAACAAATCCAGGTCACTCATCTACTGATAGTTCTTCACCAGAGAGGTTTCCATTTCCATTCTACTGGTAAAGGAGACAAGAGGAAAGAGATGAATACTGCCAGCCGCAAAGACTGACCGTCAAACTCCACATTGGATTTCCTCATAACCCAACCTAGCAAGGCCATGAGCGTAGAAAAACAGAGGTTTCCATTTCCATTTTATCGGTAAAAGAGACGGAAGGGAAGGGATGAAAACTGCTCAAAAGATGTTTGATAGGCGAGTTGTCATTTGTACGAGCCAAAAAAATGCAACGATATTGATAAGACTTGTGGGCATGGCCAGAAGGACAGCAAGCACATACAAGCGATAATGATGAGACACAGGTAGTGCAACTAGCCACATGGTTCTTTAAATGTTGTCAATTCCAAAGCTTCGGATATTCAGAGATCGTAGCCACGATACTTACAACTCCTCCAAATACAAGTCCCCAAGAGAGGACGGGATGGTTCCATTTAAGTGATTCTCATTCATATGCCTGACAGACGATAAAGAGGGAAGAAGAGTCATGCGTTACAAATGCCGACCAATCATTGCAATGGAGTTCATTTCAACCCTGGAAATGAGCAGAAGCAATCATTGGTGCTTTCGGTTAAAGAAACTGTAACACAGGGTGTTCTGACCTGCAAGACACCAACCCTTAGAACGCAATTTAAAGTCTTTATGCAGCCCGCTCAAGGTGCTTACTATCAACGGGAGTTGTGTTAGGCCCCAACCTCGCTTGGGCAGAGCCGACCTCGTAGTCGGGTGTACGGGGGAGAGTGCAGCCGACCTGCAGCAGTGAGCGAGCTGGTCGACGGGGTTGGTTGACCTGCACGGAGGGCCACTGCAAAGGGCGCCGACTTCTGGGCGCCGAGTTCGGGGTGGTCGACCTGGCAGGGCGCCGACTTCAGGGCGCCGACCTTGGGTGGTCGACGACTGGTCAAAGTCGACGACCAAGCCCCACAGTGGTTGACGGGAGGAGGCCGACCAGGTACGACGCCGACCTGGTGGTGTCGACCTGGTTGCCCGGTCGACCGGGATACCCCAGCGAAGGACTTCTTCAGAGGCGTGCGAATGTCGCCAAGGTAGCTTCTGCGAGGCCGACCTCGGGGGTGGTATCCCGAGGTCGACGTGGCTGGTGGGCGCAGTCACTAGCGTGGAGTTGATCTGGGCGTCAACGCTGGGCACGTGACGAGGAGTGGTGCACCAACCAGCTGCACGCACCTGCGAAGCAGGTGCACCGTTGTTAGGGGGGTGCGACGCTATGCAGCCGACTTGCTGCAGCGTTGGCACACCGCGAACTTGCAACGTTGGAAAACCGTTACTTTGCTGCACTGGAGCGGTGCGAGCTCTGCTGCGCTGGACCGGTGCGAGCTCTCCTGCGCTGATGTAGTCTGTGATGCCAATGTTGTTGCTATCATTGTTTTCAACTTTTCCTAGTGAAACTCTTGCCTATTCTCCCCGTGAACTAGCAAGTTGTGAGCACACAAGGAAACGACTAAGGGAACTAACGCAGAGATCACTCCTACCTTGTGCCTAGCCCGTAGTCTAGCTCCCGTTGATTAAGTTATCTCCGCACTTACCACTCTTCTCATGCTTAGCACAAGGCCTAAACGAGTTGCTTGGTATTGAGGCGTAAACAATACACAAGGAGCTTCATACAGATAACGGAGATTAGGAAGTGAATAGATACTATCGGGAATGGAGCCCGTCAAAGTGTTGTTCGAGAGATCCCTGTGTGCGTGGGTAGGTGGGATGGTAGAAGTGAGGAGAAGAGACTTGTGGGCATGACCAGAGAGACAGCAAGCACACACAAGCGATATAAATGAAACAAAGCCGATTAGGTAGTGCAATCATGGTTGGGATATCCAGAGATTGTTGCCATGATACTCACAGGACCTCCAAGCTGAGTAAGTTCCCTAGAGAGTACGGGATGGTTCCATTCAAGTGATTCCTCTCTAGATACCTGACAGACGATGAAGAAGAATAGCCCAGGATGAAGGAGTAGGAATATGAAGAAGGAAGGAGGGTCATGCGTTCTAAATGCTGGCCAATCATTTCAATGGATTTCGTTTCAACTCCGGAAATAAACAGAAGCAATCAATGGTCATTTTGACTACGGAAACAATGCTAGCATGAGTTGTTGAGGCCGGAAACACAACCATCCATTTGAACGCAAGTTGAAGTCCCTAAGCAGCCCGCTCAAGGTCCTTACCACCCCTCACACTTAGCACAAGGTCGAAACAAGTTTCTTCGTATTTAGGCATGGGCAATAGACAAGGAGCTGCGTTAGACATGAGCACAAGGGCGAACACCTGTTCGGTTCGCCTCGAACGTGTTCGAGGCGAACCGAACAGGTTTGTTTTTTTTGCTTAAATTGTTCGCCGAACAGTGTTCGATGTTCGCCCGAACACGTTCGTGTTCGGGCCGCTGCTGCAATTTGCCCCGCGACGAACACGAACGTGTTCGATGTTCGCCCGAACATGCCTTCACAGGCGAACGGCGAATACGTGTTTTTGCTTAAAGTGTTCGCCGAACCGAACAGTGTTCGGTTCGGCAAACGGATGTGTTCGTCTAGGGGCGAACACGAACATGTTCGTGTTCGCCCCTTGCTCATCCCTGAGCTGCGTACAGATAACAGAGATCAACAAGTGAGGAGATGCTGTTGGGAATGGAGCCCGTCAAAGCGTTGTTCGAGAGATACCTGTGTGTGTGGGTAGATGGGTGGGTAGAAGTGAAGAGATGAGACTTGTGGGCATGGCCAGATGGACAGCAAGCACACACAAGCGTATTGATGAGGCTGAGCTAATTTGGTATTGCAACTAGCCATACGATTCTTTCAATGTTGTCAACCCTAAAGCCAATCATGGCTGGGATATCCAAAGTTTGTTGCCATGATACTTACAGGCTCTGTAAGCCGGATAAACCCCCTAGAGTGGACGGGATGGTTCCATTCAAGTTATTCCCATCTAGAGACCTAACAGACAATGAAGAACAAAAGCCCGGGATGAAGGAGAAGGAGAATGAAGAGGGAGGGAGGGCCATGTGATCCAAATGCTGGTCAATCATTGCAATGGAGTTTATTTCAAAACTAGAAATGAACAGAAGCAATCAATGGTCTTTCTGGTTACAGAAACAGCTGTAAAATAGGGTGTTGTGGCCGGAACACAACCATCCCTTTGAACGCAAGTCGAAGTCCCTATGCAGCCTGCTCAATGTCATTACCACTGCTCTCATGCTTAGCACGAGGCCTAAACAAGTTGCTTCGTATTGTGGCATAGACAATACACAAGGTGTTTCGTACAGATAACGGAGATCAACAAGTGAGGAGATGCTGTTGGGAATGGAGCCCGTCAAAGCGTTGACCGAGAGATACCTGTGTGAAAGTAGGTAGGTCAGCAGTAGTGAAGAGATGGGACTTGTGGGCATGGACAGAGGGATAGCAAGCACACAAAAGCGATATTGATGAAACATGGCTGATTAGGTAGTGCAATGAGCCATACAAAAGATGGCGAATATGAAATGGGGAATGAGAGACTCAATGATGTCAACCCCAAAGCCAATCATGGCTGGGATATCCAATGCTTGTTGCCATGATACTTACAGGTGCTGTAAACTGAGTAAGCCCCCAAGAGAAGGTGGGATGGTTCCATTCAAGTGATTACTAACCACATTCCTGGCAAATGATGAAGAACAACAGCCCGGGATGAAGGAGAAGGAGAATGAAGAGGGAGGTAGGGCCATGTGTTCCAAGTGCTGGCCCTGGAATGGAGTCGATTACAATCTTGGAAATAAACAAAAGCAATCATTGGTCATTTTTGTTACAGTAATAATAGTGGCATGGGATGTTGTGACCGGCAACACAAACCATCCCTTTCAACGCAATTTTGATATCCCTATGCAGCCCGCTCAAGGTCTCTACCAATCCTTTCATGTTTGGCAGGAGGCCTGAACACGTTGATTCGTATTAAGGCATTGACAATAGACAAGGTGCTTCATACAGATATAAGAGATCAACAAGTGAGGAAATGCTGTTGGGAATGGAGCCCGTCAAACCGTTGAACGCGAGAACCCTGAGTGTGTGGGTAGGTTGGTCGGTAAAAGTGAAGAGAATGAGGTGGGGAGAGATTGGGGAAAATCAGCTCAGATTTTGCCACGGGCTGTCAGAGAGAAGTGGAGGGAAGGAGGAGAACAAAGACGAGGATGTGACAGGGAGGATGCTGGAGCGGACGAGGAAGATGCAAAGGATGTCATCTCGCCTCGTATAAATAAGCACTTGCCCAAATCATTGGGAGAATTATCCAGACAAAAATATATCGCAAAACAAGCAGGAAAGCAGGATTCAATACAAGCAGTACGAGTTCAAAACAACAGCCTAGTAACATGGCTTACAAGTGGTTTAGTGCGTCGAGGTTTCCCAGTCCAGCTGGAATAGTTCCGGTAAGCTTATTTATCGCCAGATTCCTGGTGGCAGATCAGTAGGAGGATGACACGACTCAAAATATATCTTTGCGTACTTATGAAGAACGAGTTGTGTTTCTGTGCAGGTTGCTGGGCTACTCATTCAACTGCTAGGCTAGCATTTAGCTCCTCAGATGCCAGACAGACAAGTATACATGGGCATCGAGGGTGGGGATTTCACTCGACTCGCTCGAGATGCTCGTTGGGGGTCGAGTGACGAGCCTCCTTTTTTGGCAAAAAAACTCGGCCGAGGCGAGGCGAGTTTTACTCGGCGAGTTTTTTTTGCTCGTCGTGTACTCGGACTTACTGACGAGCATTTTCGGCTACTGGGGGGAGTTTCCCGTGCTCGACGAGTTTTAAAAACTCGTCGTGCATGCAACAATCTCGTCCCGTAACCCTACATGAGTAATTGCGGGAATGGGTACAGATCTGAGAAACGCATTTGTACCCAACCACCGCAATTTCCACTGATCGCGAAATTGGCGAGCGGGTGAAATTTGTCGTGCCTTACCCCTAAACCCTGCGATCAAGTCAAAGTGTTCGCGAAGTTATCGCGAAACAGTTTGACGCGAAACATTTTGGGGACAGATCTGAAAACCGTAATTGTTCCCAACCACTTTCCCTGAACTTTCGCCAACCCTAGTCCACTCGAACTAGCAACTAACGGTTGTTTCCATCAACAACTAGCGTCCCTTATAACTCGTACCTTAGCTTAACGCGCGCCATAGTATTCTCGACATTGACGTGCGAAATAGGGCTGCGACTGGATTTGTGGTGACATTGCACGCACGTGTTCTTCTAAGTTAACGTTGTTACCACGTTTTCACCACTGCATTAATGGCGACCCTTTCCTTCCATGTTGATATTATGGTGGTGCAAAATTTGCAGGCACAGGGTGGCGAGTCGAGCATGACTTGTGCTCGGACGAACATTCACCTGAACTCGTCCGAGCATGGCAAAAAACGACGAGTCACGAGTATGATTTTTTGGGAAAATTGCTCGTCAGAGTTTTACTCGACTTGGGGCAAAACTCGGTCGAGCAAGGCCATGGTCGAGTCGAGTTTTGCTCGACTCGTCACTTTACCCATGTATACAGACAAGCATGATTTTCAACCGGGCAGGAAGAGCTCTAGAGACACTTCGAGAATGAACACCGTTGTGGCCGGCAACACAACCATCCCTTTGAATGCAAGTTCAAGTCGTTATGCAGCCCACTCAAGGTGCTTTCCACTCCTCTCATGCTTAGCACGAGGCCCAAACAAGTTTATTCGTATTAAAGGCAAACACAATAGACAAGGTGCTTCGTTCGTACAGAGCACCAAGGGCAGAAAGTGCGGAAATGCTCCCGGGAATGGAGCCCGTCAAAGCGTTGTTCGAGAGATCCCTGTTAGCGTGGGTGGGTACGTCAGTAGAATTGAAGGGATGAGACTTGTGGACATGGCCAGAGGGACAGCAAGCACACACAACCAAGGGAGTGATGGGGATGAGGATGGTTGGGAAGCGTTTTGTAGGACACATAGGAGAATGAGGCAGGAGAGGTTGGGAAAAATCAGGAGAGGTAGGACACACAGATTTTGCCGCGGGCTGAGGGAGAAGTGGAGGGAAGGAGGAGAACATGGACGAGGATGTGACTGGGAGGATGCTGGGGCGGACGAGGAAGATGCAAAGGATGTCATCTTACCTCGTATAAATAAGCACTTGCCCAAATCATTCGGAGAATTATTCAGACGCAAATAAATCGTCTTTATTTTTCACACAGCAGCATTCAATGTTGTGCCAACACATTACAGTGGCACGGTCATCGCACTCCCATTCGGCCTACAAGCCTGCTCAGCTTCTGGAATTTTGTGAGGAGGTTGTTCAACACGTGTTCTTCAAACCCTCAAAGTTTTAGAGTTTTTAAAGCAGTTACCAAGGCATGACAACATTTTATGTTTCAAGACTTATGGCATCCCGGAAGTGTGTGTTACTCCTTTTTGGTAACACCCGAGTTCACCATTTCGGCTGCTGACTCGTCTACCGAGATCTGATTGGTCTGAAATTCGGTCTGGCAGTCCTTTGCCCCGCTGTGCAAGTGGTCACCAAGTTTCAGAACGATCCAACATCTGAGCATTGCGTGACAGCTGCCGAAATTCACTGTTCCGTAGTCATGGTGCACTGTTGGCAGCATTTCCCTTGCCACCCTTTCATTGTTGTCATGCCAATGGTGCAGGGACAGAGAATGAGACAAGAAGTACAGGTGGTCAAGTGGGACTCTATAACCCTCCTTTTGAGAAGTGTGGTCTTCCTGGAAGCAACTTGCAAGAGGGTGCAAGTGGGAAGACAAGCTGACTCATGTTGGCTTGACTCACTATTGGTAGCCTTGAGTACAGCTCTGAACATCCAAGTGTGGTTGGCTTTGCTGACCTAGCTAGGACGTTTCCCATTCTTCTCTAGCCTTTCTCCCCTAGGACTCAACCTTCTCTGAGTTCCCAGGATGACCCAACCCCTTATGAGTCCCCTAGGCAATGTTGTACTCACCTCTTCCTTGCATCAATGAGAATACACGTTTTTTCAGCCGAGCTTACGTTTTCGTTCACTGCGTAGTGCACACACCTCTGATAATAGCAAGTAATATACCGTTGGAAAGAAGACATCTAAGGCTAACCGCTGTCCAAGTTTCAGCCTCGTATGTTCTCGGAGCTGATCGTGACGGCGTTTTGAACAGAGGCAGTTTGAAGACGTCAGATTCTGCTTAGGCGGTTTCATGGGCATCCGCGACCCCTAAGTGGACTGCAGACTATAACAAGTGGTGTCAGAGCTGTTCTACTCTGTTCTTGGGTGAAAATGGAGGCTGAAGGTTCTGCTCCAGCTGGTCCCAGTGGCAGTGGTGGCGTGAGAGGCGCTGGGGAAGCGGGAAGAGGCGTTGCAGGCGGATCTGCGCCAATGGCTTCAGTTTCAACATCAGCTAAGGATGATGTGAAGGCATTCAACCTGGAGAAGTTCTCTGGGGATGATTGGGCATCATGGAGCTTCAGGATGGAGCTCCTCTTCAACCATTATGGGCTGCTTGAAGTGATGGATGGAGAATTCAAGAGGCCTACGAGCGAAGGAGCGACCAAAGAATGGGATCGCCGGTCCAAGGATGGATTCTTCCTTCTCTCCCAATGCCTCTCATTCAACCAGCTGCACCACATCAAGCATCTCATCAAGGAAGCTGAGTGTGGTCCTAAGGCATGGAGGATATTGAAGGATGTCCATGCCCCCAGCAGCGAAGCAATGGTGGTGGTGCTCGAGCGACAACTCCATGCGGTGAAGATCAACGAGGGTGATGCCGTACAAGGAGCGTTCGATCAACTCCGGGACCTCTATGTGAAGCTCTCAGCTGCTGGTGTGGACTACCCTGAGAAAATCAAGTGCTACAAGGCTCTCTCCCTGCTGCCGGAGTCGTGGGGGCCCTTGGTGGTCAACCTTAATGGGATGAAGGACTCGTGGTCCCTTGAGTGGATTCGCGCACAAGTTCTTCAAGAGGAGTTTCGGAGGAAGGAGCTGACCGCCGCTGCCGGTGAAGGTGGAGGCTCTGCCTATGGCATGAAGGGCTTCAAGGGGCGTGGCAGCAAGAAAGGGAAGGCCAAGGAAGGCTCTGGAGGGGAGCAGCATTCGGGAGGGAAGCGTGGCAACAAGGGAGGCAAGCGGTGTGGCGGCAAGTGTTGGTATTGCCATGTGGAAGGGCACCCATGGTTCAAGTGCCGCAAGCTACCTGACGGTTGGAGGCCTGGTCAGCCATCAATTGAGGGTTCCAAGGGTGTTCATGGAGCTATGGGAGAAGGCATGGGCAGTGAGGAGGGCGAAGGAGGTGCTGGCGGATACGGCGGCATGTTCTACCATGTAGGGGAGGCGTGCCCCGAGGACATGGTTGTGCCGGCCAGCAAGATTGCTCTTCACCGCTCCTCCCATTGGGTCATCGACACGGGAGCCTTCATGACCATGACCAACCGAGAGGATCTACTGGATGAAGTTAGGCCATCAAAGGCAGCCACCGTCGTTTCAGCCACCGGCCAAGTTGTACCCGTGCGTGGCGAGGGGAGAGCCATGTTCATGGGTGCGGATGGGAGGCTTGTGGGGCTGAAGCGTGTTCTCCTTGTTCCTGGATTGTGTGCCAACCTCCTCTCTACCAAGGCCCTAAGTGAGGCAGGGATGAAGATGGAGATGTTGGGCACAAAGGTTTTCAAGGCAACTCTGGATGGGCGCGTATTGTGGGACCTCCGAGGCGGCAAGGACATGCACCGGTCCATGTGGGAGATACCGGTGCTGCCATGGAAGGAGGCGGCTGCGCGCTTGGCTGCTGGAGATGTGAGAGGAGGGCGTGTTAACCACGTGGACAATGGAGGGGGTGGTGATGACAGTGATGGTGGGCTCCTTGGGCATGGAGGGGCTGCGCTTCCAAGTGTAACTCCTAGCACGGGTGAGACGGATTGGCTCACCGCACACCGTCGCTTTGGCCACGTGGCGCTACCTCAGTTGCAGCAGCTGTTTAAGGAGGAAAGAGTCAAGGGGCTGAGGATAAAGGGGGAGCCCAAGGAGGTGGGATCTTGTGAGACTTGCTTGACCAGCAAGTTTTCACGGTTTCCCTTCCATTCGGTGGAGGGGAAGTCGAGTGACCCGGTGGAGCTCGTGCATGTGGATCTCGTGGGACCCATGAAGGTGAAGGGAGATGGTGGGGCCCTGTATTCTATGACCATGGTGGATGACAACACAAGGCTCACCTGGTCCTTTCCACTTGCAAAGAAGAGTGATGCTGCAAGGGTCATCATTGAAGAGTGGCTGCCCATGGTGGAGCGAGAGAGCGGCAAGCGGGTGAAGGTGATACGTAGTGACCGTGGTGGGGAGTTCTTGGGAGCGGAGTTCCGGAGCTGGCTGAAGCGGCATGGCATCAAGCAGCAGCTCACCACGGCCTACACCCCTCAATCCAATGGCGTGGCAGAGAGAGCGAACCGGACCATCTTGGAGGGCGGGAGAACGATTTTGGTAGACTCGGGTCTACCCTTACGGTTCTGGCCCCTCGCTATTCGCCATGCCACCGTCATCAAGAACCGAGTATTGACTCATGTGGGAGGGCAGCATTGGGTCCCTATGGAGAAATGGAGGGGCAAGAAGCCTCTGGTGGATATGCTTCGAGTCTTTGGGTGCATGGGACTCGTGCACGTCCCTAAGGAAAAGCGTGACAAGCTTCAAGCGGCGGCGGTGTGGGCTGTTCATTTGGGACTTGCACAAGGGAGCAAGGGGTGGCTCATGTGGGACCCAATAGCCAACACCATCTTCACCACCAGAGATGCCAAGTTCATGGAGGGGCTCATGTTCAAGGAGTGGTTGGAGCGAGGGAGGAGCAAGGTCACCATTCCGCTCGGAATAGAGGTGGGAACGAATGACCCACTCTTCATTCCCATCGAGTTGTCTTCGTCTTCAGAGGTAACGGAGGTGTCACATGACTTGGGAGGTGCTGAAGGGGAGGCAGCAGAGGTGGAGGGAGTGTTGCAGCAAGAGAAGGCCCCTGTAGCTGAGAGAGGTGATGCCGATGAGGAGGTGCAGCAGCCTACACCATCCCCTACTCTTCCACCAAGGCGGACAACCCAAGGGAAGCGTGGTGCTGTCCGTGGTGGAGCTAAGGAGAGTGCAGCCAAGGAGAGGCCCAAGAGAGCTGCTCACCCAAGGGATTTCCTCAAGTATGAAAGGCTTGGGGGTCCCAAGGCATTGCTGGTCCAGGAGGAGGAAGATGATGAGGAGAAGGGAGCCGAGGGAGAGATGGAGCAGATTTGTTGCTTCGGTGTCAACTTACCTCATGAACCGGCTTCGATGGAGGAAGCACTTGCTGGAGATGATCGAGAGGCTTGGTTGGCTTCAAGGGAGGATGAGTTTAAGAGCCTCATGGAGAATGGAACGTGGACCCTCACCAATCTGCCCCCGGGAAGAAAGGCATTGGATTGCACGTGGATATTACGTGTGAAGACCGATGCGGAGGGGAAGTTGGAGAGGCGCAAAACAAGACTTGTGATCAAGGGTTTCCAGCAGAGGGAGGGGGTTGACTTTAAGGAGGTGTTTGCTCCTGTTGCCAAGGCTCCTACGCTCCGGGTGTTGCTGGCAGCAGCTGCCGTTTGTGGTTGGAAGGTGGAGCAAATGGATGTGAAGACGGCTTTCCTCTATGGCGTGGTAGATGAGGAGATTTACATGAAGCAGCCAGAGGGGTACGACGATGGGAGCGGACGTGTTTGCAGGCTCAACAAGGCTATCTATGGCCTCAAACAAGCTCCAAGGTGCTGGTATGCAAGGCTGGTGGAGGCGTTGGAGGCTCTTGGCTTCAAAGTTAGCGGGTGCGACGAGAGTCTCTTCATAACCGAGGGGGATGAGGAGAAAGTGTTTCTCCTTGTCTACGTCGATGACATTCTCCTCTTCTCTCCATCCCTGGAGAGGATCAAGGAGGTGCAAGGGAAGCTGAAGGAGACCTTTCAATGCAAGGCCCTTGGACCAGTGGGGTATTACCTTGGTCTTCACGTGGAGCGGGACGAGGTGAAGGGATGGTTGAGGCTTCACCAACACAAGTACCTTGCAGCCATGGGGGAGAGGTATGGGCTGGAGGAAGGGAGGAGTGTAAAGACTCCACTACCCTCAGGATTTCAGCTACACCTTGATGAAGAGGAGGGTGAGGTGTTGGAGCCCGAGTTGCAGCGTCGGTTCCAGTCAATGGTGGGGAGCTTGATGTATGCTTCGGTCAACACTCGCCCCGATATTTCATTCGCGGTTTTGCAGCTGGCTCGTGTGGTGTCTAGGCCCCTTCAAGAGCACCTTGATGCAGCAGAGAGGCTGGTGAGGTACTGCATGGCAACCTCAAGGGTGGGGCTGCAATATTCAGTGCATGGGCAGCTGAAGCAAAAGGGAGTGGAGGAGGTGAGCACGAAGACCGGTGCACCTGCAAGGCGTGGACACTTGTACCTCTCGTGCTTCACCGATGCTACCTGGGCAAGTGACATCAGTGATGCAACATCCCACGGTGGCTATGTATGCTGTGTTGGAGGGAGTCCAGTGAGCTGGAAGTCTAAGAAGCAAGGGGAGATAGCTCACTCATCAACGGAGAGCGAGTACATGGCGTTGTTTCATGGGGTGAAGGAGGTGGTTTGGATGAGGAGGTTGCTTGAGGAGTTGGGGTAGGAGCAAGAGGGTCCTACACCTGTGTTTTGTGACAGCCAAGGAGCAATTGCAATGGCTCGCAATGCTGTGCTCCATGGGCTGAACAAGCACATGCATATCAAATGGCATTGGGTGAGGAAGGAGGTGAAGAAGGGCACGGTCTCCTTGCACTACATCAACACTACCAAGCAACCTGCAGATTTTTTGACGAAGCGGCTTGCAGAGCATCAGCATTGGACCTGCGCCACCTTGTGTGGCATGTCCTTCAACTAAGGGAGGCAGCTTCAGGGAGCAGCTAAGGGATGAATGAGAGCACGATGAGGGGGAGTTTGTTGTGCCAACACATTACAGTGGCACGGTCATCGCACTCCCATTCGGCCTACAAGCCTGCTCAGCTTCTGGAATTTTGTGGGGAGGTTGTTCAACACGTTTTCTTCAAACCCTCAAAGATTCAGAGTTTTTCAAGCAGTTACCAAGGCATGACAACATTTTATGTTTCAAGACTTATGGCATCCCGGAAGTGTGTGTTACTCCTTTTTGGTAACACCCGAGTTCACCATTTCGGCTGCTGACTCGTCTACCGAGATCTGATTGGTCTGAAATTTGGTCTGGCAGTCCTTTGCCCCGCTGTGCAAGTGGTCACTAAGTTTCAGAACGATCCAACATCTGAGCATTGCGTGACAGCTGCCGAAATTCACTGTTCCGTAGTCATGGTGCACTGTTGGCAGCATTTCCCTTGCCACCCTTTCATTGTTGTCATGCCAATGGTGCAGGGACAGAGAATGAGACAAGAAGTACAGGTGGTCAAGTGGGACTCTATAACCCTCCTTTTGAGAAGTGTGGTCTTCCTGGAAGCAACTTGCAAGAGGGTGCAAGTGGGAAGACAAGCTGACTCATGTTGGCTTGACTCACTATTGGTAGCCTTGAGTACAGCTCTGAACATCCAAGTGTGGTTGGCTTTGCTGACCTAGCTAGGACGTTTCCCATTCTTCTCTAGCCTTTCTCCCCTAGGACTCAACCTTCTCTGAGTTCCCAGGATGACCCAACCCCTTATGAGTCCCCTAGGCAATGTTGTACTCACCTCATCAATGAGAATACACGTTTTTTCAGCCGAGCTTACGTTTTCGTTCACTGCGTAGTGCACACACCTCTGATAATAGCAAGTAATATACCGTTGGAAAGCAGACACCTAAGGCTAACCGCTGTCCAAGTTTCAGCCTCGTATGTTCTCGGAGCTGATCGTGACGGCGTTTTGAACAGAGGCGGTTTGAAGACGTCAGATTCTGCTTAGGCGGTTTCATGGGCATCCGCGACCCCTAAGTGGACTGCAGACTATAACATTCAATACAAGCAATTCGAGTGGTTTTTTTTTTATGCAACAGATCCCTGGTGGCAGAGGAAGCAAGGATGACACGACTCAAAATATAGCTCTGCAGATGTTATGAAGAACGAGATGCGTTTCTCTGCAGGCTGCTCGGCTACTGATTTAATTGCTAGGCTAGCATTTAGCTCCTCAAGTGGAGGTACCACTTAGCTACTCAGATGCCACACTGACAAGCATGCTTTCCATTAGGGCAAGAGGAGCTCTGGAGACACAACGAGCATGAACGTCGCTGTTATTGGCTAGTTGATCTGATGAGCATACATGATGCAAGAACCTTGGTTTATCATTCATTGTGAGCTTCTTACAGGCCATTTAGGTTAGTAAGCATGCTGATGGTGTCTAGAATAGAGCCGCTCAAGGCATTGTCGTTGAGAAGACTGTGTGAGATTAGTGGGGATAGCCGGAGGGACAGCAAACATACACACACAAGCGACCCACAAGGGTGATTATGCGAGCATGGCGGGAGGCATTGTTCGGCAACAGAAAAGAACGAGCTGCAGGGCGGGGGGAGGAGGGGGGGGGGGGGAAGGGGGTGAGTAGGGGGGGAAGGGGGTGGGGGGTGGGGTGCTTCAACAAGTAAGCAGCGCCTATGCGGAAAACATCGGGCACACTCCTCTCCAGACGAAACAAACTCTTTTTTATTGTAACAAATTGTGGGTCCCAGCAGCAGCCAACACTAAGCAACTCACAGGAAGGTCAAATTGGTGAGGTTTCCAATTCCAACTGGAATAGGCCCATAAATCTTATTCTCCTGCAAATTTCTGGCACAAGGGTGGGAATTGGACATAACAAATGCTTAGTCTCATGCAGAATGCAGTTAGAGAAATGTAGAATGGGTAGTTAGTACAACCTAACAGGGAAATCAGAAGTGGGACAGACAGAAAGATGCACACAGTGTAGCGCGTGGAAGGCGGAAAGGGAGCACTAGAGACACAAGGATGATGGGTAAGCGTGAGAGCAATGACACATGATTACGATCCTGACACATGATATGATTACGTTCCTGGCACATGACCGCATATACTCCAACACCCTTCTCTTCCTGAAAGACCACCATATTCGAGCTAACCATGTGCTTGCCTTGCAGCATCACCCTATCTCAGCTTACAGGTACTCCAATGATGCGAGGTGTCCAATCTCAGCAGGAATAAGCGCATTGAGCTGACAACGCGCCATAGATCTGGTTTCACAGGGTGAAAAGTGGTTATGCGTTGCACGGTCTTGTACGGAACAGTAAACACAGCGTTATAACTTGTATCATATGGAAGATAATGCGTGGAGCGGAAGACTTGCTAACGAGTACAAACGCATACTTCCACCTTGTAGCGCGCAAGAGAGAAGGGGAAGGACAGGGGGTGAAGGGAGAGGGAGAGAGGAGGGGCATGGGGGAAAGAGAGAAAGGCGTAAGGGAGAGATGAAGGAAGGGGGAAGTTGTGAAGGGTGAGAAGGGAGATGAGCCGGTGGGAAGAAGGGGAGGAAAAAAAGGGGAGAGGGGGAAGGAGGAGGAGGAACATGTTACAGTTGATGCTGGAAAGAGCAGGGCGGCGCCTTCCTTATCCCCCTCCCCCCCCCCTCCCATCCCCCCCTCCCCCCGTCCCCCTCTCCCTCCCCCCTCCCTCCCCCCTCCCCTTGTTTTGTTTTACTGCCCGAAGGCTTTTTGTTGTCTGCCCGGAAGAACCGTCACCACCGTCATTTTTTCATTTCTTTCAGCGCGGTTGCGTCCAGCGTAAAAAACGCTGGCTCCATCAAATCCATCTAGGGACAGGACTATAGATAAGCCCGAACACATGAGCATGAACAAAAACAAGCTTGTCAATTCATGCGAGATTCTTACAGTTTCATAAGAGAAGTGAGCGAGGAGATGCTATCAGGAATAGACCCTCGAAGGATTGTGAGCTCGATATCTTCCGCATATGGATTATCATGATAGTCCCTATACAGGTCGGGGGGAACTAAACCTTCCAAATATCCATCGCACAATATTCTGTGTGGGTGGGTGAGTGGATTAAAAGAAGAAAGAAGAAAATTGGACAGGGACACAAGTGACACGAGGACTGGAAACAAGTGGTATCAAGCATATGAATCCTGTTGGAGATAGTGGCATGGTATGCGATTCAAAGAAAAGCAGACACACACTCACATCTCGGTGATCATGCCTGAATCGTCACACGTGAGACCTTCAGCATAGGCACAGTCAGCACCAACTTCCCAGTTTACAAACGTCTGATTCCAGGCCTTTTGACTGTCTCTGAGAAATACCGCTGGCAGGGGACAAGCAAGGAGAGACGAAGGGACAGGTAGTGAGCAGGTAGCACCTAGCAGGTGCATTGCTTAGTTACTGAGATGTACAAACACTGATTTGCACATATTATGTATAAACAAGAACGTCCTTCTCATGATGTGAGGCACATATCTAACAGCTGTGGGGCCGGAAGAACAAGAATCTAAATGCATTGCAGCAGTGCAAACCACATGCGCATACTCAATGCTGCCTCCTGTGAACTGAGAAACGTGCTAGTAGTACAGGGAGTTGAGGAACTTGAGAAGCATTTGTCGGTATCACCTACACCTGTACTGGCGGGCTGCTATAACTTTAGGTAGCACTACTTCTAGTAGAATCAGCGAGAGACCGCCGTGAGACGAACAGAGGGTGCACGGAGGTACTACCTTGAGAAGCGTTGATCGGCTGTGCATCGCACGGCGGGAAGACGATCGCGGCAGCCCAAAGCACGGCGACGAGCGCAAGCCATGCTCGTGGCTGCATCAGAGTTGGGTTTGGCGGCGGCATTTGCGGCGACGACGTGCCTCCACAATCACTCTCTCAGGGATATGTTACACACGAACTACAAAGACAATATTGATGGAAACGGT
Source organism: Closterium sp. Naga37s-1 (assembly GCA_947471745.1). NCBI lineage: Eukaryota > Viridiplantae > Streptophyta > Zygnematophyceae > Desmidiales > Closteriaceae > Closterium > Closterium sp. Naga37s-1. The sequence continues at coordinate 1,670,694 of CANJKZ010000860.1, forward strand.
AACTTCTAATTACTAAGTATCACAGGAAACGAGTCAAAAAACTGAGTTGCCGCCTCGTCCAGAATATGCAGTGGTTGCCACTGACGATAATGCAGGAAAGAAGTCTCGGACGAGTATAAGAAAAGGGCCGTCGCTGCACTCCCAACTCAATCTTGCTGTGGGGGTCGCGACACGGTCCCTACGAAGCTCGAAACAATTCAGCAGATTCAGACGATGGAGGCGCTCAGCGTGAACGCGTGCAATCATGATTAAAATTGTTCTGAGGAACCAGCGTACGAACCTACCATGCGTCCAGCATGCAAGCCCGACTTGAGGGAGGGATGTGCACCCCGCTACAGTACAGCAATGAAAGGATTCCAGCGTGTATTTTGCTACTTTGGCATAATGGGGCAACTCGTGTACTTGACTGCGTCAGCTTGGTAGTCTGCCTCTCGTTGCTGACTAGGTAGGAGGGGGAGAGGGGAACATGGCCATTGGCAAATTTGATGCAGGTTGGAAAATGGACCGTCGATGAGAATTGATAAGAACGGTCAGGATTATACCTCAGATATGGTTTCCAGGTTGGAATGACAACCGTCGAGGGGATCGGCTTGTCAGAATGTTATGCTCTAGCCTGTAGTGGGGTGCTCTATAGCGAGTACAACCCTTCTAGGGTTTGCTATTTGTATCCTCATTCCTGCTAGTGAACCCCCTCTTTGCCTAAACTGTTTCTTGCCTAGCTAGGGCTTTCCTAGCTATGGCGCCTTCTTCTACTGCTTATCTCCACATGGTATCAGAGCGATATGCTCCTGGCCTGTGGGCCCCACCTCACTGCTTCCGCTGCTACTGCTACTCTCTGTGTTGCACGCCCCGTGGCGTGCAACGGATTTTTCATCCCGCCACGCGCTCGGAGCGTGCGGCGGTTTTCTGCCCGCCGTGCACCCCGAGGCGCGCGGCGGTTTTCTGCCCGTCGTGCGCCCCGAGGCGCGCGGCGGTTCTCTGCCCGCCGTGCGCCCCGAGGCGCGCGGCGGGTTTCTGCCCCGTCTCGCAGCGCGTCGCTCCCGGGAGGCGCTGCGACGGGCGACGGGGACCCGCGCGTCGCCCCCTGTCACCCGCCGTGGCCTGTGCGCGGCCCGTACACCCTGCGCGCGGCCCGTACGGGCTGCGCCAGGCCCGCGCGCGGCCAGTACGGGCTGCGCCAGGCCCGCGCGCGGCCCGTACGGGCTGCGACAGGCCCGCGCGCGGCTCGGGCCGCCTGCGCGCGGTTCGGGCGGCTGTGCCAGGCCCGTGGGCGGCCCGTTCTTCGCTGCCCCCGCACTGCCCGCTGTCCCCCGTGCTTCTGATGGCGCCCCACCCCTGCTACTGCCCGTTCTCCTGAATTAGGGTTTGGGGGTGGGGGGCATGGGGGTGCAGCTTCTGTGTGCCGTCCCCTACTCCTCCTCCTCCTCCTCCGTCTCCCAGTGCTGCAGCTGCCGCTGAGGGGGGTGGACCTGTTGGAGCCGTCGGAGTGGTACTAAGGGGGGTGAAGGGGGAGTGGAGCTAGGGGTGAAGCAGGGGGTGTGTGTCAGGGGGGGTGGGACTGTTTGGGGAGGTTGAACGAAGGTTGCCGTCGTGTCGCCAGCAGCACCTGTAGTCTGGGGAGTTGCTCTGGTAGCCCAGTCGCAGCCACCTGTGCCAGTCGCCCGTGGGTCCGTTGCTCGTCTGCCGCTACTTTTAGCCGCGGGGCCAGTTACTCCAGTAGTCCGGAGCGCTGTTCCGGTAGCCGCTGTGCCAGTGTGCCTCCTGTTGCCCGTGTGTCTGCAGCTTCAGTCGTCGCCTCCTATCTCCTCTCCTCTTACAGTCTCGCCTCCTCCTCCTCACTTGCCCTCTGCGATAGCCTCTAGCTTTGCTCATAATTGTGAACTTTAAACTATTGCTTCTTGTACTTGTGCTCAGAATGTGTGGTGACATTGTGATCCACCCTGAGCTTGTTCTGCTTTGCTTGCTCTGCTGATTACACCCCACTTTGGCTATGGGGGTGTGTCAGAATGTTATGCTCTAGCCTGTAGTGGGGTGCTTTATAGCGAGTACAACCCTTCTAGGGTTTGCTATTTGTATCCTCATTCCTGCTAGTGAACCCCCTCTTTGCCTAAACTGTTTCTTGCCTAGCTAGGGCTTTCCTAGCTATGGCGCCTTCTTCTACTGCTTATCTTCACACGGCTGTACGATCACGATTGATCGGCTAAAACCATGTATATCAAATGCCATAAATATATTCTCTGCTATCCATTTAAGCCCATAATACTATACATAATATTGTATCGCGGCCCATCATAATATTAATTTAAGCCCATCATACCGTGGTCCATAATATTGTATTGCGGGTAATATGGTTGCAGAAATAATAATTTGGGCAGCATAATATTAATTTAAGCCCAGCATAAATATGCTGCCACCAAGGTTATGATGAGCTTAAATTAATAGCAGAGAATATATTTATGGCATTTGATATGCATGGTTTTATATGGACCGAACATATGATAGAACTAATGGTAGTATATGCGCGCTCATATTGGTTGTTGGGCGACCCTTTATCGCCTAAATATATGGTCGTGAATTATATGACCGTGCGTGATTGGGCGCGCATTGCCAAAAAGGGCAAGAAACATATTATCAACCAATCATGCGCGGTCAATAATATGTTCGTGCATTTATGCTTTAGCGTTGCAGTTTATGATCGCTGATGTATTTGCCCACGCGCTCATTGGTCGCGCATTGGGCCGAAAATGACCGCGCATCTACTGTTGTGCGAACGAGGAATTTCGGGGGTACGAATCCTTGTAGGGTAATGTGCGAGGGAAAAAAACACCTCGAAAATGCCCTGGCATGGCCACTCGAGCAATTATCACCGAATTGGATGGCAACGCGAGTAATTCGGGGACACGTGGGCAAGAGCGAATCACCAAACAAGGCCCTGGAGCAATTCTCTCTCGGAAAACAGTTTCAGCGAAATTGAAATCTGGCTTTCCAGCCGTCGATATTTCAGATGTTAAAACCAGGGTACACATTCAACGCGACTCCAGGCTAAATTTTGGGCGGCATGTTTGCGGGAACTGCTGATTGGTTGACGAGTAGCGAATAAATAGTTGAGAATGGGCGAGCATGGGGCTTTTCGTCCGTGAGAGATGAGGCTTGGGAGGGGAGAAATTGATAACACTTGGATCTAGAAATTGGGGATCAAGGGGAGGGCAACTGGGTTGGCGGAAAGGGGAAAGGGGGTGAGACGATATTGTGGGGGAAGGGGAAACAATTTCGGTGGGAGCGGAATAGGTATGGGGAGGGGGGAAACGAATTGGCGGAAGCACATTCGATGACTTCGGTATACATTTGCCAAATCTCGAGGGTTCAAATGTTCACCTGCTGAAGCGAACACTCCCCCCAGATATTCCTAAATCACTGAGTAACCCCGAGGTCAAAGGTTAACCTTTGACAGAAATCCAATTGAATGTGCACCCTGGTTTTAACAGCTACGATCAGAAGTGACGGCTCGGTTGGAATTTCAGCGGTCGATGTCTGAGTTATCCATATTATCTAGATCCTTCCTTTTGCTTTCACAGACTGGATTTCGAACCAAACTCTGACTTCAGACGAGGCAGAGCCTTATCCCACGTATATCCCACACCAAGCACCATTCGATTCTCATTTCCTCACCCTAAACCCTGCTATACGCTATCAGACATTCGGCTAGCACCTAGCCATTTGGAGGACTCACAAGTCCCCGTGCCGGTATCCGCGTGCGAAGCTACCCGTAAGCGACGCGATTTATAAGCGACGTTACTTGTGCGCATCGCTACCCGCATGCGATGCCACCATTGGATTGCGCTGCCTGATTCCAAGAGTCCACCAGCACCGTTGGATGATGCCGCCTGGTTCCAAGGATTGATCCGCGCCGTTGAATGGGTCGCACGTTAACGAGCAGTTATGGTGCCAAACGGAATCGCGGAACCGGAGTTTCTACAGAATTAGCTGGGAGGGAGACGGGAGGGGAATACGCGTTAGAGGAGATTCGCCATGCTGCGTTTACAGTTGATGGCATGGGAATACGCAAAATCATAAGAAGGGGAGGCGGAAGTGGGGGCAATAACGGGCGGAGGACGTGGCGAAGTCAGGGGGGCGATGCTTGGGGCGCGGGGAGCACCGAATGCGGAAGACGGGGGGAAGCGGAGGAGGGATGGGGGGGGGGGCGGAGAGAGAGGAAAAGGATACGCGCGAGAAAGTCGTCGGGTAGTGTGTGGATCGGTGGAAGGCGGTCGACGTCTGGCGAGTCCAGAACAGCGACGCGGACTGATAACGGATCCACGTTAGACGAGCCATTGCTTGGCGAATCCATAGTTGCACTACTACAGAAAAGAGTGACGCGGTTGTTACTACGACGACCTTAAAGAGAGCGACTGGCAGGTATTCCCCCTGTTCGCCTCTGCCGTTCATCTCTGCTGTTCGCCTCTGCTGTTCGCCTCTGCCGTTCATCTCTGCTGTTCGCCTCTGCTGTTCGCCTCTGCCGTTCATCTCTGCTGTTCGCCTCTGCTGTTCGCCTCTGCTGTTCGCCTCTGCCGTTCATCTCTGCTGTTCGCCTCTGCTGTTCGCCTCTGCTGTTCGCCTCTGCCATTCATCTCTGCTGTTCGCCTCTGCTGTTCGCCTCTGCCGTTCATCTCTGCTGTTCGCCTCTGCCGTTCGCCTCTGCCGTTCGCCTCTGCCGTTCCTCTCTGCTGTTCGCCTCTGCTGTTGGCGCCTGTGCGATGCATGCGCCTCTATTGTCTGCATCTCCTGCAGTCCAACGCCATGCTCTCGCTGCCCTTCACTCCCCATGGCCACGCGCTGCTACCTCCCTCCGCGGACTCACTCAAGGTGACCCCTTCACATGCCGCCCGCTGCCCGCATTGCGATTGCTCTGCTGCTGTGCGCTGCACGCCTCGCTCAAGGTGCGTATTGTGCTGCTGTTGCAAGCTGTCTCCTCGTGGGTGGGTCTTCAAAGGCTACCTATTCGTCGCCAGATCGTTTGACTTGTCATTGTTCCTTTGTGTCTTTTGCCTCTTCTTGCACTTACCAAGCGATTTCTCCATGCGTTGGCATTCATTTTTCCCGCTTGCTTCTCCCCTCCTCCCATCCGCAGGTGTGGGGGTAGGAGTGTGGGCACTGCTCCCACACGGACAGCGTGGGATGGTCCAAGGTAGCTGACGTCAGCACCCATGAGGGCAGGCTGTCTGTATGGAGCCTCCTCCTCGCACACCCGCATCTCCAGAGGTGGGGATGCGGGGAATGAGGGGAGCGAGGGCAGTGGGGAGGGGAGAAAAGCTGGGGTGCATAGAGTTGGGTCGGGGCAGATTAGTGGGTGGAGTGAGGACGAGGAGGGAGAGGGTGAGAGTCACGGTGGGGAGGGGAAGGGCGATGGTGCTGCTGGGAGTGATGGGCCTGCTGTTAGTGTTGCGATTGTGGGGTATAAGGCATCGGTGCCAAGCCTTCGAGCCCTGTATGCTGTGGATGGAGAGGGGAGGAGGAGGGGGAGGATAAGGAGGAGCTGGGGGCACTGCTGCTGGTGGAGAGGTCATGACTCAACCTTATGTGCGAGGTGATGGTGACAGTATGAGGAGGCATGGATCTGTGGGAGAGAGAGTGAGGGAGTGTGAAGATAGGGGCATTGGCTTGGTGGCTTCTGCATCTGCTTCTGCGTCGTTCCCCGCATGAGTTGTTAGAGAGGATGCTTGTAGAGAGTATGGCGGTGCACGTGGCGGTGCATGTGAGTCAGCAGTGCTGGCTTCTTCGTCCGCCTCCTCCCTCTCTGCCTCCGCCTCCTCTCCCTCCTCCTCCGGTTGTCTTGAAAGGTAGAAGCAGGGGGGACAAGGGAGTGAGAGGAGTGGGAGTGGGAGGGGGAACAGGAGGAGCAGGAGGAGCGGGGGATTTGATACTGACTGGAGTGATGGGAGGGGTGGGGAGCAGGAGGCAGGGTAGAGGCATTAGCTTGTGTCCTCTGTCCCCACGCTCTCAGGCTCCACAGGTGCAGTCAGCACAGGTGCACGTGCCACAAGTGCCAGCAGTGCAAGGCAGAGCAGCAGCATCAGCGGTGGTAGCGGCACAACAACGGGCAGCAAGGGCAGCAGCAGGGAGCGTTCTGCAGTGGTCTATGAAAGTGAATGTGGACGAATTCGCACAGGTGAGAGGAGAGAGGACGGGTGAGAGAAGGCGGCGAGAGGAGAGGGGTGGGAGGGTAAGGGAACAACGGGGTTGTTGCACCTATAGAAAAATGCTGCGGACTGCAGTGGTCTATGAAAGTGAATGTGGACGAATTCGCACAGGTGAGCGGAGAGAGGACGGGGAGATAGAAGGCGAGGAGAGGAGAGGAGTGGAGTTTTGAGGCGCCTCAGAACTAGAATTCGCACAGGTGAGCGGAGAGAGGACGGGGAGATAGAAGGCGAGGAGAGGAGAGGAGTGGAGTTTTGAGGCGCCTCAGAACTAGAATTCGCACAGGTGAGCGGAGAGAGGACGGGGAGATAGAAGGCGAGGAGAGGAGAGGAGTGGAGTTTTGAGGCGCCTCAGAACTAGAATTCGCACAGGTGAGCGGAGAGAGGACGGGGAGATAGAAGGCGAGGAGAGGAGAGGAGTGCAGTTTTGAGGCGCCTCAGAACTAGAATTCGCACAGGTGAGCGGAGAGAGGACGGGGAGATAGAAGGCGAGGAGAGGAGGGGAGTGCAGTTTTGAGGCGCCTCAGAACTAGAATTCGCACAGGTGAGCGGAGAGAGGATGGGGAGATAGAAGGCGAGGAGAGGAGAGGAGAGGAGAGGAGAGGAGAGGAGAGGAGAGGAGAGGAGAGGAGTTCAAGGATTAAGGGAGTAACAATGTTGAGGGAGCGCTCCCCCTCCCACCTAGAGATTGTCCCCAGTGGTCCAGGGTGAATGGAAATGTCCGCATTGGAACGGTCCGAATTGATTCATTACACCTATAGAACGGTCCGCATTGGTCTATGAAAGTGAACGTGCATGAGTTAGCATGAGTGAAAGGGAGTGCAAGTGGGTGGGGAGTTTAGATACAATGGGGAGAGGAGTGGGAGGGGATAGACACACATGCGGCACATGCAGCACATGCTGCAGTGACCAACGCACTTACCCTTACCTTGTCCCGCCCAACCCCTCTTCTCTCCTCCCTCCTCCCTCCCCTTCTCCCAGCCCTCGTTACCATCGAAGCTGCAGGAGCAGCAAGACGAGGAGGAGGACGAGGAGCAGCAAGACGAGGAGGAGAAAGACAAGATGTTGATGGAGAGTGTGAATGGGCGCCACACGGCCATGCAGCACATGCTGCAGGGGCAGCTCTCTGCAGTGCAGCATGTGGTGACGCTGTGGGGGGATGGAGCGCTGCTGCTCGCCCTCTTTGCCCTCGCCGCATCCAAGGACCTTGCTGTGAGTGCATTGCCTTGATGGTGGCGACGCTGTGGCTTTTGAGTCGACTCAGGAGGTGACTTTGAACTTTTGACTTTTGAGTCGACTCAAGAGGTGACTTTGAACTTTTGACGTTTGAGTCGACTCAAGAGGTGACTTTGAACCTTTGACTTTTGAGTCGACTCAAGAGGTGACTTTCGACTTTTGACTTTTGAGTCGACTCAAAAGTCGCCTCCAAGGACCTTGCTGTGAGTTCAATGCCATGATGGTGGCTGGCAGCACTGTGGATGGAGGATCTTGCTCTGCAGCAGACAGCCTTGCAGCACGTGTTGCAGAGTTCGCCATTGAGGGCGAGGGAGCAGAGGAGGATGACGAGGAGGAGGAGGAGGAGGGCCGTTTTAATCCTATAGTGGAATAAGGGTACATTCCGCTGTGGACCATGTCCCAATCGATGTGTCCCAATCACGATTTGCCCGAGTCGCGCTCAAATGTCTCGAGTTTGCATGTCCCAATCGATCGATGTATTGCGACTCTGTACAGACGCGCGACAATTATGGGGATAGTGGGTTTTGGGGAGATGTCGTCTAGATACATGCTGCATGTGTTGACATTTGGCACCGCGTGCGACTGATGGAATGTGTTGCAATTAGCTGGCGACTGCTCCGTGTTTCACGTCACCCAATGATAAATACATTTGGCGACAACCACGGGCGGCCCGGCATTCTGACACCTGGCAGCATATGCTGTACGTACGCGTCACAATCGATTCGGACACATCGATTGGGTTGGGACATGGTCCACAGTGGAATGTACCCTAAGAGTCCGGTTTTCAGATTCCTGGTTGTTAACAGGGTCAAACTTTTACTGCTGTCTATCACTTGCTAAAGATTTTTACTAGACTGCAGCTCGCCTAAACAAAGCTTCTATGGCTGACGGTTCTTAGGGGTCTCCCAAATTCTACGGGTGACGCCGGTCTGGTAAAATCGAGTTTCGCACTAGTTCCCCGTGGAGCAGAGCCTTTCCCGAAGACTTACACGGGTTACAACCGCGCCAACAAGCGCTCCCGTAAAGTTGAAGGAGTTCCTGCGCTTCCTGCGACAATCCACGAGGACGACGAGCACAACAAGCAAGCTGAAAATTCTCCCGCCATGGCTGAGATGGAAGTTCAGAATGACGGAGTTGCGGATGCGAATCCTGCTGCTTCTGTCAACCCGATCGCCGTCGACACGTCCTTCACCATTCCGGAACCTTTTAAAGGTTGGACTACGACGACCGTCAGGGGCTTCAGAACTGACTTCAAAGCACTCCTCAAGGCGAAGTTGAAACTGAAAAAGATGAAGACGCTCAACGACCAAGGTGTGATCTTACACAGCATTCGCACCAAGGCCGTGGAATTTCAGACCAAGTACCCTACCACGCGGGAAAATTCTGTTGCGTCCGTCGCCTCGGTTCATTTCGAGAACCAGAAGCGCATTCAGGCCGACTTCATTGCGTATAAGGAGTTGGAGGTCGAGGAAATTCTGTCGGCATCCTCCTCACACCTCACCACTCTGGCGACTAAGCTCGAAGACTACATACAAGGCCTTACTGCTGACCCAGAACTAACCGTATCTGATGCGGCTAGGGAACGATATCGGAAGATCAAGGGTGTCTGCATCGAACGGGCCAAGTCGGAGATCGCGCTTGCCAAGGACGATATTATCATCCGGGAGTTGGAGAGGCAGAGGATCAAGGAAGCTGATGATTTGAAGAAAGCAGCCGCCGCCGAAGAGATGGACCACCTGGAAACGGACCCGGCGATCAACGAGCTCGTTCTACAAGCTACTAAGAAGTACGCGGAGACGATGCGCAAGGAGATTACGGCGAGCGTCGAAGCGAAGCTGACTGCGAAGTTTAAGAAGAGTTTGTCGATGGGATCGCAGGATTCTAAGCCGGCCCCCGCGACCTTGAAGCCTAAAGCGGACCCGTCCAAAGACCGGAAATCTTCCGGCTCCAAGACAGATGTACCGAAGGCGACGAGGAAACGCGGGAAAGGAAAAAAGAAAGCAAAATCTTCAGGCGACGGCGGAGGGAAGAACCAACAAGCTACCTCGACAAAGGTTCAAGCTCCAAAAAACGGCAGCGGCGGCCTAGGAAAAGGGCCGCGCAAGAACTAACTGCTCGGGACATCGCACTCCGCCGATTCGGGCGACTGACTGTACGACAAGCGCAGTCGCGTGTTCGGAATCGGGGGGTGCACAACCTGAGCGCTAAGGTTCTGTCTCATGACGAAACTAAGGTGCTCAGGATGGGGCTGAAGTTCATACCTACGCCAAACTGGAACTTTTCCATCGAAGCAGACCTGCATCAACTGCATCCACAGATCTCTCTCGAATTTTTCTTCAAGGATAAAGGGTCATCGGCTTCATCCCGTTTCCGGGTGAAGAATCCTAACTGGTGGCCCGATCGGGACGTGGTCCCGGAGCAAGTCTTCAAGGAGGCGCAAGCCGACCTATCTTTCCTACTGAAAGCGTGTAGGCCCATGCGCGGGCAGAACCTACCACGGAGTGCGCGTATGGCGATACGCTCCCTGTCGCTCAACAGCAACATCATCATTAAGCCGGCCGACAAGAACATCGGAATTACCGTCATGGACAGACAGCACTACGTCGCTTTGTGCATGGAACATTTGAACAACGGAGCAGTCTATCGTCCTCTCTGTCACGATCCGAGTCCGTTAGTTCTGCAGCAGCTGATGGAGCTGAAAGCGACGTGGGGACCTGCTTTTCCAGACAGTCTTTGGAAATATCTTTTCGATAAACCTCCAGGAGGGTGGCGCCCAGCGGTATTCTACATTCTTCCGAAACTCCATAAGAAAGTACCTGTGGGGCGACCGATCGCTGCTTCACACTCATGGGTAACTACTAATGCGAGTCGTTGGTTGGATTCGCAACTAAGACCGCTTGTCTTAAAACGAGCCACCTACCTGCGCGATTCTCTCTCACTGCTAGCGAAGCTGGAGACTACAGCCTTTCCACCTAACATTCTCCTAGTGACGTACGACGTGACCTCGCTCTACCCCAGCATAGCTATAGATTGAGGACTTGACGCAGTTAGCAGTTTTTTGACGAGAGACAACACGCAGCTTTCTCAACCGCTTATGGCTCTACTGGGTTGGGTCATGAGGAACTCCTACGTAGAGTTCGACGGCGAAGTGTTTCAGCAAGTGCAGGGCACTGCAATGGGAACTCCTGTAGCAGTGTGTTTTGCCATACTCTTCATGAGCCGTCTCGATGAGCTGTTAAAGGAGAGGTGGACCGGGGTGTCACCTTGTTACCACGTCCGTTACATCGATGATGGCCTTATCAATTGGCCAGGGTCGCGGTTAGATTTAGAGGAGTACCTGCGCACCTTCAACGGCTTGGATCTGAATATCAGGATCACGTGGAACATCTCGGAGCGTTCGGTTGACTTTCTGGACATGGTCCTCCACAAAGGGCCACGTTTTACTGAGCGTGGTATCCTAGACTTCGGTACTTTTCAGAAGCCGATGAATAGGTACCTCTATCTCCCCTTCTCCTCCTTCCACCCACGGCACTGCAAGGAGAGTTTCATCCGCGCCGAACTGAAGCGTTACCTGCTACGCCCGACCTCGGTGTCAACTTTCCTAGCAACGAAACGCGCCTTCTTCCAACGCCTTCGTGATCGTGGTTACCCCCCTGTTTTCCTTCGACCGATCTTCAAGGGCGTCCTATTTGCACATCGTGCACCACTCCTCTCCGACACTCTCGCGAACCAGCTTCTGCGACACACCTCTCTCCCCTCTACACGCGGACCCCTAGTCTTGAAGACGACCTACACACCTGTGTCGGCTCGGCTCGGGCTAGGGGTAGTTTTGAGACGTCTCAAAACTAGATTACTTTCACGCGGATTTTATACAGAGAGAATGTTTGTTGCTTGGAAATCTGGGTGTAACTTGCAAAAGTTACTTGTTCGCGCGAGTTGGCGAAGAATGAGATTTCCACGTTACGCCTTGAGGAATGAAGACCCGAGCCCCTCGGTTTTTTCCAGGGTGCTCTGGATTGGCTGCCCAGATTTCAGCCACGGTTGTTACGCGCCTAGATTTCTGGTTTCTCGAAACGTAGTTCTTACTTAAGGGCTTCGTTCCCACTCTTGTCTTTCATTCTGCTAGCGCTGATGAAGGTTTGACTTGGGGCCTGTCCCAGTGGAATAAGAGTTCGGTTTTCATATTCCTGGTTGTTAACAGGGTCAAACTTTTACTACTGTCTATCACTTGCTAAAGATTTTTACTAGACTGCAGCTCGCCTAAACAAAGCTTCTATGCCTCAGGTGGTGGCAAACGTGCAAGAAATGTTGGCCAAGCAGGGAGGCAGGTGGATGGTGTCAGTGGGCATGAAGGGAGCCTTTGCAGCTGTTGCCCTGCTGAGAGCTGAGAGTTGAGAGTTCCCCTCTTCTCTTTTGCTCCCCATCCCCCATACCTCAGGTGGTGGCAGACGTGTTGGAGGTGCTGGCCATGCAGGGAGGCAGGCCGGTGGTGTCAGTGGGCATGGATGGAGCCTTTGCAGCTGTTACCCTGCTGAGAGCTGAGAGTTGAGAGTTGCACTCTTTTCTTTTGCTCCCCATCCCCCATACCTCAGGTGGTGGCAGACGTGTTGGAGGTGCTGGCCATGCAGGGAGGCAGGCCGGTGGTGTCAGTGGGAATGGAAGGGGCCTTGCGCCTGTTGAGGGCTCTCTCAACTTCCTCCTTATTCTCGTTGTCCCTCCTTATTCACCATACCTCAAGTGGTGGCAGGCGTGGTGGAGGGAGGTGCTGGCCATGCAGGGAAGCAGGCGGCTGCTGTGTCGGTGTGGACTGCTGCTGCTGAGGGGCCCACTCAAATTCCCTCCGTGCCTTCATTTCCTTTGCCTCTCCTCAATCTTGTGTGCTTCAGGTGGTGGCAGACGTACTAGAGGTGCTGGCCATATAGGGAGGCAGCCGGCTGGTGTCGGTGGGGATGGGGGAGCATTGTTTTGGTTGCTGTTCATGTTTACCCCCGTGTCTCAGGTGGTGGCAGACGTGGAGGAGGGAGATGCTGGCCATGCAGGGAGGCAGGCGGCTGGTGTCGGTGGGCAGCAGGCAGGCATGGAGGTGGCATTGCAACTGCTGCCGCTGCTGAGGGCTCTGCTTGCCAGTAGCCACTCTAAGTGAGTGGTCCTTTGCGGTCCAGAACTGTGCTGTGTCTTCTGGAACGTTTCTGAGTGGTGCTGAGCAGTGCTGTCGAGAGGTCAAGTCTTGTCTTGCTTTCCGAGGCCTCTGTCACCCTCTGTTGTAATGTGAAGCAGAGTCCACACTACAGGCGAAGGGCATGTTTTGACGCAATCTTTCTTTCTTTCACCCTCTGCAGTACCAATTACACCCTTTTTTCCTTTTCCCCTCCCGCCAAATGCATTTGACCGTGGCGTCCACACTACAAGCGAAGGGCATGTTTTGACTCTATCTTTCTTTCTTTCACCCTCTGCAGTACCAATTACACCCTTTTTTCCTTTTCCCCTCCCGCCAAATGCATTTGACCATGGCACTGTTACTGCTTCACAGTCTCCTGAGTGTCAAATCCACGTTCCTGTTTCCCATCCCTTTTCCTCCCGCCTCTCCCCGCCCAGAGATACGTGTGAGTGGTGCTCTCCTTGCTACGTGAGCGGTTGAGGGGGTTCAGCCAGCCCATCACTGCTGCTCGCAGTGCCACTCACTCCCCTTGCTTCAGATGTGCATATTGCTGTTGCAGAATATGTAATGACCGTTTTTACACCCAATCAAACAAGGCAATTTGACATGATATGAGAGGTGTGAAGGTTGTAAGCTGGCCCTCCTTTGGAGAAAACAAATGTTTGGGTTTAGGGTAGGCCAGGACAGGCTGAGCTGATAACTGTCGATGTTGCTTCAATAATGTTGTGTACTGCATTACATATAAAACCTTTTCATACCGAGGGTAATCGTTCAAAGCCGCTCAACACCAGATTTCAGCTCTCAAGCACATTACAGAAAGGTGGCGGCGGAAGAATCTTCGGAATGGGCTGAGCAAGTAGCAAGAGTGGAGCGAGGCTCTAGAAGCTCGTGATGATTACCTACTACGCATCCCGGTTCTAGTAGGCCTCGCTATACGCAAACTTCTGTACAAGACCAACAGCGGTAGCAGCAGCAGTAGCAACAGCAGTAGCAACAGCAATAGCAATAGCAGCAGCAATAGCAGCAGCAATAGCAGCAGCAATAGCAACAGCAGCCGCAACAGCAATGGCGGCGGTGGCGGCGGCAGCAGCAGCAGCAGCAGCAGCAGCAGCCAACTCACTTGGCCAAAGGCTTGGAGAGAAATGAGATCCACAATTAGCAGAGCGCCCTGATCCGATACTGATGAGGAGGAGGAGGAGGAGGAGGAGGAGGAGGAGGAGGAGGAGGAGGAGGAGGAGGAGGAGGAGGAGGAGGAGGAGGAGGAGGAGGAGGAGGAGGAGGAGGAAGAGGTGGTGGTGGTGGGGGATTAGGGCACAGATGCCTGGGATTCAGACCGGGAGGGGAGAACGCCAGGGGAAATGGCACAGGGGAAATGGCGTGGGGGACATGGCAGGGGGAAATAGGAAGGGGAAATAGGGGGAGGGGAGAGATTGCTCAGGGAACAGATGCCTGGGAGGCAGAGCGGGAGGGGAGGGGAGAATGAGAGGGGGAAAGGGGTTGCAGATGAGTTAGCTTTGTTGCTTCAGACACCCGTGGCCTTTGAGTGCCTTCAAAAGGGGGGTGCATGTATTTCATTCGTCTGTGCACATGCAACAGACCAAAGGTTCCTTGTGGCTTTCGAATGTTGGTTACAGACAGACGATAGGCCTATGGGAAGAGTGTTGTGTTGTTTCAAACTGCGTCCGCTTCATACAGTATTCGTTTCAAAAAGTGTTTGCTTTAGACATACAGTGTTCGTTTCAGCAGTGTTTGATTCACAGTCTTCGCTTCAGACAGTGTTCATTTGAGAGTTTTCGTTCCAAACGGTGTTCACTTCAAACAGGGTTCGATTTTTTAACAATGTTAGATTCAAACAGGGTTCATTTCAAACAATTTTGGATGTTATATGGCAAGCAGCAATAACTTAGCACTCATCCACCAGTGTTGGTCACGTTGCTTGTTGGTCATTCAGGTGGCAAGTCAACTCACCGTTGGGGTTAGGGGCTACTGTGAGGGAGAGCAGGAGAGGGAAGCCGGCAGCAACACCCTTGGGAGTGGCGTCATGCACTGATAGCCTTCAGTACTGGGGCATGCAACACGAGAGCGGGTAGCAGGGTGGTTATTGAGTGGTGATGCGCATGGCAGTGATGCACATGGCAGTGATGCGCATGGCAGTGATGCACAAGGCAGTGATGAGGGGGGAGCGTAGAGAATAACCTGGAGAAGAGGAGGGAGGAGGAGAAGGGGAGCTACCGTGTCTCCTGTGCCAGCAAATGCGACCAATGGCGTTGCGCCACGAGAGTGAGCTCCGCGATCTTTATTGGGCCCACGCCCAGGTGGCTTACGGCGGGTTGCGCCACGTCAGCACAGTGGAATGTCTTGAAACCTCCTGACGTGGCCACTGCCAAGTGGCTACACCCAAGAAGGAAAATCACCGCGAGAAAGGGTGGGGGACGGAAATGGGGAGGGTGGAGAAGGGCAGGAGAGAACGGGGAGTGACGCAAGAAGGAATTGACATAAGAGGGGAGTGGCGGAAATGGGGAGAGACGGAAATGGGTGAGGAGGCGAAAAGGGAGTGCGTAGATGGGTGACGAGACTACTATCACTGAGTCAAGATGTGACAAGGGATTGTGAGAGAACTGGAGAGAATGTACGTACGTACGGCCGTGCCTCTACATGCATTACCATCAGAAGAATGTGAAGGAAGCATCGGGTTGTAAACGCCGATTTGCTTGGCACATACTACGTGCGGACTGTGGTTTCTTCCCACCCCAATAAACGACCAGGGGTATTGCCCGATGTACATTGAAAACAGAGGGGGGTCATGATCACCGTTTACGCGCGAAAATTGTGCTACAGTGACCTCGTATGCATTGTCATACATTCCGATAAGTTGCCTAGTACCCACACTTAGTAGTATCGAGTGCTCGATTTCCACCCACCCTAGTTTATTGTGACATCCCCTGCATCAACCGTGGTTGGTGTCGCTTTACCATCGCGTCATCAGCCGAGGCGAAAAAAAAAGAGGAGAATTTGTTACCAGTGTGTTACACGTAACAAATTCAGTTACCTCTCGTGTATTCGGAGCCTTCTTCACTTATGATTTACATTTCTAAATTGTGCTAGTAACCTGGTAACATGATTTGTTACAGAGTTCAAATATAACCTGGCTACGAATCCACCAAATGGTAATACGGTTGCATTTGCTAATGAACGTAATAAATATATTCCGAAAGAGGGTTCACTAATAATTAATATAGAAGATTAATTTCTTAAATTATGTCATTCATTAGGAATCAGAAACGACATACACACCTACAGGAAACTACTACAGAAACACACGCTCCCATCCTTCAATCAGAATCCGCTCCTTCCCTGAACCCAGCTCCAAACCCTTGGGTTCATCACGCTTCAAGCAGGCAGGATTGTTCAGCCACGCCTCGTGCAGAGCCGCCACAACAACAGTAGTCTTGGCACGGACGTAGTTACTGTTGGTCGACTGAACACCACCCAATGAAGGCTGGCCATTCCCCGGCCTGTAGCTTTTCAGGAGGGCTTCAACCTGCACGTATGCATACGAAACGAATAAGTTGTTATTGCTTTATTTACAGGTAATGTAAAAACTGCTAAGCAAGACACTTACCATAACACAAAGGTAAGCCAGTATGGGAATCTTCACCCAGACCAGATTGGACGTCACAATAGAGAATGCAGCCAGAGCTGCCTTCTCAAATGCTATGTTGGCGAAGGGAATCCCTTCGCTGTTAACATGCCACGAATATCCTAGTACAACTGCACATAAAACAACATTTAGATTAGTGAGGTCTTGATCAATATTCAAACATACAACATTTAAACCGAGCTGCTCACCATGCTTGAAGTCTTCCAGCCACTTCGCTTCATCGCGTTTTTTCGACGGGATGATCTGCTCCACCGCTAGCAACGGCCACTTGCTCTCATTCACCAACCCACCCGCACCCCATGCATAGAAACGGATTTTCTTGTGGGTGTTGCTGCGATTTGTTTTTATTACCTTCATCGCCAGCTTTTCGAACTCGATACGACTACTTGTCGCGTAGAAATATTCGTCGCGAATGATTCCACACAGGCGGTACTTCTGTCAGAATATTATAAAGCTAACTTTGTGTAGGCTATAGTGGGGTAGACCATAAGGGGTACAACCCAATTAGTGTTAGTACTTGTACCCAACTTCTTTTCAATGCATTCATTCTCGTTCTAGTTTCTAACATGGTTTCAGAGCAGGTCCTTCCTTAGGACCGAATTTCTTTTGGGCCCAACACAGAGCTGCCCCACGAACTGCCCTGCCCTAAAGACCCGTCGCCCTGCTGGCAATCGCGTCATCCCTAGCAGCCCGTCGCGTCACCCCTAGTAGCTCGTCGCACCGCCCTTAGCAGCCCACGAGCCGCCCCTGCAGCTAGCGCGCTGCCCCTGCAGCCCGCTCGCCACCTGCTCACGGCCCGCGCGCCGCCCCTGCAGCCCGCGCGTCGCCCGCTTGCGGCCCGCACGCTGCCCCCGTAGGCCCGCCAGCCGCCCCTGGCGGCTCGCTCGCCGCCAGTGCGGCTCGCTCGCCGCTTGCTCGCGGCCCGCTAGCCGCCCTTGCAGCCCGCTTGCCACCAGCTTGCGGCCTGCTACGCCGCCCCTGCTGCCCGCTCGCCGCTTGCTCACGGCCCACTCGTCGCCCCTGCCACTTGCCCGCCACTTGCCTGCGGCCCGCTCGCCGCTTGCTCACGGCCCGCTCGCCGCCCCTGCCGCTCGCCCGCCGCTTGCCTGCGGCCCGCTTGCCGCCCCTGCAGCCCACTTGCTGCCTGCCTGTGGCCCGCTCGCCGCCCTTGCAGCCTGCTCGCCGCCCGCTCGCAGCCCTTGCAGAACGCTCGCCGCCCTCTTGCGGCCCGCGCGCCGCCCCTGGCAGCCCGCTAGCTGCCTCTTGCAACCTGCGCGCAGCCCCTTGCATCTCGCTCGTCGCCCCTTGCGGCCCGCTCGCCGCCCCTTGCAGCCTGCGCACCGCCCTTCGGCAGCCCGCTCGCCGCCCCTTTGCGTGCCCGCCCTGCTGCTGGCCACCCTAGCCGTGCGCCGCCCTGCCCTACCTGCGTGCTGCTCTGCTGGTATCACGCCACCCTGCTCTGCCCGCTATGGCTTCTCTCCGTGTACTCACGTTCGATCATGAAGGCCGTCCGATCCAGCTCGACACGTGGCTCGACGACTTACAGCTGTACCTACTGAGCGACTCTAGAGACAGCGTTTCGTTGTTTGACCACACGTCTGGAGCCTCTCTCGCCCCTCCCGCCACAGCTGACAGTGCGACTCGCTCACAGTGGCTTACCCGTGACGCTGATGTTCGCTTAGCCATTCGCAACCACCTGCCGTTAGCCGAATGCGCTCACTTCGGACAGCACAAGACTGCTAAAGCACTGTACGACGCTGTAGTCGTCTGTTACTCCTCCCCTGCCACTTCTGCTCTAGGCCATCTCATACTGCCCTACCTGTTTCCCGAGCTGTCCGCCTTTGCCACAGTAGAGGACCTCGTTGACCTCGTTACCCACCTTCGCACTAGCGACGCTCGCTACCGCTCTGCCCTCCCAGCAGAGCTCCTTGACAGGAACCCCCCCCCTATGTACATCACTCTCTACTTCATAGTCACCCGCCTCCCTGAATCTCTTCACGCAGTCAAGGACCACTTTCTCGCACTTGACCCCACAGACCTCACTGTTGACCTGCTCGAGCAGCACCTCCTTGCAGCTGAGACTAGTGTAGTCGCTGTAGGCGCCGCTCGTGGCACTCCTCGCACGCCCTTCTTTGAAGGGTGTTCCCCCTCCCCCCTTGCCCCCTCCTACGCCTCTGCTGCTGTTGTTGACGTCTTTGGTGCTGAGGACGTCGGGGCTGCTTCTGCTAGTGGGAAGCGCCGCAGCAGCAAGGGCAAGGGTGGCAGGAGTAGTGGAGGTGGAAGCGGGGGTGGTAGTGGGGGCGGCAGTGGAGGTGGTGGAGGTAGTGGAGGTGGTGGCAGCGGTGGGAGTGGTGGCGGGAGCGGGGGCGTTGGTGGCGGTGGTGGTGGCAGCGGTGGGAGTGGTGGTAGTGGCGGCAGTGGGAGTGGTGGCAGTCGGGGTGAAGCTGTTCAGAGGGGAGGTTCTGGCGGTGGCCAGAGGCAGCAGCAGCAGCGTCGGAGTGAGACCCCGTCGCCCCAGCAGCTTCGTGAGTGGTTTTCTCAGCGTGGGGCGTGTGGGGGTAGTGTTAGCTGCCCGTATGTCATTCGCACGGGTGACCGTGTTGGTCAGACATGCGGGAAGCCTCACACTCAGCACCGCTGCTTCTCCCTCCTAGACGACGCTTGGCGCGCAGAGTTTGGTGACGAGGCCGAGCGCCCCCGCTGGGCAGAGCTACTTAGGTCTGGAGTTGCTATCTTTGATCGTGATTATGATGTTATTCTTGCTGCTATGTATGCCTTGTCTGTAAGTGTTGAGGGTGACTGTTACCTGTGTGTGCCGCCTGACCCAGGTATAGAGGCTGCTGCTTTTGGTGCTAGTGAGTCTGCTCTCCTTGGTACTGCGCCTGTTGAGGCCTTGCACATCTTTACACTCGACTCAGGTGCTTTCCGCTGTTTCTTTCGCGACAGCACCACCCTCACTCCTCTCTCTGCACCTGTTCCAGTAAAACTGGCTGACCCCTCCTAGGGCCCAATCCTTGCCCGTTCCTCCACTTTTCTCCCATGTCCGGCGGTTCCGTCCGGCTCACTATCAGGTTTTCACCTCCCCTCGTTCTCTACAAACTTGGTGAGTACGGCTGCCCTCCAGGATGCGATGGCCACTACCACCACTCTTGGGGGTCCGCGTGTGTCGATCTGCACGTGTACACGGACGGGCCGTCACCTGGCCACGTTCACCCATCGGCCTGGGTTGATCTAAACACGCTGGTTACCGAGCATTCTCAGGTAGCTGCGTCTGCTCAGGTGTCCGCGTCAGGTCCGGTAGCACCCCCCTGCTCGTGTCGCCTCCTGTCACACCAGACTCTCCTGTGGCACCACAACCTTGGTCACCCCTCCCGCCCTCGCCTGTCCCGCCCTGCCTTCCTTGCGTCGAGGGGCGGCAGCGCGCCGCTCCTCACTCCTCCTCATTTCCCCCGACGACTGCTCCCCTGCAGACTCTCCACATGGACGTGTGGGGCCCAGCCCGCGTCAGTGGAAATGGCCGCGAGCGCTACTTTCTGCTGGTTGTTGACAACTATACGCGTTACACCATGGTCTTCCCCTTGCGCAGCAAGGGTGAGGTCCCTGATGTTTTGATCCCTTGGATCCGCACTGTCCGGCTCCAGCTCCGCGAGCGGTTCTGCGAGGACCTTCCTAACCTGCGTCTGCACTCTGACAGAGGTGGTGAGTTCTCCTCCGACCTCTTGCGGGACTTTTGTCGTGGGGAGGGCATCCTCCTGTCGTTCACACTTCCGGCCTCCCCGCAGCAAAATGGGATTGCTGAGCGCCGCATTGGCTTAGTCATGGAGGTGGCTCGTACCTCCATGATCCATGCGGCTGCTCCCCATTTTCTGAGGCCGTTTGCGGTCCGGTACGCTGCGCATCAGCTCAACCTCTGGCCCCGAGTCTCCTTGCTGGAGACCTTGCCTACACTGCGTTGGACGGGGAAGGTTGGCGATGCGTCGGTGTTCCGGGTCTGGGGCTCTCGTGCCTTTGTTCGCGATCCGTCCGCGGACAAGCTCTCCGCCCGCGCTATTCCCTGCGTCTTCCTTGGCTTTCCCCCTGACGCGCCTGGCTGGCAATTTTACCACCCCTTCTCGCGCGGTGTCCTCCCCTCTCAGGACGTCACGTTTGACGAGTCGGTTCCCTTTTACCGTCTCTTCTCCTACCGCTCTGCCCCTCTCCCACCCCCGTCGCTCTTCCTTTCTCTAGGTCCCCCTCCGGTAGACCCCCTCCCCCCTCAGGGTCCTGCTCTCTCAGGTGTGTCTCAGGTAGACCCACTCCCCGAGACTGTGCCTGTCGAGGTCGCTGTAGACTGAGGTGCTGCTAGAGGTGCTGCGTTTGGGGGTGCTGCGTCTGGGGGTGCTGCGTCTGGGGGTGCTGAGCTTGCGGGTGCGGAGCCTGGGGGTGCTGAGCCTGGGGTTGCAGAGCCTGGGGGTGTTGAGCCCGCGGGTGTTGAGCCTAGGGGTGCTGAGTCTGAGGGTGCGGAGTCTGGGGGCGCTGTGTCTGGCGGTACTGGTGCTGGAGGCATTGTGCAGCGGCGCCCGTTTTTCGTTCTGCCACCGCCGTCCTCTGTGCCGCCACCTGACTCGGTCCTTCGCTAGTTTCTTAGTCTCCCATATTCTACTGGCCTTCCTCCTAGCTTACTGAGTCTACCGCCTCGCCAGTCGCTGCCACCATTATAGCCAGATTCCCCACTGCCAGCTCCTTCTCCTTACGCTGAGCAGACAGACTCTTGTACAGAGCGTCGTGAGCCTGAGTCTCGTCTTGCCTCGCCTGCTTGCGCTGTTCGCACTGGTCGTAGGGTTTTTCGTCAGCGTCCACCTCCTGTCCCCAGCACCCACATTATGGCACTTCGTCCTTCCTCTGTTCCACTGCAAGTTCCTCTGCCGCCTCCTCCTAATTCCTCTCTTCCTGCCGTTCCTGACCCTGCGTCTGACCTAGCTCATGCTGCTAGTTGCACTATCTCTCGTCTTCTTGCCACTGTTGTCACTGACCCTTCTTTTCAGTCCACTGCTGCATCTGCCCTAGTTACTGAGCTTGTTGAATTTGCTGCTGCCTGTCGTCTTGACTACGCCACTAGTCTTGTTGCTGAGTCTGAGTCTGACTGTCCTCCGTCCTTCGGGGGTGAGTGTGCTCTTGGCACGGACGTCCTTGAGGACAGACAGGAGGACTTTGAGTGTCTTGCAGTTGCTGTACCTCATCTCGTGGCCATGCTACTTGGACCTGAGGGAGACTTGGATGCACCAGAAGTCCCGACCTCGCGCTCTTATGCAGAGGCGATTACGGGTCCCTACTCCTCTCAGTGGCAGACAGCCATGGACGCAAAGATGGCATCTTGGAGTCCAGAGGCACCTACGTCGACGCAGTTCCCCCTTCTTGGGCGAACATAGTCGATGGCATGTGGATTTTCAGGGTGAAGCGGCCGCCGGGTTCTCCGCCTATCTTCAAGGCTTGTTATGTTGCACGAGGCTTCAGTCAGCGACAGGGAGTTGACTTCTTCCAGACCTTCTCCCCTACCTTGCGTTACTACGAGCTGCACTCCCTTGACTTCAGCACAGCTTTCTTGCAGGGCAGCCTGCACGAGGAGATCTGGCTGCGCCACCCACCTGGCTTGACTGGGTCGTTTCCTGCTGGTACCCAGTGGAGCCTCCGGCGGCCAGTCTACGGTCTCCGCCAGGTGCCTCGCAAGTGGCACGACACACTGAGGACTACGCTTGCGGCTCTGGGGTTTGCTCCTTCGACTGCTGACCCGTCGCTGTTTCTACGCACTGACACTCTCAGCTCCACCTTCGGACGAGTCCGTAGAGCCGAATGGCCCGTATCCAGAGCTTGTGGGCTGCCTCATGTACCTGATGACATGCACTCGACCTGACCTTGCCTACCCTCTTAGCATCCTGGCACACTACGTTTTGCCCGGGAGACACCGACCAGAGCACTGGGAGGCCGCTAAGAGGGTGTTGCGCTACTTGTGCAGTACTTCGGGCATGGGGCTCGTGCTTGACACGTAGACGCTTCTTGGGTTGACAACTTGGCTACACAGCGGTCATCACAGGGTTACACCTTCAGCCTTGATTCCAGCTCTGTTTCTTGGCGGTCTACCCGCTCGTCTTCTGTTCTCAGTTCCAATTGTGAGGCTGAGCTTTACGCAGGGGCTATGGCTGCACAGGAGTTACGCTAGCTCACCTACCTGCTGACCGACCTGGGAGAGCAGCCTTGTTCTCCTCCAATTCTGTACGTAGAAAACAAGGCCATGATTGCCTTGTGTCCGGAGCACAGACTGGAGCACAGAACGAAGCACATCGCTCTGCATTACTTCCTTGCTCGAGAGTTGCAGCAGCGTGGTCAGCTTCGTCTTGCTTACATGGCCACTAGGGCCAACACTGCTGATATATTCACCAAGGCACTTCAGTCTGGTGATCATCAGCGCTTCTCTACTGTCTTAGGCCTTGTGTCTACTTTGCCTCACTTGCTCACTGCGTGACTCTATTGTACTGTGATCTGTATATATTCCTGCATGCTTATGTCAAAGATAGAAGCTTAGGAGAGAGTAGGAGCCATGCTAGGGTTTAGGCTAGGTATGAGTGTCGAGAGAGTTGGAGAAAAAAAATGGAGAAAGATGGTTTCACTATAGAAAAACAAGAACATATATGGGGAAGGAGGGGGGTGTGTCAAACTTATATCTGCTATAGTCTGTTTAGGCTGTAGTGGGGTAGTTCTTAGAGGGTACAACACTTCTGTGTTCTCTACTTGTACCCATCTCCTTTCTAGTTCATTCATTTCCTCTCATAATTCTCACATGGTATAGAGCTGGTTCGAATTTTTTAGGGCCCACCACTACAAATATTTTTTTTCCTTACCTGCCCGAGGCACGCGTCGCGTTTGTCCTAGCTGCGCCCTCGCGCCTGCCCTTCGAGGCCCTTAGTGGCCCGTCGCTGCCCCTTCGCGGCCCTTAGCGGCCCCTCTTAAGGCCCTTCGCGGCCCCTCTTAAGGCCCTTCGCGGCCCCCTTTAGTGTCCCGTCGCGGCCCTTCGCGGCCCCTCTGACGGCCCTTCGCGGCCCCGTCACGGCCCTTCGCGGCCCCTTTAGCGACCCGTCGCGGCCCCTCGCGGCCCTTCGCGGCCCCTCTGACGGCCCGTCACGGCCCCGTCACGGCCCTTCGCGGCCCCTTTAGCGACCTGTCGCGGCCCCTCGCGGCCCTTCGCGGCCCCTCTGACGGCCCGTCGCGGCCCCTTCTCGGCCCCTTTTACGGCCCCCTCACGGCCATTCGCGCCCCCCCCCCCCCCCCCCCCCCCTCAGCGGCTCCTCGCGCCCCCCTTTCGACCCCAACTGACGCGCCCCAGCAGGCGCGCCCCCGGCCGGCTCCTGCCGACGAGCCCCTGCCAGCCCCTGCTGGCGCGGCCCCTCCTGGCGCGCCTCTGTCGGCCCCTGCTGACGCGCCCCTACTGGCGCGCCCCTGCCGGCCCCTGCTGACGCGCCTCTGCCGGCCCCTGCTGACGCGCCCCTGCCGGACCCTGCTGACAAGCCCCTGCTGACCCCTGCTGGCGCGGCCCCTGCAGTCACGGCCCGCCCCTGCACCTGTCTCTGGTAAGCCGAGCCGCGCCGCCCAGCCGAGCCGCGCCGCCCAGCCGAGCCGCGCCGCCTAGCCGAGCCGCGCCGCTGTTGCTACTGCTGCACTGCTGCTACTGCTGCTACTGCTGCTCCTCTTGCTACTGCTCCTACTGCTGCTATGGCTAGTCCTACAGTTCTCACCTTTGACTCTGTGGGACGTGCAGTTGACTTTGACGTATGGGTTGATGACCTACAGCTCTTTCTTCAGTGTGATTCTAGAAATGGGGTATCCCTTTTCGATCACACGTCTGGTGTTTCCACTGTTCCTACTGCCACTGCTGACAGTACTGTTCGCTCGCAGTGGACCACTCGTGACGCTGTTGCTCGTCTTGCTGTTCGTAGTCACCTGCCGCCTGCTGAGCGCGCACACTTTGGCCAGTACAAGACTGCTCAGTCTTTGTACGACGCTGTAGTTGCACGCTACTCCTCCCCTGCCACTGCTGCCCTCAGTCGCCTCATGCTGCCGTACCTTTTCCCTGACCTTGCCACCTTTGCCACAGTCGCTGACCTAGTTGCTCACCTTCGCACTAGTGACGCCCGCTACCGCGCTGCCCTTCCCACTGAGTTCTGTGCCAAGAACCCCCCCCCCATGTACATCACCCTTTACTACCTAGTCACCCGCCTCCCTGACTCTCTCTCTTCAGTCAGGGGCCACTTTCTCTCCCTTTGCCCCACCGAGCTGACTGTCGACCTGCTAGAGGAGCGCCTTGCTGCAGCTGGGAAGAGTATCTTAGCTGTAGGTGCTTCTCGCGGCGACCGTCGCACCCCCTTCTTTGAGGGGTGTTCCCCTGTCCCCCTTCTCCCCTCTGTTGCTTCTGCTGCTGCTGTCGACCTCGTTGGCACTGAGGAGGTCGGAGCTGCGTCTGCCCCTAGTGGGAGATGCCGCAACAGCAAGGGCAAGGGGAGCAAGGGTGGTGGAGGGGGTGGCGGGGGCGGCGGCAGACGCGGTGGAGGAGGCGGAGCGGGTGGCGGTGGAGGTGGGGGTGGTACCGGGAGTGGGGGCTTCAGTGGCGGCGGTGGAGGTCGTGGCGTCGGTGGCGGAGGTGGTGGAGGCAGCGGCAGCGGTGGTGGAGGTGGAGGCGGCGGTGGTGCTGGTCGAGGTGCAGCCGCGCAGCATGGAGGCTTTGGTGGCAGCCAGCGCCAGCAACAGCTGCGCACCCGTGAGACCTCGTCGGTTCAGCAGCTTCGTGAGTGGTACACTGGGCGTGGGAGGTCTGGGAGTGCAGGTCCCTCCACTTACGTTCTTCGCTCCGGCACTCGTAGTGGGGAGGTGTGTGGGCTCCCACACACCACGCAGCGCTGCTTCGGTCGCTTGAATGACGCTTGGCGTACCCAGTTTCCTGACGCTGTTGAGCTCCCTCGCTGGCATGATCTGCTTCTGCAGAATGTGCCTATCTTTGATCTAGATTTTGATGCTATCCTTGCTGCCATGTATGCTCTTGCTGATATTACTGAGGGTGACTGTTACCTGAGTGTCCCGCCCGACCCGGGCACTGTGGCTGCTGCTCTAGGTGCTAGTGCGGCTGCTGCTCTAGGTGCTAGTGCGTCTGCTGCTCCAGGTACGTGTGAGTCTGCTGCTCCAGGTGCTGGTACGTCTACTCTCTCTGGTACTGCACCTACTGAGTCCTTGCACACTTTCACACTTGACTCTGGTGCTTTGCGCTCTTTCTTTAGAGACAGCACCACGCTCACGCCGCTCAGTCGGCCTGTTGCGGTCTCCCTTGCTGACACCTCAGGGGGCCCAGTCCTTGCACACTCCTCTACAGTTTTACCGTGTCCTGCGGCCCCGTCGGGCTTGCTGTCGGGACTCCACCTCCCCTCGTTCTCTACGAACTTGGTGAGTGGAGCTGACCCCCAGGACGCGTGGGTTGACCAGTTCACCCCTGGAGGTCAGCGTGTGACCCACTGCACTTGCTCTCGGACGGGCCGCCACCTGGCCACGTTCACCCGTCGACCAGGGTCGAGTCTGTACACACTGACTACTGCGCCTCCTCCGGTCCCTGCGTCTGGTCAGGTAGCTGCGTCTAGTCAGGTGTTTGCTGCCGCGTCCAGGTCTAGTCCTGTGTCTGCCCCTTGCTCGTGTCGTCCTCTGTCGCACGAGACTCTTCTTTGGCACCACCGCCTTGGTCACCCCTCCCTGCCTCGTCTTCGAGGTATGGCCTCCCGTGCCCTTGTCTCTGGTCTCCCCAGGTCCCTCCCTCCCCTTCCTCCGGGGCCTGCCCCCACCTATGTTCCTTGTGTCGAGGGCCGGCAGCGCGCCGCTCCTCACTCCTCCTTGTTCCCTCCGACTGAGGCTCCTCTGCAGACTCTTCACATGGACGTGTGGGGCCCAGCCCGCGTCCGTGGACAGGGTCACGAGCGTTACTTCCTGCTGGTCGTTGACGACTACTCGCGTTACACCACAGTCTTCCCCTTGCGCAGCAAGGGTGAGGTCCTTGAGGTGTTGATCGACTGGATCCACGGTGCCCGTCGCCAGCTCAGCGAGAGTTTCGGCTCGGACCTTCCTGTTCTGCGTCTGCACTCAGACAGAGGTGGGGAGTTTTCCTCCGACCTCCTGAGGGCCTTCTGTCGTTCGGAGGGCATCCGCCAGACGTTCATGCTTCCAGCCTCCCCGCAGCAAAATGGGATTGCTGAGCGCCGCATTGGCATGGTCATGGATGTCGCTCGTACGTCCATGATCCATGCGGCTGCTCCCCATTTTCTGTGGCCGTTCGCGGTTCAGTACGCTGCGCATCAGATCAACCTTCAGCCTCGTGTCTCCTTGCCGGAGACCACACCTATTCTGCGGTGGACGGGGGAGGTTGGCGATGCGTCCGCGTTCCGTGTCTGAGGATCTCGAGCTTTTGTCCGCGATACTACAGCGGACAAGCTGTCCTCCCGTGCCGTTCCCTGTGTCTTCCTTGGCTTCCCTCCTAACGCACCCGGGTGGCAGTTCTACCACCCCACCTCGCGTCGTGTTCTGTCCTCTCAGGACGTCACGTTTGACGAGTCGGTGTCGTACTACCGTCTCTTTCCCTACCGCACTGCCTCTCCCCCCCCCCCGCCGCTCTTCCTCGCACCAGGTACTCCTCCGGTAGACCCCCTCCCCCCCCAGGGTCCTTCCCCCTCAGGTGTGTCCCAGGTAGACCCTGCCGAGCCGGTCGAGGTAGCTATCGACTCAGGTGTTACTAGGGGTGCTGAGCCTGTGGGTGCGGGGCCTGGGGGTGCTGAGCCTGAGCGTGTGGAGCCTGGGGGTGCTGAGTCTGGGGGTGGTGAGTCTGGGAGTGCTGAGCCTGGGGGTGCTGAGTCTGGGAGTGCTGAGCCTTGGGGTGCTGAGCCTGGGAGTGTTGCGCCTGCAGGTGCTGCGTCTGGAGGTGCTCTCGGTGTCTCGTTGCGACGGGAGCCTCTCTCTCCTCAGCAGCTTCGTGAGTGGTACTCTCGGCACTGTCGGGGTGCTGCTGCTGCTGGTGCTGCTGGAGGTGCTACTGGTGCTGGAGCTGCTGGAGGTGCTGCTGGTGCTGGAGCTGCTGGAGGTGCTGCGGGTGCTGGAGCTGCTGGAGGTGCTGCTGGTGCTGGAGCTACTGGAGGTGCTACTGGTGCTGGAGCTGCTGGTGGTGCTGGAGCTGCTGGTGGTGCTGCTGGTGCTGGAGCTGCTGGAGGTACTACTGGTGCTGGAGCTACTGGAGGTGCTGCTGGTGTTGGAGCTGCTGGTGGTGCTGGAGCTGCTGGTGGTGCTGCTGGTGCTGGAGCTGCTGGAGGTGCTAATGGTGATGGAGCTACTGGAGGTGCTGCTGGTGCTGGAGCTGCTGGAGGTGCTACTGGGACTAGAGACCCTGGGGCTGAGGGTTCTGTCTCTGTTGTTTCTGGAGGCGCTGCGCGGCCGCGGCCGTACTACGTTCCGCTTCTTCAGCAAGTTCTTGGCTCTCCGCCTTCTCCTGGTCCTCCTCCTCCTCCTCCTCCTTTCCTGAGTCCACCGCCTGTCCAGTCCCAGTCGCAGTTCCAGCCGGCCTCTCCTCTGCCTGGTCCCTCTCCTTAATCTGGACCGACTAGAGGTCTTACGGAGCGTCGTGAGCCTGAGTCTCGTCCTGTGCCGCCTGAGTCTCGTTCTGCGTTGCCTGTCCGTCCTGTTCGCACTGGTCGTGTTTCGCGTCCGCGTCCTCCTCCTGTCCCTGGCACTCACTCTATGACTCTGCGTCCTTCCACTGCTCCGCAGCATGTCCCTTTGCCGTCTCCTCCTGCGTCCTCTCTTCCTGCTGGTCCGGAACCTGCATCTGACTCCCTACGTGCTGCTAGTCCAACTGTCACGCGCTTTCTGGCCACTGCTGTCACTGACCCTTTGTTTGAGTCCACTGCTGCGTCTGCCTTAGTTGCTGTGCTTGTCGACTTTGCTGCTCACTGTCGTCTAGACTACGCCGCCAGTCTTGTTACTGAGTCTGCGTCTGTCTGTCCTCCGTCCGTCGGGGGTGAGTGTGCTCTTGGCACGGACGTACTTGAGGACAGACAGGAGGAGTTTGAGTGCTTTGCTGCTTCTGTACCTCATCTCGTATCCATGCTGATTGCCCCTGAGGGAGACCCGGATGCACTAGACATCCCGACCCCGCGCTCTTACGCAGAGGCGATAGAGGGTCCCTACTCCTCTCAGTGGCAGGCAGCCATGGATGCCGAGATGGCTTCCTGGAAGTCCACTGGCACTTACGTAGACGAGGTTCCCCCACCTGGGGCGAACATCGTCAGTGGCATGTGGATCTTCAGGGTGAAGCGGCCGCCGGGTTCTCCGCCTGCCTTCAAGGCGCGCTACGTTGCACGTGGTTTCAGTCAGCGACAGGGAGTTGACTTCTTTTAGACCTTCTCCCCTACCCCGAAGATGACCACTCTTTGGGTACTGCTGCACGTAGCTGCTCAGCGTGACTACGAGCTCCACTCTCTTGACTTCAGCACAGCCTTCCTCCAGGGCAGCCTGCACGAGGAGATCTGGCTGCGCCGCCCACCTGGTTTCACTGGGTCGTTTCCTGCTGGTACCCAGTGGAGCCTCCGGCGGCCAGTCTACGGTCTCCGCCAGGCACCCCGTGAGTGGCACGACACATTTAGGATGACCCTTGCTGCTCTTGGTTTTGCTCCTTCCACTTCTGACCCTTTTCTGTTTTTACGCACTGACACTACTCTGCCGTCGTTCTACGTTCTCGGGTACGTAGACGACCTTGTCTTTGCTACTGCTGGCACTGAGGCACTCGCCCACGTGAAGTCCGAACTGCAGAAGAGACACACGTGCACAGACCTAGGTGAGCTGACAAGCTATCTTGGCTTGCGGATCACCCGGGACAGAGCACAGCGCACCATTACCTTGACTCAGTCATACATGGTGCAGCAGGTCCTTCAGCGCTTCGGCTTCCCGTACTCCTCGCCACAGTCCACTCCTCTGCCTACAGGTCACTCGCTCTCAGCTCCACCTTCGGACGAGTCCGTAGAGCCGAGTGGCCTGTATCCAGAGCTTGTGGGCTGCCTCATGTACCTGATGACTTGCACACGACCTGACCTCGCATACCCTCTCAGCCTTCTGGCTCGCTACGTGGCTCTCGGCAGGCACCGAAAGGTGCACTGGGATGCTGCGAAGAGGGTGTTGCGATACTTGTGCAGTACATCGGGCATGGGGCTCGTGCTTGGAGGACGGGCTCGAGTTGTCCTCACTGGTCACGCTGACGCCTCCTGGGTTGACGACTTGGCTACGCAGCGGTCGTCACAGGGTTACACCTTCAGTCTTGGCTCCGGTTCTGTCTCGTGGCGGTCTACCCGCTCTTCTTCTGTTCTCAGCTCCAGTTGTGAGGCTGAGATCTACGCTGGGGCCATGGCTGCACAGGAGCTACGCTGGCTCACCTACCTGCTGACCGACTTGGGAGAGGCGCCTCGTTCTCCTCCAGTTCTGTACGTCGACAACAAGGCCATGCTGGCCTTGTGTCAGGAGCACAGACTGGAGCACAGAACGAAGCACATTGCTCTGCGCTACTTCCTTGCTCGAGAGTTGCAGCAGCGTGGCCAACTTCGTCTTGCTTACGTGGCCTCTCAGGCCAACACTGCTGATGTTTTCACCAAGCCACTTCAGCCTTGTGATCATCAGCGTTTGTGTACTGTGTTAGGCCTTGTACCTACTGTGCCTCACTTGCTTTCTTCTTGATTCTGCCTGTACTGTACTCTTTATACATATACCTGCATGCTTATACTTGCTAGGTTGTATTCACTGTATTGTTTGTTCTCCTTTATATAACTCTGCATGTGAACTGGCCTTGTGGCCATTTGCTTGTGCTCAGACTGCGTGGTGACTTTGTGATCCACCCTGAGCTTGCTTTGTCTTTCTTGACTGGTCTTGTGACCTCTTGTTCTCCCCCACTTTGCCTATGGGGGTGTGTCAAACTTATATCTGCTATAGTCTGTTTAGTCTGTAGTGGGGTAGTTCTTAGAGGGTACAACACTTTTGTGTTCTCTACTTGTACCCATCTCCTTTCTTGTTCATTCATTTCCTCTCATAATTCTCACAGGGTGCACCACCAAAACAAGAAGGAATATATCTACACTAGGATCTACTATAGGCAGGTATATTAATGTATACAAATACATTTCAACACACCCCCTAGCTGCCTACAGTGAGAACCATGTGCAACAGCACCCCCTGAAGGGGTACACCAGGCGCAGCGGAGGAGGGACCATGAGAGGAGAGGAGGTGGTGGGTGGCGGCTGAAGCTACTGGCAGATGGGAAACTGGAGCAAATGGCACACTGGCAAATGGAGCAACTGGCACAAGGGCAACTGGAGTAACTTTCTCCGCGGCTAAGCGAGCGGCTGGAGCAACTGACTCACGGGCGATAGGAGCAACGGGCTCATGGGCGACTGGGGCAACGGTCTCACGGGCGACTGGAGTTTCTGGCTTCACGGCGTCCACCCCCCTTCAACTTCCCCCATTTTCCCAAAACTCCCATTCACACCCCTTAGCATCCCTACCGCCACTCCCTCATCTCCCCCACACCCTCCCCCCCCCCCACAGCGGCATGTGCAGCAGTGGGAGAGAGAGGAGGAGAGGCAGCAGCTAATTACTCACACCCGCCACCCCCATACCCTCCCCCCCACTGCTGCACGCGCAGCAAGGGGATGGAGGAGAAGTGGGGGGGCGGGGGGGCAGTGTAGGAGCTGCGCGGGCAACAGCAGAGCGGGGTTGGAGCTGCGCGGGCGACAGCAGGGCGCGCGACGAGCAGGAAACCGTCGTGCGTCACACCCGCCACCCCCATACCCTCCCCCCCACTGCTGCACGCGCAGCAGGGGGATGGAGGAGAAGGGGGGGCGGGGGGGCGGTGTAGGAGCTGCGCGGGCGACAGCAGGGCGCGCGACGAGCAGAAAACCGTCTTGCGTCCGAGGCGCACGACGGGCACGAAATCGACGCACGCCCGGGGCGCGCGACAGGCTGAAAATCGACGCGCGCTCGGGGCGCACGACGGGCAGAAAACTGACGCGCGCCCGGGGCGCGCTACGGGCAGTAGAGAGTGACGCATTAGCAGAAGCGAAGGGTGGGCCCAATGAGGCAGGTCCAGAATCGGAACTCACTCTGATAGCATGTCAAAGATAGAAGCTTAGGAGAGAGTAGGAGCCATGCTAGGGTTTAGGCTAGGTATGAGTGTTGAGAGAGTTGGAGCAAGAAAAGTGGAGAAAGATGGTTTCACTAAAGAAAAACAAGAACATGTATGGGGAAGGAGGGGGGTGCACCACCAAAACAAGAAGGAATATAGCTACACTAGGATGTACTGTAGGCAGGTATATTAATGTATACAAATACATTTCAACAGCTTTCTCTTGCTAGGTTTTGATCACTGTACTATTTGTTCTCTTTTATATAACTCTGCATGTGAACTGGCCTTGTGGCCCTTTGCTTGTGCTCGGAATGTGTGGTGACTTCGTGATCCACCCCGAGCTTGCTTTGCTTTTCTTGACTGGTTTTGTGACCTCTTGTTCTCCCCCACTTTGCCTATGGGGGTGTGTCATAATATTATATAGCTTACTTTGTGTAGGCTATAGTGGGGTAGCCCATAAGGGGTACAACCCAATTAGGGTTAGTACTTGTACCCAAGTTCTGTTCAATGCATTCATTCTCGTTCTAGTTTCTAACAATTTCGTGAGGAGATGGGGTTGAAAAACATCCCAAGTTGGGAAGAACTCCATGCACTCAACTGGCGCGTTAGTTATCAGCCATGTGAATGTCTCAAGCGCTTTTATCTGTAGTCGGGGAGAAAGGTAAAACAGCAGACATATATTAAACGGCAGATAGGTTTACGCTTTGGTCCACGAGAAATAACCACAGAAAGAAAGATTAACACACGGACGGTCAAACACAAAATGTTCCGATTCATGCGTAAAAGTAGCTTACCCTGAAGTCCTTAGGAAGAAGGCTAGTTTTGGGAATAACGTTGCCTTCATTGTCCCTCGTGAGAAGCGCATGGTTGACCTCGGGGTCGTCTGGAGACCGCTCCGGTGCCTCCGCCGCCTGTTGCGCCTCAAGCTCAGCCAGTCGTGAACGTAGAATTTCGCACTCCGCCTCGGCGGCGGCGAGTTTCTACTGTGCTTCTCCTTGAGAATTCTGGAGGATGTCAACCGTTGAGAATTCTAAAGCAAAAATGAAACAACTATTTAAAGTCATATAAACCAAGCTCTCATCACAAAGAATACACTCAACTTTCGAGCGTGTTCCGCATACGACAGCGTTTTGATCGTCGACCAGCTGTTGCTGTTGCTGAGAACCATGCTCTTGTGGAGCAAGCTGCTGCTGCTGAGTAAGCTGCTGCTGTTGAGCGAGCTGGTGCTGCTGAGCAAACTTCTGCTGCTGAGAAAACTGCTGCTGCTGAGAAAACTGCTGCTGCTGAGCTAACTGCTGCTGCTGAATGGCAGGTTCTTCGGGAGCATCACCTTCTCCCTCGAACTCCTCGTCCTCGTCTTCTTCCTTGTCCTGCTCCTCATCACGCTCCCCAGCCAGCGCACCAGTGGTTGCGTCAGCAAGGAAGTGAAGATTCTGCTGCTGCAGAAAACTCGCGGGTGGAGGTGGGGTCGGGTGAGAGTTGGTGTGAAGCTGCTGTAGGAAACTCGCGCCCGTTGGTTGAGCACCGTGCGACTCAGGTTCAAGGGGCTCCTGGGTAGTTTCGGTAGCAGGTAAGTCATCTGCTTGGGGTGTAGCACCTCCACCATTTTTGCCTTGGTTCTTGCCCTTCTTCCAAGCGGAATTTCCGGAGTGGCCACCTTTCTTAGGAGCTGGCACACCTGACAGTACGTGAATACACTTCTTCTTGGCGGCGCTAGCTACGGAGTCACGGCGCTTGAGAGCTTGCTCGTAGAGAGCACGTTGGCTGTTGACGAGTTCATCTTCTTGAGATTCTGTCAAAGCTTGTGCAAATGGCGATTCTAGCGTGACCCCTCCCAGCTCCTCACCAAGTCCCTTCACCTGTCTGGTCAACCCGTTGCCTGCCCGATAATTTGGGTCCTTGATATCTCCCACAGTAATATACAATAAATTACAATTTACTTCCCTTCACATGTCAAATATTATGGTTTCGGGCTGAGGGCGAGTTCTAAAACGGCACGGAAATTACACCGCCTGGGATTTGACCGCCAGGGGTGCGATGCCAACGGAAAAAAAAAAGTACGATACTGCTTAGGATGTATCTCATTGGCGGCTTCTTGCGATATCGCGCCAGTACATTGCATCCAAATTGAGAATAATGGCAGCTCCTATCATCGTGATCGTCGAATCATCACGGCTGCATTTTCGTGTGCATCGAGAAATCTAGACCGTCTAGATGGTATCTTCGCGATGACAGCACGACTGAAACCGAGGGCACAGAAAGGGTGAAGGGTGCATCCACGTCATTTTGCCATCCGTTATTCACGCACGCGTCAACCACCTGAGCATCTATTCACCTTAGTTGTGTCCAGATGTGCGTCAGGTTAAATAACCTGACGACGTTCTGATGTGCTGGTGCGCCGCTTCCGACTACGATTGGCCACCGCCTGATGTGCTGTGGTGTGTTTGGCAGCTGTAGGCAGACGAGACCATTCGAAATATTGCCCATGTCCATTTTTCGGAATCAGATGATTGGTCGACTTGTGCGAGGTCACGCAACCACGTCGCATGCGCAATGGACATCCTGCCCGCGAAAAGGTTCAGGACCGTCAGATATGGATGACTGCGCGTAGGATTACAGCACGACAACTCAGCACAAAAATGCACTGCACAACGAGGCAGCCAGGTACGTTACACGTCACTTAGCCACCCAAGTTCAACCACGCGGCAACCACCCAAGCGTCACGCACCTGAGCTGTATCCAGCAGCGCGTCAGCTCGATGATTGTAACTCGGTTTTTTTCCGCTGGTGCGCCGCAGCCGCTCCTGATTGGCTATTAAAATATGTTATCCAGCTGTTGGCAGACGTGACGTGTCCTACCATCTCCGTAGTTAATTTTGTTTATCTTTGTAGCCAACACTTGTCTAACATTTACACCATTTATATCCTTCGCTTACAAAATGTGTGTTTTGTTTTTTGGGAACAATTCATGCCGAAACTAAATCTGATCATCCTAAACATACTATATTAAACAACAACAACAACAACAACAACAACAACAAAAAGGCATCGAGACGGCATCACGTGTTGCACGGGCTAGATAATGCACACTTGTTTGCGCCAGCATATAATTCTACAACGGGGGAAGAATAACAACAGATCTCTCCAGCATGCTTGAAATATACTAAATGCACCCTTCGTAACCAAAACTCCCTTTTGAAAATAACAAACGGGCGTTAATGTCGCACCACGTGTCGCACAGGCCTATCCTTGCACTGTTTTCCCAGCTCGCATGTTTAGAGCATCAAACCTCACGACCAAGTGCTGCAAATGACACCAGACCTATCCTGCATGTTAGGATATGTTAGATGCTTGACCCATCAAATGAAACCTTGCTTAAAAAGACAAACAGACGCTAATTTGGCACCGCGTAATAGCACAGGCCTATCCTTGCACATTCCTCCATCCTCGCATGTTTCGAACATCATATCTCTCTACCAAACGCGGCGAATGACACCAAACCCGACCAACACGCCCAGAATATAGTAAAAAGTTGAATGGTCAAATGAAACACTGTTATGAATAACAAACGGACGCTGATTTGGCACAACGTGTCGCACAGACCTATCCTTGTACAGTTTCAGGCCAGCAAATGCACAAACACGCGTCAGGAGCTGCGTAGTTGTGCTAACGAGGTCAAACCAGTTCCTATGGCTAGGGAATAGGATGTAATAGGGAACTGTGTGAAGAAAGAGAGGTAAAAACAACACCCAGACGTTGAAACAGTGACATGTTGCGCACAGGCCTATCCCTGCACAGTTTTAGGCCACCAAATGCACAAACACGCGTCTGGAGCTGCGTAGTTGTGCTAACGAGGTCAAACAAGTTCCTATGGCAAGGGAATAGGATGTAATAGGGAACTGTGTGAAGAAATAGAGGGAAAAAAAAACACCCAGACGTTGCAACAATGACATGTTGCGCACAGGCCTATCCTTGCACAATTTTCCCTGCTCAATTGTTTGAAACATCATATCTTCCTACCAGATGCTGCGAATGACACCAAATCTTTTACACCACGCTCAGAATATACTAAATGCTTGAATGATCAAAAGAAACATCGTTTAAAACGACAAACAGACGATACTTTGGCACCACGTGTTGCATTGAGCAAAAGTTGGGTACAAGTACTAACCCTAATTGGGTTGTACCCCTTATGGGCTACCCCACTATAGCCTACACAAAGTAAGCAATATAACACTCTGACACACCACCATTGGCAAAGTGGGGGAGAACAAGTGGTCACAAGACCAGTCAAGAAAAGCAAAGCAAGCTCAGGGTGGATCACAAAGTCACCACACAGTCCGAGCATAAGTAAAGGGCCACAAGGCCAGTTCACATGCAGTGTTATATAAAGAGCACAAACAGTACAGTGATCATACCCTAGCAAGAGTACGCATGCAGGTATATATATAGATCACAGTACAAGCAAAGTCACGTAGTGAGCAAGTGAGGCAAAGTAGGCACAAGGCCTAAAACAGTAGAGAAGCGCTGATGATCACCAGGCGGAAGTGCCTTGGTGAATATATCAGGCCGTGTCGCAAAGGCCTATCCTTGCTCCACCTCTCAGCACCCCCAGGCTCCGCACCCCTAGGCTCAGCACCCCCAGACCTGGCACCCTCAGACTCAGCACCTCCACGCTTAGCACGCCCAGACGCAGCACCCCCAGACGCAGCACCTCGAGCAGCACCTGAGCCGACAGCTACCTCAACAGGCACAGTACCTGGGAGAGGGTCTACCTGAGACACACCTGAGGGAGCAGGACCCTGGGAGGGGAGGGGGTCTATCAGAGGGGGACCTGGAGCAAGGAAGAGCGATGGGGGTGGGGGAGGGGCAGAGCGGTAGGGGAAGAGACGGTAAAACGGAACCAACTCGTCAAACGTGACGTCCTGAGAGGGGATGACACGACGCGAGGTGGGGTGGTAAAACTGCCAGCCAGGCGTGTCAGGGGGAAAGCCAAGGAAGACGCAGAGAATAACGTGGGCGGAGAGCATGTCCGCGGACGTATCGCGAACAAAGGCACGAGAGCCCCAAACCCGGAACACCGCAGTGTCGGCGAGGTCTCCGGCAAGGAGACACGAGGCCAGGGGTTGAGCTGATGCGCAGCGTACCGGACCGCAAACGGCCACAGAAAATGGGGAGCACCCGCATGGATCATGAAGGTACGAGCGATCTCCATGACTAAGCCAATGCGGCGCTCTGCAATCCCATTTTGCTGAGGGGAGGCCGGAAGCGTGAACGACTGGAGAATGCCCTCCCCACGACAAAAGTCCTGCAAGAGGTCGGAGGAGAACTCACCACCTCTGTCAAAGTGCAGACGTAGGACAAGAAGGTCCTCGCGGAACCGCTTGCAGAGCTGGAGACGGACTGCGCGGATCCAAGGGATCAAGACATCAAGGACCTCACCCTTGCTGCGCAAGGGGAAGACCGTGGTGTGATGCATGTAGTCGTCACCAACCAGCAGAAAGTAGCGCTCGCGGCCCTGTCCACTGACGCGGGCTGGGCCCCACACGTCCATGTGGAGAGTCTGCAGGGGAGCAGTCGTCGGGGGAAACGAGGAGGAGTGAGGCGCGGCGCGCTGCCGCCCCTCAACGCAAGGAAGGCAGGGCGGGGCAGGCGAGGGCGGGACGGGAGGCAGAGACCTGGGAAGACCAGAAACAAGGAGGCAGGAGTGCATGCCACGAAGGCATGGCAGGGAGGGGTGACCAAGGCGGTGGTGCCACAGGAGAGTCTGGTGCGACAGGAGGCGACACGAGCATAGGGGTGCGACCGGACCTGACGCGGACACCTGGGCAGACGCAGCTACCTAAGGAGGCTCGGTAGCCAGTGTGTACAGACTCGACTCAGGCCGATGAGTGAACGTGGCCAGGTGACGGCCCGTCCGTGTACACGTGCAGATCGACACACGCTGACCCCCAAGAGCAGTGGTAGTGACCATCGCGTCCTTCAGGGCAGCGGTACTCACCAAGTTCGTAGAGAACGAGGGGAGGTGAAGACCTGACAGTGAGCTAGACGGAACCGCCGGACACGGGAGAACAGTGGAAGAACGGGCAAGGACTGGGCCCCCTGAGGTGTCAGCCTGTCTGACCGGTACAGGAGCAGAGAGAGGAGTGAGGGTGGTGCTGTCGCGAAAGAAACAGCGTGAAGCACCTGAGTCAAGCGTAAAGGTGTGCAAGGGCTCAGCAGGCGCAGTACCAGGGAGAGTAGACTCACTAGCACTTAGAGCAGCAGCCTCTATACCTGGGTCAGGCAGCACACACAGGGAACAGTCACCCTCAGTACCAATAGTCAAAGCATACATGGCAGCGAGGATAGCGTCATAGTCTAGAGCAAAGATATCCACACCCTGCCTAAGCAGCTCTAGCCAGCGGGGAAGCTCAGCCGCGTCGCCAAACTCTTCACGCCAGGTGTCGCTCAGATAGGTTGAAGCGGCCGCCAGGTTCTCCGCCTGTCTTCAAGGCTCGGTACGTCGCTCGAGGCTTCAGTCAGCGAGAGGCAGTAGATTTCTTTCAGACCTTCTCCCCCACCCCGAAGATGACCACTCTTTGGGTGCTGCTGCACGTTGCCGCTCAGCGTGACTACGAGCTTCACTCTCTTGACTTCAGCACAGCTTTCTTGCAGGGCAGTCTGCACGAGGAGATCTGGCTGCACCGTCCACCAGGCTTCTCTGGGTCGTTTCCTCCTGGTACCCAGTGGAGCCTCCGGCGGCCGGTCTACGGTCTCCGCCAGGCTCCACGTTGTTATAGTCACAATAGGCTTGAATGTGCCTAAAACGAAAGATAGAGAGCACAGACGGATTTCTGCACAGCGGCTTCAAACGTTGATAGCGTTCTGCTCACATCTGCAAATGACTTGATTCAAATTGGATCTGGAGCGTCTTTACGTCGCCTACAATAAGCAATTGAGATTGCACAATTTCACAAAGAATTGACGACACAGCGTCAGTTTGAACGAACGGTACTATGGCAGCCACTATAGTCTTAGAACACAAGATAGGAAGAGTTACGAGTTGGGAATGACTCCCAGCTCCTACAAACCCCAAGAGCCGAGGTACAGTGATATGGAACAGTGCCACACTGTCCCCAACCACGAAGGGTCTCGAAACTACCCTTCACTAGGGCCTACACCAAGTGAAATGTTACACTACACAAAGTAATGTAACTATCTTCAATATCTTGAGGTGTACCCTTTTGGCAAGCTTCGAAATCACTTGAGGCTTGACACCAAGGCTCGGGCTCTTCATCACAAACTCATCCTTGAGTTCTTGATGGGTCTGCTGCACACACCTGCGACACGCCGAACGTTCGACACAGGACAAAATAGAAACCGCGCACGACAAAATAGAAACCGCGCGCGAGACACAAACGACCGCGTAACACGCGTCTAGCGATAACTCGCTATTGACTCGACACACACACTCGACATCATGACTCAACATTCACACACAATTATAAGCATGAAATATATATTATCCCATGCCCTCATACCATTCCATACACACACACATTCACGCACACGGACAACAAGCCGAGTGCAAACCGTAGGGTTGCACCAACAAACTCCCCCTCGGATTGTTGGCCTTAGGATATGTTGCTCTCTCAGTTCAGAGCCATCCCAGCCAGCTTGCAACACTTCCAATGCTGCTGCTCCACCAGCCTCTTGGTCATCATGTCAGCCGGCTGCCCCGTGGTCTTCACGTAGCGCAACTCAACTTCACCCGCGGTTACCATGCTCCTCGTCCAATGCCACTTCACCCTCATGTGCTTCGTGAGTCCATGCAACACAGGGTTCTTAGCAAGAGCAATGGCACCCTGGCTGTCACAGTACAGTGGGGTAGGTCCTTGCTGCTCCTCCCCCAATTCAGCCAACAAACGCCGCTGCCACACAATCTCCCGTACGGCACGGAAGAGTGCCATGTACTCGGACTCCACCGAGCTCAAAGCTTGGTCAACCTGCTTCTTGCTCTCCCAAGCAGTTGGGCCTCCACCAACACAGCATATGAAGCCTCCCATGTTGAGTGATGCTACCATTCGCATTCACGTCTGTCTGCCTCCCATCATATGTTCGTGCGTTGCATGCGTGTTGTGAGTGTGTGCAAGAAGTTGTGTTTTGTGCGGTTTGGTTTTTCTGAGTGTGTGTGTGAATGTTATTTGGCTTGAGCAGATATCTGAAGTGACTCCTCTGCTCAAGAGCTTTCCGAGGAACCAAGTATCGCTTCAATCGGAGCACGAACAAGAAAGTTACGAACGTTGGAGTTCGTATGCTTTTGATATTTGGTTGTGGTGACTATGGGAAGTTGTGGGGTTGACTCAATATGGGGTACAGACTTTTGGGGGTTGGGAAATTCGTCTTTTCTACTGTAGTTGCTGCCAAATGGTTGGGAGAAACCAAACCAGGTTGGCAAGTGTGGCCAAGTTGGGTTGAGGTGGATTGTGGAGGTTGGGATAGTGACAAAGGTCAAAGTTGGGTTGCCTATGGGGAAGGGAATTGTATGGCATGGGGTTTCCTTGGTTGGGGACTCTCTTGGGACCTTCCCTCTCGTCCTCCTCATCCCTTCCACCTGGTTTAGTGCTACTCCAATTCTCTTGTGTGAACTTGTGTGAACTTTGTGATTGAGTTAAGTTCTTATGGCAGCATACCCCCCTGTGCGCCGAAATTGATAAGTCGAGATTTACTTCACCTCTTGATACGTTTCAACTTGGGAATTGTAGCCACGGAGTAGGGCTACAACATATATGAGTTTAGTGAAGTTTTAACCGTGCACTTTTCGTCGACGGCGTTTCTTGTGAACTCGACTTTTCTGTTCAGAAACTAGGCCCAACGATGTTGAGATATTTTGGCTCCTAATCTTCATAGACTCCGTCCTTAGTCTCTAACAAGTGGTATCAGAGGTGATTAAGGACCTTGTGGGGAGTCTACTGAAGTGTGAAGACCCTCCTAGACCCACCATGGCCTGTGGGCGTGCCTAAGTGGAGTTCTGGAGGTTGGATGTGACTTCCGCTAAGGGGAAACTCTGCCGAAATTTCGTTGGCGCTGACACTTGTGAAGATTGTGTGGATCTACATTGTGACCAGCAAAAGGGGGAGCTGAAACCTCTGATTGGGAGCAGAGGAGATGAATCAAGGGAGTGGAGATGCAGCTGAGAAGAGGAGTGAGCCGCCACCATCCAAGATTGAAGCTTTGGATGGCTCCAACTATGAGGAATGGAGCGGGCGGATGCGGAGCGCCTTCAAGCGCTACAAGCTGCTGAAAATTGCAATGGGAGAGGAGAAGATGCCGGGGGAAGGAGATGCCCGCGATCGGTGGATTGAGAAGAGCGCGGTGCTGTACGACCTCATCCTCCAATCGGTCAACAACGACATGTTCCAGCACATCAAGGATTTGGTGGAGTTGGATGATTCCGGACCGAAGGCATGGAAGCTACTACGCGACGTGATTCAGCCCAACACGCTGCCGATGGTGATTGTGTTGGAGAAGGAGTTGGCTGCCCTCTCCATGAAACCGGGAGATGATGTGAAACCGGTCCTTGACAAGATCAAGGACACCTATGCGAGGATGGCAGCGGCGGGCAGCGAAGTGTCGCAGATGCAACAGTGCACCAAGATCATCTCGGTGCTCGACAACTCGTGGGACAACCTCATCCCCACCCTCAACGTTCAGCAGGACAAATGGACGCCTGAGTGGCTACGGCAGCAGATTCTGCAAGAGGACTTCCGCAGGCGCCACACGGGAGGTGGTGCTGCCAACAAAACTGCTGAGGGGTATGGAGCTGCAGGAGGCAGCAGAGGAAGAGGGGGAGGGAGAGGCCGAGGCCGTGGGAGAGGCTTTGGCAGAGGGAGAGGCCGAGGTGACTACAATGAGGGGCATGGGAGCTCTGGTGGCAGGGGGAGCACCCGAATGGAGGGTGCGTGCTGGTACTGCAAGAAGGCTGGACACCCGTGGTTCAAGTGTTTCAGCCGGCCTGAGGGATGGGCCCCTCCAGGCATGAAGCCGCCAAGTGGTGAACGTGCACGCGGTGGCGCTGTGCAAGGATCAGGTGCACAAGGTGATGGTGCACAAGGTAAAGCTGACCCTGGGATGTTCCTCATGGTTGAGGATGTGCAAGGGAGTGGGGGTGATATGGGTTCAGTTGGGAAGGTTGTGATGCACCCCCTCACTCACTGGGTGATCGATTCAGGTTGCACGAGTCATATGACCCCACGGGCAGATTTGCTTGATGAGGTAAAACCTCCTGGGAAGATCAAGTTTGTGGCTGCCGCTTCAGGTGCTTTGCTCCCTGTGATTGGTGTTGGGAATGCCAAGGTGATGGGAGCCAATGGAGAGCTTGTGGGGCTTGGGAATGTGCTGTTGGTTGAAGGTTTGTCCGCTAACCTTCTTTCTGTGCGCCGGCTGCAGAAGAGCAAGGCTGAAGTTACCTTCGGCCCAACCAGCTGCCGTGCAAAGCTTGGGAAGTTGCTGCTGTGGAACTTGGAGGAGAAGAGCAGCTGCATCAAGGACTTGTGGCAGCTGCCCATCATCCCTTGGAAGGGGAAACCACCAGCAACGGCAAAGGCAGCGGCAGCGGCTAAAGCAACTGCGGGAGGAGAGGAGACTGCACCAACTGCTGGGGCCCTGGATGCAGTCAAGAAGGTGAAGCAGCCACAACAGCCACATGGTGAGGTGCTTGCTGGTGTGGATGCAACAGCTGCATGGGCAAAGGCTTCATCTGGGAGTGGTGAGGCTGATTGGGAGACGTGGCATGAGAGGCTGTGCCATGTGAACATTCCTATGCTGCAGAAGTTGGTAAAGGATGGGTGCTTGAAGGGGCTGGAGGTGAAGGGGGGAGCAAAGGAGATTGGGAGCTGCCCTACCTGCCTTGAGACCAAATTCACGAAGTTTCCCTTCAGCAGCAGCACAGGACCAGCCAAGGCACCACTTGAACTAGTGCACATGGATGTGGTGGGCCCCACGAGGGCCCTTTCTCTCTCGGGCAGCCGCTACTTCTTGACGATTGTGGACGACCACACGCGTGCGGTGTGGGTGTACCCTCTCAAGACTAAGGGGGAGGTGGCAGCGGCTGTTCTTAAGGAGTGGATGCCGAGAGCACAAAGGGAAAGCGGACACAAGGTGAAGGTGATCCGCACTAACAACGGAGGAGAGTTCATCGGCGCTGATTTTGAGAAGGAGCTGAAGCGGAAGGGGATCCAGCATCAGCTCACAGTGCCTTACAACCCTCAGCAGAATGGCGTGGCTGAGCGGTTCAACCGGACCCTGCAGGAAGGTGCTCGCACTCTCCTTGGGCGTGCAGGGCTGCCGGATCCGTTTTGGGTGACAGCACTGCGGCAGGTCGTTGTTGTGAAGAACAGGGTGCTGGCGACTGTGGGGGACAAGCAGTGGGTCCCCTACACCAAGTGGTATGGGATTGCACCAGCTGTGAACATGCTGAGAGCCTTTGGGTGCATGGTGGTGTTTCATGTGCCTAAGGAGAAGAGGGGAAAACTGGAAGCTTCTGGGAGATGGGGTGTGCACTTGGGGCTTGCTAAGGATCACAAGGGCTGGCTGATTTGGGACTTGACCAGCCAGCAGCTGACTGTGTCAAGGGATGTGAAGTTCCTTGAGTCCTTGTACTACAAGGAGTGGAAGCAGCAGCAGCAGCAGAAGCTTCCAACGACACCGCTAATTGTCGAGGCCGATGAGGTGCAGCGGCCTTCAAGGCAAGTGGAGGTTTCTGTCTCTGAGAATGAGATCTCTGGGGTGACAGAGGATGGGGGAGAACCTGAGGTGGAGGAGCAGCAGCAGCAGCAACAGCAGCAGCAGCCGCAGCAGCAGGAGGAGCAAGGTGCTCCACAAGGTGCCGGACGTACGGCTGACCGTCCTAGGAGGGATGTGCGCCCTCCTAACAGGCTGACCTATGCAAGCCGTGGCAAGCCAAAGGTGGTAAGGGCTGGGAGTGTGGCTGAGCAGTGTGATGAGGATGAGATAGCACACTGCTACTGGGCAGCCGTCCCTGAGCCCAAGACGCTAGCTGAGGCATTGAGCGGGCCCGATGCTGAAAAGTGGAAGCAGAGTGTGAAGGAGGAGTATGATTCTCTGCTAGAGAATGAGACGTGGGAGCTGTGTGAGCTGCCACCTGGGAAGAAGGCCATTTCTTCCAAGCTGATTTTCAGGTACAAGTACGGACCTGATGGGGCGCTGACCCGCTACAAGTCAAGGCTTGTGGCTAAGGGGTTTCAGCAGACAAAGGGAAAGGACTTCAACGAGCTCTATGCTCCTGTGGGGAAAGGCACAACACTTCGGGTGTCATTGGCAATGGCAGCAAACCGTGGATGGCGGGTGAAGCAGATGGACATCACCACCGCCTTCCTCAATGGGATCATTCTGGAGGAGCTGTACATGTTACAGCCTGAGGGTTTGGATGATGGGAGCGGCAGGGTGTGCAGGCTGAAGAAGGCCATCTATGGCCTGAAGCAGGCTCCTCGTGCATGGTACCACAAGTTAGAGGAGACTCTGCTGGCTGGGGGTTTCAAGAAGAGTGAGTGTGATCACAGCTTGTTCCTGCTGCAGGAGAAGGAGCAGTTTCTCATGCTCCTGGTGTATGTGGATGACATCCTGCTCTTCTCTGAGTCGTCTGCAATGATTGAGCATGTGGAGGAGATGCTGGAGATGCAGTTTAAGTGCTCCAAGATGGGAGATGTGAAGTACTATTTAGGGATGCATGTGGAGAGGGACCTTGACAAGGGAGTGTTGAGGTTGCACCAGAGAAAGTATTGTGAGGGGCTGGCTGAGAAGTATGGGCTGCAAGATGGAGGAAAGCCAGCCACCCCACTGCCTTCGGGGTTCACTGTGGAGCCCTGTGCTGATGAGGAGGTGGTGGGTGAGATTGACAGGAAACTTTTTCATTCC
Organism: Closterium sp. Naga37s-1; assembly: GCA_947471745.1. Lineage (NCBI taxonomy): Eukaryota > Viridiplantae > Streptophyta > Zygnematophyceae > Desmidiales > Closteriaceae > Closterium > Closterium sp. Naga37s-1. Next base: position 1,715,074 of record CANJKZ010000860.1, read on the forward strand.
ATGGTTGGGGCACTCAACTATGCGGCTAACCACACACGGCCTGACATTGCCTTTGCAACATCCAGGCTTGCCAGTGTGGTTTCACGCCCCAGTCATGAGCAGCTGGAAGCGGCCAAGAGGTTGGTCCGCTATGTGAGTGCAACGGCATCAGTGGGTTTGGAGTACAGTGCTGTGAGGCAGAGGCTGCAGAGGAGTGCAGCTGATTTGAGCAAGGGGGAGATGCTCCTGACCTGCTACACTGACGCTAGCTTCAACTCGGTGAAAGCGGATGGCACCAGCATTGGAGGCTATGTGTGCCTGTTCGGAGGTGGTGCAGTGAGCTGGCGCAGTAAGAAGCAGAATGAGGTGGGGCAGTCCTCGTGTGAGACAGAGTACATGGCCCTGCATCATGGGGCAAAGGAGGTGGTGTGGCTGAGGCGTTTGTTGGAGGAGATTGGAGTTGGTCAGAGGGAGCCGACTGTGATTTTCTGTGATAATGAGTCGGCGGTGAAGCTAGCGAAGAATGCTTGTCTTCATGGGCTGACCAAACACATCAGGCCTAAGTGGCACTGGGTGAGAAGGCTCCTGGACAAGGAGGTGCGGCTGGAGATTGTGAAGACCCATCAGCAGGCGGCTGACATTCTCACCAAGCGCCTGGCTGAATCTGAGCATTGGAAGGGCATGAAGCTTGCTGGGATGAGTGTACATTGAGGGTGCATGCTTGAGCTATGGCATGTGGGATGATGGTTGGCAGCCAGAGGGGGAGTTTGTTGAGTGATGCTACCATTCGCATTCACGTCTGTCTGCCTCCCATCATATGTTCGTGCGTTGCATGCGTGTTGTGAGTGTGTGCAAGAAGTTGTGTTTTGTGCGGTTTGGTTTTTCTGAGTGTGTGTGTGAATGTTATTTGGCTTGAGCAGATATCTGAAGTGACTCCTCTGCTCAAGAGCTTTCCGAGGAACCAAGTATCGCTTCAATCGGAGCACGAACAAGAAAGTTACGAACGTTGGAGTTCGTATGCTTTTGATATTTGGTTGTGGTGACTATGGGAAGTTGTGGGGTTGACTCAATATGGGGTACAGACTTTTGGGGGTTGGGAAATTCGTCTTTTCTACTGTAGTTGCTGCCAAATGGTTGGGAGAAACCAAACCAGGTTGGCAAGTGTGGCCAAGTTGGGTTGAGGTGGATTGTGGAGGTTGGGATAGTGACAAAGGTCAAAGTTGGGTTGCCTATGGGGAAGGGAATTGTATGGCATGGGGTTTCCTTGGTTGGGGACTCTCTTGGGACCTTCCCTCTCGTCCTCCTCATCCCTTCCACCTGGTTTAGTGCTACTCCAATTCTCTTGTGTGAACTTGTGTGAACTTTGTGATTGAGTTAAGTTCTTATGGCAGCATACCCCCCTGTGCGCCGAAATTGATAAGTCGAGATTTACTTCACCTCTTGATACGTTTCAACTTGGGAATTGTAGCCACGGAGTAGGGCTACAACATATATGAGTTTAGTGAAGTTTTGACAGTGCACTTTTCGTCGACGGCGTTTCTTGTGAACTCGACTTTTCTGTTCAGAAACTAGGCCCAACGATGTTGAGATATTTTGGCTCCTAATCTTCATAGACTCCGTCCTTAGTCTCTAACATCCCACACTTGTCATGTCCTCTGGTTCTGATGCATATGAAGCATCCGAGTAGGCGGTGAGGAACAAACGCCCGGGTTCAACACCATCCGCGCCCTTTTGGCGCCTTTGTGCCGCCGCCGAGTATTGCAGCCCAACGGTCGGTGTTTGGCCAAGATACTTGGCCACCCTCATTCCAGCTGCTACCTGCTCCTCATTAGGGCATTGCACAACCCTAGCCAGCTGCCCGGTAGCAAACGCGACGTCCGGTCGGGTGTTTACCGCCGCATACATGAGGCTGCCCACCAACGAGTGAAATCGGCGCCTCTCCTCTTCACCAACGCTCTCCTCCTCTGGTCCCTTCACACACTTGAACCCAGAGGGAAAGGTTGTAGCCACATGGCCTTCACTCTGCCCAAAGTTGGCAGCCAATGCCTCTAGGTACTTCCGTTGATGCACCCGCATGCACCGCTTCTCCACATCTCGTTCGATGTGGAGCCCAAGGTAGAAGCTCACGTCACCAAGGGCCTTGCACTTGAACTTGTCTTGAAGCTTCAGCATCACCTCCTTCACAAGGTCAGAAGAGGGTGAGAAAATGAGGATGTCATCCACATAAACCACCATGAAACTCCTCTGCTCCCCCTCGCCAAGCATGAACAAGGAGTGATCGGCCGTTGAGGGAGTGAAGCCGATCCCCTCCAACACTTCGCGCAGCTTCATGTACCATTGCCTAGGGGCCTGCTTCAGCCCATAGAGGGCCTTCTTCAGCTTCCACACTCTGCCACTACCATCATCAAACCCCTCTGGCTGCACCATAAAAATCTCCTCCTCAAGGATGCCGTTAAGGAATGCCGTTACGATGTCCATTTGCTTTACTACCCATCCTTTGATGGCGGCTCCCGCGAATAGGGTTCGCAGCGTCGTCGGCTTCACCACAGGGGCAAACAGCTCCTTGAAGTCCACCTTCTCCTTCTGCTGGTACCCCTTGGCTACAAGCCTAGACTTGTAGCGCTCGATCTTGCCGTCGGCATCCGACTTGATTTTGAAGAGCCACTTGGACGTTATCGCCGTACGCCCCTCCGGTAGCTCCACCAATTCAAACGTGTCATTCTCCTCGATGCTCTTCAGCTCACTCTCCATGGCCTTCTTCCACTCCTCAGCATCACTACTCTCCAAAGCCTCCTTGAGAGTTGCTGGTTCTCCCGGCATCTCCACCGGAGAGAAGAACGCGAAGGCACACTCCTCGTAGTCACTCTCCTCGTCGTCTCTGACCATCATTGCCGCTCCGGCCAGGGCTGTCTTGCCCTGCTTTCCCGGCGCATCATAGGTCAGCCTATTAGGGGGTTGAACTCTCCTCTTCCCCCTTCCTTCCTCCTCAGCTGCAGGGACTTGAAGGCCTTGGCGTTGCTGCGGTGTGGCTCGAATCCGTGGAGCACTCGTAGTACGGGAAGGGAGTGACGGTGCACGCTCGCTCACTTGCTGCACCTCCTCCTCTTCTTCCTCTGCATCATTGGCCTCCTCTCCCCCATTCACAAGGGAGGATTGCCTTGTGGTTGTGCTGCCGCTGCTCAGCTCCAAAGGCAGCTCCACATGCTCCAAACCGGAACTCTTCACCTCCCCAAACCGCACGCCTATCTTCGCCTCATTCTCCGCCTTCCAATCCTTGTACATGAAGTTCTCCATGAACTTGCAGTCCCTGCTCACCAAGAACTTCTTGGTGAATGGGTCCCAAAGAAGCCATCCCTTGCTGTTTTGAGCCATGCCCAAGTGCACGGCCCACACCGCCTTGGCACCAAGCTTGTTGTGCCGAAGATGCTTAGGCACGAGCGCCATGCACATGCACCCGAACACCCGAAGCATATCCACCTTTGGCTTCCTTCCTAGCCACTCCACATAGGGCACCCATTTGTCTGCTCCCACATGAGTCAAGGCTCTGTTCTTGGCCACACACGCGCTCCGCACCGCATCAGGCCAGAAATAGTCGGGTAGCCCGGCTTCAATGAGCAACCCGCGTGCCGCCTCCGTGATTGTGCGGTTCGCTCGCTCGGCGATGCCGTTCATTGCAGGGGAGTATGGCATGGTGAGGGAGTGCCGAATACCATTCTTCTTCAGCCACAACCCAAACTCCTTGCTCAGGAACTCTCCCCCTCGATCGGTGCGGATTGACTTGACTAGACGGTCTTGTTGCCGCTCCACCATCGGGAACCAATCCGTCTTCAACGTTTCAGCCACGTCGCTCTTCTTGGCCAGCACGTACACCCAAGTCATGCGGGTGTAGACGTCGACAATGGTGAGAAAATACTCAGCTCCAGCAGCTCCAAGCTTCAGGGGGCCCACCACGTCCATCACCACCTCATCAAGCGGTGCCTTTGCCGTTGCCTCCGAACTAGGGAACGGAAACCGGGTGAACTTGGCTTGAATGCACGTCGGGCAGCCAAGCACCTCATCGGGCTCCCCCTTCGCACGTATGCCAGCAACCATCTCATTCTTCACTAGCTGCTGCAAGATGGGCAGGGCCACATGCCCCATGCGCCGATGCAAGGTGAGCCAATCACACTCCCCCGTAGCCGAAGTTGGATTGGAGAATGCCGCGCTCGCAATAGCGCCCCACATACTCTCTCCGTAGTCCTCCTCCGCTGCTGCCTCTGGGTTCTCCTCACCCTTTTGCTGCTCCTTGGTTGCTGCACCACTCTCCTTAGGTTCACTGAACTTGCTGGTCCCTCCAGGTTTGCTCTTCTTGAGCTCATTCTCCTTAGCGCGACCGTTCGCGCCATCGTCGCTACCGACCGCTCCATCCTTGGTGCTGATGCTTGCTGCCACTTGCCTCTCCTTAGGCATAGGGACCACTGGGATCTGCCACATCTCGTTGTAGACATCCCTGTCCTCATGAAGGTCCCAAAGAATTCGATCGCCAAGCCTTGCGGTGTAGGTCTTGGCTCCCTTCGAGTTCGTGTCCATGCCGGCCTTTGCCAACCGCCGCACGGAAATCGGGTTTGCAGCAAGGCTGGGCACCCAAAGCACGTTCTTGAGGCCCACCATCTTCCCATCAGCACCCTTGAACATGGCCTTGCCCATGCCTTTCACCTCTGCTCGCTGCCCCAAAGCCGATGTGACATGCTTCACCGGTGACGGCTCGAGTTCGGTGAGCAAGTCCGGGCGAGGTGTCATGCTATAGGTAGCGCCACTATCAATCACCCAATAGTCCAGGGGGTGTAGGGTCACCTTCCCCACAGCTGCTGGCTCCTCAAAGCCTTCATCCTTCTCTGGACCAGCCGGTACTTGCGTCGACACGAAGTAGAATAGACCCGGGTATCGATCGTCGCTCGGGTCCTTGTCGTTGTCTCCGCTCTTCATGTTTGCAGCTCCGCCACCGCGACCGCCACGGCCTCCACGGCCTCGTCCTCTCCCTCCTCCTGCTCCTCTACCCTCTTGGCCTTGAGCAGGGGTCCAACCATCAGGGAGTTTGTAGCAGTCGCGCCACATGTGTCCGCTCTTGTGGCAATAGTGACACTCGCCGTCGAATCGGCCACGACCGCGTCCGTAGCTCTTGTCGTCGCTGCCGTAACCGCCACTCCTGCGGCCTCCGCCGAAGTTGCTGCCACCAAACCTTCCTCCCCCTCGTCCTCTGCCTCTTCCTCGACCATATCCACGGCCGATGCTCGCTGCCCCAGCACCATCCGCACTCGGCAACTCACGGCGGCGGAAATCCTCTTGAAGGATAGCTCGCTTCACGTCTTCAAGCGAGAGGCGGGGCAAGTCGCGATTAAGGTTGATGATGAGCGAGGACCATGACTCTGGGAGTAAGGCCAGCAACTTGGTCTTCTTTTGGAGCTCACTGTAGTTCAAATCAGCTCCCTCAAGCCGCGTCAACAAGTCGAAGAATTTCTGCACCCCTTCTTCAACCGCTTCGTCTTCTTCAATTCGTAGTGCCGCCATTTGCCGTTCCAACACCACCGCTACCGCCGCTGTTGCAGGAGCATGTACACCCTTGAGAGCAGCCCATGCCTTTGGTCCTTTCTCTGGTTCACGCTGGAATGGCTTGATGTGACGGATCTGACTGCTCCCCAACGCTTGCCCAAGTAAGAGATAGCCTTGTGCGCTCTTCCGCACCCATGGGCTCTTCTCCGGGTCGTTCTCGGGGCGCTTCTCCGTTCCTTCCATCACCTCCAGCAGGTCATAGTGGTCAAAGATGTTCTCCATCTTGAAGGACCATTCAGCAAAGTTGTCACCGTTGAACTTGTCAAGCCCAAACACCCTAGGCTCATCCCTAGGTGGGCCAAGACTTGGTTGCATGGGCGCCATGGCTGAATCACGGGGTTGGCCTTGAGCTTGAGCTTCTCCACTGCCACCAGCACCTCTGCCACCCCTTTCCTCAGGTCCAGCCATTGTCGAAACTGCTCCAAGGGGCTCTGATACCACTTGTTATAGTCACAATAGGCTTGAATGTGCCTAAAACGAAAGATAGAGAGCACAGACGGATTTCTGTTATAGTCACAATAGGCTTGAATGTGCCTAAAACGAAAGATAGAGAGCACAGACGGATTTCTGCACAGCGGCTTCAAACGTTGATAGCGTTCTGCTCACAGCTGCAAATGACTTGATTCAAATTGGATCTGGAGCGTCTTCACGTCGTCTACAATCAGCAATTTAGATTGCACGATTTGATAAAGAATTGACGACACAGCGTCGGTTTGAACGAACGGTACTATGGCAGCCACTATAGTCTTAGAACACAAGATAGGAAGAGTTACGAGTTGGGAATGACTCCCAGCTCCTACAAACCCCAAGAGCCGAGGTACAGTGATGTGGAACAGTGCCACACTGTCCCCAACCACGAAGGGTCTCGAAACTACCCTTCACTAGGGCCTACACCAAGTGAAATGTTACACTACACAAAGTAATGTAACTATCTTCAATATCTTGAGGTGTACCCTTTTGGCAAGCTTCGAAATCACTTGAGGCTTGACACCAAGGCTCAAGCTCTTCATCACAAACTCATCCTTGAGTTCTTGATGGGTCTGCTGCACACACCTGCGACACGCCGAACGTTCGACACAGGACAAAATAGAAACCGCGCACGACAAAATAGAAACCGCGCGCGAGACACAAACGACCGCGTAACACGCGTCTAGCGATAACTCGCTATTGACTCGACACACACACTCGACATCATGACTCAACATTCACACATAATTATAAGCATGAAATATATATTATCCCATGCCCTCATACCATTCCATACACACACACATTCACGCACACGGACAACAAGCCGAGTGCAAACCGTAGGGTTGCACCAACAATTTCTGCACAGCGGCTTCAAACGTTGATAGCGTTCTGCTCACAGCTGCAAATGACTTGATTCAAATTGGATCTGGAGCGTCTTTACGTCGCCTACAATAAGCAATTGCGATTGCACAATTTCATAAAGAATTGACAACACAGCGTCGGTTTGAACGAACGGTACTATGGCAGCCACTATAGTCTTAGAACACAAGATAGGAAGAGTTACGAGTTGGGAATGACTCCCAGCTCCTACAAACCCCAAGAGCCGAGGTACAGTGATGTGGAACAGTGCCACACTGTCCCCAACCACGAAGGGTCTCGAAACTACCCTTCACTAGGGCCTACACCAAGTGAAATGTTACACTACACAAAGTAATGTAACTATCTTCAATATCTTGAGGTGTACCCTTTTGGCAAGCTTCGAAATCACTTGAGGCTTGACACCAAGGCTCGAGCTCTTCATCACAAACTCATCCTTGAGTTCTTGATGGGTCTGCTGCACACACCTGCGACACGCCGAACGTTCGACACAGGACAAAATAGAAACCGCGCACGACAAAATAGAAACCGCGCGCGAGACACAAACGATCGCGTAACACGCGTCTAGCGATAACTCGCTATTGACTCGACACACACACTCGACATCATGACTCAACATTCACACACAATTATAAGCATGAAATATATATTATCCCATGCCCTCATACCATTCCATACACACACACATTCACGCACACGGACAACAAGCCGAGTGCAAACCGTAGGGTTGCACCAACAATTTCTGCACAGCGGCTTCAAACGTTGATAGCGTTCTGCTCACAGCTGCAAATGACTTGATTCAAATTGGATCTGGAGCGTCTTTACGTCGCCTACAATAAGCAATTGAGATTGCACAATTTCATAAAGAATTGACAACACAGCGTCAGTTTGAACGAACGGTACTATGGCAGCCACTATAGTCTTAGAACACAAGATAGGAAGAGTTACGAGTTGGGAATGACTCCGAGTTCCTACAAACCCCAAGAGCCGAGGTACAGTGATGTGGAACAGTGCCAAACTGTCCCCAACCACGAAGGGTCTCGAAACTACCCTTCACTAGGGCCTACACCAAGTGAAATGTTACACTACACAAAGTAATGTAACTATCTTCAATATCTTGAGGTGTACCCTTTTGGAGAGCTTCGAAATCACTTGATTCTTGAAACCAAGGCTCTGGTTCTTCAAGGTAAATTCTTCCTTGAGTTCTTGCAAGTCTGCTGCGCACACCTGCGACACGCCGAACGTTCCACACACGACAAAATAGAAAACCGCACACGACACGCAAACGACGACGTGACACGCGACTAGCGATAACTCGCTATTGACTCGACACACACATTCAAAATCATGCCTCATCATTCACACACTATTGTAAGCATAAAATATATATTATTTCATGCCCTCATACCATTCCATGCACACACGCATGCACGCACATGGACAACAAGCCGAATGCAAACCGTAGGGTTGCACCAACACACGTGAGTGGCACGATACACTGAGGACTACACTTGCGGCTCTTGGGTTCTCGTCTTCTACTGCTGACCCGTCGCTGTTCCTGCGCACCAACACTTCACTGCCGCCGTTCTACATCCTCGTGTACGTCGACGACTTGGTCTTTGCCACTGCTGACACTGAGGCTCTCGCCCACGTGAAGTCGGAGCTGCAGAAGAGACACACGTGCATAGACCTGGGTGAACTGACAAGCTATCTTGGCTTGCGGATCACCGGGACAGAGCACGCCGCACCATCATACTGACTCAGTCACACATGGTGCAGCAGGTCCTTCAGCGCTTCGGTTTCACCTGGTCCTCAGCACAGGCCACTCCTCTGGCTATAGGTCACTCGCTCTCAGCTCTGCCTTCGGATGAGTCCGTAGAGCCGAGTGGTCCTTACCCAGAGCTAGTTGGTTGCCTCATGTACCTGATGACTTGCCCTCGTCCTGACCTAGCATACCCTCTTGGCCTTCTGGCCCGCTACGTGGCTCCTGGCAGGCACCGAAAGGTGCACTGGGATGCTGCAAAGAGGGTATTGCGCTACTTGTGCAGTACATCGGGCATGGGGCTCGTGCTTGGAGGGAGGCGCTCAGTTGTTCTCACTGGGCACTCAGACGCTTCTTGGGTTCACGACCAGGCTACTCAGCGGTCGTCACAGGGTTACACCTTCAGCCTTGGCTCTGGTTCAGTTTCTTGGCGTTCTACTCGCTCGTCTTCAGTTCTCAGCTCCAGTTGTGAGGCTGAGATCTACGCCACAGCCATGGCTACACAGGAGTTACGCTGGTTGACCTACCTTCTGACTGACCTGGGAGAGCGGCCTAGTTCTCCTCCAGTGCTGTACGTCGACAACAAGGCTGCCATTGCCTTGTGTCAGGAGCACAGACTGGAGCACAGAACGAAGCACATCGCTCTCCGTTACTTCCTGGCTCGAGAGCTGCAGCAGCGTGGTCAGCTTTGTCTGCGTTACGTGGCCACTCGGGCCAACACTGCTGATATATTCACCAAGGCACTTCAGCCTGGTGATCATCAGCGCTTCTGTACTGTCCTGGGGCTTGTGCCCATTGTTCCTCACTTACTGTAGACTTTGTTTGTACTGTGATCTGTATATATATATATATCTGCTTGTTTGTTTTGTTAGGTTGAGATCACCTTGCTGTTTGTGTTGTCTATATATGCCTCTGCATTTGAACTGGCCCTGTGGCTCTTTGCTTGTGCTCAGACTGTGTGGTGACGTTGTGATCCACCCTGAGCTTGCTTTGCCTTTCTTGACTGGTCTTGTGACCCCTTGCTCTCCCCCACTTTGCCTATGGGGGTGTGTCAAACATTATCATATATGTTATTGATGTGTAGGCTATAGTGGGTTAGCCTTTAGGGGGTACACAACTCTAGGGTTATATACTTGTACTCTCATCTTTCATAGTCCATCACTTCTTCATTTTGACACGAGCCCCATGCCCGATGTACTGCACAAGTATCGCAACACCCTCTTCGCAGCATCCCAGTGCACCTTTCGGTGCCTACCGGGAGCCACGTAGCGAGCCAGAAGGCTGAGAGGGTATGCAAGGTCAGGTCGTGTGTAAGTCATCAGGTACATGAGGCAGCCCACAAGCTCTGGATACGGGCCACTCGGCTCTACGGACTCGTCCGAAGGTGGAGCTGAGAGCGAGTGACCGGTAGGCAGAGGAGTGGACTGTGGCGAGGAGTACGTGAAGCCGAAGCGCTGAAGGACCTGCTGCACCATGTGTGACTGAGTCAAGGTAATGGTGCGCTGTGCTCTGTCCCGGGTGATCCGCAAGCCAAGATAGCTTGTCAGCTCACCCAAGTCTGTGCACGTGTGTCTCTTCTGCAGCTCGGCCTTCACGTGGGCGAGTGCCTCCGTGTCAGCAGTAGCAAAGACAAGGTCGTCTATGTACACAAGAACGTAGAACGGCGGCAGAGTAGCGTCAGTGCGTAGAAACAGAGAAGGGTCAGCAGTGGAAGGAGCAAAACCAAGAACAGCAAGAGTCGTCCTGAGCGTGTCGTGCCACTCACGGGGCGCCTGGCGGAGACCGTAGACTGGCCGCCGGAGGCTCCACTGGGTACCAGCAGGAAACGACCCAGTGAAGCCAGGTGGGTGGCGCAGCCAGATCTCCTCGTGCAGGCTGCCCTGTACGAAGGCTGTGCTGAAGTCAAGCAAGTGGAGCTCGTAGTCACGCTGAGCAGCAACGTGCAGCAGTACCCGAAGAGTGGTCATCTTCGGGGTAGGGGAGAAGGTCTGAAAGAAGTCAACTCCCTGTCGCTGACTGAAGCCACGTGCAACGTAACGCGCCTTGAAGGCAGGCGGAGAACCCGGCGGCCGCTTCACCCTGAAGATCCACATGCCACTGACGATGTTTGCCCCAGGTGGGGGAACCTCGTCTACGTAGGTGCCTGTGGACTTCCAGGAAGCCATCTCGGCGTCCATGGCTGCCTGCCACTGAGAGGAGTAGGGACCCTCTATCACCTCTGCGTAAGAGCGCGGGGTCGGGATGTCTAGTGCATCAGGGTCTCCCTCAGGGGCCAGCAGCATGGACACGATATGAGGTACAGAAGCAGCAAAGCACTCAAACTCCTCCTGTCTGTCCTCAAGAACGTCCGTGCCAAGAGCACACTCACCCCCGACGGACGGAGGACGGACAGACACAGACGTAGCAAGCAGAGGAGCAGCGTAGTCTAGGCGACAGGCAGCAGCAAAGGCAACAAGCTCAGTAACAAGAGCAGACGCAGCAGAGGACTCAAACAGAGGGTCAGTGACAGCAGTGGCCAGAAAGCGCGTGACAGCTGGACTAGCAGCACGAAGGGAGTCAGACTCCGGGTCCGGACTGGCAGGAAGAGAGGACGCGAGAGGAGACGGCAGAGGGACACGCTGTGGAGCAGTAGAAGGACGCAGAGTCATAGAGTGAGTGCCTGGGATAGGAGGGAGACGCGGACGCGAAACACGACCAGCGCGAACAGTACGGACAGGCGACGCAGCACGAGACGCAGGCGACACAGGACGAGACTCAGGCTCACGACGCTCCGTAAGATCTCCAGTCGGTCCAGAGTAAGGACCGGGCAGCGGAGAGGCCGGCTGCAACTGTGACTGGGACCGGACAGGCGGCGGACTCAGGAAAGGAGGAGGACCAGGAGAAGGCGGTGAGCTAAGAACCTGCTGAAGGAGCGGAACGTAGTACGGCCGCGGCTGCGCAGCGCCTCCAGAAACAGCAGAAACAGGACCGGTACCCTCAGCCCCAGGGTCTCCAGTCCCAGCAGCACCTCCAGAACCACCAGCACTAGTAGCACCTCCAGAAGCTCCAGCAGCACCTCCGGCACCAGCAGCACCTCCAGTAGCACCAGCACCAGCAGCACCTCCAGAAGCCCCAGCAGCACCTCCAGCACCAGCAGCACCTCCAGCAGCAGCAGCACCTCCAGCAGCACTTCCAGCACCACCAGCACCAGCAGCACCTCCAGAAGCTCCAGCAGCACCTCCAGCACCAGCAGCACCTCCAGTAGCACCAGCACCAGTAGTACCTCCAGAAGCCCCAGCAGTACCCCGACAGAGCCGAGAGTACCACTCACGAAGCCGCTGTGGAGAGAGAGGCTCCCGCCGCGGCGGGACACCGAGAGCACCTCCAGACGCAGCACGCGCAGGCTCAGCACCCCCAGGCTCAGCACCCCCAGGCTCAGCACGCCCAGACTCAGCACCCCCAGACTCAGCACCCCCAGTCTCAGCACCCACCTCGACAGCTACCTCGACCGGCTCGGCAGGGTCTAGCTGGGACACACCTGAGGGGGCAGGACCCTGGGGGGGGAGGGGGTGTACCGGGGGAGTACCTGGTGCCAGGAAGAGTGGCGGGGGGGGGGGGGGAGACGCAGTGCGGTAGGGAAAGAGACGGTAGTACGACACCGACTCGTCGAACGTGACGTCCTGAGAGGACAGAACACGACGCGAGGTGGGGTGGTAGAACTGCCACCCGGGTGCGTCAGGAGGGAAGCCAAGGAAGACACAGGGAACGGCACGGGAGGACAGCTTGTCCGCGGTAGTATCGCGGACAAAAGCTCGAGATCCCCAGACACGAAACGCGGACGCATCGCCAACCTTCCCGGTCCACCGCAAAGTAGGTGTGGTCTCCGGCAAGGAGACACGAGGCTGAAGGTTGATCTGATGCGCCGCGTACTGAACCGCGAACGGCCACAGAAAATGGGGAGCAGCCGCATGGATCATGGACGTACGAGCGACGTCCATGACCATGCCAATGCGGCGCTCAGCAATCCCATTTTGTTGCGGGGAGGCCGGAAGCGTGAACGTCTGGCGGATGCCCTCCAGACATCCCGACCCCGCGCTCTTACGCTGAGGCGATCACGGGTGAGTACTCCTCTCAGTGGCAGTCAGCCATGGATGCAGAGATGGCATCCTGGAAGTCCACTGGCACTTACGTCGACGAGGTTCCCCCTCCTGGGGCGAACATCGTCAGTGGCATGTGGATTTTCAGGGTGAAGCGGCCGCCAGGTTCTCCGCCTGTCTTCAAGGCTCGGTACGTCGCTCGAGGCTTCAGTCAGCGAGAGGCAGTAGATTTCTTTCAGACCTTCTCCCCCACCCCGAAGATGACCACTCTTCGGGTGCTGCTGCACGTTGCCGCTCAGCGTGACTACGAGCTTCACTCTCTTGACTTCAGCACAGCTTTCTTGCAGGGCAGTCTGCACGAGGAGATCTGGCTGCGCCGTCCACCTGGCTTCACTGGGTCGTTTCCTCCTGGTACCCAGTGGAGCCTCCGGCGGCCGGTCTACGGTCTCCGCCAGGCTCCACGTTGTTATAGTCACAATAGGCTTGAATGTGCCTAAAACGAAAGATAGAGAGCACAGACGGATTTCTGCACAGCGGCTTCAAACGTTGATAGCGTTCTTCTCACATCTGCAAATGACTTGATTCAAATTGGATCTGGAGCGTCTTTACGTCGCCTACAATAAGCAATTGAGATTGCACAATTTCATAAAGAATTGACAACACAGCGTCGGTTTGAACGAACGGTACTATGGCAGCCACTATAGTCTTAGAACACAAGATAGGAAGAGTTACGAGTTGGGAATGACTCCCAGCTCCTACAAACCCCAAGAGCCGAGGTACAGTGATGTGGAACAGTGCCACACTGTCCCCAACCACGAAGGGTCTCGAAACTACCCTTCACTAGGGCCTACACCAAGTGAAATGTTACACTACACAAAGTAATGTAACTATCTTCAATATCTTGAGGTGTACCCTTTTGGAGAGCTTCGAAATCACTTGATTCTTGAAACCAAGGCTCTGGTTCTTCAAGGTAAATTCTTCCTTGAGTTTTTGGAAGTCTGCTGCGCACACCTGCGACACGCCGAACGTTCCACACACGACAAAATAGAAACCGCACACGACACGCAAACGACGACGTGACACGCGACTAGCGATAACTCGCTATTGACTCGACACACATATTCAAAATCATGCCTCATCATTCACACACTATTGTAAGCATAAGATATATATTATTTCATGCCCTCATACCATTCCATGCACACACGCATGCACGCACACGGACAACAAGCCGAATGCAAACCGTAGGGTTGCACCAACAAACTCCCCCTCGGATTGTTGGCCTTAGGATCTTACTCTCTCAGTTCAGAGTCATCCCAGCCAGCTTGCAACACTTCCAATGCTGCTGCTCCACCAGCCTCTTGGTCATCATATCAGCTGGCTGCCTTGTCGTCTTCACGTAGTGCAACTCAACTTCACCCGCGGCCACCATGCTCCTCGTCCAATGCCACTTCACCCTCATGTGCTTCGTGAGTCCATGCAACACAGGGTTCTTAGCAAGAGCAATGGCACCCTGGCTGTCACAGTACAGTGGGGTAGGTCCTTGCTGCTCCTCCCCCAATTCAGCCAACAAACGCCGCTGCCACACAATCTCCCGTACGGCACGGAAGAGTGCCATGTACTCGGACTCCACCGAGCTCAAAGCTTGGTCAACCTGCTTCTTGCTCTCCCAAGCAGTTGGGCCTCCACCAACACAGCATATGAAGCCTCCCACACTTGTCATGTCCTCTGGTTCTGATGCATATGAAGCATCCGAGTAGGCGGTGAGGAACAAACGCCCGGGTTCAACACCATCCGCGCCCTTTTGGCGCCTTTGCGCCGCCGCCAAATATTGCAGCCCAACGGTCGGTGTTTGGCCAAGATACTTGGCCACCCTCATTCTAGCTGCTACCTGCTCCTCATTAGGGCATTGAACAACCCTAGCCAACTGTCCGGTAGCAAACGCGACGTCCGGTCGGGTGTTTACCGCCGCGTACATGAGGCTGCCCACCAACGAGTGAAAACGGCGCCTCTCCTCTTCACCAACGCTCTCCTCCTCTGGTCCCCTCACACACTTGAACCCAGAGGGGAAGGGTGTAGCCACATGGCCTTCACTCTGCCCAAAATTGGCAGCCAATGCCTCCAGGTACTTTCGTTGATGCACCCGCATGCACCGCTTCTCCACATCTCGTTCGATGTGGAGCCCAAGGTAGAAGCTCACGTCACCAAGGGCCTTGCACTTGAACTTGTCTTGAAGCTTCAGCATCACCTCCGTCACAAGGTCAGAAGAGGGTGAGAAAATGAGGATGTCATCCACATAAACCACCATGAAACTCCTCTGCTCCCCCTCGCCAAGCATGAACAAGGAATGATCGGCGGATGAAGGAGTGAAGCCTATCTCCTCCAAAACTCCTCGCAGCTTCAAGTACCACTGCCTAGGGGCCTGCTTCAGTCCATAAAGGGCCTTCTTCAGCCTCAGAACTCTGCCACTACCATCATCAAACCCCTCTGGCTGCGCCATAAAAATCTCTTCCTCAAGGACGCCGTTGAGGAATGCCGTTGTGACATCCATTTGTTTCACCACCCATCCTTTGATGGCAGCTCCCGCGAGTAGGGTTCTCAGCGTCGTCGGCTTCACCACAGGAGCAAACAACTCCTTATAGTCCACCTTCTCCTTCTGCTGGTACCCCTTCGCCACAAGCCTAGATTTGTAGCGCTCGATCTTGCCGTCGGCGTCGGACTTGATCTTGGACGTAATCGCCTTACGCCCCTCCGGTAGCTCCACCAATTCCCACGTGCCGTTCTCCTCAATGCTCTTCAGCTCACTCTCCATTGCCTTCTTCCACTCCTCAGCATCACTACTCTCCAAAGCCTCCTTGAGAGTTGCTGGTTCCCCCGGCATCTCCACCGGAGAGAAGAACGCGAAGGCACACTCCTCGTAGTCACTCTCCTTGTCATCTCCAACTATAAGTGCCGCTCCGGCCAAGGCTGACTTGGCTGGCTTTCCCAGTGCATCATAGGTCAGCCTATTAGGGGCTTGAATTCTCCTCTTGCCCCTTCCTTCTTCCTCATATGCAGGGACATGAAGGCCTTGGCGTTGCTGCGGGGTGACTCGGATCCGTGGAGCACTCGTAGTGCGAGAAGGAAGTGTCGGTGCACGCTCGCTCACTTGCTGCACCTCCTCCTCTTCTTCCTCTGCATCCTTGGCCTCCTCTCCCCCATTCACAAGGGAAGATTGCCTTGTGGTGGTGCTGCCGCTGCTCAGCTCCAAGGGCAGCTCCACATGTTCCAAACCGGAACTCTTCACCTCCCCAAACCGCATGCCTATCTTCGCCTCATTCTCCGCCTTCCAATCCTTGTACATCAGATTCTCCATGAATTTGCAGTCCCTGCTCACCAAGAATTTCTTGGTGAATGGGTCCCAAAGAAGCCACCCCTTGCTGTTTTGAGCCATGCCCAAGTGCACAGCCCATATCGCTTTGGCACCGAGCTTGTTGTGCCGAAGATGCTTAGGCACGAGCGCCATGCACATGCACCCGAACACCCGAAGCATATCCACCTTTGGCTTCCTTCCAATCCACTCCACATAGGGCACCCATTTGTCTGCTCCCACATGAGTCAAGGCTCTGTTCTTGGCCACACACGCACTCCGCACCGCATCAGGCCAGAAATATTCGGGTAGCCCGGCTTCAATGAGCAACCCACGCGCCGTCTCCGTGATTGTCCGGTTCGCTCGCTCGGCGATGCCGTTCATTGCAGGGGAGTATGGCATGGTAAGGGAGTGCCTTATGCCATTCTTCTTCAGCCACAATGAGAACTCCTTGCTCAGGAACTCTCCCCCTCGATCGGTGCGAATCGCCTTCACTAACCGGTCTTGTTGCCGCTCCACCATCGGCAACCAATCGGTCTTCACAGTTTCAGCCACATCACTCTTCTTGGACAGCACGTACACCCAAGTCATGCGAGTGTAGACGTCCACAATGGTGAGAAAGTACTCAGCTCCAGCAGCTCCAAGCTTCAGGGGGCCCACCGCGTCCATCACCACCTCATCAAGTGGTGCCTTAGCCGTTGCCTCCGAACTAGAGAACGGGTAACGGGTGAACTTGGCTTGCATGCACGTCGGGCAGCCAAGTACCTCATCGGGCTCCCCCTTCACACGTATGCCAGCAACCATCTCATTCTTCACTAGCTGCTGCAAGATGGGCAGGGCTACATGCCCCATGCGCCGATGCAAGGTGAGCCAATCACACTCCCCCGTAGCCGAAGTCGGATTGGAGAATGCCGCACTCGCAATTGTGCCCCACATGCTCTCTCCATACTCCTCCTCCGCTACTGCCTTGGGGTTCTCTTCACCCTTGTGCTGCTCCTTGGCTGCTGCGCCACTCTCCTCATGTTCACCAAGCTTGCTGGTCCCTCCAAGATTGCACTTCTTGGACTCAATCTCCTTAGTGCGACCGTTCGCGCCATCACCGCTACCAACCGCTTCACCCTTGGTGCTGATGCTTGCTGCCACTTGCCTCTCCTTAGGCATGGGAACCACAGGGATCTGCCACATCTCGTTGTAGACATCCCTATCCTCGTGAAGGTCCCAAAGAATTCGCTCGCCAAGCCTCGCGGTATAGGTCTTAGCTCCCTTCGAGCTCGTGTCCATGCCGGCCTTTTGCAACCGCCGCACGGAAATCAGGTTGGCAGCAAGGTTGGGCACCCAAAGCACGTTCTTGAGGCCCACCATCTTCCCATCAGCACCCTTGAACATGGCCTTGCCCATGCCTTTCACCTCTGCTCGCTGCCCCAAAGCCGATGTGACATGCTTCACCGGTGACGGCTCAAGTTCGGTGAGCAAGTCCGCACGAGGTGTCATGCTATAGGTAGCGCCGCTATCGATCACCCAATAGTCCAGGGAGTGTAGGGTGACCTTTCCCACAGCTGCTGGCTCCTCAAAGCCTTCATCCTTCTCTGGACCAGCCGATGCTTGCGTGGACACGAAGAAGAATTGACCCGGAAAGCGATCGTCCCTCGACTCGCTCTCGTTGCCGGCACTCTTCATATTTGCAGCACCACCTCCGCGACCGCCACGGCCTCCATGGCCTCTTCCTCTCCTTCCTCCTGCTCCTCTACCCTCTTGGCCTTGAGCAGGAGTCCATCCATCAGGGAGCTTGTAGCAAACGCGCCACATATGTCCGCTCTTGTGACAATAGTGGCACTCGCCGTCGAACCGTCCGCGACCGCGTCCGTTGTTCTTGTTGTCATTGCCGTATCCGCTACTCCCGCGGCCTCCGTTGAAGTTGCTGCCTCCAAACCTTCCTCCTCCTCGTCCTCTGCCCCTTCCACGGCCATATCCACGGCCGATGCTTGCTGCCCCGGACCCATCCGCACTCGCCAACTCACGGCGACGGAAATCCTCTTGAAGGATTGCTCGCTTCACGTCTTCGAGCGAGAGGTGGGGCAAGTCACGATTGAGGTTGATGATGAGAGAGGACCATGACTCTGGGAGTAAGGCCAGCAACTTGGTCTTCTTTTGGAGCTCACTGTAGTTCAAATCAGCTCCCTCAAGCCGCGTCAACAAGTCGAAGAATTTCTGCACCCCTTCTTCAACCGCTTCGTCTTCTTCAATTCGTAGTGCTGCCATTTGCCGTTCCAACACCACCGCTACTGCCGCTGTTGCAGGAGCGTGTACACCCTTGAGAGCAGCCCATGCCTTTGGTCCCTTCTCTGGTTCACGCTGGAATGGCTTGATGTGACGGATCTGGCTGCTCCCCAACGCTTGGCCAAGTAGGAGATAGCCTTGTGCGCTCTTCCGCACCCACGGGCTCTTCTCCGGGTCGTTCTCGGGGCGCTTCTCCGTTCCTTCCATCACCTCCAGCAGGTCATAGTGGTCAAAGATGTTCTCCATCTTGAAGGACCATTCAGCAAAGTTGTCACCGTTGAACTTGTCAAGCCCAAACACCCTAGGCTCATCCCTAGGTGGGCCAAGACTTGGTTGCATGGGCGCCATGGCTGAATCACGGGGTTGGCCTTGAGCTTCGGCTTCTCCACTGCCACCAGCAACTCTGCCACCCCTTTCCTCAGGTCCAGCCATTGTCGAAACTGCTCCAAGGGGCTCTGATACCACTTGTTATAGTCACAATAGGCTTGGATGTGCCTAAAACGAAAGATAGAGAGCACAGACGGATTTCTGTTATAGTCACAATAGGCTTGAATGTGCCTAAAACGAAAGATAGAGAGCACAGACGGATTTCTGCACAGCGGCTTCAAACGTTGATAGCGTTCTTCTCACAGCTGCAAATGACTTGATTCAAATTGGATCTGGAGCGTCTTCACGTCGTCTACAATTAGCAATTTAGATTGCACGATTTGATAAAGAATTGACGACACAGCGTCGGTTTGAACGAACGGTACTATGGCAGCCACTATAGTCTTAGAACACAAGATAGGAAGAGTTACGAGTTGGGAATGACTTTCAGCTCCTACAAACCCCAAGAGCCGAGGTACAGTGATGTGAAACAGTGCCACACTGTCCCCAACCACGAAGGGTCTCGAAACTACCCTTCACTAGGGCCTACACCAAGTGAAATGTTACACTACACAAAGTAATGTAACTATCTTCAATATCTTGAGGTGTACCCTTTTGGCAAGCTTCGAAATCACTTGAGGCTTGACACCAAGGCTCGGGCTCTTCATCACAAACTCATCCTTGAGTTCTTGATGGGTCTGCTGCACACACCTGCGACACGCCGAACGTTCGACACAGGACAAAATAGAAACCGCGCACGACAAAATAGAAACCGCGCGCGAGACACAAACGACCGCGTAACACGCGTCTAGCGATAACTCGCTATTGACTCGACACACACACTCGACATCATGACTCAACATTCACACACAATTATAAGCATGAAATATATATTATCCCATGCCCTCATACCATTCCATACACACACACATTCACGCACACGGACAACAAGCCGAGTGCAAACCGTAGGGTTGCACCAACAAACTCCCCCTCGGATTGTTGGCCTTAGGATATGTTGCTCTCTCAGTTCAGAGCCATCCCAGCCAGCTTGCAACACTTCCAATGCTGCTGCTCCACCAGCCTCTTGGTCATCATGTCAGCCGGCTGCCCCGTGGTCTTCACGTAGCGCAACTCAACTTCACCCGCGGTTACCATGCTCCTCGTCCAATGCCACTTCACCCTCATGTGCTTCGTGAGTCCATGCAACACAGGGTTCTTAGCAAGAGCAATGGCACCCTGGCTGTCACAGTACAGTGGGGTAGGTCCTTGCTGCTCCTCCCCCAATTCAGCCAACAAACGCCGCTGCCACACAATCTCCCGTACGGCACGGAAGAGTGCCATGTACTCGGACTCCACCGAGCTCAAAGCTTGGTCAACCTGCTTCTTGCTCTCCCAAGCAGTTGGGCCTCCACCAACACAGCATATGAAGCCTCCCACACTTGTCATGTCCTCTGGTTCTGATGCATATGAAGCATCCGAGTAGGCGGTGAGGAACAAACGCCCGGGTTCAACACCATCCGCGCCCTTTTGGCGCCTTTGTGCCGCCGCCTAGTATTGCAGCCCAACGGTCGGTGTTTGGCCAAGATACTTGGCCACCCTCATTCCAGCTGCTACCTGCTCCTCATTAGGGCATTGCACAACCCTAGCCAGCTGCCCGGTAGCAAACGCGACGTCCGGTCGGGTGTTTACCGCCGCATACATGAGGCTGCCCACCAACGAGTGAAATCGGCGCCTCTCCTCTTCACCAACGCTCTCCTCCTCTGGTCCCTTCACACACTTGAACCCAGAGGGAAAGGGTGTAGCCACATGGCCTTCACTCTGCCCAAAGTTGGCAGCCAATGCCTCCAGGTACTTTCGTTGATGCACCCGCATGCACCGCTTCTCCACATCTCGTTCGATGTGGAGCCCAAGGTAGAAGCTCACGTCACCAAGGGCCTTGCACTTGAACTTGTCTTGAAGCTTCAGCATCACCTCCTTCACAAGGTCAGAAGAGGGTGAGAAAATGAGGATGTCATCCACATAAACCACCATGAAACTCCTCTGCTCCCCCTCGCCAAGCATGAACAAGGAGTGATCGGCCGTTGAGGGAGTGAAGCCGATCCCCTCCAACACTTCGCGCAGCTTCATGTACCATTGCCTAGGGGCCTGCTTCAGCCCATAGAGGGCCTTCTTCAGCTTCCACACTCTGCCACTACCATCATCAAACCCCTCTGGCTGCGCCATAAAAATCTCCTCCTCAAGGATGCCGTTAAGGAATGCCGTTACGATGTCCATTTGCTTTACTACCCATCCTTTGATGGCGGCTCCCGCGAATAGGGTTCGCAGCGTCGTCGGCTTCACCACAGGGGCAAACAGCTCCTTGAAGTCCACCTTCTCCTTCTGCTGGTACCCCTTGGCTACAAGCCTAGACTTGTAGCGCTCGATCTTGCCGTCGGCATCCGACTTGATTTTGAAGAGCCACTTGGACGTTATCGCCGTACGCCCCTCCGGTAGCTCCACCAATTCAAACGTGTCATTCTCCTCGATGCTCTTCAGCTCACTCTCCATGGCCTTCTTCCACTCCTCAGCATCACTACTCTCCAAAGCCTCCTTGAGAGTTGCTGGTTCTCCCGGCATCTCCACCGGAGAGAAGAACGCGAAGGCACACTCCTCGTAGTCACTCTCCTCGTCGTCTCCGACCATCATTGCCGCTCCGGCCAGGGCTGTCTTGCCCTGCTTTCCCGGCGCATCATAGGTCAGCCTATTAGGGGGTTGAACTCTCCTCTTCCCCCTTCCTTCCTCCTCAGCTGCAGGGACTTGAAGGCCTTGGCGTTGCTGCGGTGTGGCTCGAATCCGTGGAGCACTCGTAGTACGGGAAGGGAGTGACGGTGCACGCTCGCTCACTTGCTGCACCTCCTCCTCTTCTTCCTCTGCATCATTGGCCTCCTCTCCCCCATTCACAAGGGAGGATTGCCTTGTGGTTGTGCTGCCGCTGCTCAGCTCCAAAGGCAGCTCCACATGCTCCAAACCGGAACTCTTCACCTCCCCAAACCGCACGCCTATCTTCGCCTCATTCTCCGCCTTCCAATCCTTGTACATGAAGTTCTCCATGAACTTGCAGTCCCTGCTCACCAAGAACTTCTTGGTGAATGGGTCCCAAAGAAGCCATCCCTTGCTGTTTTGAGCCATGCCCAAGTGCACGGCCCACACCGCCTTGGCACCAAGCTTGTTGTGCCGAAGATGCTTAGGCACGAGCGCCATGCACATGCACCCGAACACCCGAAGCATATCCACCTTTGGCTTCCTTCCTAGCCACTCCACATAGGGCACCCATTTGTCTGCTCCCACATGAGTCAAGGCTCTGTTCTTGGCCACACACGCGCTCCGCACCGCATCAGGCCAGAAATAGTCGGGTAGCCCGGCTTCAATGAGCAACCCGCGTGCCGCCTCCGTGATTGTGCGGTTCGCTCGCTCGGCGATGCCGTTCATTGCAGGGGAGTATGGCATGGTGAGGGAGTGCCGAATACCATTCTTCTTCAGCCACAACCCAAACTCCTTGCTCAGGAACTCTCCCCCTCGATCGGTGCGGATTGACTTGACTAGACGGTCTTGTTGCCGCTCCACCATCGGGAACCAATCCGTCTTCAACGTTTCAGCCACGTCGCTCTTCTTGGCCAGCACGTACACCCAAGTCATGCGGGTGTAGACGTCGACAATGGTGAGAAAATACTCAGCTCCAGCAGCTCCAAGCTTCAGGGGGCCCACCACGTCCATCACCACCTCATCAAGCGGTGCCTTTGCCGTTGCCTCCGAACTAGGGAACGGAAACCGGGTGAACTTGGCTTGAATGCACGTCGGGCAGCCAAGCACCTCATCGGGCTCCCCCTTCACACGTATGCCAGCAACCATCTCATTCTTCACTAGCTGCTGCAAGATGGGCAGGGCCACATGCCCCATGCGCCGATGCAAGGTGAGCCAATCACACTCCCCCGTAGCCGAAGTTGGATTGGAGAATGCCGCGCTCGCAATAGCGCCCCACATACTCTCTCCGTAGTCCTCCTCCGCTGCTGCCTCTGGGTTCTCCTCACCCTTTTGCTGCTCCTTGGTTGCTGCACCACTCTCCTTAGGTTCACTGAACTTGCTGGTCCCTCCAGGTTTGCTCTTCTTGAGCTCATTCTCCTTAGCGCGACCGTTCGCGCCATCGTCGCTACCGACCGCTCCATCCTTGGTGCTGATGCTTGCTGCCACTTGCCTCTCCTTAGGCATAGGGACCACTGGGATCTGCCACATCTCGTTGTAGACATCCCTGTCCTCATGAAGGTCCCAAAGAATTCGATCGCCAAGCCTTGCGGTGTAGGTCTTGGCTCCCTTCGAGTTCGTGTCCATGCCGGCCTTTGCCAACCGCCGCACGGAAATCAGGTTTGCAGCAAGGCTGGGCACCCAAAGCACGTTCTTGAGGCCCACCATCTTCCCATCAGCACCCTTGAACATGGCCTTGCCCATGCCTTTCACCTCTGCTCGCTGCCCCAAAGCCGATGTGACATGCTTCACCGGTGACGGCTCGAGTTCGGTGAGCAAGTCCGGGCGAGGTGTCATGCTATAGGTAGCGCCACTATCAATCACCCAATAGTCCAGGGGGTGTAGGGTCACCTTCCCCACAGCTGCTGGCTCCTCAAAGCCTTCATCCTTCTCTGGACCAGCCGGTACTTGCGTCGACACGAAGTAGAATAGACCCGGGTATCGATCGTCGCTCGGGTCCTTGTCGTTGTCTCCGCTCTTCATGTTTGCAGCTCCGCCACCGCGACCGCCACGGCCTCCACGGCCTCGTCCTCTCCCTCCTCCTGCTCCTCTACCCTCTTGGCCTTGAGCAGGGGTCCAACCATCAGGGAGTTTGTAGCAGTCGCGCCACATGTGTCCGCTCTTGTGGCAATAGTGACACTCGCCGTCGAATCGGCCACGACCGCGTCCGTAGCTCTTGTCGTCGCTGCCGTAACCGCCACTCCTGCGGCCTCCGCCGAAGTTGCTGCCACCAAACCTTCCTCCCCCTCGTCCTCTGCCTCTTCCTCGACCATATCCACGGCCGATGCTCGCTGCCCCAGCGCCATCCGCACTCGCCAACTCACGGCGGCGGAAATCCTCTTGAAGGATAGCTCGCTTCACGTCTTCAAGCGAGAGGCGGGGCAAGTCGCGATTAAGGTTGATGATGAGCGAGGACCATGACTCTGGGAGTAAGGCCAGCAACTTGGTCTTCTTTTGGAGCTCACTGTAGTTCAAATCAGCTCCCTCAAGCCGCGTCAACAAGTCGAAGAATTTCTGCACCCCTTCTTCAACCGCTTCGTCTTCTTCAATTCGTAGTGCCGCCATTTGCCGTTCCAACACCACCGCTACCGCCGCTGTTGCAGGAGCATGTACACCCTTGAGAGCAGCCCATACCTTTGGTCCTTTCTCTGGTTCACGCTGGAATGGCTTGATGTGACGGATCTGACTGCTCCCCAACGCTTGCCCAAGTAAGAGATAGCCTTGTGCGCTCTTCCGCACCCACGGGCTCTTCTCCGGGTCGTTCTCGGGGCGCTTCTCCGTTCCTTCCATCACCTCCAGCAGGTCATAGTGGTCAAAGATGTTCTCCATCTTGAAGGACCATTCAGCAAAGTTGTCACCGTTGAACTTGTCAAGCCCAAACACCCTAGGCTCATCCCTAGGTGGGCCAAGACTTGGTTGCATGGGCGCCATGGCTGAATCACGGGGTTGGCCTTGAGCTTGAGCTTCTCCACTGCCACCAGCACCTCTGCCACCCCTTTCCTCAGGTCCAGACATTGTCGAAACTGCTCCAAGGGGCTCTGATACCACTTGTTATAGTCACAATAGGCTTGAATGTGCCTAAAACGAAAGATAGAGAGCACAGACGGATTTCTGCACAGCGGCTTCAAACGTTGATAGCGTTCTGCTCACAGCTGCAAATGACTTGATTCAAATTGGATCTGGAGCGTCTTCACGTCGTCTACAATTAGCAATTTAGATTGCACGATTTGATAAAGAATTGACGACACAGCGTCGGTTTGAACGAACGGTACTATGGCAGCCACTATAGTCTTAGAACACAAGATAGGAAGAGTTACGAGTTGGGAATGACTCCCAGCTCCTACAAACCCCAAGAGCCGAGGTACAGTGATGTGGAACAGTGCCACACTGTCCCCAACCACGAAGGGTCTCGAAACTACCCTTCACTAGGGCCTACACCAAGTGAAATGTTACACTACACAAAGTAATGTAACTATCTTCAATATCTTGAGGTGTACCCTTTTGGCAAGCTTCGAAATCACTTGAGGCTTGACACCAAGGCTCGGGCTCTTCATCACAAACTCATCCTTGAGTTCTTGATGGGTCTGCTGCACACACCTGCGACACGCCGAACGTTCGACACAGGACAAAATAGAAACCGCGCACGACAAAATAGAAACCGCGCGCGAGACACAAACGACCGCGTAACACGCGTCTAGCGATAACTCGCTATTGACTCGACACACACACTCGACATCATGACTCAACATTCACACACAATTATAAGCATGAAATATATATTATCCCATGCCCTCATACCATTCCATACACACACACATTCACGCACACGGACAACAAGCCGAGTGCAAATCGTAGGGTTGACGACCAGGCTACTCAGCGGTCGTCACAGGGTTACACCTTCAGCCTTGGCTCTGGTTCAGTTTCTTGGCGTTCTACTCGCTCGTCTTCAGTTCTCAGCTCTAGTTGTGAGGCTGAGATCTACGCCACAGCCATGGCTACACAGGAGTTACGCTGGTTGACCTACCTTCTGACTGACCTGGGAGAGCGGCCTAGTTCTCCTCCAGTGCTGTACGTCGACAACAAGGCTGCCATTGCCTTGTGTCAGGAGCACAGACTGGAGCACAGAACGAAGCACATCGCTCTCCGTTACTTCCTGGCTCGAGAGCTGCAGCAGCGTGGTCAGCTTTGTCTGCGTTACGTGGCCACTCGGGCCAACACTGCTGATATATTCACCAAGGCACTTCAGCCTGGTGATCATCAGCGCTTCTGTATTGTCCTGGGGCTTGTGCCCACTGTTCCTCACTTACTGTAGACTTTGTTTGTACTGTGATCTATATATATATATATATATCTGCTTGTTTGTTTTGTTAGGTTGAGATCACCTTGCTGTTTGTGTTGTCTATATATGCCTCTGCATTTGAACTGGCCCTGTGGCCCTTTGCTTGTGCTCAGACTGTGTGGTGACATTGTGATCCACCCTGAGCTTGCTTTGCCTTTCTTGACTGGTCTTGTGACCCCTTGCTCTCCCCCACTTTGCCTATGGGGGTGTGTCAAACATTATCATATATGTTATTGATGTGTAGGCTATAGTGGGTTAGCCTTTAGGGGGTACACAACTCTAGGGTTATATACTTGTACTCTCATCTTTCATAGTCCATCACTTCTTCATTTTGACACGAGCCCCATGCCCGATGTACTGCACAAGTATCGCAACACCCTCTTCGCAGCATCCCAGTGCACCTTTCGGTGCCTACCGGGAGCCACGTAGCGAGCCAGAAGGCTGAGAGGGTATGCGAGGTCAGGTCGTGTGTAAGTCATCAGGTACATGAGGCAGCCCACAAGCTCTGGATACGGGCCACTCGGCTCTACGGACTCGTCCGAAGGTGGAGCTGAGAGCGAGTGACCGGTAGGCAGAGGAGTGGACTGTGGCGAGGAGTACGTGAAGCCGAAGCGCTGAAGGACCTGCTGCACCATGTGTGACTGAGTCAAGGTAATGGTGCGCTGTGCTCTGTCCCGGGTGATCCGCAAGCCAAGATAGCTTGTCAGCTCACCAGACCGTAGACCGTAGACTGGCCGCCGGAGGCTCCA
Source organism: Closterium sp. Naga37s-1 (assembly GCA_947471745.1). Classification (NCBI taxonomy): domain Eukaryota; kingdom Viridiplantae; phylum Streptophyta; class Zygnematophyceae; order Desmidiales; family Closteriaceae; genus Closterium; species Closterium sp. Naga37s-1. The sequence continues at coordinate 1,741,685 of CANJKZ010000860.1, forward strand.
CTGGGTACCAGCAGGAAACGACCCAGTGAAGCCAAGTGGGTGGCGCAGCCAGATCTCCTCATGCAGGCTGCCCTGTAGGAAGGCTGTGCTGAAGTCAAGCAAGTGGAGCTCGTAGTCACGCTGAGCAGCAACGTGCAGCAGTACCCGAAGAGTGGTCATCTTCGGGGTAGGGGAGAAGGTCTGAAAGAAGTCAACTCCCTGTCGCTGACTGAAGCCACGTGCAACGTAACGCACCTTGAAGGCAGGCGGAGAACCCGGCGGCCGCTTCACCCTGAAGATCCACATGCCACTGACGATGTTTGCCCCAGGTGGGGGAACCTCGTCTACGTAGGTGCCTGTGGACTTCCAGGAAGCCATCTCGGCGTCCATGGCTGCCTGCCACTGAGAGGAGTAGGGACCCTCTATCACCTCTGCGTAAGAGCGCGGGGTCGGGATGTCTAGTGCATCAGGGTCTCCCTCAGGGGCCAGCAGCATGGACACGAGATGAGGTACAGAAGCAGCAAAGCACTCAAACTCCTCCTGTCTGTCCTCAAGAACGTCCGTGCCAAGAGCACACTCACCCCCGACGGACGGAGGACGGACAGACACAGACGTAGCAAGCAGAGGAGCAGCGTAGTCTAGGCGACAGGCAGCAGCAAAGGCAACAAGCTCAGTAACAAGAGCAGACGCAGCAGAGGACTCAAACAGAGGGTCAGTGACAGCAGTGGCCAGAAAGCGCGTGACAGCTGGACTAGCAGCACGAAGGGAGTCAGACTCCGGGTCCGGACTGGCAGGAAGAGAGGACGCGAGAGGAGACGGCAGAGGGACACGCTGTGGAGCAGTAGAAGGACGCAGAGTCATAGAGTGAGTGCCTGGGATAGGAGGGAGACGCGGACGCGAAACACGACCAGCGCGAACAGTACGGACAGGCGACGCAGCACGAGACGCAGGCGACACAGGACGAGACTCAGGCTCACGACGCTCCGTAAGATCTCCAGTCGGTCCAGAGTAAGGACCGGGCAGCGGAGAGGCCGGCTGCAACTGTGACTGGGACCGGACAGGCGGCGGACTCAGGAAAGGAGGAGGACCAGGAGAAGGCGGTGAGCTAAGAACCTGCTGAAGGAGCGGAACGTAGTACGGCCGCGGCCGCGCAGCGCCTCCAGAAACAGCAGAAACAGGACCGGTACCCTCAGCCCCAGGGTCTCCAGTCCCAGCAGCACCTCCAGAACCACCAGCACTAGTAGCACCTCCAGAAGCTCCAGCAGCACCTCCGGCACCAGCAGCACCTCCAGTAGCACCAGCACCAGCAGCACCTCCAGAAGCCCCAGCAGCACCTCCAGCACCAGCAGCACCTCCAGCAGCAGCAGCACCTCCAGCAGCACTTCCAGCACCACCAGCACCAGCAGCACCTCCAGAAGCTCCAGCAGCACCTCCAGCACCAGCAGCACCTCTAGTAGCACCAGCACCAGTAGTACCTCCAGAAGCCCCAGCAGTACCCCGACAGAGCCGAGAGTACCACTCACGAAGCCGCTGTGGAGAGAGAGGCTCCCGCCGCGGCGGGACACCGAGAGCACCTCCAGACGCAGCACGCGCAGGCTCAGCACCCCCAGGCTCAGCACGCCCAGACTCAGCACCCCCAGACTCAGCACCCCCAGTCTCAGCACCCACCTCGACAGCTACCTCGACCGGCTCGGCAGGGTCTAGCTGGGACACACCTGAGGGGGCAGGACCCTGGGGGGGGAGGGGGTGTACCGGGGGAGTACCTGGTGCAAGGAAGAGCGGCGGGGGGGGGGGGGGAGACGCAGTGCGGTAGGGAAAGAGACGGTAGTACGACACCGACTCGTCGAACGTGACGTCCTGAGAGGACAGAACACGACGCGAGGTGGGGTGGTAGAACTGCCACCCGGGTGCGTCAGGAGGGAAGCCAAGGAAGACACAGGGAACGGCACGGGAGGACAGCTTGTCCGCGGTAGTATCGCGGACAAAAGCTCGAGATCCCCAGACACGAAACGCGGACGCATCGCCAACCTTCCCGGTCCACCGCAAAGTAGGTGTGGTCTCCGGCAAGGAGACACGAGGCTGAAGGTTGATCTGATGCGCCGCGTACTGAACCGCGAACGGCCACAGAAAATGGGGAGCAGCCGCATGGATCATGGACGTACGAGCGACGTCCATGACCATGCCAATGCGGCGCTCAGCAATCCCATTTTGTTGCGGGGAGGCCGGAAGCATGAACGTCTGGCAGATGCCCTCCAAACGACAGAAGGCTCTCAGGAGGTCGGAGGAAAACTCCCCGCCTCTGTCCGAGTGCAGACGCAGAACAGGAAGGTCCGAGCCGAAACTCTCACTATGCTGGCGACGAGCACCGCGGATCCAGTCGATCAACACCTCAGGGACCTCATCCTTGCTGCGCAAGGGGAAGACTGTGGTGTAACGCGAGTAGTCGTCAACGACCAGGAGGAAGTAGCGCTCGTGACCCTGCCCACGGACGTGGGCTGGGCCCCACACGTCCATGTGAAGAGTCTGCAAAGGAGCCTCAGTCGGAGGAAACGAGGGGGAGTGAGGGGCGGCGCGCTGCCGGCCCTCGACACAAGGAACACAGGTAGGGGCAGGCCCCGGAGGAAGGGGAGGGAGGGACCTGGGTAGACCCGAGACAAGGGCACGGGAGGCCATACCTCGAAGACGAGGCAGGGAGGGGTGACCAAGGCGGTGGTGCCAAAGGAGAGTCTCGTGTGCCAAAGGACGACACGAGCAGGGGGCAGACGCAGGACTAGACCTGGATGCGGCAGCAAACACCTGACTAAACGCAGCTACCTGACCAGACGCAGAGACCGGAGGAGGCGCAGTAGTCAGTGTGTACAGACTCGACCCTGGCCGACGGGTGAACGTGGCCAGGTGACGGCCCGTCCGAGAGCAAGTGCAGTGGGTCACACGCTGACCTCCAGGGGTGAACTGGTCAACCCACGCGTCCTGGAGGTCAGCTCCACTCACCAGGTTCGTAGAGAACGAGGGGAGGTGGAGCCCCGACAGCAAGCCCGACGGGGCCGCAGGACACGGTAAAACTGTAGAGGAGTGTGCAAGGACTGGGCCCCCTGAGGGGTCAGCAAGGGAGACCGCAACAGGCCGACTGAGCGGCGTGAGCGTGGTGCTGTCTCTAAAGAAAGAGCGCGAAGCACCAGAGTCAAGTGTGAAAGTGTGAAAGGACTCAGTAGGTGCAGTACCTGAGAGAGGAGACGTACCAGCACCTGGAGCAGCAGACGCACTAGCACCTAGAGCAGCAGCCACAGTGCCCGGGTCGGGCGGGACACGCAGGTAACAGTCACCCTCAGTAATATCAGCAAGAGCATACATGGCAGCAAGGATAGCATCAAAGTCTAGATCAAAGATAGGCACATTCTGCAGGAGCAGATCATGCCAATGAGGAAGATCAACAGCGTCAGGAAACTGGGTACGCCAAGCGTCAGTCAAGCGGCCGAAGCAGCGCTGCGTGGTGTGTGGGAGACCACACACCTCCCCACTACGAGTGCCTGTGCGAAGAACGTACGTGCAGGGACCTGCACCCCCAGACCTCCCACGCCCAGCGTACCACTCACGAAGCTGCTGAACAGACGGGGACTCACGGGCGCGCAGCTGCTGCTGACGCTGGCTGCCACCAAGGCCTCCACGCTGCGTGGCTGCACCGCGACCAGCACCACCTCCTCCGCTACCTCCACCACCGCTGCCGCCGCCTCCACCTCCTCCGCCACCGCCTCCACGGCCTCCACTGCCGCCACCGACGCCCCCACCACCCCAACCACCCCCACCGCCTCCACCGCTTCCTCCACCGCCCCCTCCACCACCCCTGCTTCCCTCGCCCTTGCCAGTGCGGCGTCGCCCACTAGGGGCAGACGCAGCGCCAACCTCCTCAGTGCCAACGAGGTCGACAGCAGCAGCAGAGGCAACAGAGGGGAGAAGGGGGACAGGGGAACACCCCTCAAAGAAGGGGGTGCGACGGTCGCCGCGAGAAGCACCGACAGCTAAGATACTCTTCTCAGCTGCAGCAAGGCGCTCCTCTAGCAAGTCGACAGTCAGCTCGGTGGGGCAAAGGGAGAGAAAGTGGTCCCTGACTGAGGAGAGAGAGTCAGGGAGGCGGGTGACTAGGTAGTAAAGGGTGATGTACATGGGGGGGGAGTTCGTGGGAAGAAACTCAGTGGGAAGGGCAGCGCGGTAGCGAGCGTCACTAGTGCGGAGGTGAGCAACTAGGTCAGCAACTGTGGCAAAGGCGGCAAGGTCAGGAAAAAGGTACGGTAGCATGAGGGGGCTGAGGGCAGCAGTGGTAGGGGAGGAGTAGCGTGCAACTACAGCGTCGTACAGAGCCCTAGCACTCTTGTACTGACTAAAGTGCGCGCGCTCAGTAGACGGTAGGTGACTACGCACAGCAAGGCGGGCAGCAGCATCGCGCGTGAGCCACTGCGAGCGAACAGTACTGTCAGCATCAGCAGCAGGGGCAGTAGAGGCGCCAGACGTGAGATCGAACAGGGAGAGACCATCCTTGCTATCGCACTGTAGGAAAAGCTGCAGATCATCTAGCCAGACCTCAAAGTCAACAGCTCGACCCTCAGCATCAAAGGTAAGAACATTGAGACTAGCCATGACAGGAGAAGCAGCAGGCTAGCAGCAGTGTCAGATATATATGCCTTAGCCTGTGTAGGCTGTAGTGGGGTAGACACTAAGGGGTACAGGTTTCATATTTGTATCTCACACTTTCCTAGTTCAATCCATTCCTGTTTCTTCACATGGTATCAGAGCGGGTTCCCTCATGGGACCGTTCCTTCCTAAGGGCCCACCATGAGAATTTTTTTAGCTGCCCGAAGCGAGTCTCGCGCCCTGCCCTAAAAATTTTCGCGGCCCCTACGTGGCCCCTTCGTCGCCTAGCGCGCCCCTACGCGGCCCCTACACGGCCCCTATGCCGCCCCTAACGGCCCCGTCGCCTAGCGCGCCCCTCACGGCCCCGTCGCCTAGCGTGCCCCTACGCGGCCTCGGCGCCTAGCGCGCCCCTACGCGACCCCTGACGCGGCCGTTACGCGGCCCCTACGCGGCTCCTGCGCCGCCCCTACGCGGTCCCGTACCTGATGCGGCCCCGTACCTGACGCGGCCCCGTACCTGACGCGGCCCCGTACCTGACGCGGCCCCGTACCTGACCCGGCCCCGTTGCCGCCCCGTCCCGGACCCTGCTCGGCCCCGACCCTGTCCCGGCCCTGTCACGGCCCCTACCCAGTCCCGGACCTGTCGCAGCCCTGCCCCGGCCCTCCCTCGACTCTGCCCTCGGTAAGAGCGTAGCCGCCCTGCTTTCCCGAGCTGCACTGCTTTGCCGAGCCGCCCGGCCGAGTCGCGCTGTCCTGCCTAGCTCAGTTGCACTGCTGCCACTGCTAGTCTGCTGCTGCTCCTATCATGGCTAGTCCTAGTCTTCTTACCTTTGATGCTGAGGGTCGAGCGGTTGACTTCGATGTCTGGCTAGATGATCTGCAGCTTTTCCTACAGTGCGATAGCAAGGATGGTCTCTCCCTGTTCGATCTCACGTCTGGCGCCTCTACTGCCCCTGCTGCTGATGCTGACAGTACTGTTCGCTCGCAGTGGCTCACGCGCGATGCTGCTGCCCGCCTTGCTGTGCGTAGTCACCTACCGTCTACTGAGCGCGCGCACTTTAGTCAGTACAAGAGTGCTAAGACTCTGTACGACGCTGTAGTTGCACGCTACTCTTCCCCTGCCACTGCTGCGCTTAGCCGCCTCATGCTAGCGTACCTGTTCCCTGACCTCGCCGCTTTTGCCACAGTCACTGACCTCATTACGCACCTCCGCACTAGTGACACTCGCTACCGCGCTGCGCTTCCTGCTGAGTTCTGCGCCCAGAACCCCCCCCCCATGTACATCACCCTCTACTACCTAGTCACTCGACTCCCTGACACTCTTCGCTCGGTCAGGGACCACTTCCTCTCTCTTTGCCCTACCACCCTCACTGTCGACCTCCTCGAGGAGCGCCTCCTTGCAGCAGAGACTAGTATTACCACTGTAGGAGCCTCTCGTGGTGACCCCCGTACCCCTTTCTTTGAGGGGTGCTCCCCCGTTCCTCTTTTGCCCTCCGTTGCCTCTGCTGCTGCTGTCGACCTTGTTGGCACCGAGTCGGTCAGCGTTGCGTCTGCTCCTAGTGAGAGGCGCCGCACCAGCAAGGGCAAGCGGGGCAAGGGCGCTGGAGGAGTTGGTGGGGGCGGCGGTAGTGGCGGTGGAGGCGGAGGAGGGGGTTGGGGTGGGAGTGGTGGCAGAGGTGGGGGCTTCGGTGGCAGCGGTGGAGGTGGAGGCGGCGGTGGCGGTGGCGGGAGGGGTGGAGGAGGCGGAGGCGGCGGCGGCGGAGGTGGAGCTGGCAGAGGCGGAGCTGTGCAGCGGGGACCCCAGCAGCAGCACCGCTCTCGTGAGACCCCGTCGCCCCAGCAGCTTCGTGAGTGGTACGCGGGGCGCCAGGGGTCTGGGGGTGCTGGTCCCTGTACTTACGTCCTGCGCACCGGCGATCGCACTGGAGAGCAGTGTGGCGGCCTGCACGCCACCCAGCGCTGCTTCGGTCGCCTGACTGACGCCTGGCGTGCCCAGTTCCCGGACGCCACTGAGATCCCTCGTTGGGGTGATCTGCTCAAGTCGGGTGTAGCTATCTTTGATCTTGACTTTGATGCTATTCTTGCTGCCATGTATGCTGTGTCTATTAGTGCTGAGGGTGACTGTTACGTGTGTGTTCCGCCTGACCCTGGTATTGAGGCTGCTGCTCTAGGTGCTCGTGAGTCTGCTGCTCCATGTGCTAGTGAGTCTGCTGCTCTAGGTGCTGGTGAGTCTGCTCTCTCAGGTACCGCGTCGGCTCAGGTCTTGCACACCTTCACCCTCGACTCGGGTGCCTCCCGCTCCTTCTTTCGAGACAGCACCACCCTTACGCCGCTCAGTCGGCCGGTTGCGGTCTCCCTGGCAGACCCCTCTGGGGGTCCTGTTCTTGCTCGCTACTCCACTGTCCTCCCGTGTCCCGCGGCACCGTCCGGCTCCCTGTCTGGTCTCTACCTCCCCTCGTTCTCGACGAACTTGGTGAGTGGTGCTGACCTTCAGGATGCAGGGGTTGACCAGTTCACTCCTGCGAGTCAGCGAGTGACCCACTGCTCGTGTGCTCAGACGGGCCGCCACTTGGCCACGTTTACCCGTCGACCGGGGTCGAGCCTGTGCACACTGACCACAGAGTCTCCCCCGGTTGCTGCGTCTGGTCAGGTAGCTGCGTCGAGTCAGGTGTTTGCTGCAGCGTCTCGGTCAGGTCCTGAGTCTGCCCCCTGCTCGTGTCGCCTCCTGTCCCACCAGACCCTCCTTTGGCACCACCGCCTTGGTCACCCCTCCTTGCCTCGTCTCCGAGGCATGGCCTCCCGTGTCCTTGTCTCTGGTCTCCCCCGGTCCCTCCCTCCCCTTCCCCCGGGGCCTGCCCCTACCTGCGTTCCCTGCGTCGAGGGGCGGCAGCGCGCCGCTCCTCACTCCTCCGAGTTTCCCCCGACAGAGGCTCCGCTGCAGACTCTTCACATGGACGTGTGGGGCCCAGCCCGCGTCCGTGGACAGGGTCACGAGCGTTACTTCCTGCTGGTGGTTGACGACTACTCGCGTTACACCACAGTCTTCCCCTTGCGCAGCAAGGGTGAAGTCACTGAGGTGTTGATCGACTGGATCCGCGTTGCTCGTCTCCAGCTCAGAGAGCGTTTCGGCTCGGACTTTCCTGTTCTGCGTCTGCACTCCGACAGAGGCGGAGAGTTTTCCTCCGACCTTCTGCGAGCCTTCTGTCGTGCGGAGGGCATCCGCCAGATGTTCACGCTTCCGGCCTCTCCACAGCAAAATGGGATTGCTGAGCGCCGCATTGGCATGGTCATGGATGTCGCTCGTACGTCCATGATCCATGCGGCTGCTCCCCATTTTCTGTGGCCGTTCGCGGTTCAGTACGCGGCGCATTAGATCAACCTTCAGCCCCGGGTCTCCCTGCCGGAGACCTCCCCTACTCTGCGGTGGACGGGGAAGGTTGGTGATGCGTCTGCGTTCCGTGTCCGGGGATCTCGAGCTTTCGTCCGAGACTTGTCTGCGGACAAGCTGTCCTCCCGTGCTGTTCCTTGCGTCTTCCTCGGCTTTCCCCCTAACGCGCCTGGTTGGCAGTTTTACCACCCCACCTCGCGTCGTGTTCTGTCCTCCCAGGACGTCACGTTTGACGAGTCGGTTCCGTACTACCGTCTCTTCCCCTACCGCACTGCCCCCCTCCCCCCCCCGCCGCTCTTCCTCGCTCCAGGTCCCCCCCAGGTAGACCCCCTCCACCCTCAGGGTCCTGCCCCCTCAGGTGTGTCCCAGGTAGATGCAGTCGAGCCTGTCGAGGTAGCTGCTGACTCTGGTGCGTCTGGGGGTGCTGAGCCTGAGCGTGCGGAGCCTGGGGGTGCTGGGTCTGGGGGTGCTGAGCCTGAGCGTGCGGAGCCTGGGGGTGCTGGGTCTGGGGGTGCTGTGCCTGAGCGTGCGGAGCCTGGGGGTGCTGCTTCTGGGGGTGCCGAGCCTGGGGTTGCTGGGAGTGGGGGTGTGGAGCCTGCCGGTGCTGGACCTGGTGGTCCTTCGGGTGCTTTGTCCCGGCGGGAGCTTCCCTCTCCACAAGAGCTGCGCGTGTGGTTTACTCGGCGCTGGAGCCGTGCTGCTGGAGCTGGCGGTGCTGCCGGTGCTGGAGGTTCCGCTGCTGCTGGAGGTACTGGAGCTGGAGGTGCTGCTGGAGCCGGTACTGGAGGTTCTGCTTCTGCTGGGGGTGCTGGGGCCACGGGTCCCGGAGGTGCTCGTACTGGAGGTACTGGAGCTGCTGGGCCTGGTGGTGCTCCTGGTGCTGGAGCTACTGGTGGAGCTGGAGCTGGTGGGGCTACTGGAGTGGGTGCTACTGGAGGTACTGGAGCCGGAGCGGCTGTGTCTGCCGGTGGTCCTACTGGGGCTGGAGTTGCTGGAGGTACTGGAGCTGGTGGTCCTGCTGGAGTTGGAGCTGACGCTGGGGGTACTGGTGTTGTTCCTGCTGGTTCTGGAGGTGCTGCGCGGCCGCGACCGTACTTCGTTCCGCTCCTTGAGCAGGTTCTTGGTCTTCCGCCTTCTTCTCCTCCTGCTCCTTCCTTAGAGTGTCCTCCGCCTGTCCAGTCCGAGTCACAGTTACAGCTGGTCTCCCCTCTGCCTGCTCCTTCTCCCTACGCTGGTCCTACTGGAGGTCTTGCTGAGCGTCGTGAACCTGAGTCGCGTCCTGCGTCGCCTGTTCGCACTGCTCGCACTAGTCGTCGTGTTCCACGTCCGCGTCCTCCTGCAGTCCCGGGCACGCATCAGATGGCACTGCGTCCTTCCACTGCACCACAGCGTGTCCCTTTGCCGTCTCCTCCAGAGTCCTCTCTTCCTACTCTTGCTGACCCTGCGTCTGACTCCCTTCGTGCTGCCAGTCCTACTGTCACGCGTTTCCTAGCCACTGTTGTCACTGACCCTTGCTTTGAGTCCACTGCTGCGTCTGCCTTAGTTACCGAGCTTGTCGACTTCGCTGCTCACTGTCGTCTGGACTACGCCGCTAGTCTTGTTGCTGAGTCTGCGTCTGTCTGTCCTCCGTCCGTCGGGGGTGAGTGTGCTCTTAGCACGGACGTCCTTGAGGACCGACAGGAGGAGTTCCAGTGTTTTGCTGCTGCTTTACCTCATCTCGTGTCCACGCTGCTTGCCCCTGAGGGAGACCCGGATGCACCAGACATCCCGACCCCGCGCTCTTACGCAGAGGCGATAGAGGGTCCTTACTCCTCTCAGTGGCAGGCAGCCATGGATGCAGAGATGGCTTCCTGGAAGTCCACAGGCACCTACGTCGACGAGGTTCCCCCACCTGGGGCGAACATCGTCAGTGGCATGTGGATTTTCAGGGTGAAGCGGCCGCCGGGTTCTCCGCCTGTCTTCAAGGCGCGTTACGTGGCTCGAGGCTTCAGTCAGCGGCAGGGAGTTGACTACTTTCAGACCTTCTCCCCAAACCCCGAAGATGACCACTCTTCGGGTGTTGCTACACGTTGCTGCTCAGCGTGACTACGAGCTTCACTCCCTTGACTTCAGCACTGCTTTCCTACAGGGCAGTCTGCACGAGGAGATCTGGCTGCGCCACCCACCTGGCTTCACTGGGTCGTTTCCTCCTGGTACCCAGTGGAGCCTCCGGCGGCCAGTCTACGGTCTCCGCCAGGCGCCACGTGAGTGGCACGACACACTGAGGACTACGCTTGCGGCTCTTGGGTTTGCTCCTTCCACTGCTGACCCGTCGCTGTTTCTTCGCACCCACACTTTGCTGAGGCCGTTCTACATCCTCGTGTACGTCGACGACTTGGTGTTTGCTACAGCTGACACTGCTGGACTCGCCCACGTGAAGTCCGAGCTGCAGAAGAGACACACGTGCACAGACCTGGGTGAACTGCGCAGCTATCTTGGCTTGCAGATCACCCGGGACAGAGCACGGCGCACCATTACCCTGACTCAGTCACACATGGTGCAGCAGGTCCTTCAGCGCTTCGGTTTCACCTGGTCCTCAGCACAGGCCACTCCTCTGGCTATAGGTCACTCGCTCTCAGCTCTGCCTTCGGATGAGTCCGTAGAGCCGAGTGGCCCGTACCCAGAGCTTGTTGGCTGCCTCATGTACCTGATGACCTGCACTCGACCTGACCTAGCATACCCTCTTGGCACGCTATGTTGCTCCTGGGAGACACCGACCAGAGCACATGGCTGCAGCGAAGAGGGTGTTGCGCTACTTGTGCAGTACTTCGGGCTTGGGGCTAGTGCTTGGAGGGCGGAGTCCAGTGGTCCTCACTGGTCACGCAGACGCGTCTTGGGTTGACGACCTGGCTACGCAGCGGTCGTCACAGGGTTACACCTTCAGCCTTGGTTCCGGCTCTGTTTCGTGGCGGTCTACTCGCTCGTCTTCTGTTCTCAGCTCCAGCTGTGAGGCTGAGATCTACGCAGGGGCCATGGCTGCACAGGAGTTACGCTGGCTCACCTACTTGCTGACTGACCTGGGAGAGCCGCCTCGTTCTCCTCCAGTTCTGTACGTAGACAACAAGGCTATGCTGGCCTTGTGTCGGGAGCACAGACTGGAGCACAGAACGAAGCACATTGCTCTTCGCTACTTCCTTGCTCGTGAGCTGCAGCAGCGTGGTCAGCTGCGCCTTGCTTACGTGGCCTCTCAGGCCAACACTGCTGATATCTTTACCAAGGCACTTCAGCCTTGTGATCATCAGCGCTTCTGTACTATGCTAGGTCTTGTGCCTACTTGGCCTCACTTGCTTACCTCTTGACTTTCCTTGTACTGTGATCTATATATACCTGCACTTGCTTGTTTACCTTTATATATGAACTTGCATGTGAACTGGCCTTGTGGCCTTTGAACCGGTGCTCAGACTGTGTGGTGACGTTGTGATCCACCTTGAGCTTGCTTTGCTTTGCTTTGCTTGACTGGTCTTGTGACCCCTAGTTCTCCCCCACTTTGCCTATGGGGGTGTGTCAGATATATATGCCTTAGCCTGTGTAGGCTGTAGTGGGGTAGACACTAAGGGGTACAGGTTTCATATTTGTATCTCACACTTTCCTAGTTCAATCCACTTCACAAGCAGCAGCAGTGCAACTCGGCTAAGGAGGCTAGGCAGGGCGGTGCGGCTCGGCAGCGCGGCGCTCTTACCAGGGGCGAGGCCGGGGCAGGGCTGGGGCAGGGCCGGGGTAGGGCCGGGGCCGGGCCGCAAAAGATCCGGGGCCGGGTTGGGGCAGGGCCGCGACAGTTCAGGAGCAGGGCAGGGGCAGGGCCGGGGCAGGGCCGGGGCAGAGCCGGGGCAGGGCCGGGGCAGGGTCGGAGCAGGGCCGGGGCAGGGCCGGGGCAGAGCCGGGGCAGGGCCGGGGCAGGGTCGGAGCAGGGCCGGGGCAGGGCCGGGGCAGAGCCGGGGCAGGGCCGGGGCAGGGTCGGGGCAGGGCCGGGGCAGGGTCGGAGCAGCGCCGGGACAAGGCCGGGGCAGGGCCGGGGCAGGGCCGGGGCGAGGCCGCGACAGGTCCGGGGCAGGGCCGGGGCCGGGTCGCGGCAGTGCAGGAGCAGGGCCGGGGCAGGGCCAAGACAGGGCCGGAGAAGGGCCGGGGCAGGGCTGCGACAGGGCCGTAGCAGGGCCGCGACAGGTTGGGGTAGGGCCGGGGCATGGCCGGAACAGGGCCGCAACAGGGTGGGGGGGGGCCTGGCGGGGCCTGACGGGGCCTGACGGGGCCGCTAACGGGGCCTGACTGGGCCTTACGGGGCCTGACGGGGCTTGACGGGGCCGCTAACGGGGCCGTAGACGGGGCCTGACGGGGCCTTACGGGGCCTAACGGGGCCTTACGGGGCCGTAAACGGGGCCTTACGGGGCCTTACGGGGCCTTACGGGGCCATAACCGGGGCCTGACGGGGCCTTACGGGGCCTTACAGGGCCTTAAGCGGGGCCGTAAACGGGGCCGTACGCGGCCTAACGGGGCCTTACGGGGTCTTACGGGGCTGTAAACGGGGCCTTTCGGGGCTTAACGGGGCCTTACGGGGCCTTAAGCGGGGCCGTAAACGGGGCCTTACGGGGCCTAACGTGGCCTTACGGGGCCTTACGGGGCCTTAAGCGGGGCCGTAAACGGGGCCTGACGGGGCCTTACGGGGCCTGACGGGGCCTTACGGGGCCTGACGGGGCCTTACGGGGCCTTACGGGGCTACGTGGCACCTGGCTAGGCCGCAGTGCGGCTGCTTTGAGGGCCGGCGCTGGCTCTAAGGGCAGGTGCAGGGGCCGCTACGGGCCTCGAAGGGCAGGCGCGACGCGCGCGTCAGGCAGGTAAGAAAAATTTCAGTGGTGGGCCCTTTAAAAAAACTCGAAACTAGCTCTATACCATGTGAGAGAATTGACGAAAGAATGATTGAACTAGGAATGAGGTGGATACAAATAGACAACACATAAGTGTTGTACCCTCTAGGAACTACCCCACTACAGCCTAAATAGACTATAGCAGATATAAGTTTGATAACTGGAGCACAGAACGAAGCACATCGCTCTGCGATACTTCCTTGCTCGAGATTTGCAGCAGCGTGGCCAGCTTCGTCTTGCGTATGTGGCCACTCGGGCCAACACTGCTGATGTCTTCACCAAGGCACTTCCACCTGGTGATGATCAGCGTTTTGTTACTATGTTAGGCCTTGTGCCTACTTTGCCTCACTTGCTTACTGTGTGACTTTGCTTGTACTGTGATCTATATATATACCTGCATGCTTGCACTTGCTAGGGTATGATCACTGGCTTGTTTGTTTCTCTTTTATATATAACACTGCATGTGGACTGGCCTTTTGGCCCTTTGCTTGTGCTCGGACTGTGTGGTGACTTTGTGATCCACCCTGAGCTTGCCTTGCTTTTCTTGACTGGTCTTGTGACCTCTTGTTCTCCCCCACTTTGCCTATGGGGGTGTGTCATAATATTATATAGCTTACTTTGTGTAGGCTATAGTGGGGTAGCCCATAAGGGGTACAACCCAATTAGGGTTAGTACTTGTACCCAACTGTTTGCTAGTTCATTCATTGTCGTTCATTATTTCGACATCTGTGGCAACTGAGCTTTCGCTTCGACAGCAGACGAAGCTTACTGGGACGAGCAAAACGTGGACGAAGCTTCGGAGGCAGCCTGTGAGGTAAGCCGACGCTCGAAATATTTCTCATTTCCATATTTTTACTCCATCTTATTCTCCTTATTTTCCTCTTTCATTTGCACTTTATTTCACCTCAATCAGACTACTATTCTATTTTCTAGAGCTTTCCGATTATTTCACTTATTTGGTATTTTCGGCACCGACATTTACATTATACGGCATCGACAGCACCGACAGTGGTGTACAAGGCGTAATCTCGCCATAATCCGAAGTGCCAATGGGCTTGCGTGCTTATGCGCACTTGTGATTATCTATTCTAGAAGAGCGCGTTCCCGAAGGTTCAGATTATCTGTTGTTTCTATGTATTTCTGAGTATAAATACGCCTTGTACTCACCTTTAGTGAAACATTCTCGAGTGGAAATTCGATCCTGTGACACTTGGTACTCAGAGCCGTTTTCACTCGCGGAGTTTCAGCTAAGCAGCGCGCTCAAGAAATTCCTGCTTCGAAAAACCGCCGGGGGCGACGAATTCGGCACCGACGAGGGAGAGCACCAGATTCCGCGTTTTTTTAATAACCCCCCTCGCGCGTTTTTTGAACAGGATCGTGAGTTCGATTGTTGGCGAAAACGTTTGCGATACAGGGACGACAATTGCGAATTGTCGGGACCTATATCGAGCAGTGCAGAAGTAGCGAGACCGACGCGCGACGGATCGAACGACTTCGGGTGAAAGCGCGCGTCATGGCAAAAATTGCGACAGAAGCAGAATCGATCGTGACTTCGCAGCAGACGCGAAATTTCCCAAGGCCCAAGAAATTCGAGCCCCAAACACCTTTGATGGGGAAATCGATGCTAGGCGCTGGCTTTTGGCGATCGAAATTTATTTCGCCGCCATTGGATGGACAGCACCAGCACTCGACAGAAACAGAATTAATGTTGCAGCAACACTACTGCGCGGACCAGCAATTGAATGGATAAGCGGAAGCGGTTTATTAAACCAAGGTGAAGCGACGTGACAGCAGTTCCGTGAAGGATTACCACATTGTTTTGAGCCGATTAATGCAGCATTAATCGCCCGCGACAAAATACATCGTCATCGACAAATCGGGAGCATCGCGAACTACACGCAACAAATGGAGGAGTTGTTCAACCGCATCCCCGACGTCACGGAAGGCGAAAAAATTAGAGCATTTATCGCGGGGCTGAAAAAAGAAACACGACAACATGTTGCGGCCGCAAATTGGAGCAGCTACAACGACGTCGTTTCGGCAGCGGAACGTTTCGACGTAACCACGATCGGAACACGACGACTTCATGGACGAGCTAGACGACATGGAGGACGCTTGGCTAACCCCACGTACGCCGACCCGATGGAACTTGATCGAATCGACGCGAAGGCAAGACCAAAGAAGAACAAATCTAAGTGTTCTTTCTGCGGCAAGCCCGGACATCGACTCATCGATTGTGACGAAATGAAAACTGCACGTTCAGCGCTTGGGGACCGCAGCAGTGGAGCAGATTTAATGCGAATATTGGAGGATCGTGGAGTGAATTTTTCAAACCACGAACGGACTCTACCAGGGAAAATCGCCGAGGGAAATAAAATCTCCGCGACACAAGACCCTGCTGGACCCGGACAACTCCAAAAAGGCCCTGTAGAAAGTAAGCACCCCTTCAAAATATCATACAAGGATGCTTTACTTGGAAAAAATTCCCTTGGGTCTACGGCCTTTGTGAAATCACGAGAGAGGCTCCAGAAGAAAAAGAATGTACCGGTACGACAACTACAGCAGCTGCGCATGGGGAACCAACAACGGAGCATGGAAGATCGACCTTCCAACGACGACATCGTCCTCTCTCTGAAAAACCAGCCCACGTCGACCAACCGGTCCCCACGGAAGAAGTCGGTGGCGCTGAAGCAGCTCAAGAGGGAGCTGGAGGTCAACATGAAGCTGCGACGACCTCAAACCTCCTCTACAGATGCATCTGCAACATCTGAAACATCTACGATATCTACCCCATCTATGAATTCTACTATGAGCTCGAGAACCACGTCGTCGACGACAACAAAAAATCATGGCAATAGGGAACAGCAGGACCGGCCATCTGCCACCCCAGGAGAAAACACAGAGCTATGGGAAATGCCCTATGATCCAATCAACGAGACGATCAACGGGTACAACGAGCAACGCCAACCACTTTTGCTCGAGGTGATCTGCAATGGACGACGCCTCCAAGCACTCGTGGACAGCGGAGCATCCCATTCAGTATGCGACAAAGCAACCCTCGAACGCATCAATGAGAAGTACACGCCTTCAAACTTCACAGCTACGATGGTTGACGGAAGCAAATTACAAGTCTACGGCGAAGCAGCGTTACACCTGCAGATGGGTCCTCTTTGCTGGAAACCGACCCTACCCATCAAAGGGCTAGACTTGATTCTTGGGAGAGATTTTCTAAAGAAGTTCAACCCCGAGTTCAACTGGGTCACCCGCACGGCGAGTATTTACAATCAAGACAGAAAAGTTCCTCTTTCGAATTGGATCAACACAGGAGATATTCCGGAGGAGACTCTCGCACGCTTCGAGAAGGACGTGAAGCGAACCATGGCAGGGTTTGTTGCACTGGTTACCAACGAGAACGAAGGAGAGAGAAAAACGCTCGAGCTTCCACCAGCAATCCAGAAACTTCTAGAAGAGTTCGAAGACGTTCTCCCTGACGACCTTCCAGACCAGTTGCCACCATACCGAACCCACCAGCACCAGATCATCGAAGAACCTGGTTCAAAACCGACCTTCCGAGCACCATATCGACTCAGCCCTACCGAGTTGGCCGACATGAAGAAGCAGATCGAGTACCTTCTGGACAAAGGACTCATTCGACCATCAACATCACCATACGGTGCACCAGTGCTTTTCACACCAAAACCTGACGGAAGCTTACGCATGTGCATCGACTACCGAGCCCTCAACAAGCAGACGATCAAGAACAAGTATCCGATTCCACGGATCGACGATCTACTTGACCAGCTTCGTGGAGCCACAGTATTCTCAAAACTCGATTTGAGATCGGGATATTGGCAGATACGGATGGCGGATAACTCCATCCATAAGACAGCGTTTCGGACACGATACGGATCCTACGAGTACCTCGTCATGCCGTTCGGACTCACCAACGCACCCGCTACATTCCAGGCCGAAATGAACTATATTCTTAGGCCTCCACTCGACGAATGCGTGGTGGTGTACCTGGACGACATCCTGATCTACTCGAGGGACATGAAGCAGCACATCAAACACCTACGACGCGTCTTCGAGATACTTCGACGGGAGAAGTTCTACGTCAAGCTATCCAAGAGCGAGTTTGCCTTGAAGAAAGTTCAGTTCCTTGGACACATGGTGAGCGCTCAAGGAGTCCATGTCGACCCAAAGAAGATCGAAGTCGTACGTACGTGAAAGACAACGGAGAACGTGAAGGAACTTCAGCAATTCCTTGGCTTTGCGAACTACTATAATCGGTTCGTGCCACAGTATGTGAAGATTGCAACACCTCTCACCAATCTACTGAAGAAGAATACACCGTTCAAGTGGGAGGATGTGCACCAGCAAGCCATGGAGCAGTTGAAGACCGCACTCAAGTCCGCACCCATCCTGATCCTGCCAGATCCAGAAAAAGACTACGTCATCAAAGCTGACGCTAGCGACCAAGCAGTTGGAGTAGTCTTGATGCAAGACCAAGGGAAAGGACTACAACCAATCGCTTACCTCAGCAAGAAATTGCACGGTGCAGAACTCAACTACCCGATTCACGACAAAGAGGCCTTAGCGATCATCACCGCATTCAAGACATGGCGATGCTACCTCGAAGGGAGAAAGACCACGGTCTACACTGACCATTGCAGCCTGAAGTACCTAAAGACGCAGCCGACTCTCTCCAGAAGACAAGTCAGGTGGATTGACTTCCTCCAGACGCCCTTCGACTACGACATCGTGTACAAGCCGGGACACAAGAATAAGGCAGACGCACTGAGCCGGCCTGGACACGTTGCCGCCATACAGATTGAGGGGATGAATCCGCTACTCAAGGGACTCTTCACGCACGGGTATACCATCGACCCCGAGATTCCCTTAGCAGAGAAAAAGAAATTGTTGCAGTGGGACCACGACGTCGCACTACGCAAAGGATCAACAAAGATATGGGTACCCAACTACCCGCCTCTTCGGCAGTTGCTTCTCGAAGAATTCCATGACGTGCTCTACGCTGGACACTTCGGGAGTAATAAGACTCTTGCCGGGATTGCGAAAGTCTACTACTGGCCTCACATGGCAAACAACGTGCAAAAGTTTGTCACTTCGTGCGACACGTGCCAGCGGATGAAAAGCAGTCAGGCAGAAGAAAGCAGGACTTCTTCAGCCTTTACCCGTCCCGGAACAGCCTTGGCAAGTGGTCAGCTTGGATTTCATCACCGGTTTACCACCTACCAACGCGGGGCATGACGCCATCCTGGTCGTCATCGACAAATTCTCAAAGATGGGACACTTCATTCCGACACATACAACCGCACGCACGGAGGAAACGGCACAGCTATTCCTCAAACACATCATCTCACAGCACGGGATCCCAACAACCCTCGTATCCGACAAGGACCTCAAGTTTACTAGCAAGTTATGGAAAGAGCTCATGTCGCTCATGGGGACACGCCTAGCAATGTCATCTGCATATCATCCCCAGATCGATGGGCAGACAGAGCGCTTGAACCAAATTGTGGAACAACTCTTGCGTGCAGCGTGCAAGGACGACATTAACAAGTGGGACTTGCACTTGCCGGTGTTGGAGTTCGCCTACAATAATGCGAAGCATGCCGCAACAGGAGAGACCCCATTTTTCCTCTGTTACGGACGACATCCACTAACTCCACAACAGCCGACAGTACCTGCAACTGTCCAACCCGCGCACGACTTCGTTACCACAGTGCAGCAGCTTTGGGATCGGACACACAAGCGTCTACAGGACATACATGTTGGTGCAACCCTACGGTTTGCACTCGGCTTGTTGTCCGTGTGCGTGAATGTGTGTGTGTATGGAATGGTATGAGGGCATGGGATAATATATATTTCATGCTTATAATTGTGTGTGAATGTTGAGTCATGATGTCGAGTGTGTGTGTGGAGTCAATAGCGAGTTATCGCTAGATGCGTGTTACGCGGTCGTTTGTGTCTCGCGCGCGGTTTCTATTTTGTCGTGCGCGGTTTCTATTTTGTCCTGTGTCGAACGTTCGGCATGTCGCAGGTGTGTGCAGCAGACCCATCAAGAACTCAAGGATGAGTTTGTGACGAAGAGCCCGAGCCTTGGTGTCAAGCCTCAAGTGATTTCGAAGCTTGCCAAAAAGGGTACACCTCAAGATATTGAAGATAGTTACATTACTTTGTGTAGTGTAACATTTCACTTGGTGTAGGCCCTAGTGAAGGGTAGTTTCGAGACCCTTCGTGGTTGGGGACAGTGTGGCACTGTTCCACATCACTGTACCTCGGCTCTTGGGGTTTGTAGGAGCTGGGAGTCATTCCCAACTCGTAACTCTTCCTATCTTGTGTTCTAAGACTATAGTGGCTGCCATAGTACCGTTCGTTCAAACCGACGCTGTGTCGTCAATTCTTTATCAAATCGTGCAATCTAAATTGCTAATTGTAGAAGACGTGAAGACGCTCCAGATCCAATTTGAATCAAGTCATTTGCAGCTGTGAGCAGAACGCTATCAACGTTTGAAGCCGCTGTGCAGAAATCCGTCTGTGCTCTCTATCTTTCGTTTTAGGCACATTCAAGCCTATTGTGACTATAACAAGTGGTATCAGAGCCCCTTGGAGCAGTTTCGACAATGTCTGGACCTGAGGAAAGGGGTGGCAGAGGTGCCGGTGGCAGTGGAGAAGCTCAAGCTCAAGGCCAACCCCGTGATTCAGCCATGGCGCCCATGCAACCAAGTCTTGGCCCACCTAGGGATGAGCCTAGGGTGTTTGGGCTTGACAAGTTCAACGGTGACAACTTTGCTGAATGGTCCTTCAAGATGGAGAACATCTTTGACCACTATGACCTGCTGGAGGTGATGGAAGGAACGGAGAAGCGCCCCGAGAACGACTCGGAGAAGAGCCCGTGGGTGCGGAAGAGCGCACAAGGCTATCTCTTACTTGGGCAAGCGTTGGGGAGCAGTCAGATCCGTCACATCAAGCCATTCCAGCGTGAACCAGAGAAAGGACCAAAGGCATGGGCTGCTCTCAAGGGTGTACATGCTCCTGCAACAGCGGCGGTAGCGGTGGTGTTGGAACGGCAAATGGCGGCACTACGAATTGAAGAAGACGAAGCGGTTGAAGAAGGGGTGCAGAAATTCTTCGACTTGTTGACGCGGCTTGAGGGAGCTGATTTGAACTACAGTGAGCTCCAAAAGAAGACCAAGTTGCTGGCCTTACTCCCAGAGTCATGGTCCTCGCTCATCATCAACCTTAATCGCGACTTGCCCCGCCTCTCGCTTGAAGACGTGAAGCGAGCTATCCTTCAAGAGGATTTCCGCCGCCGTGAGTTGGCGAGTGCGGATGGCGCTGGGGCAGCGAGCATCGGCCGTGGATATGGTCGAGGAAGAGGCAGAGGACGAGGGGGGGGAAGGTTTGGTGGCAGCAACTTCGGCGGAGGCCGCAGGAGTGGCGGTTACGGCAGCGACGACAAAAGCTACGGACGCGGTCGCGGCCGATTCGACGGCGAGTGTCACTATTGCCACAAGAGCGGACACATGTGGCGCGACTGCTACAAACTCCCTGATGGTTGGACCCCTGCTCAAGGCCAAGAGGGTAGAGGAGCAGGAGGAGGGAGAGGACGAGGCCGTGGAGGCCGTGGCGGTCGCGGTGGCGGAGCTGCAAACATGAAGAGCGGAGACAACGACAAGGACCCGAGCGACGATCGATACCCGGGTCTATTCTACTTCGTGTCGACGCAAGTACCGGCTGGTCCAGAGAAGGATGAAGGCTTTGAGGAGCCAGCAGCTGTGGGGAAGGTGACCCTACACCCCCTGGACTATTGGGTGATTGATAGTGGCGCTACCTATAGCATGACACCTCGCCCGGACTTGCTCACCGAACTCGAGCCGTCACCGGTGAAGCATGTCACATCGGCTTTGGGGCAGCGAGCAGAGGTGAAAGGCATGGGCAAGGCCATGTTCAAGGGTGCTGATGGGAAGATGGTGGGCCTCAAGAACGTGCTTTGGGTGCCCAGCCTTGCTGCAAACCCGATTTCCGTGCGGCGGTTGGCAAAGGCCGGCATGGACACGAACTCGAAGGGAGCCAAGACCTACACCGCAAGGCTTGGCGATCGAATTCTTTGGGACCTTCATGAGGACAGGGATGTCTACAACGAGATGTGGCAGATCCCAGTGGTCCCTATGCCTAAGGAGAGGCAAGTGGCAGCAAGCATCAGCACCAAGGATGGAGCGGTCGGTAGCGACGATGGCGCGAACGGTCGCGCTAAGGAGAATGAGCTCAAGAAGAGCAAACCTGGAGGGACCAGCAAGTTCAGTGAACCTAAGGAGAGTGGTGCAGCAACCAAGGAGCAGCAAAAGGGTGAGGAGAACCCAGAGGCAGCAGCGGAGGAGGACTACGGAGAGAGTATGTGGGGCGCTATTGCGAGCGCGGCATTCTCCAATCCAACTTCGGCTACGGGGGAGTGTGATTGGCTCACCTTGCATCGGCGCATGGGGCATGTGGCCCTGCCCATCTTGCAGCAGCTAGTGAAGAATGAGATGGTTGCTGGCATACGTGCGAAGGGGGAGCCCGATGAGGTGCTTGGCTGCCCGACGTGCATTCAAGCCAAGTTCACCCGGTTTCCGTTCCCTAGTTCGGAGGCAACGGCAAAGGCACCGCTTGATGAGGTGGTGATGGACGTGGTGGGCCCCCTGAAGCTTGGAGCTGCTGGAGCTGAGTATTTTCTCACCATTGTCGACGTCTACACCCGCATGACTTGGGTGTACGTGCTGGCCAAGAAGAGCGACGTGGCTGAAACGTTGAAGACGGATTGGTTCCCGATGGTGGAGCGGCAACAAGACCGTCTAGTCAAGTCAATCCGCACCGATCGAGGGGGAGAGTTCCTGAGCAAGGAGTTTGGGTTGTGGCTGAAGAAGAATGGTATTCGGCACTCCCTCACCATGCCATACTCCCCTGCAATGAACGGCATCGCCGAGCGAGCGAACCGCACAATCACGGAGGCGGCACGCGGGTTGCTCATTGAAGCCGGGCTACCCGACTATTTCTGGCCTGATGCGGTGCGGAGCGCGTGTGTGGCCAAGAACAGAGCCTTGACTCATGTGGGAGCAGACAAATGGGTGCCCTATGTGGAGTGGCTAGGAAGGAAGCCAAAGGTGGATATGCTTCGGGTGTTCGGGTGCATGTGCATGGCACTCGTGCCTAAGCATCTTCGGCACAACAAGCTTGGTGCCAAGGCGGTGTGGGCCGTGCACTTGGGCATGGCTCAAAACAGCAAGGGATGGCTTCTTTGGGACCCATTCACCAAGAAGTTCTTGGTGAGCAGGGACTGCAAGTTCATGGAGAACTTCATGTACAAGGATTGGAAGGCGGAGAATGAGGCGAAGATAGGCGTGCGGTTTGGGGAGGTGAAGAGTTCCGGTTTGGAGCATGTGGAGCTGCCTTTGGAGCTGAGCAGCGGCAGCACAACCACAAGGCAATCCTCCCTTGTGAATGGGGGAGAGGAGGCCAATGATGCAGAGGAAGAAGAGGAGGAGGTGCAGCAAGTGAGCGAGCGTGCACCGTCACTCCCTTCCCGTACTACGAGTGCTCCACGGATTCGAGCCACACCGCAGCAACGCCAAGGCCTTCAAGTCCCTGCAGCTGAGGAGGAAGGAAGGGGGAAGAGGAGAGTTCAACCCCCTAATAGGCTGACCTATGATGCGCCGGGAAAGCAGGGCAAGACAGCCCTGGCCGGAGCGGCAATGATGGTCGGAGACGACGAGGAGAGTGACTACGAGGAGTGTGCCTTCGCGTTCTTCTCTCCGGTGGAGATGCCGGGAGAACCAGCAACTCTCAAGGAGGCTTTGGAGAGTAGTGATGCTGAGGAGTGGAAGAAGGCCATGGAGAGTGAGCTGAAGAGCATCGAGGAGAATGACACGTTTGAATTGGTGGAGCTACCGGAGGGGCGTACGGCGATAACGTCCAAGTGGCTCTTCAAAATCAAGTCGGATGCCGACGGCAAGATCGAGCGCTACAAGTCTAGGCTTGTAGCCAAGGGGTACCAGCAGAAGGAGAAGGTGGACTTCAAGGAGCTGTTTGCCCCTGTGGTGAAGCCGACGACGCTGCGAACCCTATTCGCGGGAGCCGCCATCAAAGGATGGGTAGTAAAGCAAATGGACATCGTAACGGCATTCCTTAACGGCATCCTTGAGGAGGAGATTTTTATGGCGCAGCCAGAGGGGTTTGATGATGGTAGTGGCAGAGTGTGGAAGCTGAAGAAGGCCCTCTATGGGCTGAAGCAGGCCCCTAGGCAATGGTACATGAAGCTGCGCGAAGTGTTGGAGGGGATCGGCTTCACTCCCTCAACGGCCGATCACTCCTTGTTCATGCTTGGCGAGGGGGAGCAGAGGAGTTTCATGGTGGTTTATGTGGATGACATCCTCATTTTCTCACCCTCTTCTGACCTTGTGAAGGAGGTGATGCTGAAGCTTCAAGACAAGTTCAAGTGCAAGGCCCTTGGTGACGTGAGCTTCTACCTTGGGCTCCACATCGAACGAGATGTGGAGAAGCGGTGCATGCGGGTGCATCAACGAAAGTACCTGGAGGCATTGGCTGCCAACTTTGGGCAGAGTGAAGGCCATGTGGCTACACCCTTTCCCTCTGGGTTCAAGTGTGTGAAGGGACCAGAGGAGGAGAGCGTTGGTGAAGAGGAGAGGCGCCGATTTCACTCGTTGGTGGGCAGCCTCATGTATGCGGCGGTAAACACCCGACCGGACGTCGCGTTTGCTACCGGGCAGCTGGCTAGGGTTGTGCAATGCCCTAATGAGGAGCAGGTAGCAGCTGGAATGAGGGTGGCCAAGTATCTTGGCCAAACACCGACCGTTGGGCTGCAATACTCGGCGGCGGCACAAAGGCGCCAAAAGGGCGCGGATGGTGTTGAACCCGGGCGTTTGTTCCTCACCGCCTACTCGGATGCTTCATATGCATCAGAACCAGAGGACATGACAAGTGTGGGAGGCTTCATATGCTGTGATGGTGGAGGCCCAACTGCTTGGGAGAGCAAGAAGCAGGTTGACCAAGCTTTGAGCTCGGTGGAGTCCGAGTACATGGCACTCTTCCGTGCCGTACGGGAGATTGTGTGGCAGCGGCATTTGTTGGCTGAATTGGGGGAGGAGCAGCAAGGACCTACCCCACTGTACTGTGACAGCCAGGGTGCCATTGCTCTTGCTAAGAACCCTGTGTTGCATGGACTCACGAAGCACATGAGGGTGAAGTGGCATTGGACGAGGAGCATGGTAACCGCGGGTGAAGTTGAGTTGCGCTACGTGAAGACCACGGGGCAGCCGGCTGACATGATGACCAAGAGGCTGGTGGAGCAGCAGCATTGGAAGTGTTGCAAGCTGGCTGGGATGGCTCTGAACTGAGAGAGCAACATATCCTAAGGCCAACAATCCGAGGGGGGGTTTGTTGGTGCAACCCTACGGTTTGCACTCGGCTTGTTGTCCGTGTGCGTGAATGTGTGTGTGTATGGAATGGTATGAGGGCATGGGATAATATATATTTCATGCTTATAATTGTGTGTGAATGTTGAGTCATGATGTCGAGTGTGTGTGTGGAGTCAATAGCGAGTTATCGCTAGACGCGTGTTACGCGGTCGTTTGTGTCTCGCGCGCGGTTTCTATTTTGTCGTGCGCGGTTTCTATTTTGTCCTGTGTCGAACGTTCGGCGTGTCGCAGGTGTGTGCAGCAGACCCATCAAGAACTCAAGGATGAGTTTGTGATGAAGAGCCCGAGCCTTGGTGTCAAGCCTCAAGTGATTTCGAAGCTTGCCAAAAAGGGTACACCTCAAGATATTGAAGATAGTTACATTACTTTGTGTAGTGTAACATTTCACTTGGTGTAGGCCCTAGTGAAGGGTAGTTTCGAGACCCTTCGTGGTTGGGGACAGTGTGGCACTGTTCCACATCACTGTACCTCGGCTCTTGGGGTTTGTAGGAGCTGGGAGTCATTCCCAACTCGTAACTCTTCCTATCTTGTGTTCTAAGACTATAGTGGCTGCCATAGTACCGTTCGTTCAAACCGACGCTGTGTCGTCAATTCTTTATCAAATCGTGCAATCTAACTAATTGTAGACGACGTAAAGACGCTCCAGATCCAATTTGAATCAAGTCATTTGCAGCTGTGAGCAGAACGCTATCAACGTTTGAAGCCGCTGTGCAGAAATCCGTCTGTGCTCTCTATCTTTCGTTTTAGGCACATTCAAGCCTATTGTGACTATAACAATACAGTCTTCACAGAAACGCTTGGCCGATCGCCATCGACGTGATCATACCATTGCGGTTGGTGACCATGTGCTTCTCGACACATGCAACCTCAACCTCGGTCACCTTCCATCCAAGTTACGACCTCGCTTCTGCGGACCTTTCCTCGTAGAAGAGCAGGTCACTCCAGTCACATTCCGCTTGCGCCTACCAGCTTCTTGGAAGATTCATAACGCCTTCCACGTGCAGCTTCTTAAACCCTATCAAGATCCAAATAAGTTGTACACGGGACGCCAACCTCCGCCGCCGCCTCCAGTCCTCGTGAATGATGAACTTGAGTACGAGGTTGAATCTGTGCTTACACATCGTCGTCGTCGGCATGGCGCCCTGGAGTTTCTCGTACGCTAGAAAGGCTATGATCCTTCTGAGGACAGCTGGGTCTCTGAAGAAGACATGAGTAACGCCCGACGTTCTCTCCGCGACTATCTTGTCAAGCAGGGTGTTACATCTACCACCCAGCTTTGAGGGGGGGAAGTGTGAGGTACGCCGACGCTCGACATATTTCTCATTTCCATATTTTTTCTCCATCTTATTCTTCTTATTTTCCTCTTTCATTTGCACTTTATTTCACCTCAATCGGACTACTATTCTATTTTCTAGAGCTTTCCAATTATTTCACTTATTTGGTATTTTCGGCACCGACATTCACATTATACGGCACCGACAGCACCGACAGTGGTGTACAAGGCGTAATATCGCCATAATCCAAAGTGCCAATGGGCTTGCGTGCTTATGCGCACTTGTGATTATCTATTCTAGAAGAGCGCGTTCCCGAAGGTTCGGATTATCTGTTGTTTCTATGTATTTCTATGTATAAATACGCCTTGTACTCACCTTTAGTGAAACATTCTCGAGTGGAAATTCGATCCTGTGACACAGCCGGACCTCTTCCGTATTGCTCAGTAGACATTCCCATGGACGATGACAACCCTCGCGAAAGAGTCAACGCTGAAACCTACTTCGACTTCGCCGACAACGGTTACGTTACACCACAACCGGTCGACACCAACGTCTCCGAACGCATAGGACCCAATTTCTTACCGGATCCAGAAGCGGGAGATGAAGTAGCTTATCCCGAGGACGCAAATCTCCCCCGCTACACACAGATTGGACTTCAGATACTAGGACTCATCACCGCCGACCACGGAGCAGCACCACCTAATGAGCCTGCCAACATTCAGCAGGCTCCGGGGGGGGAACACAGGGAAAAATGGCACGAAGCCATGGACAGAGAATTAAAAGCGCTGCAAGAACGCAACACTTGGAAATTCGTGCCTATCGGAGTGGCACACAACAAGACCATTCTCACGGGAAAATGGGTTTTCCGCGTGAAAACAAAAGCCGAGTGAACGATAGACAAATTCAAGGCACAATGGGTCGTGCGCGGCTTCGACCAAGAGCATGGACGAGACTTCACGGAAACATTCGCACCAGTTAGCCGACATACCTCACTGCGGATTCTCCTCGCGATAGCCGCCATGAACTAGAAGAAACTTCAACAAATCGTCGTTGCCAACGCATTCCTCTACGGCCCTGTCGATACTGAGATCTCCGTTGAACACCCACATGGGTCTAATGCAGACCCCAACCAAGTCTGCCAGCTACAAAAATCGTCGTACGGCATCAAACAAGTCCCGAGACTATGGCAGCAGCATCTTTACGCCCGTCTAATCCGCATCGGATTCTGCCAACTACCGCATGACCAAGGGATGTACCGACTCACTGAGGGGACCAACTACATCCTGCTCATCGTCTACGTAGACGACCTCCTCTACATAGGCTCCACCAACGATATATCGACCCGGTTCGAAGGGGAGCTGCAGAGGGATCTCACACTCACTGTCGCGACTACCGTGACACAGTACCTGGGACTCAACATACAAGACGGCGACAACGCAATCTACCTCAGCGCCGAAAAATACACAGACACCATCGCCAAACGATTCGGACTAACTCCAACTGCCATCACCACGCCATACCGTTACACCGACGGAAATCGCAAAGTCTCCGCCCTACTCAAACCCGCCGGCATTCGCGACTACCAACGAGAACTAGGTTGTCTACTCTTCGCAGCTGTTACCTGTCGACCGGATCTATCTTACTCAGTTAGTCAACTCGCCACCTACCTCAAGAAGCCTGAAGCAGAACACATGATGGAGCTTGACCGTGCACTTCACTACCTCGTCAGCACCCCGACAATCGGATAAACCTACCACAAGACCAGAACTACGACACCTAAACTAATCGGTTGCGTCGACGCCGATCATGCTGGAGACTCTAACTACAGGCGATCTCGTACTGGCTACATCTACCGACTCGAACCTATCGGCCCTATCTCATGGCAGTCAAACAAGCAAGAGCTAATCGCTCTCTCCTCAGCCGAAGCAGAATACATCGCACTCTGCTCAGCCACCAAGGAAGGACTATATCTTCGCGAATTGCTGGACGAAGCAAAATTGGCTCAGTTACCCAGCTTCTCCCTCTTCTGCGACAACCAATCGACCATTCGCATAGCGAACAAAAATGGGTTCGCGAATCGAACGAAGCACATCGCCCTCCGGTACTTCTTCGTAAAAGACGAAATCGAGAAGGGAAGACTCGAGTTATCCTACTGTCCCACATTCGAGATGGCAGCCGATTACTTGATCAAGAAATTCGGAAAACAGAAGTTCGAGTACTGCATGCTGCTGACTGGACAAGGACACGTCATCAGCAGCGACACTCCAGAAGCAAAGGGGAGTGTTGGAAACAAGTAAGTTAACGCTTCTGAAGTAATCGAAGTATCGACACGAAACGAAGGAGACTACAGCGAAGCAACACGCGAGTCAACAAAACTAACAGCTAGAGGTTACGCGAAGGTCAAAGGTCGCTGACCTTTGACTTGACAAAAAATACAGCGCGACAGCAAGGACACATAACTGACTCGATATTGAGCAGTTACCCGAGTCGTCGCTGTATCGAACCGCAACAGCAAAAATAGTTAAAGTAAAACCTTTCATATTCCTTTGTAATCATATAAAATCCTTGTATCTCTCTGCTATTATCAACTTATCTTGTTCTCACACACTAGTGCAAGGTGGTTCAGTAAACTCTCTTATTACGCTTCCGCAAACTACAACATTCCTACTTCAAAAGATCTTAGCCTTGAAAAGATCCTAAGGGCTTTTACCAGCCCAACACTAGGGTCGACGGGCGGGCCGCGAGGGACGGGCGCGCGGGGCAGCAGGTGCAGCACGAGGGCTGCTTAGGGTGGCGTGTGAGCCAGCAGGGCGGCTAGTGGGGCAGCGCTGTGGTGGGCCCTAAAAAAAAAACCGGTACTAACGAAGGACCTGCTCAGAAACCATGTCAAACTAACGAATGAGAATGAATGCATTGAGCAAAATTTGGGTACAGGTACTAACCCTAATTGGGTTGTACCCCTTACGGGCTACCCCACTATAGCCTACACAAAGTAAGCAACATCACATTCTGAAAAATTACTATCAAATCCAACAGTATAGAATTAGTTCCATTACATGAAATACATAACAGAAACAATGATGTGTTTGAAATGTTCTAAATTCGTTACGTAGCGGTAACCTAAATTTCAAAGACGTGGCCATGACCACCAACAGTTTCCTCGCCAAAAGACAATCGGTGTGTGGCAAACGCTCCAGACATAGCGCAATCTATTGCAAATTCAACCAGCAAAACAATGACCAATGAAAACGCATGAAACCACCCAACCAGAAACTCCACGTAAACCACCTCCAACCACGATTTGTCCTCCACGTGTGCAGTGCGCGTCTGCAAATAGAGACAAATGGGGATCGAAGGGGGTAGTCGTAAATGACCAGAAGAGGCTTCGACAATCTGCTGCAATATCCTAGTCATACACGATGGTAAACTGGTGGGAAAAAAACTCACCAAATATCACCTCATCAACGATCGAAAACCTCCAGCCCCGAACTCGAAAAATGACCCCCTCCCCCCCTCCCCCCCCCCCCCCCCCCCCCATCCATTCTGCGGAGTTTCACATTTTTCTGATGACCTGCCATCAGCCGTAAAGGCAGCATAACGAAACTCCTCTAACGCGTATTCCCCTCCCCTCTCCCGGAGGGAATGACGAAGCGCCGTGCTTTCTCGTCTTCAATTCCAACGGGCAGTGGTTTTTACAGGCCTCCTGCCACGCGATCGCGCCCGATTCCCGTGGTCAGTTTTCGCCATCAATAGTCATTTTGTAGGTTTTTACGAGTTTTTTCGATCACAAAAGGTTTCTGCCCCAGGCTAGAAATACAACTGACTTCCCTGAATAATCATTACGCCACCCAGGAAACACGTTCGGAACAGTGCAAACAATCATTTCACGCTGATATTTTCCCTCAACCGCGGAAGTACAGTACTTGTTTGACGGGCACGCAGTTTTCCCGCGACTAACGCTTTCTGTGTGGCCCGTAACAAGCACACGGGTGGCCCGTATAACAGCTCTAACGGCTCATATCGGAATTTTTTGCGCGTGTTCAGTTTTTACAATTCACGGGCCACTGTAGAGGTCTGACGACTGCCCCGTGAACCAGTTCAGTAGGACCACATCGCAGCGATTCAATCGCACTGAATTTCCCGCGTTTGAATTCACATTCGTGCGAAAATAACGAGGCCATCATGGTTGTTCAGTCATCTACTCACGGTTGTGTCTACCCGTAAGTACCAAGCTCAGCCATAAGGTGCTCCACTATCATTTTACTCCTCAATAGCTGCCATGTCGGAACCCAGGGAATGCGCGGAGCGGTTAGCGAATAACATTCTAGAGGCAATGAGAAACGTTCCCCCCGTAGCCCGTGGCCGACCAAAAGCTCCTAAGGATAATGCCACATTGAGGCAAGGAGGTATCTACTCCTCGAGGGATAAGGCCCTCAAGGCTGTGCAGGCCCACGCGTTGCATCATCGTTTTGGATTCACGACTGTGGAAGTGGCGGGCGCGCACGTTATTCTCCAATGCAAAACCGCCATGTATGGACAAAAGCCAACATGCCCCTGGGAGTGTAGTTACAGCAGGATTGTTCATGGCGGCTTCTGGATGGTGACATCGCTCTCCCCTCCTGAATCACACGTCTGCAAGAAGTACAAGCGAGAGCAAGGAGCAAACGCCATCGCCAATAGTGTGAAGGTCATGAAGCGGCTTTGGGGCAACCTTGTTCGTGGCGCACCGTTTATTTCGGCGAAGATTTTGCAGCAGATTCTCACGTCCCACAGCAAGTTCCAGATCAGTTACAAGCAGGCATGGCGGCTGCGTGAAGAAATCCAGAAGGAGATGTACGGGGATTGGCAAGAGTCGTTCAGGTTGCTCCCCGCGTTGGCTGATAGGTTCCGGGAGATAGACCCGGATGGAAACTTCTTGATTCAGACGGTCGACGGTTGTTTCAACCGCATGTACATACAGCCGTCCGCTTCTCGCGGTGCGCTTGGTTTTTGCTGCCCCGTTGTTGCATTAGACGGAACGTTCCTCATCAGTGCACAGCGCGCAACCCTTCTGATTGCCGTGGTACAGGACGGCAACCAGAAGATTACAATGCTGGCATGGGCTTTGGTCGAAGGAGAGAACAAGGATTCGTGGAGTTGGTTTCTGCAGAACTTTTTGAAGAGCTTCCCGGAGTGGCCGCACCGTGGCGACGCATCCATCATCAGCGACCGCGACAAGGGTTTGCTTCCGGCTGCACGAGATGTTCTCCCGCTTGGCATACCCCATTACTTCTGTGCATGGCATCTTCACCAGAATGTTGTCAAGTTTGGAGAAGCCGCTGCTCTGTTCTATTGGCGTCTTGTGAAGTGCAGGCTTGACGACAAATGGGACGCTTTGGTGGCGGCCTGTCGGCGTGACTTTGCACCAATGGATAATTATCTCCTTGGCATTCTGAAGCCGATCTCGGACACCTCACCTGCAGATGCAAGTGAGCAGCAACGTCCAGCTCCCACAACAGCAGCTGAGGCACGTCAACAAGCAGCCGAGAATCGTCACCAGGGTCGTGATGCAGCACGTGCCGCCATGGGTCGCGGCACTACTTCACGTGCGCATGGGCGTGGTGCGGAAGACGCCAGCGCGGCGGGAGCCACACCGACCGAACCAGAGCCATCGACTGAAAGCACTGCTGACCCTATGGCTCAGCCGGCCGAGTCCCTTGCCACCAACTCGCCGCCAGCTCGTCCGTCTGGATCGACGCCTGCATCTGCACAACCTTTCGATTATGCACGCATCCTGAGACGTGTAAGGACAGGTTACATCCCCAGCTCCATCCGTACGGACCTGCCACGTGCAACTGGATCGAACGGAAACCCGGCTGAGGATGCAGAGGAACCCAACGGGGGAAGCATCTGCCAGGCATTGGTCCTGGTCTCTTTGGATCACCCGTGGCCAGATGTCGGCAGTGCCAACCCCGGGGTTAACACAGCGGCCGATGCTGAAGAGGACGATGAGGAGGATGCATCTGCAGAGGAGGCAGATGCAGAGGAGGCAGATGCAGAAGATGCGGAAGCACCTGCCACAGCAGAGGGGGTGCAGGCAGAGGCTGGCGTGGACGACGATGACAACACTCCAGACTCCGGTGTCGCGGATGGGGACCACACCACACACGTGCGGACCGGGTTTAGGCAGAACAAGCGTGGTACAAGGAAGAAGTTGGGCATCAACCTTGTCCACTGGACTCGCCTTAAGGCCCCCACTCGACGCTTCGGGATCTTCACCAGCAACGCGGCTGAGCAGGTCAACAGCTCCATCGTGCCCATTCGGCGCTTGCCGGTGACCCCGATGCTAGGGGGTCTCATGGACTGGTATCGCAATAGGTATTGTGAACGTAAGATGGCGGCGCTCGAGCGAACTGATCTCCTGACAGAGGCAGCCGAGGAACAGATGGTGGAGAAGGAGACACGGGCGGAGGGGTACGAGCTGTTGGGCGGGGACCATGAAGAAGGAACCATCCAGACCAGGGACACCGATGATCCCAAAGAATGGAGGTCCTTCAATGTCAACTTGGCGGCGAAGACATGCGACTGCACAAACTGGGACCAATACCAGTTTCCGTGCTCCCATGCTGTGGCCTTTGCTGTGAAGCGGAAGCTAGACCCCCGCACTCTCGTCTCTGATTTCTACACCACAAAGAATTGGGCAGAGACGTACTCTTCAACGGTGCGGGGGTCCTGTGTGGACCGCATCATCCTTGAGAAGAGGCTGCCCCCCCCAGGCGTGTGTGATGCTCCGCCCTTTCGCCGCACCGCTGCCGGCCGCCCCCCGAGCTACGCTCGCGTAAAGAAGGCCGTGCATCCATACAAGTGCAGCGTTTGCAAGATGCACGGTCACAACAAGAACCGTTGCATGGGGAAGTACGGTGGCAGCGCTGTTCCGCAGAAGAGGAGGTACCGTAAGCGCCCAAAGTCGCGAAGACCCCATCAGGAGGCTGCACCTGGCGCGGGCGTGATTTGAACATTCCAGGGTTTATATAGCTACAATAGCGTCTCAATGAGTTAGAGTAGTCTCTGTAGTAGGTGTTCTCAAACCACTTTGGGTAGTGCAGAATATTTAGTGTTGGATAACTGATACTGGGCTCATAGGCTTATGTTTGTATTAGCATGATTGATATACACAATAAAATCCAGTAGAGTGCAGGTTGAGGCTGACGAGCACGCCAACCTAGCGTGAAAACCCCGTGACGGGTTTAGGGACCAACACTGGAAGCGCCGTGGCCCGATCGTTAGGAGCAGGGTAAAAGTTCCCGTCACCAATTTGTCAATATCCCGTGAACAAACGTTCACGTCAAAGTCCAGGGTCCCGTGAACTCGTTGGGAATGCAACGCCACTGAATCGCCACAGTCGAGACCATAGATGATCATTTACCAGGCCCTCGCGAATGGCCCGTGAACACACCGTAACATTTCTAGCGGTTGGATAGCCGGTGGCAAATTACGTCGTCGCATTATATTCGATCGTTGTAGATGGCTTGTGAAAGGCCAGTGGAATGTCCGTGAAGTGTAACCGAGTGCTTCGGGACGGTCCGATTTGGCGCGCACAGAACGAACTACTCCGTCACTAACCCGTGAACTACCAGTCAATGGCATGGCATTGGCTAGAACATGCGCTCGTCTCAACATCGTATATCTCGTAACTGTATTGCTACACAGCATCATTTATGTTCAACATGCCTGCAGGCATTAATCATCTTAGAGTGCCAATGCGGTTGTGTGTATGCGTTAAGTTGGGTTGGTAGTTAGGATAGTAGGCAGTACCAATCAATCGGTGACATTACAAACCTAGCACAAACGTCAGCTACTCGAAAAATTATGCAACATTTGTCAAATCCCAGGGACACCCATACAGACAGCGGTACAGGCAGTTTTAGTAGCTCACACAATACGGACCCAGACCTCTACGGAACCGAACAAATATAGTAATCATCACAAATAAACGACCCCGTGTTGATGGCAACTATTTCTGTGTCCCGTCGTTGCGCAACCGTCGACTGTCTGTCCGAGATGAGACATTCACTACCGCGGCCAGTCTCTTTGCAGCCCTGCGCTCCTTTTCTCCCATCTTGATTTCGCAGTCATCCCATGCATCCTCCCAGTCCTCCCACCTGTGCCAAAACTTGTGACGAATCATTGCCGAACAAGTGGTCTTGTCACATCCCTTCAATTTCGCCTTGTCTATATTTGTGAGTGGTACGATCTCCCCTCTTGGCACGGCGTCTGGACCAAATAGCACATGTGCTCCTGCTGCCAGTGATCTCGCCGTGTCTAACTCGGTCCCAAACTGACTGCCGATGACCAGATGCCCGTTTTTCGCTGGAACGCACACAAGTCTTGCAACCCATCAGCCGCTCCACGGCCTCTTTGCGACGCCCACGTAGTCGGACTTAATCTCTTTGCGCACCGCTTTGGAACTCTTATTCGTGGTGCGGGGAACTATCGGAGTCTCAACAACCGCGTCACCCGCACAGTTTTCAGAAGGAACCGGCACGTCACGCGAATTCCCTTAACCACCCGCTGACTGTTTCAAGTTGCCAAACATGGCCGTAACCGTTGAGGCCATCCGGTCACATATGTCGTGAGTCCTCCCAACAATGTGCTTCACATTTGCCATGTCTGCTTCAACAGCACCGAGGCGGGCACCGAGGTTCCGCAGTTCCGCGGCCATGTCTGTCACCACCGGTCCTCCGTCCCCAATTGGTTGCACATCAGGGCCGTTTTGCTGGTGTTGTGTTGGCTGCTGCTCGTTGACCATAGAAGCCGTCGCTGTCACCGCAGCATGACTAGGTTTCGCCGCACTGAGACGACTGCTTTTCCGGGTTCCGTTCTTCGGCATATTGTGGAGTATGCAAGCGCATGAATGTCGCTGGGTGCCTGAATGCCTTCACGGAATTATGCCCTGCAGATATACTGAGCTTTGGGAGCTGGAGGTTGTGATGGACGAGCATAACTGCTAACTCTGATTGACAAGCACGCAACGAGCATCACAGGAACAGTTGGCCAATGTTGGATAATCCGATGACGAGATGTTCACGGGGGGTTTGTGACGGGACATGGAAATCGCTTGAATGGCCTCGAACCATCACTTCTATATCAACGATCCAAGCGTCATGCTCTGATTGGTTCAAGGTCCAGATGCTCAATCGTGACGAATGCGTGAAGAGCTCTCAATTTCTGACATCCAGATCGACAGATTCATGCACACTAGGATTTCCCTGTGACATCCGCGACAGTACATGCAACGAGTGTCAGAATGTATTTGCTGTCTAGCCTGCAGTGGGGTACTCTGTAATGAGCACAACCCAATTTAGGGTGTTGTACTTGTATCCCAACTCTTGCTAGTGAAACCCTCAATTCTCCTTTCCAATTCTCTCGACACTCAATTCTCTCGACACTCACTAGCCATGGCTCCTAAGTCTAGCTAGTATTCCAACAACGAGGTGAACACTCCAAATAATGGAATCAAACATTTTAAATATTGAAACCCTTATTCGCGAATACAAACATATCACACAAACTGAATGGACTAGGGAACAAAAGGTTCCACGACGCAGGGTGTGTGCCCCTATCATTTAAGTTTACCCGTATGCTACCTATATTGGGTTAATAATTCTTAACACGGGCTTCCAACTTTATGTACCTCTTATAGAACATCTGGCATAAAAAATGTCAGAATACACAAACACACGTGAGTGTGGGTTAATGTAACACAGTTCATGGTTCATTCCCTTCTTCAAATTTCAACCCAACCATGCGGCACGTAAAGTTACTACGTACTCGTTCTGTCAAACAGTAGATTGTGTGCGTGAAGACATAACAACTCTATCTGACCAGTTATGCATAGCAGAATGATCACACAATAAAGTGGATGGGGTACAAATGTGCAATCCACAAGAAACGCAGCAAAGCTCAGTGTTGATGTCACGATCACCAAGTAGTCCGGGCACAAACATGGGGCCACAGTTGTACATTCGTTTCGATATGGACGCATGTACGTAGTTCTATTTTTATGTGGACGAAACTTGTATACACATCCAAAGGCATTCACACAAACAATGCATAAGGTTTATATAAAAAAAAATGTAAATCCCACGTTACACAACATACATATCATATGCTGCCCAGGGTCCAGCATGCTTCGATTGCTCCCGTCTGGTTTGCACTGTCACAATTCAGCCTTAAATTTTCGTAACCTATTGACGTTACCCTTAACACTCATGAGTACATGGCTAGCCTAGGTCGATGCGTTTTCCGTTGCACTCTAATTCATATTTCTGTGTTTCCATGTATTTATTTATCTCAATCATTTTACATCCACTCTGAATTGAGACCAAGTCCCAATACTACATACCAACTGTGTGCTGACCTTCCTGTGGTGATCCTAGGGTCGATCAACATCTGATCGCAGCATTGTATTAATGAACACCTTTGTCGCCAAGAGACCCTAATTTTCTTTTTAGTCTCTGCCTGTCTATCATGGCAATTTATGTGGGTGGGGTAGACAGTGTTATACTGGTTTTATTTATACACGATTCGAAGTTTGTGTTAGATGTGCAACACACTTTTTTATTCACGCTCCCACAAGCCGAAACAAGCATCTGACGAGGCAGCGACGGAGTATTCACGACTGTCTGAGTGGATGTACGCAGACTGCACATTGTTGACTAGCGGGATTATCACGGGGATTAGGTCGTCCTCCATCCCCCATGTGTGTCTTACGTGGAAGCGACGGAATAGTCACGACTGTGTCACGAGCTGATCGCGGATTGCTGACTGTTGTCGTGTGGATTTTCGGTTAGTGTTTTGTGAATATCAAGTGACGCCCTCGTTGTTACATATCATTCCCCACGCACTCTTCGCGATGCATTCACTTGACGTTAACTGGCCGTTTTGTCGGACAAGCAGCGTACGTTGAAGCGACGAAATACTCACGGATGTTTCACGAGGTGTTCGTGGATTGCCAACTGCACTTGACGTTTACTCAAAGGCAGTGGGATGCACACGGCACCTTTACAATACCTTCGCGAGGCATCGACACGCGTCCAACTGAATTGTTACGTGCCGTGGACTGGCAAATGCAGTGTTTCTTGACCGTTCATAGACACTTTCTAAACGAGGCCATAGTATGTCATTTTTTGGTTCAAAATGGAATCCATATTATGGTGCAAACGTAAGCACACACTAAAAGTCATATCCACACATGATCCACAGTGCGCTACCATAGCCCTAAGTAGCATGTTTTAGACATCGGCGGTACCTCAAAACTACCACCTAATGCCCATGCCCGCTAGCCTATTCATCCTTAGATCCCACACACTCATCGTTATCTCCTATCACCCCTCGTGACAGGCCTTCACCCACCGTTCTGGCCATTTTGTCGGGCCGACCGCCAGGCTGACCCAAGCTCCTATCCAGTGCCGCTCGCTTCATCGCAGCCTTGCGCTCTTTCTCGTCATACTTAGCCTTCGCAGCAGGCCAATACTCCGCCCACTGCTCCCACTTGTGCCAGAACTTCTGACGGACCATCAGCTCACACTGCTGAGCCGTACAACCCTGTAACTTTGCCCTATCGCCGCCCGTCAAGGGTATGAGATCGCCTCTTGTGGGATTGTCGACGAACATCACATGAGACGCTGCGGCTATTGACCTGGCCACGGCGACCTCAGATTGAAAGTGACTGCTGATGACAATCAGAGAATTGGAAGTGCAGTCGAGGACAATCCTAGCCACCCACTCGTTCTTACCCTTCTTCTTTGTGACTCCCGTGAACCCCTTGCTGGCAGCCTCCTCCTCCTCACCAACCTGGGTCGATGGCATGAAGGATGAGGAGGCGGCTGGGGAGGGCAGAACCTGTTGCGAGGGCATGTTCAGTAGAGTCCCAAGAGGTGCGGAGGAGGTGTGGCCAAGTAGGATGCTGCCAGTGTCGAGCGCCTCGGCAGCAAAGAGGAAAGCAGGTGGTTCCTGCACACCGGGGCCGTGCGACGACAAAGGCAGATGCACGGACGCGGTTGGATGTCCTGATCCGTGGAAGAGCAAGTTGGGACGATGCAGAGCATGGCCACTAGGCCCTGCTGGCGCGACATGTGCAGATGCTCCAGGCTGAACACCACCTGCCTGTGGAGCAAACACCCCCGCTCCTGGTGCACGAAACCCCTGGAGATGCATCCCGGGTGGAAAACTCGAGGGCACAAACAGCTGTTCTCCTGATGTCCATGCCGCTGAACTTGTGTGAAGCACAGCTGTCCTCGGAGCGTCATCCGCTGCTTGCGACCCGGTTGCATCCTGGACCTGCACACATGGCGGAAACTTGGTGAGATCCGACCCCGGTCCCAATATATCCCAGCAGTCGTCTCCAGGCCGTACCACGCCTGCGTTGGTAGCAACCCCCGTGGCGGGTCCGTGCTGACCCGCTGCCGCCTTTGGAGCATCAGCGGTAGCACATGGCTGCGCTGCCGCTGCTGTTAGTGCAACGCCTGCAGAACCTGGCTGACCCGCTGCTGCTATAGGTACACCGGCTGCTGCCTTTGGCTGACCCGCTGCTGCTGTTGGAATAACGGCTGCTGCAACTGGCTGACCCGCTGCTGTTGTTGAAACACCGGCTTCTGCACTTGGGTGACCCGCTGCTGCTGTTGGAATAACGGCCACTGCACCTGGCTGACCCGCGGCTGCTGGTGAAACGACGGCTGCTGCACCTGGCAGACGCGCTCCAGCTGGAAGAGCACCGGCAGAGGAGCCTGGCTGAACCGCTCCAGGTGTTGGAGCACCAGCATAGGCACCTGGCTGACCCGCTCCAGCAAGAGGAGCACGGACAGAGGCACCTGGCTGACCCGCTGCTGCTGTAGTAACACATGCTGCAGCACCCGCCTGATCAGCCGCGGAGGATGAAGCGCCGGCTGCGGGACCTGTGTCACCCGCCCTAGACCTCTGTGCACCGGATGTGGCTCCCTGGGCTTGCACAAACCCTGGAATCTGGCCGAAAATTGGTCTACGCGCAAGTGATGGAGCAACAGTAGAGGTGTGAAGAGCACCTCTTGTTGTACCAGGAGCTACTACAGCAGCGGTGGAGTCGCCGGCTTCAGGCCTGTTCAAACCCTCCAGGGCAGCCATCGGCAGCTTGAACCCTGCATGTGCAGCCAGCTGCTGAAAGGCGGTAAACAGTGATGACACAGACACTGTCAGTTTGACGATTCCCTCCCCACCCTTCAAAACCGAGTCTTTCAGATTATCCATGTCTTCCGAAAGGCTGTTGATCTGGGCAGCTTGGACAGCCTACTCCGCCGATAGATCTTTAACCTTGGTCTCA
Source organism: Closterium sp. Naga37s-1 (assembly GCA_947471745.1). Lineage (NCBI taxonomy): Eukaryota > Viridiplantae > Streptophyta > Zygnematophyceae > Desmidiales > Closteriaceae > Closterium > Closterium sp. Naga37s-1. The sequence continues at coordinate 1,780,680 of CANJKZ010000860.1, forward strand.
AGATCGACCTCAACTACGTCGTCGCTCTCACCCTCTTCCTCCTGCTGCTGCTCACTCTGTGGTGGAATATCGGCCCCCTTCAGTTTCAGCGATTCCAGCAGAGTACCTTCGCCGGCCTCGCACATCAGAGCACGGATTTCGCGCCTGTAGTGCGCGCCCCCGTAACGGAGTTTCGGAATCCCTTCTTCCATGAATTGGAAGCAGCGGAATACAAGCTCCTTGATGAACATGCAGACGTTGACCCCGCAGTCTACGTCGTTCTGTTGCTGGGGTACTTCGAAGTACTGCTAAACACAATATCAAAAAATATATATATAAACATAGTCACTTTGAAGCAGGTAAATCGTGTTGTGCTTCTTACAGACAGCGTGACATCAAACACAAATTTGACAAACTCACTTGAAGGCCTCGGCTGTGCACGCGTGTGAGCCGCTCTGTCACTTCTTCCCATGGCAGATCAGGGCAGGCCTTTTTAAGGGCCCGCCCAAGAAGCCTGCGGATGGATCAAGAACAGTGGTTTTTTCAACGCAAGGTCTACACGTGACCACAAAAGATGATAGTAAGGCCCATAAAAATGCCGCCGCAGCCTAAACTCACGTGTTGATGTTTGTGAACACGGCTTCGCGCTGGTCGTAATGGTCGCGTGCGGAGTCGTAAAGGATTGCTAGAACTATTTCTTCCGGCGCCGTGGCTTGGTATTCCTCGTTACTTAGGAGCAGCAGACGGGGGTCCCTAACAACCACAAGGCTGAAATGATGTACTCGTTCCCTGCAGAGAAACCATGGAGCGGAAGTCAGGACATGAAGACAACCGTCCGAAACATCAATGAACCTTAAACGAGAGCTCTGTGAACCACCCTAAACCATTTTAATGTCTCCCTCACTTGTTGAAAACCACGATGCAAATGTAGTCGTGCTCGAACAGAGTTTTGCAGTCGACTCCGCATGCAAGCTCCTGTCCCCTGGTGACGGTTTGGAAGGCGAGCGTGTCAAGCGCCAACCACATTTTTCCGTCTGGAAGCTCCTTGTAAAGAAGGCTCAATACCCTGAAACGATACGAACACGAATGACCATTAAAATGAAGGCGATGAGTACGTAATACTAGTAAACCGCGTATCAGGACTTACACATTGTGAAAGTCGATAATTGAGGTCGATAGCTCGTAACCATCCTGTATGTGGAGGGCATCCATGATTGTCACCTTCGCTCTCTGGCCATGATGATTTTTTAACTCATGAGTTGGGAAATGGTTACTCTTAACAGACCTAGGAAGCTTATCGTTCACGCTGTCAGGAACTTTGACACCCTTCGCAAACCTTGATATTATGTCGTCGGGCCCCGGCATCACATCTACGCCTTCTAATATAATCGGGACCTTAAATTCTGGGCTCGGAGCCGGCACAATATCGCTCGCATCCTGCTTGACCCTGGTTGATCGTTTCCCTCGCGTAACGGCTGTCTGATTACCTACGGCTTTTTGGGTCTTGAGGCGTGTAGAATGCCTAGGAGGCGTCATCGTGAGCTAACCTAATAAGCACTACGTGAACTTTATGAACTGCGGCTGGTTTGGAAAAGGCGGAGAGGAGGATGCTATGGTAATTGACAAGTAGAGGTGAAAATGAGAGAATAAATGAGTCGCTACTCAATGATGTCAAAACCCTTGGTCCACGAGAGACCCACGGAGGAAATGGCGACTGCGTGCTCACGAGACGTTGACGGGGGAGAAGTCGATGTGAAGCAAGGACGATGAAATGACAGAACGTTGCGCACGTGCATGCAACGGTGCTTAACCAGCCAAGTTTAGTCCAAGGTGTCACGCACTTATTGACCGGAACCCTGACATTGATGGGTGTCGAATGAAACTGCAGAAGACTCGTGGAAACATGAACAGCTGTGTTTTACAGCGCACCAATAAAGACAAAGTCGTAATGATTGTGTGCAACATTTACGAGATGTTTGGACCTGCCCACAAAAACCAAGAAAGTGTAGAGAATTCGGTGTTGATGGCGAAAACTGACCACGGGAATCGGGCGCGATCGCGTGGCAGGAGGCCTGTAAAAACCACTGCCCGTTGGAATTGAAGACGAGAAAGCACGGCGCTTCGTCATTCCCTCCATCTCCCGTCTAGCCACTTGTGTCAAAGCTTCGGTTCGCCGCCAGTCCGCTTGGCGCCACGACTGCTCGTAAACGCGCGACCCATATCCAACGGCGTGGATCGATCCTTGGAAGGCAATATCAGACCATTATAGCTTATACATTTGTGTAGGTTGTAGTGGGGTAGCCCATAAGGGGTACAACCCAATTAGGGTTAGTACTTGTACCCAACTGTTTGCTAGTTCATTCATTCTCGTTTGTTATTCTCACATGGAATCAGAGTAGGTTACTTGGGCCCACCACCTGCTACACTGCGACTACCTCCCTAGGCCCATCGCCCCTAGCCCCGCGCCCGGCCTCGTTCCTTGCCCCGCGCCCGGCCCTTACCTCGCCCGCGACCGGCCTGTACCTAGCCCGCGCTCGGCCCCGTCTCTCGCCCGCGCCTGGCTCGTACCTAGCCCGTGATAGGCCCGTACCTAGCCCGCGCTCGGCCCTGTCTCACGCCCGCGCCCGGCCTGTACCTAGCCCGCGATCGGCCCGTACCTAGCCCGCGACCCGGCCCCGTACCTAGCCCGCGCCCCGTTGACACCCGTGCCCGGCCCCTTACCTAGCCCGCGCCCCGTCGACGCCCGCGACCGGCCCGTACCTAGCCCGCGACCCGGCCCCGTACCTAGCCCGCGCCCTGTCGACACCCGTGCCCGGCCCCGTACCTAGCCAGCGCCCCGTCGACACCCGCTCCCGGCCCCGTACTTAGCCCGCGATCGGCCCCGTACCTAGCCCAACGCCCGGCCCCGTACCTCGCCCGCGCCTGGCCTCGTACCTAACCCGCGCCCGGCCCCGTCCCTAGCCAGCGCAAGGCCCCGTACCTAGCCCCGCGCCCGGCCCCTTCCCTAGCCCGCGCCCGTCGATGCTCGCGCCCGGCCCCGTCCCTCGCCCAGCGCCAGGCCCCGTACCTAGCCCCGGCCCGTCGACACCCGCGCCCGGCCCCGTCCCTCGCCCAGCACCCGGCCCCGTACCTAGCCCGCGCCCGGCCCCTTGTTTGGCCCCACGGCCCCTAGCCTCGGCCCCAGTTCAGAGCCCAGCGCCCGGCCCCGTACCTGCCCAGCGCCCGGCCCCGTACCTAGCCCGCGCTTGGCCCCGTACCTAGCCCGCGGCCGCCCCCCACCCCCCCCCCCCCCCGCCCTTGTTTGGCCCCTCGGCCCCGCCCCTCGGCCCCTAGCCTCGGCCCCTAGGCTCGGCCTCCTCGGCCCTCGTGTTTGGCCCCTCGGCCCCCTAGGCCCCTCGGCCCCTCGACCCTCTCGTTTGGCCCCTTGGCCCCCTAGGCCTCTCGACCCCCTAGGCCTCTCGGCCACCTAGGCCCCTCGGCCCTCTTGTTTGGCCCCTCGGCCCCCTAGGCCTCTCAGCCCCCTAGGCCCCTCGGCCCCCTAGGCCTCTCGGCCCCCTAGGCCCCTCGGCCCCTCGGCCCCCCCTTGTTTGGCCCCTCAGCCCCTAGGCCCCTCGGCCCCTTGACCCTCTCGTTTGGCCCCTTGGCCCCCTAGGCCTCTCGCCCCCCCCCTAGGCCCCTTGGCCCCTCGGCCCTCGTGTTTGGCCCCTCGGCCCCCTAGGCCTCTCGGCCACCTAGGCCCCTCGGCCCCTCGGCCCCTCGGCCCTCTTGTTTGGCTCCTCAGACCCCTCGGCCTCTCGGCCCCCTAGGCCCCTCGGGCCCCCCTTATTTGGCCCCTCGGCACCTAGGCCTCTCGGCCCCCTAGGCCCCTCGGCCCCTCGCCCCCCCCTTGTTTGGCCCCTAGGCCCCTAGGCCCCTCGGCCCCGCCCCTTTGCCCCCTAGCTACTGCTACTGCTAATCCTGCTGCTACTGCTGCTCCTGCGTCCTGCGCCACTATGGCTTTGCTTAGAGTTCTCACGTTCGACCTGGAGGGCAGACCTGTAGCATTTGACACGTGGCACGACGATCTGCAACTGTACCTACTGAGCGATCTTAAGGACAGTGTCTCACTGTTTGACCACGTGTCCAGTGCCGCTCCAGCCCCTCCCGCCACAGCTGACGTTTCGACTCGTTCCCAATGGCTGTCTCGTGACGCTACTACCCGCTTGGCCATTCGCAACCACCTGCCCGTGACCGAATGTGCTCACTTTGGAGAGCACAGGACAGCACAGGCCCTGTACTACGCTGTCGTTGCTCGCTACTCCTCCCCTGCCACTGTTGCTATTGGCAGGCTGCTACTGCCCTACCTGTTCCCTGAGCTGTCGGCTTTTGCCAGAGTAGCGGACCTGGTTACCCACCTGCGCACTAGCGACGCTCGCTACCGCGCTGCCGTCCCTGCTGAGTTCCTTCCCACGAACCAGCCCCCCATGTTCATCACCCTCTACTTCATAGTCACTCGCCTCCCTGACTCCCTTCGCTCTGACAGGGACCACTTCCTCATCCTCGACCCCACCTCCCTCACTGTTGACCTCCTCGAGCAGCATCTCCTCGCAGCTGAGACTAGTGTAGTTGCTGTAGGTGCTGCTCGTGGCACTCCGCGCTCACCCTTCTTTGAGGGGTGCTCCCCCTCCCCCCTTTCCTCCTCCTTCGCCTCTGCTGCTGCTGAGGACGTTGGTGCAGCTTCGACTAGTGCCCCCTCAGCAAAATGGGATTGCTGAGCGCCGCATTGGCTTAGTCATGGAGGTCGCTCGTACCTCCATGATCCATGCGGCCGCTCCCCATTTTCTGTGGCCATTTGCGGTCCGGTACGCTGCGCATCAGCTCAACCTTTGGCCCCGTGTCTCCTTGCCGGAGACCTCGCCCACACTGCATTGGACAGGGAAGGTTGGCGATGCGTCGGTGTTCCGGGTCTGGGGTTCTCGTGCCTTTGTTCGCGATATGTCCGCGGACAAGCTCTCCGCCCGCGCCATTCCCAGCGTCTTCCCTTGGCTTTGTCCCTGACGCGCCTGGCTGGCAGTTTTACCACCCCACCTCGCGCCGTGTCCTCCCGTCTCAGGTAGTCACGTTCGACGAGTCGGTTCCCTTCTACCGTCTCTTCCCCTACCGCTCTGCCCCTCCCCCGCCCCCGCCGCTCTTCCTTGCTCCCGGTCCACCTCCGGTAGACCCCCTCCCACCCCAGGGTCCTGCTCCCTTGGGAGTGTCTCAGGTAGACCCTCTCCCTGGTACTGCGCCTGTTCAGGTAGCTGTCGTCTCAGGTGCTGCTCCAGGTGTTGCGTCTGGGGGTGCTGCGTCTGGGGGTGCTGCGTCTGGGGGTGCGGAGCCGGGGGGTGCGGGGTCTGAGGGTGCTGGGTCTGGGGGTGCTGAGCCAGAGGGTGTTGAGCCTAGGGGTGCTGAGTCGGAGGGTGCGGAGTCTGGGGGTGCTGAGCCTCGGGGTGCTGCTTCGTCTGGAGGTCCTGCCAGTGCTTCGCCGCGACTGTCCTCGCAGCAGCTGCATGAGTGGCTTGTTCGGCGCCCGCACCATCGGAGCGGGGCTCCCGGAGCTGGAGGGGCTGGAGACACTGGAGCTGGAGGGACTGGTGGTGTTGGGTGCGCTGGAGCTGAAGACCCTACGGAGCCTTGTGCAGCTGGCGCTCTAGGCGCTGGAGCTGGAGTAGCTGGAGTTGGGGGCCTTGGTGCAGGAGGCGCTGGGGCTGCAGGAGCTGGAGTTGGAGGCACTGGCGCCGGAGGCGCTGGAGCTGCAGGAGCTGGAGCTGTTGACCCTGGAGCTGGACGTGCTAAAGACACTATGCGGCCGCGACCATACTTTGCTCCCCTGCTTCAGCAGGTTCTTGGTGTCCCGTCTACTGGTCTTCCTCCTCCCTTCTTGTGTCCACCGCCTGACCAGTCACAGCCGCCGTTTCAGCCAGCCTCCCCACTGCCTGCTCCCTCTCCTTACACTGAGCAGTCCGGAGGTCTTACAGAGCGTCGTGAGCCTGCGTCCCGTCCTGTCTCGCCTGTTCGCACTGCTCGTCGCACTCCTCGTTCGCGTCCTCCTCCTGTCCCCGGCACGCACACTATGGCACTCCGTCCTTCCTCTGTTCCACTGTGTGTTCCTTTGCCAGCTCCTCCTGAGTCCTCTCTTCATGAGGTCCCTAACCCTGAGTCTGACCAAGCGTGTGCTGCCAGTCCCACTGTCGCTCGTCTCCTTGCCACTGCTGTCACTAACCCGTACTTTGAGTCTGCGTCTGCCAGTCCTCCGTCCGTCGGGGGTGAGTGTGCTCTTGGCACGGACGTCCTTGAGGACAGGCAGGAGGACTTTGAGTGTCTTGCAGCTGCTGTACCTCGTTTCGCTTCCATGCTGCTTGCCCCTGAGGGAGACCCGGATGCTCTAGACATCCCGACCCCGCGCTCTTACGCAGAGGCCATTACGGGTCCTTACTCCTCTCAGTGGCAGGCAGCTATGGATGCCGAGATGGCATCCTGGAAGTCCACAGGCACCTACGTCGACGAGGTTCCCCCACCTGGGGCGAACATAGTCGATGGCATGTGGATTTTCAGGGTGAAGCGGCCGCCGGGTTCTCCGCCTGCCTTCAAGGCGCGTTACGTTGCTCGAGGCTTCAGCCAGTGACAGGGAGTTGACTACTTCCATACCTTCTCCCCCACCCCGAAGATGACTACTCTTCGGGTGTTGCTGCACGTCGCTGCTCACCGTGACTACGAGTTGCACTCCCTGGACTTCAGCACAGCCTTCCTGCAGGGCAGCCTGCACGAGGAGATCTGGCTGCGCCGACCACTTGGTTTCACTAGGACGTTTCCTGCAGGTACTCAGTGGAGCCTCCGCCGGCCAGTCTATGGTCTCCGCCAGGCGCCTCGCGAGTGGCACGACACACTGCGGACTACACTTGCGGCTCTTGGGTTTGCTCCTTCTACAGCAGACCCGTCGCTGTTTCTACGCACCGACACCTCGCTGCCGCCGTTCTACGTCCTAGTGTACGTCGACGACCTCGTCTTTGCCACGGCTGACACTGAGGCACTGACCCTTGTGAAGTCCGAGCTGCAGAAGAGACACACCTGCACTGACCTGGGTGAACTGCGCAGCTATCTTGGCCTGCAGATCACCCGGGACAGAGCACGGCGCACCATCACACTGACTCAGTCACACATGGTGCACCAGGTCCTTCAGCGCTTCGGCTTCCAGTACTCCTCGCCATAGCTCACTCCTCTGTCTACCAGCCACTCGCTCTCAGCTCCACCTTCGGACAAGTCCGTAGAGCCGAGTGGTCCGTACCCAGAGCTTGTGGGTTGCCTCATGTACCTGATGACGTGCACAGGACCTGACCTCGCGTACCCTCTCAGCCTTGTGGCTCGCTACGTGGCTCCCGGCAGGCACCGAAAGGTGCACTGGGATGCTGCGAAGAGGGTACTGCGCTAATTGTGCAGTACGTCAGGCATGGGGCTCATGCTTGGAGGACTGGGTCCAGTTGTCCTCTTCGGTCACGCAGACGCTTCCTGGGTTGACGACTCAGCTACGCAGCGGTCGTCACAGGGTTACACCTTCAGCCTTGGTTCCGGTTTTGTTTCTTGGCGGTCTACCCGCTCGTCTTCGGTTCTCAGCTCCAGTTGTGAGGCTGAGATCTACGCCGGAGCCATGGCTGCTCAGGAGCTACGCTGGCTCACCTACTTGCTGACCGACTTGGGAGAGCAGCCTCGTTCGCCTCATGTCCTGTACATAGACAACAAGGCCATGATTGCCTTGTGTCAGGAGCACAGACTGGAGCACAGAAGGAAGCACCTCGCTCTGCGATACTTCCTTGCTCGAGAGTTGCAGCAGCGTGGCCAGCTTCGTCTTGCGTACGTGGCCACTCGGGCCAACACTGCTGATGTCTTCACCAAGGCACTTCCGCCTGGTGATCATCGACTCTTTGCTACTGTGTTAGGCCTTGTGCCCACTTTGCCTCGCTTGCTTACTACTTGACTCTGCTTGTACCGTGATCTATATATATACCTGCATGCTTGCATTTGCTAGGGTATGATCACTGTATTGTTTGTTCCCTTTATATAACTCTGCATGTGAACTGGCCTTGTGGCCCTTTGCTTGTGCTCGGACTGTGTGGTGACTTTGTGATCCACCCTGAGCTTGCTTTGCTTTTCTTGACTGGTCTTGTGACCAATTGTTCTCCCCCACTTTGCCTATGGGGGTGTGTCAGAACATTATAGCTTATACATTTGTGTAGGCTGTAGTGGGGTAGCCCATAAGGGGTACAACCCAATTAGGGTTAGTACTTGTACCCAACTGTTTGCTAGTTCATTCATTCTTGTTTGTTATTCTCACATGCAACATGTAACGCAGCATCATCCAGCGGCGCGGATGGACCCATGGAATCAAGCAGCGTAACCCAGGGGTGGAGTCGAATACGGGTAGCGATGCACACAAGCAACGTCGCGGATAGAGATGCACGCAGATAGCGTCGTACACAGATAGCGTCGCACGAGGATATCGATGCGCACAGAGAGCGTCGCACGCAGAGAGCGACGCACGCAAAGATCTTCGTACGCGGATAGCGTAGCGTCGCACGTGGAGAGTCGCACGCAGAGAGCGTTGCACGCAGATTGCGACGCGCGCAGATAGTGTGGCACGCGGATAGCGAATCTGGGAGCTTCGAGTCGTCCAAACGGCTATTTCAATGCCAGTATCCGTTTCGCACAATTACTGCTCGTATACGTGCGACCCAACTAGCGGGTGCGGATCAATCCTTGGAATCAGGCGACTCTTAGAATCAGGCAGCGCAATCAAATGGTGGCGTCGCATACGGGTAGCGATGCACACACAAGTAGCGTCGCATATAGGTCGCGTCGTATATGGGTCGCGTCGCACGCGGATACCGTCATGGGGACTTGTGAGTCGTCCAAACAGCTAAGCTGAATGTCTGTCTGCGTATAACAGATTTGAGGAAATGAGAGATGGTTAGGTGCGTGGCTTGGGATACAGTATATGTGGGGCAAGGTACTGCCTCACCTAAAATCAGCTTGTGATGGAACATGGACCAATCAGAAACGAGTCTGCGTTTTCTAGTGCTGCCAACCCTATTCATCTCTCGTTTAATCGACAGTTGTTCAAAAACCAGTCTATGAAGCAAAAGGAAGGATCTCAAGAATCTCGGAATCTCAAACATCGAGGGCTGAAATTCCAACCCAGCACATCTCACATCGGTTGGATTGCCAACTTCCAAAATGCAGCTGATCCCCTCGACGGTTTGTCATTGGAAAAATATGCTATTCGTAACCATCATGGGACTCGATATCATATTTGGTAAAAAATAAAGGTTACGGTCACTGCAAAGGGTGTTTTCACGCGACCGATAAAACGTTTCACGTAATTGTTAGAATGAGAAGGAATAAATGAACTAGAAAGCAGTTGGGTACAAGTAGGAAACCTAGAAGTGTTGTACCCTATATGAACTACCCCACTACAGCCTAAACAGACTATAGCATATAAGTTTGACACACCCCCATAGGCAAAGTGGGGGAGAACAAGAGGTCACAAGACCAGTCAAGAGAGGCAAAGCAAGCTCAGGGTGGATCACAAAGTCACCACGCAATCTGAGCACAAGCAAATGGCCACAAGGCCAGTTCACATGCAGAGTTATATAAAGGAGAACAAACAATAAACAGAACAAAACCTAGCAAGAGTAAGCATGCAGGTATATGTATAAAGAGTACAGTACAGGCAGAGTCAAGAAGAAAGCAAGTGAGGCACAGTAGGTACAAGGCCTAACACAGTACAGAAACGATGATGATCACAAGGCTGAAGTGCCTTGGTGAAAACATCAGCAGTATTGGCCTGAGAGGCCACGTAAGCAAGACGAAGCTGGCCACGCTGCTGCAACTCTCGAGCAAGGAAGTAGCGCAGAGCAATGTGCTTCGTTCTGTGCTCCAGTCTGTGCTCCTGACACAAGGCCAGCATGGCCTTGTTGTCGACGTACAGAACTGGAGGAGAACGAGGCGCCTCTCCCAAGTCGGTCAGCAGGTAGGTGAGCCAGCGTAGCTCCTGTGCAGCCATGGCCCCAGCATAGATCTCAGCCTCACAACTGGAGCTGAGAACAGAAGAAGAGCGGGTAGACCGCCAAGAGACAGAACCGGAGCCAAGACTGAAGGTGTAACCCTGTGACGACCGCTGCGTAGCCAAGTCGTCAACCCAGGAGGCGTCAGCATGACCAGTGAGGACAACTCGAGCCCGTCCTCCAAGCACGAGCCCCATGCCCGATGTACTGCACAAGTATCGCAACACCCTCTTCGCAGCATCCCAGTGCACCTTTCGGTGCCTACCGGGAGCCACGTAGCGAGCCAGAAGGCTGAGAGGGTATGCGAGGTCAGGTCGTGTGCAAGTCATCAGGTACATGAGGCAGCCCACAAGCTCTGGATACAGGCCACTCGGCTCTACGGACTCGTCCGAAGGTGGAGCTGAGAGCGAGTGACCGGTAGGCAGAGGAGTGGACAGTGGCGAGGAGTACGTGAAGCCGAAGCGCTGAAGGACCTGCTGCACCATGTGTGACTGAGTCAAGGTAATGGTGCGCTGTGCTCTGTCCCGGGTGATCCGCAAGCCAAGATAGCTTGTCAGCTCACCCACGTCTGTGCACGTGTGTCTCTTCTGCAGCTCGGACTTCACGTGGGCGAGTGCCTCAGTGTCAGCAGTAGCAAAGACGAGGTCGTCTACGTATACGAGAACGTAGAACGGCGGCAGAGTAGTGTCAGTGCATAGAAACAGAGAACGGTCAGCAGTGGAAGGAGCAAGACCAAGAGAAGCAAGAGTCATCCTGAGTGTGTTGTGCCACTCACGGGGTGCCTGGCGGAGACCGTAGACTGGCCGCCGGAGGCTTCACTGGGTACCAGCAGGAAACGACCCAGTGAAGCCAGGTGGGCGGCGCAGCCAGATCTCCTCGTGCAGGCTGCCCTGTAGGAAGGCTGTGCTGAAGTCAAGCGAGTGGAGCTCGTAGTCACGCTGAGCAGCAACGTGCAGCAGTACCCAAAGAGTGGTCATCTTCGGGGTAGGGGAGAAGGTCTGAAAGAAGTCAACTCCCTGTCGCTGACTGAAGCCACGTGCAACGTAACGCGCCTTGAAGGCGGGCGGAGAACCCGGCGGCCGCTTCACCCTGAAGATCCACATGCCACTGACGATGTTCGCCCCAGGTGGGGGATCCTCGTCTACGTAGGTGCCTGTGGACTTCCAGGAAGCCATCTGTGCGTCCATGGCTGCCTGCCACTGAGAGGAGTAGGGACCCTCTATCACCTCTGCGTAAGAGCGCGGGGTCGGGATGTCTAGTGCATCCGGGTCTCCCTCAGGGGCTAGCAGCATGGACACGAGATGAGGTACAGAAGCAGCAAAGCACTCAAACACCTCCTGTCTGTCCTCAAGAACGTCCGTGCCAAGAGCACACTCACCCTCGACGGACGGAGGACAGACAGACACAGACGCAGACTCAGCAACAAGACTAGTGGCGTAGTCTAGGCGACAGGCTGCAGCAAAGTCAACAAGCTCAGCAACAAGAGCAGACGCAGCACAGGACTCAAACAGAGGGTCAGTGACAGCAGTGGCCAGAAAGCGCGTGACAGTAGGACTAGCAGCACGAAGGGAGTCAGACTCCGGGTCCGGACCGTCAGGAAGAGAGGACGCAGGAGGAGACGGCAGAGGGACACGCTGTGGAGCAGTAGAAGGACGCAGAGTCATAGAGTGAGTGCCTGGGACAGGAGGGAGACGCGGACGCGAAACACGACCAGCGCGAACAGTACGGACAGGCGACGCAGAACTAGACGCAAGCGTCACAGGACGAGACTCAGGCTCACGACGCTCCGTAGGACCTCTAGTCGGTCCAGAGTAAGGAGAAGGACCGGGCAGTGGAGAGGCCGGCTGCAACTGCGACTGGGACTGGATAGGCGGCGGACTCAGGAAAGGAGGAGGAGGACCAGGAGAAGGCGGGGAGCCAAGAACCTGCTGAAGGAGCGGAACGTAGTACGGCCGCGGCCGCGCAGCACCTCCAGAAACAGCAGAGACAGAACCGGTACCCTCAGCCCCAGGGTCTCCAGTCCCAGCAGCACTTCCAGTAGCTCCAGCAGCTCCAGCAGCTCCAGCACCAGCAGCACCAGCACCAGCAGCACCTCCAGTAGCTCCAGCACCAGCAGCACCTCCAGTAGCGCCAGCACCTCCAGTAGCTCCAGTAGCACCAGCACCTCCAGCACCAGCAGCACCTCCAGTAGCTCCAGCAGCACCTCCAGCACCAGCAGCACCTCCAGCGTCTCCAGCAGCAGCAGCACCTCCAAGATCTCCAGTAGCACCAGCACCTCCAGCACCAGCAGCACCTCCAGTAGCTCCAGCAGCACCTCCAGCACCAGCAGCAACTCGACAGCGCCGAGAGTACCACTCACGAAGCCGCTGTGGAGAGAGGGGCTCCCGCCGCGACGGGACACCTAGAGCACCTCCAGACTCAGCACGCGCAGGCTCAGCACCTCCAGACACAGTACCCTCAGGCTCCACACCCCCAGGCTCAGCACGCCCAGACTCAGCACCCCCAGTCTCAGCACCCGCAGGCTCAGCACCCCTAGCAGCACCTGAGTCGACAGCTACCTCGACCGGCTCGGCAGGGTCTACCTGGGACACACCTGAGGGGGCAGGACCCTGGGGGGGGAGGGGGTCTACCGGGGGAGTACCTGGTGCGAGGAAGAGCGGTGGGGGGGGGAGAGAGGCAGTGCGGTAGGGAAAGAGACGGTAGTACGACACCGACTCGTCAAACGTGATGTCCTGAGAGGACAGAACACGACGCGAGGTGGGGTGGTAGAACTGCCACCCGGGTGCGTCAGGAGGGAAGCCAAGGAAGACACAGGGAACGGCACGGGAGGACAGCTTGTCCGCTGTAGTATCGCGGACAAAAGCTCGAGATCCCCAGACACGGAACGCGGACGCATCGCCAACCTTCCCCGTCCACCGCAGAGTAGGTGTAGTCTCCGGCAAGGAGACACGAGGCTGAAGGTTGATCTGATGCGCAGCGTACTGAACCGCGAACGACCACAAAAAATGGGGAGCAGCCGCATGGATCATGGACGTACGAGCGACGTCCATGACCATGCCAATGCGGCGCTCAGCAATCCCATTTTGCTGTGGGGAGGCCGGAAGCGTGAACGTCTGGCGGATGCCCTCCGAACGACAGAAGGCCCTCAGGAGGTCGGAGGAAAACTCCCCACCTATGTTCGAGTGCAGACGCAGAACAGGAAGGTCTGAACCGAAACTCTCACTGAGCTAGCGACGAGCACCGCGGATCCAGTCGATCAACACCTCAGGGACCTCACCCTTGCTGCGCAAGGGGAAGACTGTGGTGTAGCGCGAGTAGTCGTCAACGACCAGCAGGAAGTAACGCTCGTGACCCTGTCCATGGACGCGGGCTGGGCCCCACACGTCCATGTGAAGAGTCTGCAGAGGAGCCTCAGTCGGAGGGAACGAGGAGGAGTGAGGGGCGGCGCGCTGCCTGCCCTCGACACAAGGAACACAGGTGGGGGCAGGCCCCGGAGGAAGGGAGGGAGGGACCTGGGTAGACCCGAGACAAGGGCACGGGAGGCCATACCTCGAAGACGAGGCAGGGACGGGTGACCAAGGCGGTGGTGCCAAAGGAGAGTCTCGTGCGACAGAGGACGACATGAGCAGGGGGCAGACGCAGGACTAGACCTGGACGCGGCAGCAAACACCTGACTAGACGCAGCTACCTGACCAGACGCAGAGACCGGAGGAGGCGCAGTAGTCAGTGTGTACAGACTCGACCCTGGCCGACGGGTGAACGTGGGCAGGTGGCGGCCCGTCCGAGAGCAAGTGCAGTGGGTCACACGCTGACCTCCAGGAGTGAACTGGTCAACCCATGCGTCCTGGAGGTCAGCTCCACTCACCAATTTCGTAGAGAATGAGGGGAGGTGGAATCCCGATAGCAAGCCCGACGGGGCCGCGGGACACGGTAGAACCGTGGAGGAGTGTGCAAGGACTGGGCCCCCTGAGGGGTCAGCAAGGGAGACCGCAACAGGCCGACTGAGCGGCGTGAGCGTGGTGCTGTCTCTAAAGAAAGAGCGTGCAGCACCAGAGTCAAGTGTAAAAGTGTGCAAGGACTCAGTAGGTGCAGTACCAGAGAGATCTAACGCACCAGCACCTGGAGCAGCAGACGCACCAGCACCTGGAGCAGCAGACGCACTAGCACCTAGAGCAGCAGCCGCAATGCCCGGGTTGGGCGGGACACTCAGGTAACAGTCACCCTCAGCACTATCAGCAAGAGCATACATGGCAGCAAGGATAGCATCAAAAACTAGATCAAAGATAGGCACATTCTGCAGAAGCAGATCATGCCAGCGAGGGAGCTCAACGGCGTCAGGAAACTGGGCACAAAGCGTCAGTCAAGCGACCGAAGCAGCGCTGCGTAGTGTGTGGGAGCCCACACACCTCCCCACTACGAGTGCCGGAGCGAAGAACGTAAGTGCAGGGACCTGCAGCCCCAGACCTCCCACGCCCAGCGTACCACTCACGAAGCTGCTGGACCGACGGGGTCTCACGGGAGCGCAGCTGCTGCTGGCGCTGGCTGCCACCAAAGCCTCCACGCTGCGCGGCTGCACCTCGACCAGCACCACCGCCACCTCCACCTCCACCACCGCCGCCGCTGCCTCCACCACCGCCGCCGCTGCCTCCACCACCTCCGCCACTGCCGCCACCACCTCGACCGCACCTCCACCTCCTCCACCTCCTCCACTGCTTCCCCCGCCACCCCCGCCACCACCCTTGCTCCCCTTGCCCCTGCTGGTGCGGCGTCTCCCAGTAGGGGTTGACGCAGCTCCGACCTCCGCAGTGCCAACGAGGTCGACAGCAGCAGCAGAAGCAACAGAGGGGAGAAGGGGGACAGGGGAACACCCCTCAAAGAAAGGGGTGCGACGGTCGCCGCGAGAAGCACCTACAGCTAAGATACTCTTCTCAGCTGCAGTAAGGCGCTCCTCTAGCAGGTCGACAGTCAGCTCGGTGGGGCAAAGGGAGAGAAAGTGGTCCCTGACTGAAGAGAGGGAGTCAGGGAGGCGGGTGACTAGGTAGTAGAGGATGATGGACATGGGGGGGAGGGTTCTTGGCACAGAACTCAGTGGGAAGGGCAGCGCGGTAGCGGGCGTCACTAGTGCGAAGGTGAGCAACTAGGTCAGCGACTGTGGCAAAGGCAGCAAGGTCAGGGAAAAGGTACGGCAATATGAGGCGGCTGAGGGCAGCAGTGGCAGGGGAGGAGTAGCGCGCAACTACAGCGTCGTACAAAGACTGAGCGGTCTTGTACTGGCCAAAATGCGCACGCTCAGCTGGCGGCAGGTGACTACGAACAGCAAGACGAGCAACAGCGTCACGAGTGGTCCACTGCGAGCGAACAGTACTGTCAGCAGTGGCAGTAGGAGCAATAGAGGCACCGGACGTGTGATCGAAGAGGGATACTCCATCCCTAGAGTCACACTGAAGAAAAAGCTGCAGGTCATCAACCCACACGTCTAAGTCAACTGCACGTCCCTCAGCGTCAAAGGTGAGAACCGTGGGGCTAGCCATAGTGGCAGTAGGGGCAGTAGCGGCAGCAGAAGCAGCAGTAGTAACAGGAGCAGTGCAGGTAGGGCAGTGCAACTCAGTAGGGCGGCGCGGCTCGGCTGGGCGGTGCGGCTCAGTTAGGCGGCGCGGCTCGGCTGGGCGGCGCGGCTCGGCTGGGCGGCGCGGCTCGGACAAGCAGCGCGGCTCGGCTCCTGGCGGCGCGACGCAACAGGGGGGGGGGGGGGCGCGGGTGCTTGCCAGGGGCGGTTGCAGGTAGGGCCGCTACTGGGGCGGCAGCAGGGCAGGGCCGCTACGGGCGGCGCAGGCAGGGCCGCTACTGGACGTCTGCAGGGCCGGGCCGACGGGCGGCGGGTCAGCGACGGGCGGCAGGTCGGCGACGGGCGGCGGGTCGGCGACGGGCGACGGCTGGCCGGCGAAGGGCGACGGGCAGTAACGGGCCAGCTACGGGCGGCAACGGGCCGGTGACGGGCCGGCGACGGGCGGCAACGGGCGGCAATGGGCGGCAACGGGCAGCAACGGGCGGCAACGGGCCGGCGACGGGCCGGCAACGGGCGGCAACGGGCCGGCGACGGGCGGCAATGGGCCAGCGACGGGCCAGCAAAGGGCGGCAACGGGCCGGCGACGGGCGGCAATGGGCCAGCGACGGGCCAGCCACGGGCGGCAACGGGCCGGCGACGGGCGACGGGTGGCCGGCGACGGGCGGCAACGGGCCAGCTACGGGCCAGCGACGGGCGTCAGTAGGGTAGGGCCACGAGGGGCCTCTAAGGAAAGGGCCACGACGGGCCAGCAAGGCAAGGCCACGACGGGCGGCACGAGGGCAGGGCGCGCGACGGCGCAGGTGAAACAGGCGCAAGGCGCGCTTCGGGTAGGAAGAAAAAATAGTGGTGGGCCCTAAAAAAAACGTTCCCACTAGGGAACCTGCTCAGAATACCATGTTAGAATGAGAAGGAATGAATGAACTAGAAAGCAGTTGGGTACAACTAGGAAACCTAGAAGTGTTGTACCCTATATGAACTACCCCACTACAGCCTAAACAGACTATAGCATATAAGTTTGACAGTAATCAGTCACTATCAAGTGGTAAAAAAAAAACGCGAATGGTCATAGATGAAACTCCCGCCAAAACAAAATGAGACCCCAAAAGAACCTGGATGCATTTTCGGATGAATCAACCCTAAACACGTAACTCGCCAGGTGTTTAGGGTTGATCCGTTCCCAAACAGCATCCGATTCCGATTGGGTTTTAGTTTTTTTATAAGTTAGCAGATTGGTTGGGCGCGAGCGGGAATTTTGTTGAGTTTCAAGTTTTTTTGGTGGGAGTTACATGTGTGACCATTCGCGTGATTTTTTTCCTATTGTTAGTGACTGAATCCGTGTCCCCACTTACCAAACCCGTCAGAAAACCAGATACAGTGGCCGTACGCGGTTTCTTTTTACCATTCACGTTACCGAGTCCCAAGTTGGTTACTTATGGCATATTTTCCCTTTGTCATTCCAACCTGAAAAACAAAATTAGAGGTATAATCTGCACCGTTCTCATAAGTTATCATCGACGGTCCAGTTTCCAACCTGGACCAAATTTGCCAACGACCCTGTCCCCCGCTCCCCTCTCCTCCCCGTCCCCCCTTTCTAAACTTAGGGTTCGTTCTTGGCTGGTGTCTAGAATCTCGACACCAAGCTCTGAAAGGTTGGGATTTCTGTAAATTTTGATGATGGTGGCGTGGAATGATCGAAATCGTCCATTTGCCTTGTGTCAGCGAGCCTGACACCAGCCAAGAACGCACCCTTAGTCAGCAAAGAGAGGCAGACTACCAAGCTGACGCAGTCCTATGTAGACGAGTTGGACCCCACCCATTGTGCCACAAGTAGCAAAATCCACGCTGGAATTCTTTCTTTGCTCAGAAATACTGTAGCAGGGTGCACATCCCTCCCTTAGAGTTTGCATGCTCGACGCATGGTAGGTTCGCACGCTAGTTCCTCATGACTATTTTAATCATGATTGCACCCGTTCAGGCTAAGCGGCCCCATCGTCTGAATCTGCTGCGTAGGGACCGACATCCCAAATTGTGCTGGTTTCGTTTCTTACGTAGGAGCAACTCTAGGGTAGCAATTCCGTAAGATTTTGAAGACCTACCTCAAAGATTGTGGCCAACATTCCTGGTTGTAACTTCGAATGTGATCGACCCACAAGAACATTCTTTGAAGTTGTCCTCGCCAAATCGCAGCCACACATCTTCTGCTTTTGGAGACTTACTCCCGCGTAACTACGAACTGGTTTGACCAATCATCTCGTCGCTGTCCATCAGCTCCCGCGTAACTTCTGCCTGGGAAACATTGGGCGCGAACTTTGTTTTGATTGGTTGCGCACTTTCATTCTATTGAATGTCGCGACACCGTCCTGAAAGTCGGTACATACACTTAGAAAATGACAATGATATTCTACAATCCTGCAATATTTACATTGTGACAATATCGCAGCAAGAGTTTGTCAGATATATATGCCTTAGCCTATGTAGGCTGTAGTGGGGTAGACACTAAGGGGTACAGCTTTCATATTTGTATCTCACACTTTCCTAGTTCATTCATTCCTGTTTTTCTTTCTTCACATGGTATAGAGCGGGTTCCTACATGGGACCGTTCCTTCCTAAGGGCCCACCATAACGAAAAAAAAAAAATTAGCTGCCCGACGCGCGTTGCGCCCCTGCCCTAAAATTTTTTTTTAGCGCCCCCCCCCCCCTAGCGGCCCCTACGCGACCCCTACGCGGCCCCTACGCGGCCCCTACGCGGCCCCTACCCGGCCCCTACGTCGCCCCTGACGCAGCCCCTACGCGGCCCCTGACGCGGCCCCTACGCGGCCCCTGACGCGGCCCCTACGCCGCCCCTGACGCGGCCCCTGACGCGGCCCCTACGCGGCCCCTCACGCGGCCCCTACGCCGCCCCTGACGCGGCCCCTGACGCGGCCCCTGACGCGGCCCCTCCGCCGCCACTACCGCGGCCCCTACGCCGCCCCTGACGCGGCCCCTGACGCGACCCTGACGCGGCCCTTGACGCGGCCCCTGACGAGGCCCCTGACGCGGCCCCTGACGTGGCCCCTACGCTGCCCTTGCCGCGGCCCCTGCCGCGGCCCCTGCCGCGGCCCCTGACGCGGCCCCTGACGCGGTCCCTGACGCGGCCCCTGACGCGGCCCCTACGCCGCCCCTGTTGCGACCCCTGCGCCGCCCCTGTCGCGGCCCCTACGCCGCCCCTGACGCGGCCCTCTACTGCACCTGACGCGTCCCCTACGCCGTCCCTTCACGGCCCGGCCCTGTCCCTGACGCGGCCCCTACGCGACCACGCGGCCCCGACCCCGTCCCGGACCTGCCCCGGCCCCGACCCTGTCCCGGCCCCGTTGCTGCTTTGTCCCGGACCTGCCCCGGCCCCGACCCTGTCTCGGCCCCGTTGCTGCCCCGTCCCGGACCCTGCTCGGCCCCGACCCTGTCCCGGCCCTGTTCCGGCCCCGACCCCGTCCCGAACTCTCGGCTCTGCCCCTGGTAAGAGCCTAGCCGGGCCGAGCCGCGCGACCGAGCCGCACTGCGCTGCCGAGTCGCCCTGCCGAGTCGCACTGTCCTGCTTCGCTCCGTTGCGCTGCTGCCGCTGCTAGTCTCCTGCTGCTCCTATCATGGCTAGTCCTACCCTTCTCACCTTTGATGCTGAGGGTCGAGCGGTTGCCTTTGATGTCTGGCTAGATGACTTACAGCTTTTCCTTCAGTGCGATAGCAGAGATGCTACTGCCCCTGCTGCTGATGCTGACAGTACCGTTCGCTCGCAGTGGCTCACGCGCGATGCTGCTGCCCGCCTTGCTGTGCGCAGTCACCTACCGCCTACTGAGCGCGCGCACTTTAGTCAGTACAAGAGTGCTAAGACTCTGTACGACGCAGTAGTTGCACGCTACTCCTCCCCTGCCACTGCTGCGCTTAGTCGCCTCATGCTACCGTACCTGTTCCCTGACCTCGCTGCTTTTGCCACAGTCACTGACCTCATTACGCACCTCCGCACTAGTGACACTCGCTACCGTGCTGCGCTTCCTGCTGAGTTCTGCGCCCAGAACCCCCCCCCCATGTACATCACCCTCTACTACCTAGTCACTCGACTCCCTGACACTCTCCGCTCGGTCAGGGACCACTTCCTCTCTCTTTGCCCTACCACCCTCACTGTTGACCTCCTCGAGGAGCGCCTCCTTGCAGCAGAGACTAGTATCACCGCTGTAGGCGCCTCTCGTGGTGACCCCCGTACCCCTTTCTTTGAGGGGTGCTCCCCCGTTCCTCTTTTGCCCTCCGTTGCCTCTGCTGCTGCTGTCGACCTTGTTGGCACCGAGTCGGTCAGCGCTGCGTCTGCTCCTAGTGAGAGGCGCCGCTTCAGCAAGGGCAAGCGGGGCAAGGGAGCTGGAGGAGGTGGTGGGGGCGGCGGTAGTGGCGGTGGAGGCGGAGGAGGGGGTGGGGGTGGGGGTGGTGGTAGAGGTGGGGGCTTCGGTGGCGGCGGTGGAGGTGGAGGCGGCGGTGGCGGTGGCGGGAGGGGTGGAGGAGGCGGAGGCGGCGGCGGCGGAGGTGGAGCTGGTAGAGGCGGAGCTGTGGAGCGGGGACCCCAGCAGCAGCAGCGCTCTCGTGAGACCCCTTCGCCCCAGCAGCTTCGTGAGTGGTACGCGGGGCGCCAGGGGTCTGGGGGTGCTGGTCCCTGTACTTATGTCCTGCGCATCGGTGACCGCACTGGAGAGCAGTGTGGCGGCCTGCACGCCACCCAGCGCTGCTTCGGTCGCCTGACGGACGCCTGGCGTGCCCAGTTCCCGGACGCCACTGAGATCCCTCGTTGGGGAGATCTGCTCAGGTCGGGGGTAGCTATCTTTGATCTTGACGTTGATGTTATTCTTGCTGCCATGTATGCTGTGTCTATTAGTGCTGAGGGTGATTGTTACGTGTGTGTTCCGCCTGACCCTGGTATTGAGGCTGCTGCTCTAGGTGCTAGTGAGTCTGCTGCTCTAGGTGCTGGTGAGTCTGCTCTCTCAGGTACCGAGTCGGCTCAGGTCTTTCACACCTTCACCCTCGACTCGGGTGCTTCCCGCTCCTTCTTTCGAGACCGCACCACCCTTACGCCGCTCAGTCGGCCGGTTGCGGTCTCCCTGGCAGACCCCTCTGGGGGTCCTGTCCTTGCTCGCTACTCCACTGTCCTCCCGTGTCCGGCGGCCCCGTCAGGCTCCCTGTCTGGTCTCTACCTCCCCTCGTTCTCCACGAACTTGGTGAGTGGTGCTGACCTTCAGGATGCCGGGGTTGACCAGTTCACTCCTGCAGGTCAGCGAGTGACCCACTGCACGTGTGCTCAGACGGGCCGCCACTTGGCCTCGTTTACCCGTCGACCGGGGTCCAGTCTGTACACACTGACCACAGAGTCTCCTCCGGTTGCTGCGTCTGGTCAGGTAGCTGCGTCGAGTCAGGTGTTTGCTGCAGCGTCTCGGTCAGGTCCTGAGTCTGCCCCCTGCTCGTGTCGCCTCCTGTCCCACCAGACCCTCCTCTGGCACCACCGCCTTGGTCACCCCTCCTTGCCTCGTCTCCGAGGCATGGCCTCCCGTGTCCTTGTCTCTGGTCTCCCCCGGTCCCTCCCTCCCCTTCCCCCGGGGCCTGCCCCTACCTGCGTTCCCTGCGTCGAGGGGCGGCAGCGCGCCGCTCCTCACTCCTCTGAGTTTCCCCCGACAGAGGCTCCGCTGCAGACTCTTCACATGGACGTGTGGGGCCCAGCCCGCGTCCGTGGACAGGGTCACGAGCGTTACTTCATGCTGGTGGTTGACGACTACTCGCGTTACACCACTGTCTTCCCCTTGCGCAGCAAGGGTGAGGTCACTGAGGTGTTGATCGACTGGATCCGCGTTACTTGTCTCCAGCTCAGAGAGCGTTTTGGCTCGGACTTTCCTGTTCTGCGTCTGCACTCCGACAGAGGCGGAGAGTTTTCCTCCGACCTTCTGCGAGCCTTCTGTCGAGCGGAGGGCATCCGCCAGACGTTCACGCTTTCGGCCTCTCCACAGCAAAATGGGATTGCTGAGCCCCGCATTGGCATGGTCATGGATGTCGCTCGTACGTCCATGATCCATGCGGCTGCTCCCCATTTTCTGTGGCCGTTCGCGGTTCAGTACGCGGCGCATCAGATCAACCTTCAGCCCCGGGTCTCCCTGCCGGAGACCTCCCCTACTCTGCGGTGGACGGGGAAGGTTGGTGATGCGTCTGCGTTCCGTGTCTGTGGATCTCGAGCTTTCGTCCGAGACTTGTCTGCGGACAAGCTGTCCTCCCGTGCTGTTCCTTGCGTCTTCCTCGGCTTTCCCCCTGACGCGCCTGGTTGGCAGTTTTACCACCCCACCTCGCGTCGTGTTCTGTCCTCCCAGGACGTCACGTTTGACGAGTCGGTTCCGTACTACCATCTCTTCCCCTACCGCACTGCCCCCCTCCCCCCCCCGCCACTCTTCCTCGCTCCCGGTCCCCCCCCGGTAGAACCCCTCCCCCCTCAGGGTCCTGCCCCCTCAGGTGTGTCCCAGGTAGATGCAGTCGAGCCTGTCGAGGTAGCTGCTGACTCTGGTGCGTCTGGGGGTGCTGAGCCTGAGCGTGCGGAGCCTGGGGGTGCTGGGTCTGGGGGTGCTGAGCCTGAGCGTGCGGAGCCTGGGGGTGCTGGGTCTGGGGGTGCTGAGCCTGAGCGTGCGGGGCCTGGTGGTGCTGCTTCTGGGGGTGCTGCGCCTGGGGCTGCTGGGAGTGGGGGTGTGGAGCCTGTCGGTGCTGGACCTGGCGGTCCTTCGGGTGCTTTGTCCCGGCGGGAGCTTCCCTCTCCACAGGAGCTGCGCGAGTGGTTTGCTCGCCGCTGGAGCCATGCTGCTGGAGCTGGAGGTGCTGCCGGTGCTGGAGGTTCTGCTGCTGCTGGAGGTTCTGGAGCTGGAGGTGCTGCTGGAGCCGGTACTGGAGGTTCTGCTTCTGCTGGGGGTGCTGGAGCCACGGGTCCCAGAGGTGCTCGTACTGGAGGTACTGGAGCTGCTGGGCCTGGTGGTGCTCCTGGTGCTGGAGCTACTGGTGGAGCTGGAGCTGGTGGTGCTGCTGGAGTGGGTGCTACTGGAGGTGCTGGAGCCGGAGCGGCTGTGTCTTCTGGTGGTTCTGCTGGAGCTGGAGCTGCTGGAGGTGCTGGAGCTGGTGGTGCTGCTGGAGTTGGAGCTGACGCTGGGGGTACTGGTGTTGTCCCTGCTGGTTCTGGAGGTGCTGCGCGGCCACGGCCGTACTTCGTTCCGCTCCTTGAGCAGGTTCTTGGTCTTCCGCCTTCTCCTAGTCCTGCTCCTTCCTTAGAGTGTCCTCCGCCTGTCCAGTCCGAGGAGATCTGGCTGCGCCGCCCACCTGGCTTCACTGGGTCGTTTCCTCCTGGTACCCAGTGGAGCCTCCGGCGGCCAGTCTACGGTCTCCGCCAGGCGCCACGTGAGTGGCACGACACACTGAGGACTACGCTTGCGGCTCTTGGGTTTGCTCCTTCCACTGCTGACCCGTCGCTGTTTCTTCGCACCGACACCTTACTGCCGCCGTTCTACATCCTCGTGTATGTCGACGACTTGGTGTTTGCTACAGCTGACACTGCTGGACTCGCCCACGTGAAGTCCGAGATGCAAAAGAGACACACGTGCACAGACCTGGGTGAACTGCGCAGCTATCTTGGCTTGCAGATCACCCGGGACAGAGCACGGCGCACCATCACCCTAACTCAGTCACACATGGTGCAGCAGGTCCTTCAGCGCTTCGACTTCACGTACTCCTCGCCTCAGGCCACTCCTCTGTCTACTCGCCACTCGCTCTCAGCTCTGCCTTCGGATGAGTCCGTAGAGCCGAGTGGCCCGTACCCAGAGCTTGTTGGCTGCCTCATGTACCTGATGACCTGCACTCGACCTGACCTAGCATACCCTCTGAGCATTCTGGCGCGCTATGTTGCTCCTGGGAGACACCGACCAGAGCACATGGCTGCAGCGAAGAGGGTGTTGCGCTAATTGTGCAGTACTTCGGGCTTGGGGCTAGTGCTTGGAGGGCGGAGTCCAGTGGTCCTCACTGGTCACGCAGACGCGTCTTGGGTGGACGACCTGGCTACGCAGCGGTCGTCACAGGGTTACACCTTCAGCCTTGGTTCCGGCTCTGTTTCGTGGCGGTCTACCCGCTCGTCTTCTGTTCTCAGCTCCAGCTGTGAGGCTGAGATCTACGCAGGGGCCATGGCTGCACAGGAGTTACGCTGGCTCACCTACTTGCTGACTGACCTTGGAGAGCCGCCTCGTTCTCCTCCAGTTCTGTACGTAGACAACAAGGCCATGCTGGCTTTGTGTCGGGAGCACAGACTGGAGCACAGAATGAAGCACATTGCTCTTCGCTACTTCCTTGCTCGTGAGCTACAGCAGCGTGGCCAGCTGCGCCTTGCTTACGTGGCCTCTCAGGCCAACACTGCTGATATCTTTACCAAGGCACTTCAGCCTTGTGATCATCAGCGCTTTTGTACTATGCTAGGTCTTGTGCCTACTTGGCCTCACTTGCTTACCTCTTGACTTTCCTTGTTCTGTGATCTATATATACCTGTACTTGCTTGTTTACCTTTATATATGAACTTGCATGTGAACTGGCCTTGTGGCCTTTGAACCTGTGCTCAGACTGTGTGGTGACGTTGTGATCCACCCTGAGCTTGCTTTGCTTTGCTTTGCTTGACAGGTCTTGTGACCCCTAGTTCTCCCCCACTTTGCCTATGGGGGTGTGTCAGATATATATGCCTTAGCCTATGTAGGCTGTAGTGGGGTAGACACTAAGGGGTACAGCTTTCATATTTGTATCTCACACTTTCCTAGTTCATTCATTCCTGTTTTTCTTTCTTCACAGAGTTGGTATTGATATTTGTACACTAAAAAATTGTTGAAGTAACATGAACGAACAATGGCATTAATGTACATGAAAAAAACATTATAACGTAAATAATATATTCACGTCCTAATTTGATTCGAATTTCCAGCAATACAACTTCGGCATTAAAATGCTAAGAACGAGTGAAAACCCCAATATGTTAAAATAACAATACAAAGAAACGCAAAACCCAGCCAACGAAACTAAAATATAATCGCTTCATACTAATTTAGTACGAAAACATCAACGCCAGCACAGGAAATAGGACCCTAATCCAGAGCTGCACCACGGAGAATGTTAGAGCAGTAACAGACACCACCAGAACAAGTAAAACGAAGATAAGATGTAGAGAAAAGTGCACGTGAAACGGTTGCTTACCAGATACATACTAACAAGGAGCTGCAGGGAAAACAAGACAAACGAGTTGTTGATAGCAAAAAAAACGAGACAACGATCCACTAACCGCAACAGAACACCATAAACAGTCTGACAAGCCTAAACGATACGCCATTCACGATCTGCCAGAACATGGAAAAGCACATATGAGACTGAGCCCATCAGAAAAGGCACGATTGTCTGGAACGAAACAAAAAAAGAATAAAATAGTAACACAAAATCGACTTAGCAGCGCACCTCTCAGCTCTACATAATTATCTGCAGACAGCCACATCTGCTTCACACGTCGCCTGCATAGACCAACATCTGACAACAACGAAACAAAAAGACGAGAAGGTTGTGAAGCCCGAAAGTGATTTCACAGAAGCGCGGACGACAGAGCGACTTGAACAGCGCCCCGCGGTAAGAACTATAGGGAACAAACACTAAACTGGCAAGAGAACTGAGATGCAGAAACAACAATCGAGCACTAAAACTAGCTATGAAAAGTCGGGCTTTTGGAGCAGCTGCATAAGAAATGGCATACGAGATGGCTCTCTCCCCTCCCCTCCAGGGCTGAGAACTGGGGCTGTTGCAGCAGCTGCATGCAACGAATTGTCTTGCAATGCTCTTTTGTCGTTGCTTGCAATTGCCTTGCACCGCTGTAGTTTTGTCGTTTCGTGTGCAGCTCTTGTTTCTTTTTGCACTATCCGGGAAGAAAAAAGCAGTGTACCGATTTCCAGAAAATACCTCACTGCAATAAAAGGTGAAGTGAAGCGCACAGGTGGGGTTAACTGTCAGAACATTATAGCTCATGCATATTGTGTAGGCTATAGTGGGGTAGTCCATAAGGGGTACAACCCAATTAGGGTTAGTACTTGTACCCAATTCGTTCATAGTTCATTCATCCCTTGTTTCTTCTCATGGTATCGAGCAGGTTCCCTAACGGGAACGATTCCTAGGGCCCACCACTACGAGTTTTTTTTTTCCTGCCCGGAGCGCACTTCGCTCCGGCCCGAGTCGCGCCCGGTGTGCTCTCATCACCGTCGCGCCCCCACTAGGCCCCTCACGGCCCCCTAGCGCCGCCCTTAGCGGGCCCGTCGCACTGCCCTTCGCGGCCGCGTCGCGCCGCCCTTTCGCGGCCCCGTCGCGCCACCCTTCGCGGCCGCGTCGCGCTGCCCTTTCACGGCCCCGTCGCGCCGCCCCTTTCGCGGCCCCGTCGCCGCCCTACCTGCGGCCTCGTCGCCGCCCCTTTCGGCGGCCTCGTCGCCGCCCTACCTGCGGCCTCGTCGCCGCCCTACCTACGGCCCCGTCGCCGCCCTACCTGCGGCCCCGTCGCCGCCCTACCTGCGGCCCCGTCGTCGCCCTCCCCTGCAGCGGCCTCGGTGCCTACTCCTACGGCCCCGGTCCCTGCTCCTACGACCCCGGCGCCTACTCCTACGGCCCCGGCGCCGCCCTTCCCAGCTCCGACGCCGCCTCCCACCGGCCCCTCCGCCGTCCCTGATCAGGAGCCGCAGCCGCCAAGCCGCCCAGCGACCGAGCCGCCGGGCCGCCGAACCGCCCTGCTGCCGAGCCACCCGAGCCGCCGAGCCGCCCTGCCGCCGAGCCACCCGAGCCGCCCAGCAGCCGAGCCGCCCAGCAGCCGAGCCGCCCAGCAGCCGAGCCGCCCAGCAGCTGAGCCGCCCAGCCGCCGAGCAGCCCAGCAGCCGAGCCGCCGAGCCGCCGAGCAGCCGAGTCGCCGAGCCGCCCTGCAGCCGAGCCGCCCAGCCGCCGAGTCGCCGAGCCGCCCTGCAGCCGAGCCGCCCGAGCCGCCCTGTCCGGTAAGAGCAGCGCCTCTCTCACAGCACTGCCCTCACCCTACTGTTTGCGCTACTAGTCTACTGCTGTCATGGCTACCCCTAGTGTCCTCGCTTTTGACGCTGAGGGTCGGGCCATTGACTTTGAAGTCTGGATAGATGACCTGCAGCTTTTCTTACAGTGCGATAGGGCAGACGGCCTCTCCCTCTTTGACCTCACTTCTGGTGCCTCTCCTGCCCCCGCTGCTGATGCTGACGCCACTGTTCGCTCACAGTGGGCCACGCGCGATGCTGCTGCACGTCTTGCTGTGCGTCGCCACCTGCCTACCTCTGAGCGTGCCCACTTTAGCTAGTACAAGAGTGCTCAGACCTTGTACGACGCTGTAGTTGCACGCTACTCCTCCCCTGCCACTGCTGCACTGAGCCGCCTCATGCTACCGTACCTCTTCCCTGACCTTGCTGCCTTTCCCACAGTCGCTGACCTCATTACGCACCTCCGCACTAGTGACACTCGCTACCGCGCTGCGCTTCCTGCTGAGTTCTGCGCCAAGAACCCCCCCCCCCCATGTACATCACCCTCTACTACATAGTCACCCGTCTCCCTGACTCCCTTCGCGTAGTCAGGGACCACTTCCTCTCGGTTTGCCCCACCACTCTCACTGTTGACCTCCTCGAGAAGGCCCTCCTAGCAGCAGAAAAGAGCATAGTCGCTGTAGGAGCCTCTCGTGGTGACCCTCGCACCCCCATCTTTGAGGGGTGTTCCCCCTCCCCTCTTTTGCCCTCTGTTGCCTCTGCTGCTGCGGCCGACCTCGCTGGTTTGGAGTCGGTTGGGGCAGCGTCTACCCCTAGCGAGAGACGCCGCCCTGGCAAGGGCAAGGGGGGCAGGGGCGCTGGAGGAGCTAGCGGGGGCGGTGGAGGCGGCGGTGGGGGCGGTGGAGGGGGTGGGGGTGGCGGTGGGGGTGGTGGCGGGGGTGGAGGTGTCGGTGGCGGCAGTGGAGGCGGAGGCGGCAGCGGCGGTGGCGGAGGGAGCGGAGGTGGCGGCGGTGGAGGAGGAGGCGGCGGAGAGGGTGGAGCTGGTCGGGGTGGTGCTGCGCAGAGGGTCGGCTCCGGTGGTGGTCAGCGCCAGCAGCAGCAGCAGCAGCAGCGCACTCGTGACATCCCCTCCCCTCAGCAGCTCCGTGAGTGGTACACTGCACGCCAGAGGGGTGGGGGTACTGGTCCGTGCACCTACGTCCTGCGCACCGGCGACCGCGCGGGTGAGCAGTGCGGGGGTGCGCACTCCACCCAGCGCTGCTTTGGCCGCCTGACGGACGCTTGGCGTCACCAGTTCCCTGAGGCCACTGAGATCCCCCGCTGGGGTGAGCTGTCTAGGGCGGGTGTAGCTGTCTTTGACCTTGACTTTGATGCTATTCTTGCTGCCATGTATACTGTGACTATTAGTGATGAGGGTGACTGTTACCGGTGTTTTCCGCCCGACCCGGGCATTGAGACTGCTGCTCTAGGTACTGGTGAGGCTGCTGCTCTAGGTGCTAGCGAGGCTGCTGCTCTAGGTGCGTCTGCTCCCTCAGGTGCTGGTGAGTCTGCTCTCTCAGGTTCTGCGTCGGCTTCGGCCTCCCACACCTTCACCCTTGACTCGGGGGCTTCTCGCTCCTTCTTTCGAGACCGCACCACACTCACGCCGCTTGGCCGGCCAGTTGCGGTCTTTCTGGCAGACCCCTCTGGGGGTCCTGTCCTTGCTCACTTCTCCACTGTCCTCCCGTGTCCGGCGGCCCCCTCTGGCACCCTGTCTGGTCTTTACCTCCCCTCGTTCTCTACGAACTTGGTGAGTGGTGCTGACCTACAGGATGCGGGGGTTCACCAGTTCACTCCTGCGAGTCAGCGGGTGACCCACTGCACGGACGCTCGGACAGGCCGACACCTGGCCACGTTTACACGTCGGCCAGGGTCGAGCCTGTACACACTGACCACTGCGTCTCCTCCAGTCCCTGCGTCTGGTCAGGTAGCTGCGTCGGGTCAGGTGTTTGCTGCAGCGTCCAGGTCTGGTCCTGAGTCTGCCCCCTGCTCGTGTCGCCTCCTGTCTTACGAGACTCTCCTCTGGCACCACCGCCTTGGTCACCCCTCCCTGCTTCGTCTCCGGAGCATGGCCTCCCGTGTCCTTGTCTCTGGTCTTCCCCGGTCCCTCCCTCCCCTTCCTCCGGGGCCTGGCCCTACCTGCGTCCCCTGTGTCGAGGGACGGCAGCGGGCTACCCCTCACTCCTCCCAGTTTCCTCCGACAGAGGCCCCGCTGCAGACGCTTCACATGGACGTGTGGGGCCCGGCCCGCGTCCGTGGATAGGGTCACGAGCGCTACTTCCTGCTGGTGGTTGACGACTACTCGCGTTACACCACAGTCTTCCCCTTGCGCAGCAAGGGTGATGTCACTGAGGTGTTGATCGACTGGATCCGCGCAGCTCGTCTCCAGCTCAGGCGGAGCTTCGGCTCGGACTTTCCTGTTCTGCGTCTGCACTCTGACAGAGGCGGAGAGTTCTCCTCTGGCCTTCTGCGAGCCTACTGTCGTGCACGAGGCATCCGCCAGACCTTCACGCTTCCGGACTCTCCACAGCAAAATGGGATTGCTGAGCGCCGCATTGGCATGGTCATGGACGTCGCCCGTACGTCCATGATGCATGCGGCTGCCCCCCATTTTCTGTGGCCGTTTGCGGTTCGGTACGCGGCGCATCAGATCAACCTTCAGCCCAGGGTCTCCATGCCGGAGACCTCCCCAGCTTTGCTGTGGACGGGGAAGGTTGGCGATGCGTCTGCGTTCCGTGTCTGGGGATCTCGGGCGTTTGTCCGCGACTTGTCTGCGGACAAGCTGTCCCCTCGTGCTGCTCCTTGCGTCTTCCTGGGTTTCCCCCCTGACGCCCCAGGGTGGCAGTTCTACCACCCCACCTCTCGCCGTGTTCTGTCCTCCCAGGACGTCACGTTCGACGAGTCAGTCCCCTACTACCGCCTCTTCCCCTACCGCACTCCGTCCCTCCCCCCGCCACCGCTCTTCCTTGTACCAGGTCCCCCCCCGGTAGACCCCCTCCCCCCTCAGGGTCCTGCCCCTTCAGGTGTGTCCCAGGTAGACGCTGTTGAGCCTGTCGAGGTCGCTGGTGACTCTGGTGCTGCTGCGGGTGCTGAGCCTGGGGGTGCTGACTCTGGGGGTGCTGAGCGTGTGGGTGCTACGCTTGGGGGTGCTGAGCCTGGGGGTGCTGAGTCTGGGGGTGCTGAGTTTGGGGGTACTACGACTGCGGGTGCTGAGCCTGGGGGTACTACGCCTGGAGGTGCTGAGCTGGGGGGTGCTACGCCTGGTGGTGCTGTGCCTGGCGGTTCTCCGGGTGCTCCTTCTCGCCGGGAGCCACTCTCTCCCCAGGAGCTGCGTGAGTGGTTTGCCCGGCGCTGGAGGCGAGTTGCTGGAGCTGGAGGTGCTGCGGGTACTGGAGGTTCTGTTGCTGCTGAGGGAGCTGGTGCCACGGGTCCCGGAGGTGCTCGTACTGGGAGTACTGGAGCTGCTGGACCTGCGGGTACTTCTGGAGCTGGAGTTGCTGCGGGTGTTGGCGCGGAGGCTACTGCTGTCGGTCCTGGAGGCGGTCCTGCTGGGGGTACTACTGGTGCTGCTGGGGGTTCTGGAGCTGGAGCTGCTACGGGTGCTGGTGCTGTCCCTCCTGTGTCTGGAGTCGCCGCGCGGCCTCGGCCGTACTTCGTTCCGCTCCTTCAGCAGGTTCTTGGTCTCCCGCCTTCCACTGGTCCTCCTCCTCCCTTAGAGTGTCCACAGCCTGTCCCGTCGCAGTTACAGTTACAGCCGGCCTCCCCACTGCCTGCTCCGTCTCCCTACACTGGTCCTACTGGAGGTCTTGCTGAGCGTCGTGAGCCTGCGTCTCGCCCTGCGTCGCCTGTCCGTGCTGCTCGCACTAGTGGTCGCGGTTCGCGTCAGCGTCCTCCTCCTGTCCCTGGCACGCACCGGATGTCTCTGCGTCCGTCCACTGCTCCTCTGCGTGCCCCTTTGCCTTCCCCTCCTGAGTCTTCTCTTCCTGCTCTTGCCGACCCGGAGTCGGACTCTCTTCGTGCTGCCAGTCCTACTGTCACGCGTCTCCTTGCTACTGTTGTCACTGACCCTTCCTTTGAGTCCACTGCTGCGTCTGCCCTAGTTGCTGAGCTCGTCGACTTTGCTGCTCGCTGTCGCCTAGACTACGTCGCCAGTCTTGTTGCTGAGTCTGAGTCTGTCTGTCCTCCGTCCGTCGGGGGTGAGTGTGCCCTTGGCACGGACGTCCTTGAGGACAGGCAGGAGGAGTTCCAGTGCTTGGCCGCTGCTTCACCTCATCTCGTGTCCGTACTGCTTACCCCTGAGGGAGACCCGGATGCACTTGACATCCCGACTCCGCGCTCTTACGCGGAGGCGATAGAGGGTCGCTACTCCTCTCAGTGGCAGGCAGCTATGGACGCAGAGATGGCTTCCTGGAAGTCCACAGGCACCTACGTTGACGCTGTTCCCCCTCCTGGGGCGAACATCGTCAGTGGCATGTGGATTTTCAGGGTGAAGCGACCGCCGGGTTCTCCGCCTGTCTTCAAGGCGCGTTACGTGGCTCGTGGCTTCAGTCAGCGGCAGGGAGTTGACTACTTTCAGACCTTCTCTCCCACCCCGAAGATGACCACTCTTCGGGTACTGCTGCACGTAGCTGCTCACCGTGACTACGAGCTACACTCTCTTGACTTCAGCACTGCTTTCTTGCAGGGCAGCCTGCACGAGGAGATCTGGCTGCGTCGCCCACCTGGCTTCACTGGGTCTTTTCCTCCTGGCACCCAGTGGAGCCTACGGCGGCCAGTCTACGGTCTCCGCCAGGCACCGCGTGAGTGGCACGACACACTGAGGACTACACTTGCGGCTCTTGGGTTTGCTACCTCTACTGCCGACCCGTCGCTGTTTCTGCGCACCGACACTTCTTTGCCGCCGTTCTACATCCTCGTGTACGTCGACGACTTGGTCTTTGCCACAGTTGACACTGCAGGACTAGCCCACGTGAAGTCCGAGCTGCAGAAGAGACACACGTGCACTGACCTGGGTGAACTGCGCAGCTACCTTGGCTTGCAGATCACTCGGGACAGAGCACGCCGCACCATTACCCTGACTCCGTCACACATGGTGCAGCAGGTCCTTCAGCGCTTCGGCTTCACGTACTCCTCGCCTCAGGCCACTCCTCTGCCTACTCGCCACTCGCTCTCAGCTCTGCCTTCGGATGAGTCCGTAGAGTCAAGTGGCCCGTACCCAGAGCTTGTTGGCTGCCTCATGTACCTGATGACCTGCACACGACCTGACCTTGCATACCCTCTTAGCATTCTTGCACGCTATGTTGCTCCTGGGAGACACAGACCGGAGCACATGGCTGCAGCGAAGAGGGTGTTGCGCTACTTGTGCAGTACGTCGGGCATGGGGCTGGTGCTTGGAGGGCAGAGTCCAGTGGTCGTTACTGGGCACGCAGACGCTTCTTGGGCTGACGACCAGGCTACGCAGCGGTCGTCACAGGGTTACACCTTCAGCCTTGGTTCCGGCTCTGTTTCGTGGCGGGCTACTCGCTCGTCTTCTGTTCTCGGCTCCAGTTGTGAGGCTGAGATCTACGCAGGAGCCATGGCTGCACAGGAGCTTCGCTGGCTCACCTACCTGCTGACTGACCTCGGAGAGTTGCCTCGTTCTCCTCCAGTGCTGTACGTAGACAACAAGGCCATGCTGGCCTTGTGTCGGGAGCAGCGACTGGAGCACAGAACGAAGCACATTGCTCTCCGCTACTTTCTTGCTCGTGAGCTGCAGCAGCGTGGTCAGCTGCGTCTTGCGTACGTGGCCTCTGAGGCCAACACTGCTGATATCTTCACCAAGGCGCTTGCGCCTTGTGACCATCAGCGCTTCTGTACTCAGCTGGGCCTTGTGCCTACCTTGCCTCACTTGCTCACCTCTTGACCTTGCTTGTACTGTTACATATATATATACCTGCTCTTGCTTGTCTAGCCTTTTTGTTTATATATATGTACTCCTGCATGTGAACTGGCCTTGTGGCCTTGAACTTGTGCTCGGAATGTGTGGTGACTTTGTGATCCACCCTGAGCTTGCTTTGCTTTGCTTTGCTTGACTGGTCTTGTGACCCCTTGTTCTCCCCCACTTTGCCTATGGGGGTGTGTCAGAACATTATAGCTCATGCATATTGTGTAGGCTATAGTGGGGTAGTCCATAAGGGGTACAACCCAATTAGGGTTAGTACTTGTACCCAATTCGTTCATAGTTCATTCAACCCAATTAGGGTCTTCTCATTAACCAGCGAGATTATTAGGTTGAAAGATGCAGAAGTCGTGCGTGAAAAAAGTCGGCGCGTCACAAACACTTTGAAAGCTGTGACAAACAATCCCATCAGCAACAGGTTGGACAAACGATCGCATACCACAAAAGAGTCCATCCGAGCCCTGGTGGATTCGAATCCACCAGGTGCCCCTCCTGGTGGAAGTCGAATCCACCAGGACGCGGAGCTGGCGGAAGCTTTCTGCCCGGGGGCAAAAAAACTATTCCCCATCGCGACCTGCATGCCGTTCGGGAGCCTCAACCCTAAAATTTTAGGGTTGATGCCTCCCGAACCGCATGCCTTCCGAGTGGGTTTTAGTTTTTTTCTTGCCTGCGGGCAGCTCGCTTCCGCGAGCACGCGGAAGCGATCCCGCAATCGCCCGTGTTTTACTGTTTGAGCGCGTATGAACCTTTGAACTCGAACGATCCCATCAGCAACAGCCCTCGCACAGAAACTTGCAACAACTGCCCATCACGCGACAAAATACTCGCCTGTCAAATGCTGACGTCGTAAATTCCTACTGTAGCTTCTCTCTGCCCGCATATCTGTATATCGGAGTATATTGTAATTCAAAACGACTACGCGAAAAAACAAGAACCAGTATTTACCCAATATTCTTCCCAGCCTAACACAACCTGCAGACCTCATTTACCGGTTAGACAAATACTTCACGCTTGCTGATACAGTGCCGAACTGCTGGAAGCCAGCTGTACATCCACCGACACAAACACGACAAACGGACCCATCATCCCATTAGCGACAACATTTCCCAGATGTGTGAAGGAAACATTGACTCGTGAATATTGCGGGAGTGTTGTATGCAGCTGGAAACACTAACTTTCATACAAACTGGTTGCTTATAACTATGACATTACAAAATCTCATGAAAATAGATGTCAAAATGGCAACCAAAGATTTGGCTTGACATTTTTATGTTTTATGTTTTTAGGATTGTGAAACCTCTTTAGTCATGCTTATAATACCCTAATACATCTGAATGGATCCTAAACACTCTACTTGGGTTGGTTTTTTGCCCCAAATGCACGCAAATGGGCTCGTAACCACCATGATTGTTGTTAAAATCGGTTTTAATGTGGGTTTCCAGCCTCCCCTAGGCCTAGTCAACGAATTTGCACCAAAAAAGGTTATTTGCATAACTTTCAAAAGAATCACGAGATCCATCATGTGACATCTATGTCTGTACATATACAGTTTCATCTCATTTGGTGTACAAAACAGCCTCACTCATAATGGTGTCATGCGAATGACACCAAAATGGGATGACACCCTTCATATATCATTAATAACACAGTGTTGTGAAGAAACATTGCTTAACAAAATGCTACGCAGCGTTGAAACGACATCGTCTGCCATCTTGCAACCGACATTAGATTATATTGACACCCTCCTTATATCATTTATGGATTAGTGGTGCGAATACACATAGAAAGAAAAAATAACACAGCGTTGAAACAGCATAGTGAGCTGGCATATTCTGAATTAGTTATTGGTTAAGTAAATGTGTACCGGTAGTGATTTTAACGTCTCATCGATCTGAACAGACAACTTCTCAACATTCAATTCACACTAAAAGAATGTTTGGTTGACAATTAGGTGTGAATTAAGAAAACAGGAATGAAAATGACTAAGGGAAAGTTGGGTACAAATACAAACCCTAGAAAACTGTACCCCATATGTGCTACCCCACTATAGCCTACAGTAGCTCTGTCATATAAATCTGACACACCCCCATAGGCAAAGTGGGGGAGAACAAGGGGTCACAAGACCAGTCAAGCAAAGCAAAGCAAGCTCAGGGTGGATCACAAAGTCACCACACATTCCGAGCACAAGTTCAAGGCCACAAGGCCAGTTCACATGCAGGATTACATATATATATAAGGCTAGACAAGCAAGAGCACGTGTATATATATATGCAACAGTACAAACAAGGTCAAGGGGTGAGCAAGTGAGGCAAGGTAGGCACAAGGCCCAGCTGAGTACAGAAACGCTGATGATCACAAGGTGCAAGTGCCTTGGTGAAGATATCAGCAGTGTTGGCCTGAGAGGCCACGTACGCAAGTCGCAGCTGACCACGCTGCTGTAGCTCACGAGCAAGGAAGTAGCGGAGAGCAATGTGCTTCGTTCTGTGCTCCAGTCTCTGCTCTCGACACAAGGCCAGCATGGCCTTGTTGTCTACGTACAGCACTGGAGGAGAACGAGGCGGCTCTCCGAGGTCAGTCAGCAGGTAGGTGAGCCAGCGAAGCTCCTGTGCAGCCATGGCCCCAGCGTAGATCTCAGCCTCACAACTGGAGCCGAGAACAGAAGACGAGCGGGTAGCCCGCCACGAAACAGAACCGGAACCAAGGCTGAAGGTGTAACCCTGTGACGACCGCTGCGTAGCCTGGTCGTCAGCCCAAGAAGCGTCTGCGTGCCCAGTGAGGACCACTGGACTCTGCCCTCCAAGCACAAGCCCCATGCCCGACGTACTGCACAAGTAGCGCAACACCCTCTTCGCTGCAGCCATGTGCTCCGGTCTGTGTCTCCCAGGAGCAACATAGCGTGCGAGAATGCTAAGAGGGTATGCAAGGTCAGGTCGTGTGCAGGTCATCAGGTACATGAGGCAGCCAACAAGCTCTGGGTACGGGCCACTCGACTCTACGGACTCATCCGAAGGCAGAGCTGAGAGCGAGTGGCGAGTAGGCAGAGGAGTGGCCTGAGGCGAGGAGTACGTGAAGCCGAAGCGCTGAAGGACCTGCTGCACCATGTGTGACTGAGTCAGGGTAATGGTGCGGCGTGCTCTGTCCCGGGTGATCTGCAAGCCAAGGTAGCTGCGCAGTTCACCCAGGTCTGTGCACGTGTGTCTCTTCTGCAGGTCGGACTTCACGTGGGCGAGTCCAGCAGTGTCAGCTGTGGCAAAGACCAAGTCGTCGACGTACACGAGGATGTAGAACGGCGGCAAAGAAGTGTCGGTGCGCAGAAACAGCGACGGGTCGGCAGTAGAGGGAGCAAACCCAAGAGCCGCAAGTGTAGTCCTCAGTGTGTCGTGCCACTCACGCGGTGCCTGGCGGAGACCGTAGACTGGCCGCCGGAGGCTCCACTGGGTGCCAGGAGGAAAAGACCCAGTGAAGCCAGGTGGGCGACGCAGCCAGATCACCTCGTGCAGGCTACCCTGCAAGAAAGCAGTGCTGAAGTCAAGAGAGTGCAGCTTGTAGTCGCGGTGAGCAGCTACGTGCAGCACTACCCGAAGAGTGGTCATCTTCGGGGCGGGAGAGAAGGTCTGAAAGTAGTCAACTCCCTGCCGCTGACTAAAGCAACGAGCCATGTAACGCGCCTTGAAGACAGGCGGAGAACCCGGCGGCCGCTTCACCCTGAAAATCCACATGCCACTGACGATGTTCGCCCCAGGCGGGGGAACCTCATCGACGTAGGTGCCTGTGGACTTCCAGGAAGCCATCTCTGCGTCCATAGCTGCCTGCCACTGAGAGGAGTAGGGACCCTCTATCGCCTCCGCATAAGAGCGCGGAGTCGGGATGTCAAGTGCATCCGGGTCTCCCTCAGGGGTAAGCAGTACGGACACGAGATGAGGTGAAGCAGCAGCCAAACACTGGAACTCCTCCTGCCTGTCCTCAAGGACGTCCGTGCCAAGGGCACACTCACCCCCGACGGACGGAGGACAAACAGAATCAGCAACAACACTAGCAGCGTAGTCTAGACGACAGCGAGCAGCAAAGTCGACGAGCTCAGTAACTAGGGCAGACGCAGCAGTGGACTCAAAGGAAGGGTCAGTGACAACAGTAGCAAGGAGACGTGTGACAGTAGGACTGGCAGCACGAAGAGAGTCCGACTCCGGGTCAGGAAGAGCAGGAAGAGAGGACTCAGGAGGAGAAGGCAAAGGGGCACGCAGAGGAGCAGTGGACGGACGCAGAGACATCCGGTGCGTGCCAGGGACAGGAGGAGGACGCTGACGCGAACCACGACCACCAGTGCGAGCAGCACGGACAGGCGACGCAGGGCGGGACGCAGGCTCACGACGCTCAGCAAGACCTCCAGTAGGACCAGTGTAGGGAGAGGGAGCGGGCAGTGGGGAGGCCGGCTGTAACTGGAACTGTGACGGGACAGGCTGTGGACACTCTAAGGGAGGAGGAGGACCAATAGAAGGCGGAAGACCAAGAACCTGCTGAAGGAGCGGAACGAAGTACGGCCGAGGCCGCGCGGCGACTCCAGACACAGCAGGGACAGCACCAGTACCCCCAGCGGCAGTATCAGCGCCAGCAGCACCTCCAGCTCCAGGACCTCCAGCCGCACCAGTAGTACCCCCAGCAGGACCGCCTCCAGGACCGACAGCAGTAGCCTCAGCGCCAACACCCTCAGCAGCTCCAGCTCCAGTCGTACCCGTAGGCCCAGCAGCTCCAGTACTCCCAGTACGAGCACCTCCGGGACCCACGGCACCAGCACCCTCAGCAGCCGAAGAACCTCCAGCTCCAGCAGCACGCCTCCAGCGCCGGGCAAACCACTCGCGCAGCTCCTGTGGAGAGAGTGGCTCCCGCCGAGACGAAGCACCCGGAGAACCTCCAGGCTCAGCACCGCCAGACGCCACACGAGCAGGCCCAGCTCCCTCAGGCTCCGCACCCCCAGGCTCAGCACCCCCAGGCTCAGCACCCCCAGTAGTAGCACCCCTAGGCTCAGCACCCCCAGGCTCAGGACCCCCAGTAGTAGCACCCTCCGGCTCAGCACCCCCAGGCGTAGCACCCACACGCTCAGCACCCCCAGAGTCAGCACCCCCAGGCTCAGTACCCTCAGCAGCACCAGAGTCACCAGTAACCTCGACAGGCTCGACTGCGTCTACCTGGGAGACACCTGAAGGGGCAGGACCCTGAGGGGGGAGGGGGTCTACCGGGGGGGGACCTGGTACAAGGAAGAGCGGTGGCGGGGGGAGGGACGGAGTGCGGTAGGGGAAGAGGCGGTAGTAGGGGACCGACTCGTCAAACGTGACGTCCTGGGAGGACAGAACACGGCGAGAGGTGGGGTGGTAGAACTGCCACCCTGGCGCGTCAGGGGGGAAGCCAAGGAAGACGCAAGGAGCAGCACGAGGGGACAGCTTGTCCGCAGACAAGTCGCGGACAAACGCCCGAGATCCCCAGACACGGAACGCAGACGCATCGCCAACCTTCCCCGTCCACAGCAAGGCTGGGGAGGTCTCCGGCATGGAGACCCTGGGGTGAAGGTTGATCTGATGCGCCGCGTACCGAACAGCAAACGGCCACAGAAAATGGGGGGCAGCCGCATGCATCATGGACGTACGGGCGACGTCCATGACCATGCCAATGCGGCGCTCAGCAATCCCATTTTGCTGTGGAGAGTCCGGAAGCGTGAAGGTCTGGCGGATGCCTCGTGCACGACAGTAGGCTCGCAGAAGGCCAGAGGAGAACTCTCCACCTCTGTCAGAGTGCAGACGCAGAACAGGAAAGTCCGAGCCGAAGCTCTGCCTGAGCTGGAGACGAGCTGCGCGGATCCAGTCGATCAACACCTCAGTGACATCACCCTTGCTGCGCAAGGGGAAGACTGTGGTGTAACGCGAGTAGTCGTCAACCACCAGCAAGAAGTAGCGCTCGTGACCCTGTCCACGGACGCGGGCCGGGCCCCACACGTCCATGTGAAGCGTCTGCAGCGGGGCCTCTGTCGGAGGAAACTGGGAGGAGTGAGGGGCAGCCCGCTGCCGCCCCTCGACACAGGGGACGCAGGTAGGGCCAGGCCCCGGAGGAAGGGGAGGGAGGGACCGGGGAAGACCAGAGACAAGGACACGGGAGGCCATGCCTCGGAGACGAAGCAGGGAGGGGTGACCAAGGCGGTGGTGCCAGAGGAGAGTCTCGTGAGACAGGAGGCGACACGAACAGGGGGCAGACTCAGGACCAGACCTGGACGCTGCAGCAAACACCTGACCTGACGCAGCTACCTGACCAGACGCAGTGACCGGAGGAGACGCAGTGGTCAGTGTGTACAGGCTCGACCCCGGCCGACGTGTAAACGTGGCCAGGTGTCGGCCTGTCCGAGCGTCCGTGCAGTGGGTCACCCGCTGACTCGCAGGAGTGAACTGGTGAACCCCCGCATCCTGTAGGTCAGCACCACTCACCAAGTTCGTAGAGAACGAGGGGAGGTAAAGACCAGACAGGGTGCCAGAGGGGGCCGCCGGACACGGGAGGACAGTGGAGAAGTGAGCAAGGACAGGACCCCCAGAGGGGTCTGCCAGAGAGACTGCAACTGGCCGGCCAAGCGGCGTGAGTGTGGTGTGGTCTCGAAAGAAGGAGCGAGAAGCCCCCGAGTCAAGGGTTAAGGTGTGGGAGGCCGAAGCCGACGCAG
This sequence comes from Closterium sp. Naga37s-1, assembly GCA_947471745.1. Classification (NCBI taxonomy): domain Eukaryota; kingdom Viridiplantae; phylum Streptophyta; class Zygnematophyceae; order Desmidiales; family Closteriaceae; genus Closterium; species Closterium sp. Naga37s-1. The sequence continues at coordinate 1,820,056 of CANJKZ010000860.1, forward strand.
AACCTGAGAGAGCAGACTCACCAGCACCTGAGGGAGCAGACGCACCTAGAGCAGCAGCCTCGCTAGCACCTAGAGCAGCAGCCTCACCAGTACCTAGAGCAGCAGTCTCAATGCCCGGGTCGGGCGGAAAACACCGGTAACAGTCACCCTCATCACTAATAGTCACAGTATACATGGCAGCAAGAATAGCATCAAAGTCAAGGTCAAAGACAGCTACACCCGCCCTAGACAGCTCACCCCAGCGGGGGATCTCAGTGGCCTCAGGGAACTGGTGACGCCAGGCGTCCGTCAGGCGGCCAAAGCAGCGCTGGGTGGAGTGCGCACCCCCGCACTGGTCACCCGCGCGGTCGCCGGTGCGGAGGACGTAGGTGCACGGACCAGTACCCCCACCCCTCTGGCGTGCAGTGTACCACTCACGGAGCTGCTGAGGGGAGGGGATGTCACGAGTGCGCTGCTGCTGCTGCTGCTGCTGCTGCTGCTGGCGCTGACCACCACCGGAGCCGACCCTCTGCGCAGCGCCACCCCGACCAGCTCCACCTCCTCCGCCGCCTCCTCCTCCACCGCCGCCACCTCCGCTCCCACCGCCACCGCCGCCTCCGCCTCCGCTTCCACTGCCGCCACCGACACCTCCACCCCCGCCACCACCCCCACCGCCACCCCCACCCCCTCCACCGCCTCCACCTCCGCCTCCACCGCCCCCGCTAGCTCCTCCAGTGCCCCTGCCCCCCTTGCCCTTGCCAGGGCGACGTCTCCCGCTAGGGGTAGACGCCGCACCGACCGACTCAAGCCCAACGAGGTCGGCCGCAGCAGCAGAGGCAACAGAGGGCAAAAGGGGGGAGGGGGAACACCCCTCAAAGATGGGGGTGCGAGGGTCACCACGAGAGGCTCCTACAGCGACTATGCTCTTCTCTGCTGCTAGGAGGGACTTCTCGAGGAGGGACTTCCTGTTAAAAAAAAAAAAAAAAAAAAAAAATCGTTATGGTGGGCCCTTAGGAAGGAACGGTCCCATGTAGGAACCCGCTCTGATACCATGTGAATTCAGAAAACAGGAATGAAAATGACTAAGGGAAAGTTGGGTACAAATACAAACCCTAGAAAACTGTACCCCATATGTGCTACCCCACTATAGCCTACAGTAGCTCTGTCATATAAATCTGACATTAGGATCTAAAAAATGCATGTATTTACATTCAAACCTTTTTACAATCAAAAGGCACATTACAACAAACAATTTCCATCAAAGTAGTTTCTGCGAGTACTGTATCGGAGAAGATCTTTAGCGGGTCAAGCCAATCTAGTTTTGTGCCAAACCATCGCAAGCCGCTGCTTCGTGGAAGGAGTATATCCACACCCTAATCTTACAGAGTAGTAAGTTTGAATCAAACGACCAATGACAATTGCGAGAATGGTTCTGTGGAAGTTTCGTGGGTAGAGTTGAAATAGCTCGACCAATAATATCGCTCGCAAGTGTGGCGTCGAAATTTCGGTGATGCTGCACCTCACTGATTCCCGAGTCGCGAACCCAGAGAAGCAACCTGCAGGTAGGCTCAGGAAAGTTACTCCATCGCAAGCCCTAAAAAACATGCCACCCCCACCTCACACATTTTGGGATGGAGTCGCGACCCCCAGAGCATGATTGAGTTGCGAGTGCAGCGACGGCCCATTTCTTCCTCCTCCGAGACTTCTTTCCTGCATTCTCGTCAGTGGCAACCACTGCATTTTCTGGACGAGGCAACTCACCCGCACCGCATTTGACTCGTTTCCCGTTATACTTAGTAATCAGAAGTTACCGTTTCCATCAATACTATCTTTGGTATTTCGTGTGTACATATCCCTGAGGGAGTGACTGTGGGGGCACGTCGTCGCCGCAAATGCCGCCGGCAAACCCAACTCTGATGCAGCCACGAGCATGGCTTGCGCTCGCCGCCGTGATTTGGGCTGCCGCGTTCGTCTTCGTGCCGTGCAATGCACCGCCGATCAACGCTTCTCAAGGTAGTACCTCCATGCACCGTGCAAAATCGTCAAACCCCAACCTAGAAGTAATACTACCTAAAGTAATAGCAGCCCGCCAGTACAGGTGTAGGTGATACCGACAAATGTTTCTGAAGTTCCTCAACTCCCCGTACTAGCACGTTTCTCATTTCACAGGAGGCAACTCTGAGTATGCGCATGTGGTTTGCACTGCTGCCATGCATTTAGCATCTTTCTTGCCTCACTTGCTCTTCCGACCCCATGATAGCTGTTAGACCTGTGCCTCACATCATGAGAAGGACGTTTTTGTTTATCCATAATATGTGCAAGCAGTATTTGTACATCTCAGCAGTATTTGTACATCTAAGCAATATTTGCACATCTCAGCAGTATTTGTACATCTCAGCAGTATTTGTACATCTCAGCAGTATTTTTACATCTCAGCAGTATTTGTACATCTCAGCAGTATTTGTACATCTCAGCAGTATTTGTACATCTCCGTAACGAAGCAATGCCCCTGCTAGGTGCTTGTACCTGCTCACTGCCTTGTACCTCCCTTCGTCTCTCTCCTTGCTTGTCCCCTGCCAGCGGTATTTCTCAGAGACAGTCAAAAGGCCTGGAATCAGACGTTTGCAAACTAGGAAGTTGGTGCTGACTGAGTCAATGTTAAAGGTCTTGTGTGTGACGCTTCAGGCATGATCACCGAGATGTGAGTGTGTGTCTGCCTTTCTTTGAATCTCATACCATGCCACTGATCTCCAACAGGATTATTATGCTTGATACCACTTGTTTCCAGTCCTCGCGTCACTTGTGTCCCCATCCAATTTTTGTCTCTCTTCTTTTAATCCACTCACCCACCCACACAGATTTTTGGGCCAACCATATTGGGGAGATTTTGATTACACCAACCCAAGTTCGGGAGTGGGGCCAAGTTGGCCAGTTTTTCCCCCATATGTGGAGCCCACATTTCTTAACGGGTCTATTCCTGATAGCATCTCCTCACTCACTTCTCTTACGAAACTGTAAGAATCTCGCATGAATTGACAAGCTTGCTTTTCTTCATGCACATGTGTTCGGGCTTATCTAAAGACCGCTGGCCCCAGATGGATTTGACGGAGCCAGCGTTTTTTACGCTGGACGCAACCCTCTGGTGAAAATTGTCGGTGGTTTGACGTTCTGGCAGGCAGACGAATAAACCCTTTGGCCAGCAAAAAATAACTAGGGGAGGGGGGAGGGGGGGGGGGGGGGGGGGGAGGGGGGTAAGGAAGGCGCTGCCCTGCCCTTTCCAGCCTCAACTGTAACATGTTCCTCTCCCCTCTCCCCTTTTTCCCCTCCCCTTCTTCCCACTGGCTCATCTCCCTTCTCACCCTTCACAACTTCCCCCTTCTCCTTCATCTCTCCCTTATGCCTCTTCTCTATCTCCCCCATGCCCCTCCTCTCTCCCCTCATTCTGCACCCCCTGTCCTTCCCCTTCTCTTCCCCTCTATCACTCTTCTCGTGGAATTTTTACCTTTGGGTTTTTTTTTTCCGATTTCGGGCAGCCCATTTTTTTTTTAGTCAGCGTCCAGCGTCAAAACGTACTTCCAACGTCCAGGGTGAAAACATACTGTTTTGACGCTGGACGTAAGGCCTTCCTAGCGTCAAATCCATCTAATGTCCCGGCATAGGAAGCTTGGTAGTGGAGGTAAATGGCACGTTTGTAAATGTGAAGTGCCGGAAATGCAGCAAATGCAGTGGCAATGCGATGGTGGCACGCCTCATTTGTTGCACCTTGTTTCGCCACAATCTTGCGCGCTACAAGGTGGAAGTATGCGTTTGTACTCGTTAGCAAGTCTTCCGCTCCACACATTATCTTCCATTTGATACAAGGTTATAACACTGTGTTTACTGTTCCATACAAGAGCGTGCAACGCATAACCACTTTTCACCCCGTGAAACCAGATCTATGGCACAGTGTTACCTCAATGGAACCATTCCTGCTGGGATTGGACACCTCGCTTCATTGCAGTACATGTATGCTGAGATAGGGTGATGCTGCAAGGCAACCACACGGTTAGCTCGAATATGGTGGCCTTTTAGGAAGATAAGGGTGTTGCAGTGTATGTGGTGGTCATGTGCCTGGATCGTAATCATGAGTCATTGCTCTCACGCTTGCCATCATCCTTGTGTCCCTATTGCTCTCTTTCCACCTTCAACCCGCTACACAATGTGCATCTTTCTGATCTTCCCACTTCTGATTTCCCTGTTTGGTTGGACTATCTACTCATTCAAATTCATTTCTATAACTGCATTGTGCATGACATTAAGCATTTGTTACGTCCAATTCCCCCCTCTGTGCCTGAATGTGATGGAAAACCAGCTTCTGTGCCAATTCCAGTTGGAATTGGAAACCTCACCAATTTGTCCTCGCTCAGTTGCTTGAAGTTGGCTACTGTCCACAATTTGTAAATAAAAAGATGGGCCCGATGTCTTCCGCGTAGGCTGCCTGCAGCTCGTTCTTTCTCTGTCGCCGAACAATGCCTCCTGCCATGCTCGCCTCATCACCCCTGTGGGTCACGTGTGTGTATACTTGCGTTCCCTCTGGCCATCCCCACTCCTCTCACACAGTTATCTCGGTTACAATGGCTTGACCGGCTCCATTCCAGAAACCATCGCCATGCTTACTAAGCTAACTTTTCTGTAAGAAGCTCACACCGAATGACTGCCAATGTTCTTGCATCACGTCTGCTCATAGGATCAACTTGCCAATAACAACAATGTTCATGTTCAGTTCATTGTGACTGTAGAGCTCTTCGTGCCCTGATGGAAAGCATGCTTGTCTGTCTGGCATCTCAGCCGCTAAATGCCAGCCTAGAAGTTGAACGAGTAGCCCAGCAGCCTGTACAGAAGCACTAGGGGCACAGAGTAGCACAGAGCTAGTCGTCGTTCTTCAGGGCCTAGAAGTCGAACGAGTAGCCCAGCAGCCTGTACAGAAGCACTACTTGTTCTTCATGAACTTCGCAGAGCTATGTTGTGGGTTGTGTCATCCTTCCTTCCTTTGCCACCAGGGATCTTTCAGTAAATGACCTTACCGGACCTATTCCAGCTGGATTGGGAAACCTCAACGCACTACAGAAACTGTAAGCCATGTTACTAGGCTGTTCTTTGTGGATTCGTATTTCTTGTATTGAATGCAGCTGTCTGGTATCTTCGCCAAAGCAGCTAAATGCTAGTCTACCAGTTAAACGAGTAGCCCTGCAGCCTGCACAGAACACAACTCATTCTTCATAAGATTTGCAGAGCTATTTTGTGGGTTGTGTCATCCTTCCTTTGCCACCAAACATTTGGGGCTCAATATGCTTACCGGACCTATTCCAGCTGGACTGGTAAACCTGACTGCACTACAGGAATTGTAAGCCATGTTAGTAGGCTTAAGAGTTCTTTTAGCTTGGTGAAATAGATAGACCGATTTTGTTTGAATTTAGCACTTTTGTAGGAGAAATTACAGAAAGTCGGTGACCTGTATTCGTTTACGTGGTACTCGCAATGTTTGTAGGGAGCACTCTTGTGATGCCATTTTCATCTCCCACTCCCACTCGCCTTCCAGTCACCTTTTTGTCGCCTTTCTCCCTCCTTATGACCCACTTAACCCCACCATTGTTCCCAATTTTACGCCAAGTTTGTAAGGTCAAGTTCCGTGCGGTTGTGCCCATGGCTTCCGCCCACTCCCCAATTGCAGCTCAGTGACTAGCACAAACCTCACGTGCCCACCTGACAGCACCGACTGTGGCACAACACAAAATTCGACAACAGTCTTTTGCCAGACATGTGAATCCTTTTGCCAGACTTGCGGCAAACCAGCAGGCAAGTGATTAAAGCAAGGTTTCACCAGGGTAGTACTGTGTTGATGATAGAATTTCATCATGCATGCGAGGCACAACAAAGGCAAAGCTGTGTCTTGAGGGAACCAAACGTTGCGTCGAACCATGGTACGGGCTCTCGTATTGCTTCACTGCTCTGTGCTTTCGGTTTCAACACTGACCCTCTTCACTGTGGTCAACAGCTTGCTGTAATCTCCACAGAGTGGTTCTATGCTTGTGCAGGCCCAATCACGGCAAACAGCAGCAGCAATCGCACCAACGGCAGCAGCAACAGCACCAACGGCAGCAGCAACAGCACCAACGGCAGCAACAACAGCACCAATGGCAGCAGCAACAGCACCATCGGCAGCAGCAACAGCACCAACGGCAGCAGCAACAGCACCAACGGAAGCAGCGACAGCACCAGTGGCAGCAGCAACAACAGCAACAGCAGCAGCAAGAGCACCAACGGCAACAGCAACAGCGAGTCTACTTCACCAGCAGCATCTGGAGGTGGATATCGATTGTCAGTGGGGGTGTTGGCATTGCTGTTGCTGCTGTGGTCATTCTCCTGCTTCTGGGATCCACTCTTCTCTACTTGAGGCAGAAGCATAAAGCAACCGAGAAAGTTCACTCTAGATGACCAGACTCTGTTCATGCAGCTATTTGCAGCTGTTGGCTTGCATTTAGGGTAATAAGTGAGTGAGGAGAAAGGTTCTGAATGCATGAACGTGGCAAGCATGCAAGTTTACATGTCTAGTTAAAACTCGAATTGGTCGTCAGTCCAGTAACCTTATCTTCTTTTTTTCGTCCAGTACATTCGGGAAGCATCGCAAAAGACTAGACACAGGGCGGTGGAAACGTTTGCTATTTATGTGTAATGCGGTGCAGAGTGGTACACTGCCTTTTTGTGACGCTTACTTAATGGACATGTCAAGGCCCGAATGTACCCTTATTATATTATACAAGGGTAGTACATATGATCGCTTTCTTACCGGCAACATCATCCAGTAACGAATAAAAGTGAGGACGGGGCATCCAGAAACAGGTTCCATTAATCCCGTCCTTGTTATTTCTGGTCAGGTATTTCCCTGGTCTAAGTAGCATGCTGGCCAGCTGAGATGCACTACTCGTTGAAGGATCCATCAGATGTAAAAACCCTCAGATAAAGCCTGGCCAAATCATGGGAGGGAGGGGGGAGAAGGTGGAAAGGAAGAGAGGGACGGGGTGGTAGGAGTAGGGATAAGAACAAGAAAAGCCTGCTCAAGGAGGTTTGGTCAGTGGAAGAGGACTGGAAAGAAAGAGTGAGAACATATTAAAAAGCACAAAGAGTGATGAGGACAGATTAAAAAGCACGGACTTGTAAAGACGTCAAAATGTCACAAGGAAGAAAGTTGGTGGATGAAGAAAATCAGTCGGAAGGTGATGCAGAGTCAAATCAATGGACAGCTGCTTGCATTGAGATGCACAATGTGTGCAAATCTACCTTGCCGCTACCACTGGTGTGCACAAGCAGTATACCAAGGCGGGGAAGAGTACAGGACAAAATGTCACATCGTACTTGGGCTTGTGTGTGGCCCTACACTTGTGGCCCTACACGTGTGGCCCTGCACGTGTGGCCCTGCACGTGTGGCCCTGCACGTGTGGCCCTGCACGTGTGGCCCTGCACGTGTGGCCCTGGATCGTACTTTGGCTTGTGTGTGGCCCTGATAATATACAGTGAGTGCATGTGTGGTTGCAAGTGAGTTTTGAGAATTCTCAAAACTCACGCGTGTGGTGTAGTGCTAGTTGGTGGAACTCACCCCCTATGATGCTGCTGCTGCTGTTCTTGTTGCGGCTGGTGCTGTTGTTGCTGTTGATACCTTTGTTCCTGCTGTGGCATAGTTGACTGTACGGCCATGGTACAAATGCTGAACATCAAAGCGAAGAGTGCACGCACGAGTAAAAGCTTCAAGTCAGGGTGGTAAGTGTGCCCGCACGAAGAGTGCACGCACTAGTATTGCCATAAGCCTTGGGGAGTAAGTGTGCCCACGTTTTAATCGGGTGAGAGAAAATCGTATCCATGTAGTTCACAAGAAAAAGGTTGTGGTCTTAGAATGACAGAAGCGTCAGATGAGGATTCGTTCCATGCTACTGCAAAGCTTAACTCCCCAAGGCTTATGGCAATACCACCCTGACGGGAAGCTTTTATAACTGGGATGATGTGGACCATGTGTAAGCGTCAATAACTTGGCGCTTAAGAATGTTGACATTTTTTACTTCCCTCTTTCCCCCTCCTCTTTCCCCCCCCACCCCCCCCCCCCCTCAATTTCCCATGTGATCATGCTAAACTATGTCTGTTTGCTTTCCCTCCTAACACTCACCTCTCTTTTCCCGCTACAGTGACATGGTGCACAATCACATTGCTGTGCCTCGTGCTTTCTCTCCTACCACTCACCTCTCTTCCCCTGCTGCAGTGACATGGTGCCCAGTCATGCCACTGCCAATGCCAATTGCTTTCCTTCCCACCACCCACCTCTCTTCCCCTGATACAGTCACATGGTGCACAGTCTCATCGCTGTGCCTCCTGCCAGTAGAGCTCCCAGCGGGGTCAGACGTAGAGGCAGGGGAGAAGGAGGAGGAGGAGAAAGAGGAGGAACTGGAGTAGGAGTGAGAGGAGGAGTGGGAGGATGAGTGAGAGGAGGAGGAAAGGGGGAGGTGAAAGATATGGGCAGTGCCGGTGCTGCTGGTGAGAGCAAGAGAGGGAGGGAGAGAGCCAGGCGGGGAGAAGGAGAGGGAGAAGATAGATGCAGGGTAGGCACCTCTTTTGAAAGAGAAGAGCTGGTGGCAGGGGTGGAACGGGGTGGGAAGGGGTGGGAGGCGGTGCAATTGGGTGGAAATATTTTTTTTTAAGGTGGTGCTACTGGTGAGAGCGAGAGAGAGAGGGAGAGAGCCCGGCGGAGTGAAGGAGATGGAGAAGATAGAAGCAGGGTAGGCGCCTCGTTTGAAAGAGAAGAGCTGGTGACAGGGGTGAAAGGGGGTGGGAAGGGGTGAAAAGGGGTGGGAATGGGTGGGAGGTGGTGTGATTAGGTGGATATTATTGATGGTGCCGATGCTGCTGGTGAGAGAAAGGGATGAAAGGAGAAACCTGGGAGAAAAGGACAGGGAAAAGATAGCAGCAGGGTAGGCGCCTCTCAGGAAAGAAAGAGCTGGTTATTGAGGGGTTAGAAGGGGTGGGCAGAGGTGGGAAGAGAGGATAATTATGGGGTTGTGGCGGGGTGGAGGAAACACTAGCTTCCCCACCTGTTTGAACACCTCCCCTTTTCCACCTGTTGAACATGTTTGAACAGGGGGTGGGCAGCAGCTGCAGAAAAAGGGTTTTTGAGTCGACTCAAAAGTCAACTCGAAGCACGGCAGATGGCAGCTTGTGCAAGACTCTTGAGAATTCTCAAAAGTGACTCCAACGGAGAATGGAAGGTGGCAATGCATTCATTACTGGTCAAGAAGGTCTGGTTGGTCGTTTCATTACTGGTATAGATTCAACGTGTACTGACTAGGTCTTTTCTTGAATGTGTCCCCACCTTGTTGCCAGTCCACATTCAACGTACATGCTGACTGAAAAGGCTTTCTGATTGCACGTGCCCTCACCTTGTTGCCGGTCTACATTTGATGTATGCCAAATACGCAGGCCTAACCTTGCAGGTGCCCACACTTTGTGGCCTATCCAGATGCAGTGCACCCAAATGACGGACGGTGTGTCGAACCTTTCAAAATGGTCCAGATTCAATGAATGCAAGAAAGACACAATGGCCCATCCTCACACTTGCACGTGGCCCCACCTTGTTGCATATCCAAATGCAGTGCATCTGAATGAACGTGCCCTTGGCAGATGCTTCTAACATGGTCCAGATTCAATGAATGTAAGGAAGGAAGACCCATCGTGTTGCCCTCCTTGTTTCACATGCACGAAGCGCACCTTGTTGCCTGTCCAGATGCAGTGCACCCAAATGACCGTGCCCTCATTGATGCATTCATAAAAGGTCCAGGTTCAATGAGCACAGAAGTAACAGTCTGGCCCTCTTTTTTTTTTTTTTTTGATGCCTGTCCGGATACAGTGCACTCAAGTGACGGTGCTTTCATCAATCCTTCTACTATGGTCGAGATTCAATGCACGCACACGCTCCCACCTTGTTGCCTGTCCGGATACAGTGCACCCGAATCACAGTGCCCTTGGCAGATGCTGACGCCAGCAGCTCCCTTCCCCCTCCTCCTCCTCCTCCCTCCTCATTCCCGCCTTCTCCCCCTTCTCCCCCTTCCTCCCCTCCTCCTCCCCCCTCTCTGTCCCCTTGAAAATTTGAGGAAAGTGAGTCAGGGAGGCGGGTGACTAGGTAGTAAAGGGTGATGTACATGGGGGGAGAGTTCGTGGCACAGAACTCAGTGGGAAGGGCAGCACGGTAGCAGGCGTCACTAGTGCGAAGGTGAGCAACTAGGTCAGCGACTGTGGCAAAGGCGGCAAGGTCAGGGAAAAGGTACGGCAGCATGAGGCGGCTGAGTGTAGCAGTGGAAGGGGAGGAGTAGCGTGCAACTACAGCGTCGTACAAAGACTGAGCAGTCTTGTACTGGCCAAAGTGTGCGCGCTCAGCAGGCGGCAGGTGACTACGAACAGCAAGACGAGCAACAGCGTCACGAGTGGTCCACTGAGAGCGAACAGTACTGTCAGCCGTGACAGCAGGAGCAGTGGAAACACCAGACGTGTGATCGAAAAGAGATACCCCATCCCTAGAATCACACTGAAGAAACAGCTGGAGATCGTCAACCCACACGTCAAAGCCAACTGCACGTCCCTGAGCATCAAAGGTGAGAACGGTGGGACTAGCCATAGTAGCAGTAGGAGCAGCAGCAGTGGAAAGCAGGGAAAGCAGCAGTAGCAGCAGGAGCAACTCAGCTAGGCAGGGCAGCGCGACTCGGCAGGGCGGCTCGGCAGCGCGGCTCGGCAGGGCGGCTCGGCAGCGCGACTCGGCCCGGCTATGCTCTTACCAGGGGCGAGGCCGGGGCAGGGCCGGGGCAGGGCTGCGACAGGTCCGGGACTGGGCCGCAACGGGGCCAGAGAAGGGTCGGGGCCGAGGCAGGTCTGGGACGGGGCCGCGACGGGGCCGGGACAGGGTCGGGGCCGGGGCAGGTCCGGGACGGGGCCGCAACAGGGTCGGGGCTGGGGCAGGTCCGGGACTAGGCCGTGACGGGGCCGGGGCAGGGCCGGGACAGGGTCGGAGCCGGGGCAGGGCTGGGACAGGGCCGGGGCAGGACAGGGTCGGGGCCGCTACTGGGCCGCGTAAGGGGCCGCGTAAGGGGCCGCGTCGGGCCTAGAAGGGGCCGCGACAGGCCTAGAAGGGGCCGCGACGGGCCTAGAAGGGGCCGCGACGGGCCTAGAAGGGGCCGCGACGGGGCCGCGTAAGGGGCCGCGATGGGCCTAGAAGGGGCCGTGACAGGCCTAGAAGGGGCCGCGACGGGCCTAGAAGGGGCCGCGACGGGGCCTAGAGGGGGCCGCGACAGGCCTAGAGGGGGCCGCGACAGGCCTAGAAGGGGCCGCGACGGGCCTAGAAGGGGCCGCGACGGGCCTAGAAGGGGCCGCGACGGGCCTAGAAGGGGCCGCGACGGGCCTAGAAGGGGCCGCGACGGGCCTAGAAGGGGCCGCGACGGGCCTAGAAGGGGCCGCGACAGGCCTAGAGGGGGCCGCGACGGACCTAGAGGGGGCCGCGACGGGCCTAGAAGGGGCCGTGACGGGCCTAGAAGGGGCCGCGACGGGCCTCAAGGGGGGCCGAGACGGGCCGCAAGGGGGGCCGCTACGGGCCACGAAGGGGCCACTACGGGCGCAAAGGGGCCTCTACGGGCCGTGAGGGGGGGCCGCTACGGGCCGCGAAGGGGGGCCGCGAAGGGCAGGCGCGACGCGCGCGTCGGGCAGGTAAGGAAAAAAAAAATCGTTCTAGTGGTGGGCCCTTAGGAAAAACTAGCTCTATACCATGTGAGAATAATAGGAATGGATGATTGAACTAGAAACGAGATGGGTACAAGTAGACAACACAAAAGTGTTGTACCCTCTAAGAACTACCCCACTACAGCCTAAACAGACTATAGCAGATATAAGTTTGACATATATTGCTGCGTGGGAGATGGGAGGGTTGGGAGCAGCGAGGTGGTTTCAACGGCTGCGATTGGCCCATCGTGAGCCTTGATCTGGGAGAGTGGGGAGGGGGAGAGGGCAGGCAGGGAAGGGAAAGCGGGAGTCAGAGTGTCACGTGCAGGCGTGTGAGCAATGGCTGTAATCGGCCTGTCATGAGCCTTGATCTGGGAAAGGGGGACGAGGGAAAGGGAAAGTGAGGAAAAGAGGAGCAGAAAAGAGGAAAGGTTCGAATCAAAGTGCAAGGTGAGGGAGAGATGCGGGGAGAAGAGAGAGGGGCGAGGAGGAGTAGAAGCAGACTCACCTGGCCAAAAGGCCTGGGGAGAGATGAGATTGACTGGCAGCAGAGAGCCTTGATCCGATGAGGAGGAGGAGGACGAGGCGGCTTTTGATGCATCTCAATAGGCTCACCTGACCAAAGGCGTGTGGAGAGATGCGATCCACGATGAGCAGAGTGCCTTGATCCGATGAGGGGGAGGAGGAGGAGGAGGCAAGAACGAAGAGAGGGGCGAGGCATTGAAAGGAGAGAGTGGAGCACGGGCAGCAACAGGCTCACCTGGCCGAAGGCCTGGAGAGAGATGAGATCGACTGGCAGCAGATTGCGTTGATCCGATGAGGCGGAGGGGGAGGAGGAGGTTAGCGAGGCAAGGGAGAGGAGGGAGGGGAGAGAGGGGCGGGGAGGGGGAGCAGCAAACCCACCTGGCCAAAGGCCTGGAGAGAGATGAGATCGACTAGAAGTAGTGAGCCTTGATCAGAGGAGGAGGAGGAAGAGGCAGAAGAGGAGGAAGTTAGTGAGGTGAGGGAGAGGAGGGAGGGGCGAGGGGGAGCAGCAGGAACGGCGCAGAAGCAGGAGGAGGAGGGGGTGAGGGGGCGAGGAGAGAGCGGGCTCAGGGCACAGATGCCTGGGAGACAGACCAGGAGGGGATGATGGGAGGGGAAACAGCACAGGGAGAACATGGCACATGCAAATAGGAAGGGGAGAGGGGGCGAGGAGAGAGCGGGCTCAGGGCACAGGTGCCTGGGAGACAGACCAGGAGGGGATGATGGGAGGGGAAACAGCACAGGGAGAACATGGCACATGCAAATAGGAAGGGGAGAGGGGGCGAGGAGAGAGCAGGCTCACGGCACAGATGCCTGGGAGGAACAGGGGAGGGGAGAATGACAGGGGGAACATGGTAGGGGGGAAAGAGGGTTGAGATGGGCCACCCGTGTTGCTAAGTGACTCAAAAGTTTCACGCAATGTTCGCTTCACACAGCATGACAAGCAGTGATAATGTGGCATGCACCCACAGTTGGAGTAACTGTGGTTGTTGTTCATTCATTCATGTGGCCAGAAGATTCACCATTGGGGTTAGGGGCGACTGTGGGATGATTTGAATGCTTATGTGACTAGGACTGTCCTTTCGGCTAGCAACCACCATTGGAGTAACTGTGGTTGTTGTTCATTCATTCATGTGGGCAGAAGGGGTCACCATTGGGTTTGGGGCGACTGTGAGGGAGAGCAGCAGAGGGAAATCAGCAACAACACCCTTAAGGGTGAGCAGCAACCAGAGGGGTGTGTCAGCCCAGCTTGCGCGCTCATACTGCATCTGGTTGTGATATCAGTGACGGCTTGCCTGACTGAATCTGGTTGTGATATCAGTTTGAACACTGTCTTTCTTCACTGTCTTGCAGTTTTTTATTATAAACGGCTTGCTGTGATCCCCACAACGTGGTTCTATGCTTGTGCAGGCACAATCACAACGAACAGTAGCAGCAGCAGCAGCAGCAGCAGCAGCAGCAGCAGCAGCAACAATAGCAGCAGCATCAACAACAGAAGCAGCAGCGACAATAGCACCAACAGTGGCATCAACACCATCAAAAGCAACAGCAGCAGCAGCAGTGAGTCTACTTCACCAGCAGCATCTGGAGGTGGAGGTGGGCTGTCAGTGGGAGTCATCATTGGCATTGCTGTTGCTGCTGTGGTCATTCTCCTGCTTCTGGGCGCCACTCTGCTCTACCTGAGGCACCGCAAGCAGCAGCAGCAGCAACAGAAGAAGAAGCCAAAAGGTGGGGAGTTGAAGCAACTAGATGGAGTGCACTATGGACGACCAGAGTCTCTTGGTGCTGTTTTCTTGAGTCTTGACCTAAATGTCTCCTGTTTTGGTCAAGTCCTCAATGACCCATATATTGACCCAAACGACTTGAATCAGCCCCAATCTGGAGCATTTTAGTAAGTCATGTTGTTAGGGCAAACACAAGCCCGGCTCGAATGAAGTCAGCAGCGGAGTCGGCAGGAAGCCTACTTAACTACACCGACTTGACTTGTTCTCAACTCTGCATGTTCCTCCTTCACCCCTCTGACGCCATGAGCAGACCTGGGGGGCAGCCTGGCAGCCTCCCATTGCACCGAGTACTCACTGGAAGAGGTCCTCACGGCCACCAATGACTGGTCTCAGGACCACCAGCTGGTCTCATGTGCCTCCTTTCACCCCTGGCATTCTGAGCAGGCACTGGCAGCAGCCTGGCAGCCTCCCATTGCACTGAGTACTCACTGGAAGAGGTCCTCACGGCCACCAATGACTGGTCTCAGGACCACCAGCTGGTCTCATGTGCCTCCTTTCACCCCTGGCATTCTGAGCAGGCACTGGCAGCAGCCTGGCAGCCTCTCATTGCACCGAGTACTCACTGGAAGAGGTCCTCACGGCCACCAATGACTGGTCGCAGGACCACCAGCTGGTCTCATGTGCCTCCTTTCACCCCTGGCATTCTGAGCAGGCACTGGCAGCAGCCTGGCAGCCTCTCATTGCACCGAGTACTCACTGGAAGAGGTCCTCACGGCCACCAATGACTGGTCTCAGGACCACCAGCTGGTCTCATGTGCCTCCTTTCACCCCTGGCATTCTGAGCAGGCACTGGCAGCAGCCTGGCAGCCTCTCATTGCACCGAGTACTCACTGGAAGAGGTCCTCACGGCCACCAATGACTGGTCGCAGGACCACCAGCTGGTCTCATGTGCCTCCTTTCACCCCTGGCATTCTGAGCAGGCACTGGCAGCAGCCTGGCAGCCTCTCATTGCACCGAGTACTCACTGGAAGAGGTCCTCACGGCCACCAATGACTGGTCTCAGGACCACCAGCTGGTCTCATGTGCCTCCTTTCACCCCTGGCATTCTGAGCAGGCACTGGCAGCAGCCTGGCAGCCTCTCATTGCACTGAGTACTCACTGGAAGAGGTCCTCACGGCCACCAATGACTGGTCGCAGAACCACCAGCTGGGCTCGGGTGCCTTTGGCGACGTGTACAAGGGCGTGTCTCCCCGTGATGGCACCACCGTGTGGGCTGTGAAGCGCGCCAAGCTCATAGACGTTGACTTTCAGAAGGAGGTCAGTGAGGCAATTTTGAGAACTATCCTTTGCGGCACCTTCGAGATTTGTTTTGGTCACATTTGAGAACTGTCTTTTCACTTGTGTGGATTCTCTTTTGAGTGACTTTTAAGATTTTTCTTATTTTGCAACTTTGGAGAAATTACTTCTGAGTCACTTTAGAGCATTCTCAAGCTCATAGACGATGACTTCCAGAAGGAGGTCAGTGAGTTATGCTGACATGCAGCTAAGGATGCCGATATAGGGATGGCAATTTAGGCACCTCAAAAGTGATGCAGCTGGGTGTCGCCGTTAAGGATGCCACTATAGGGATGGCATTTGTCGTCGCCTTGCCATGGTGTCTTGTGCTCCGTTTCATTTTTCCATTTGAAGTCTTATCTCACAAGATTTTTGCAGGCATGAGTAAAAATACGTAAAACTCCTCCGATTGCAAACCATTCTTGGCTATTTCTTGCGTGCTCCTCTTCTCAATCTTCTCCTTCTCTGCTGCTCACGTTTTCGTCTGTGAAATTCAGATCAAGCAAATGGCCGACAAGAACCACCCCAACATTGTCAGGCTTCTTGGCTTTGCGATCGGAGGAGACCTCAGGACTCGGCCAGAGCAAGTTCTCATCTATGAATACGTGCCCAATGGCGACCTTCACAAATGGATTGATCCAAGTATGTTCAGCTCTCCCATAGTGTGTAATGTGCCACTCACACGCTCTATCACTCACATGCTCTGCCACTCACACGCTCTGCCACTCACATGCTCTGCCACTCACACGCTCTGCCACTCACATGCTCTGCCACTCACACGCTCTGCCACTCACATGCTCTGCCACTCACACGCTCTGCCACTCACATGCTCTGCCACTCACACGCTCTGCCACTCACACGCTCTGCCACTCACACGCTCTGCCACTCACACGCTCTGCCACTCACACGCTCTGCCACTCACACGCTCTGCCACTCACACGCTCTGCCACTCACACGCTCTGCCACTCACACGCTCTGCCACTCACATGCTCTGCCACTCACACGCTCTGCCACTCACATGCTCTGCCACTCACACGCTCTGCCACTCACATGCTCTGCCACTCACATGCTCTGCCACTCACATGCTCTGCCACTCACATGCTCTGCCACTCACACGCTCTGCCACTCACATGCTCTGCCACTCACATGCTCTGCCACTCACATGCTCTGCCACTCACACGCTCTGCCACTCACATGCTCTGCCACTCACATGCTCTGCCACTCACATGCTCTGCCACTCACACGCTCTGCCACTCACATGCTCTGCCACTCACACGCTCTGCCACTCACACGCTCTGCCACTCACACGCTCTGCCACTCACACGCTCTGCCACTCACACGCTCTGCCACTCACACGCTCTGCCACTCACACGCTCTGCCACTCACACGCTCTGCCACTCACACGCTCTGCCACTCACACGCTCTGCCACTCACACGCTCTGCCACTCACACGCTCTGCCACTCACACGCTCTGCCACTCACATGCTCTGCCACTCACACGCTCTGCCACTCACATGCTCTGCCACTCACATGCTCTGCCACTCACATGCTCTGCCACTCACATGCTCTGCCACTCACATGCTCTGCCACTCACATGCTCTGCCACTCACATGCTCTGCCACTCACATGCTCTGCCACTCACATGCTCTGCCACTCACATGCTCTGCCACTCACACGCTCTGCCACTCACATGCTCTGCCACTCACATGCTCTGCCACTCACATGCTCTGCCACTCACACGCTCTGCCACTCACATGCTCTGCCACTCACATGCTCTGCCACTCACACGCTCTGCCACTCACACGCTCTGCCACTCACACGCTCTGCCACTCACACGCTCTGCCACTCACACGCTCTGCCACTCACACGCTCTGCCACTCACACGCTCTGCCACTCACACGCTCTGCCACTCACACGCTCTGCCACTCACATGCTCTGCCACTCACACGCTCTGCCACTCACATGCTCTGCCACTCACACGCTCTGCCACTCACATGCTCTGCCACTCACATGCTCTGCCACTCACATGCTCTGCCACTCACATGCTCTGCCACTCACATGCTCTGCCACTCACACTGCTCTGCCACTCACATGCTCTGCCACTCACATGCTCTGCCACTCACACGCTCTGCCACTCACACGCTCTGCCACTCACACGCTCTGCCACTCACACGCTCTGCCACTCACACGCTCTGCCACTCACACGCTCTGCCACTCACACGCTCTGCCACTCACACGCTCTGCCACTCACACGCTCTGCCACTCACACGCTCTGCCACTCACATGCTCTGCCACTCACACGCTCTGCCACTCACATGCTCTGCCACTCGCATGCTCTGCCACTCACACGCTCTGCCACTCACATGCTCTGCCACTCACATGCTCTGCCACTCACACGCTCTGCCACTCACACGCTCTGCCACTCACACGCTCTGCCACTCACACGCTCTGCCACTCACACGCTCTGCCACTCACACGCTCTGCCACTCACACGCTCTGCCACTCACACGCTCTGCCACTCACATGCTCTGCCACTCACACGCTCTGCCACTCACATGCTCTGCCACTCACACGCTCTGCCACTCACATGCTCTGCCACTCACATGCTCTGCCACTCACATGCTCTGCCACTCACATGCTCTGCCACTCACATGCTCTGCCACTCACATGCTCTGCCACTCACATGCTCTGCCACTCACATGCTCTGCCACTCACATGCTCTGCCACTCACATGCTCTGCCACTCACACGCTCTGCCACTCACATGCTCTGCCACTCACATGCTCTGCCACTCACATGCTCTGCCACTCACACGCTCTGCCACTCACATGCTCTGCCACTCACATGCTCTGCCACTCACACGCTCTGCCACTCACACGCTCTGCCACTCACACGCTCTGCCACTCACACGCTCTGCCACTCACACGCTCTGCCACTCACATGCTCTGCCACTCACACGCTCTGCCACTCACATGCTCTGCCACTCACACGCTCTGCCACTCACATGCTCTGCCACTCACATGCTCTGCCACTCACATGCTCTGCCACTCACATGCTCTGCCACTCACATGCTCTGCCACTCACACGCTCTGCCACTCACATGCTCTGCCACTCACATGCTCTGCCACTCACACGCTCTGCCACTCACACGCTCTGCCACTCACACGCTCTGCCACTCACACGCTCTGCCACTCACACGCTCTGCCACTCACACGCTCTGCCACTCACACGCTCTGCCACTCACATGCTCTGCCACTCACACGCTCTGCCACTCACATGCTCTGCCACTCACACGCTCTGCCACTCACATGCTCTGCCACTCACACGCTCTGCCACTCACATGCTCTGCCACTCACATGCTCTGCCACTCACATGCTCTGCCACTCACATGCTCTGCCACTCACATGCTCTGCCACTCACATGCTCTGCCACTCACATACGCTACACTGCCACTCACATACGCTAGACTGCCACTCATACAGTGCTGTGTATCCTTGCAGAGGCAGAACGCCCTCTGAATCTGAAGCAGCGGCTGGACATTCTCATCGGCATGGCACGGGGCTTTGAGTACCTCCACGGCTTTGGCATCGTGCATCGCGACATCAAGCCTGCCAACGTCCTCATCACCGAAAACATGCAGGCAGGCTTGGTTGTATTGCATCATGCATTGTTTTGTTCTATTCCCTAAGTTTCTGGTTCAATTAGAATCAAAGCCTTGGGAGAAATACTGATTGAAAATGGGGGCGTTCATGCATGAAACTCAAGTGTCGTTCAGTGGAGACGATGTTGATCAGTATTTAGTAAACCTCCGTGTTACAGTCTAGATCAGACACTGCTACAACACACCTGCTATGGTTGGCATTGTCAAGTCTCTTGGTTTTTTTTTTTTTTTTTTTTTTTTTTTTTCTGAATGCCCTTGTTCCGTGCAACAACCATTTGTTGAACCTCACCAACACATCCTTTCACTTTCCAATGCAAGGTCTGCCAAGGTAAACATTCTGTCATATATCCGCCCTTCATTCCCGCAGTCGTCACATGATACAATGTCTCTCAACGCACCCTCCAGGCCAAGATTGCAGACTTTGGGCTGTTGAGGATGAGAGGGCAGCACAGTAGGCGACAGAGTGGTTCGAGCTGACGGGATGCAAACACAACACCATCGATCAAATCGCCCTGATCTCATCGTAACACCACCTCATCCCACCCTTGTCTTGCCTATGGCGCCCCAACGCACCCTCCAGGCCAAGATTGCAGACTTTGGGCTGTTGAGGATGAGAGGGCAGCACAGTAGGCGACAGAGTGGTTCGAGCTGACTGGATGCAAACACAACACCATCGATCAAATCGCCCTGGTCTCATCGTAACACCACCTCATCCCACCCTTGTCTTGCCTATGGCGCCCCAACGCACCCTCCAGGCCAAGATTGCAGACTTAGGGCTGTTGAGGATGAGAGGGCAACACAGTAGGCGACAGAGTGGTTCGAGCTGACTGGATGCAAACACAACACCATCGATCAAATCGCCCTGGTCTCATCGTAACACCACCTCATCCCACCCTTGTCTTGCCTATGGCGCCCCAACGCACCCTCCAGGCCAAGATTGCAGACTTTGGGCTGGTTAGGATGGGAGAGGGCACGACCGTGGGAACGACACGCATCATGGGCACACCAGGCTATGTGGATCCTGTCTACTCCCGAACGTCCAAGGCGACTGCAGCCAGTGATGTGTACAGGTGAGGCAGGAGAATTCGCACACAAGGCCAGACAATGACACCCATAAGAATCCTTGGAGGGGATGCTGGCTGACGAGACAAAACCTGATGATTGTGGGAATAATGGGCATGATGGGGCGTGATGGGGCGTGACAGGGCATGACGGGGCATGGTGGGTTGTAATGGGGTGGTATGGGGCATGATGGGGCGTGATGGGGCAGGATGGAACTGAACCTGTGCACATTGTATTCAATTGGCCAGATTGGGATTTGTCAACATCTGAACCGCCAACATTTTCTGCACTTGAGCATACGTGCTGGTTTTCAGCTTTGAAGTTCGACCTTTGAGGTGGTTCGACTTTTCGATCTCAGAATCAGTGCCTTTGAAAATGTGTGCTGTATTTTCAGCTTCAGAGTACTCATTTTGGTGGTGCTCACCGGACAGGCCCCTATTTCAGAGACTGCTGGCAAGAGCCAGCAAATCACCCCATGGGTAATGTTTTTAGGTGTTCTCAGAGGGATTACTTTGGGTATTTTTTTCGGTCAAGTGCTTACCATGTCCACCTTTCCACATGGTCCCGTGATTTCACATTCTTACAAGCAGTCTACGCGTGCCTTCTTTTCATACTATTTGATGTGTCAACTCGTCAACTCCCTCCTCCCATTTATGAGCTCTCCCACCCCATCCCCTTCCGTCTGTCATTTCTTCCTTCCAGGCATCTGAGTGCCTGTCCTCGGGTGAGTTGGGGAGCCTCAAGGACCCCAATCTAGATGCCCCTGCGGATGCTGTGCTGCGTGTGGCTCAGCTCGCCCTCTCCTGCACCAGAGAGCGCACTGCAGGGCGCCCAAGCATGGCACAAATCGCCAACGAGCTGCAGGCTATCCGGGATGAAGTGGTGGGGAAGGAGGAGCTTAGCGCGGCTGTCGGGGTGGATAATCAGGTTCAGGAGATGAAGGATGTTTTCGCGGGTACCGAGAGCCTTGACGCAGAAATCCAGATGATTGGGGACAGCTTTGCTGAGGAAAACCCGGTGTGAGGCATGGTGTGAGGAAAGCTCTAAGCAGCCCACCTACAAGTGATGGTGTTTAGTAGCATTTTCCGATTGACTGTTGATGAATGTGGTGTGGATGATAAGTACTTCTATTAGAATAGCATTGGAGTGACTAGGTTCTGCACGGATTGATTTGCATGTGGATGGTACCGTATATGGAGAGGATGCTGTGCTGTTGGAGGTCATGGAACAACAACATAGACCACTTGTTGGATGCTGTTGTGGTAAAGGTAGTTGGCCATTTGTTTCATGCTCTGTGGCTGATCAATACATTTGACCTAGTACAGTCTGAGGTTCTGAACTATTTCATCTGATCTAGATAGCAAAAAAATGAGAGGACCCCTCCACCAAAGCAATGAGAGGTTGTTTGCAATGAAGAGAAGTGTTTTGTTGAGCTTGTTTGCAATGAAGGCAACAACAACTCAATGATATATCATGTGCAGCTGAGCTTTGTTGAGAACCCCAAGCGTGCAGCAGCTGCCTCTAAGTTTACAACCCTCGTTGTTGAATTATATGCGTTCAGGTTCATGCTATGCTCACCACACAAATGTTACAATTCAAAACGAGGGTGGCGATCCCTTTCTCTCTGTTAAGAACATCCATTAATGAATGAAAGCGAGGACATCCAAAAGCAGGTTACAGTCGTACAACTATTTATCCTTGGTCTAAGTAGCATGCTGGTCGGCTGAGACCGAACATCTGCTGAAGGACCGAGCAGACTTAACAAATTATCATAATAGGCCTGGCCAGGCCATTGGTGAGAAAGGAGAGAGGGCGGAAATGGAGGACGGGAAGGGTTTGGGAAAAGTATTGGTAAGGCCTGCCCAAGGGGGTTTGGGTAGAGGAAGAGAATTGGAAAAAAAGAGTGTTACATGCAAACATCAGAATAAAAAAAGGTGAGAACAGATGTAATAAAAATGATTTGTATAGAAGCATGCTGTGAGGGAGATGGTTTCAACACCTGCGATCGGCCCATCACAAGCCTTGATCTGGTAGAGGTGGATATGGGGGCTGGGGAAGGGGCAAAACGAGGAAAGGTCTGAATTAGAGTGGAACAGGGAACTTGTGGGAACACCTTATTTTTTAAGATCTAAACAGGCTGTTTGACAACAGAGTGAGAGTTGCAGCAGCAGGAACAGAGGTAGAACACACTCACCTGACCAAACATATGATTGTTCAGAATTCAACCCAAAGAGTTAGAGACAATCAAGCAACAGGTGCAGGAGCAGGAACAGAGGTAGAACACACTCACCTGACCAAACATCTGATTGTTCAGAATCCAAATCAGAGGGCTATGAGACCAGCAAGCAGCAGGTGCAGGAGTAGAAGTGGGAGCGAGGGCTGTTGTGGTGGCGGCAGCGGCAGCAGCAGAAACCGGCTCACCTTGCCATAGGCATGGAGAGAAATGAGATCCACATTAAGGCAAGTGCCTTGATCCGACGATGATGATGATGATGATGATGATGATGATGATGATGATGATGATGATGATGATGATGATGATGATGATGATGATGATGATGTTGAGGAGGAGGAGGAGGAGGAGGAGGAGGAGGAGGAGGAGGAGGAGGAGGAGGAGGAGGAGGAGGCTAGTGAGGTGAGAGGGAAAGAGGCAGGGAGAGAAGAGAGGGGCGAGGAGCAGCAACAGAAACAGCAGTAGCCAACCCACATGGCCAAAGGCTTGGAGAGAAACGAGGCCCACAATGGCAGATTGCCTTGATATGATGATGATGATGATGATGGTGAGGAGGAGAGGAGGAGGAGGAGGAGGAGGAGGAGGAGGAGGAGGAGGAGGAGGCAAGGGAGGAGAGGGATAGAAGCAAGGAGAGGAGTGAGGGGCGAGCAGCAGCAGCAGGAACAGAAAAAAACCCTCTTGGCCGACTGCTTGGGGAGAAAAAAGAGATCCACAATCAGCAGAGTGCCTTGATCCGTTTTGAGACGT
The DNA here is from genome assembly GCA_947471745.1 of Closterium sp. Naga37s-1. Taxonomy (NCBI): domain Eukaryota; kingdom Viridiplantae; phylum Streptophyta; class Zygnematophyceae; order Desmidiales; family Closteriaceae; genus Closterium; species Closterium sp. Naga37s-1. Next base: position 1,843,102 of record CANJKZ010000860.1, read on the forward strand.
CTCAAACAAAAAAAATCAGCAGAGTGCCTTGATCAGTTTTGAGACGTCTCAAACAAAAAAAATCAGCAGAGTGCCTTGATCAGTTTTGAGACGTCTCAACCTCAATTAGCTGAGTGCCTTGATCAGATAATGATGATGGTGAAGAGGAGGTTAGCGAGGAGAGGGATAGAGGCAGGGAGAGGAGAGAGGGGTGAGGAGCGGCAGCAGGAACGGCACAGAAGCAGGAGGAGGGGGAGAGAGGGCCTAGGAGATAGGGGGCTCAGAGCACATATGCCTAGGAGGCAGGCCGGGAGGGAGAAATGGCATGGGGGAAATGGCATGGGGGAAATGGCATGGGGGACATGGCAGGGTGAAATGGCAGAGGGAAATGGCAGAGGGAACATGATGGGAGGAAAGGGGAGTGAAGACAGGTGACATGCGCTGCTCCAGACATCCATGGCCCTGTATGTCATCTGTGCACATGCAAAAGACCAAAAGGGCTTCACGTCGCTGGCTGGGCTGGCCTTGGACGTTCGGGAGTAGAGATCCACATAGCCCGGTGTGCCCATGTTGCGAGTCGTACCGACAGTCGTGCCCTCTCCCATCCTCACCAGCCCAAATTCTGCAATCTTGGCCTGGTGGATATGTTGAGAGGCTTTGTAGCATGAGACAAATGTGAGAATTAAGAACACATAGATGTGGTGGCATGATGCATAGCATGGAGGGGATGTTTGCATCAGCAGATCTTGCATTGTAAAGGGAACGGATGCGTTAGTGAGGTTCAATAATGCTTGTTGCAAGTAATACGAAATAACAGAAAAGACCCGATAGACATGACCATGCCAAATCAGCAGGTGTAATGTACAAATGCCTGATCGTCTACACCTTAACAGACGAGTTAATCAAGATACAAATGAACTTGCTCCACCGAGCGACATTTGAGTTCTATACCTCATTTATGTGCGCTCCCGGTGTTATTCAATTACTCACCCACGGTTCTGACTCTGATTGCACAGAAAAACTTTGGGAATGGAACAAAACGCCAAGCCATTCCACCCTAACGTCAATGAAAAAGCCAAGCTTGCTTGCATGCGGTTGGTGATGAGGACGTTGGCAGGCTTCAGCTTGCCTGCATGCTGTCGGTGCTGCAAAGCCATGGAGGCACTCAACGCCCTGTGCCATGCCGATGAGAATGTCCAGCCGCTGCTTCAGATTCAGAAGGCAGGCTGCCTCCGCAAGGAAAAATTTGGCAGCATGAGTGGCCGAGCATGAGTGGCCGAGCATGAGTAGTAGAGCATGAGTAGTTGAGCATGAGTGGGCGAGCATGAGTGGCCGAGCATGAGTGGCCGAGCATGAGTAGTTGAGCATGAGTGGCCGAGCATGAGTGTCCGAGCATGAGTGGCCGAGCATGAGTGTCCGAGCATGAGTGGCCGAGAATGAGGCAGAGCATGAGTAGCAGAGAAAACGCGGCTTGGCTTGGCACGCTTCGCAGCCTTTTGAGGTGCCTCAAATGTTATATCACCGTGTCTCACTAACATCCTAGAATTCCCTGCGTATGAGCTTGGCACGCTTCACAGCCCACATTGTTGTGGTGCCATCACAGGGAGTCACGCCCTTGTATTTATTTACTGGACCAACCGGCAATTCGAGTCGTGACTAGACTTGTAAACTTGCATGCTTGCCTAGGTTCATAACTTTAAAACCTTTCTTTTCATTCACTTACCGTACTACCCCAAAGGCAAGCAAACAACTGGAAATAGCTGCACTAACATAGTCTGGTCATCTAGAGTGGACTTCTTCTGGTTGCTTTATGCTTCTGCCTCAAGTAAAGCAGAGTGGTTCCCAGAAGCAGGAGAATGACCACAGCAGCAACAGCAATGCCAACTCCCCCACCGACACTCCACCTCCACCTCCAGATGCTGCTGGTGAAGTAGACTCGCTGCTGCTGCTGCTGCTGCTGCCGTTGGTGCTGTTGCTGCTGTCGTTGGTGCTGTTGCTGCTGCCATTGCTTCCGTTGCTGCTGCCATTGGTGCTGTTGCTGCTTCCATTGGTGCTGTTGCTGCTGCCGTTGGTGCTGTTGCTGCTGCCGTTGGTGCTGTTGCCGCTGCCATTGGTGCTGTTGCTGCTGCCGTTGGTGCTGTTGCTGCTTCCATTGGTGCTGTTGCTGCTGCCATTGGTGCTGTTGCTGCTGCCATTGGTGCTGTTGCTGCTGCCGTTGGTGCTGTTGCTGCTGCCATTGGTGCTGTTGCTGCTGCCGTTGGTGCTGTTGCTGCTGCCATTGGTGCTGTTGCTGCTGGTGTTGGTGCTGTTGCTGCTGCTGTTGGTGCTGTTGCTGCTGCCATTGGTGCTGTTGCTGCTGCCATTGGTGCTGTTGCTGCTGCTGTTGGTGCTGTTGCTGCTGCTGTTCGTCCTGATTGGGCCTGCACAAGCATAGAACCACTCTGTGAAAATTACAGCAAGCTGTTTACAACAAAAAGCTTCAAAACAGTAATAAGGGACAGTGTTCAAATCGTGAGCACAGAGCAACCAAGCAATACCACTTGCTTTAATCACTTGCCTGCAGGTTTGCCGCATGTCTTGCAAAATGATTTGCACGTCTGGCAAAAGGCTGTACTCGGATATTGTGTTGTGCCACAGTCGGTGTTGTCAAGTGGGCACGTGAGGTTTGTCTCGATGATGTTGCTGCAATAGGGAAGGGGGGAGATGGACACAGCCGCACGGACCTCGTCATTTAAGCTTAGCGTGAAAATGGGAACAGTTGCGGGGCTAAGTGGGAGATAACAAGGGATAAACGGGACAAACAAGTGACCGGAAGAATTTTCCAGTGGAGATGGGAAAAGGTGAGAACAAGCACGTGGGTGGATGCACACAAGGAAGGCGTGTGGGAGGTGGGAGATGAAGACGGTACTAGAAGAGTGCTCCCTACGGACAAACATGCCACTAACATTGCCGGTACCATCCAAACGAATGCAGGGTACTGATTCACCATACAAACAAAAACGGTCAACCTCCTTCACCAAACTGAGAGATCTTCCAAGTACACCCAGGCGATATCAATGAAACAGAGCTAATAAGGTAGCAAATCACGGCTGGGATATCCTGAGGTTGTTGCCATGATACTTACAGGTACTGCAAGTTGGGAGAGGCCCCTAGAGAGGACGGGATGGTTCCATTCAAGTGATTCCCATTGAGAAGCCTGACAGACAATCAAGAACAACAGCTCGGGATGAAGGAGAAGGAGAATGAAGAGGGAGGGAGGGTTATGCGTTCTAAATGCTGGCTAATCATGTCAATAAATCTTGCTTCAACCCCGGAAATGAGCAGAAGCAATCAGTGGTGTTGCTGGTTACAAAAAACAATCATGGCATCAGTTGTTGAGGCTGGCAACACAACCATCCCTTTAAACGCAAGTTGAATTTCTTAAGCAGCCCCTTCAAGGTACTTACCACTCCTCTCAAGCTTAGCACGAGGCCTAAACAAGTTGCTTCGTATTGAGGCATAGGCAATAGAGAAGGTACTTCCTACAGAAAATTGAGAAAAACAAGCGAGGAAATGCTGTTGGGAATGGAGCCCGTCAAAGCGTTGTACGAGAGATCCCTGTGTGTGTGAGTATGTAGGTTGGTAGAAGTGAAAGGATGAGTCTGGTGGGCATGGCTAGAGGGACAGCAAGCACACACAAACGATATTGATAAATCAAAGCTGTTTAGGTAGTGCAACTAGCCATGTGGTTCTTTCAATGTTGTCAACCCCAAAGACAATCATGGCTTTGATATTCAAAGTTTGTTGCTATGATACTTAAAGACCCTCCAAGTCGAGTAAGGCTTCTAGAGAGGACGGAATAGTTCCATTCAAGTGACAAAAGATGAAGAACAGCCCGAAATGAAGGAGAAGGGGAATGAAAAGGGAAGGAGGGCATGTGCTCCAACTGCTGGCCAAATATATCAATAGAATTTGTTTTAGCTCTGAAAATGAATAGAAGCAATCAATGGTCAAGAGACTGTTTCCATGATACTTACAAGGCCTCCATGAAGAATAAAGCCTGTAGTGAGGACGGGATGGTTCCATTCAAGTGATTCCCATTCAGACGCCTGACAGATGATGAAGGACAACACCCCGGGATGAAGGAGAAGGGGGATGAAAAGGGAGGGAGTGTCATGTGTTCTAAATGCTGGCCAATCATTTCAACGAATATTATTTCAATGTTTAATGGAAATGAACAGAAGCAATCAACAGACCTTTCGGTTACAAAAACAATTGTGGCACGTTATGACAGACAACACAACCATCCCTTTGACCTAAGTTGCGGAAGACGCAGGGAGCGTCCTGCGTCTAGCGTCTAGACGCAGCGACTAGACGCTAGACGCAGGACGCACATTTAGACGCTAGACGCATGGGGCAAATTTTTCCGGGCAGCCCAAAAAAATCGCGCACGCGAAATTGAATTTTGCGATTTCGACGCGAAATTCAGTTTCGCGACATTGGAACCCCCTCCCACCCATTTTGACCATAGAAAGAGCATCGGAGGAGGTCGAAACTCACTAAGGAAGCTAGGAACTCACTATGTCACTAAGGAAGCTAGGAACTCACTAAATCACTAAGGAGCTAGGAACTCATTTAGTGTTGCTTAGTGGGAGAAATTGAGAAACGGAAAGCTAGGTCGAAATTGGAATTCGTCACCCGCACCCAACAGATTTGTGAACCATTTCGTGACCAACCAATTCCCCCTCCCATTACCAATTTTCACCGCACTGAATCTAGAAAACCCAACCAATTTGAGATACGAAATTGTGAGCGTCAATGTTAGATCTAGAAGTTCTAGATCTCGATGAATGTCTCACCAGCCTAATTCGTCTTCATCCCATTCCCCCCCCCCCCCCCATGGCCTATAGAAGGTTTTTTTTGCTGCCCGTACTATTTTTTTGGCCTGCCCGGGCTTGCGTCTATCCCAGCGTCTAATCTGCCAAGGCGCGCATCTAGCGTCTTAGACGCTGCGTCTAGACGGACGTGTCTAAGACGCTAGAGACGGACGCGTCTAAGACGCTAGACGCGTCTTCCGCAACTTAGCCTTTGACGTAAGTTGAAGTCCCTAACCAGCCAGCTCAAACTCCTTACCTCTGCTCTCATGCTTAGCATTAAGCCTAAACACGTTTCTTCGTATTGAGGCATAGACAATAGACAAGGTACTTCATACAGAACAGCGAGGCTAGAAAGCGAAAAGATGCTGTTGGGAATGGAGCCCGTCAAAGAGTTGTTCGAGAGTTCCCTGTGCGTGTGGGTAAGTAGGTCGGCGAAAGTGAAGAGATGAGACTGGTGGGCATGGCCAGAGGGACAACAAGCACACACAAGCGGTATTGATGAAACAAAGCTGATTAGGAAGTGAAAATAGCCATAAGGTTCTCTCAATGCTGCCAACCCCAACGCCAATCATGGCTGGGATATCCAGAGATTGTTGCCGAGACATTTACATGCTCGATAATTCAAGTAAGGGCCATAGAGAGGATGAAATGGTTCCATTCAAGTGATTCCCATTTAGATGCCTCTCAGACGATTAAGAACAACAGCCGGGAATATAGGAGAAGGAGAATGAATGCTTGCTAATAATATCAGTGGATCCGATTTTCAACCTCGGAATTGAACAGAAGCAATCACTGGTGTTTTTGGTTACAAAAAAAATTGTGGCATTAGTTGTTGAGGATGGCAACACAACCATCCCTTTTAACGCAAGTTGAAGTGCTTAAACAGCCAATTGAAGGTACTTATCACTCCCCTCAAGCTTAGCACAAGGCCTAAGAAAGTTGCTCCGTTTTGAGGCGTAGAGAATTGAAAAAGGGCTTCATACAGATAACTGAGATCAACAAGTGAGGAGATGCTGTTGGGAATGGAACCCGTGAAGGCGTTGTTCGAGAGATACCTGTGTGTGTGGGTAAGTAGGTCGGTAGAAGTGAAGAGATGAGACTTGTGGGCATGGCCAGAGGGAGAGGAAGCACACACAAGCGACATTGATGAAACGGAGCTTGTTAGGTAGTTTCAATGTTGTCAACCCCAAAACCAATCATGGCTGAGGTATCCAAAGTTTCTTGCCATGATACTTACAAGTCCATCAAGCCGTATACGTTCCCTAGAGAAGATGGGATGGTCCCGTTCAAGTAATTCCCGTCTAGACGCCTGGCGGGCGATGGAGAACAAAAGCCCGGGATGAAGGAAAATGAGAATGAAGAGGGAGGGAGAGCCATGCGTTCCAATGCTGGCCAATTATTGCAATAGAGTTTAATGAACAGAAGCAGTCAATGGTCATTGCGGTCACCGAAACAGTAATATAAATTAGGGTACTATGACTGGGAACTCAGCAGTCCTTTTGAACACACGTTTATGTCCCCATGCAACCAACTCAAGGTCATTATCACTCCTCTCATTCTTAACTTGAGGCCAAAGCAAGTTGGTTGTATTGAAGCATAAACAATCAAGAAGGCGCTTCATACAGAGAAACTAGATCAGGTGAGAAGATGCTGCTGGGTATGGAACCCGTCAAAGCGTTGTTCGATAGATCCCTGTGGGAAAGTAGGCAGGTTAGCAGAAGTGAAGAAATAAGACTTGTGGGCATGGCCAGAAGGGACAGGACGCATATGCAAGCGATATTGACGATGAGACAGAGCTGTTTCGGTGCAACTAGCCATACAAAAATCTCAATTCTGCCAACTTGAAAGCCAATCGCGGCTGGGATATCCAATGTTTGTTGTTATGCTACTTACATAACATCTAAGTTGAGAAAGGACGGAATGGTTCCATCCAAGTGATTCCCACTCATACGCCTGACAGATAATGGTGAACAGCAGCCCAGGATGAAGGAGAAGGAAAAAGCAGAGGGAGGGAGAGCCATACGTTTTGAATGCTAGCCAATCATAGCAATGGAGTTTATTTTAATCTTGTAAAGAAACAGAAGCAATTGACGATCCTTTCGGGAGAAATAACTCTGGCACGGGATGTTGTGACCGGCAACACAACCATCCCTTTGAATGCAAGTTTGAAGTCCCTATGCAGCCTGCTCAAGGTCATTACCACTCCTCTCATTCTTTACATAAAGCCTAAACAAGTTGATTCATGTTGAGGCATAGACAACTGACAAGATGCTTCGTTCGTACAGAGCATTGAGAGCAGTAAGTGAAGACATGCTGTTGGGAATGGAGCCCGTCAACTTGTTGTACGTGAGATACCTGTGTGTGTATGTAGTTAGGTTGGTAGAAGTGAGGAGATGGGACTTGTGGGCATGGCCAGAGGGACAGCAAGCACACAAGCCACCAAGGGAGTGATGGGTTGAGGATGGTTGTGAAGCATTTTGTGGGGCACATAAGAGAATGAGGTGGAAGGAGATTGGGGAAAATCAGCATAGATTTTGCCGCGGGCTGTGAGGGAGAAGAGGCGGGAACGAGGAGAACATGGACCAAAAATTGACTTGGAGGATGCTGGGGTGGACAAGGAAGATGCAAAGGATGTCATCTTGCCTCGTATCATCAATAATCATTTGCCCAATCATTGGAAGAGTTATTCAGACGAAAACATATTGCCTTTCTTTTTTCAGAAAGCAGCATTCAATACACGCAGTATCAGTCTATAAAAACAGCCTAGTATCGTGGCTTACAAGTAGTTTAATGTGATGAGGTTTCCCAATCCAGCGGGAATAGGTCTGGTAAGATTATTTTGCAACAGATCTTTGGTGGCAGAGGAAGGAACTATGACAAGACTCAAAAGATAGCTCTGCGAATCTTATGAAGTACAAGCTACTCATTCAACTGGGCTACTCATTCAACTGGGCTACTGATTCAACTCCTACTCATTAGCTGCTCAGTTGCCAAATAGACAAGCATATCTTTCGACTGGGTAGAAAGATCTCTAGAGACACAACGAGCATGAACATTGTTGTAGCGAGTGTTTTTTGAGAATTCTCAAAGAACATTGTTGTTATTGGCAAGTTGATCACATGAGCATAAGTGATGAATAACCTTGGCAGATCATTCAGTCTGGGCTCTTACAGGAAATCCAGGTTAGTAAGCATGCTCATGGTGGCTGGTATAGAGCCGGTCAAGGCATTGTATTGGAGAGAACTGCATGAGATTAGTGGGGATGGCCAGAGGGACAGCAAACATACACACACAAGTGACCCACAGGGGTGATGATGCGAGCATGGCAGGAGGCATAAATTGGCAACAGTGAAAAACGAGCTACAAGGGGGGAGGGGGGGGTGGCTTTCAGTAAGCAGCGCCTACGTGGAAAACATCAAGCACATTGTTTTTTTTCTTTCAGCAAATTGTGGGTCCCAGTAGCAACAAACTTTAAGCAACTCACAGCCAGGACAATTTGTTGAGGTTTCCAATTCCAACCGGAATAGGCCCAGAAAGCTTATTGTCGTCAAAATTTCTGGCAAAAGGGTAGGAATTGGACATAATAAATGGTTAGTCTCATGCATAATTCAGTTAAAGAAATGAAGTAGAATGAGTAGTTAGACCAACCCAACAGGGAATTCAGAAGTGGGACGAACAGAAAGATGCACATTGTGTAGCGGGTGGAAGGTGGAAAGAGAGCACTAGAGACACAAGGATGATGAGCAAAGGTGAGAGCAATGACAAATTATTACGATCCTGGCACATGACTAGGGATGAGCAAGGGGCGAGTTCGCGTTCGCCCCTGCACGAACACCATTCGGTCCGCCGAACACCTTCTGGAAAAAAAGGTGTTCGGTGTTCGCCCGCGAAGGCCAACACCTTGCTGGCATTGGAGAACACGAACGTGTTCGTGGCAAACACGTTCGTGTTCGCCCAGGGACGACCTTCACGACAGCCACACATGGCAAACATGGAAATTGGCCCTCCTAGATGTTTGGTAGGGGGCTTACGGGTGTTGTGGTGGAGTACTTTGATGTTCTATTACTCCACTGTGTACCCTAAAATGTTCTATGATGGTAGTGATGCTCTTATTACTCCCAAGTAAGGACGCTAGTGGGCTTTAGGGGGCTGGCGCTAAGTACGCAAACTGTTTGAGCTCCAAAAATGAGCTCAAACAAATTGACCCGCGACTTAAACATTGGTCGCGGGTCATTTCATCGACGAACACTAATGTGTTCGTCGACGCCCCGAGTCGAACACGACCGCGTTCGCGTTCGACGTGGCTCGGCCAGCAGTAGGTGGCGAACACCGAACGTGTTGGGGCGAACATCAAACACGTTCGCCATGAACATTTTAAGCCAAAAAAGGGACTTCGAGGCGAACCAAACAGGTGTTCGTTTATGTGCTCAATCCTACACATGACCACATACACTGCACTGCGCCACCCTTCTTTTCCTGAAAGGCCACCATATTCGAGCTAACCATGTCCTTGCAGCATCACCCTATCTCAGCTTACATGTACTCTAGTGAAGCAAGGTTTCCAATCCCAGCAGGAATAGGCCCAGAAAGATTGTTCGACTTCAAGTTTCTGGCACAAGGGTGGGAATTGAACATAACAAATGCTTAGTCTCATGCAGAATGCAGTCAGAGAAATAAAGTAATATAAGCAGTTAGTCCATCCTAACAGGGAAATCAGAAGTGGGACAAACAGAAAGATGCACATTGTGTAGTGGGTGGAAGGTGGAAAGAGAGCACTAGAGACACAAGGATGATGCATAAGCATGAGAGCAATGACACTGATTACGATCCAGGCACATGACCACAGGCACTCCAACGCCCTTTTCTTTCTGAAAGGCCACCATATGTGAGCCAACCAAGTGCTTGATACATCACCCTATCTCAGCTTACAGGTACTCCAATGAAACCAGACTTCCAATCCCGGATGGAATAGGTCCATTGAGCTCACAAGATGTCATAGATCTGGTTTCACGGGATGAAAAATGGTTATGCGTTGCACTCTTGTATGGAACAGTAAACACAGTGTTATAACCTTGTGTGGAGCGGAAGACTTGCTAACGAGTACAAGCGCATACTTCCATCTTGTAGCGCGCAAGAGTGTGGGAGGCGAAACAACGGTGCAACGAATGAGGCGTGTCACCATTGCGTTGCCACTGCCTTTGCTGCATTTTTGGCACTTATCATTTACAAACGTGCCATTTATCTCCACTACCAAGCTTCCTCTGCCGGGAACTTAGTTGGATTTGACGTTAGGAAGGCCTTACGTCCAGCGTCAACACGGTACGTTTTCACCCTGGACGTTGAAAGTATGTTTTGACGTTGAACGCTGACAAAAAAAAGGGCTGCCCGAAAAAAAAAATGCCCAAGGGTAAAAAATCCACGAGAAGAGTGAGAGGGGAGGAGAAGGGGAAGGACAGGGTGTGCAGAATGAGTGGAGAGAGGAGGGGCATGGGGGAGAGAGAGAAGAGGCGTAAGGGAGAGTCCCCCCCTCCCCCTGTTCCCCCCCCCCTCCTCCCATCCCCCCCTCCCCCCGTTCCCCCCCCCCCTTCCTCCCCCCTCCCTCCCCCCTCCCCTTGTTATTTTAAACGCTATCTCCGTCAAATCCATCTAGGGCCAGGAATTTAGGTAAGCCCGAACACACGAAGAAAAGCAAGCTTGTCAATTCATGCGAGATTCTTACAGTTTCATAAGAGAAGTGAGCAAGGAGATGCTATCACGAATAGACCCTCCAAGACTTGTGGGCACCACATATCCCGATTCATATGGGTAGGGATCAAAACTAGGACCCCTAAAAGGGTCGGCGGGATCAAAATATTCCACCTCGCACAAAAATCTGTGTGGGTGGGTGAGGGGATTAAAAGAAGTGAGAAGAAAATTGGACAGGGACACAAGTGATGCGAGGACTGGACACAAGTGGTATCAAACATAACAAATCCTGTTGCACATCAATGGCATGGTATGAGATCCAAAGAAAAGCAGACATACACTCTCATCTCGGTGATCATGCCTGAACCGTCACACATGAGAAATTCAGCATTGGCACAGTCCGCACCAACTTCCCAGTTTACAAACGTCTGATTCCAGGCCTTTTGACTGTCTCTGAGAAATACCGCTGGCAGGGCACAAGCAAGGAGAGAGACGAAGGGAAGCACAAGGTAGTGAGCAGGTAGCACCTAGCAGGTGCATTACTTCGTTTCTAATATGTAGAAATACTACTGCTGAGATGTACAAATACTGCTGAGATGTACAAATACTGCTGAGATGTACAAATACTGCTGAGATGTACAAATACTGCTGAGATGTACACATACTGCTGAGATGTACAAATACTGCTGAGATGTACAAATGCTGCTGAGATGTACAAATGCTGCTGAGCTGTACAAACACTGCTGAGCTGTACAAATACTGCTGAGATGTACAAATACTGCTGAGATGTACAAATACTGCTGAGATGTACAAATAATGCTGAGATGTACAAATACTGCAGAGATGTATAAATACTGCTAAGATGCACAAATGCTGCTGAGATGCACAAATACTATTTGCACATGTTATGGATAAACAAGAACGTCCTTCTGATAATGTGAGCCACAGATCTAGCAGCTGTGAGGCTTGAAGTGCAAGTGAGGCAAGAATTTAAATGCATTGCAGCAGTGCAAACCACATGCGCATACTCAGTGCTGCCTCCTGTGAACTGAGATACGTGCTAGCACTACGGGGAGTTGAGTAACTTGAGAAGCATTTGTCGGTATCACCTACACCTGTGCTGGCGGGCTGCTATTACTTTAGGTAGAATTACTTCTAGTTGTATACTTCAGCACCCGTGAGACAAACTGAGGGAGCAAGGAGGTACTACCTTGAGAAGCGTTGATCGGCTGTGCATCGCACGGCGCGAAGACGAACCCGGCAGCCCAAAGCACGGCGGCGAGCGCCGCGAATTACCTATAGTCGTATTGTGGAACGTTAACTTCTACTACAATGGGGGCGCTCAGCATGAGCGCGTGCTATCATGATTATATTAGTCCTGAGGAACAAACGTGAGAACCTACCATGCTTCCAGCATGCTAACTCTTGACTTGAGAGACGTGCTGCACCCTGCTATAGTATTTCTGAGCAATCATAAAAGGGTTCCAGCATGGATTTTGCTACTTGGCATAATAGGGCAACTAGTCTACATGACAAGACTGCGTCAGCTTGGTTTTTCTGCCTCTCTTGGCTGACTAGGTTTAGAAAGCGGGTTGGGGGAGGAGGGGGGAGGGGGACTGGGTCATTGGCAAATTTGGTCCAGATTGGAAACTGGACCGTCGATGACAACTGCTGGGAACGGTGCAGATTATACCTCAGATTTGGGTTCCAGGTTGGAATGACAATCGTGGAGGGGATCCGCTGTACGATAAGGATGTGATCGGAAAACTGGCGTTTCAGCCGTCGATCTTTCAGATGTTAATGGCTCAGATCGAAAGTGACGTGTGTTCGGTTGGAATTTCAGCCGTCGATATTTGAGATACGGAGATACCCAAGATCCTTATGCTCTCATTGACTGGATTTCGAACCACTCTGATTTCAGGCGAGGCAGAACCATGTACCCCAAATTCGAATCCAAGCACCTCACCAGTTTTCATTTTCCTGACCTGCTAAACATAGACAGACATTTGGTTAGCCATTTCGTCAGGACGACTCACAAGTCTTGTGTCAGTATCTGTGTGCGACGCTACCCGTATGCGACGCGACCTATAAGCGACGCTACCCGTATGCGACGCGACCTATAAGCGTCCCTACCCGTATGCGACTCGACCTATGAGCGACGCTACCCGTATGCGACGCGACGTATAAGCGACTCTACCCGTATGCGACGCGACCTATAAGCGACGCTACTTGTGTGCATCGCTACCCGTATGCGACGCCACGATTGGATTGCGCTGCCTGATTCCAAGAGTCCATCCGCACCGTTGAATGATGCCGGCCCGCGCCGCTGGATGGGTCGCACATTTACGTGGTGCGAAACGGATATGGTACGGGCATTTGGATAGCCGTTTGGACGACTCGAAGCTCCCGGATTCGCTATCCGCGTGCCACACTGTCTGCGCGCGACGCTCTCTGCGCGCGTCACAATCTGCATGCGACGCTATCCGCGTGCGACGCTATCCGCGGGCGACGCTATCCGCGTGCGAAGCTCTCTTCGTGCGACGCTCTCTTCGTGCGACGCTCTCTTCGTGCGACGCTCTCTGCGGGCGTCACCGCTCCTGCGCGCGTCGCTTTCCGCGTGCGACGCTATCCGCGTCCGACGCAACCGATAAGCGACGCTGCTTGTGTGCATCGTTACCAAACGATTTCTCCATGCATATGCTTTCATTTCCCCGCTTGCTTCTTCCCTCCTCCAATCTGCAGGTGCGGGGGTGGGAGCCCGTGCGCTGCTTTGGCGCGGTCAGCATGGGGTGGTGGACGGTGCGAGTAACACTCCTCATTCTTCACCTCTCTTCACCTCTCTCTACCGCTTCACCTCTCTGCAGGTGCGCGGGTGCGAGCCCGTGCGCTGCTTTGACACGGTCAGTGTGGGATGGTCCAAGGTGGTATGAAAATGTTTTATAGATAATGCGCTATACAAAATTATTGAAGCAATATCAGACAGTTATCATCTCAGCTTGGCCTGGCCTACCTTAAACCAAAACATTTATTTTCTCCAAAGGAGCGTCAGCTTACAACCCCTACACCTCTCACATTGTGTTAATTTGCCTTGTTTGATTGGGTGTAAAAACGGTCATTGCATCTTCTGCATACGGTATGCACATATGAAGCAAGGGGAGTGAGTGGCAGTGTGAGCAGCAGTGATGGGACCACTGAACGCCCTCAGCAGCTCACACCTCCCCCCACACCGCGTCATTGCCTAATTCCAGGAGAGTGCGTGGCATGCGAGCAGCAGTGATGGGCCCACTGAACGCCCTCAGCAGCTCACACCTCCCCCCAACACCGCGTCATTGCCTAATTCCAGGAGAGTGTGTGCCGGTGCGAGCAGCAGTGTTGGGCTCACTGAAACCCCTCAACAGCTCACGTAGCAAGGACAGCTCCTTTCCGACGGGCCACGTACCTGTGAGGGGAGGGAGGGTGGAAGGATGGAGAGAGGGAGTAGTGATGGGTGGGAGGTTGGAAGGCGGGACAGTGATGGGCTGACTGAATGCCCTCAGCAGCTCATGTAGCAAGGTCAGCGCCACTCACACGTACCTGTGGGGGGGGAAAGGAGAGGGAGGATGGAGGGAGGAAAGGAAGGGGGCCAGTGATGGCTGACTGAACGCCCTCAACAGACCACGTAGCAGCGACAGCGCCATTCCCATGTATCTGTGGGCGGGGAGAGGCGGGAGGAAAAGGGATAGGAAACAGAAAAGAGGAATTGACACTCAGGAGACTGTGAAGCAGTAACAGTGCCACGTCAAATGCATTCGGTGGGAGGGGGAAAGGAAAAAGGGTGTAATTGGCACTGCACTGGGTGAAAGAAAGAAAGATTGCGTCAAAACATGCCCTTCGCTTGTAGTGTGGACTCTGCTTCACATTACAACAGACGGTGGCAGAGGCCTGGGAAAGCAAGGCAAGACTTGACCTCTCGACAGCACTGCTCAGCACCACTCAGAAACGTTCCAGAAGACACAGCACAGCAGAGCAGAGCCCTCAGCAGCGGCTGCAACTGCAAGGCCCCCTCCATGCCCACTGAGACCAGCCGCCTGCCTCCCTGCATGGCCAGCACCTCAAGGACGTCTGCCACCACCTGAGGCACAGGCGAATCAGGAAACAGAAAGGGAATGAAAGCCGGGAGGGCAGTGAGTGGAGCCCACTGATACCTCTTGCCTGCCTCCCTGCATGGCCAGCACCTCCACCACGTCTGCCACCACCTGAGGTATGGGGATAGGGAGGGACAACGAAGGGAAGATAAGGGAATGAGAAGGGACTCAGCAGCTGCAAGGCTCCTTCCATCCCCAGATTAGACACGCCAGCCGCCTGCCTCCCTGCATGGCCAGCACCTCCAAGACGTCTGCCACCACCTGAAGCACATGGGGGATTGAGGGAAAAGAGATGGGTACACCCTTCATAGCTACAATGCTCCTTCCATGCCCACCAACACCAGGCGCCTGGCTGCCTGCATTGCCAGCACCTCTTGCACGTCTGCCACCGCCTGAGGTGTGGGGGATGGGGAGGAAGAGAAAAGAGTGCAACGCCAGCACCTCTTGCACGTTTGCCACCACCTGAGGCACACAAGAGAAAACGAGGGAAGCAGAGGGGATTGGAAAAGAACACAGCAAGTAGAGCAGTGGCTACAGCCCTCAACAGCAGCACTGGGTGCTGAGGGGGCAGCACCGGGTGCTGAGGGCAGCAGCGGGTCTCCCTGTATGGCCAGCACTTTTTACACGTCTGCCACCACTGAAGTATGGGGCCAGTAAGGAAGGATACTGGAATCGGAGGAAGGGACAACGAAGGGAATCAAAGGTTCTTATGATGAGAAAAAAATCAACGGTCTGTGGGTGCACTCAGAGCAAGGTCCTTCGAGGCGGCGAGGGTGGAGAGGGCGGAGAGGGCGGAGAGGGCGGAGAGGGCGGAGAGGGCGGAGAGGGCGAAGAGGGCGGAGAGTGTGGGCAGGTGTGCTCCTTCCACCAACAACGCTGCCACGTGCTGCACTGCAGAGCGCCACGCCTCCTCTGCAGCATGTGAAGCATTGCAAGGCCCTCGTGGTCTCAGTGCGAGGTGCTTGTGCTTAGGGCAGCGAGGGTAGAGAGGGCAGGCAGGTGTGCTCCTTCCTTCCACCTACAGTGAAGCCACGCTGCAGAGCGCCGCCCCTGCAGCATGTGCTGCAAGGCCGTGTGCTCCCACGCTCTCATTCAACAAATGGTCCCGCACTCATAGCGAGGTCTTTTGAAGCAGCGAGGGCAGAGAGGGCGAGCGGCAGCGCTCCATCCACCCACAGCGTCACCACGTGGTGCACTGCAGAGAGGCGCCCCTGCAGCATGTGCTGCATGGCCGTGTGCCGCCCGTTCACACTCTCCATGACCACCATCTCGTCGTCCTCCTCGTCTCCCCCCTCCTCATCTACCCCTTGCTGGTTCGATGGTAATGAGGGCTGGGAAAGAGAGCAAAGCAAATGCGGGCCAGGGGGGCAAGGGGTATTTGCGCCCTGCAGCATGTGCTGCATGGCCATGTGGCGCCCGTTCACACTCTCCATCACCACCATCTCGTCTTCCTCCTTCTCGTCTTGCTGCTCCTGCAGCTTCGATGGTAATGAGGGCCGGGAGAAGGGGAGGGAGGAGGGAGGAGGGAAGGGGTTGGGCGGGACAAGGTAAGGGTAAGTGCGTTGGTCACTGCAGCATGTGCTGCATGCGCGCTGCATGTGCTGCACGTGCTGCATGCCCGCTGCATGTACAGCATGTGCTGCATGCGCGCTGCATGCGTGCTGCATGTGCTGCACGTGCCGCATGTGTGTCTATCCCCTCCCACTCCTCTCCTCACTGCACCTAAACTCCCCACTTGCACTCCCTTTCACTCATGCAAACTCATGCACGTTCACTTTCATAGACGAATGCGGACTATTCTACAGACCAATGCGGACCAACACGGGCACTTGTAATATTAAATCAATTTCGTTGTTCCATTCCCCCTGGACCACTGGAGACAATCTCTAGGTGCATCAACTTTGTTACTCCCTTAATCCTGGCACTCCACTCCTCTCCTCTCCTCTCCTCGCCTCCTATCTCCCCGTCCTCTCTCCGCTCACCTGTGCGACTTCGTCCACATTCACTTTCATCGACCACTGCAGAACGCTCCCTGCTGCTGCCCTTGCTGCCCGTTGTTGTGCCGCTACCACCTTTGATGCTGCTGCTCTGCCTTGCACTGCTGGCACTTGTGGCACGTGCACCTGTGCTGACTGCACTTGTGGAGCCTAAGAGCGTGGGGACAGAGGACACAAGCCAATGCCTCTACCCTGCCTCCTGCTCCCCACCCCTCCAATCTCACCAGCTGGTATCAAACCCCCCCGCCCCTCCTGCTCCTCCTACTCCCCCTCCTACTCCCATTCCTCCCACTCCCTTGTCCTCCCTGCTTCTGCTAAAAGACAACGCGGCAGCAGCTCATATCTGGCTCCTTGTCTCCATCCTCCACTAGACGTGGCCGTCCTGCTCCACTCCTCCACGCTCTTCGCCTCCTCGTCTCCATCTCCCTCCTCTCGTTCCCGTTCCGCCTTCTCCTTCCCCTCCTCCTCCCCTCTCCATCCACAGCATTCGGGGCTCGAAGGCTTGGCACCGATGCCTTATAGCCCGCGTCCGCACAGCAGCAGCGCAATCGCAATGCGGGCAGCGGGCGGCGTGTGAAGGGGTCACGTTGAGCCTGAGTGAGTCCGCGGAGGGAGGCAGCAGCGCGTGGCCATGGGAAGTGAAGGGCAGCGAGCGCATGGCGTTGGGCTCCAGGAGATGCAGACAATAGAGTCACATGCATCGCACAGGCGCCAACAGCACAGGCGAACAGCAAAGGCGAACAGCAGAGACGAACGGCAGAGGCGAACGACAGAGGCGAACAGGGGAATAATGGTCGTCGAAGTACAATCACCGCGTCACTATTTTCTGTCGTAATGCAACCATGGATTCACCAAGCAATGGCTCGTCATTTGAGTCGATCCAAAAGTCACCTCTCATGGTCGTCGTAGTAACAACCACCGCGTCACTCTTTTCTGTCGGAGTGCAACCATGGATTCGCCAAGCAACGGCAAGTCTAAACGTGGATCCGTTAATCAGTCCGCGTCGCTGTTCCGGACTCGCCAGACGTCGACCGCCTTCCACCGATCCACACACTACCCGACGACCTTCTCGCGCGTATCCTCCTCCTCTCTCTCCGCGCCCCTTCCCCCTCCCTCCTCCGCTTCCCCCCCGTCTTTCGCATTCGTGCTCCCCGTGCCCTCCACTCCCCAAGCTCTTTTCCGCGCGTCGGCCCCATGACTTCGCCTCGCCCTCCGCTGTTTATTGCCCCAATTCCGCCTCCCCTTCTTATAATTATGCGTATTCCCTTGCCATCAGCCGTAAACGCAGCATAACGAATCTCCTCTAACGCGTATTTCCTTCCCCTCTCCCTCCCAGTTAATTCTGTCGAAACTCCGGTTCCGCGATTCCGTTTTGCACCATTACTGCTCGTAAATGTGCGACCCATCTAACGGCGCGGGTCAATCCTTGGAATCAGGCGGCATCATCCAACGGTGCGGATGGACTCTTGGAAGCAGCGCAATCCGATGGTAGCGTCGCATGCGGGTCGCGATGCGCACAAGTCGCGTCGCTGATGGATCGCGTTGCATACGGGTAGCGTCGCACGGGGACTAGTGAGTCGTCCAAACGGCTAGGCGCTAGCTGAATAGACTGCGCATAGCACATTAGGTGCTTGGGCTGGGATATTTTGGGGTAAGGCTCTGCCTCGCCTGAAACCAGAGTGGTTCAAAAACCCTTAGGGCGTGTCCAGCTCGTTCATTTCGGGAAATTTAGGAGCTCCTCACGATCCGGGGTTCAAAACTGATCACTGTATCTATAAACGAATACGACCTGCGTCGAGTCCACCCTTTTGTCAATTCTAGCGCGCGGACACATTCCCCCCACACGGACTTCAACAGTGCAGGGGCCGTGTGGAAACGAGGTAACCGGTTCCCTCGTCAACCAAAGCGTTGGAATTTTCGCCAAGCCAACACTTCCACTACTGGTTTTGGCGAGTGTCAGGCTGCACTGGCGAAATCGAGCGCGCGATACGATGGGCACTCACTGTAGTGGGCAGGACGCTGTTCTGTACAATTGTTCGATGCGCACGCTGATTTCTGTAACGTGCGTCGCACGATTCGAGGTACTTGCAGGGGGTGTGCCGTATCGTGAACGGGAGCTGATCGTGTGTGGCATTTTTGTAAAATTCAGTGTTACAACGCAAAATCTGGTAACTGAAGGGCTTTACGAACAGTAAATGAACGAGTTGGACACCTCCTAGTTGTGAAAGGAAAAGGAAGGATCTAGATAATCTCGATATCTCAGACATCGACGGCTGAAGTTCCAACCAAGCCTTTACTTCTGATCGTAGCTTTCTGAAGGGTCGACGACTGAAATGTCAGCCTTCAATCTCGCTGAAACTGCTTTCCGATCAATCTTGACCGTACAGCGGTTCCCCTCCACGGTTGTCAAACCAACCTGGAACCCAAATCTGAGGCAGATAATCTGCACCGTTCCCAACAGTTGTCATCGACGGTCCAGTTTCCAACCTGAACCAAATTTGCCAATAACCTCTTCCCCTCCCCCCTCCTCTCCCTCCCCCCTTTCTAAACCTAGTCAGCAAAGAGAGGCAGGCTACCAAGCTGACGCGTCTTGCTATGGAGCTGAGTTGCCCCATTGTGCCGAAGTATCAAAATCCGCGCTGGATTCCTTTACATTGCTACCGTAGCAAATTGCACATCCCTCCCTCAAGTCAAGAGTTTCCATGCTGGAAGCATGGTAGGTTCGCACGTTTTTTCCTCAGGACTATTTTAATCATGATCGCACGTTTTGATTGCACGCGCTCAGGCTGAGCGCCCCCATTTGTCTGAATCTGCTGCATTGTTTCGAGGTTCGTAGGGAGTGCAAAAATGAGTTGCGAGCGCAGCGACGGGCCCGCCCCTTTTCTTCCTCCTCCGAGACCTCTTTCCCGCATTCGTCAGTGGCAACCACTGCATATTCTTGATGACAACTCACTTTCTCAACCCGCTCCGCATTTTACCTGTTTCCCGTGATACTTAGTAGAAGTTACCGTTTCCATCAATATTAATTCGTGTGTAACATATCCCTGAGAGAGCGTGGAGGCACGTCGACGCCGCAAATGCCGCCGCCAAACCCGACTCTGATGCAGCCACGAGCATGGCTTGCGCTTGCCGCCGTGCTTCGGGCTGCTGCGTTCGTCTTCCCGCCGTGCGATGCACAGCCAATCAACGCTTCTCAAGGTAGTCACTCCGTGCACCCTCAGTTCGTCTCACGGGTGCTCTTGCTGATGCTACTAGAAGTAGTACTACAAAAAGTTATCAGCGGTGATACCGTCAAATGCTTCTCAAGTTCCTCAACTCCCCGTACTAGTAGCACGTATCTCAGTTCACAGGAGGCAGCACTGAGTATGCATGATGTTGTTTGCACTGGCTGCAATGCATTAAATTTCTTGCCTCACTTGCTCTTCAAGCCTCACAGCTGCTAGATCTGCCTCACATCATCAGAAGGACGCTCCTTGTTTATCCATAATATGTGCAAGCAGTATTTGTACATCTCAGCAGTATTTGTACATCTCAGCAGTATTTGTACATCTCAGCAGTTTTTGTACATCTCAGTAGTAATGCACCTGCTGGGTGCTTGTACCTGCTCATTACCTTACCTCCTTTCGTCTCTCTCCTTGCTTGTCCCCTGCCAGCGGTATTTCTCAGAGACAGTCAAAAGGCCTGGAATCACACGTTTGTAAACTGGGAAGTTGGTGCTGACTATGTCAATGCTGAAGGTCTCATGTGTGACGGTTCAGGCATGATCACCATTATGTGAGTGCGTGTCTGCTTTTCTTTGAATCTCATACCATGCCACTGATCTCCAACAGGATTATCATGCTTGATACCACTTGTTTCCAGTCCTCGCGTCACTTGCGTCCCCATGCAGTTTTCTTCTCTCTTCTTTTAATCCACTCACCCACCCACATAGAACTTTGTGCGATGCCGCATCTTCGGGGGATTATTACAATCCCACCGACCCGAATGGAGATTTTTATCACGCCGACCCATCCGACCCAAATTCGGGATATGTGGAGCCCACAACTCTTGGAGGGTCTATTCCTGATAGCATCTCCTCGCTCACTTCTCTTATGAGACTGTAAGAATCTCGCTTGAATTGACAAGCTTGCTTTTCTTTACGGGGAGATGGGAGGGGGGGGGAGGAGGTAAGGGGGTAAGGAAAACTCTGCCCTGTTCTTCCCAGCGTCCACTGTAACAGGGGGGAACAGGGGGAGGGGGGGATGGGAGGAGGGGGGGGGGGGGGGGGGGGGGGAGGGGGGGGGGGGTAAGGGAGGTGCTGCCCTGCTCTTCCCAGCGTCCACTGTAACATGTTCCTCCTCCTTCCCCCTCTCCCCTTTTTCCCCTCTCCTTCTTCCCACCGGCTCATCTCCCTTCTCACTCTTCACAACTTCCCCCTTCTCCTTCATCTCTCCCTTACGCCTCTTCTCTCTCTCCCCCATGCCCCTCCTCTCTCCCCTAATTCTGCACCCCCTGTCCTTCCCCTTCTTTTCCCCTCTATCGCTCTTCTCGTGGAATTTTTACCCTTTGGTTTTTGTTTTTTCGATTTCGGGCAGCCCATTCCTTTTTAGTCAGCGTCCAGCATCAATACGTACTTCCAACGTCCAGGGAGAAAACGTACTGTATTGATGCTGGACTTAAGGCCATCCCAAATTGTGCTGGTTTCGTTTCTTACGTAGGAGCAACTCTAGGGTAGCAATTCCGTAAGATTTTGAAGACCTACCTCAAAGATTGTGGCCAACATTCCTGGTTGTAACTTCGAATGTGATCGTCCCACAAGAACCTTCTTTGAAGTTGTCCTCGCCAAATCGCAGCCACACATCTTCTGGTTTTGGAGACTTACTCCCGCGTAACTTCTGCCTGGGAAACATTGGGCGTGAACTTTGTTTTGATTGGTTGCGCACTTTCATTCTATTGAATGTCGCGACACCGTCGTGAAAGTCGGTACATACACTTAGAAAATGACAATGATATTCTACAATCCTGCAATATTTACATTGTGACAATATCGCAGCAAGAGTTGGTATTGATATTTGTACACTAAAAAATTGTTGAAGTAACATGAACGAACAATGGCATTAATGTACATTAAAAAAACATTATAACGTAAATAATATATTCACGTCCTAATTTGATTCGAATTTCCAGCAATACAACTTCGGCATTAAAATGCTAAGAACGAGAGCGAAAACCCCAATATGTTAAAATAACAATACAAAGAAACGCAAAACCCAGCCAACGAAACTAAAATGAAATCGCTTCATACTAATTTAGTACGAAAACATCAACGCCAGCATGGGAAATAGGACCCTAATCCAGAGCTGCACCACGGAGAATGTTAGAGCAGTAACAGACACCACCAGAACAAGTAAAACGAATATAAAATGTAGAGAAAAGTGCACGTGAAACGGTTGCTTACCAGATACATACTAACAAGGAGCTGCAGGGAAAACAAGACAAACGAGTTGTTGATAGCAAAAAAACGAGACAACGATCCACTAACCGCAACAGAACACCATAAACAGTCTGACACGCCTAAACGATACGCCATTCACGATCTGCCAGAACATGGAAAACCACATATGAGACTGAGCCCATCAGAAAAGGCACGATTGCTTGGAACGAAACAAAAAAAGAATAAAATAATAACACAAAATCGACTTAGCAGCGCACCTCTCAGCTCTACATAATTATCTGCAGACAGCCACATCTGCTTCACACGTCGCCTGCATAGACCAACATCTGACAACAACGAAACAAAAAGACGAGAAGGTTGTGAAGCCCGAAAGTGATTTCACAGAAGCGCGGACGACAGAGCGACTTGAACAGCGCCCCGCGGTAAGAACTATAGGGAACAAACACTAAACTGACAAGAGAACTGAGATGCAGAAACAACAATCGAGCACTAAAACTAGCTATGAAAAGTCGGGCTTTTGGAGCAGCTGCATAAGAAATGGCATACGAGATGGCTCTCTCCCCTCCCCTCCAGGGCTGAGAACTGGGGCTGTTGCAGCAGCTGCATGCAACGAATTGTCTTGCAATGCTCTTTTGTCGTTGCTTGCAATTGCCTTGCACCGCTGTAGTTTTGTCGTTTCGTGTGCAGCTCTTGTTTCTTTTTGCACTATCCGGGAAGAAAAAAGCAGTGTACCGATTTCCAGAAAATACCTCACTGCAATAAAAGGTGAAGTGAAGCGCACAGGTGGGGTTAACCAGCGAGATTATTAGGTTGAAAGATGCAGAAGTCGTGCGTGAAAAAAGTCGGCGCGTCACAAACACTTTGAAAGCTGTGACAAACAATCCCATCAGCAACAGGTTGGACAAACGATCGCATACCACAAAAGAGTCCATCCGAGCCCTGGTGGATTCGAATCCACCAGGTGCCCCTCCTGGTGGAAGTCGAATCCACCAGGACGCGGAGCTGGCGGAAGCTTTCTGCCCGGGGGCAAAAAAACTATTCCCCATCGCGACCTGCATGCCGTTCGGGAGCCTCAACCCTAAAATTTTAGGGTTGATGCCTCCCGAACCGCATGCCTTCCGAGTGGGTTTTAGTTTTTTTCTTGCCCGCGGGCAGCTCGCTTCCGCGAGCACGCGGAAGCGATCCCGCAATCGCCCGTGTTTTACTGTTTGAGCGCGTATGAACCTTTGAACTCGAACGATCCCATCAGCAACAGCCCTCGCACAGAAACTTGCAACAACTGCCCATCACGCGACAAAATACTCGCCTGTCAAATGCTGACGTCGTAAATTCCTACTGTAGCTTCTCTCTGCCCGCATATCTGTATATCGGAGTATATTGTCATTCAAAACGACTACGCGAAAAAACAAGAACCAGTATTTACCCAATATTCTTCCCAGCCTAACACAACCTGCAGACCTCATTTACCAGTTAGACAAATACTTCACGCTTGCTGATACAGTGCCGAACTGCTGGAAGCCAGCTGTACATCCACCGACACAAACACGACAAACGGACCCATCATCCCATTAGCGACAACATTTCCCAGATGTGTGAAGGAAACATTGACTCGTGAATATTGCGGGAGTGTTGTATGCAGTTGGAAACACTAACTTTCATACAAACTGGTTGCTTATAACTATGACATTACAGAATCTCATGAAAATAGATGTCAAAATGGCAACCAAAGATTTGGCTTGACATTTTTATGTTTTATGTTTTTAGGATTGTGAAACCCCTTTAGTCATGCTTATAATACCCTAATACATCTGAATGGATCCTAAACACTCTACTTGGGTTGGTTTTTTGCCCCAAATGCACGCAAATGGGCTCGTAACCACCATGATTGTTCGGTTTTAATGTGGGTTTCCAGAAAAGGTCAACGAATTTGCACCAAAAAAGGTTATTTGCATAACTTTCAAAAGAATCACGAGATCCATCATGTGACATCTATGTCTGTACATACACAATTTCATCTCATTTGGTGTACAAAACAGCCTCACTCATAATGGTGTCATGCGAATGACACCAAAATGGGATGACACCCTTCATATATCATTAATAATTCAGTGGTGTGAAGAAACATTGCTTAACAAAAGGCTACGCAGCGTTGAAACGACATCGTCTGCCATCTTGCAACCGACATTAAATTATATTGACACCCTCCTGATATCATTTATGAATTAGTGGTGCGAATACACATAGAAAGAAAAAATAACACAGCGTTGAAACAGCATAGTGAGCTGGCATATTCTGAATTAGTTATTGGTTAAGTAAATGTGTGCCGGTAGTGATTTTAACGTCTCATCGATCTGAACAGACAACTTCTCAACATTCAATTCACACTAAAAGAATGTTTGGTTGACAATTAGGATCTAAAAAATGCATGTATTTACATTCAAACCTTTTTACAATCAAAAGGCACATTACAACAAACAATTTCCATCAAAGTAGTTTCTGCGAGTACTGTATCGGAGAAGATCTTTAGCGGGTCAAGCCAATCTAGTTTTGTGCCAAACCATCGCAAGCCGCTGCTTCGTGGAAGGAGTATATCCACACCCTAATCTTACAGAGCAGTAAGTTTGAATCGAACGACCAATGACAATTGCGAGAACAGTTCTGTGGAAGTTTCGTGGGTAGAGTTGAAATAGCTCGACCAATAATATCGCTCGCAAGTGTGGCGTCGAAATTTCGGTGATGCTGCACCTCACTGATTCCCGAGTCGCGAACCCAGAGAAGCAACCTGCAGGTAGGTTCAGGAAAGTTACTCCATCGCAAGCCCTTAAAAACATGCCACCCCCACCTCACACATTTTGGGATGGCCTTCCTAACGTCAAATCCAACTAAGTTCCCGGCAGAGGAAGCTTGGTAGTGGAGATAAATGGCACGTTTGTAAATGATAAGTGCCAAAAATGCAGCAAAGGCAGTGGCAACGCAATGGTGACACGCCGCATTCGTTGCACCGTTGTTTCGCCTCCCACACTCTTGCGCGCTACAAGATGGAAGTATGCGCTTGTACTCGTTAGCAAGTCTTCCGCTCCACACAAGGTTATAACACTGTTTACTGTTCCATACAAGAGTGCAACGCATAACCATTTTTCATCCCGTGAAACCAGATCAATGACATCTTGTGAGCTCAATGGACCTATTCCATCCGGGATTGGAAGTCTGGTTTCATTGGAGTACCTGTAAGCTGAGATAGGGTGATGTATCAAGCACTTGGTTGGCTCAAATATGGTGGCCTTTCAGAAAGAAAAGGGCGTTGGAGTGCTTGTGGTCAAGTGCCTGTATCGTAATCATGTGTTATTGCTCTCATGCTTATGCATCATCCTTGTGTCTCTAGGGCTCTCTTTCCACCTTCCACCCGCTACACGATGTGCATCTTTCTGTTTGTCCCACTTTTGATTTCCCTGTTAGGATGGACTAACTGCTTATATTACTTTATTTCTCTGACTGCATTCTGCATGAGACTAAGCATTTGTTATGTTCAATTCCCACCCTTGTGCCAGAAACTTGAAGTCGAACAATCTTTCTGGGCCTATTCCTGCTGGGATTGGAAACCTTGCTTCACTAGAGTACATGTAAGCTGAGATAGGGTGATGCTGCAAGGACATGGTTAGCTCGAATATGGTGGCCTTTCAGGAAAAGAAGGGTGGCGCAGTGCAGTGTATGTGGTCATGTGTAGGCTTGAGCACATAAACGAACACCTGTTTGGTTCGCCTCAAAGTCCCTTTTCTGGCTTTAAATGTTCGTGGCGAACGTGTTTGATGTTTGCCCCAACACGTTCGGTGTTCGCCACCTACTGCTGGCCGAGCCACGTCGAACGCGAACGCGGGTCAATGTGTTTGAGCTCATTTTTGGAGCTCAAACAGTTTGCGTACTTAGCGCCAGCCCCCTAAAGCCCACTAGCGTCCTTACTTGGGAGTAATAAGAGCATCACTACCATCATAGAACATTTTAGGGTACACAGTGGAGTAATAGAACATCAAAGTACTCCACCACAACACCCGTAACACCCCTACCAAACATCTGGGAGGGCCAATTTCCATGTTTGCCATGTGTGGCTGTCGTGAAGGTCGTCCCTGTGTCATTTCTCTCATGCTTATGCATCATCCTTGTGTCGCTAGTGCTCTTTTTCCACCTTCCACCCGCTACACAATGTGCATCTTTCTGTTCGTCCCGCTTCTGAATTCCCTGTTGGGTTGGTGTAACTACTCATTCTACTTCATTTCTTTAACTGAATTATGCATGAGACTAACCATTTATTATGTCCAATTCCTACCCTTGTGCCAGAAATTTTGACGACAATAAGCTTTCTGGGCCTATTCCGGTTGGAATTGGAAACCTCAACAAATTGTCCTGGCTGTGAGTTGCTTAAAGTTTGCTGCTACTGGGACCCACAATTTGCTGAAAGAAAAAAAAACAATGTGCTTGATGTTTTCCACGCAGGCGCTGCTTACTTAAAGCCACACCCCCCCACCCTGCAGCTTGTTTTTCTCTGTTGCCAATTTATGCCTCCTGCCATGCTCGCATCATCACCCCTGTGGGTCACTTGTGTGTATATGCTTGCTGTCCCTCTGGCCATCCCCACTAATCGCATGCAGTTCTCTCCAATACAATGCCTTGACCGGCTCTATACCAGCCACCATGAGCATGCTTACTAACCTGAATTTCCTGTAAGAGCCCAGACTGAATGATCTGCCAAGGTTATTCATCACTTATGCTCATGTGATCAACTTGCCAATAACAACAATGTTCTTTGAGAATTCTCAAAAAACACTCGCTACAACAATGTTCATGCTCGTTGTGTCTCTATGTATCTTTCTGCCCAGTCGAAAGATATGCTTGTCTATTTGGCAACTGAGCAGCTAATGAGTAGGAGTTGAATCAGTAGCCCAGTTGAATGAGTAGCCCAGTTGAATGAGTAGCTTGTACTTCATAAGATTCGCAGAGTTATCTTTTGAGTCTTGTCATACTTCCTTCCTCTGCCACCAAAGATCTGTTGCGAAATAATCTTACCGGACCTATTCCCGCTGGATTGGGAAACCTCATCACACTAAACTACCTGTTAGCCACGTTACTAGGCTGTTTTTATAGACTCATACTGCGTGTATTGAATGCTGCTTTCTGAAAAAAGAAAGGCAATATGTTTTCGTCTGAATAACTCTTCCAATGATTGGGCAAATGATTATTGATGATACGAGGCAAGATGACATCCTTTGCATCTTCCTTGTCCACCCCAGCATCCTCCAAGTCAATTTTTGGTCCATGTTCTCCTCGTTCCCGCCTCTTCTCCCTCACAGCCCGCGGCAAAATCTATGCTGATTTTCCCCAATCTCCTTCCACCTCATTCTCTTATGTGCCCCACAAAATGCTTCACAACCATCCTCAACCCATCACTCCCTTGGTGGCTTGTGTGCTTGCTGTCCCTCTGGCCATGCCCACAAGTCCCATCTCCTCACTTCTACCAACCTAACTACATACACACACAGGTATCTCACGTGCAACAAGTTGACGGGCTCCATTCCCAACGGCATGTCTTCACTTACTGCTCTCAATGCTCTGTACGAACGAAGCATCTTGTCAGTTGTCTATGCCTCAATATGAATCAACTTGTTTAGGCTTTATGTAAAGAATGAGAGGAGTGGTAATGACCTTGAGCAGGCTGCATAGGGACTTCAAACTTGCATTCAAAGGGATGGTTGTGTTGCCGGTCACAACATCCCGTGCCAGAGTTATTTCTCCCGAAAGGATCGTCAATTGCTTCTGTTTATTTACAGGATTAAAATAAACTCCATTGCTATGATTGGCTAGCATTCAAAACGTATGGCTCTCCCTCCCTCTGCTTTTTCCTTCTCCTTCATCCTGGGCTGCTGTTCACCATTATCTGTCAGGCGTATGAGTGGGAATCACTTGGATGGAACCATTCCATCCTTTCTCAACTTAGATGTTTTGTAAGTAGCATAACAACAAACATTGGATATCCCAGCCGCGATTGGCTTTCAAGTTGGCAGAATTGAGATTTTTGTATGGCTAGTTGCACCGAAACAGCTCTGTCTCATCGTCAATATCGCTTGCATATGCGTCCTGTCCCTTCTGGCCATGCCCACAAGTCTTATTCCTTCACTTCTGCTAACCTGCCTACTTTCCCACAGGGATCTATCGAACAACGCTTTGACGGGTTCCATACCCAGCAGCATCTTCTCACCAGATCTAGTTTCTCTGTATGAAGCGCCTTCTTGATTGTTTATGCTTCAATACAACCAACTTGCTTTGGCCTCAAGTTAAGAATGAGAGGAGTGATAATGACCTTGAGTTGGTTGCATGGGGACATAAACGTGTATTCAAAAGGACTGCTGAGTTCCCGGTCATAGTACCCTAATTTATATTACTGTTTCGGTGACCGCAATAACCATTGACTGCTTCTGTTCATTAAACTCTATTGCAATAATTGGCCAGCATTGGAACGCATGGCTCTCCCTCCCTCTTCATTCTCATTTTCCTTCATCCCGTGCTTTTGTTCTCCATCGCCCGCCAGGAGTCTAGACGGGAATTACTTGAACGGGACCATCCCATCTTCTCTAGGGAACGTATACGGCTTGATGGACTTGTAAGTATCATGGCAAGAAACTTTGGATACCTCAGCCATGATTGGTTTTGGGGTTGACAACATTGAAACTACCTAACAAGCTCCGTTTCATCAATGTCGCTTGTGTGTGCTTCCTCTCCCTCTGGCCATGCCCACAAGTCTCATCTCTTCACTTCTACCGACCTACTTACCCACACACACAGGTATTTCTCGAACAACGCCTTCACGGGTTCCATTCCCAGCAGCATCTCCTCACTTGTTGATCTCCGTTATCTGTATGAAGCCCTTTTTCAATTCTCTACGCCTCAAAACGGAGCAACTTTCTTAGGCCTTGTGCTAAGCTTGAGTGGAGTGATAAGTACCTTCAATTGGCTGTTTAAGCACTTCAACTTGCGTTAAAAGGGATGGTTGTGTTGCCATCCTCAACAACTAATGCCACAATTTTTTTTGTAACCAAAAACACCAGTGATTGCTTCTGTTCAATTCCGAGGTTTTAAATCGGATCCACTGATATTATTAGCAAGCATTCATTCTCCTTCTCCTATATTCCCGGCTGTTGTTCTTAATCGTCTGAGAGGCATCTAAATGGGAATCACTTGAATGGAACCATTTCATCCTCTCTATGGCCCTTACTTGAATTATCGAGCATGTAAATGTCTCGGCAACAATCTCTGGATATCCCAGCCATGATTGGCTTTGGGGTTGGCAGCATTGAGAACCTTATGGCTATTTTCACTTCCTAATCAGCTTTGTTTCATCAATAACGCTTGTGTGTGCTTGTTGTCCCTCTGGCCATGCCCACCAGTCTCATCTCTTCACTTTCGCCGACCTACTTACCCACACGCACAGGGAACTCTCGAACAACTCTTTGACGGGCTCCATTCCCAACAGCATCTTTTCGCTTTCTAGCCTCGCTGTTCTGTATGAAGTACCTTGTCTATTGTCTATGCCTCAATACGAAGAAACGTGTTTAGGCTTAATGCTAAGCATGAGAGCAGAGGTAAGGAGTTTGAGCTGGCTGGTTAGGGACTTCAACTTACGTCAAAGGCTAAGTTGCGGAAGACGCGTCTAGCGTCTTAGACGCGTCCGTCTCTAACGTCTTAGACACGTCCGTCTAGACGCAGCGTCTAAGACGCTAGATGCGCGCCTTGGCAGATTAGACGCTGGGATAGACGCAAGCCCGGGCAGGCCAAAAAAATAGTACAGGCAGCAAAAAAAACCTTCTATAGGCCATGGGGGAGGGGGGGGAATGGGATGAAGACGAATTAGGCTGGTGAGACATTCATCGAGATCTAGAACTTCTAGATCTAACATTGACGCTCACAATTTCGTATCTCAAATTGGTTGGGTTTTCTAGATTCAGTGCGGTGAAAATTGGTAATGGGAGGGGGAATTGGTTGGTCACGAAATGGTTCACAAATCTGTTGGGTGCGGGTGACGAATTCCAATTTCGACCTAGCTTTCCGTTTCTCAATTTCTCCCACTAAGCAACACTAAATGAGTTCCTAGCTCCTTAGTGATTTAGTGAGTTCCTAGCTTCCTTAGTGACATAGTGAGTTCCTAGCTTCCTTAGTGAGTTTCGACCTCCTCCGATGCTCTTTCTATGGTCAAAATGGGTGGGAGGGGATTCCTGCGTCTAGCGTCTAGTCGCTGCGTCTAGACGCTAGACGCAGGACGCTCCCTGCGTCTTCCGCAACTTAGGTCAAAGGGATGGTTGTGTTGTCTGTCATAACGTGCCACAATTGTTTTTGTAACCGAAAGGTCTGTTGATTGCTTCTGTTCATTTCCATTAAACATTGAAATAATATTCGTTGAAATGATTGGCCAGCATTTAGAACACATGACACTCCCTCCCTTTTCATCCCCCTTCTCCTTCATCCCGGGGTGTTGTCCTTCATCATCTGTCAGGCGTCTGAATGGGAATCACTTGAATGGAACCATCCCGTCCTCACTACAGGCTTTATTCTTCATGGAGGCCTTGTAAGTATCATGGAAACAGTCTCTTGACCATTGATTGCTTCTATTCATTTTCAGAGCTAAAACAAATTCTATTGATATATTTGGCCAGCAGTTGGAGCACATGCCCTCCTTCCCTTTTCATTCCCCTTCTCCTTCATTTCGGGCTGTTCTTCATCTTTTGTCACTTGAATGGAACTATTCCGTCCTCTCTAGAAGCCTTACTCGACTTGGAGGGTCTTTAAGTATCATAGCAACAAACTTTGAATATCAAAGCCATGATTGTCTTTGGGGTTGACAACATTGAAAGAACCACATGGCTAGTTGCACTACCTAAACAGCTTTGATTTATCAATATCGTTTGTGTGTGCTTGCTGTCCCTCTAGCCATGCCCACCAGACTCATCCTTTCACTTCTACCAACCTACATACTCGCACACACAACACAGGGATCTCTCGTACAACGCTTTGACGGGCTCCATTCCCAACAGCATCTCCTCAATTGCTTTTCTCACTTATCTGTAGGAAGCACCTTCTCTATTGCCTATGCCACAATACGAAGCAACTTGTTTAGGCCTCGTGCTAAGCTTGAGAGGAGTGGTAAGTACCTTGGAGGGGCTGCTTAAGGACTTCAACTTGCGTTAAAAGGGATGGTTGTGTTGCCAGCCTCAACAACTAATGCCACGATTGTTTTTTGTAACCAAAAACACCACTGATTGCTTCTGCTCATTTCCGGGGTTGAAGAAAAATTTATTGACATGATTAGCCAGCATTTTGAACGCATAACCCTCCCTCCCTCTTCATTCTCCTTCTCGTTCATCCCGGGCTGTTGTTCTTTATTGTCTGTCAGGCGTCTCAATGGGAATCACTTGAATGGAACTATTTCGTCCTCTCTAGATGCCTCACTCGACTTGGAGGGTCTTTAAGTATCATAGCAACAAACTTTGA
Organism: Closterium sp. Naga37s-1; assembly: GCA_947471745.1. Classification (NCBI taxonomy): domain Eukaryota; kingdom Viridiplantae; phylum Streptophyta; class Zygnematophyceae; order Desmidiales; family Closteriaceae; genus Closterium; species Closterium sp. Naga37s-1. The sequence continues at coordinate 1,874,708 of CANJKZ010000860.1, forward strand.
ATAGCAAAGCCATGATTGGCTTTGGGGTTGACAACATTGAAAGAACCATATGGGTAGTTGCACTACCTAAACAGCTTTGATTTATCAATATCGTTTGTGTGTGCTTGCTGTCCTTCTAGCCATGCCCACCAGACTCATCCTTTCACTTCTACCAACCTACCTACTCAGACACACAGGGATCTCTCGTACAACGCTTTGACGGGCTTCATTCCCAACAGCATCTCCTCACTTGCTGATCTTACTGAAATGTACGAAGCACCTTGTCTATTGTCTGTGCTTCAATACGGAGCAACTTGTTTTGGCATCGTGCTAAGCACGAGAGGAGTGGTAAGGACCTTGAGTGGGATGCTTAGGGACTTCAACTTGCATTTAAAGGGATAGTTGTGTCGCAGGTCACAACACCCCATGCCACTGTTGTTTCTGTAACCAAAAGCCATTGAAATGATTGGCCAGCATGTAGAACGCATGACATTCCCTCCTTCATTCTCCTTCTCCTTCATCATGGGCTGTTGTTCTTCATCTTCTAACAGGCGTCTAAATAGGAATCACTTGAACGGAACCATCCCGTCCTCTCTAGGGGCCTTACTCAATTTGCGGTACCTGTAAGTATCGTGGCAACAACACCAGGATATCCCAGCCGTGACTTGCTACCTGATCAGGTCTGTTTTATTAGAAAATTTCTTGTTCGTAAAGGAGGCTGACCGATTGTGTTTGATTAGAGCACTCTTGTAGGAGAAACACCAGCAAAGCAGTTACCTTCATTTATTTGGATGGTACTGGCAATGTTCGAGGCATGTTTATCCGTAGGGAGCACCCTTGTGGTACCGTCTTCATCTCCCGCCTCCCAAGCGCCTTCCTTGTGTTCCTCCACCCACGTGCTTGTTCTCGCCTTTTCCCGTCTCCACTGGAAAATCCTTCCAGTCGGTTGTTTGTCCCGTTTATCCCTTGTTATCTCCCACTTAGCCCCACAACTGTTCCCATTTTCACGCTAAGCTTAAATGACGAGGTCCATGCGGCTGTATCCATCTCCCCCCTTCCCTATTGCAGCAACATCATCGAGACAAACCTCACGTGCCCACTTGACAACACCGACTGTGGCACAACACAATATCCGAGTACAGCCTTTTGCCAGACGTGTAAATCATTTTGCAAGACTTGCGGCAAACCTGCAGGCAAGTGATTAAAGCAAGTGGTATTGCTTGGTTGCTCTGTGCTCACGATTTGAACACTGTCCCTTATCACTGTTTTGAAGCTTTTTGTCGTAAACAGCTTGCTGTAATTCTCACAGAGTGGTTCTATGCTTGTGCAGGCCCAATCAGGACGAACAGCAGCAGCAACAGCACCAATGGCAGCAGCAACAGCACCAATGGCAGCAGCAATAGCACCAACAGCAGCACCAACAGCACCAACAGCAGCAGCAACAGCACCAACAGCAGCAGCAACAACACCAACGGCAGCAGAAACAGCACCAACGGAACCAGCAACAGCACCAATGGCAGCAGCAACAGCACCAACGGCAGCAGCAACAGCACCAATGGCAGCAGCAACAGCACCAATGGCAGCGGAAACAGCACCAATGGAAGCAGCAACAGCACCAACGGCAGCAGCAACAGCACCAACGGCAGCAGCAACAGCACCAATGGCAGCAGCAACAGCACCAATGGCAGCAGCAACGGAAGCAATGGCAGCAGCAACAGCACCAACGACAGCAGCAACAGCACCAACGGCAGCAGCAATAGCACCAACAGCAGCACCAACAGCACCAACAGCAGCAGCAACAGCACCAACAGCAGCAGCAACAACACCAACGGCAGCAGAAACAGCACCAACGGAACCAGCAACAGCACCAATGGCAGCAGCAACAGCACCAACGGCAGCAGCAACAGCACCAATGGCAGCAGCAACAGCACCAATGGCAGCGGAAACAGCACCAATGGAAGCAGCAACAGCACCAACGGCAGCAGCAACAGCACCAACGGCAGCAGCAACAGCACCAGTGGCACCAGCAACGGAAGCAATGGCAGCAGCAACAGCACCAACGACAGCAGCAACAGCACCAACGGCAGCGGCAGCAGCAGCAGCAGCAGCAGCAGCAGCGAGTCTACTTCACCAGCAGCATCTGGAAGTGGAGGTGGAGTGTCGGTGGGGGAGTTGGCATTGCTGTTGCTGCTGTGGTCATTCTCCTGCTTCTGGGAACCACTCTGCTTTACTTGAGGCAGAAGCATAAAGCAACCAGAAGAAGTCCACTCTAGATGACCAGACTATGTTAGTGCAGCTATTTCCAGTTGTTTGCTGGCCTTTGGGGTAGTACGGTAAGTGAATGAAAAGGAAGGTTTTAAAGTTATGAACCTAGGCAAGCATACAAGTTTACAAGTCTAGTCACGACTCGAATTGCCGGTTGGTCCAGTAAATAAATACAAGGGCGTGACTCCCTGTGATGGCACCACAACAATGTGGGCTGTGAAGCGTGCCAAGCTCATACACAGGGAATTCTAGGATGTTAGTGAGACACGGTGATATTGTTGAAATGTAATTGTATACATTATTTTGTAACTGCCTGTAGTGTAGACTTAGTGTAGTTCTATGTTCTTGTGTGGTGGTGCACCCTCATGCTTGCCTATAACTTGTACCAAGTTCTATAGTGCAACACCTCTTTGCTTTGGCAACCTTCTCGTTATCTCCTTGTTCTACCCTAAATCCTAGCCATGGCTTCTTAGCCTTAGCTATGTTTCTAACGGATATAACATTTGAGGCGCCTCAAAAGGCTGCGAAGCGTGCCAAGCCAAGCCACGTTTTCTTTGCTACTCATGCTCTGCCTCATTCTCGGCCACTCATGCTCGGACACTCATGCTCGGCCACTCATGCTGAACTACTCATGCTCGGCCACTCATGCTCGCCCACTCATGCTCGCCCACTCATGCTCGGCCACTCATGCTCGGCCACTCATGCTCGGCCACTCATGCTCAGCCACTCATGCTGCCAAAATTTTCCTTGCGGAGGCAGCCTGCCTTCTGAATCTGAAGCAGCGGCTGGACATTCTCATCGGCATGGCACAGGGCGTTGAGTGCCTCCATGGCTTTGCAGCACCGACAGCATGCAGGCAAGCTGAAGCCTGCCAACGTCCTCATCACCGACCGCATGCAAGCAAGCTTGGCTTTTTCATTGACGTTAGGGTGGAATGGCTTGGCGTTTTGTTCCATTCCCAAAGTTTTTCTGTGCAATCAGAGTCAGAACCGTGGGTGAAGAATTGAATAAAACCGGGAGCGCACATACCGTATTCTCCCGGACATAGCACCCTAGGGTATAGCTAAAAATACAGGGAAAAAATGGGGGGGGTCTCCTCATAGGAAAAAAATACATAATACCCGGGTCTTTACATATGGTATATTTTAGTGTTAGTGTTTATTTAATTAGACAATGTGGGTGTTTTGATTTTCATTTTAACATCACTGTCTGAGGCGCGAATGTGGGTTTCGGCCACGAGCTTCATCACCCCCACGAAAATGCCATGTGGCACCTCTCTTGCCACTTGCAGCGAAAGATTCGCCTGCACGTGGTCACAGCGAAGTAGTGCGAGGGGGGAAATCTCGGTAGATTGTAAGTGAATGTACCGCGAAATTTCATCTAGGGAGAATTTTTCGCGATATTCATCAATATTGCAGCTACTCGTTAACGACTATTATAACGAATTCGTAAGAAAAGGGGGGTGTTATAGAAAATCAGCAAAAAAGGGGGGTATAGTAGAAACGAGGTCTATCATAACACCCACCCCGCACAAGCTACCCGGGGGTGTACAATTACGGGGGGGTGTTTTGTCCGGGAGAATACGGTAAATGAGGTATAGAACTTAAATGTCGCTCAGTGGAGCAAGTTCATTTGTATCTTGATTAACTCGTGCGTTAAGGTGTAGACGATCATGCATTTGTACGTTACACCTGCTGATTTGGCATGGTCATGTCTATTGGGTCTTTTCTGTTATTTCGTATTACTTGCAACAAGCATTATTGAACCTCACTAAGGGCGTGTGTCCTTCGGCAACTTTTGTAAAGTTTGCTTTTTAAACTCGACTTTTATCACTTTGAACTTGGTTCGAACTGTAGTCGAATTTTACAACCTACCTCGCGTCGCGCATATGACTCGTAGGTTACCCTGTTTGCCATCTTGACTGTGCGCCACGTCTGATTCGATGGCGCACCGTGAAAGATGCGTATGATTCAATAGCGCGCACGATGGTATTCGTCAGTGTCGCCAGTTTTGCTGCAGCTGCAAACGTGGGCAGAAGGACACACGTTTGCATGAATGCGCGGGCGTACGTTCGAACGGAAATTCGACTCTAGTTCAGTGTCCATGTTTGGTTCCATCTTTCTTACCCGTTTTAACGAAGATCGCAACCCAGCATGGTGAGATTAACGAAACGAGTTACCATCAAAAGTTCGAACTCGTTTCCGAGCTCAGCCCGCCAAGGACACACGCCCTAACGCATCCGTTCCCTTTACAATGCAAGATCTGCTGATGCAAACATCCCCTCCATGCTATGCATCATGCCACCACATCTATGTGTTCTTAATTCTCACATTTGTCTCATGCTACAAAGCCTCTCAACATATCCACCAGGCCAAGATTGCAGAATTTGGGCTGGTGAGGATGGGAGAGGGCACGACTGTCGGTATGACTCGCAACATGGGCACACCGGGCTATGTGGATCTCTACTCCCAAACGTCCAAGGCCAGCCCAGCCAGCGACGTAAAGCCCTTTTGGTCTTTTGCATGTGCACAGATGAAATACAGGGCCATGGATGTCTGGAGCAGCGCATGTCACCTATCTTCACTCCCCTTTCCCCCCATCATGTTCCCTCTGCCATTTCCCTCTGCCATTTCACCCTGCCATGTCCCCCATGCCATTTCCCCCATGCCATTTCCCCCATGCTATTTCCCCCATGCCATTTCTCCCATGCCATTTCCCCCATGCCATTTCCCCCATGCCATTTCTCCCTCCCAGCCTGCCTCCTAGGCATATGTGCTCTGAGCCCCCTATCTCCTAGGCCCTCTCTCCCCCTCCTCCTGCTTCTGTGCCGTTCCTGCTGCCTCTCCTCACCCCTCTCTCCTCTCCTTGCCTCTATCCCTCTCCTTGCTAACCTCCTCTTCACCATCATCATTATCTGATCAAGGCACTCAGCAAATTGAGTTTTGAGACGTCTCAAAACTGATCAAGGCACTCTGCTGATTATTATTTTTCACCCTGGACGTTGAAAGTATGTTTTGACGTTGAACGCTGACAAAAAAAAGGGCTGCCCGAAAAAAAATGCCCAAGGGTAAAAAATCCACGAGAAGAGTGAGAGGGGAGGAGAAGGGGAAGGACAGGGTGTGCAGAATGAGGGGAGAGAGGAGGGGCATGGGGGAGAGAGAGAAGAGGCATAAGGGAGAGATGAAGGAGAAGGGGGAAGTTGTGAAGAGTGAGAAGGGAGATGAGCCGGTGGGAAGAAGGAGAGGGGAAAAAGGGGAGAGGGGGAAGGAGGAGGAACATGTTACAGTGGACGCTGGGAAGAGCAGGGCAGAGTTTTCCTTACCCCCTTACCTCCTCCCCCCCCCCCCCCCCCTCCTCCCATCCCCCCCTCCCCCTGTTCCCCCCCCCCCTCCTCCCATCCCCCCCTCCCCCCGTTCCCCCCCCCCTTCCTCCCCCCTCCCTCCCCCCTCCCCTTGTTATTTTAAACGCTATCTCCGTCAAATCCATCTAGGGCCAGGAATTTAGGTAAGCCCGAACACACGAAGAAAAGCAAGCTTGTCAATTCATGCGAGATTCTTACAGTTTCATAAGAGAAGTGAGCAAGGAGATGCTATCAGGAATAGACCCTCCAAGACTTGTGGGCACCACATATCCCGATTCATATGGGTAGGGATCAAAACTAGGACCCCTAAAAGGGTCGGCGGGATCAAAATATTCCACCTCGCACAAAAATCTGTGTGGGTGGGTGAGGGGATTAAAAGAAGTGAGAAGAAAATTGGACAGGGACACAAGTGATGCGAGGACTGGACACAAGTGGTATCAAACATAACAAATCCTGTTGCACATCAATGGCATGGTATGAGATCCAAAGAAAAGCAGACATACACTCTCATCTCGGTGATCATGCCTGAACCATCACACATGAGAAATTCAGCATTGGCACAGTCCGCACCAACTTCCCAGTTTACAAACGTCTGATTCCAGGCCTTTTGACTGTCTCTGAGAAATACCGCTGGCAGGGCACAAGCAAGGAGAGAGACGAAGGGAAGCACAAGGTAGTGAGCAGGTAGCACCTAGCAGGTGCATTACTTCGTTTCTAATATGTAGAAATACTACTGCTGAGATGTACAAATACTGCTGAGATGTACAAATACTGCTGAGATGTACAAATACTGCTGAGATGTACAAATACTGCTGAGATGTACAAATACTGTTGAGATGTACACATACTGCTGAGATGTACAAATACTGCTGAGATGTACAAATGCTGCTGAGATGTACAAATGCTGCTGAGCTGTACAAACACTGCTGAGCTGTACAAATACTGCTGAGATATACAAATACTGCTGAGATGTACAAATAATGCTGAGATGTACAAATACTGCAGAGATGTATAAATACTGCTAAGATGCACAAATGCTGCTGAGATGCACAAATACTATTTGCACATGTTATGGATAAACAAGAACGTCCTTCTGATAATGTGAGCCACAGATCTAGCAGCTGTGAGGCTTGAAGTGCAAGTGAGGCAAGAATTTAAATGCATTGCAGCAGTGCAAACCACATGCGCATACTCAGTGCTGCCTCCTGTGAACTGAGATACGTGCTAGCACTACGGGGAGTTGAGTAACTTGAGAAGCATTTGTCGGTATCACCTACACCTGTGCTGGCGGGCTGCTATTACTTTAGGTAGAATTACTTCTAGTTGTATACTTCAGCACCCGTGAGACGAACTGAGGGAGCAAGGAGGTACTACCTTGAGAAGCGTTGATCGGCTGTGCATCGCACGGCGCGAAGACGAACCCGGCAGCCCAAAGCACGGCGGCGAGCGCAAGCCATGCTCGTGGCTGCATCAGAGGGTTTGGCGGCGGCATTTGCGGTGTCGACGTGCGTCCACAATCTCTAACGGATATGTTACACCACGAATTACCTATAGTCGTATTGTGGAACGTTAACTTCTACTACAATGGGGGCGCTCAGCATGAGCGCGTGCTATCATGATTATATTAGTCCTGAGGAACAAACGTGAGAACCTACCATGCTTCCAGCATGCTAACTCTTGACTTGAGAGACGTGCTGCACCCTGCTACAGTATTTCTGAGCAATCATAAAAGGGTTCCAGCATGGATTTTGCTACTTGGCATAATAGGGCAACTAGTCTACATGACAAGACTGCGTCAGCTTGGTTTTTCTGCCTCTCTTGGCTGACTAGGTTTAGAAAGCGGGTTGGGGGAGGAGGGGGGAGGGGGACTGGGTCATTGGCAAATTTGGTCCAGATTGGAAACTGGACCGTCGATGACAACTGCTGGGAACGGTGCAGATTATACCTCAGATTTGGGTTCCAGGTTGGAATGACAATCGTGGAGGGGATCCGCTGTACGATAAGGATGTGATCGGAAAACTGGCGTTTCAGCCGTCGATCTTTCAGATGTTAATGGCTCAGATCGAAAGTGACGTGTGTTCGGTTGGAATTTCAGCCGTCGATATTTGAGATACGGAGATACCCAAGATCCTTATGCTCTCATTGACTGGATTTCGAACCACTCTGATTTCAGGCGAGGCAGAACCATGTACCCCAAATTCGAATCCAAGCACCTCACCAGTTTTCATTTTCCTGACCTGCTAAACATAGACAGACATTTGGTTAGCCATTTCGTCAGGACGACTCACAAGTCTTGTGTCAGTATCTGTGTGCGACGCTACCCGTATGCGACGCGACCTATAAGCGACGCTACCCGTATGCGACGCGACCTATAAGCGTCCCTACCCGTATGCGACTCGACCTATGAGCGACGCTACCCGTATGCGACGCGACGTATAAGCGACTCTACCCGTATGCGACGCGACCTATAAGCGACGCTACTTGTGTGCATCGCTACCCGTATGCGACGCCACGATTGGATTGCGCTGCCTGATTCCAAGAGTCCATCCGCACCGTTGAATGATGCCGGCCCGCGCCGCTGGATGGGTCGCACATTTACGTGGTGCGAAACGGATATGGTACGGGCATTTGGATAGCCGTTTGGACGACTCGAAGCTCCCGGATTCGCTATCCGCGTGCCACACTGTCTGCGCGCGACGCTCTCTGCGCGCGTCACAATCTGCATGCGACGCTATCCGCGTGCGACGCTATCCGCGGGCGACGCTATCCGCGTACGAAGCTCTCTTCGTGCGACGCTCTCTTCGTGCGACGCTCTCTGCGGGCGTCACCGCTCCTGCGCGCGTCGCTTTCCGCGTGCGACGCTATCCGCGTCCGACGCAACCGATAAGCGACGCTGCTTGTGTGCATCGTTACCAAACGATTTCTCCATGCATATGCTTTCATTTCCCCGCTTGCTTCTTCCCTCCTCCAATCTGCAGGTGCGGGGGTGGGAGCTCGTGCGCTGCTTTGGCGCGGTCAGCATGGGGTGGTGGACGGTGCGAGTAACACTCCTCATTCTTCACCTCTCTTCACCTCTCTCTACCGCTTCACCTCTCTGCAGGTGCGCGGGTGCGAGCCCGTGCGCTGTTTTGACACGGTCAGTGTGGGATGGTCCAAGGTGGTATGAAAAGGTTTTATAGATAATGCGCTATACAAAATTATTGAAGCAATATCAGACAGTTATCATCTCAGCTTGGCCTGGCCTACCTTAAACCAAAACATTTATTTTCTCCAAAGGAGCGTCAGCTTACAACCCCTACACCTCTCACATTGTGTTAATTTGCCTTGTTTGATTGGGTGTAAAAACGGTCATTGCATCTTCTGCATACGGTATGCACATATGAAGCAAGGGGAGTGAGTGGCAGTGCGAGCAGCAGTGATGGGACCACCGAACGCCCTCAGCAGCTCACACCTCCCCCCACACCGCGTCATTGCCTAATTCCAGGAGAGTGCGTGGCATGCGAGCAGCAGTGATGGGCCCACTGAACGCCCTCAGCAGCTCACACCTCCCCCCAACACCGCGTCATTGCCTAATTCCAGGAGAGTGTGTGCCGGTGCGAGCAGCAGTGTTGGGCTCACTGAAACCCCTCAACAGCTCACGTAGCAAGGACAGCTCCTTTCCGACGGGCCACGTACCTGTGCGACAAGGATGGGCCTGTGCGACATGCGGTGCTGTATCGACATCGATTTGTCATTTTGAACAAGAATATTCTTGATCATTCAAGCATTCACTATAATGCAAGGATGCTAGACAAAATCTGGCGCCATTCGCATCATCTGGTAGAAATATATGTTGTTTCATACAATTGAGCAGAGAAAATATTGCAACGATGAGCAACATGAAGCACGCCAATTTGCACTACAACCTAAGATATTACTAGAAATTTATTGAAACTCAAGTGGTGAGGTCACAACACTTTAATGCATCTATGGGGAAGAAATGGATAGGAAAAAAAAACATATCTAACCACATTATAAAATTTCATGCGAACAATTATTTTCAGCCTCCGAATATTATATTTGTTCATGGCATTCTTCATAATTTCCATAGTAAAGCACAAATTCCTATTCGATTGTAATTTTGCTTATGTTGTAACAAAAGATTCAGAGCTTTCAAGAGAATATGGAATTTGCATTGTTTTTCATAGCATTGTTTCAGTGGTCCCTATACAGCTATCGAAATTTGTTCTAACACGGTTGCGAACCAGCCACTGTAGTCAAAGCGATTGGCAAAAACTTATCCTCACGTCACTTCGAACCGACAGCCAATCACAGTTGTGAAGCCATTGGCGCCCAAACAAACCAGGTAACTTTGGGCAACTTTCCCGAAGCCCAAAGCACGGCGGCAAGTGCAAGCCATGCCCGTGGCTGCATCAGAGTCGGGTTTGGCGGCGGCATTTGCGGCGTCGACGTGCCTCCACGCTCTCTCAGGGATATGTTACACACGAATTAATATTGATGGAAACGGTAACTTCTACTAAGTATCACGGGAGACATGTAAAATGCGGAGCGTTGAGAAAGTGAGTTGTCATTAAGAATATGCAGTGGTTGCCATTGACGAATGCGGGAAAGAGGTCTCGGAGGAGGAAGAAAAGGGGTGGGCCCGTCGCTGCGCTCGCAACTCATTTTTGCACTCCCTACGAACCTCGAAACAATGCAGCAGATTCAGACAAATGGGGGCGCTCAGCCTGAGCGCGTGCAATCAAAACGTGCGATCATAATTAAAATAGTCCTGAGGAAAAAACGTGCGAACCTACCATGCTTCCAGCATGGAAATGTTGGTGTAAGGGCCCAATAAACTCAAGCTACTAAAACGTAATCAGACTTAAAACCTCTCCTCGGGGTCACCTCCAAGGATCCTTGGGTGCCTGGTACAAGACCAGCCCCTATCCTCGGGTCCGAGTTTGTAGAGAGAGGGATCAAGAATGACTTAGCCAAAATAACAAGAGTACCTTGAACGTCGCGCAGCGTATCGTGCAGACCGTCGATCGGATTAAGCTGAGACTTTGCTATATCGAAGCTCGCTCCAAGAGCTTTAAAAAGAGCCAAGTTGCCTCGCGAAAAGTTCTGCCATTACGGAGTTATCGCTCGTACAGCGTTTGCCTAGCACTGAGGTGCTAGCATACTAGCGTTGACTCAGATAGCATTCCGCCGTCGCACCGCGTAGACACGAAATTCCAGCAAGGAAGGAATTCGCTTGAATCAATTTCACTATATCCACGTAAAAACAGAGAAGGAATAAATAGCTCTAGCTAGCAAGTACCTTGGGATTCAACCTGGGAACAACCAGGGATGATCCCAAATAATTCCAAGCAACAGAACCAACCTGGCTGGACAAAACAGCAGGTGGTAGGTTGGTAAACAACCTCTGGTTCTGTTTTTCCAACCTGGGAAAACAACAACCAGGTTCAGGTCCTAAAAAACAGAACCTGTTTTGTCTTTGCCCAACCAGCCAAATGCTGGTTCCGCTAGTTGCCCCTGGCCCTGTAGCATGCAGATACAGACAAACAACATCCAACCTTCACCTAAATTGTACCCCTATAGTGCCTGCCCTGCTACACTATAGTCAACCAAACAAAACAGTACAATTTCGAGTTGGATAGAACTGAATCTGCGCAATCAATTCAACCGAACCGCAAAGCTTCCATCTTGGGTTCCTTTGCGAGCTCGTCCTTTCTGCTTGTACTGTTCATAGCGCGTACAATTTTGTGCCGAAGCGCACAATGTGCGAGTACCTGCAAATGCTTCAAGCGAAAATTGCGAAAGCAAACAAACACACGAACATTCCATTCACACCCAAATGCATTCGCACACGCATACTCGTACAAACAGACGGCAGGATGTCGTGCAATGTGAATTTGCACCCAACACAATCCCCCTCAGCCTGCCGGCTGCATCCCCATCATTCCATACTAGTTCATGCTCATTCCACTCATGCGCACACAACGCCAATAAGGCTCATCCGCAAACCTCTTGGTGAGGAAGTCTGCTGGTTGCTGGTGAGTCTTGATGTAGATCGGATTCACCGTCCCCCTCTTCACCTCCTTACACAGCCAGTGCCACTTGATACGCATGTGCTTGTTGAGCCCATGAAGCACAGCGTTCCTGGCCATCCCAAGAGCCCCCTTGCTATCACAATACAGCGGCGTAGCAACCTTTTGCTCCTGGCCAATCTCCTCTAATAGCCTCCTCAGCCAAATCACCTCCTTCACCCCATGGAACATTGCCATGTACTCTGATTCCACGGAAGAGAGTGCCGTCTCCGTCTGCTTCTTTGACCTCCAACTAACAGGTCCTCCCCCAACTACACAGATGTATCCTCCCACAGATGAGGAATCCTCCTTCTCAGAAGCCCACGTAGCATCAGTAAAGCAAGTGAGAAACAGCTTGCCTTCTCCAAGCCGCTCCCCCTTCTCTTTCAGAACCTCAACCCCTTTCTGCTTCACCTGTGCAGATGCGGAGTATTGAACTCTAATGCTTGGGTGAGAGTTCAGATACTTCACCACACGCTCAGCTGCATCCACCTGCTCCTCTGATGGATTCTGCACCACCCTAGCCAACTGCCCCACCGAGAAAGAGATGTCAGGCCTTGTGTGAACTGCTGCATACAAGAGGCTGCCCACCAAGGACTGAAATTGCTGCTGCTCCTCGGTTTCAACCCCTTCATCCTCTGCAGCTTTCACAAGCTTGAATTCTGCTGGCAGGGGAGTTGCAACTTTGCGCTCATTCTCAATCCCGTACTTCTCCCCCAGCTCCTTGATGAACTTCTCCTGGTGCAGCTTCAACCACCTGTGATCTGGATCCCTCTCCACATGCATCCCGAGGTAGTACTTTACCTCTCCAAGGTTCTTGCACTTGAAGTTTTCCATCAGCTGCTGCTGCACATTCTGGATCTCCTTCATGCTGCTGCTAAAGAGAAGAATGTCGTCCACGTAGACCAGAAACAGCACCAGCTTCTCCCCCTCCCCCTTGAGAAAGAGGCTCTCATCACAGCTGCTGGTCCTGAATCCCATCTCCTCTAAAACAGCTGTCAACTTCTGGTACCAGCAGCGTGGCGCCTGCTTCAAGCCGTAGATGGACTTTTTCAGCTTGCACACCCTGCCCGTACCATCCTCATACCCAGGCGGCTGCGTCATGTACACATCCTCCTCTAAAACCCCATTAAGAAATGCCGTTGATATATCCATCTGAATGATGAATTTTCCACTAACGGTTGCATCTGCCAACAAGACACGGAGGGTAGGGGGTTTGGTAGTGGAAGCAAAGATCTCATTGAAGTCCTGCTTCTCCTTCTGCATAAACCCCTTAGCCACCAGCCTACTCTTGTAGATGGTGACCTGTCCCTTGTCATCGGTCTTGATCCTTAGCACCCACTTGCACTGTACGGCTTTCTTCCCCTCAGGCAGCACCACCAGCTCCCATGTCCCATTCTCTAGCAGGCTCTGGTACTCAGCATCCCTGGAAACCAGCCACTTCTCCCTATCTGGTCCAGCTAATGGCTCCTCCATGCTAGCTGGTTCCTCTGGTGCAGGGGCAAGAAAACAGTAGGCAGGTTCATCCTCTTCATCCGGATCATAGCCATGCGGTAGAATCAGCAATGCCTCCTCTATCCCAAGCTGCTGCTCTGCTACATCAGCTCCTGCAGTCAGCTTCTTAGTAGCCATACGGGTACGTCCTGGCCTGGAGACGGGTGTTTCCCATCCCCTCATAACGACAACAGGGAGACCCGCTGCTGCCCTCAGCACCTGGTGCTGCCCCCTAAGCACCCAGTGCTGCTGTTGAGGGCTGTAGCCACTGCTCTACTTGCTGTGTTCTTTTCCAATCCCCTCTGCTTCCCTCGTTTTCTCTAGTGTGCCTCAGGTGGTGGCAAACGTGCAAGAGGTGCTGGCGTTGCACTCTTTTCTCTTCCTCCCCATCCCCCACACCTCAGGGGGTGGCAGACGTGCAAGAGGTGCTGGCAATGCAGGCAGCCAGGCGCCTGGTGTTGGAGGGCATGGAAGGAGCATTGTAGCTGTGAAGGGTGTACCCATCTCTTTTCCCTCATTCCCCCATGTGCTTTAGGTGGTGGCAGACGTGGTGGAGGTGCTGGCCATGCAGGGAGGCAGGCAAGAGGTATCAGTGGGCTCCACTCACTGCCCTCCCGGCTTTCATTCGCTTTCTATTTCCTGATTCGCCTGTGCCTCAGGTGGTGACAGACGTCCTTGAGGTGCTGGCCATGCAGGGAGGCAGTCGGCTGGTCTCAGTGGGCATGGAGGGGGCCTTGCAGTTGCAGCCGCTGCTGAGGGCTCTGCTCTGCTGTGCTGTGTCTTCTGGAACGTTTCTGAGTGGTGCTGAGCAGTGCTGTCAAGAGGTCAAGTCTTGCTTTCCCAGGCCTCTGCCACCGTCTGTTGTAATGTGAAGCAGAGTCCACACTACAAGCGAAGGGCATGTTTTGACGCAATCTTTCTTTCTTTCACCCAGTGGAGTGCCAATTACACCCTTTTTCCTTTCCCCCTCCCACCGAATGCATTTGACGTGGCACTGTTACTGCTTCACAGTCTCCTGAGTGTCAATTCCTCTTTTCTGTTTCCTATCTCTTTTCCTCCCGCCTCTCCCCGCCCACAGATACATGGAAATGGCGCTGTCGCTGCTACGTGGTCTGTTGAGGGCGTTCAGTCAGCCATCACTGGCCCCCTTCCTTTCCTCCCTCCATCCTCCCTCTCCTTTCCCCCCCCACAGGTACGTGTGAGTGGCGCTGACCTTGCTACATGAGCTGCTGAGGGCATTCAGACAGCCCATCACTGTCCCGCCTTCCAATCTCCCACCCATCACTACTCCCTCTCTCCATCCTTCCACCCTCCCTCCCCTCACAGGTACGTGGCCCGTCGGAAAGGAGCTGTCCTTGCTACGTGAGCTGTTGAGGGGTTTCAGTGAGCCCAACACTGCTGCTCGCACCGGCACACACTCTCCTGGAATTAGGCAATGACGCGGTGTTGGGGGGAGGTGTGAGCTGCTGAGGGCGTTCAGTGGGCCCATCACTGCTGCTCGCATGCCACGCACTCTCCTGGAATTTGGCAATGACGCGGTGTGGGGGGAGGTGTGAGCTGCTGAGGGCGTTCAGTGGTCCCATCACTGCTGCTCGCACTGCCACTCACTCCCCTTGCTTCATATGTGCATACCGTATGCAGAAGATGCAATGACCGTTTTTACACCCAATCAAACAAGGCAAATTAACACAATGTGAGAGGTGTAGGGGTTGTAAGCTGACGCTCCTTTGGAGAAAATAAATGTTTTGGTTTAAGGTAGGCCAGGCCAAGCTGAGATGATAACTGTCTGATATTGCTTCAATAATTTTGTATAGCGCATTATCTATAAAACCTTTTCATACCACCTTGGACCATCCCACACTGACCGTGTCAAAGCAGCGCACGGGCTCGCACCCGCGCACCTGCAGAGAGGTGAAGCGGTAGAGAGAGGTGAAGAGAGGTGAAGAATGAGGAGTGTTACTCGCACCGTCCACCACCCCATGCTGACCGCGCCAAAGCAGCGCACGGGCTCCCACCCCCGCACCTGCAGATTGGAGGAGGGAAGAAGCAAGCGGGGAAATGAAAGCATATGCATGGAGAAATCGTTTGGTGACGATGCACACAAGCAGCGTCGCTTATCGGTTGCGTCGGACGCGGATAGCGTCGCACGCGGAAAGCGACGCGCGCAGGAGCGGTGATGCCCATAGAGAGCGTCGCACGAAGAGAGCGTCGCACGAAGAGAGCTTCGCACGCGGATAGCGTCGCCCGCGGATAGCGTCGCACGCGGATAGCATCGCATGCAGATTGTGACGCGCGCAGAGAGCGTCGCGCGCAGACAGTGTGGCATGCGGATAGCGAATCCGGGAGCTTCGAGTCGTCCAAACGGCTATCCAAATGCCCGTACCATATCCGTTTCGCACCACGTAAATGTGCGACCCATCCAGCGGCGCGGGGCGGCATCATTCAACGGTGCGGATGGACTCTTGGAATCAGGCAGCGCAATCCAATTGTGGCGTCGCATACGGGTAGCGATGCACACAAGTAGCGTCGCTTATAGGTCGCGTCGCATACGGGTAGAGTCGCTTATACGTCGCGTCGCATACGGGTAGCGTCGCTCATAGGTCGAGTCGCATACGGGTAGGGACGCTTATAGGTCGCGTCGCATACGGGTAGCGTCGCTTATAGGTCGCGTCGCATACGGGTAGCGTCGCACACAGATACTGACACAAGACTTGTGAGTCGTCCTGACGAAATGGCTAACCAAATGTCTGTCTATGTTTAGCAGGTTAGGAAAATGAAAACTGGTGAGGTGCTTGGATTCGAATTTGGGGTACATGGTTCTGCCTCGCCTGAAATCAGAGTGGTTCGAAATCCAGTCAATGAGAGCATAAGGAAGGATCTTGGGTATCTCCGTATCTCAAATATCGACGGCTGAAATTCCAACCGAACACACGTCACTTTCGATCTGAGCCATTAACATCTGAAAGATCGACGGCTGAAACGCCAGTTTTCCGATCACATCCTGATCGTACAGCGGATCCCCTCCACGATTGTCATTCCAACCTGGAACCCAAATCTGAGGTATAATCTGCACCGTTCCCAGCAGTTGTCATCGACGGTCCAGTTTCCAATCTGGACCAAATTTGCCAATGACCCAGTCCCCCTCCCCCCTCCTCCCCCAACCCGCTTTCTAAACCTAGTCAGCCAAGAGAGGCAGAAAAACCAAGCTGAACATCCCAGCGCAAATCGGTCGTCGGAACCGATTTGCCGGTGTCGTCAGAGGGGGTCGTCGGAGCCGGGCCCGACGAGGCGGGCAACTGACGCGCGTGCGGGCCCGCCAGCCTGGCCCAGGGCCGGGCCGAGCGCACGACCGCCGCCTCGCAACCCCCCTGCGTGATTGAACAGCGCCCCACGTTACCGGGTGGGGGCGGCGAGCTGGCGAGCCCTCGCGCGAGGGAAAGTAACCCTCGCGCGAAGGCAGCCCTCCCGTGCCCGCTGCCCGCGACGTCCTAGTGACCCTCGCGACCTGCCCGGACGGGCAGGCGAGGGCCATGCGAAATTCGGGTGCTCCCCTCGGGAAGCTCGACGATTTCGCGACCCGTTGCGGTGACGCCGCGTGCTCGCACGCGGGTTCGCATCGGGTGCATGCGAAATTTTGAGCCCGGCGAAATCGGTTCGCTCGCATCGCGGCACGGGGTTTTCGCGATCCGGGGCGAAGTCGACACGTGTCAGCCGAAACGAGGCACCGCGCGCATGCGAAATTGCGTCCCCTCGCCGAGCGAAGCCGGGGGACGCGAAGTCGACGTGCTGGCTCGGCGGCGAAGGAGCGCTTGTGCATGCAGCCCGCCAAACCCTGCCGAGCCAGGCACCACGAACCCTGGGCGATGCCTCAACCGGCCTGTGGGGCACCGACTCCCTTTCCTTGGCGGAAGGAGGCATCGCTCCTCATTTTCGGCATCTCGTTTCACTTTCAACATTACTCCCACACTCTCGTCCCTTCTTAGCCTGCAGTCAATTCCCTTCATTGCAATGGAGGCCGACCCGAAAGCCGGCGAAGCGGCGCCGACCGTGCAGGACTTCCCTCTGTATCTCGACCTCGGTAGTGGACTCACTGCCAAGCTCGAGGAACACGACTACGCCGTCCTCGTAGACCATAGGCTAGAGTTCAACGCCCGTTGCTTGGGATTCGGCATCAAGTGAGTCTGCGTATGTGGATGTCGGCGTCGACATCTTCTTACATTGCTGGTCGACGCAGCGTCGGTGTTAGGGTTGTCCCACGTCTGAGGCGGCGCTACGAGTTCACGTCGACGCCGACAGTAGGTCGGTGTCGGCACAGGCATTAGGCACGCATCGGTCGGCTCAATTGATTACAACGTCGCGAGGGTGGTGCACCGTCGTACGATTGCCATCCCCGTCGGTCGGCGGTTCCTAAACCAACGTATCCACCGTCGTGTCGTGCACATACTCACTCACTCCTTATTCCCATGCATGCGTGCAGGCACGCATGGACTCGCGCGGCGCCGGCCAACATGCGATTGTGGTCGATAGGACTCGGCCGGCTTCGGGCGGCGATGGGTCGGGCGGACCACACATGCTTTGCGACGGTTTTCGACGCCGACGTAGCGGTTATCCCCTTGACTTCGAGGTGAGCTGGTTAGAAGTCACGATGTGTGTTGCATCCTATGTCGGTGCTCTGTTCTGAACGACGTCGTCGTGCCTTGCCTGTGCAGCATCGCACCGCTTCCAGGAGCACATTGCAGCATCGTTGTCATCCTGTACCCCGGCGACCTGTTGAAGGGTGGGCGGGAGAAGATCAGGACCTCGATCCGGCACTTTGACCCGCAGACCGTGAAGCAGTGGCACCGCGACGAGGCGATCCGCGTGCTGAAGTGAGCTCAATAGTGTAGTCGACGACGCATGCAATTTACCCGCGCAGCGTAAACCATGCTTACCGACAATCTGTGCCATGTTGCTTCAGGTTTTTCCGGGCGGCGGTCCTGGCCGAGCTTGGGTGCGATGGTAGGAAGTGGGAGTGGGCGAAGCCTTCCGATGAAGAGGTGGAGGACAGGCTCGCCGACTGCGATCAACCCGTTCGAGCTGTGAGTTCCGAACGAATCACCGTCCTATGTCATCCTTGCGCGATGCGATTGCCGAACGCGGTGCTCATCCTTGCGCTCTGAACTGTTGTATGCAGAAAGTGCCCGACGCCGTCCGGGACGGGGACGCGGGCTCCGGCCTGCTAGCAATGAGCGCGTTGTGCTGGGTGGTGAGGAGGATGGATCTCCTGACCGGCGCCATCCGTCGCAGTGAGACCAGCATGGACAAGGTCAACGTTTCGGGGTTGAAGGGGCTGCGGAATGGGATGATAACATTCGTCAAGGAGCACGTCGCTCTCAAACGGTCGGGCCATGTCGGAGTTGCTGCCGACACCTGTGACGACGACGGCGAGGAGGCCCCTTTGGCATCCACAGCAATAGGTGTCGCCTACACCGTCGATGATGCGCGTGGGACTTCGATCGGAGAGCCCGGAGGCGGCGTCGACAAGGAAGATGAGGAGGCGGGAAGGGCGGTGACTGGGACCGCGGAGAAGAACCAGGAGGATAACGAGGATCAGGAAGAGGACCATGAGGATCGTGAGGAGGAGGAGGAGGAGGAGGAGGAGGAGGAGGAGGACGAGGAGGAGGAGGAGGAGGAGGAGGAGGAGGAGGAGGAGGAGGAGGAGGAGGAGGAGGAGGAGGACGAGGAGGATGAGGAGGACGAGGAGGAGGAGGAGGAGGAGGAGGAGGAGGAGGAGGAGGAGGAGGAGGAGGAGGAGGAGGAGGAGGAGGAGGAGGAGGAGGCGGAGGAGGCGGAGAAGCAGCAAGAGGGGGAGCAGGAGGAAGAGGTCGAGTGGGAGTTGGAGGAAATGGAGGTGGAGTACGTA
Organism: Closterium sp. Naga37s-1; assembly: GCA_947471745.1. Lineage (NCBI taxonomy): Eukaryota > Viridiplantae > Streptophyta > Zygnematophyceae > Desmidiales > Closteriaceae > Closterium > Closterium sp. Naga37s-1. The sequence continues at coordinate 1,893,780 of CANJKZ010000860.1, forward strand.
GAGGGAGCGGCGGAAACGGCTGGGATGTCGGCAGATGTTGTGAACAAGGGAGGGGAGGATGCCGACGAGGAGAAAGTCGGCGTGGAGGAGGCTCACGGGGGGGGTGAGAAGGTCGTGGTCGGCGATGTGGATGGCGACGCGAAGGAAGTTATCGACCTCGAGGTCGTTGGAGAAGGGGATAACGCCGCGGCCACGAAGCCGACGGGCGTGGAAGCGCCTACCGAGACCACCGCAGGGAAGGCCGGGGGGGAGCGGTCTAGGGTGAAGAAGGCGGCGCGCGGTCATCCCGTTTCCTCCGCATCTGGTCGGCAGGCACCGCTGGACGTCGTCGAGCAGCTGCGACAGGAGAACAGGCGATTGACGGCAGAAAAAGCCCGTATGGAGAAGGCGCTCGAAGATGAAAGGGGTCGGGTGGACAGGTTTGTGTTGGGGATGCGGGGACTCCTCGACAAGCTCCAGTCGTTGGCCGACCAGGTCGCCGTCTCCGACCATAATGCGGCAAAACGGCTGCTAGATGCGACGTCAGCCGTGTCGACAACCATCACGGACAACATCACCAACCACATGGACGAATCGTGGAAGGCGATGAAGTCCTTCGCCGAAAAGGCGTCGACGTGGTTGGCGGAAATCGACGGTCCGGAGGGAAGTATGGCAGTTGAACGCGCAAAAGCGGTCACCGCCTTGGGCAACCACGTGGAAGCGGTGGTGGCGATGGAGAGTCGAAACGGAAGGGGAAGGCCGACACAGTGAAAGGGAGGGCGAGCTCTCAGAGGAAAACACGGGCGATGTCGGCCAAGACAGGGAGGGATAAGGCGAAGGAGAAGTCGGTGGAGAAAGGGAAGGAGAAGGCGGAGGAGAAGGAGAAGGAGAAGGAGAAGGCGGCGGAGAAGGAGAAGGAGAAGGCGGCGGAGAAGGAGAAGGAGAAGAAGGAGATGGAGGAGAAGGAGAAGGAGGAGAAGGAGAAGGAGAAGGAGAAGGAGAAGGAGAAAAGGACGGAAGGGTCATGGCATCCGCCACGACAACTCGGGCGACGGTCTTGGGTGGGTGGGCGAGATTAAGGTGCTCGGCGCTAATCGATACATCGGCAAATCGCGCGAGAAGATGGAGCTGGCGTACTTGCACTCGATTGCGTACATCGTCTACGACGGCTACGTCAGCAAGGTCCTCATGGCCGAGCTCACCGGCTTGGAGGAAACTGAGTTGGAGAAGTGGAGGATGGTGTGGGAGGAGGTCAAGATTTTGCCGACAGGGATGTGGACGGTGATATGGGCACGGGGCGCGTACCTTCCAAAAACACGGTAAGTCGGATACCCTTTCGGCCGAGTGTTGATGACGATGTCGGAGTCACTAATGGTCGCTCGGTTTCATGTGATTGTGTGACAGGTTCGATGACATTCTCGGCCAGTATCGAGCGTACAAGAGCTCAGGCGATGCGCACCACGACGCGCTCTTGCCGGCGATCTGGTTCCCCGTCGATGCCGTCACAAAGGAAGGTCAGGAGAAGTCGGATGCTATGATGTCGGCCATGATAGGTCGCGTGTCCATGTGCGCTGCGTATGGGCAGGTCGCTGCGAGCGCGGCGAGGAAGGAGGGAGACACTGATGAGAAGACGGCGATTGCGGCACAGGCGTTATCGGCCTCCGCTTGCGCCGTGTGGTGCTTAGTCGAGAACGACGACGCCCAGGTGGTCGATGCTGTGGGCGAAGGGAAGGTGGCGGCGATGGTGGTCGGTGCGAGCGAGAAGACCGCCGGTGTCTTCAAGGAGGTCATGCAGGCGGTGCTGGAGGCCGAGATCGACCGGGAGCAACCCCTGGGGGAGGTTGCGCACAACGTCGCGCCGGCGCTGCAGAGTCTCGCTCTGCACCGGGTCTACCCGGGGGTGGATCATGAAGTCGAAGCCGACATGATTGCTAGAGCGACAGTGGAGACATTGGCGTTCTGGGGAATGTGCCCCGTCGCCGGGCCGAAACTCGAAAAGATCGGCATCGCGGTGCCGTGTGACGCGCAGATGGAGTACGACATTGAACACAGGGGGAGGAAGGGGCAGAGAGGCAAGCAGGGCAAGGACAGCATGGGGAAGAAGGGGAAGAAGGGCAAGAAGGGCAAGGACAGCACGGCGGCGTAGTCGGCGCGCGGAGGGAGCGCGAGGTGGTCTGATTGCTAGTGTGTTTGTAACCTTTTTAGTGTTTGTAACTTTTTGTTTGTGTTTGCTTATGTGGTAGCGCATGTAACTTTTTGGTAGTGCATGACATGTAGAACCCTCGTCGGAGATGTCGACCTGATCGCTACCCTCTGAATTGCACACTCAAATGCTACTCGGGGATGAATTTTTGTCGGCGTATATGTCGGAGTCCGAAAATACGTCGGCGTCGTTGGATGTCTGTCGACATAGAGGGTTTGGCTGTCTGCAAGTATTTTCGGGGTGTTTGTTGGTCGGCGACCGACTGCAGTTACCATTGTTGGATCATCTATGTTCGCATGGGCATTGTTGTATGACCATCGTTTACCAACTTCATGAACAAAATAAGCATCATGGTTTGGTGCAATCGACCACAATTACAGCATCATCAAACTACGCGCACGCATATGCTCCGAAGGTACTCATGCCGCCTTCTTGCGCTTCGTCGGAGGACGCAGCACAGGTGCGGTCTGCCGCTCCATGTCCGCCACGGTCTTCGGCATCTGCTCCTCCCAGGTGTCTGGAAACAGGACGGCGACCCAAGCGGTCGGCTTCAAGTTGACCGCCACCAGCGCACAGGCGAGACGTAGCTTCGAGACCGACTTGGGGCCCAGCCCCTTGACGCCCATGCCGGGCTCCTTGGACTTCGTCGGTGCGGTTCCCGGTTTGAGCACCGTGAGGGCATTGCAGAAGGTCCCGATGCCCGGCGCCACGATCTTGTTCAGGGCAGCGACGACGGCTTCGGTGTCGGCATCGCCGTCGCTCGAGCGAAGAAGGCGCACCGCATCCATGGCCTTCAGCATGCGGCGCACCTTCATGTCGTGTGCACCCTGCGTCGCGCCTTTGAGGAGGGTGTGGCGGTCGACGAATCCCGGCTCGGCGACCCTATCGCAAAGACGGCGGGTGTCATCGGCGGTGGCGGAGTTCTAGAGGCGCCAAGCGTCCCTCACGGTCTTTGACTCCCGCCAAGGTTGCACCACGCTGAGCTCGTAACGAGACTCGTCGAGCGTCTGTGGGGGTTTCTCGTACCGTTTCTTGTTTCTGGCCCCCGGACTGGCCGAATCCACGGAGCCACTCTCGCTCGGCGTCTGCTCGTTCCCCGACGGCGGCGTCTCCGGCATCCTCCGTGCTTCTGACACACGGAGTGCCTCGGTGAGACGGGTTATCTCGGCGGTCAGCGTCGCGATGGTATCGTCGCGCTTCTCGAGTTCATCCTGAAGGTCGATCTTCTCGACCGCGGCGCGCTCCCTCTCGTACTTCAGCGTCTCCTTGAGGGACATGTTATGGTATTCGGTGTCCAAGCGAACAGAGATTTCCTGCAGCACAAGGTGGAAAGGCGAAAATTGTTTAGAATACACCCGTAACAGTTAGGGTCCCGACGACGCCGACTTTAGTGACGGTTTACCTCTGCCTGAATGAGGGTTGGGTCCCGGCGTTTGTTGATCGTTTCGGTGTCGATCTTCTCGACCCTTTTCGCCCAGTGCTGAAAGAGGGCAATCCGGCAGAGCTTCGAACCTTGGACGTACGGGTGCCAAGGGGTGCGGACGAGCTTCACCGCGAGGTCCTCGGCGACGATGCGGCGCATCATCTGGAGGGTACGCCAGAAGTGCACGGCGGCTTTGTCGGCATCGCTCCCTTCTTTGGCAGCTCGCGTTTCCGCCTGCACATCGGCAGGTGATGTGGGTTAGTAAGGCGATGGGCAGCCAACGAAGCAATGGCGACGTAAGGTCATTGTCGGCGTCTATTAACATACATCACGCAGCAGAGCATCCACGCCGGGGAAGATGTGCTCGGCGATGATGTCCAAGAGTTTGTCGGAGGGCTCGACCCTGCTGCGACCCAAGAAGTAGTCTTGCTTGCAACCCGAGTAGCCGGCCTTCTTCATCACCACCCCAACGGGAATGGCTGTGATGTAAGCACGCGTCATCTTGTCGAGTGCCCAGTGACCCAGCTCGGCGATCTCGGCGCGAGGCGTCCCTTCAATGGCTAGCTCCTGCGCACCTCCGGCGCGAGCGGCGTGCACGTTCCGCTTGCAGAACACCTTGTTGGTCGTCCACAACTGCCGCGTCCAACGTTGGTGGCTGGAGGCGGAGAGCTCTTTTTGCTCCTTGTCGTTGCGGGCGAAGAAGAGGTGCTTCTTGTACCAGCGCTCGCGTTCGGTGGTGTCAAGTGGCGGAAGGAAGTCGACGCCGTTGAACTGACCGATCTGGTCGAGGATGAAGTGCAACCATAGGCCGGTCTCGCCGACGGCGCACAACTCCGCTTCCAGGTGTCGCGCCGCGTAGCTCTGCTGAAGACGGGCATCCTTGGAAGTCTTCGAGTTCCGCGCGGCGATCACCATGACGACCGGCTGGTTCTCCGGGTTTATCGATGAGGTGCTAGCCAGTCGGTACAAGAAGATGTCGGGGAGCGTGATCTCGCGGATGCTGGCGCCTCGCAGGAGAGTGTGGTGGGAGAGTAGCGTGAGCGCCTTGGTGAGCAGAAATCGCCACAGCGTCTGCGAAGGAGCGGTTGCCCGCGGGTTCCACGCCGACGCCGCCCATGTCGGCAGCACCTTCATCATGATCTGGCGGAACTGTTCGGCGGTGTATGTATCGCCGATGGTGCCGCGACGCCGGTCGGCACAATTCCTGCCCACAAAGCCACCGAGTATTTTGAGTTTGACGGCGTCGACTTCATAGTGACATGGACAGAGGTTGGCGGTGTCGACAAACTTACTTGACGTCCCTCTCGTTCTTGGTGCGGACCATGAACCGCACCTCCGATCTGACCACCGATATCTCCCGCATGATGCTCAGCTCCTTCTCCCGGTAGAGCGTCGCCTCCACTCTCGCCGCCATCTGGCATGCCTTTATGCGCCCGAGGAGCGTGTGCACCGTTGTACCTTGCACCGGCTGGGTTCGCGGGGCATTGTTCCCCTCCTCGATCGACTCGGCATCGAGCTGACACTCACGTATCATGAACTTCACATAGGCGCGCAGCCGGGTTTCGGTTACCCTAGGGCCGTGCAGCCAGATGTACTCTCGGGGGACCTCGGCCACTTTGTCCCAATTCTTCTTCTTGTTGTCCCGGATGTAGTGGCCGATCTCGTCGACGTGCCTAAGCCTGTGCTCCTGGGGAAGCTTGTCGCGTATTTGCGTCAGCATTTTCGCCGCCCACCTCTTGTAATGGTAGATGAACGAGGTGTACAGCCTCAGCGTGCTATTCTTCTCCAAGGTTTGCAGGTGGCGTAGGGCGTCTATGACCAGCACGTCGATGCTTGCGTACACCATGTCGTCCTCGACGAATTCTGCTGCTCTCCACTGTTCGCGTGGCACCGCCATGTTCTGCTCGTCCTCGTCCTCGTCCTGTTCTAGCATGTCATCTATGTATTCAAGTTCCCGCCGGAGGCGTTCTTCCAAGGTGCGCGGATTCGTGCTACGCGGAGGATGCTCGTCGTATTCGTCGTCGCTCTCCTCCTCCTCCTCCTCCTCATCATCAACCTGGTTTCCTGAGCTGCCCGTTACCGACGAAGGTCCAGGCTGCCCATCTTGCGTCGGTGTGGACTTACTAGCTGGCTTGGTAAACTCTCCTATCGGCGGTGGAGGAATGTCCTTGGTGAACTCCCCTTCTGGAATCTGTGTCAGTGCGTCAAGATCGTAGAGTAACTTGAGCGTCTCTTCGGGGGTAGAGGTGTCAATGTGGTCGGTTGGGGGACCAACGTCGGGCATGTCGACGTCTGCCATGAGGCCGCTCGTAGTTTGCTATACCGTCGACCGTCTTCGAGGTAAGGGATGGACCACCAGAGACGGTACTGAGTCGCAGGTGCGGTGTACACCCGATGAGTTGCTCAGGCGTCTTCGTCGGATTCTCTCTCAAGTGCTTCTAACTCAGCGGCGAGCTCGAGGCGTTCCAGCTGTGCTTTGATGTCGGCGTCTACAGAGTCGGCAGGGGGTGGGATGGGTTGCGGCTGTTGGGCTCTAGGCCGTGCTCTGGACATGCGTCGCCGACCTAGTTAGTTGTGATCGGTTACCTAAACACGCTACCGGTGCCGACGTGATCGATTGGTCGGCGCACGAGTAACCCACACTCGCGAAGATAGCTAGGGAGAGGAAAATTCAAAGTGGAAGAGGGAGCAGGAAGGAACGCAGGAACGCACAATGGAATGAGCACCAGCGCAAGGTCACGGAGGGGTATGGTCGTGAGCGACTCCTGATTTTGCCGCGCTTCACGCAACCCCCTATGCTTGTGCCGCTATGCATGTGTTCTCGTGCGGCGGCGCAGTGTCCGACGTGCCACGAGCCATGCATGGCTAATGGGTCGCCGCGCTGCACTCACGGGGCATAAGCCTGGGCACGTCCACGGTGGTATGTGCGTGCGTTACGTGGCGTGGGCCCATCATTGGTGCCTCTACGCAGAAACGCCGACATGCCGACTTCCATTGCCTAAGGGCACGGAGTTATTGAAGAGCCGCGTGGCAAGCCCACCGTGAGCCCTCGTGGTCGACGCCGACTTTCGTGGTCCGGACAATCCCGTTGGATCCTTAGTCGACACCGACATGGCGAGCAGCTCGCGATGCCAGACAACTGTAACATTTTTTGACGGACAGATCTTCGCCGCGTGGATCGGCCACCGACAAATTTGGGCGCGCAGTGGAGTTCCCGCGCTGAAATCGCGGCTCGACGTGTCGTGCTGTGAGTTTTTGTCCGCTGAGATGTCCTTCTCGGGTTTACCTCAGCGAAACCCGAGGTCGTCAGATCGTCGACAGTCCCGAGGTGTCAGGTCTGCCATTTCGCCCCAGTTTGCCACTCGGAGTCGTCGGGAGTTCGTCAATCCCGAGGAGGGCCGTTGTCCTATCGCAACCGCGAAATTGGGCGGCAGTTTTCGTCGGCTGAGGTATATCCTCCCGACGCAGTCTTGTCATGTAGACTAGTTGCCCTATTATGCCAAGTAGCAAAATCCATGCTGGAACCCTTTTATGATTGCTCAGAAATACTGTAGCAGGGTGCAGCACGTCTCTCAAGTCAAGAGTTAGCATGCTGGAAGCATGGTAGGTTCTCACGTTTGTTCCTCAGGACTAATATAATCATGATAGCACGCGCTCATGCTGAGCGCCCCCATTGTCTGGGTCTGCTGCGGTGTTTCCAGGTTAAAATTGAGGTGCGCGTGCAGCGACGGCCCACCCCTTTTCTTCCTCCTCCCAGACTCATTCCCCACGCATCATCGTCAGTGGCAACGCATTTTATTGATGAGGCAACTCACTTTCTCAACCCACTCCGCATTTGACTTGTTTCCCGTAGTAGAAGTTAACGTTCCACAATACGACTATAGGTAATTCGTGGTGTAACATATCCGTTAGAGACTGTGGACGCACGTCGACACCGCAAATGCCGCCGCCAAACCCTCTGATGCAGCCACGAGCATGGCTTGCGCTCGCCGCCGTGCTTTGGGCTGCCGGGTTCGTCTTCGCGCCGTGCGATGCACAGCCGATCAACGCTTCTCAAGGTAGTACCTCCTTGCTCCCTCAGTTCGTCTCACGGGTGCTGAAGTATACAACTAGAAGTAATTCTACCTAAAGTAATAGCAGCCCGCCAGCACAGGTGTAGGTGATACCGACAAATGCTTCTCAAGTTACTCAACTCCCCGTAGTACTAGCACGTATCTCAGTTCACAGGAGGCAGCACTGAGTATGCGCATGTGGTTTGCACTGCTGCAATGCATTTAAATTCTTGCCTCACTTGCACTTCAAGCCTCACAGCTGCTAGATCTGTGGCTCACATCATCAGAAGGACGTTCTTGTTTATCCATAACATGTGAAAATAGTATTTGTGCATCTCAGCAGTATTTGTGCATCTTAGCAGTATTTATACATCTCTGCAATATTTGTACATCTCAGCATTATTTGTACATCTCAGCAGTATTTGTACATCTCAGCAGTATTTGTACATCTCAGTAGTATTTGTACAGCTCAGCAGTGTTTGTACAGCTCAGCAGCATTTGTACATCTCAGCAGTATTTGTACATCTCAGCAGTATGTGTACACCTCAGCAGTATTTGTACATCTCAGCAGTATTTGTACATCTCAGCAGTATTTGTACATCTCAGCAGTAGTATTTCTACATCTTAGAAACGAAGTAATGCACCTGCTAGGTGCTACCTGCTCACTACCTTGTGCCTCCCTTCGTCTCTCTCCTTGCTTGTGCCCTGCCAGCGGTATTTCTCAGAGACAGTCAAAAGGCCTGGAATCAGACGTTTGTAAACTGGGAAGTTGGTGCTGACTGTGCCAATGCTGAAGGTCTCATGTGTGACGGTTCAGGCATGATCACCGAGATGTGAGTGTATGTTTGCTTTTCTTTGGATCTCATACCATGCCATTGATGTGCAACAGGATTTGTTATGTTTGATACCACTTGTTCCCAATCCTCACTTCATTTGTGACCCCGTCCAATTTTCTTCTCTCTTCTTTTAATCCAACCACCCACACAGAACTTTGTGCGGCATATATTTGAATTCAAATTGGGATCCCCCGATTTTTGGGGGGTCTATTCCTAATAGCATCTCCTCGCTCACTTCTCTTGTGAGACTGTAAGAATCTCGAATGAAACAACAAGCTTTCTTTTCTTCATGCATATATGTTCGGGCTTATCTAAAGTCCTGGCCCTAGATGGATTTGACGGAGCCAGCATTTTTTACGCTGGTCGCAACCCCGCTGAAAAAAATTGACGGTGGTTGACGTTCTTGCAGGCAGGCAAAAAAAAACCCTTGGGGAGGTGGGGGGGGGAGGGGGGATGTGGGAGGGGGGGGAGGGGGGGGGGTGGGAGGTGGGGGAAGGAGGTAAGGGGGTAAGGGAGGCACTGCCCTGCTCTTTCCAGCGTCAACTGTAACATGTTCCTCCTCCTCCTTCCCCCTCTCCCCTTCTTGTCAAACTTATATATGCTATAGTCTGTTTAGGCTGTAGTGGGGTAGTTCCTAGAGGGTACAACACTTTTGTGTTCTCTATTTGTACCCACCTCGTTTCTAGTTCATCCACTCATTCCTTAATTCTCTCACATGGTATAGAGCTAGTTCAATTTTTCCTAAGGGCCCACCACTGAAAAAAAAAAATTTCCTTACCTGCCCGACGCGCGCGTCGCGCCTGCCCTTAAAGGCCCCTTCGCGGCCCGTAGCGGCCCCTTCGCGGCCCGTTAGGCCCCTTCACGGCCCGGCGCGGCCCCTTCGCGGCCCATAGTGGCCCCCCCCTTTCCGGCCCGTAACGGCCCCTCCCCCTCCCGTCGCTTGTCGCGGCCCGGCCCCGGCCCTTCCCCGGCTTCGTCCCGGCCCTGCCCCGACCTCGGCCCTGCCCCGGCTCTGCCCCGGCCCCGTCGCGGCCCGGCCCCGACCCTTCCCCGGCCCCGTAGCGGCCCCGTCCCGGACCTGCCCCGACCCCGGCCCTACCCCGACCCTGTCGCGGCTCCGTCCCGGACCTGCCCCGACCCCGGCCCTGCCCCGACCCTGTCTCGGCCCCGTCCCGGACCTCCCCCGACCCCGGCCCTGCCCCGGCCCCGTCGTGGCCCCGTCGCGGACCTACCCCGACCCTGTCGCGGCTCTGTCCCGGACCTGTCGCGGCCTCGCCCCGGCCCGGCCTCGGCTCTGCCCCGGCCCTGCCCCGGCTCTGCCCCTGCCCTGCTCCTGCACTGTCGCGGCCCTGCCCTGGCCTGGCCCCGGATCTTTTGCGGCCCGGCCCTACCCCGGACCTGTCGCAGTCCTGCCGCGACCCTCCCCCGGCCCTGCCCCGGCCTCGCCCCTGGTAAGCGCTCCGCCGAGCCGCGCCGCCCTGTCGAGCCGCCCTGCCGAGCCGCGCTGCCCTGCCTAGCCTGCTTAGCTGAGTTGCGCTGCTGCTGCTAGCCTCCTGCTCCTCCTGTCATGACTAGTCTCAGTGTTCTTACTTTTGATGCTGAGGGTCGAGCAGTTGACTTTGAGGTCTGGCTAGATGATCTGCAGCTTTTCCTACAGTGCGATAGCAAGGATGGTCTCTCACTGTTCGATCTCACGTCTGGCGCCTCTACTGCCCCTGCTGCTGATGCTGACAGTACTGTTCGCTCGCAGTGGACCACGCGCGATGCTGCTGCCCGCCTTGCTGTGCGTAGTCACCTACCGTCTACTGAGCGCGCGCACTTTAGTCAGTACAAGAGTGCTAAGACTCTGTACGACGCTGTAGTTGCACGCTACTCCTCCCCTGCCACTGCTGCCCTCAGCCGCCTCATGCTGCCGTACCTTTTTCCTGACCTTGCCGCCTTTGCCACAGTTGCTGACCTGGTTGCTCACCTTCGCACCAGTGACGCCCGCTACCGCGCTGCCCTTCCCACTACGTTCCTTCCCACGAACTCCCCCCCCATGTACATCACCCTTTACTACCTAGTCACCCGCCTCCCTGACTCTCTCTCTTCAGTCAGGGACCACTTTCTCTCCCTTTGCCCCACCAAGCTGACTGTCGACTTGCCAGAGGAGCGCCTTGCTGCAGCTGAGAAGAGTATCTTAGCTGTCGGTGCTTCTCGCGGCGACCGTCGCACCCCCTTCTTTGAGGGGTGTTCCCCTGTCCCCCTTCTCCCCTCTGTTGCCTCTACTGCTGCAGACGACCTCGTTGGCACTGAGGAGGTCGGCGCTGCGTCTGCCTCTAGTGGGCGTCGCCGCACCGGCAAGGGCAAGGGAAGCAGGGGTGGTGGAGGGGGCGGTGGGGGAAGCAGTGGAGGCGGTGGAGGAGGTGGCGGTGGTGGTGGGGGTGGTACTAGGAGTGGGGGCGTCGGTGGCGGCAGTGGAGGCCGTGGCGGCGGTGGAGGCGGCGGCAGCGGTGGTGGAGGTAGCGGAGGAGGTGGTGCTGGTCGCGGTGCAGCCACGCAGCGTGGAGGCCTTGGTGGCAGCCAGCGCCAGCAGCAGCTACGCACCCGTGAGACCCCGTCGGTTCAGCAGCTTCGTGAGTGGTACGCTGGGCGTGGGAGGTCTGGGGGTGCGGGTCCCTGCTCTTACGTTCTTCGCACCGGCACTCGGAGTGGGGAGGTGTGTGGTCTCCCACACACCACGCAGCGCTGCTTCGGCCGCTTGACTGACGCTTGGCGTGCCCAGTTTCCTGACGCTGTTGAGCTTCCTCGTTGGCATGATCTGCTTCTGCAGAATGTGCCTATCTTTGATCTAGACTTTGATGCTATCCTTGCTGCCATGTATGCTTTTGCTGATATTACTGAGGGTGACTGTTACCTGCGTGTCCCGCCCGACCCGGGCACTGTGGCTGCTGCTCTAGGTGCTAGTGCGTCTGCTGCTCTAGGTGCTAGTGCGTCTGCTGCTCTAGGTGCTGGTACGTCTCCTCTCTCTGGTACTGCACCTACTGAGTCCTTTCACACATTCACACTTGACTCTGGTGCTTCGCGCTCTTTCTTTAGAGACAGCACCACGCTCACGCCGCTCAGTCGGCCTGTTGCGGTCTCCCTTGCTGACCCCTCCGGGGGCCCAGTCCTTGCACACTCCTCCCCCCCCAGGGTCCTGCCCCCTCAGGTGTGTCCCAGGTAGACCCTGCCGAGCCGGTCGAGGTAGCTGTCGACTCAGGTACTGCTAGGGGTGCTGACCCTGCGGGTGCGGGGACTGGGGGTGCTGAGACTGGGGGTGCTGAGTCTGGGGGTGCTGAGACTGGGGGTGCTGAGTCTGGGGGTGCTGAGACTGGACGTGCTGAGCCTGGGGGTGTAGCGCCTGAGGGTACTGTGTCTGGAGGTGCTGAGCGTGCGTGTGCTGAGTCTGGAGGTGCTCTAGGTGTCCCGTCGCGGCGGGAGCCCCTCTCTCCGCAGCGGCTTCGTGAGTGGTACTCTCGGCGCTGTCGAGTTGCTGCTGGTGCTGCTGGAGCTGCTGGAGGTGGTGCTGGTGCTGGTGCTGGTGCTGCTGGTGCTGGAGCTGCTGGACGTGCTGGAGGTGCTACTGGAGCTCCTGGAGGTGCTGGCGCTGCTGGAGGTGGTACTGGTACTGGAGCTGCTAGAGGTGCTGGAGCTGCTGGAGGTGCTGCTGGTGCTGGAGCTGCTGGAGGTACTGGAGGTGCTACTGGGGCTACTGGAGGTGCTGGCGCTGCTGGAGATGGTGCTGGTGCTGGTGCTGGAGGTGCTGCTGGTGCTGGAGCTGCTGGAGGTGCTGCTGGGACTGGAGACCCTGGGGCTGAGGGTATTGGTTCTGTCTCTGCTGTTTCTGGAGGCGCTGCGCGGCCGCGGCCGTACTACGTTCCGCTCCTTCAGCAGGTTCTTGGCTCCCCGCCTTCTCCTGGTCCTCCTCCTCCTTTCCTGAGTCCACCGCCTGTCCAGTCCCAGTCGCAGTTGCAGCCGGCCTCTCCGCTGCCTGGTCCTTCTCCTTACTCTGGACCGACTAGAGGTCTTACGGAGCGTCGTGAGCCTTCGTCGCGTCCTGTGTCACCTGTGTCTCGCTCTGCGTCGCCTGTCCGTACTGTTCGCGCTGGTCGTGTTTCGCGTCCGCGTCCTCCTCCTGTCCCAGGCACTCACTCTATGACTCTGCGTCCTTCTACTGCTCCACAGCGTGTCCCTCTGCCCTCTCCTCCTGCGTCCTCTCTTCCTGACGGTCCGGACCCGGAGTCTGACTCCCTTCGTGCTGCTAGTCCTACTGTCACGCGCTTTCTGGCCACTGCTGTTACTGACCCTCTGTTTGAGTCCACTGCTGCGTCTGCTCTTGTTACTGAGCTCGTTGACTTTGCTGCAGCCTGTCGCCAAGACTACGCCGCTAGTCTAGTTGCTGAGTCTGCGTCTGTCTGTCCTCCGTCCGTCGGGGGTGAGTGTGCTCTTGGCACGGACGTCCTTGAGGACAGACAGGAGGACCTTGAGTGCTTTGCCGCTGCTTCACCTCATCTCGTGTCCATGCTGCTTGCCCCTGAGGGAGACCCGGATGCACTAGACATCCCGACCCCGCGCTCTTACGCAGAGGCGATAGAGGGTCCCTACTCCTCTCAGTGGCAGGCAGCCATGGACGCAGAGATGGCTTCCTGGAAGTCCACAGGCACCTACGTAGACGAGGTTCCCCCACCTGGGGCGAACATCGTCAGTGGCATGTGGATCTTCAGGGTGAAGCGGCCGCCGGGTTCTCCGTCTGCCTTCAAGGCTCGTTACGTTGCACGTGGCTTCAGTCAGCGACAGGGAGTTGACTTCTTTCAGACCTTCTCCCCTACCCCGAAGATGACCACTCTTCGGGTACTGCTGCACGTTGCTGCTCAGCGTGACTACGAGCTCCACTCGCTTGACTTCAGCACAGCCTTCCTACAGGGCAGCCTCCACGAGGAGATCTGGCTGCGCCGCCCACCTGGCTTCACTGGGTCGTTTCCTGCTGGTACCCAGTGGAGCCTCCGGCGGCCAGTCTACGGTCTCCGCCAGGCACCCCGTGAGTGGCACGACACACTGAGGACGACTCTTGCTGCTCTTGGTTTTGCTCCTTCCACTGCTGACCCTTCTCTGTTCTTACGCACTGACACTACTCTGCCACCGTTCTACGTTCTCGTGTACGTAGACGACCTCGTCTTTGCTACTGTTGACACTGAGGCACTCGCCCACGTGAAGTCCGAGCTGCAGAAGAGACACACGTGCACAGACCTGGGTGAGCTCACAAGCTATCTTGGCTTGCGGATCACCCGGGACAGAGCACAGCGCACCATTACCTTGACTCAATCACACATGGTGCAGCAGGTCCTTCAGCGCTTCGGCTTCACGTACTCCTCGCCACAGTCCACTCCTCTGCCTACCGGTCACTCGCTCTCAGCTCCACCTTCGGACGAGTCTGTAGAGCCGAGTGGCCCGTATCCAGAGCTTGTGGGCTGCCTCATGTACCTGATGACTTGCACACGACCTGACCTCGCATACCCTCTCAGCCTTCTGGCTCGCTACGTGGCTCCCGGCAGGCACCGAAAGGTGCACTGGGATGCTGCGAAGAGGGTGTTGCGATACTTGTGCAGTACATCGGGCATGGGGCTCGTGCTTGGAGGGCGGGCTTGAGTTGTCCTCACTGGTCACGCTGACGCCTCTTGGGTTGACGACTTGGCTACGCAGCGGTCGTCACAGGGTTACACCTTCAGCCTTGGCTCCGGTTCTGTCTCTTGGCGGTCTACCCGCTCTTCTTCTGTTCTCAGCTCCAGTTGTGAGGCTGAGATCTACGCTGGGGCCATGGCTGCACAGGAGCTTCGCTGGCTCACCTACCCGCTGACCGACTTGGGAGAGGCGCCTCGTTCTCCTCCAGTTCTGTACGTCGACAACAAGGCCATGCTGGCCTTGTGTCAGGAGCACAGACTGGAGCACAGAACGAAGCACATTGCTCTGCGCTACTTCCTTGCTCAAGAGTTGCAGCAGCGTGGTCAGCTTCGTCTAGCTTACGTGGCCTCTCAGGCCAACACTGCTGATGTTTTCACCAAGGCACTTCAGCCTTGTGATCATCAGCGCTTCTGTACTGTGTTAGGCCTTGTACCTACTGTGCCTCACTTGCTTTCTTCTTGACCCTGCCTGTACTGTACTCTTTATACATATACCTGCATGCTTATACTTGCTAGGTTGTGTTCACTGTATTGTTTGCTTTCCTTTATATAACTCTGCATGTGAACTGGCCTTGTGGCCCTTTGCTTGTGCTCAGACTGCGTGGTGACTTTGTGATCCACCCTGAGCTTGCTTTGCTTTTCTTGACTGGTCTTGTGACCCCTTGTTCTCCCCCACTTTGCCTATGGGGGTGTGTCAAACTTATATATGCTATAGTCTGTTTAGGCTGTAGTGGGGTAGTTCCTAGAGGGTACAACACTTTTGTGTTCTCTATTTGTACCCACCTCGTTTCTAGTTCATCCACTAATTCCTCAATTCTCTCACACTTCTTCCCACCGGAGCATCTCCCTTCTCACCCTTCACAACTTCCCCCTTCTCCTTCATCTCTCCCTTACGCCTCTTCTCTCTCTCCCCCACGCCCCTCCTCTCTCCCCTTTCCCTTCACCCCCTGTCCTTCCCCTTCTCTTCCCCTCTATCACTCTTCTCCTGAATTTTTTGCCCTTGGGTTTTTTTTTCGATTTCGAGCTGCCCGATTTTTTTTATAGTCAGCGTCTAGCGTCAAAACGTACTTCCAACGTAGGCTTGAGCAAAGGGCAATCTCGTTCGCCCTTGCACGAACATGGCCGTTCGGCGAACCGAACAAAAAAGGGTGTTCGGTGTTCGCATGTGAAGGCGTGTTCGGGCGAACCTCGAACACGTTCGTGTTCGACGCGGGGCGGCCAGCAGCAGTGGCCCGAACGCGAACGTGTTCGGGCGAACCTCGAACACGTTTGTCACGAACACTAGATAAACCTGTTCGGTTCGCCTCGAATCCTTGCTCAACCCTATTCCAACGTCTAGGGTGAATTCATACCGTTTTGACACTGGACGTCAAGCCTTCTTAGCGTTAAATCCAGTTAAGGCCTTGGCAAAGGAAGCTTGGTAGTGGAGGTAAATGGCACATTGTTTCGCCTCATTCGTTGCACCTTGTTTCGCCTCCCACACTCTTGCAGCACTACGAGGTGGAAGTGTGCGTTTGTTCTCTTTAGCAAGCATTTGCTACACGCATTATCTTCCATTTGATACAAGGTTATACCACTGTGTTTACTGTTCCGTACAAGAGCATGCAAAGCATAACCACTTTTCACCCCATGAAACCAGATCTCTGACAGATTGTGGGATCGGAGGGCCCATTCCTGCTGGGATTGGAAACCTCTCTTCATTGAAGTACCTGTAAGATGAGATTGGGTGATGCCGGAAGGCAAGCATATGGTTAGCTCGAATATGGTGGCCTTTCAGGAAGAGAAGGGTGTTGCAGTGTATGTGGTGCTGTGCTTCGGTCGTAATCATGTGTCATTGCTCTCACGTTTGCCCATCATCCTTGTGTCTCTAGTGCTCTCTTTCCACCTTCCACCCGCTACGCAATGTGCATCTTTCTGTTCATCCCACTTTTGATTTCTCTATTTGGTTGGACTAACCAATCCTACTTCATTTCTCTCACTGCATTCTGCATGAGACTGGGCATTTGTTATGTCCAATTCACCCTTGTGCCAGAGACTTAGTGTTCAATCAGTTTTCCGGGCCTATTCCCGTTGAGATTGGAAGCCTCACCAATTTGATCGAGCTGTGAGTTGCTTGAAGTTGGCTGTTGCAGAGGACCCACATTTTGAAAAGAAAAAAATCGCATTTGGGGAGGAGTGTTCCCATGTTCCCCCCCATAGGCACTGCTTACTTGTTGATGCAATTCCTCCACCGCAGCTCGTTTTCCCCTATGCACAAAACATCGCCTCATCATTCCTGTGGGTCACTTGTGCGTGTATGCGTGTTGTCCCTCCGACCATCCCCACTATTCTCACACAGAGATCTCGATATAAATAGCTTGACCGGCTCCATTCCAAACACCATCACCAGGCTAACTAACCTGTACCATGTGTAAGAAGCTCACGTTGAATGATCCACCAAGGTTTCTTGCATCACGTTGCTCATAGGATTCACTTACCAATAACAACATGCTCACTGTGTTTCTAGAAGTCTCCATGCTTGTATGTTTGGCATTTGAACAGCTAAATGGTTCCTTTACCTGAGCAGCTAATTGCTAGCCTAGCAGTATATGAGTAGCCCAGCAGCCTGACGGACATACAGCCTGATCTTTATAAGATTCGCAGAGATATTTTTTGAGTCGCGTCATCCTTCCTTCCTCTGCCACCCACCAGGAAACTGGCAGTTAATAAGCTCGCGGGGCCTATTCCAACTGGTCTGGAAAACCTCAACGCACTAGCAGTCTTGTAAGCCATGCTACTGTGCTGTTTTGTGCACTCGTATTGCTTCTAATGAATGCTGCCATTTGAAAGTTATAGAGGCGATATATCTTTTTCTGAATAATTCTCCCAATGATTTGGGCAAACGCTTATTCATACGAGGCAAGATGACACCCTTTGCATCTCCCTTGTCCGCCCTAGCATCCTTCCAGTCACATCCTCGTCCATGTTCTCCTCCTTCCCCTCCTCTTCTCCCTCACAGCCCACGGCAAAATCTGTGCTGATTTTCCCCATTCTCTCCCCACCTCATTCTCCTAAAAAACCCACAAAATGCTTTCCAACCATCCTCATCCCATCACTCCCTTGAGTTGCTTGTGTGTGCTTGCCTTCCCTCTTGCCATGCCCAGAAGTCTCATCTCTTCACTTCTACCCACACACACAGAGAACTCTCAAACAACGATTTGACAGGCTCCATTAACAGCATCTCCTCTCTTACTAATCTGTATAATCTGTACGAAGCACCTTATTCTATTGTATGTGCCTGAATACGAAGCAAATTGTTCAAGTCTCGTAGTAAGCATGAGAGGAACGATAAGGACCTTGAGCAGGCTGCATAGAGGCTTGCATGCAAAGGGATGGTTGTGTTGCAGGCCACGACACCCCATGCCACTGTTGTTTCTCCTACCAAAAGGACCATTGCTTCCTTCTGTTCTTTTTTAGGCTTGAAATGAACCCCGTTGCAATGATTGGCCAGTATTTGAAACGCATGGCCCTCTCTTCCTCTTCATTCTCCTTCTTTATCCCGAGCTAATTGTTTTCATCGTCTGTCGTTGGTGTAGACGGAAATCACTTGAGCGAAACCATTCTGTCCTCTCTAGGGGCCTCACTCAGGTTGCAGAGCCTGAAAGTATCATAGCAACAATCTTTGGAGACCCCAGCCATGATTGGCTTTGGGATTGACAACATTGAAAAAAGCGTATGGCTAGTTGCACTACCTAATTAGCTCTTCTTCATCGATATCGCACGTGTGTGCTTGCTTTCCCTCTGGCCATGCCCACAAGTCTCATCTCTTCACTTATACCGACTTACCTACCCACACACACACATAGATCTCTCGTACAACTCTTTGACGGGCTCCATTCCGAACAACATTTACTCGCATAATCTTGAATATATGTACAAAGCACCTTGTCTATTGTCAATTCTTCAATTCCAAGCAGCTTCTTACGGCATCATGCTAAGCATGAGAGGAGTGGTAAAGTTGAGGGCGCTTATGGACTTCAACTTGCGCTCAAATTGATCTTTAGACATTCTAAAAAACAAGCAGTTGCAAAGCTAGGCGTAAAGAAAAATAACAAACAGCTCGTGTTGTACTCGCCATGTAAAGAATAAGCGTTTTCTGAATGAAATTTCAGAGCCAAACTCTTAGCGGTTGTAATAAGCAGGAACAAACATGTTTTGGCTGTCAAGGGAGAAGATCCCTATCGAACTTTCATCGGTGCCAACAGAGAAATGATAGGCTAAGCGATGCCTTTAAAAGGAATAAATCATCTAAAAAACAGAATGCACACCCAGGTCACCACGAAGACCAATCTCTCATAACTGAGCTTGAACTGATACACTAGTGATGAGCTCAAGGCTCGTCAAGTGAAAATGAAATGAGCTACAAATGGATAGGGAGGGAATCGGGGGCAATTCCTAGGTATCAAGGCAATTCCAAGGCAATCTCCAATTGGTGAGTTGAAAATCGCTTGGTAATCACTTTTGGGTTTGGTTGGGATGTGGGAAAGTGCAAACTAGAGTACGCTAGAACATATAAGTACAAATATAACAGTTGAGACTGAGGGCTAACTCTAACACAATCTGGATCACCTTCAAAAACTTCAACTTCACATTCAACCAAAGTGTCCGCATGTGGAAAGAGGTCCAGATTTTCGCTCCGCATACAATCCGTGTATGATGAGACGACTTTTTTGTCGACTCAAGAAACTTGTGTTCAAAGGGTTGGTTGAGTTGCAGGACAAGACACCCCAGGCCACTGTTGTTTCTGTAACCAAAAGGACCATTGATTGCCTCTGTTCATTTTTGGTGTTGAAATTAACTCTATTGCAATGGTTGGCCAGCATTTTAAACGCATGGCACTCCGTTCCTCTTCATTCTCCTTTTTCTTCTTCCTGGGATGTTTCTCTTCATCTCCTCTCTTTGATGTAGATGGAAATCACTTGAATGGATTTATTCCATCCTCTTTAGGGGCCTTACTCAACTTGCAGAGCCTGAAATTATCATAGCAACAGTCTCTGAATCAGCTCTGTCTCATCAATATCGCTTGCATGTGTTTGCTGTCCCTCTGGCCATGCCTTCTCATCTCTTTGCCTCTATTGACCTACCTTTCTGCACACACAGGCGACTCTCGTACAACTCTTTGACGGGCTCCATTCCTAACGGCATCTTCTCGCTTAATAAACTCACTAATCTGTACAAAGCACTTTGTCTATTGTCAATGCCTCAATACAAAGCAGTTTGTTTAGGCCCCATGTTGAGTATGAGAGGAGTGGTAAGGTTGAGGGGCTGCTTAGGGACTTCAACTTGCGCTCAAAGTGATCTTCAGACATTCTAAAAAACAAGCAGTTCCAAAGCTAGGTCTAAAGCAAAATAACAAACAGCCCGTGTTGTACTTGTCGTGTAAAGAATAAGCGTTTTATGAATGAAAAATTAGAGCCAAACTCTTAGCAGGATAAGCAGGGACAAACATGCTTTGGCTGACAAGGGAGAAGATCCCTATCGAACCTTCATCGGTGCCAACAGAGAAATGATAGGCTAAGCGATGCCTCTAAAAGAAACAATTTTCTTAGAAAACAGAACTCGAGGTTATCCACACCCAGGTCACCCAAACAACGGGGACCGATCTGAACCACCTTCCCAAACTCCAAGTGGCCATGTCTTCACATTCCTCGGAAGTGTCCGCATGTGGGAACAGGTACAGATTTTCGCCAGGGGGCAGCTTTGGAAGTCGTGCGCGCACCAGTAACCCTTGCAGGCTACAACCATTTCTCTAAGCAACAAACATTCTCTCCACATACAATCCGTGTGTGATGAGACGATTTATTTGTCGACTCAAGAACTTGTGTTCGAAGGGATCGTTGTGTTGCAGGCCACAACACTCCAGGCCACTGTTGTTTCTCTAACCAAAAGGACTATTGATTGCTTTGCTTCATTTCCGGTGTGAAAACAAACTCAATCGCAACAATTGGCCAGTCCTTCTCCTTCATCCTGGGCTGTTGTTCTTCATCCTCTGTTCGGAATGTAGATAAGAAGGACTTGAATGGAACCATTTCGCCCTCTCTAGGGGCCTTAGTCAGCTTGCAGGGCCTGAAAGTATCATGGCAACACTTTTTGGATTTCCAAGCCATGATTGGATTTGGGATCGACAACATTGAAAGAACCGTATGGCTAGTTGCACTACCTAATCAGCTTTGTTTCATCAATGTCGCTTGTGTTTGCTTGCTGTCCTTTTGGCCATGCCCACATGTCTCATCTCTTCACTTTTATTGACCTACCTACCCATACACACAGGGATCTCTCGAACAATGTTTTGACGGGCTCCATTCCCAACAGCATCTCATCGCTTACTGCTCTCTATATTTTGTACGAAGAAACCTTGTCCAGTGTCAATGCTTCAATACAAAGCAACTTGTTTAGGCCACGTGCTAAGCATGAGAGGAGTGATATGCACTTGGAGGGGACTGCATAGGGACTTCAACTTGTGTTCAAATGGATGGTCGTGTTGCAGGCCACAACGCCCACCCCACAATTGTTTCTGTATGTAAATGATTCATTTATTGCTTGTGTTCGTTTCTATGGAAAATTTAAGTCCATTAGGAGGACTGGCCAGCATTTGGAGCGCATGACCCTTCCTCCCCCTTCATTCTCCTTCTCCTTCATCCTGGCTGTTGTGCTTCATCGTCTGTCAGAGATGTATTTGAGAATCACTGTGAATGGAACCATCCCGTCCGCTCTAGGGGCCTAAATCAGTTTGCACAGCCTGAAAGTATCGTGGTAATAATCTCTAGATATCCATTCTGTGATTGGCTTTGGAGTTGAGTGGAAAGGAAGAATTGTATGGCTAGTTGCACAACCTAATCAGCTCCGTCTCATCAATTTCACTTGTATGTGCTTGCTGTCCCTCTCACCATGCCCACAAGTCTTATCTCTTCACTTCTACCGACCCAACTACCCACACACACAGGTCTCTCTCGTACAACAATTTGACGGGCTCCATTCCCAACAGCATCTCCTCACTTGTTAATCTCAAATTTCTGTACGAAGCATGTTGTGTATATGCCTACGCCTCAATACGAATCAACTTGTTTCGGCCTCGTGCTGAACATGAGCGGAGTGGTAAGGACCTTGAGCGGGCTTCTTAGGGACTTCAAATCGTGTTAGAAGGCATAGTTGTGTTGCTGGCCACAACAACTCATGCCACAATTGTTTCTGTAACCAAAAGGACCATTTCTGGTTCTGTTGATTTCTGGGGTTGAAATAAATTCCATTGCAATTATTGGCTTGCAATTGGAATCCATGTACCTCCCTCCCCCTTCATTCTCCTTCTCTTCCTTCTCGAGCTGTTGTTTTTCATCGTTTGTCAAGTATCTGGGGCTTTATTCTGGTTGTGAAGCCTATAAGCATCATGGCAACAATCTCAGGATATCCCTGTTGTATTAGCTGTCGGATCAGCTCTGTATCATTCACATCGCTTGTGTGTGCTTATTTCATTCTCTTGCTTCATCTTGGGCTGTTGTTCTTCATCGTCTGTCAGGAATGTAGAGGGGAATGAATCGATTGGAACCATTTCGTCCTCTCTAGAGGTCTTTCTCAACATGCAAAGCCTGAAAGTATCACGGCAACAATCTCTGTATATCCCTGTCATGCCATGATTGACTTTGGGATTGACAGCATGAGTTTGTGCTCATGTCTAGGTGCACTACCTAATCGGGTCTGTTTTGTCATTATCGTTTGTGTGTGCTTGCTGCCCCTTTGGCCATGCCCACATGTCTCATCTCTTCACTTCTATCCATCTACCTACCCACGCACACAGGGATCTCTCGAACAACGCTTTGACGGGCTCCATTCCCAACAGTATTTCCTCGCTTGAGTTTGGACATCTGTATGAAGCACCTTGTCTATTGTCAAGTGCCTCTATACGAAGCAATTGTTTAGGCCTCGTTCTAATCATGAGGGGAGTGGTAAGGACCTTGAGCGGGCTGCTTGGGGACGTCAACTTGAGTTCAAAGGGATGGTTGTGTTGCCGGCCAAAACACCCGATGCCATGGTTGTGTTGCTGACTGCGATCGGCCAGCATTTGAAACGCATGACCCTCCCTCCCTCTTCATTCTCCTTCTTCTTCATCCCATGCTATTGTTATTCATCGTCTGTCAGGGATGTAGCTGAGAATCACTTGAATGGAACCATTCCGCCCTCTCTAGGGGCCTCTTCGACCATGTAAGTGACATGGCAACAATACCAGAATGTCCCAATCATGATTAACTGTCTGATCAACTCTGATTCATTTATGTCGCTTGTACGTGCTTATATAAATGGAGTTGGAAACCTCCCCTTCATCTCCTCCTCCATCCCGGGCTGTTGTACTTTATTGTCTTTTCGGTATGTAGATGGGGCTTATTCCGTCCTCTTTAGGGGCTTTATTCAACTTGCAGAGCCTGAAAGTATTATGGCAACAATCTCTGGATATCCCAACCATGATTGGCTTCAAGGTTGAAAACAATGAAATTGCGGAGATAACTACTACAACGGGAGCTAGACTACGGGCTAGGCACGGGTGCTCGTGTGATCTCTGCGTTCGTTGGTCCTTAGTCGTTTTCCTAGTGCACACACACTGCTTGCTAGTTCACGGGGCAAGTTGGCAAGAGTTTCACTAGAGAAAGTTGACAACAATGGTACAATCAGGTTGGCAAGACAAGACTACATCAGAGCTAGCATTCAGGTCGGTCAACTGCCAGCGCAGCATGGTCGACCGCGTTCCAGCAGTGCAAAGTCGACGGCGTGCCAACGCTGCAGGTCGACGGCGTGCCAGCGTTGCTCCCGCAGAACAGCAGCGCACCAGCTTCGCAGGTGCTCGCAGATGATTGGCGTGCTGAGCCTCGTCACCTGCACAACGCACACACCAAGTCATCCTCGTGCTGACGACTCCACCTGATCCGCCACGTCGACCTCGGGATACCACCACCGAGGTCAGTCTCGCCAACATCGCCTGGGCGACCGTCGCACTCTTCTGCAGAACCTCGCCACCCAGATAACCTGGTCGACCGGGCAACCACGTCGACCAGGTGCTCCTGTATGTGCCCGTCGACCTCCCAAGTCGACGACCACCTCCATTCGACCTCACCAGGTCGACCACACCCCTGGTCGACCAGCTCCAGGTCGACGTCACTCCTGGTCGACCAGCTCCACGTCGACCAGCACAGTCGTCAGCCGACCACCCAAGTCGGCTGCCAGAAGTCGGCGTCACCAAGTCGGCGCCGACTTCCGGGCCGACCTCTTGAAGTCGGCGACCTCCCAAGTCAGCGACCTTGCAAGTCGGCGACCTTGCAAGTCGGCGACCTTGCAAGTCGGCGACCCTGCAAGTCGGTGACCTTGCAAGTCGGTGACCTTGCAAGTCGACGCCGACTTCCAGGTCGACGTGCCACATCGCCGACCACCAGTTGAAGTCGTCTGCCGGCTTCCCAAGTCGGCGGCATTGCAATGGCCCCGTGCAAGTCGACCAACCCCGTCGACCAGCTCGCCCAAGTCAGCGTCGCCCACTGCTGCAAGTTGGCTGTACCTCCCGTACACCCAACCACGAAGTCGGCTCCGCCCAAGCGAGGACGGGGCCAACAACAACTCCCGTTGACACTCCCCTGCCGCGTTCACGCTTGGGCCTCCAGCCCACATGGCATCACTGCTCGGAGAATAGCTCGTCGGCGTGCACCCAACACACAGCACGCCGGTCACCGCACCAGCCATGCAGGAGGGCATGGCACCTACTGCTGCACGTCGTTGTCCCCGTCGCCCACGTCGACCAAGCGCACCTGGCCAACGGCAACGGAGCACCGGTTGAAGGCCGGATAGTGTAGCGCCTTCGTCAGGAAGTCGGCCGGCTGGTCAGCGGTCGGGATGTACTTCAGTAAAAACTTCCCACGCTTCACCATATGCTGCAGCCAGGCCTGCCGCCGCTCCATGTGCTTGAGGTTGCCCGTCAACCCCATGCCCTCGGCGATTGTGATGGCCGACTTGTTGTCCACTCGAAGGACGGTCGGCTTCCCGGCATCCAGCTGCCGGAACTCGGCGAGGAGGAAGCGAAGTCGGCGTCCCTCCTTGCCGGCTTCGGTGGCTGCCATATACTCCGACTCGGTCAACGACAACGTAGCACACTTGATGCGCTGGCTCGACCAGGAGATTGCGGCCCCTCCGTAGACGAACACGTAGCCACCCGTGCTCGTCCTGTTCTGCTTGTCACCGGCGTCGTCGGCGTCCACGTAGCCGACCAGCTCCAGCGACTCATGTCCACCGCCGAACTCCAGGGCGGTGTCACGCGTGTTGGCGAGGTAGGCGAGGAAGCGGTCGACCTCGCGCCAATGCTGGTCGCTCCTCACCGTGAGGCCGCTCCCCAGCTTGCTGCAGGCGAACGCGATGTCCGGCCTCGTCGTCGTCGCCGCGAACTGCAGCGAGCCGACCTTCTGCCGGTACTCCTCCTCCTCTCGCTCCTGTGCCTTTTCATCGTCAAAGGTGAGCTCGGCGTAGGCGTCGACCGAGACTGGCGTCTTCGTGGTGCGCCCGGTCTGCTCCTCGTCGATGAAGCGCCTACGCAGCTTATCGGCGTAGCCCTGCTGGTGCAGCCACAGCTTCCCCGCTGACCTGTCGCGGACGATCTCCAGCCCGAGGTACTTCTGCACCGGCGAGATCTCACGCAGCTCGAAGGCAAACTCCAGCAGCCCCTTCAGCTCCTTCAGCATCTCGGTGCTGCTGCTGGCGGCGAGCAGGTCGTCGACGTAGACCAGCACCTAGCAGGCCACTCCGTCGTCGCCAACCTTGAAGTACATAGCCTCGTCGACCTGGCTCTTCTTCCATCCAGCGCCGACCAGCACGTCGTTGAGCGCCAAGTACTACAGCAGCGGCGACTACTTCAGCCCGTACAGGCTCTTTAGCAGCTTGCACACCCGGCCGGTCCCGTCGTTGACGTAGTCCGGCTGAGACATGTAGAGCACCCGGTCGAGCTTGCTCTACAGGAAGGCGTTTTTCATGTCGAGCTGCATCAGGTTGAGGTTGAGGACGGCGACGATGCTGAGGAAGATCCTCAGCATGACGTAGCTGCCCACAGGCGCGAACGTCTCGTCGTAGTCGGTGCCATACACCTGGGTGAAGCCCTTCACGACTAGCCTCGCCTTCTCGCGCTCGAAGGTGTCGGCGACGTGGTACTTCGTCGTCAGCACCCACCGGTACTTCATGATGTTCACCCCCGGCGGGCGTTCGACCAGCTCCCACGTGCCCATGTTGATGAGGCTGCGGATCTCCTCCTCCATGGCGGCCTTCACCGCCGGGCCCTTCCAGCTTGCCAACGCCTCCTTCACCGTCATCGTCGAGATGTCCCAACGGTGCTCGGGGTCGGCATGCATGTCGGGGTCGAGCTCCGGAAACTCCTCATCCTCCTTGGCGTCGTCATACGCCAAGCCGTCGTCGTCCACGTCGTATACTGTGGTGAAGGCAGCGGGGACGAAGAAATCGAGCGGCCTCCGAAGTCGGCCTGACTTCCGGGGTTCAGGCCGAACCTCCACCACGTCGCTGTCGGTGGACTTCTCCCCTTCGTCACCGGCTTCGCTGCCCTCGTCGTCCTGCTGCACCTCGGTCGACTTCCTGGCCGACCTCTCCCCTGTAGTCGGCTCCTCTGCCGATTGCCTGGTTGCCGACTGGTCCGTGGTCGGCGTCACCGTTGCCTGCTCCCCTGTAGGCTGTTGCCCAACTGCCTTATTTGCCGACTTCACCCAAGTCGGTTGCTCCTTCTCGACCTGTTCCTCCCCTATCAGCATCGACTTCACTCCCACGTCGACTTGCTGCTCGTCACGTCGACCACCGGCGATGTTCTTGGCCGGCGCCGAAGGCGACGTCCCACTACTCCCCTCATCGCCGGAGGCCGACATCAGGGTCAGCCTGCGCAGGCCGGTCACGAGGGGAGGGGCATGGGATGCAGGGGGAGGAGAAGGAGGACGGACGACCTCGGCGTCCCCACCAGAACGCTCACCGACCTCGGCGAGCAGAGGCAGCGTCCGTCCTGACACCGGCCCGAACTCCGACTTCCACCCCTCCAGCGACATATCCTCGTAGAACACCACGTCCGACGTGGTGACCACCCGGTTGTCGGCGATGTCGAGGAGCTCCCAGCCCTTGCTCTCCGCCGACACGCCGAGGTGAAGGCCCCACCGGGCCTTCGGCCGCAGTTTCCCGCCACGCTGCTGCTCGGGGACGAGGAACTACGCCATGCAGCCCCACACCCGCGCCAGCGACAAGTCGGGCTTCTATCCGGTCAGCAGCTGGTGCGGCGTCGTCCCTGACGGCAGCGTCGACCTCTCAAGGCAGTTGCGGACCCAGACGGCCTGCCGCAGAGCGAGGTGCCACCAGTAGTGTTGCACGCCCATGTGTAGCAGCATCGTCCGCACCGACTCCACCACCGTCCTCATCTCCCGCTCCGCCATGCTGTTCTGTTGCGGGGTGTACGGGCAGGTAAGGTCGTGGATGATCCCCTTGCCATCCACGAAGTCGGTGAACTTCTTCCCGAGGAACTCCCCTACTCGGTCTGAGCGCAGCATCAGCACCGACTTCTTCACCTGCCTCTCCACCAACACCAGCCACTTCTGGAACTCCAGAAGCACATCCGACTTCTTGGCGACTGGCCTCACCCACACGTAGCGGGTCTTGCGGTCCTTGAGCAGCAAGAAGTACAAGCTGCCGTCCTTGGTAGCCACGCGGAACGGCCCGCACAGGTCGATGTGCACGACGGCCAGCACGTCGTCGGCGTCGGAGCCTTGGTCGGGGAAGGTGTGCCGCGCCAGCTTCCCGCCGACACACGAGACACACGGTGAGACGGCGCTTGTTGCCGACTTGAGGTCCAGCCCAGTGGCGACCTCGTGCTTCGCCGAGCTCCGTATGGTGTCCATGCCGACGTGCACAAGCCTCGCATGCATCCGGTCCGGCGTCGACTTCGTCTTCGAGACGATCGTCCGCAGGGCCACAACCTCCGGCGTGGGCGACGTCGACCTTGTTGAGCAGGGACACAGGTCGGTGCAAAGGACACGCTCGGAGTACGTCGCCCGACCGAGCACCTCTCCCGCTGCCAAGACGAGCAGCATCCCGTCGCCGTCCTCCTGCAGCTTCACGCCGTGCTCCTTCAGCTGGCCGGATGACAGCAGGTTGGCCCGCACACCCGGGACGTACAGCACGTCGGGGATGAGCACTTGCTTCCCGGCCTCCCTTTGCAGGGCGACAGTGCCGCGGCCCTGGACGTCTTGCAGCGCTCCATTGAAGCCGCGCACGTGCTTGATGGAGCCGCTCGGCTGCAGGTCGACGAAGACTTCCTTCGTCCCCATCAGGTGGTGGGAGCAGCCGCTGTCGAGCAGGACCACCGCCGGGTTCGCCTGTACAGCTGCCGCCACCGCCTAGAAGTCCTCTCCGGCCTCCGGCGCCAGTGAGATGGTCGGCTCCACGACGCCGACCAGCGAGCACGACGCCGTCTTGTCGTCCCGCGCCTTACCGCCAGCAGAGGAGTCGGCGTCCTTCGCCGAGGTCGACGTGGTCGACTGCTTCTCCTTGCGCGGCTTGTTTCCTCCACGACGAGGACGACGGCTGCCAGACCTCCAACGGCCTTTCTTGGCGTCGTCGTCGTCATCAGAGTCACTGCGGTCAGGGCACTCGAAGGAGAGGTGGTCGGGGTGTGAAGATTGAAACAGGAATGAATGAACTAGGAAAGTGTGAGATACAAATATGAAAGTTGTACCCCTTAGTGTCTACCCCACTACAACCTACATAGGCTAAGGCATATATATCTGACACACCCCCATAGGCAAAGTGGGGGAGAACTAGGGGTCACAAGACCAGTCAAGCAAAGCAAAGCAAAGCAAGGTCAGGGTGGATCACAACGTCACCACACAGTCTGAGCACAGGTTCAAAGGCCAGAAGGCCAGTTCACATGCAAGTTCATATATAAAGGTAAACAAGCAAGTGCGGGTATAAATAGATCACAGAACAAGCAAAGTCAAGATGTAAGCAAGTGAGGCCAAGTAGGCACAAGACCTAGCATAGTACAGAAGCGCTGATGATCACAAGGCTGAAGTGCCTTGGTAAAGATATCAGCAGTGTTGGCCTGAGAGGCCACGTAAGCAAGGCGCAGCTAGCCACGCTGCTGCAGCTCACGAGCAAGGAAGTAGCGAAGAGCAATGTGCTTCGTTCTGTGCTCCAGTCTGTGCTCCCGACACAAGGCCAGCATGGCTTTGTTGTCTACGTACAGAACTGGAGGAGAACTAGGCGGCTCTCCCAGGTCAGTCAGCAAGTAGGTGAGCCAGCGTAACTCCTGTGCAGCCATGGCCCCTGCGTAGATCTCAGCCTCACAGCTGGAGCTGAGAACAGAAGACGAGCGGGTAGACCGCCACGAAACAGAGCCGGAACCAAGGCTGAAGGTGTAACCCTGTGACGACCGCTGCGTAGCCAGGTCGTCCACCCAAGACGCGTCTGCGTGACCAGTGAGGACCACTGGACTCCGCCCTCCAAGCACTAGCCCCAAGCCCGAAGTACTGCACAAGTAGCGCAACACCCTCTTCGCTGCAGCCATGTGCTCTGGTCGGTGTCTCCCAGGAGCAACATAGCGCGCCAGAATGCTCAGAGGGTATGCTAGGTCAGGTCGAGTGCAGGTCATCAGGTACATGAGGCAGCCAACAAGCTCTGGGTACGGGCCACTCGGCTCTACGGACTCATCCGAAGGCAGAGCTGAGAGCGAGTGGCGAGTAGACAGAGGAGTGGCCTGAGGCGAGGAGTACGTGAAGTCGAAGCGCTGAAGGACCTGCTGCACCATGTGTGACTGAGTCAGGGTGATGGTGCGCCGTGCTCTGTCCCGGGTGATCTGCAAGCCAAGATAGCTGCGCAGTTCACCCAGGTCTGTGCATGTGTGTCTCTTCTGCAGCTCGGACTTCACGTGGGCGAGTCCAGCAGTGTCAGCTGTAGCAAACACCAAGTCGTCGACGTACACGAGGATGTAGAACGGCGGCAGTAAGGTGTCGGTGCGAAGAAACAGCGACGGGTCAGCAGTGGAAGGAGCAAACCCAAGAGCCGCAAGCGTAGTCCTCAGTGTGTCGTGCCACTCACGTGGCGCCTGGCTGAGACCGTAGACTGGCCGCCGGAGGCTCCACTGGGTACCAGGAGGAAACGACCCAGTGAAGCCAGGTGGGCGGCGCAGCCAGATCTCCTCGTGCAGACTGCCCTGTAGGAAAGCAGTGCTGAAGTCAAGGGAGTGAAGCTCGTAGTCACGCTGAGCAGCAACGTGCAGCAGAACCCGAAGAGTGGTCATCTTCGGGGTCGGGGAGAAGGTCTGAAAGTAGTCAACTCCCTGCCCCTGACTGAAGCCTCGAGCCACGTAACGCGCCTTGAAGACAGGCGGAGAACCCGGCGGCCGCTTCACCCTGAAAATCCACATGCCACTGACGATGTTCGCCCCAGGTGGGGGAACCTCGTCGACGTAGGTGCCTGTGGACTTCCAGGAAGCCATCTCTGCGTCCATGGCTGCCTGCCACTGAGAGGAGTAAGGACCCTCCATCGCCTCTGCGTAAGAGCGCGGGGTCGGGATGTCTGGTGCATCCGGGTCTCCCTCAGGGGCAAGCAGCGTGGACACGAGATGAGGTAAAGCAGCAGCAAAACTCTGGAACTCCTCCTGTCGGTCCTCAAGGACGTCCGTGCTAAGAGCACACTCACCCCCGACGGACGGAGGACAGACAGACTCAGACTCAGCAACAAGACTAGCGGCGTAGTCTAGACGACAGTGAGCAGCGAAGTCGACAAGCTCGGCAACTAAGGCAGACGCAGCAGTGGACTCAAAGGAAGGGTCAGTGACAACAGTGGCTAGGACACGCATGACAGTAGGACTGGCAGCACGAAGGGAGTCAGACTTCGGGTCAGCAAGAGCAGGAAGAGAGGACGCTGGAGGAGACGGCAAAGGGACACGCTGTGACGCAGTGGAAGGACGCAGTGCCATATGATGCGTGCCCGGGACCGCAGGAGGACGCTGACGGGGAACACGACGACTAGTGCGAGCAGGACGAACAAGCGACGCTGGACGCGACTCAGGCTCACGACGCTCAGCAAGACCTCCAGTAGGACCAGCGTAGGGAGAAGGAGCAGGCAGAGGGGAGACCAGCTGTAACTGTGACTCGGACTGGACAGGCGGAGGACACTCTAAGCAAGGAGCAGGACTAGGAGAAGGCGGAAGACCAAGAACCTGCTCAAGGAGCGGAACGAAGTACGGCCGCGGCCGCGCAGCACCTCCAGAACCAGCAGGGACAACACCAGTACCCCCAGCGTCAGCTCCAACTCCAGCAGCACCACCAGCTCCAGTACCTCCAGCAGCTCCAGCTCCAGCAGGACCACCAGCAGACACAGCCGCTCCGGCTCCAGTACCTCCAGTAGCACCCACTCCAGCAGCACCACCAGCTCCAGCTCCACCAGTAGCTCCAGCACCAGGAGCACCACCAGGCCCAGCAGCTCCAGTACCTCCAGTACGAGCACCTCCGGGACCCGTGGCTCCAGCAACCCCAGCAGAAGCAGAACCTCCAGTACCGGCTCCAGCAGCACCTCCAGCTCCAGAACCTCCAGCAGCAGTAGAACCTCCAGCTCCAGCAGCACGGCTCCAGCGGCGAGCAAACCACTCACGCAGCTCCTGTGGAGAGGGAAGCTCCCGCCGGGACAAAGCACCCGAAGGACCGCCAGGTCCAGCACCGACAGGCTCCACACCCCCACTCCCAGCAGCCCCAGGCTCAGCACCCCCAGAAGCAGCACCCCCAGGCCCCGCACGCTCAGGCTCAGCACCCCCAGACCCAGCACCCCCAGGCTCCGCACGCTCAGGCTCAGCACCCCCAGACGCACCAGAGTCAGCAGCTACCTCGACAGGCTCGACTGCATCTACCTGGGACACACCTGAGGGGGCAGGACCCTGAGGGGGGAGGGGGTCTACCGGGGGGGGACCGGGAGCGAGGAAGAGCGGCGGGGGGGGGGAGGGGGGCAGTGCGGTAGGGGAAGAGACGGTAGTACGGAACCGACTCGTCAAACGTGACGTCTGGGAGGACAGAACACGACGCGAGGTGGGGTGGTAAAACTGCCAACCAGGCGCGTCAGGGGGAAAGCCGAGGAAGACGCAAGGAACAGCACGGGATGACAGCTTGTCCGAAGACAAGTCTCGGACAAAAGCTCGAGATCCCCAGACACGGAACGCAGACGCATCACCAACCTTCCCCATCCACCGCAGAGTAGGGGAGGTCTCCGGCAGGGAGACCCGGGGCTGAAGGTTGATCTGATGCGCCGCGTACTGAACTGCGAACGGCCACAGAAAATGGGGAGCAGCCGCATGGATCATGGACGTACGAGCGACATCCATGACCATGCCAATGCGGCGCTCAGCAATCCCATTTTGCTGTGGAGAGGCCGGAAGCGTGAACGTCTGGCGGATGCCCTCCGCACGACAGAAGGCTCGCAGAAGGTCGGAGGAAAACTCTCCGCCTCTGTCGGAGTGCAGACGCAGAACAGGAAAGTCCGAGCCGAAACGCTCTCTGAGCTGGAGACGAGCAACGCGGATCCAGTCGATCAACACCTCAGTGACCTCACCCTTGCTGCGCAAGGGGAAGACAGTGGTGTAACGCGAGTAGTCGTCAACCACCAGCAGGAAGTAACGCTCGTGACCCTGTCCACGGACACGGGCTGGGCCCCACACGTCCATGTGAAGAGTCTGCAGCGGAGCCTCTGTCGGGGGAAACTCGGAGGAGTGAGGAGCGGCGCGCTGCCGCCCCTCGACGCAGGGAACGCAGGTAGGGGCAGGCCCCGGGGGAAGGGGAGGGAGGGACCGGGGGAGACCAGAGACAAGGACACGGGAGGCCATGCCTCGGAGATGAGGCAAGGAGGGGTGACCAAGGCGGTGGTGCCAGAGGAGGGTCTGGTGGGACAGGAGGCGACACGAGCAGGGGGCAGACGCAGGACCTGACCGAGACGCTGCAGCAAACACCTGACTCGACGCAGCTACCTGACCAGACGCAGCAACCGGAGGAGACTCTGTGGTCAGTGTGTACAGGCTCGACCCCGGTCGACAGGTAAACGAGGCCAAGTGGCGGCCCGTCTGAGCACACGTGCAGTGGGTCACTCGCTGACCTGCAGGAGTGAACTGGTCAACTCCGGCATCCTGAAGGTCAGCACCACTCACCAAGTTCGTGGAGAACGAGGGGAGGTAGAGACCAGACAGGGAGCCTGACGGGGCTGCCGGACACGGGAGGACAGTGGAGTAGCGAGCAAGGACAGGACCCCCAGAGGGGTCTGCCAGGGAGACCGCAACCGGCCGACTGAGCGGCGTAAGGGTGGTGCGGTCTCGAAAGAAGGAGCGGGAAGCACCCGAGTCGAGGGTGAAGGTGTGAAAGACCTGAGCAGACTCGGTACCTGAGAGAGCAGACTCACCAGCACCTAGAGCAGTAGACTCACGAGTACCTGGAGCAGCAGACTCACTAGCACCTAGGGCAGCAGCCTCAATACCAGGGTCAGGCGGAACACACACGTAACAGTCACCCTCAGCACTAATAGACACAGCATACATGGCAGCAAGAATAGCATCAAAGTCAAGATCAAAGATAGCTACCCCCGACTTGAATAGATCTCCCCAACGAGGGATCTCAGTGGCGTCCGGGAACTGGGCACGCCAGGCGTCCGTCAGGCGACCGAAGCAGCGCTGGGTGGCGTGCAGGCCGCCACACTGCTCTCCAGTGCGATCACCGGTGCGCAGGACGTAAGTACAGGGACTAGTACCTCCAGACCCCTGGCGCCCCGCGTACCACTCACGAAGCTGCTGGGGCGAAGGGGTCTCACGAGAGCGCTGCTGCTGCTGGGGTCCCCGCTGTACAGCTCAGCCTCTGCCAGCTCCACCTCCGCCGCCGCCGCCTCCGCCTCCTCCACCCCTCCCGCCACCGCCACCGCCGCCTCCACCTCCACCGCCACCACCGAAGCCCCCACCTCTACCACCACCCCCACCCCCACCCCCTCCTCCGCCTCCACCGCCACTACCGCCGCCCCCACCACCTCCTCCAGCTCCCTTGCCCCGCTTGCCCTTGCTGATGCGGCGCCTCTCACTAGGAGCAGACGCAGCGCTGACCGACTCGGTGCCAACAAGGTCGACAGCAGCAGCAGAGGCAACAGAGGGCAAAAGAGGAACGGGGGAGCACCCCTCAAAGAAAGGGGTACGGGGGTCACCACGAGAGGCGCCTACAACGGTGATACTAGTCTCTGCTGCAAGGAGGCGCTCCTCGAGGAGGTCGACAGTGAGGGTGGTAGGGCAAAGAGAGAGGAAGTGGTCCCTGACCGAGCGGAGAGTGTCAGGGAGTCGAGTGACTAGGTAGTAGAGGGTGATGTACATGGGGGGGGGGTTCTGGGCGCAGAACTCAGCAGGAAGCGCAGCGCGGTAGCGAGTGTCACTAGTGCGGAGGTGCGTAATGAGGTCAGTGACTGTGGCAAAAGCAGCGAGGTCAGGGAACAGGTACGGTAGCATGAGGCGGCTAAGCGCAGCAGTGGCAGGGGAAGAGTAACGTGCAACTACAGCGTCGTACAGAGTCTTAGCACTCTTGTACTGACTAAAGTGCGCGCGCTCAGTAGACGGTAGGTGACTACGCACAGCAAGGCGGGCAGCAGCATCGCGCGTGAGCCACTGCGAGCGAACGGTACTGTCAGCATCAGCAGCAGGGGCAGTAGAGGCGCCCGACGTAAGATCAAACAGGGAGAGACCATCCTTGCTATCGCACTGAAGGAAAAGCTGCAGATCATCTAGCCAGACATCAAAGTCAACCGCTCGACCCTCAGCATCAAAGGTGAGAAGACTAGGACTAGCCATGATAGGAGCAGTAGCAGACTAGCAGCGGCAGCAGTGCAACGGAGCGAGGCAGGACAGTGCGACTCGGCAGGGCGACTCGGCAAAGCAGTGCGGCTCGGCCGCGCGGCTCGGCCCGGCTAGGCTCTTACCAGGGGCGGAGCCGACAGGTCCGGGACTGGGTCGGGGCCGTGACAGGGCCGGGACAGGGTCGGGGCCGAGCAGGGTCCGGGACGGGGCAGCAACGGGGCCGGGACAGGGTCAGGGCCGGGGCATGGTCCGAGACGGGGCAGCAACGGGGCCGGGACAGGGTCGGGGCCGGGGCAGGTCCGGGACGGGGTCGGGGCCGGGGCAGGTCCGGGACGGGGCCGAGGTAGGGCCGGGACAGGGTCGGGGCCGGGGCAGGTCCGGGACGGGGTCGGGGCCAAGGCAGGTCCGGGACGGAGTCGAGGCCGGGGCAGGTCCGGGACGGGGCCGAGACGGGGCCGGGGTAGGGCCGGGACGGAGCCTTTTAGGGGCGGCATAGGGGCCGCGTAGGGGCCGCGTCAGGTACGGGGCCGCGTCAGGTAGGGGCCGCGTCAGGTACGGGGCCGGGTCGGGCCGTGTAGGGGCCGCGTAGGAGCCGCGTAGGGGTGGCGTAGGGGGGCCGCGTAGGGGCCGCGTCAGGGACGGGGCCGGATCGGGCCGTTTAGGGGCGGCGTGGGGGCCGCGTAGGGGCCGCGTAGGGGCCGCGTGGGGGGGGCGCGTAGGGGCCGCGTAGGGGCTGCGTAGGGGCCGCGTAGGGGCCGCGTAGGGGCCGGGTAGGGGCGGGGCCGCGTCAGGGACGGGTCCGCGTCAGGTACGGGGCCGCGACGGGGCCGTTTAGGGGCGGCGTAGGGTCGCGTAGGGGCCGCGTAGGGGCCGTTAGGGGCCGCTAGGGGGTGGCGAAAAAAAAAAAATAGGGCAGGGCGCGAGACGCGCTTCGGGCAGCTAAAAAAAAAAAAAAACTTATGGTGGGCCCTTAGGAAGGAACGGTCCCATGAGGGAACCCGCTCTATACCATGTGAAGATTGAAACAGGAATGAATGAACTAGGAAAGTGTGAGATACAAATATGAAAGCTGTACCCCTTAGTGTCTACCCCACTACAGCCTACATAGGCTAAGGCATATATATCTGACACGGGGTCGCCGCATAGCCAGCACTCCCGACGTCGACCTCCTCCTCCTCGACCGCTGTCCTTGGTCGACCTCTTCTTGTCGACTTGCTTGGCCGACTTCCAGCCACTGCTACCACCGCCGCTAGACTGTCCGCGCTGCCCCGGTCGGCCACCTTGCTTCGCCGGGGCGACGAAGTTCGCCTGCGCCAAGAGCTCCTGGAACCGCTCTGCCTCCTGCATCGCATCGTCCTGCAGGATGTACGAGGTCAAGTTGTCCTCGTTGAACCTCATCCTCGTGCCCGGTGCCATTGACAGCCGCTTCATGAGGTTGTAGTTGCTCGAAAGTCCCTGCATGATGTGGGTGACGTACGACGCCGTCGAGTACTGCGCGCCGGCCATCCTGATGGTGGCGAGAATCTGCCTGGCCCGGTTGCAGTAGTCAGTCGCCGTCTCCTCGTCGCCCATACGCAGGTGCGTTAGCTGTCCCTCCAGCTGGAAAATGAACAGGTCGTCGGTGACTTGGTAGGTCGACTCAATGAAGTGCCACGCCTTGTGGCCGGCGTCGAGGTACTCCCGACACCACTTCAAGGCGATCTGCACGCCCGGCGAGCAGCATCGCGAGATGACCATGAAGGTCAACAGCTGCACTGCTCGGAACTCCGCACGTAAGTCGGGGTCGTCCGGCGTCGCCACAGTACCTCGAGCAAAGTTGATCAGCCCAGCCATCTCCAGTTGGGGCTCGATGACTTCCTTCCAGGTGAGGATGTCCTGTCGACCAACGAGCGGCGGGGTGACCAAGATCCTGTCCGGCGCAAACTTGAAGTAGCCGTAGCTCGGTGCAATCCCGCCCGCCGTCACCTGGGTCGCCGACATCGGCGACAATCCGCTTCGTCGTCCTCCGACGTCGCCCTGCGAGGAGCCTGCAGCCGCCGACGACTGCACCCCTCGCGCCTGAACGCCGCCGACTTCATCGGCGTGAATCACACCTCTCTGCCTCGACGTGCCTCCCGCACTACTGCCGACTTGGCCACCTCCGGCGTTGACGCCCACGTCTACGCCGCCTTCGTTGGTCACCGGTCGAGGAGAAGCTGGTTGAGAAGGGGGATGCTCCGTCGCCCACACAGAGCGGAGTCCAGCCTCGACGACCGCCCAGGGTATCGTCCCATACTCCTGGGCCTCATGGCGTCTCCTCGCATCCTCCAGCCGTCCCTCCAGGGTGTCCATCACCTTGGTGTCACCTACGCGCACGCTAGTGACTGTACGGCTGCCGGCCTACGAACAACTTAGGTAAGTGACCTCTACATCGACCTGACGGAAAGGTAAGTCGTGTGCCATCCACGCTCACCGCACCATGCAGAGATAACTACTACAACGGGAGCTAGATTACGGGCTAGGCACGGGTGCTCGTGTGATCTCTGCGTTTGTTGGTCCTTAGTCGTTTTCCTAGTGCACACACACTGCTTGCTAGTTCACGGGGCAAGTTGGCAAGAGTTTCACTAGAGAAAGTTGACAACAATGGTACAATCAGGTTGGCAAGACAAGACTACATCAGAGCTAGCATTCAGGTCGGTCGACTGTCAGCGCAGCATGGTCGACCGCGTTCCAGCAGTGCAAAGTCGACGGCGTGCCAACGCTGCAGGTCGACGGCGTGCCAGCGTTGCTCCCGCAGAACAGCAGCGCACCAGCTTCGCAGGTGCTCGCAGATGATTGGCGTGCTGAGCCTCGTCACCTGCACAACGCACACACCAAGTCATCCTTGTGCTGACGACTCCACCTGATCCGCCACGTCGACCTCGGGATACCACCACCGAGGTCAGTCTCGCCAACATCGCCTGGGCGACCGTCGCACTCTTCCGCAGAACCTCGTCACCCAGGTAACCTGGTCGACCGGGCAACCACGTCGACCAGGTGCTCCTGTATGTGCCCGTCGACCTCCCAAGTCGACGACCACCTCCATTCGACCTCACCAGGTCGACCACACCCCTGGTCGACCAGCTCCAGGTCGACGTCACTCCTGGTCGACCAGCTCCACGTCGACCAGCACAGTCGTCAGCCGACCACCCAAGTCGGCTACCAGAAGTCGGCGTCACCAAGTCGGCGCCGACTTCCGGGCCGACCTCTTGAAGTCGGCGACCTTGCAAGTCGGCGACCTTGCAAGTCGGCGACCTTGCAAGTCGACGACCTTGCAAGTCGGCGACCTTGCAAGTCGGCGACCTTGCAAGTCGGCGACCTTGCAAGTCGGTGACCTTGCAAGTCAGCGACCTTGCAAGTCGGCGACCTTGCAAGTCGGCGACCTTGCAAGTCGGTGACCTTGCAAGTCGGTGACCTTGCAAGTCGGCGCCGACTTCCAGGTCGACGTGCCACATCGCCGACCACCAGTTGAAGTCGGCCGCCGGCTTCCCAAGTCGGCGGCATTGCAGTGGCCCCGTGCAAGTCGACCAACCCCGTCGACCAGCTCGCCCAAGTCGGCGTCGGCCACTGCTGCAAGTCGGCTGTACCTCCCGTACACCCAACCACGAAGTCGGCTCCGCCCAAGCGAGGACGGGGCCAACAACAACTCCCGTTGACAGAAATAACCGTATGGCTAGTTGCACTACCTTATCAGCTTTGTTTCATCAATATCGCTTGTGTGTGCTTGCTGTCCCTCTAGCCATGCCCACAAGTTGCTTTAATGTCATTGCATTTTCTGGTTCTTACAAATGACAACTCACCTATCAGCACGTCTGTTGAGCAGTATTCATCTCTTTCCTTCCATCTACCAGTAGAATGGAAATGGAAACCTCTTTGACTCAAAGGATCTCTTACTAGGTTGATGAAGTAGGCTGGCCAACTTTGCTTGCATAGAGCACTCTTGTAGGAGAAAGAACAGTAAATGAGTGACCTGGATTCGTTTGGATGGTATGGCATGGTTCGCGACATGTCTGCCTATAGGGGCAAGCTGACACCATCTTCACATCCATCTGTTCCCACTTGCGGCCTCCCTTGTGTGTGTCTACCAACATGCTCCTTCTCTTCTTTTCCTTTCTCCACTGAGAAATCCTTTCCCGTCACCTGTTTGTCGCTTTTCTCTCTCGTTATCTCCCACTTAGCCCCACCACTGTTCCCATTTGTAGTTGTAATGTCAAGGTCGGTGCGGCTGTGCCCATGACTTCGCATTTTGATCTCCCCCCTTTCCTTTGCAGCAACGTCACTGGAACAAACCTCACGTGCCCACCTGACAACACCGACTGTGAAACAAGACAAGATCCGATCTCGGGTTTTTGCTTGACGTGTAGATCATTTTGCATGACTTGCGGCAAACCTGCAGGCGAGTGATTACAGCAGATTCTCACCAGAGTAGTACTGTGTTGATGATAGAATTACATAAGGCATGTGAAGCACGACAAAAGGCAAAGCTGTGTCTTTGGAGAACCAAAGGTTGCGCCGAACCATGGTATGGGCTCTCGTGTTGCTTGGCTGCTCTGTGCTTCTGATTTGAATCTGCCCGTCTTCACTGTCTTGAAGCTTTTCGTGGTAAACAGCTTGCTATGATCACCACAGAGTGGTTCTCTGCTTGTGCAGGCCCAATAAAGACGAACAGCAGCAGCAACAGCAGCAGCAAAGGCAGTAGCAACAGCACCAACGGCAGCAGCAACAGCACCAATGGCAGCAGCAACAGCACCAACGGCAGCAGCAACAGCACCAACGGCAGCAGCAACAGCACCAGTGGCAGCAGCAACAGCACCAGTGGCAGCAGCAACAGCACCAATGGCAGCAGCAACAGCACCAATGGCAGCAGGAACAGCACCAATGGCAGCAGCAACAGCACCAACGGCAGCAGCAGCAGCGTGGCTACTTCACCAGCAGCATCTGGAGGTGGAAATCGAGTGCCAGTGGAGGAGTTGGCATTGCTGTTGCTGCTGTGGTCATTCTTCTGCTTCTGGGAACTACTCATTTCTTCTTGAGGCAGAGGCATAAAGCAACCAGAACAAGTTCACTCTAGATGACCAGACTGTGTTCGTGTAGCTATTTGCAGCTGTTTGCTTGCGTTTAGGGTAATAAGTGAGTGAGGAGAAAGGTTCTCAATGCATGAACGTGGCAAGCATGCAAGTTTACATGTCCAGTTACACCTCGAATTGGTCGTCATTCCGGTAAACTAATCTTCTTTCTTTCGTCCAGTACATTCGGGAAGCGTGTCACAAAAGCCTCGTGTCGCAAAAGACTAGACAGTGCGGTGGAAACGTTTGCTATTTATGTGTAATGCGGTGCAGAGTGGTACATTGCCTTTGTGGCACTTACTTAATGGACATGTCAAGGCCGGAATGTACCCTTATTATTATACAAGGGTAGTACTTATGATCCCTTTCTTGCTGGTAACAACATCCAGTAACAAATGGAAGTGAGGACAGGACGTCCAGAAACAGGTTCAAATAATCCCGTCCCTGTTATTTCTGGTGAAGTATTTCCCTGGTCTAAGTAGCATGCTGCTGGCCGGCTGAGATGCAATACTCGTTGAAGGATCTAGTGGACGTGAAAACCCTCAGATAAAGCCTGGCCATGCCGTTGGAGAGAGGGGGGAGAAGGCAGAAAGGAAGAGGGGACGGGGTGGCAGGAGTAGGGATAAGTACAAGAAAGGCCTGCTCAAGGAGGTTTGGTCAGTGGAGGAGGACTAGAAAGAGAGAACAGATTAAAAAGCAGAAACTTGTAAACACGGCAAGATGTCATGAGGAAGAAAGTTGGTGGATGAAGAAAAGCAGGTGGAAAGGTGATGCAGAGTCAGGTCGACGGACAACTGTTTGCAATGAGGTGCATAATCTTTGCCACTACCACTGGTGTGTTGCATAATCTGCCTTGCCATTACTTCACCACTGGAGTGCAGAAAGCAGTACAACAAGGCGGGTAAGAGTACAGGACCAAATGGCGTATCGTACTTTGGCTTGTGTGTGGCCCTGCTCGTGTGGCCCTGCTCGTGTGGCCCTGCTCGTGTGGCCCTGCACGTGTGGCCCTGCACGTGTGGCCCTGCATGTGTGGCCCTGCATGCGTGGCCCTACATGTGTGGCCCTGCACGTGTGGCCCTGCACGTGGCCCTGCATCGTACTTTGGCTTGTGTGTGGCCCTGACAATACTTAGTGAGTGCATGTGTGGTCGCGAGAGAGTTTTGAGAATTCTCAAAGCTTAAGTGTGTACTGTAGTGCTAGTGGGTGGAACTCACCCCCTATGCTGCTGCTGCTGCTGCTGCTGCTGCTGTTGAGGCTGGTGCTCTTGTTGCTGCTGTTGCAGCGAAAACTGCTGCTCCTGCTGCGGCACAGTTGAGTGGACAGCCATGGCACAGATGCTGCACACCAAAGGGGAGAGTGCATGCATGGGTAAATGCACAGGCGTTACAATCAGGTGAGAGAATATCACATCCATATAGTTTATTATTGAGTTGACTCAAACATGCACAGGCGGGTGAGAGGGCATCGTAACCATCCAGTTCAGAAAACAGGAGGTTAGGTCTCAGGGTAACAGAGCTGTCAGCGTTCCTTCCATGCTACTGCGAAGCTTTACTCCCCAAGGCTTACAGCAATAGCACTCTGACGTGAACCTCTCTTGAGAATTCTCAAAAGTGACTCTGGGACTCTCAGGGCAAAGCGTGAGCTTTTGAGATTTCTCACAAGGCTCACAGCAATAGCGCTCTGACGTGAACCTCTCTGCAGATGGGACGAACGTGGAGCATTTGAAAGCATGGACAGCTTGGTGCCAAATAGAATGTTGACACTGAAGAGAATTCTCAAAAGTGATTTCCGAATGGCGTTCAAAAGCGTCATCAAACTTGGTGCCGATTAGAATGTTGACATAAGTTAACTTCCCCACCCTTATGGTTTGATCATGCTTAAGTATTTCAGCTTGATTTCCTTCCTGCCGCTCACCTCTCTTCCCGCGCTGCAGTTACATAGGGCACAGTCACAGCGCTGTGCCTCTTGCTGTCCCTCCTACCAGTCACCTCCTCCCCTGCTACAGTCACACGGTGCACAGTCACATCGCTGTGCCTCCTGCTTTTCTCCCACCACTCACCTCTCTTCCCCCGCTACAGTCACATGGTGCACAGTCACATCGCTGTGCCTCCTGCCAGTGGAGCTCCCGAATTGATCAGATGCAGAGAACGAGGAGGAGGAAGAGGAGGAACTGAAGTTGGAGTGACAAGAATGAGAGGAGTGAGGGGAGGAGTGAGAGGAGGAGTGTGAGGAGGCGGAAGAGGAGGGGAGAGGGAGATGAAATATATGGGCAGTGCCGGTGCTGCTGGTGAGAGCAAGAGAGCGAGGGAGAGAGCCTGGCGGGGAGAAGGAGATGGAGAAGATAGAAGCAGGGTGGGCGCCTCTTCTGAAAGAGAAGAGCTGGCGACAGGGGTGGGAAGGGGTTGGAAGGGGTTGGAAGGGGTGGGAAGGGGTGGGAAGGGGTGGGCAGTGATAGGAAGGGGTGGCATTGGCGGTAGGATGAAGGGAGAATGATTGTGGGGTGGCTTGAGAAATTTGAGCGGAATGTTAGAATTATTAACACTGTTCAACAAGGAATCCACGAAATGCAAGAAAGGAAGGCTCATCCTCTCCCTTCCATGTGCCTAAGGTAGATAATGCTTCTAACATGGTAGATAATGCTTCTAACATGGTAGATAATGCTTCTAACATGGTAGATAATGCTTCTAACATGGTAGATAATGCTTCTAACATGGTAGATAATGCTTCTAACATGGTAGATAATGCTTCTAACATGGTCCAAATTCAATGAATGCAGGGAAGGAAGACCCATTGTGTTGCCCACCTTGTTTTGATTGCTCGCAGCCCACCTTGTTGCCTGTCCGGATGCAGTGCACCCGAATGACGGTGCCTTCATCAATGGTCCAGGTTCATTGATCACAGAAACCACAGTCCTGTCTTCTCTTCCCCCACCTTGTTGCCTGTCCGGATGCAGTGCACCCGAATGACGGTGCCTTCATCAATGGTCCAGGTTCATTGATCACAGAAACCACAGTCCTGTCTTCTCTTCCCCCACCTTGTTGCCTGTCCGGATGCAGTGCACCCGAATGACGGTGCCTTCATCAATGGTCCAGGTTCATTGATCACAGAAACCACAGTCCTGTCTTCTCTTCCCCCACCTTGTTGCCTGTCCGGATGCAGTGCACCCGAATGACGGTGCCTTCATCAATGGTCCAGGTTCATTGATCACAGAAACCACAGTCCTGTCTTCTCTTCCCCCACCTTGTTGCCTGTCCGGATGCAGTGCACCCGAATGACGGTGCCTTCATCAATGGTCCAGGTTCATTGATCACAGAAACCACAGTCCTGTCTTCTCTTCCCCCACCTTGTTGCCTGTCCGGATGCAGTGCACCCGAATGACGGTGCCTTCATCAATGGTCCAGGTTCATTGATCACAGAAACCACAGTCCTGTCTTCTCTTCCCCCACCTTGTTGCCTGTCCGGATGCAGTGCACCCGAATGACGGTGCCTTCATCAATGGTCCAGGTTCATTGATCACAGAAACCACAGTCCTGTCTTCTCTTCCCCCACCTTGTTGCCTGTCCGGATGCAGTGCACCCGAATAACCGTGTCTTTGTGATTTCTCGTACTATGGACCAGATTCAATGAATGCACGTGCCCCCACCTTGTTGCCTGTCCGGATGCAGTGCACTCGAATCACAGTGCCCTTGGCAGATGCTGACGCCAGCAGCTCCCATCCCCCTCCTCCCCGTCCTCCCTCGTCATTCCCGCCTTCTCCCCCTTCTCCCCCTTCCTCCCCTCCTCCTCCCCCCTCTCCGTCCCCTTGCAAATTCGGCTCATTTTGCCGCGTGGGGGATGGGAGGGTTGGGAGCAGCGAGGTGATTTCAACGGCTGCGATCGGTCCGTCATGAGCCTTGATCTGGGAGAGCGGTGAGGGGGAAAGAACAGGCAGGGAAGGGAAAGCGGGAGTCAGAGTGTTGCGTGCAGGCGTGTGAGCAATGGCTGTGAGAGGCCCATCGTGAGCCCTGATCTGGGATAAGGGGGGGTGGGAAAAGGGCAAGCAGGGAAGGGAATGCCGGACTGAGAGTGTGACGCGGAGGCCTGTGAGCAACGGCTTTGATCGGTTCGTCGTGAGCCTTGATCTGGGAAACGAGGGGATTGAGGAAAGGGAACAGCAGTAATGGAGAGGGTGAGTAGCAGCAGCAGGCAGGAACAGAGGCTGAAAAACTCACCTGAATCGCCTGACTGATCAGAAGGTCAGTCGACCTGACTAAACGCCTGGAGGGTTATGAGACCAACAAACAGCAGCAGGTGCAGGAAGGGGGGCGTGGGCAAGCGCGGGAACAGCAGCAGAAACCTGCTCACCTGGCCAAAGGCTTGGAGAGAAATGAGGTCCACTATAAGCAGAGTGCCTTGATCCGATGAGGTGGAAGAGGAGA
The DNA here is from genome assembly GCA_947471745.1 of Closterium sp. Naga37s-1. NCBI lineage: Eukaryota > Viridiplantae > Streptophyta > Zygnematophyceae > Desmidiales > Closteriaceae > Closterium > Closterium sp. Naga37s-1. The sequence continues at coordinate 1,937,380 of CANJKZ010000860.1, forward strand.
AGGAGGCAAGGGAGGCGAGGGACAGAGGCAGGGAGAGGAGCAGCAGCAGGCTCACCTGGCCAAAGGCTTGGAGAGAAATGAGGTCGACTAGGAGCAGAGTGCCTGCCTTGATCAGGTGAGGTGGAGGAGGAGGAGGCAAGGGAGGCGAGGGATAGAGGCAGGGAGAGGAGATAGGGGCGAGGAGGGGGAGCAGACTCACCTGGCCAAAGGCCCGGAGCGAAATGAGATCGACTGGCAGCAGAGAGCCTTGATCCGATGAGGAGGAGGAGGAGGAGGAGGAGGAGGAGGAGGAGAAGGAGGAGGAGGCGGCTTTTGATGCACCTCAACTGGCTCACCTGGCCAAAGGCGTGTGGAGAGATGAGATCGGCTGGCAGCAGCGTGCGTTGAGGCAATGAGGAGGAAGAGGAGGGGGAGGCAAGCAAGGAGAGAGACCGAGGCATTGAAAGGAGAGAGACTGAGGCATTGAAAGGAGAGAGACCGAGGCATTGAAAGGAGAGAGTCCGAGGCATTGAAAGGAGAGAGACCGAGGCATTGAAAGGAGAGAGACCGAGGCATTGAAAGGAGAGAGACTGAGGCATTGAAAGGAGAGAGACCGAGGCATTGAAAGGAGAGAGACCGAGGCACTGAAAGGAGAGAGACCGAGGCATTGAAAGGAGAGAGACCGAGGCATTGAAAGGAGAGAGACTGAGGCATTGAAAGGAGAGAGAGGAGCACGGGCAGCAACAGGCTCACCTGGCCGAAGGCCTGGAGAGAGATGAGATCGACTGACAGCAGATTGCGTTGATCCGATGAGGCGGAGGGGGAGGAGGAGGTTAGCGAGGCACGGGAGAGGAGGGAGGGGAGAGAGGGGCGAGGAGGGGGGGCAGCAAACCCACCTGGCCAAAGGCCTGGAGAGAGATGAGATCGACTAGCAGTAGCGAGCCTTGATCAGAGGAGGAGGAGGAAGAGGCGGAAGAGGAGGAAGTTAGCGAGGTGAGGGAGAGGAGGGAGGGGCGAGGGGGAGCAGCAGGAACGGCGCAGAAGCAGGAGGAGGAGGGGGAGAGGGAGCGAGGAGAGAGCGGGCTCAGAGCACAGATGCCTGGGAGGAACAGGGGAGGGGAGAATGACAGGGCGAACATGGTGGGGGGGGAAAGAGGGTTGAGATGGGCCACCCGTGTTGCTAAGTGACTCAAAAGTTTCACGCAGTGTTCGCTTCACACAGCATGACAAGCAGTGACCATGTGGCATGCACCCACAGTTGGAGAGTATCTGTGGTTGTTGTTCATTCATTCATTCATGTGGGCGGGCAGAAGACTCACCATTGGGGTTAGGGGCGACTGTGGGATGATTTGAATGCTTATGTGACTAGGACTGTCCTTTCGGCTAGCAACCACCATTGGAGTAACTGTGGTTGTTGTTCATTCATTCATGTGGGCAGAAGGGATCACCATTGGGGTTTGGGGCGACTGTGAGGGAGAGCAGCAGAGGGAAATCAGCAACAACACCCTTAAGGGTGAGCAGCAACCAGAGGGGTGTGTCAGCCCAGCTTGCGCGCTCATACTGCAAAGCACCAACCATTGCTGTAACTGTGCTTGTTGCTCATTATATGTGTACCCACCATTGGGGTTCGGGGCGACTGTGAGGGAAAGCAGCAGAGGGAAGCCGGCAGCAACGCCCTGGGGAGTGACGTCATGCACTGATAGCCTTGACTCGAGGAGGACTAGTAGCCTGCAGTACAGGCACACACAATGCAAGAGCGGTGGCAGACGAAAAAGGTGAGGGGAGAAGCACAGTCATGCACTGATAGCCTTGAATTGAGAAGGATTAGTAGCCTGTAATACAGGCACGCACAACATGAGAGCAACACACAGTAGCAGAGACGAGAGAGAGAAGCACAGCGGGGTGGGAGATGAGAGAGAGGGCACAGAGAGGGGTGAGAGATGGAGGGAGATGGCACAGCAAGGGGTGAGAGATGGTGGGAGATGGCACAGAGAGGGGTGAGGAACGAAACACCACAGAGAGGGGTGAGGAACGAAACACCACAGAGAGGGGTGAGGAACGAAACACCACAGAGAGGGGTGAGGAGCGAAACACCACAGAGAGGGGTGAGGAACGAAACACTAATTTGGAGTCAGCTGAACGCTCACTTGGAGTGGTTGAAGCGAACAGCAGATGGTGGTGAGAAAGGAGAGGGTTGCGAGGGGGGTGAGAGATGGAACACGGGGGCACCAAGAGGGGTGAAAGGGAGGGAGACGGATGACAGATGAGTAAGAGGTACCAAGGGGGTGAGAGAAGCGGGAGGGGACACAGAAGGGAGTGAAAAATAATATTACTTTGGAGTCGCCTGAAAACCCACCTGGAGTGGTTGAGGCGAAGGGCAGTGATGACGGTGAGGAAGGAGAGGGCACCGAGAGGTGTGAGAGAAGAGAGAGAGGCTACTGAGAGGCGTGAGAGTTGGAGAAGGAGGGCAGGAAGGTGCCTCGAAGCTCACCTGGAGTGGTTGAGGCGAACGGCAGTGATGATGGTGAGAAAGGAGAGGGTACCGAGGGGGGTGAGGGAGGAAGGAGAGGAGGAAAGAGCGTGTGTGTGAGTGAAGCTGTCTGGGTGGTGAGTGAGAGGAGAGTGAGATGGGGAGGAGGAGGACCGGGAAGAGGAGGAGGGCGGTGGGAAGGTGGGATGGGCGATGGAAGCAAGATGCAACTCCCGAGGGGATAAATGCGGCTGGAGGGGGTGGGAATAGACGGAGGGGGATGGAGGGAGGGGGGATGGAGGGAGGGGGGTAGAGGGAGGGGGATGGAGGGAGGGGGATGGAGGGAGGGGGGTGGAGGGAGGGGAATGGAGGGAGGGGGGATGGAGGGAGGGGGGATGGAGGGAGGGGGGTGGAGGGAGGGGGATGGAGGGAGGGGGATGGAGGGAGGGGGATGGAGGGAGGGGGATGGAGGGAGGGGGATGGAGGGAGGGGGATGGAGGGAGGGGGGTGGAGGGAGGGGAATGGAGGGAGGGGGGATGGAGGGAGGGGGGATGGAGGGAGGGGGGTGGAGGGAGGGGGATGGAGGGAGGGGGATGGAGGGAGGGGGATGGAGGGAGGGGGATGGAGGGAGGGGGATGGAGGGAGGGGGATGGAGGGAGGGGAATGGAGGGAGGGGGGATGGAGGGAGGGGGATGGAGGGAGGGGGATGGAGGGAGGGGGATGGAGGGAGGGGGGATGATGTGGAAGCTGGGATGGGCGATGGAAACAAGGTTCAGATCTCGAGGCGACAAATGCGGCTGGAGAGGGAGGGGGGATGGAGGGATGGAAAATGGGAGGTTGATGGATAGCAGGATGACAGAGGGAGGGGCGCACTCAATATCTGCAAATTCAGTTTCTTTTTTTTCTTCTTTTCTTTTTTCAAGCAGGATGGCGGATGTGGCGTGGCAGGGTAGGATGGAGGGATGGACAGCTGAGGCACAGCCATGCGTATAACACCTCGCTACCAACTGGGTCAAAACGAGGGTGTTATTTGGCACAGCGGAATGCCCATAACACAGTCCACAGGTGTTACACTCGTTCCCCCCTGTGCCAACGTCCCCATTGGCTCTGAACTTCAGGGATTCGGCCCCCTCCTGAAGGGACCTATATTTCGCTGTGCTCCTAGCAGCGACTTTGCTGGTTGCTCAGGCCAGCAGAGGATAGTTCGCTGAAATAAAGTCTGGCAACCACTTTTGAGTTTTCGCCACACGCGGAAAATGTAGACCAGCTGAAATTTGAGCTCTAGGCTCGGAGTCTGGAATAGCATCTCACTACCCACTGGGTCAAAACAATGGTATTATTTGGCGCATCGGAATGCCCTTAACCCTGCCCACAGGCGTTACAAGCTTGCCAACCTTGTAGCAGGGCAGCTATGGGTTTAAGGTGGAGCAGAAAGGTGAAGGTTTACAAAGGGCAAAGTAAATGTGATGAAGTAGCCGTAAAGTGACACTATAGGTCAAGCCTTCAAGGTCTAGGGTCGTCGATTGAAGATTGGACATAGTGAGAGAGATTTGATGAATTAGTCGAACAAACAGCCATACCGCAATGAGCAGTACAGAAATGAAACGACACAGCAATGAGCCGGCACATTTCAGCAATGAGGGGAGAGAGCAAGGGGCAATACCGTGTCTCCTGTGCCAACAAATGCAACCAATGGCGTTGAGCCACGTGGCGCGACGAGAGTGAGCTCCGCTATCTTTATCGGCCCCACGCCCAGGTGGCTTACGACGGGTTGCGCCAGGTCAGCACAGCGGAATATCTTGAAACCTGCTGACGTGGCCACTGCCACGTGGCTGAACCCAAGGAGGATAATTACGGCGAAAGGTGGGGGACGGAAATGGGGAGAGTAGAGAGGGGCAGGTGAGAAGAGGGGAGTGACGGAAATGGGTGAGGAGGCAAAAGGGACCGCGTGGTTGGCACTGAGTCAAGGTGTGGCAACGGTTGCGAAAGGACTGCAGAGAACGTACGTACGTACGGCCGGGCCTCTGCATGCACTACCTGCCATCAGTCGTGAACGCAGCATAACGAATCTCTTCTAACGCGTATTCCCCTTCCCTCTCCCGCCCAGCTAATTCTGTCGGAGCTCCGGTTCCGCCGCCACTCCGTTTCGCGCCACGAGTGTTGGTAAACGCGCGACCCATTCGACGGCGCGGCTCAGTCCTTAAAATCAGGCCGCATCATCACGGTGCGGATAGCGTCGCACGCGGATAGCGTCGCACGCAAATAGCGTCGCACGCGTATAGCGCCGCACGCGGATGGTGTCGCACGCGGACACGGATGGCGACACACACGGATAGCGAAGCCGGCGGGACTTGCGAGTCGTTCAAACGGCTAGCCGGATGCTTGTCTGCGCATCGCCCCAACTAGGAAAGAAACACTGTGTATAGCGAGTCAACTAAACCCGCATTAGGTAATTATCCTGAGCTCCTAGAGGTCTGTTCTTGCAACTCTTGCTACGTGCTCACCCTATGCCGCTGACACTCTGGCCGTCGCCATTTGTCATGTGCTTGGAAGTAGAACTCCGTTGGTGGGTGGCTTTGAACAGATATCCCCGATATTAGAGGTACACACAAACGTCAGGGTTAAAGTTCATCACAGAACTCGATAACGCCTTACATTGTAAAACCCCCTGGCATTACATTTGTTTTCCAGCACAGGAGCGTCAGCTTAGAACCCTTACACCTATCATAGTTATGTTATGCCTTGTTTGATTGGGTGCAAAACCAGTCATTGCATTTTCTGCAACAGCATATGCACATCTGAAGCGAGGGCATAGTTCTCATTGCTCCTTCTCCTGCGAAGGTGCAAGGGAGGAGAGGAGGGTAAGTTGGGAGAAGAAAAAACCATGGCTATGCAGAACACAATGACGCAAGCAGCTCTATGGTAGTGCAACAATGCCATTCACCGTTGCTCATTCATAAGGATAAAAAAGAGGCAAATATACAATATTCATTGTTTTCCAGGTGTAGGCACACAGCCCGAGTTCGCTTGTCCTACAAATGAAGCATTGCATAGTGAAGGGGGAAGAGGAGGACATGAAAGAGAGGAGGGGAGGAAATCTGAGATGAGTGCACCTGAGGATGGGGTGAAGCTGATCTTCGAGCACTCTGAAGCCCTCGTAGCAATCATTGCACCGCTGTAACCTGCCGTGATTTCAACACACCGTCGTTTTACATGCCATGCCAGCCCATGCCATGACATGCCAGCCCATGCCGAGAGAATAGACATATATTAGTACCAACGTTGAAGAGAAGCAACAGTGACACTCTCAACCCTCCAGTGAACCCCCTCCCCTCCTTCCCTCTCCCCTCCCTCGCTCCCTCTCACCTCTCCGCCATGTGCAAGTCCACGCCAGGGGAGTGTGTGGCAGTCCGAGCAGCAGTGATGGTAGCAACAGAAGTTACAGCACCTCCCTCCCTCCCTCTCACCTCCCTCCCTCTCACCTCCCTCCCTCTCACCCCCCTCCCTCTCACCTCTCTTCCATGTGAAGGTCTACTCAGGAGAATGAGTTTTAGTGTGAGCAGCAGTGATCGGCTCACTGAACGCCGTCAGCAGCCCATACGCACATCATCCATCTACCTTACACACCCGCTTCCTTGCCTCATTCTACCTCCCTTGCTTTCACCTCCCTCCCATACTCTCACCTCTCCTCCATATGCAGATCCACTCCAGGAGAGTGCGCGGCGGTGCGAGCAGCAGTGATGGGCTCACTGAACGCCCTCAGCAGCTCCCTCGCACGCCCATCGGCCTTGAGCGTCAGCTTCATTGCCTCATTCAACCTCCCGTGCTCTCCCCTCCCTCCCTTGTTCTCACCTCTCCTCCATATGCAGGTCCACCCCAGGGGAGTGCGTGGCGGTGCGAGCAGCAGTGATGGGCTCACTGAACGCCCTCAGCAGCTCGCGCAGCAGCGACAGCGCCACTCCCACGTATCTGTGAGGGGGAGGAGAGGTAGGGAGGGGGGGAATTAGAGGGTGAGCTTGACACTCAGCAGCTCCCGCAGTAGTGACAGTGCCACCCCCACGTACCTGTGGTGTGGGAGGGGTGGAAGGGAGAAGGAAGAAGATCGGATTGCAAAAGGGACAGTCAGAATCTGCCCCTTGCTTGCAGCGTGGACATTGCTTCACAATACAGCAGAGCAGAGACTGGTGACAGAGGCATGGCAGCTTCACAACCTTGAGGTCTTAATGGCACTGTTTTGCACCACTCAGAATCACTCAGAAACACTCAGCACTACACAAGACCGCACAGGACCACTCACTTGGAGTGGCTGCTGGCGAGCAGAGCCCTCAGCAGCGGCTGCAACTGCAAGGCTCCTTCCATGCCCACCGACACCAGCCGTCTGCCTCCCTGCATGGCCAGCACCTCCAACACGTCTCAAGACCACACAGCACACAGCACGTCTCAAGACCACACAGCACACAGCACACAGCACGTCTCAAGACCACACAGCACACAGCACACAGCACTTCTCAAGACCACACAGCACACAGCACACAGCACGTATCAAGACCACACAGCACACAGCACACAGCACGTCTCAAGACCACACAGCACACAGCACACAGCACACAGCACGTCTCAAGACCACACAGCACACAGCACTTCTCAAGACCACACAGCACACAGCACTTCTCAAGACCACTCACTTGGAGTGGCTGCTGGCGAGCAGAGCCCGCAGCAGCGGCTGCAGCTGCAATGCTCCCTCCATGCCCACCGATGAAAGCCGCCTGCCTCCCTGCATGGCCAACACCTCAAGGACGTCTGCCACCACCTGAGGACGGAGAAATAGGGAGAGACAGTGACAGGAAGAGAAGGGAATAACAAGGGAGTCAACAGCGGCAACAGCTGCAACGCTCCCTCCATGCCCACCGACACCAGCCGCCTGCCTCCCCGCATGGCCAGCACCTCCAACACGTCCGCCACCACCTGAGACACAGAAGCATCAGGGGGGCCCAAGGGAGGGACGAATATGAAGGGAATAAGAAAGGGCTCAACAGAGGCAGCAGCTGCAAGGCCTCTTCCATGCCCACCAACACCAGCCGCCTGCCTCCCTGCATGGCCAGCACCTCAAGGACGTCTGCCACCACCTGAAGTACAGAGGTGTAAGATAGAAAAAACAAGGGGAGAGACGAGAGGGCCCTCAGCAGCTGCAAGACCCCTTCCATGCCCACTGACGCCAGCCGCCTGCCTCCCTGCATGGCCAGCACCTCCAACACGTCTGCCACCACCTGAGGCACAGGCGAATCAGGGGACGCAAGAGGGAATGAAAGCAGCAAGGGCAGTGAGTGGAGCCCACCGACACGAGCCGCCTGCCTCCCTGCATGGCCAGCACCTCTAACACGTCTGCCACCACCTGAAGCGTGGGGAAAAACAAGGGAAGAGAAAAGGGATGAAGGCAGGGAGAATGGTGAGTGGGGCCCTCAGCAGCAGCAGCCCACCCAGACACACCAGCCGCCTGCCTCCCTGCATGGCTAACACCTCTAGCACGTCTGCCATCACCTGAAGTGTGGAGGATAGGGGGGAGGAAGATCAGATGGAGGGAGAACGGAGGGAATACGAAAGAAAAAAAGAAAGGAGGACGAGAGGTGCAATGTCCCTGTGGTGAGAGTTAGCCGCGCTGCACTGCCTCATATCCTCCACATGCTCTCGTGCCCTCCCGTAAAAAATGCTAGTCTTCTCAAAGGAACTCCGCCGCCTACAGCGAGGTCGTTGTGGTGTGGTGAGAACAAGCCACCACTTCAAAGCCTTTTTTGAATCAGCGCCTCTCGAACTCACTGCAAGGTCCTTTGAGGCCGCAATGGCAGAGAGGGCGGGCAGCAGTTCTCCACCCACCCACAGCGCTGCCACGTGGCGCACTGCAGACAGCCGCCCCTGTAACATGTGCTGCATGGCACGGCCCTTATAGTTCACTCACAGCAAGGTTCTTGTGGTGAGAGCAAGCCGTGCTGCACTCACAGCAAGGTCTTTCGAGGCTGCAAGGGCGGAGAGGGCGGGCAGCAGTTCGCCATCCACCCACAGCGCTGCCACGTGGCGCACTGCAGACAGCCTCCCTTGCAGCATGTGCTGCATGGCCGTGTGCCGCCCATTCACACTCTCCATCACCACCATCTCGTCATCCTCCTCGTCTCCCCCCGCCTCTTGCTGCTGCTTCTGCTGCTTGCTTGGTAAAGAGGGCTGGGGAGGGGGCGGGGAGTGGGGTTGGGAGGAGGCAAGGGTAAATGCGTTAGTCCTTGCAGCATGTGCTGCATGGCAGTGTGCCGCCCATTCACACTCTCCATCACCACCATCTCATCATCCTCATCGTCTCCCCCCTCCTCTTGCTGCTGCTTCTGCTGCTTGCTTGGTAAAGAGGGCTGGGGAAGGGGCAAGGAGTGGGGGTGGGTGGGAGGAGGCAAGGGTAGATGCATTAGCCCTTCCCCTGCAGCATGTGGAGCATGGCCGTGTGCCGCCCGTTCACACTTTTGAGTCGACTCAAAAGTCGTCCGTTCACACTCTCCATCACCACCATCTCGTCCTCCTCCTCCCCCTCCTCCTGTTGCCGCTTCTGCTGCTTGCTTGGTAGTGAGGGCTGGGAAACGGAAGAAGGGAAACGAGACGCGGTGGGGCAAGGGTAAATGCGTTGTTCCCTGCAGCATGTGCTGCATGGCAGTGTGCCGCCCATTCACACTCTCAATCACCACCATCTCGTCATCCTCCTCGTCTCCTCCCGCCTCCTCTTGCCGTTTCTGCTGCTTCGATGGTAAAGGAGGCTGGGAAAGAAAGAAAAGGAAATGGGGATGGGAGGAGGCAAGGGTAAAAGCGTTGGTCCCTGGAGCATGTGCTGCATGGCTGTGTGCCGCCCATTCACACTCTCCATCACCACCATTTCGTCATCCTCCTCCTCCTCTTGCTGCTTCTGCTGCTTGGATGGTAAAGAGGGCTGGGGAAGGGCGGGGAGTGGGGGTGGGAGGAGGAATGGGTAAATGCGTTGATCCCTACAGCATGTGCTGCATGGCCGTGTGCCGCCCGTTCACACTCTCTCTCCATCACCATCATCTCGTCATCCTCCTCCTCATCTTGCTTCTTCTGCTGCTTCGATGGTAAAGAGGGGTGTGTGTGTGATGGGAAAAGGGGCAGAGAGGAAAATGAATCTGGGAGAGACGGGGGTAAGTGCATTGCTTACAGCAGCATGTGCAGCATGTGCTGCATGTGCGTCTACCTCCTCCCACTCCTCTCCCCCTCCCACCTAAACTCTCCACTTTCCCTCCCTCTCAACAGTGCGAATTCGTCCACATTCACTTTCATAGACCACTGCAGTCCGCAGCATTTTTCTATAGGTGCAACAACCCCGTTGTTCCCTTACCCTCCCACCCCTCTCCTCTCGCCGCCTTCTCTCACCCGTCCTCTCTCCTCTCACCTGTGTGAATTCGTCCACATTCACTTTCATAGACCACTGCAGAACGCTCCCTGCTCCTCCTGCTGCTCCTCCCGTTGCTGTTGAGTGTCGAGCACCTGCTGTCCGTTGTTGTGCTGCTACCCCCACTGAAGATGCTGCTCTGCCTTGCACTGCTGGCACTTGTGGCACGTGCATCTGTGCTGGCTGCATCTGTGCTGACTGCACCTGTGCTGGCTGCACTTGTGACGTCTGAGAGCGTGGGGACAGGGGAGAACAGCCAATGCCTCTGCCCTGCCTCCTGCTCCCCACCCCTCCCATCACACCAGCTGGTATCAAATCCCCCGCCCCTCCTGCCCCTCCTGCTCCCCCTCCCACTCCTTCTCCTCCCATTCCTCCCGTTGCTCCCACACCCCTGTCTGCCCCTGCTTCTGCCCTACAAGACAGCGAGGAGGAGGAGGGAGGGGAGGAGGCGGAGAGAGAATATGCCAAGGACGAAGAAGCCAGCACTGCTGACTCGCATGCACTGCCGCGTGCACCGCCATACTCTCTACAAGCATCCTCTCTAACAACTCCTCCTGTCGGGAATGATGCAGACGCAGATGCAGACGCCACCAAGCCAATGCCCCTATCCTCGCACTCCCTCACCCTCTCCCCGGCAGACCCATGCCGCCTCATACTGTCACTGCCACCTCTCCCATCCCCACCAGCAGTGCCCTCCACCCCTCCTTCCTCCACCTCTACAGCGTAAGGCGGGTGGAGAATAGATGGCCGGATCTTGTACTTGTCGTCCTCACTCCGACTCCATTCTCGGGTTGTTGAATGCTCCTCCTTCCCCTGCCCAGACCTGTGCACATCTGCTTTCTCTCCACCCTCCTCTCGTTTCTTTTCCTCCTTCCTTTCCCCCTCTCCATCCACAGCATACGGGGCTCGAAGACTTGGCACCGATGCTTTACCCCCCACAGTCGCACTCCTAACAGCAGGCCCACCACTAGCAACACCACCATCACTCGCAGCAGCACCATCGCTCTTCCTCTCCCCACCGTTACCCTCACCCTCTCCCTCCTCGTCCTCACTCCACCCGCTAATCTGCCCAGACCCAACTCTCTGCACCCCTGCTCCTCTCCCCTCCCCACTCCCCTCACTCCCCTCACTCCCTCCCCTCCGCTCCTCTCCTCTCCCCTCCTCATTCCCAACACCATTCCCCTCCCCTCCCGCCTCCCCTCTCTCTCCGGCATACCCCACCTCCTTCCTGCCCCCTCCTCCCCCTCCCAAGCTATCCTCCAGGCCAGAGAACGACCCAATCCAGTCAGACACTTTATTCATCGCCTCTACCACTGTAGCCGCCCTGCTGCCCGCGCCCCCTCCTGCAGTCGCCACTGCTCTGCTCCAGTCAAACGTCACGCCGAAGCCAGACATCCCTCCCAGAATACCACCTGCACCAGATACGCCTGTGTCTGTGCTTGAAGCAGATGCGCCTGCTTGTGTAGTACCACGAGACACACCAGCTGGCTGAACCCGAGTAGGCACAGAGGCTGCAGCAGTTGGTGTGACAGTGGCATCTGAATCTACCCCAGCTGCTGCTTTCGCTGGTGTATCTACTCCTGGAGCAGTCGAGGCAGAGGAGTTGGCCCCTGCGCATGCGTGACTGCCCTTGTTACTTCTGTCTGCAGCAGCAGCAGCAGTCACCCCTCCGGCATCTAGAAACTCTTGAATTTTATGAGACTGGTGACCACCCACGTCTGACCCACCCAACCTCCCATCACCATCATCCCCCACCCCACGCCGCGCAGAGTGTGAAACCACAGCCCCAGTCACCCCTCCAGCGTCCAGAAACTCCTGAATCTTACGAGACTGGTGACCACCCACGTCTGACCCACCCAACCTCCCATCATCATCATCCTCCCCCACCCGATGCCGTGCAGATCGTGCCGTCACATCAACAACCACCCCTCCAGCGTCCAGAAACGCTTGAATCTTATGAGACCCAGAGGGGTTTTCTCTAGGAATCTTATGAGACGTCTCAAAAGGGTTTTCCAAGTGGAGTGCATGTGCCTCCTCCCTGGTTCCCTTGCCAAAGGCCCCCTCCCCTCGTCTGGCAGAGGAAGAGAAATCTTCCCCCTTGGAGATTGCATAACCACCTGATACGGATGCTCTCCGCCCTCTCCTTGTCCCCACTTCTTTGAAACTACCCCCTGCTGCCCCTCCCACACCTCCCCCCCCAGCCGCCCCTCCTGCCCCTCCTCCTCCCACTCCCCCTCCCCTTCCTCCTCCTCCTGCCGCTCCGATCCTGACCTCCCTACCACTCACTGACCCAGCGCCCCTACCCAACTGCTCCCCCACTCCTCCCACGGACACTCTCCGCCCTCTCCCCCCCCCACTCCCCACCCCCGCGCTCTCCCCTCCCCCTCCCCCGCCTGCCACTCCTGCCCCCACTCCCCCGCCACCACCACGAAACCCGAACCTGCCGCCTCCGGCGCTCCCCGAACCTGCCTTGTGGTCCGGACCTGGCTTTTGAGTCGACTCGGCATTTGCCTTGTGGCTCGGACCTGCTGTGTTTTCGCCCTTGATGGGAGAGACGTGTCGAGTGCGGTGGATGGATGCTGCTGTGGGGGACTGGTGGTTCTGCTGCTGATGGGGGTGGTGGTGCTGCTGATGTGGTGAGGGGGAGGAGCGGAGGTGGGGAGAGCGATTGGTGTGAGAAGTTGCACCTGGTGGAGGGAGGGGAGAAGGAAGAGGGGAGGAGCGAAGGGACACAAGAGAGTGAGGTGAGCAGTGGTGACAAGTGGTGACAAGTGGAAGGCAAGGAGGGGCGCTTGACAGGGGAGACGGTGGCGGAGACAGCAGGCGAGGCAGGCCGAGGCAAGCCCACAGGCACCCACTGTGATAGCATGGTGCACAGGGACGGTCGAGGTGGTGGGTCGGGCAGGGAGGGGCAGACCCACCCACGGTGACAGGAGTTGACACGAAGGAGACAGTAGAGGAGACGGTGGAGGTGGTGGGAGAGGCGGAGAGGAGTAGAACAATTACCTTGATGACAATGACTACGGGAGTTGACGGGTGTGGACACAGAAGACACGGTAGAGGAGATGGTGGAGGTGGTGGGGGAGGCGGGCAGGGGGGTTCGCCAAATAACTCACCTTGATAACACGGTGCACGGGAGTGCATGGGCGTTGACATGGAGAACACGGTAGAGGAGACGGTGGAGGTAGTGGGCGAGGCTGGGCGGGGCAGGCAAGAGTAAAATTCCACACTTAGGCACTCACCTTGAAACCCCAGAGCACGGGAGTGCACAGGCGTTGACACGGAAGAAACGGTAGAGGAGACGATGGAGGTGGTGGGCGAGGCGGGGAGGGGCAGCCCCATGGTGGTGCCTGAGAGGCTCCGCTCCTCCTCCGTGCTCTCTGAGGCGCTAGATCCAAACGGTGCCACTTGCTGGCGGTGAGGAAACGGGCGAAACCGGAGGAGAGGAGTGGGGAAAGGGGGGGTGAGTGAAGGTCATAGGGGAGAAACAGGGAGGAGAAGATGGGGTAGAGGCAGTGGGCGAGGCGGGGAGGGGCAGCCCCATGGTGGTGCCTGAGAGGCTCCGCTCCTCCTCCGTGCTCTCTGAGGCGCTAGATCCAAACGGTGCCACTTGCTGGCGGTGAGGAAACGGGCGAAACCGGAGGAGAGGAGTGGGGAAAGGGGGGGTGAGTGAAGGTCATAGGGGAGAAACAGGGAGGAGAAGATGGGGTAGAGGCAGTGGGCGAGGTGGAGAGGGGCAGCCCCATGGTGGTGCCTGAGAGGCTCCGCTCCTCCTCCGTGCTCTCTGAGGCGCTAGATCCAAACGGTGCCACTTGCTGGCGGTGGGGAAACAGGCGAAACCGGAGGAGAGGAGTGGGGAAAGGGGGGGTGAGTGAAGGTCATAGGGGAGAAACAGGGAGGAGAAGATGGGGTAGAGGCAGTGGGCGAGGCGGGGAGGGGCAGCCCCATGGTGGTGCCTGAGAGGCTCCGCTCCTCCTCCGTGCTCTCTGAGGCGCTAGATCCAAACGGCGCCACCTGCTGGTGGTGAGGAAAGGGCGAAACGAGGGGGGAGGGAGGGAGAGTGGGGGGGTGGTTTGAAGGTCATAGAGCTTCCGAGCCTGACAGACACATGCCATGGGGTCCATGCGAGTGGCAACATGTCAGCCATGAAGACTAGGAGAAAATGTCTTTAGCAGAAAATGTCTTTAGCAGAAGAAAAACAGTAGAGTGTTGCTGCAACTTGATGCCCTGACAGACACATGCCACGGTATCCGTGCGAGTGGCACCATGGCATGAGGTTGATGCGAGTGGGTGGCACCATGGCATGAGGTTGATGCGAGTGGGTGGCACCATGGCATGAGGTTGATGCGAGTGGCATCATGGCATGGGGTTGATGCGAGTGGCACCATGGCATTAACCATGCCATACCATTAGGTCCACGTGCCACAGGCTGACGCAGGTGTGCGAGAAGGAGGCAGCATACAGCACTTGGTGTGATAAAAGGAAACGTCGTACCATAAAAGAATGGCATACCATGAGGTCCACGTGCCACAGGCTGACACAGGTGTGCGAGAAGGAGGCGCCATACAGCCTGCCGCCGTGAATGCTGACGTCAGCTACCTTGGACCATCCCACACTGACCGTGTCAAAGCAGCGCACGGGCTCCCACCCCCACACCTGCGGATGGGTTTAAACGAGAATAGTGAAGATGAATGAAAATGAAGGGTGTCTCTCGCACCGTTCCCCATCCCACGCTGACCGTGTCGAAGCACCGCACAGGCTCCCACCCCCACACCTGCCGAGAGAGGTGAAGAGGATCAGTGAAGACTATTGTGAGGGGGAGGGACGGATTGTCCACGAATCATCAGCGACCTTGGACCAACCCACTCTGACCGTTTCAAAGCAGCGCTCGGGCTCCCACCCCTACACCTGAAGGGAGAGGTAAAGTGGTATAGATTGGTGAAGAGAGGTGAAGAGGATGGGGTGTGGGAATGAGTCTCTAGCACCGCCCACCAACCCACGCTGACCGTGTCAAAGCAGCGCATGGGCTCCCACCCCCACACCTGTGAAGGGAGAGTGGTAGAGAAAGGCACGGCAGCGGTTGAATGCATTTAAGCAGCGCACGAGCTCCCAGCTACCCCTGCAGATGGGTGGAGGGAAGGGGCAAGAGGGGAAAAGAAAGCAAAAGGCGTGGAGGAATCACTTGCTAAAGGACACAATGACATTGGTTGAAGTCAAGCACTAGGGGACGAAAACGTAGCCTTTCTAGAACCAACCATGTGGCGACGGCTCGTGATAGGCACCTCTTATGGCACAATACGCACCTTGAGCGAGCAAGCAGAGGGATGTAGCAGAGCGCACAGCGCACAGCTCACAACTCACAGCGCGCAGCTCACAGCGCACAGCTCACAGCGCACAGCTCACAGCTCACAGCGCACAGCTCACAGCGCACAGCTCACAGCGCACAGCTCACAGCGCACAGCTCACAGCTCACAGCTCACAGCGCACAGCGCACAGCTCACAGCTCACAGCTCACAGCGCACAGCTCACAGCGCACAGCTCACAGCGCACAGCTCACAGCTCACAGATCACAGCTCACAGCACACAGCTCACTGCTCACAGCTCACAGCGCACGGCTCACAGTGCACAGCTCACAGCTCACAGTGCACAGTGCACAGCTCACAGCTCACAGCAGCAAACCCACCTCAATGCGGCCACCGGCCAGCCTGTGAAGAGCTCACCTTGAGAGAGTCAGCAGAAGGAGCTAGCAATGCTTGGCCATCGGGCGTGAAGGCCAGAGAACGCATGCCACTGGCCTGCAGAATCACACAGGGGCACACCGAGGCACACAGGGGCACACAGGAACACACAGGATGCAGCCTTGTGCTGTTAGTGGATGCTGTGATGTGTGCACTTAAACAGACTGCTGCCGTACCTGCTACTCTTTTCCTACCTCCAGTCCTCGTACCCCACCTCCACCCCTTTTCACCTACCTCCGTGCCTGTGGACCCCACCAGCTCGAACGTCTCCAGGTCACTGGAGCCTGGCGCATGGGCACACATATACACACATGAGCACCCATCTCCACCCCTTGTTACCGTACCTCCGTGCCTGTGGACCCCACCAGCTCAAACGTCTCCAGGTCCCAGAACTTGCACGTGCGGTCACTGGAGCCTGGTGCACGCACACACATGCACACATGCGCACCCATCTCCACCCCTTGTTACCGTACCTCTGTACCCGTAGACCCCACTAGCTCGAACGTCTCCAGGTCCCAGAACTTGCACGTGCGGTCACTGGAGCCTGGTTTATGCATGCACAGATGGGCACACATGCACACATGCACACATCCACACAAGCACACATGCACACATGCACACATCCACACAAGCACACATGCACACATGCACACATCCACACAAGCACACATGCACACATGCACACATGCACACATCCACACAAGCACACATGCACACATGCACACATGCACACATGCACACATCCACACAAGCACACATGCACACATTCACACATGCACACATCCACACAAGCACACATGCACACATCCACACAAGCACACATCCACACAAGCACACATCCACACATGCACACATGCACACATGCACAAGTCAAGTTAGAAGTACACTTACAGAAAGGGGGTACGGCAAGGAAGCAGGATACGTACGTGCCTCAGAGCAATGGGCACGATTTGATATCATGAGAGCAAAGGGGACAGGCACAGATAGGAGGCGAAGAGCGGCGCGTGCGGGTGGAAGGTGAGACAGGAGAGAGCGTCGTGGAGTCTTGGGATCAGGGGAGCAGGGGAGAGCGGGCTCTCACAGCTAGCAAGGAGCAGCTCGTGCGGGTGGAAGGTGAGGCAGGTGACGATGGGTGGAGGCCTAGATTTTAGAAGCTCAAGATAAGGCGAGGGAGGGAAAGCAAGCACTCACAGCTGGCGAGGGAGAGAGAGAAGGCTCTTACAGGACGCAAGGGTGGAACGTGAGGCAGGTGACGGGTGGAGGCTTAGATAGCAAGGGCAAGATGGGGCATCGCTCACAGCTGGCAAGGAGCAGCTCGTGCGGGTGGAACGTGAGGCAGGTGACGGCGTCGTGGTGGTGCTTGAACGGCAATACAGAGCACACACTCTCAGAAAGCAAAAGGGGAGAGGGCAGCACTCACAGCTGGCGAGTAGCAGCTCATGCGGGTGGAAGGTGAAGCACATGACGACGAGTGGAGGCTAAGATTACAAGGGCAAGATGTGGCAGCGCTCACAGCAGGCGAGAGAGAGAAAGCAGCTCGTGAGCAGGCCCTTAAAGGAGGCGAGCAGCAGCTCATGCGGGTGGAAGGTGAGGCAGGTGACGACGTTGGGGGCCTAGATTCTAGAAGGGCAGGATAAAGTAGTGCCCTGTAAGGGAGAGGGACAGGCCCTAACAGGACACAAGGAGCAGCTCGTGCGGGTGGAAGGTGAGGCAGGTGACAACGGGTGGAGGCCTAGATATCAAGAGCAGGGTAACAGCACCTCTTACAGCTAGCAAGGAGCAGCTCGTGCGGGTGGAACGTGAGGCAGGTGACGGCGTCGTGGTGGTGCTTGAACTCGTGCAGCACCTTGCCCGCCTGCACGTCCCACAGCTGTGAGAGGGGAGATGGGGGGAAGGCAGGAGGTGCAGGGGAGGTGAGGCCAAGGCAGAGGGAGGTGCTTGAACTCGTGCAGCACCTGGCCCGCCTGCACGTCCCATAGCTGCACAAGAGAGGTGGGGAGGTGTGCAGGGGGGTGGGGAGGGTGTTACTTTTATCACGTCGCCTCCTAGGACACGGGATGAGCCCACGAGGCATTTGCCTTGAATGAGCTCATATAGTAGCATCCCCCCATTCCCTTTGACTTGAATATAGTAGCATCCCCGCATGCGTGTCCCACAGCTGCTTGCAGAGTGGGGAGAGCGGGAGGGAGAATCTGGAGATGCAGAGAATCACTCCGAGGGTGCCAACCCTATGTTGAGAAGCACAACCAGTACAGTACCTATGTTGAGCAGCACAACCAGTACAGTACCTATGTTGAGCAGCACAACCAGTACAGTACCTATGTTGAGCAGCACAACCAGTACAGTACGTATGTTTCATTTTCCAGGACCTGCAAATGCAGGCCCTGCTATGCTCAAGGACAAAACCTTTACCGCAGCACATTCTCCCTTTCCTTGCTCCTCCACCCCTCCATTATCCCTTTCCCTCCTCCTTCCTTCCTCCCTCCTTCCTCCTTCCCCCCCTCACCTTGATCACCGAGTCTTGTCCGCCTGTCATCAGCCACTGCCCATCCGGGCTGAACCGCACACACGCCACGCCCTTGCGGTGGTTCTTCACCTTTCTATCCCCATCTCCCTCCCACCTTCCCCTGCATTTCTTCGCCCTCACCTTAATCACCGAGTCCTGCCCGCCAGTCATTAGCCACTTCCCACCCGGACAAAACCACACACATGCTCACGGTCCCTCCTCTCTCACCTTCCCTGCTTTCTTAATTAGTGTCTCACCTTGATCACCGAGTCCTGCCCGCCCATCATGAGCCACTGCCCATCCGGGCTGAACCGCACACACACGCATGCTCACGGTCCCTCCTCTCTCACCTTCCCTGCTTTCTTAATTAGTGTCTCACCTTGATAACCGAGTCCTGCCCGCCTGTCATGAACCACTGCCCATCCGGGCTGAACCGCACACACACGCATGCTCACGGTCCCTCCTCTCTCACCTTCCCTGCTTTCTTAATTAGTGTCTCACCTTGATAACCGAGTCCTGCCCGCCTGTCATGAACCACTGCCCATCCGGGCTGAACCGCACACACACGCATGCTCACGGTCCCTCCTCTCTCACCTTCCCTGCTTTCTTAATTAGTGTCTCACCTTGATAACCGAGTCCTGCCCGCCTGTCATGAACCACTGCCCATCCGGGCTGAACCGCACACACACGCATGCTCACGGTCCCTCCTCTCTCACCTTCCCTGCTTTCTTAATTAGTGTCTCACCTTGATCACCGAGTCCTGCCCGCCCATCATGAGCCACTGCCCATCCGGGCTGAACCGCACACACACGCATGCTCACGGTCCCTCCTCTCTCACCTTCCCTGGTTTCTTAATTAGTGTCTCACCTTGATCACCGAGTCCTGCCCGCCTGTCATGAACCACTGCCCATCCGGGCTGAACCGCACACACACGCATGCTCACGGTCCCTCCTCTCTCACCTTCCCTGCTTTCTTAATTAGTGTCTCACCTTGATAACCGAGTCCTGCCCGCCTGTCATGAACCACTGCCCATCCGGGCTGAACCGCACACACACGCATGCTCACGGTCCCTCCTCTCTCACCTTCCCTGCTTTCTTAATTAGTGTCTCACCTTGATAACCGAGTCCTGCCCGCCTGTCATGAACCACTGCCCATCCGGGCTGAACCGCACACACACGCATGCTCACGGTCCCTCCTCTCTCACCTTCCCTGCTTTCTTAATTAGTGTCTCACCTTGATAACCGAGTCCTGCCCGCCTGTCATGAACCACTGCCCATCCGGGCTGAACCGCACACACACGCATGCTCACGGTCCCTCCTCTCTCACCTTCCCTGCTTTCTTAATTAGTGTCTCACCTTGATAACCGAGTCCTGCCCGCCTGTCATGAACCACTGCCCATCCGGGCTGAACCGCACACACACGCATGCTCACGGTCCCTCCTCTCTCACCTTCCCTGCTTTCTTAATTAGTGTCTCACCTTGATCACCGAGTCCTGCCCGCCTGTCATGAACCACTGCCCATCCGGGCTGAACCGCACACACACGCATGCTCACGGTCCCTCCTCTCTCACCTTCCCTGCTTTCTTAATTAGTGTCTCACCTTGATCACCGAGTCCTGCCCGCCTGTCATGAACCACTGCCCATCCGGGCTGAACCGCACACACACGCATGCTCACGGTCCCTCCTCTCTCACCTTCCCTGCTTTCTTAATTAGTGTCTCACCTTGATCACCGAGTCCTGCCCGCCCGTCATGAGCCACTGCCCATCCGGGCTGAACCGAACACAACCCACGCCTTTGCCCTGCGTCTTCAAACTAAGCACTGCCTCCTTCTGCCTTCCTTCCTCCTTCCCCACTCCCCCAATGAATGTATCACCTTGATCACCGAGTCTTGTCCGCCAGTCATCAGCCACTGCCCATCCGGGCTAAACCGCACACACAGCCACGCCCTTGCCGTGGTTCTTCAACACATGCACTGCGTCCCTCTGCCTTCGCCCTTCTATCCCTATCTCCCCCCCGTCCTTTCCCCTGCGTTTCTCCCACCTCACCTTGATCACCGAGTCCTGCCCGCCTGTCATGAGCCACTGCCCATCCGGGCTGAACCGCACACACGCCACGCCCTTGCCATGGTTCTTCAGAGTATGCACTGCCTCCTTCTGCCTCGGGTCCCACACGCGGGCAGTGCAATCCTGGGAGCCCGATGCGAAGAACGGCTCAAAGGGGTGGAAGTCCAGCGTGAGGGCCGACCCCCTGTGGCCCGTCAGCGTGCGCACGGCTGGTGTGGGTGTGTGGGAAGGGGGGAGAGGGAGGGGGGAGGTTGTTGGGGGGCGGTGGGCAGGGGATGAGAAGCAGGTCGAGGGCATCAGCACGTGCACTGCCTCCTTCTGCCTCGGGTCCCACACGCGGGCAGTGGAACCTTGGGAACCCGATGCAAAGAACGGTTCAAAGGGGTGGAAATCCAGCGAGAGGGCCGACCCCCTGTGGCCCGTCAGGGTGTGAACCGCTGGTGTGGGTGGTGGTGGTGGAGGTTGGGGGGTTGGTTTGGCGAGGGTGGGTGGTGTGGGGGGGGGGGGGTTGGGGTGGGGACGGGGAGAGGGGGGTTAAAGCAGAGGAAAAGAAAACAGCTGGGTGGGAGTCCAGAGCAATGGCTGAACCCCCGGTGGCCCGGCTGGGGGAGGTGTGTGTGGGGGTGGGGGAGGCTGGGTTGGGTTGGGGAAAGGGGGGTGGGGAATGAGAAGCAGGGCGACAGGTGGGTGGGGATCAAGAGATATGACCCTGCCAGCCGCCTCCCTCCGCTGCAGGTCCCACACCCTGGCGGTGCACGACTCATTTGGTAATGTACTGGCACAGAGACTGCAACCACAGCTAGAATGTGGGGTAGTTTGCCCTAGTTCCAATTAGTCCCAAATAGCTTCACTCTAAAAGGCTCACCTTTCCCCTCGTTGAGATCCCACAGCTTGTCAGATCCGCTGAGCACCCCCGAGAACGCCTGGTCTTCTGACCTTCCCAGCAGCGCACTGTCCTCTCGCTAGTTGCATTGACTCACTCAGCTTTCACATTGCTTGGTTGCCTCACCTTTGCCCTAGTTGAGGTCCCACAGCTTCAGAGAGCCGCTGAGCACGCCCGAGGTCGCCTGGTCCTCCGATCTGCTCAGCAGCGCGCTCTCCACTTGCTAGCTTCTACCGTACACTCAGCTTTCACAGTGCTTGGTTGCCTCACCTATCCTCTCGTTGAGATCCCACAGCTTCACCGAACTGTTGAGCACCCCCGAGATCGCCTGGTCCTCAGATCTGCCCAGCAGCGTGCTCTCCCCTCGCTAGCTTCACTGAGACACTGAGCTTCACAGTGTGTGGTCGCCTCACCTTTCCCTTCGTTGAGATCCCACAGCTTCACAGAGCCACTGAGCACGCCTGAGATGGCCTTGTCCTCCGACCTGCTCAGCAGCGCGCTCTCCTCTCGCTAGCTTCACTGACACACTGAGCTTCTTAGTGCTTGGTTGTCTCACCTTTGCCCTCGTTGAGGTCCCATAGCTTCACAGAGCCACTGAGCACGCCCGATATTGCCTGGTCTTCTGATCTGCTCAGCAGCGCGCTCTCTATGGCACTCGTGTTGCCACTCAGCTTCTGCCATGGGACGGCAGGGATGGATGCGTAGAGAGGAACGTGGATGGAGAGATAGAGATGAGGATGGAGACAGTGAGTGGAACGGCACGAGCAACAGGCACAACGACTGCTCAACAGAGCGCGCTACATGTACCCTTGTTGCCACTCAGCTTCTGCCATGGGACGGCAGAGATGGATGCGTAGAGAGGAACGTGGATGGAGAGATAGAGATGAGGATGGAGACAGTGAGTGGAACGGCACGAGCAACAGGCACAACGACTGCTCAACAGAGCGCGCTACATGTACCCTTGTTGCCACTCAGCTTCTGCCGTGGGACGGCAGAGATGGATGCGTAGAGAGGAACGTGGATGGAGAGATAGAGATGAGGATGGAGACAGTGAGTGGAACGGCACGAGCAACAGGCACAACGAATGCTCAACAGAGCGCGCTACATGTACCCTTGTTGCCACTCAGCTTCTGCGATGGAGAAATTGGATTGGCTACAGTTGCAGAGAGAAAGGTGGCAACAGAGACAGGGACAGAGACAGGGACAGAGACAGAGACAGAGAAAAAGACAGAGACAGGGAAAGAGACAGAAACAGAGACAGATACAGGAAAAGGGTTGATAGCGATAGTGACTGAGCCGCAAACAGAGCAGAGAAGGAGAAACACACACAGGCACAGACTCAGACACAGACAGAGACAGGAGCAGAGAAGAAAATACAGATACAGGCACAGACACTGACACAGAGAGTGACAGGAGCAGAGAAGAAATTCAGATACAGGCACAGCCACAGACACAGACACAGACAGTGACAGGAGCAGAGACGGCGAGAGGGCTGATGCATGCAGGCGTAGACAGGTGCAACGCGATGGACAGAAGCAGCGTGCTTTCAGCACCCATAGTGACTCTATCTTGCCAGCTTAATTTACCTGTGCTTACTAGTTACACGCAGCAGTACCATTCTTGAATGGACCAGAGGAGCAGCTTCTTGTCGTCGCCACCATATAAAAACTCATTTGCTTGAAACGGGTTACCAGCACGCTGTAACGAACACTTACGAGCAGCGGTTCGCGGTCGTGGGTGGACCTAAGGAAGAACTTCTTGTAGTCGCCTCCAGATAGGAACCTATTTGCTTGAAACGGGTTACGCTGTAATGAACACTTACGAGCAGCGGTTCGCGGTCGTGGGTGGACCAGAGGAGCAGCTTCTTGTCGTCGCTGCCCGTGATCACCCTCTCGCCCGTCTTCCGTCCGATGCTCACGCATTTTACGCTCGCTGTGTGGGCCGCGAATACTCGTTCGCTTGAAACGGGTTACCAGCACGCTGTTACTAACACTTACGATCAGCGGTTCGCGGTCGTGGGTGGACCAGAGAAGCAGCTTCTTGTCGTCGACAACTCGAACAGAAATTTATTCCCTTGAAACGGGTTACCAGCACGCTGCTACCAACACTTACGAGCAGCGGCTCGCGGTCGTGGGTGGACCAAAGGAGCAGCTTCTTGTCGTCGCCGCCCGTGATCACCCTCTCGCCCGTCTTCCGTCCGATGCTCACGCATTTTACGCTCGCTGTGTGGGCCGCGAACGTTTCTGGTCGCCGTTAGGTTAAGTCGTACAAGTTACGTGGTGAAGTAACAAGTTAAGGAAACCGGAATGGTAATAGAGAAGTAGGGAGAACACTATAGCGAAGAACGAAGAGCAAAAGTCGGGAAAGCTGACAGGAGATTGTAACGTTGGGAAAGAGGAATCGAGCACAAAAGTGAACTTGCAAGTCGAACCAGATTGTGCATAAAAGGAATGAGTGGCTTGGAGAAGAGAGAAAGTGTGTATAACGAGGATACGAATCTTCTGCGCTCTTCGCGTGTCTGGTCGTCCCATCGCAACCTCTCTGTGTGACGTCGATGGCGGTGCAGGCTAATTAACTGCAGACTGTGACGTCAATGATACTGCTAGCTGGGTTCCTACATGTCTTTATTTTACTATCAAACAAACTATGACTTGAGAGAGACTCCCACTAGTTAGTAGCTCAAATCCATGCTGGTTGGAGGCTCCACTTCAAGCAGAAAGACATTCACCCAAACGTGTGTATCCGCAACTTGCCGGCCTGAATGCTTCTTAACTGTATTTCGAGTCTAACGCTACTACGTCATCAGAACGTTCTTTCAAAGAAAGAATCTGGACAAATAAATGGCACTCGGGATCTTCGTCCCTTCTGTAAGAAACGAGACCAGAAATACTAGCTACTACAAACGCGAGCGTCGTCGGTACGAAAATGCGTGATCGAATGGCGGCGCGGGGTAACGAAACGCCAGAACCTAGATAGTGGATCAGCCAGCTCTAACTGTCTCGAGTCGTTCGGGCTGAACCGCGAGGCACAATCAGGTAATTTCTAGGTTCTAGTTGTCTTCCAATTGTGGTGAGCTCCTTGGTTCTTGGTTGAGTTGTCGAGGTGACAGATTGCTTTTGGCGGGAAACCCCAAAAAACGGCTCTGCTCTGTTCTGCTCCATGGTCATGGTGTTCTTTGCTCTGTCAATGGCATAGGATGTCAAACTGAATGCAGAGCTGTTACCAGCGACGAGATTGTTTTCACATTTCGCCCCTGCTCAGTTTCGGGAGAGGTGTTTTCGCGGTAGGAGCGAAGACTGCTGTTTTGCACTGACGAATACACAGCATCGGATGGGTCTGCCAAGAACCTCATGGGTGCGGAAACACGTGCCTCAGTTTGAGACCTCGAGAAAAGCCCGCCAAAGCTCTTCGGGCACATTCGTTACACGAACTGACACCGAACCGCTACCAATCTGTCAGACCCCAAAGCAACACAAATTCAAAATCCATAGAAATTGTTTGTGTTGCAAACATATTCGCCATAAGCCGAATTCCTGCAGCTTTGCCGCCTAACGAGTTTCCCTGTTGCGCGTTTTCTTGTGACGGTCTTCTGGAAGACCACACTTGCAGAGGAGCAGGCTGATCAGCGATCAATCACGCTGTTCAGCTCATACGCGCCGCGACCAGCATTCGACATCACGCCAGCCATCATCCCTATCCATAAATCCCTCGCGGCCGATCTGGCGCTACGACCAAATATTCACTGCACTGCCTATCCCTAGCTAAGCGTCGTGTGCCTTTATGACCGTTTGTCGCGCCGCGCTATAGTAGAAAAGCATCAATGGCGTCTTCCGGCGTCAGATCGCTTCAACATTTTTGTTCTCGATCTTCTATCCCTTTCGCTCGCCGCGTCATCTCGAACCATTCCCCTGATTCTGTAGATTTGTTGTCGGATCAATTCGCGAGACTGGTGCATTCGAGCGATGCACGCGAGTCGCGCGACAGCCATAGTAGCGACAGTTGCGAAAATGAAGGGCGGGTTACCACGAATCTGGAATCGGGTGCAACCGAAGCAGATCCGAGCCTCGAGCGGCCGACAGAGGAGCCTCTTGGGAGGTCAGGGGTAGCAACGGGGTTCGGAGCTGGCAACAGCTTCGGCGGGACAAGGAGGTTCGGATCCCGAGAGAGCAGGTTCGGCGAGATCCAGGCGGATCGCGGCTTGCTGAGTCGGATTATGAACCTCGCATCCGCCGTGGGGAGCGGAACGGAGAGAGGCGACGGATATCGCGACAGAACAAGCAACGGCGAGGGCGACAGAGGGAACGGCAGCGCCAGTAGTAGGATCGAGGCGGACGGCACTATCAGCGGCACCGATATTAGCTTCCTTAGCTCCGATAGGCACAGCTCCGTTAGTAGCAGTGAAGCCAGCAACGGCATTGACGCGTGTAAGGATTCGAGTGAAGCTGGCATGTCAGCGAGGGATGGGACAGAAGGAGTTGGCGCGGTAGCGTGGGAGGAGAGATTTGAGCGAAATGTTGACGAAAACGGTATCCAGTGGTTAGGAGCGGCGGAGGAAGGAAGGGAGAGAGGATCACCGGACGTGAGTGAGGGTTCTAGGGGCGATGGAGGCGTGGGAGCGGGAGAGACGGTTACTGGGGTGACCGGAAGCAGCAGCAACAGCAATGGCACCAGCCGTACGACCAGCACGAGCAGCACGAGCACCAGTGGCAGCGGCAGCATCAGTGGCAATGGCAGAAGCGGTGGGTTGGACGCACTCAGGCTTTTGCTGAGGCCACGGGTTAGCGAGCGAACCGGGGAGGAGGCCCCACAAGGACGGGAAGGTTTGGGCGATAGAGGGAGAGACTTGGGCACGGAAGGGACGAGAGAGCAAAAGAAAAACGAGGAGGAGGAGATTTTGAGAGGGAATGGCGGCTTTGGCGACCCTGATGTTGCTGTGGAAGGGGGCGTGAGCACTTCAAACGACGCAGATGCGTTTACTAGAGGCGAACGGCCCTGGAATGGCGTTGCAGCGAGGCAGGCTATAACGAGGGCGGATGTGGAGTATCCGTGGTGCTATGGAGTGCAGGTAGCGGGGTTGCCTGTGGACGTATCAGAGGAGGACACGTGGCAGATGATGGAGGGGCGAGGAGGGGAGGTGGTGGATGTGAGGCTGTACAAGGGGACACATGGCAGTGGGACACGTGCTGTGGTGTATTTTAAGACTGAGGAAGGCTTTTTGAGTGCCCTATCTTCTTCCCAACACTCTTCCTCCTCCTCTTCCAGTTCTCCCTCTTCCTCTACTTCCTCAGCCTCCTTTTCCTCCTCCTCCTCCTCTCCTCTCCCTCTCTCTGCACCTCTCTCAGTCTCTCCCTGTAGACACACCCTCCCACTCCTCTCCCCAACCACCCGGGCCCACGTGGACAGGCTGACGTGGCAGCAGCAGAATGGGAGCAGCAGCAAGCAGACGACAGAGAGGAGTGTGAGAAATGGGGAGCGCAGGGCAGGGAGCAGGCGACAGCAGCAGGGGAGGGTTCAAGGTTTAGGGTTTGGTGGTTCGGATGGTCTTCTAGAGCTTCTAAGCTCGCAGTTGCCAGTTTCACAGTCGCATTCCGCTGGCAGTTTACCCCTTCGTAGGAGTGAAGACGCTGGTTTCGGCTCGGGAAATGCAGGTTCGGCGGTAGCAGGTTCGGGAGGTTCAGGCTCGGGAGGTGCAGGCTTGGGGAGGTTAGGGTCGGAGGGAGCAGCAACAGCAGCGGCAGGATGGGGGGTGGTGGAACGGTCAGGAAAAGGTTCCGGGCTGCCCAACAACTCTTTCTCTTTCCCTCCGCTTGCAGAGGAATCAAGCTTCTTTACAGTCACACTCACTGATGTCTCTCCATTGGTCAGTGTAGCCCAGATTCGGGCAGCTCTTGAAGAGTTCGGGCAGGTGGAGAGCCTGCGATTGGAGCAATCTGCATTTCGGTCAGCTGGAAAAACATCAGAAGGGGGAGCTGGCGGACCTTTCAACCAATCAGATTCCTTGCCTGCTCCTGAGCCACAGCTACACGCAGTGGTGACTTTCCAGGTAAATTCTGCATTGATTTTCCGCTTTTGATGCTTGCAGTTCCCCTGTGCCACTGCCATTCTCTCTCATGACAAGTGTTGCGTGTGTAACTTGAGGGTTCTTCCTGCCCCCACGTGTCTATTTCCCCACCCACCCACACAGTCAAAGCACGCATATCAAGCAACCCTAACCACCTGTTGTGTGTGTAACTTGAGGGTTCCTCCTGTCCCCACTTTTGAGTCAACTCAAACGCTTCTCCTTTCCCCTCCCCGACGCAACTGTTTCCCACCCACCCGCACAGTCAAATTTTGAGACGTCTCAAAACCCACCCGCACAGTCAAATTTTGAGACGTCTCAAAACCCACCCGCACAGTCAAAGCACGCATATCAACCAATCTGCACTGGCTGCTCTTTTTGAGTCCACTCAACAATCAGCCCACCTGTTGTGTGTGTAGGTGAAGGTTTTCTCCTGTCTCCCCACACCTTATCTATATCCCCACCCATCCACACAGTCAAAGCAGGCACAGCAAGCAGCCCCGGCCACTCTCTTTGAGTCGACTGTTGAAGCTCCTCAATTTTTGAGGCTTTTGAGGCGCCTCAAAAGCAGTCAAGGCAGGCACAGCACGCAGCCCTGGCCGCTCCTTTTGAGTCGACTGAACAATCCGCCCACCTGTTGTGTGTAACTTAAGGGTTTCTCCTGTTCCCCCACCACCATACCTTATTCCCCACCCATCCACACAGTCAAGACAGGCACAGCATGCAGCCGTGGCCGCTCCTTTTGAGTCGACTGAACAATCCGCCCACCTGTTGTGTGTAACTTAAGGGTTTCTCCTGTTCCCCCACCACCATACCTTATTCCCCACCCATCCACACAGTCAAGACAGGCACAGCATGCAGCCCTGGCTACTCCTTTTGAGTCGACTAAACAATCCACCCACCTGTTGTGTGTATAACCTGAGGGTTTCTCCAGCCTCCACCACCACCATATATTTTTCCCAACCTACACAGTCAAAGCAGGCATATCAAGCTGTCCTAGCCACTTTTGAGTCAACTCAAAAGTTTCTCCTTTCCCCTCCCTGACGTAACTGTTTCTCCTCCCACCCCACCCACACAGTCAAAGCAGGCACAACCATTCTTTTAAAGTTGACTCAAAAATCCGCCCACCTGTTGTGTGTGTGAATTGAGGGTTCCTCCTGTTCCTCCCACCACCGTATCTTATTGATACGTCTCAAGAATCTGCACCCCACCACCGTATCTTATTGATACGTCTCTAGAATCTGCACCCCACCACTGTATCTTATTGATACGTCTCAAAAATCTGCACCCCACCACCGTATCTTATCCCCACCACCGTATCTTATCCCCACCACCGTATCTTATCCCCACCACCGTATCTTATCCCCACCACCGTATCTTATCCCCACCACCGTATCTTATCCCCACCACCGTATCTTATCCCCACCACCGTATCTTATCCCCACCACCGTATCTTATCCCCACCACCGTATCTTATTCCCACCACCGTATCTTATCCCCACCACCGTATCTTATCCCCACCACCGTATCTTATCCCCACCACCGTATCTTATCCCCACCACCGTATCTTATCCCCACCACCGTATCTTATCCCCACCACCGTATCTTATCCCCACCACCGTATCTTATCCCACCCACACAGTCAATGCAGGCGTATCAAGCAGCTCTGGCCGCTCGCATCGTGACACTTGGCAGCACCACAGCGCACATCCGAGCCTGCCCTGCAGGCTTGGAGCCGCTGGTGGTCCGGTTCGAGTCCAAAAACACTCTCCGCCGACAGGCTCGGCACCAGGCTCGGCAGCAGGGGCGGCAATCTTTGGACTTTAGCGCCGTCCACTTCTGGCCTCAAGATATCCCGGTGCTGGCTGTGGATCTGCGCGCGGCGGGAGTGGTCGATGTTACGATTGCGGTTACGGACGGCAGCTCGCAGGGAGTGGCAGAGGTGAAGGAGAGGTGAGGTTGGTTGGGCTTGCAAACAGGGTAACAGGGGAGTGTGGTTGTCGTGAGAGAGGTAGGTAACAGATGGCAGCTCACAAGCAGTGGCTAAGGTGAAGGAGAGATGAGACTGGGTAGGCAGGCAACGTGGGTGACCTGGTAAAGTGGGTATCAGTCCCCTGACAGTCCACTGGCAGGCAGAGTGGTTGCCGTGAGAGGTAGGTGACAGATGGCAGCTCACAAGCAGTGGAGGAGGTGAAGGAGAGGTGAGGCTGGTTGGGCTTGCAAACAGGGTAACCGGGGAGTGTGGTTGTCGTGAGAGAGGTAGGTAGAAAGCTGATGGCAGCTCGCAGGCAGTGGCGGAGGTGAAAGACAGGTGAGCTGGGTGGTGTGGCAACATGGGCTGGTTCTCAAAACCAGCTCGTGGTGTGGCAACATGGGTGGGTGGCTGTGTGAAGAGGGTGTGTGAAGAGGGTGTGTGAAGAGGGTGTGTGAAGAGGGTGTGTGAAGAGGGTGTGTGGGGCGGGCATCGCGACGTTTTGAGATGACTTGAAGTTGATAGTGGGCGGGCGGCAGCTCACAGGCAGTTTAGTTTTGAGGCGCCTCAAAACGAGATGACTTGAAGTTGGTAGTGGGCGGGCGGCAGCTCACAGGCAGTTGGTAATGCACGACAGCTTCCAGAGCAAGGTCTCCCTCTGGGTGTTTTTGAGACGTCTCAAAAACACCCTCTCTACATTTGAGATGTCTCAAAAACACCCTCTCTACACGTGGCAGCGCACAGGCAGTTGGTAATGCGCGACAGCTTCCAGAGCAAGGTCTCCCTCTGGGCAGCGAGTCCTCAGTGGGCTGGTTTTTTAGAATTCTCCAAAACCAGCACAACAGCTTCCAGAGCAAGGTCTCCCTCTGGGAAGTGGGCTGTCAGAGCGAGTGGGCTGTCAGTCAGCCTCCCCTTCGATCCGCTCATCAACCCCTGCTGCCCCGTGGAGCCTGGAGGGGGGCGTGCGGAGAAGCAAATACGGAAACTTTCCACCTTCTTTACTTCACCCCCCTGCTTCCCCTCATCCTGTGCTGCCCCGTGATGTCCTATAGGCTCAAGGCAGCGAGTCCCCACCCCAGTGGGCCGTGAGCCTCCCCTTTGACCCCCTCGTCAACCGCTGCTGCCTCATACCCCCATACCCCCCCTCACCTCCCTCACCCCCCTGCTGGATGCACCACCCTCGGGCTCAAAGAAGCGAGTCCCCAGTGGACCGTGAGCCTCCCGTTCGATCCGCTCATCAGCCCCTGCAGGCTCACACCCCCATACCCCTCCTCACCGCACTAGGTTCTTCCGCAGTACCCTCTTTTCCTCCATGCCCTCATGCCCCATGCCCCATGCCCCCATTACCCCATGCCCCCATGCCCCCTGCCCCCTGCCCCCTGCCCCCTGCCCCCTGCCCCCTGCCCCCATGCCCCATGCCCCCTGCCCCCTGCCCCCTGCCCCCTGCCCCCTGCCCCCTGCCCCATGCCCCCTGCCCCATGCACCACCTCTCAGGCTGAAAGTAGCGAGTCCCCAGTGGGCCGTGAGCCTCCCTTTGGATCCGCTCATCAGCCCCTGCAGGCTCATACCCCCATACGCCCCTTCACCCCCACTGCCCCATGCACCACCTCTCAGGCTGAAAGCGGCGAGTCCCCAGTGGGCCGTCACCCTCCCCTTCGATCCACTCATCAGCCCATGCTGCCCCTTGGAGCATGGAGGGGGGGGTGTGGAGAAGCAGAGGGCACAGTGTTTTTCCTTCCACCTATCCCATACCCCCTGTTGTCCTGCAGGCTTAAGGCGGCGAGCCCCCAGTGGGCTGTGAGTCTCCCCTTTGATCTCCTCATCAGCCCATGCTGCCCCTTGGAGCCTGGTGGAGGGGGAGCGGAGAAGCAGAGGGCGCGGCTGCAAAAGGTGCAGGATAGGCTGGATGGCATGGGCTTGCGGTTACAGCGGTTACAGGTTCAGGTGGAAGATTTGTCCGATGTTATTGGTAGAGAGGCGGCTGCGTTAGAGGATGACATTTGAGAATTATAGAAGGTGCAGGATAGTGTGGGTGGCATGGGGTTGCGGTTACAACAGTTACAGGTTCAGGTGGAAGATTTGCCGGATGTTATTGGTGTTGGAGTATGGTAGAGAGGTGGCTCCGTTGGAGGGTGGTTTATAGCGTATTCCTACAGCCTCGTCAGGAAACCTCGTATCGGATTCGCGTCGAACCGCACTAAACTCATCCAACCGCTGTTGAACGCACTGAAACGTATTTAACCACGTGAATCTGATACAAGGTATGTATGATACGAGGTGTAGGAACACGCTCTTAGTTGGTGATGGGCACAGTGATGGGGTGTAATGGGTGAGTTGGATAGTGCGCGTTTTTAGCCATCGACTTTTGACTCTCAAGTGTGCATAACTGCTTGAAAGGAAGCAGACTTGGATACACTCTGGCCTTCCCCCCCACTCTGGACTTGCTACATCTCCTCTCACTTTTCTTATGTGTACACACAGACCCTCAAATGTGCACGTATGCATGCATGCACCTTACACACGCGCGCGCGCGCGCACACACACACACACACACACACACACACACACACACACGCGCGCGCACACACACGCACACAGAGACACAGACACACACAGACACAGACAGACAGACAGACAGACAGACACACACACACACACACACACACACACACACACACACACACACACACACACATACAGACACACGATGAGAAATACGCACAGACACACTCAATGTACGCACGCACGCACGCACCCGTCCACCCACCCAAACCCTCCCTTCCTCCCCCCCCCTCCCCTCCCCCCCCTCACGCACACACAAACGCGCATGCACGCATACCCCCCTACACGCGCATTCACATACACGTACGTGCGCTTTGAGCAATAATTTGTTTGATTCCACCATATCGTAAAGTGCTGTTTTAAACCCATACCATTTCTAACATGTCGATTGCATACGGTTGAACCATTATTCATGCTCCTTTAAGTAAGAATAAATTTAGGTAGATGTACCATATTTGTGTTTCTGAAAAAGAAATGTTTGGAGTATCATTTGTTGTCTGGGGATTTCTATTCCATGACTGAGGTTTTGCTTGGTTGTCACTCCTTGTCGTTTTGCTGTCTTTTTCTGCCCTCTGCGACTGTGAGGGGGCACCACTGCGACCTTGAGATATCTTCATGCAAACCGAAGGCTGCAGCAACAGCAGCATTGATCTGACGTGGCAATGTCCCTGCTGAAAAGTTCCGTCCAGAAGCATATTCGAATCGTCGAGTACACGTAGACTGGGGTGGGCAACCTTCCTGCTGAGCCAAGGCAAGTTTGTGTCAGGTCAGGTCAGGTGGGAAGAAAAGCACTGAACAGACCCGAGGCTTGGTGCCGTATTCTGTCGAGCCTGGGGAATATTCTCCCGAACATACAGCACTTTTGTTGCCACGAAAGCGTGAGAAGAAACAGATCATGACGCGTGGAAAGTATTTGACTACTAGAATGAAATCCTGCCGTCGAAAAGGCCCAAGCCAAACCACTAAAGCAAAGGTCAGTCTTGCCATGTTGGATCCGTCGAAGCGCGCATTTCGAAGCTGACCCGAGGTACACGTTTCGCGCCGCCATCTTGTTCACCGTACCCCTTCCTTGCCTTCCACACATCTCCCCCACATCTGATTGTCCCTAGCAAAGAGCCAAAGCAATTTCAGCAAAAAGCCAAGATCGATCACTGAAACAAAATCGATTACGATTTCCAACTGGTTCAACCATTCTGAACCAACCAAACCCCAGGCACGCTGCTCGCGCAACTCATGTTACGTTGCGAGGAGAAAAAGCCGGCAAATGCTGTGTTGTTGCTCGTTACTGTAACAATACAGCCCCGCAGCCACATTCCATCTGCGTGTCCATGTGTTTGTTTGATCGCCACCACCGTCCACGCTGAAAGATTTCTCTTCGAAGGACTACCGCTGGCATCGTCAAACTTAGCGTGACACGAACTCTGTTGAATCCCCAGCCACATGATTCGAACACAGTTACCAAGCGTTTTGTTTATACGTGTACGTATTACGGACGAGAACGAAGCTCCCAACCAAAAGCCCCCAACCCCTCGCTGAGTCCAGTTAGGCGTAGTTCATAGAACAGTTCCGTTCAGCTTCGCATTGAGATCCCAACCATCTTCCAAAATCGGTTCTCGGGTGGGGGGTGTTGTTTCCAACTTGAAGCTCCTTAGTCGTGTCTGCCGTCGCATCATACCGCGGAACGTTACCGCGTTCTACGGACTCGTCGAATCACATCGTGGCGATCCAACGGGAAGACATGGAGATCGAGGAGGAACAGTCTCCTCCCCAGCAGCAGCAGCGGCGCCCCGGAATGGCAGCGGCGATGGCGGCGTGGCTGGTGGAGGCGCGTGATGGGTCGTTGAGTCTGAGCGAGGACGCGTTGGCGTTCGCCATTGCGGAGTGGCGGATGAGCGGCGCGACGAAATCGGCGCGCATCCACCTTGTGCACGTCCTCACGCACATCTCCGTCGATCGTAAGCCCGCACTCATCAGAATTATCCAAGCCGCATTCGCGGTCTTCGGTCGCGTGAGCCTACGGTGACCCCAAGGCTGCATGTTCTGTTTCTGGCCCGCGCCGAAGGCAGTTTTTGAGTTGATTCAGAAGCTGACGGACTCCATGATAGCTTCGAGCCGTGCGGCCCATCGCGATGATTCACTCCCCTCTCTAAACTCATTTTTCCGTATTCCCATCGGTGACCATGGCGCAGGCGACATGATGCGGCTGCCCATCAGCGAGGTCAGCCCGATGACGGCGGACACGCACGAGAAGAACATGCGCGCGATGCTGCTCGACCCGCTCGTCAAGTTCGCGCTAAAAAACGAGGTATTAACTGACTGCTTCCAGATGCGTTCTCGTGGCTGCGCGTTCTCAGTACTAGTAGGAGCAGCATTACGATCGTTATTTCCTTTTGTGCGTGTGTTCAGACTGTTTCCGTTCCGACTTTCTCGTGTGGCGCGACGACGACCGCAAGGCGTTTCTTTTGGAGGTACTTTCTCACCCTTGCCGCCACTCCTCCCCCCATCCTCCTTTCCCCTCCTTCCCCCCCTCTCGCCGCATCAGGCGGAGGTGGACATCATTGTCGTGCGCAACGACGACCGCAAGGCGGGGATGCTGGAGATCGCCAAGCAGCTCTCGCCGCACCGCGTTTTCGTCTCCGCCAAGTACGCTGCGCGCCGTTTCCCCCTTCCCCCTCCTCTCCCCCCTTTCCCCTCTCCCCCCATTTCCCCTGCTTTCCACCGCGTTTTCGTCTCCGCCAAGTACGCTGCGCGCCGTTTTCCCCTCCCCCCTCCCCCCTCCTCTCCTCTCCCCACTTTCCCACCTCCCCCATTTCCCCTGCTTTCCACCGTGTCTTCGTCTCCGCCACGCACGCTACAGCTCGCACTTCTGCACTCCGCGATTCGCTCGACTTCTAAACGTTCATTCTGCGGTTCGTTTCTTTCTGTCTTGTTTCCTCTCTGCGACCCGTTTTCACTTCCTGCATTCATCTGCCTTTCTATTTCCATCACCTCCTTTCAGGCCCAGCATGTTCGGAAAGCGGTCCGCCATAGCGATCATCGAAGCCTTATCCGGGCCGTTTTTCGCGGCGCACCTCCCGGACAACGCGCGGCTCGTCGCGCTGCAGGGCAAGAAGGTCCTCAAAGACATCACCATCGGCAGCCCCGGATCCTGCGCCGCGTCTCCCGTCGTGGAACTGGCGCGCGGGAATGCTGCTGGCCGGGACGCGCACTATCTCACCGCGCCCCAAACCCCCCCGCGGGGGTTCCTCTCCCCCGCAGGCTCGCGCAAGTTCTCCCCCCCGGCGGAGCGCGAACCGCGCGCCAACTCCACCTCTCCGCCCGGAGCGTCCTCTGCATCCCCCCCCGCCAATGGCGCTGCTGCTGCCACGTCATCGTCGTCCGGATCGGGCAAGCTGAGCGCCAAGCTGACGTCATTTTGGCGCACGAGCTCGCAAGACTTGTCCGGTTCCCAGTCCGGCCCGCAGAGGAGCGAGTCCTTGGGATCTCCGCCCCGCAGTTTAAAGTCCGCGTCGCCCGCGGACAGCAACAGGAGCTTCAAGCAGCAGTCGCAGCCGCGCCCGCCGTCGCCGGGTTACTTCGAGGCGTCGCACAGCAGCAAGTGGGGAGAGAAAGCGTCGCAGGGCGGCAAGAAAGCGCCGACGAAGCCGGGAATCGTGGTGGACGGGCGCGGGGGCGCGGAGGCGCACGGACAGGGGGGCGCGGACGCGGACGGGCTGGAGGTGACTCTAGTGGAGGGGGAGACTCCGCGGTCGCGCGGGGGTGTACGGGGCGGAGCCTCGATGCCCTTCCGCCGATGCTCGGAGGACGGCAAGGCGGCGGACGCGGGGCACGCGGATACATTCGACGGTCCGTTCGACGGACGCAGCAGCACCACCGGTAGTCTCGTCGCCGCGCGACCGCCGCACAGGAACGCGCTCCCCTCTCTTCCCTCGATTTCATCGCAGCCCGGCTGTCTGCATCTGGACGCTGGCACTGTCGCGGGAGCCACGGGGAATTTCAGCGACCGCCTCTGCCTCATGCCACGTCACCCGCTCGTCCGCGCTTATAACGGGTACATGGGCGGGATCCAGATCGTCGCCGCGCAGATGAACGGCCCGGATTGGCTTTCGGGGACGGCAGATCCTGAGGGGGGGAAAAACACAAACCTTGGGAACTCCAAAAACGGCTCTGCTCCGTCTCCCTTTGAGTCTGCCGCGCAGCGGTTCATAGCGCCGCTAGAGCACGCACACATCTGCCCTCTGCTCGGCTGCTCCCCGTCGCTCCGCTGCCTCGTCTACCCGCGCCCACCTGGCTGCACCTCATTGGCCACGCGGCTCGCCTGCTGCGGCGCTGGCGGCGGCGGTGGCGGCGGTGCTATGAGTCGAACGAGCAGCAGCGGGAGTTTGGTGCATAGGAGCAGCAGCGCAGGGAGTTTCAATAGTCCCGACAGTAGCACCAGTGAGAAGTATGTGGAGGGTAGTGTGGGGAACGGCTCAGTTGCCAGCAGGAGTCTGGGCGGCAGCGGGTCTCTTAGGCCGCTGAGCTGGCAGACGCGGCTGAAAATCGTGACTCAGACGTGCCGTGCGCTGACGTGGCTGCACCAGCAGTCGCCACCTGTCTCGGCGGGATGCCTGGGAGTGGAGACTGTGCTGTTGACTCGTGATGACTCGTGCAAGCTGCTGCTGGCGGGTGTGGCGGCGCTTGCTGTAAACCCGGGGAAAATGGCTGAGAAGTTGAATAGAGAGATGGGTATGGAGGGATTTGAGTGTTTGGCAGAGGATGGCGGAGAGAGGAAGGGAAGGGAGGGGCATGGAGTGGGTTGGTTTGAGGGTATGAAAGAGAGTGGGAAGGGACAGAGTGTGGGAGCCGAGGCAGGGGATGTGTTTGCTTTTGGGTTGCTAATACTGCATCTGCTTACAGGGTGGGTGGACGGTGGGGCAGTTCGGCAGCTTCTGGCTGCTTGCTGGGCAGCGGCGGACATCCACCGGGCGGTAGGGGTTGTGGCGCGGTCGGCACGCCAGTCGTGTCAGATGCAGCCGTGCTGTGATTGGCCGGAGGAGGTGTTGTACTCTCTAGCAATGGTTGCACTGGAGTGTGCAGAGGAATGTGAGGAGTGGAGACCGGTGCTGGTGGGTTGTGTGATGGATCAGGTTTTGGAGATTGAGGCTGACGTACAAGCAGGGCTTGTAAGCGCATAATTATCACACATTGTTGTGTGTTTTTTTTTGCAGTAATTTCTATAATCTATGTGTTACTAAGCCGCATTTCGACATCTAATCGCATTGTATTATATATGTCTGGCTGATGTCATAGATGCTTGAGTATAGCGGGGTTTGAACCAATTTGCTACTTTAGCGGGTCTAGTGTACTGCACTTGATAAAATTGTCGCACAACTCATTGGTGAGCAAGAAGCATGCTCGGGATTCAAAAACAGTTTCCATCATTGGGTCGCGAGGATGTGGTGAAACGAAAGTACTCGTAAGTTGCCTGTGAGAAATCGCGCCTTCTGTATACACACGAATTTCGCTATGGCGCATTCTGCCCCGCTTCCAGCGCATCACGCGCTTTCCTCTTCCCATTCAACTCCGGCCCCTCCTCACATTACGTCCCTAGACCATTCTGAGACGGTTATTCGCTGTAATTCAAATCGCCCAAGCCATTTCCTAAAAACATTCCTGAGTATACAGCCTAGCCCTCGATACAGTCACCGGTTCCTCCAGCAGCCTTTTCGCTCCCCAGCGCCGTCTCTCACCTCGTTACAATCACACTCGAGCCGGTGCCGCCATCTCTCGTCTCGAACATCCCGGCGGCAGATACCACCTACCCCAGTCGTAGCCGCGGCGCGGCAGGTGCAGGTGTCTTCTAAGTCGCGTCGCACAGCGGCGCGGGTGGATCCGGGCCGGGAGGACCCGGGCCGGTGGGACCTATCACCCGAGTGGTGGGGCACGCAGGGCGGCGGGTGGGGCAGGGGGGCGGGCGACGAGGTGTTTTCTCAGCCGTCGGATTGGGGGAACGGCACCGTTTCTGTCACATCTCACCCCGCGTCTGACGAGGCAAGCTGGCACCGTTTCCCTCATTATTACCACCCTAGGCACGCAAGGGGCGGGCGACGAGGTGTTCTCACAGCCGTCGGATTGGGGGAATGGCACCGTTTCTGTCACATCTCACCCCGCGTCTGACGAGGTAAGCTGGCACCGTTTCCCTCATTATTACCACCCTAGGCACGCAAGGGGCGGGCGACGAGGTGTTCTCACAGCCGTCGGATTGGGGGAATGGCACCGTTTCTGTCACATCCCACCCCGCGTCTGACGAGGCAAGCCGCTGCGTTCCCTCGTTATTATCACCCAAAATGGACTACCTCACTTGGGTTATCCAATTTCGGGAAAGGAAGAACCAAACCCACCCTTTGCCCCAACCTTCGCCCCCTCTCCACTTCTGCCGCTTTCCTCTCCTCTCCCCCACCATCTGCGGGGCCCGGAAGATTGGGGAGACGAAGAATGCCACAGCATGCACCATGAATGGGGAAGAATGGGGCCCATGATGCATGAGTGCATGGGAAAGAATGGTGGCACTTTCTTCGCATCCACAGGGCCCGGAAGAATGGGGAGACGAAGGGGAAGCAGTGTGCGTGCTGGGGCACGAGTGGCGGGTGTTGAGGTTCAACGAGAGCACGTGGCAGAGCGTGGCTGCTTCATCCACTTCCGCCTCCCCTCTGTGTCCTTCTTTCCCATTCACAGGATGAGGAGGAATGGGGGGAAGAAGAAGAAGGGGGAGCAGTGCGCGTGGTGGGGCACGAGTGGCGCGTGTTGAGATTCAACGAGAGCACGAGGCAGAGCGCGGCTGTTTCATCCACTTCCGCCCCCTGCCCTCTCTCCATCTGCAGGACACAGAGGGATGGGCGGAAGAAGAATGGGGAGCAGTGCGCGTGGTGGGGCACGAGTGGCGGGTGCTGAGATTCAACGAGAGCACGAGGCAGAGCGCGCTGACGTGGCTGTGAATGTGCCTATAGAAGTAATGACACCAAAACGAGGGAGAGGAATGTGACTGACCCTTCGCTTCGCCCCCCCTTCCATTGCCCCCGCACCATCCACACAGAACGCGGAGGAATGGGGGGAGGAAGAAGAAGGGGGAGCTGTGCGCGTGGTGGGGCACGAGTGGCGCGTGTTGAGGTTCAATGAGAGCACCAGGCAGAGCGTGGCGCGGGTCGCTACAGTGGCTGTGGATGTGACTGTAACGGGGGAGAGTGATGTGACTATAGGAGGGAAGGGAGAGGGAGAGAGGAGGCGTGTTGTACTGCAGCGGCAGCAACCAGACTGCCTCGCATTCGAATGTGCGTCTCCTCTTGGCCCCTCCATTGCTTCTTCGTGTGACTAGAGGAGGGAAGGGAGAGGGAGAGAGGACGTGTTATACTGCAGCAGCAACAACCTGACTGCCTCGCGTTTGAATGTAGCCACATTTTGATTTTGTACTCTTTACCTGACTGCCTCTCTACACTCCTCTTCACCTCTTCTCCCTATTCCCCACCTCACCTGTCCTTCTCGTTGAATAATAAAACAGTACAGCAAGTGTAAGACATCAAAACTAACCAACTGCTACGAAGCCCACATCAAAACTAACCGAATGAGATCAGAACTCATTTGTCTCTGTCCTCTCATCATTCCCGTTGCTCTCTCCTCTCCGGCACTGCTCTTCTCCCCCCCATCCATCCCCCTTCTTCCTCATTGCCCACATGGCGCAGACCTCAAGTCCATGGCAGCAGCGGCCCTCAC
The DNA here is from genome assembly GCA_947471745.1 of Closterium sp. Naga37s-1. Taxonomy (NCBI): domain Eukaryota; kingdom Viridiplantae; phylum Streptophyta; class Zygnematophyceae; order Desmidiales; family Closteriaceae; genus Closterium; species Closterium sp. Naga37s-1. Next base: position 1,976,795 of record CANJKZ010000860.1, read on the forward strand.
CAGTTGCTCTCCTTCCCTCCTGCACTGCTTTTGTCCCCTCCCCTCCCCCCATTCCCCACCCCCCCCTTGCCCACATGGCGCAGACCTCAAGTCCATAGCAGTTTTGAGACGTCTCAAAAGCAGCAGCGGCCCTCACCAGTTGCCACCTGTACCACCCGCCTCTCCCTGCCTCGTCCTCAGCTTCCCATTCCCAGCCTCCTTGCTTCTCCTCCTCTCTCCTTGTGATCTTGCCTCCCACCCTCCCCGCCCACATGGTGCAGACCTCAAGTGCATAGCAGCAGCGGGCGGACCTCACCAGCACTTCTCTTGTCCCCTCCCCCATTCCCCCCTCTCTCCAGCACTTCTCTTGTCCCCTCCCCCCATTCCCCCCTCTCTCCATCACTTCTCTTGTCCCCTCCCCCCATTCCCCCCCCTCCTCCTTGCCCACATGGTGCAGACCTCAAGTGCATGGCAGCAGCGGCCCTCACCAGCACGTCCCCAACTTCTTTGCACTCCTCCTCTGTTCTGGTTCCCTATCCCCTATTTGAGGCGCCTCAAAAGTCCTCTTCCCTGGTTCCATACCCCCCTTCTCTCCCCCATTGCTCTTGCCTCCCACCCTCTCTTTGCCCATATGGCGCAGACCTCAAGTCCATGGCAGCAGCGGCCCTCACCAGTTGCTCTCCTTCCCTCCCGCACTGCTCTTGTCCCCTCCCCCCATTCCCCTCCCCCCATTCCCCCTCCTCCTTGCCCATATGGCGCAGACCTCAAGTCCATGGCAGCAGCGGCCCTCACCAGTTGCCACCTGCACCACCCGCCCTCCTCTGCTTCCCATTCTCCACGCATTCTCTGCCTGGGGCTAGGAGGGGGCAGTCTGCCTCTCTTCCTTGCTCACGCTTTACCCTGTGAGTCTCCACACGAGAATGTACAAATGCCAATGCACATACACATGTTAGTCTCACTTCTACCCCCCCTCCCTTGCACGTGCTCTGCCTGGGGCTAGGAGGGGGCAGTCTGCCTCCCTTGCGCGTTCAAATGCCAATGCACATGCACATGCGAGTCCCACCCGCTGTCTCCCCACCCTGTGCGCGTTCTCTGCCTGGGTCTCGGAGGAGGCAGCCTCACTCTTCCTCGCTCACGATCTTCCCTGTGAGTCTCCCACCTGCTGTCTTGAAAGCACGAATGCCAATGCCAATGCACATGCACATGCGAGTCCCACCCGCTGGCTCCTGTATCCCCCCCACTCCCCCCTCCTCCCCCCATCCCTCCCCCAGCCGCCCGCATAGACACAATGGAGATCAACCCAGCAGTCGTCTCGTCGCAGCAGCAGCAGCCACAGCCTTACCATCGTATCCCCCCCAAGGGTCTTCGCTCATAGTGGAAGAGCAGCAATTCTAAAGAGTGACGCTTAAAGCAACAAAAGCAAACGAAACAGAAATTCTTTAAGAATTTCTGCAGCAGCAGCCACAGCCTTACCATCGTATCCCCCCCAAGTCCTCATCGTATGCCCCCCAAGTCCTCCCCCACATTATCTACTACCATCATATCCACACCCTTACCATCGTATCCACACCCTTACCATCGTATCCACACCCTTACCAGCCACAGCCAAGTCCTCCCCCACATTTCCCCAACTTCCCTCGCCTCCCCCCATCGGGCCATCTGTCCTCCCAGCCACCCGCATAGACGCAGTGGAGATCGACCCAGCAGTCATCACAGCAGCGACATGCCACATGGGCTTCCCTGTTTATCGCCCCCACTCCCCCCTGCTGCCCTCTTTCCTCCCCCAGCCGCCCACATAGAAGCAGTGGAGATCGACCCAGCAGTCATCACAGCAGCGACACGCCACATGGGCTTCCCTGTTTATCGCCCCCACTCCCCCCTGCTGCCCTCTTTCCTCCCCCAGCCGCCCACATAGAAGCAGTGGAGATCGACCCAGCAGTCATCACAGCAGCGACACGCCACATGGGCTTCCCTGTTTATCGCCCCCACTCCCCCCTGCTGCCCTCTTTCCTCCCCTAGCCGCCCACATAGAAGCAGTGGAGATCGACCCAGCAGTCATCACAGCAGCGACACGCCACATGGGCTTCCCTGTTTATCGCCCCCACTCCCCCCTGCTGCCCTCTTTCCTCCCCCAGCCGCCCACATAGAAGCAGTGGAGATCGACCCAGCAGTCATCACAGCAGCGACACGCCACATGGGCTTCCCTGTTTATCGCCCCCACTCCCCCCTGCTGCCCTCTTTCCTCCCCCAGCCGCCCACATAGAAGCAGTGGAGATCGACCCAGCAGTCATCACAGCAGCGACACGCCACATGGGCTTCCCTGTTTATCGCCCCCACTCCCCCCTGCTGCCCTCTTTCCTCCCCCAGCCGCCCACATAGAAGCAGTGGAGATCGACCCAGCAGTCATCACAGCAGCGACACGCCACATGGGCTTCCCTGTTTATCGCCCCCACTCCCCCCTGCTGCCCTCTTTCCTCCCCTAGCCGCCCACATAGAAGCAGTGGAGATCGACCCAGCAGTCATCACAGCAGCGACACGCCACATGGGCTTCCCTGTTTATCGCCCCCACTCCCCCCTGCTGCCCTCTTTCCTCCCCCAGCCGCCCACATAGAAGCAGTGGAGATCGACCCAGCAGTCATCACAGCAGCGACACGCCACATGGGCTTCCCTGTTTATCGCCCCCACTCCCCCCTGCTGCCCTCTTTCCTCCCCCAGCCGCCCACATAGAAGCAGTGGAGATCGACCCAGCAGTCATCACAGCAGCGACACGCCACATGGGCTTCCCTGTTTATCGCCCCCACTCCCCCCTGCTGCCCTCTTTCCTCCCCAGCCGCCCACATAGACGCTATGGAGATCGACCCAGCAGTCATCGCAGCAGCCTCTTGGCACTTGAGCTCTCTCCCTTCATGCTTTCTTTCATGCCTTCCCCCACTTTGCTCCCTCCACTCTCCCCACTTTCCCCAGCTGCCTGCATAGATGCAATGGAGATCGACCCAGCAGTCATCGCAGCAGCCGCACGGCACATGGGCTTCCCTACCTTATCCTCTTCCCCCCCTCGCTTCCCCTCCTCCCCTCCACTCCCCCCCCCCCAGCTGCCAACATAGAAGCTGTAGAGATCGATCCAGCAGTGATTGCAGCAGCCACACAGCACATGGGCTTCCCAGCATGGGCCGTCAGACCCAAGGCAGAAGCATTTTCTCAATCGGTAGCAGAGGGAGAGGCTCTAGCAGTGGGTGAAGCGCCGTTGGCAGGAGTCCAAGCGGCTGCTGCAGAAGCAGCAGGAGGAGCAGCAGCAGCAGCAGCAGAGCGGCTGCTGTGGCAAGGCGTGTACGGAAGGGTGGCAGTCTATAACGAGGATGCAGTAAGCTTCGTTGTGAGGGCTGCAGAGAGGATAGGGAGAAGAGGGGGGGAGAGTACAGCAGGAGGGGAGGGTGTGGAGGAGGAAGATTTGAGATTAGGAGATGCAGGGGATGGGGAGGAGCAACAGGAGCCGTACGATTTGGTGATGGTGGATGTGTTTGACGGCTCAGATGAGACCCCGCCGGAGCTGCTGGATAGGGACGGCCCGTTCCTGAGAGCCTTGACTCGGGTGGTTAATCCGAACCATGGCACGCTGGTGGTGAGTGTGGGGGGCGGAGGTAGGTGAGCATGAGTGTGTGTTGAGTGTGAGTAGGGTTGGTGGTGAGAGTGAGGGGGAAGGCAGAGTGCTGCATGACACGGTGCGAGGGTGGGAGGTTGGTGGTGCATCCAAGGCATGGCGCACTGGTGGTGAGCAATGGGAAGGGAGCTAGGTGAGTGTGAGGGGGAAAGCAGAGTGCTCCATGAGATGGTGTGAGGGTGGGTGGGAGGTAGGTGGTGCATCCGAGGCATGGCACACTGGTGGTGGTGAGTGTGGTAGACGTGGCCCCACCATCCCTGTGCGAGCGGGTGACTCGCCGCACCTTCGTTATCCCACCAGCATAACCGCCCCAACCACACTCCACCCCTATCCACCCAACATCACCAGATGAACGTGCATGCGGACGTGCCACCACCATCCCTGTGGGAGCGAGTGACGGGCCGATTCAGTGATGGGTGGGCGGATGAGGGCACACAGAGGGGCGGGCGGATTCATGGCATCTGCCGGGCGTACAGGTGAGGTTGAATGCTTCAGATGAATGTTTCAGGTGAATCCATCAGGTGAATCCATCAGGTGAATGCTTCAGGTGAATGCTCAGGTGAATGCTCAGATGAATGCTCAGGTGAATGCTCAGGTGAATGCTCAGGTGAATGCTCAGGTGAATGTTTCAGGTAAATGCACCAGGTGAATGATCCCATTCTCCCACACTCCCCTCTTCCCTCGCTCCCTCTCTCTTCAACTCTCTCCCTCCCCACCACCACAGCTCCGCCCTCCTCCATCCAGCTGAACCCCACAACTCCTCCTCCCCCTATAGTGGTATCGCCTTCACAGCAAAAACCCCCTCTCAGGGCAACATGTCGCTAGTAGTGCTCTCTCTTCCTCACTCCCCTCCCTTCTCTCCCTCCCCTCCTTTTACCCCCCCACAGCTCTGCCCTCCTCTCACCTAGTGGCGTTGCCTTGACTATAACAACCCCCTCTCAGGGCAATATGACCCTGGTAGTGCAGCGAGGGGTGGTGCTGGGGGATGGTGGGGACAGACAGGGTGAATTGGAAGGGAGGTTGAGGGAGGGAGCAGCAGCAGTGGAGGAGGGGGGGGCTGTACCCTTTACAGTTGCACCCAGGGTTGTCAGAGGGCTTAAAGTGCTTCCCGTGGAGTGGTGGTGTTGTTGATAGGCTGGGGAGGAACAGTAAGGGCACGGCAACACTCTAACATAGGGCGGTTGAAGGAGAGAGCAGCAGCGGTGGAGGAGGGGGGGGCTGTACCCTTTACAGTGGCACCCAGGGTTGTTAGAGGGCTCAAGGTGCTTCCCGTGGAGTGGAGCTGCTGATATACTCTGGGGCGGAACAGTAAGGGCAAGGTAACACTGTAACTTAGGCAGTAATTTATACATCTTGTGTGTTGCTATGAATGTCGCTATGAATGTCGCTATGAGGTCAAATGTACCCTGTGCCCGCGTTACGAAGCACTAGGAGCACGCTCTCCTCCTGTCCCCCAAGTTGCTATGGGGTTTTCGTACGGTACTATCCTTCCACTACCTGGACTTGGTACTGATTGGCTGGCTTGGAATGGAATGGAGCCCGTCTGCTTGGCAAAGTCATTGCTCGCGGGTTTGCAGCTTTAGGGTTGATCCACATGACCCGACCCTCTAGCAACTTGTGCAATGAAGCAGCAGGGAGAGAGACATGAGATGAGTGCTCATGTAGCTGCAGCAATGCACCTCAATCATATGCGCTGCAGTCGTTGCCTTCACTCCATTCCACTCCACTCCATTCAACTCCACTGCGTACTCCTTGTCTATGTTTCACACCTGTCCCTTCATGGCAATGCACAGAATTATAAGCAGCTGTCAAGTGCAGTACACAATGATTTAGGTACATACACAAACACTATGAACAGATTGAGGTGTAGCAGAGTCAATTTAGTACAAAAAACATGGAAAGACAACACCAGAAGAGGTGCAGCATCACATGCATAGAAGCTGAAAGGTACCGTACACAGTCCACTAAGTATGGCGCAGAGCAGAGAGGTCGATTATTGCTCGGAAACGAAAAGAAGTCACTCACTCACTACATGCCCTTTCCTTACACCCCAAGTGTTGAGCGAAACTGGGAAGGTGCTGCGCGGTGGAGAACGGTGTATATGAGGTACGCTGAACGGCCATTGGCGGGCATGAGATGAGAGGCCATGCCATGCTCAGCAACCTAGCAGCCATGGGGGTCGACCATCCATTGAAGCCAGCGCGGTGCTGTACGGTGGAGAGCGGTGCCATTGGCGGGCATGGGATGAAAGGCCATGCCATGCTCAGTACTCCGGCAGGCATGGGGGTCCAACCAACCACCATCCATTGAAGCCAGAGCGGTGCTGTAGTACGGTAAAGTGGTGCCATTGGTGGGCGTGAGATGAGATGCCATGCCATGGTCAGCAATCCGGCAGGCATGGGGACCACCATCATCCGAATCCCGATCAGAGTGAAGCCAGAGCGATGCAGCGCGGTGGACTGTGGTGTATATGAGGAAAAGCAGACACCTTTCGGCAGCCATGAGATGGGGCCATGCTCAGCAATGTAGCAGGAGATTCCGGTCAGACACCATTCAGGAGATTCCGGTCAGAGTGAAGCCAGAGCGGCGCAGCGCGGTGGAGAAGGGCGGGCAGGCAGGCAGGTCAGAGCAGGGCCAGAGGGGCGTGTTTAGGGAATGGGTTGATGTCATGGCTCGGCAGAATGCGGTGTTGTAGGCGAGGGATGTAGGAGACGGGAGAGTGGTGCAGTGAGAGGAGGGTGGGACAGCGGTGCTGTGCGGTGCAGACGGGCAGGCAGGTCAGAGAAAGTCAGAGCAGGTCAGAGCGAGTCAAAGCAGGGCTAATGGCATGTGGGCGGGGAGCGGGTCGACCCCATGGCTGAGCAGCATGTGATCCCTCAGACGAATAATGTCCAGGAAGAGCGGGCGGTGTGGGAGGAGGGAGAGATGCGCGGTGGTGGTGGAGGCAGAGGAAGAGGACGGGCAGAGCAGACAGCGGTACTAGCAAGGGGGGAGGGAGAGGGGGGGAATCAGTGGGAACAGGAGAGGGCACCGAGGAGAAAAAATGATGATGAAAGAAAGAGCAAGTTGAGAGATGGGGATGTGAGTATTTCATGACCGGCAAACCAGTAACACGCCCCATTTCTCAGTTCAGATTTGCGACTTCTCAAAAGCGACTTCACATGACCATCACACTAGTAACACGCCCTTGGCATCCTCTCTCACATGAGGAATGGGGATGTGGTATTGCATGCTCGGCACACCAGTATCACGCCCTTGACATGCTCGGCTCCACGTAATGGCGAACCGAAAAGCAAGGTTATTAAAGAAAAAACACATTCGATAAGTTTCTCGCGAGTTGCAGTTTTTCAAGTATGCCCTTGTCAGGCAAGTCAGCTATTCATCCACACGTCTTTGCATCGTAGTACCAGGTACCTGACATCCGAAAACCCGTGTGATCTGTTTTAGACCACGCCTTCAATGAAATTTGTACTTCATAACACGTTTTCAACAAGAGTGCTCGCGCGCCATTGTTACAGCTGCTTTCAAAGGCATCAACGGTTAGTCAAACGATTCACGCAATGCGTTGCATTTCAAGTGCCATTTGATTCGTGTCACACGATTTTCATGAGTTTCGAGTGTTTAATCATCATGTTGACAGCATCATCTTGGACTCTCGAGGTGCCATTCTCGCTTATGGTCAAACGAGCAGCGGCAAGACTTTTACCATAAAGGAAGGCATCATCCCCCTCTTCATCAAACAGGTGTTCGGCCACATCGAGAAAGGTAACAAATCAACATAATAGCCTCACGCAATCCTGGGCTACACTGCATACTTCATGTAACCAGTTTAACATTTTAGCTCAGGACTGCGTGAGGCTGTTATGTTGATTTGTTACCACTTTCTCGATGTGATCTAACACCTGTTTGATGGAGAGCGGTATGACGTTTTCTTTCATGGTAAAGGTTTTGCCGCTGCTCGTTTGACCATAAGCGAGAATGGCACCTCGAGAGTCCAAGATGATGCTCTCAACATGATGTTTAAACACTCGACACTCATGAAAATCGTGTGACACGAATAGAATGGCACTCGAAATGCAACGCATTGCGTGAATCGTTTGACTAACCGTTGATGCCTTTGAGAGCAGCTGTAACAATGGCGCGCGAGCACTCTTGTTGAAAATGTGTTATGAAGTACAAATTTCATTGAAGGCGTGATCTAAAACATATCACACGGGTTTTCGGATGTCAGGTACCTGGTACTACGATGCAAAGTGGGTGGAAGAATAGCAGACTTGCCTGGCAAGGGCATCCTTGAAAAACCACGGCTCTCAAGAAACGTACCAAATGTGTATTATCTAATAACCTTGCTTTTCGGTTCGTCATTGACGTGGAGCCGAACATTGTTGTCACACGTCTGTCACATGTCACCAGTAACACGCCCTTGGCATGTCACTCAGCACTCTCACTCACCTCGTTGTCCTCACGCTCTAACAACTCAGCACTTTCACTCAATCCGTTGCCCTCACGCTCAAACAGCGACAAAAATGGCGATAGTGATGATGATGATGCCACGCCTTGGCTCCATGTGATCCACCTCCCACCTACACGGGCACCAACCGCACCACTAGCACTCCCACACTAACCTCGTTGCCCTGGCGCTCAAACAACGACGATGATGGCGATGGTGATGGTGATGATGCCACGACTTGGCCTTGTGCCATCCACCCTGCACCTGCACGGCCACCAGCAACAGCAGCAGCACCACCAGCGCCGCCACCACCACTCCCCACGGCAGAAGCAGAAGCAAGAGGAACTCTCAAGTCCTGGGGGAAACTAGAGGAGGCGAAGGGAGGGCCGCCTGTGAACGGTTCTGGGTGCTGGGAGGAGCGCATGCGGGATAACCAGGGGGCGGCAGTCGTAGCAGAGAGGGGAGGCGGGGCGGTGGGATCAGCAGCGGGTGCAGCAGAACCGGCAGTGCGTAGGCTTGATGAATCTTCCTCCCGCTGCCAGTTCACCGCACCCACGCCGCTGCCACCAGCAGCAACACCACCACCACCGTCACTGCCACTGCCACCGACAGCAGCAGAGGCAGCAGCAGCACCATTACCAGCAGCACCAGCAGAAGCACCACTCAATCCTGCCGCTCCCTCTGATCCCCATCCCCACCCTCCCGCCTCACCTCCTCCTCCCCACCTCCGCTCCCCACGCGCACTCTCTCCCCCTCGCCCTACACCATAGCTCCCCCCACCACCACCAACCCCACCATCAGGAGGCATACGAGACTGCCCGTAACTTCCCAGGTGACGTGACGATGGGTTTTGTGATCCCTGATGGGGGCCCAAGGGGTGTGCTTGGAGGTGCGGCGGCACAGGGTGTGGAGGAGGTACCTGGCGGGGGCCCAAGGGGTGTGTTTGGGGGATGCGAGGTGGTGGTGGTGGGTGATTTCTCTGGCGAGGCTGCGGCAGCGGGTGCATGCGGGAGGGTCTTGGCGAGGGGATTTGAGAAGGCGAATTGAGAGGAGAGGGACGCATGGAGCGGTGGTGGTGGGGGTGGGAGAAGGAGGGCTCCGAGGCAGCAAAAGGAGGAGGGGGAGGGGGGCGGGGAGGACGAGGGGAAGGAGCAGGGCCGAACTCCCGCTCTCTCATTCCCCTCATCCATTCGTTATAGTCACCCTCGTCCGGTACCCCTCTGCCCATGGGCCTGCCATCCCACATTCTCACCCTTCGCCCGTCCTCTGGCTGCTCCAGGTGGAAAGGAGGAAAACTCTCCTGATACAGGCTGGAAGGCAGAAAGGTCTCCTCATGGAGGCCCGAGGAGGGAAAACGCTCCTGATGCTGCATGCGGGGAGGGGGAAAACGCTCCTGCTGCATGCGGGGAGGGGGAAAACCCTCGTGCCACCATGATCTAGTGGCAGGGTGTGCGTGCTCCCAGGCCTCCCACTCCATCTCCTGCCCCAAATTCGAACCAGCAAACCCCCTGGATGCAGGATGGTGGTGCATGTGGTGGGGCAAATGCGGCCGCTGCTGCTGCTGCTGCTGCTGCTGCTGCTGGTGATGGCGCTGGTGTTGTGGGACGGAATGATGGGGATTGTGGGAAGAACCAGGAAAGAGTGGATGGGCGAAGGCAGGAGGAGGAGCAGGGGAGCGGGAAGAGGAAGGGGGAGCACCCGAGTGTGCAGCAGCTGCTGCAGCAGCGAGGTAGGGGCAACCAGATGCATGTGCATGGGCGGGCGGGTTGGGGGGGCGGGAGGAAGAAGAGGGACGGGAAGGCTCTGAGGGATAAAGAGGATAGGAAGGGTCATAGGGTTCAGGAGGATAGGAAGGGTGATAGGGTTCAGGAGGATAGGAATGCCCCCCCCTTGCTCCTCCTCCCCCTCCCCTTTCTTCCATGCCTGCACTTGACACATCTCTTCCTTCTCTTCCATATCTTCCTCCTCTTCCGCCCTCCCCACCTCCTGTTTGCCACTCAAAGTCACGACCTGCACTAGGAAGGCGGAGGAGGTAACAGTAACTGGATAGTTATTACTGGCGTGCTGCTATGGCATGTGTTACATCACATTGCATGGCATGGCAAGTCATGCTATGGCATGGTATGACATGGAACGCCACCTCACAGCGCATCGTCACGCAAAGCATGTGTTATGACATGGCAAAGCATGTGTCATGACATGGCAAAGCATGTGTCATGACATGGCAAAGCATGTGTCATGACATGGCAAAGCCTTGCAGGACACGACATGGTGTCTCACAGCACACCGCCACGCGACATGGTATTCTCACTCACCCTCATCAGACCATGGCACACCATTACATGGCATGGCATGGTATGGCATAGCATGGACATAGCATGGAATTACATGGCACTACATCGCATGGCATTACACGGCATGGCATTATATGGCATTCCATGGCATTACACGGCATGGAATTACATTACATGGCATTGCATAGCACGGCATTACAGGGCATTACAGGGCATTACATGGTATTACATGGCATGGCATTACATGGCATTACATGGTATTGCATAGCATGGCATTACATGGCATTACATGGTATTGCATAGCATGGCATTACATGGCATTACATGGTATTGCATAGCATGGCATTACATGGCATTACATGGTATTGCATAGCATGGCATTACATGGTATTGCATAGCATGGCATTACATGGCATGGCATTACATGGTATTGCATAGCATGGCATTACATGGCATCTAAGTTGATCACTTATGTCCTGGAGGCCCACGTATACGTAAAGTACGCGTACACATACGTACGTGTAATTACGTTTACTTACTCCGGGCAGGTATGATTTTTTTATCGCTTTCATATTTTATTGCCAGTGTTCGCGTGAGGTCTAGATCGTAGTGGTGTTAGTAAAGACGAGAATTTACATTACTTGTTTATGCTCATCAAGAAAAAAATGGGGCAGCACAAAAAAAAGTTTAACCTGACCTTACATAAGGGCATAATTCGGGAGGTGTGTAAACGTACGAAAACGTAACTGTACGTAAACGTAAAAGACGTACACATAAACTTAAAGAACCAACTTAGCATGGCATGGCATTACATGGCATTATGGCATAAAATAGCACGACAGTACATGGCATTACATAGCATGGCATTACATAGCATGGCATTACATGGCATTAGATACATGGCATAAAATAGCATGACATTACATGGCATTACATAGCATAGCATGAACAGCATCACCTGGCAGGAACGGTATTCCCAATCACCCTCATCAGGCAGGAAAGGCATTTAAGCTATGGCATGCTGGTTGTAGTGATGGCCGATGGGAATCGTGATTCATACCACGTGGCATGGCACAGGTGTTGTATGTATGACATGCATGGTACGCATGGCATGACCCTGCGTTTTATGGCACCACCTGGCATGGCTCTGCGTTACATGACATGACATGGCATGACATGGCATGATATTCCCAACCACTTACCCTCATCAGGCAGGAAAGGCATAGAGGCCATGGCATGCTCTAGCTGATGAAGATTGTACCGATGGGGATCATACCGCGTGGCATGACACAGGGTTTATATGACATGCATGGCATGGCTCTGTGTTACATGACATGACATGACATGGCATGTCATGGCATGGCATGGCATTCTCACTCACCCATGCCGTGCTCTCGCTAATGGTGATTCTGGCGATGGGGATCATTTCACATGGCATGACACACATGACATGCACGCCATGCATGGCTTGACACAGGTGTTACATGACATGCACACCATGCATGGCATGACACATGTGTTACATGACATGCACACCATGCATGCCATGGATCACATGAGTCTGCGCTACATGATACGGCACGGCGTTTTCACTCAAACGGTCCTTTGGATCTTCAGTCACCCTCATCAGGCAGGGAACGCATGGAGGCCATGGCATGCTCTGGCGGATGGTGACTGTAGCCATGAGGTCGTGGCATGGCACAAAACAACATCATCTGGCATGGTATTCCCACAGTCCCACGCCACCCGCTCACCCTCATCAGGCAGGGAGCGCATGGAGGCCACGGCATGCTGTGGCGGATGGTAGTAACTGTAAGGATCCGAATCATACCCCGACCTGCCACACACAAATCAGGCAGTCAGCACAGGCAGTCAGCACGACTTGGGCACACATTGATGTGATGTTCCAATGGCACTGCGATGAAAGCAGCACAGGCAGTCAGCACGACTTGGGCACACATTGATGTGATGTTCCAATGGCACTGCGATGAAAGCAGCACAGGCAGTCAGCACGACTTGGGCACACATTGATGTGATGTTCCAATGGCACTGCGATGAAAGCAGCACAGGCAGTCAGCACGACTTGGGCACACATTGATGTGATGTTCCAATGGCACTGCGATGAAAGCAGCACAGGCAGTCAGCACGACTTGGGCACACATTGATGTGATGTTCCAATGGCACTGCGATGAAAGCAGCACAGGCAGTCAGCACGACTTGGGCACACATTGATGTGATGTTCCAATGGCACTGCGATGAAAGCAGCACAGGCAGTCAGCACGACTTGGGCACACATTGATGTGATGTTCCAATGGCACTGCGATGAAAGCAGCACAGGCAGTCAGCACGACTTGGGCACACATTGATGTGATGTTCCAATGGCACTGCGATGAAAGCAGCACAGGCAGTCAGCACGACTTGGGCACACATTGATGTGATGTTCCAATGGCACTGCGATGAAAGCAGCACAGGCAGTCAGCACGACTTGGGCACACATTGATGTGATGTTCCAATGGCACTGCGATGAAAGCAGCACAGGCAGTCAGCACGACTTGGGCACACATTGATGTGATGTTCCAATGGCACTGCGATGAAAGCAGCACAGGCAGTCAGCACGACTTGGGCACACATTGATGTGATGTTCCAATGGCACTGCGATGAAAGCAGCACAGGCAGTCAGCACGACTTGGGCACACATTGATGTGATGTTCCAATGGCACTGCGATGAAAGCAGCACAGGCAGTCAGCACGACTTGGGCACACATTGATGTGATGTTCCAATGGCACTGCGATGAAAGCAGCACAGGCAGTCAGCACGACTTGGGCACACATTGATGTGATGTTCCAATGGCACTGCGATGAAAGCAGCACAGGCAGTCAGCACGACTTGGGCACACATTGATGTGATGTTCCAATGGCACTGCGATGAAAGCAGCACAGGCAGTCAGCACGACTTGGGCACACATTGATGTGATGTTCCAATGGCACTGCGATGAAAGCAGCACAGGCAGTCAGCACGACTTGGGCACACATTGATGTGATGTTCCAATGGCACTGCGATGAAAGCAGCACAGGCAGTCAGCACGACTTGGGCACACATTGATGTGATGTTCCAATGGCACTGCGATGAAAGCAGCACAGGCAGTCAGCACGACTTGGGCACACATTGATGTGATGTTCCAATGGCACTGCGATGAAAGCAGCACAGGCAGTCAGCACGACTTGGGCACACATTGATGTGATGTTCCAATGGCACTGCGATGAAAGCAGCACAGGCAGTCAGCACGACTTGGGCACACATTGATGTGATGTTCCAATGGCACTGCGATGAAAGCAGCACAGGCAGTCAGCACGACTTGGGCACACATTGATGTGATGTTCCAATGGCACTGCGATGAAAGCAGCACAGGCAGTCAGCACGACTTGGGCACACATTGATGTGATGTTCCAATGGCACTGCGATGAAAGCAGCACAGGCAGTCAGCACGACTTGGGCACACATTGATGTGATGTTCCAATGGCACTGCGATGAAAGCAGCACAGGCAGTCAGCACGACTTGGGCACACATTGATGTGATGTTCCAATGGCACTGCGATGAAAGCAGCACAGGCAGTCAGCACGACTTGGGCACACATTGATGTGATGTTCCAATGGCACTGCGATGAAAGCAGCACAGGCAGTCAGCACGACTTGGGCACACATTGATGTGATGTTCCAATGGCACTGCGATGAAAGCAGCACAGGCAGTCAGCACGACTTGGGCACACATTGATGTGATGTTCCAATGGCACTGCGATGAAAGCAGCACAGGCAGTCAGCAAGACTTGGGCACACATTGATGTGATGTTCCAATGGCACTGCGATGAAAGCAGCACAGGCAGTCAGCAAGACTTGGGCACACATTGACATGAAAGCAGCACTGCGATGGGAAAGCAGCAGTGCGATGGGAAAGCAGCAGTGCGATGGGAAAGCAGCACTGCGATAGGAAAGCAGCACTGCGATGGGAAAGCAGCACTGCGATAGGAAAGCAGAACTGCGATGGGAAAGCAGCAGTGTGATGGGAAAGCAGCACTGCGATGGGAAAGCAGCACTGCGATAGGAAAGCAGCACTGCGATGGGAAAGCAGCACTGCGATAGGAAAGCAGAACTGCGATGGGAAAGCAGCAGTGTGATGGGAAAGCAGCACTGCGATGGGAAAGCAGCACTGAGACTATGTTGCAATAGCAAAGCAGCATGGGCGAATGCGGCTGTCTACCAGAATTCGTTTTTGAGAATTCTAAACAAGCAGCACAGGTGAATGGGACTGGTTACCAGAAATGCCCCGCCGTGATCACGGGGCTATTGGCGTCTGTGTAGGCACCACGAGAGGCATGCAGCACAGGCAGTCAGCAAGACTGGGGCACATGATGTTGCAATGGCGCAGAGCAGCATGGGTGAATGGGACTGGTTACCAGAAATGCCCGGCCGTGATCAAGGGGCTATTGGCGTCTGTGTAGGCACCACGAGAGGCATGCAGCACAGGCAGTCGGCAAGACTGGGGCACATGATGTTGCAATGGCGCAGAGCAGCATGGGTGAATGGGACTGGTTACCAGAAATGTCCGGCTGTGATCAACGGGCTATTGCCGTCTGTGTAGGCACCATGAGAGGCATGCAGCACAGGCAGTCAGCAAGACTGGGGCACACGATGTTGCAATGGCGCAGAGCAGCATGGGTGAATGGGACTGGTTACCAGAAATGTCCGGCTGTGATCAACGGGCTATTGCCGTCTGTGTAGGCACCATGAGAGGCATGCAGCACAGGCAGTCAGCAAGACTGGGGCACATGATGTTGCAATGGCGCAGAGCAGCACAGGTGAATGGGGCTAGTTACCAGAAATGCCCGGCCGTGATCAACGGGCTATTGGCGTCTGTGTAGGCACCACGAAAGGCGCGCTCGCCAGGGTGGTACATCTGCAGGGGAGGGCGCGGAGGCGGGAAGGGGAGGGGTAGGGGAGGGCGCAGAGGGGACGCGGAGGGGGGAGGGCGGGGGAAAGAGGCGCTATATGAGTCTATGTGTGCAGCATGAGAGGCACGCTCGCCAGGGTGGTACATCTGTAGGGGAGGGTGGAGTGGGGAAGGGGGGAGGCGCTAAAAGAGTCTGTGTGGGCAGCATGAGAGGCGCGCTCGCGAGGGTGGTACATCTGTAGGGGAGGGTGGAGTGGGGAAGGGGAGAGGCGCTAAAAGAGTCTGTGTGGGCTGCATGAGAGGCGCGCTCGCGAGGGTGGTACATCTGTAGGGGAGGGCGCGGAGGCGGGAAGGGGAGGGGTAGGGGAGGGCGCGGAGGGGGCGCGGAGAGGGGAGGGCGGGGGAAAGAGGTGCTATATGAGTCTGTGTATGCCGCATGAGAGGCATGTTCGCCAGGGTGGTACATCTGCAGGGATGGTACATCTGCCTGGAGTGGGGAAGGGTAGGGGGCGGGGAGGGGAAGGGGAGGTTACGCACGGTTCGACCTTTGGTTCCAAGCCCCTTGGTTTAGGGCGCCTGAACCCGCCTTGCCATAATTGACGGTGGCCAGCTCTCTTGGCCCTCGTCAACCAGTTATTGGCGCCAACTCGCTTGCCCAATAACTGGTAGCTCACCCCAACCTAACCATATTGGGTAATTAACAACGTTGGCCAACCAATAATGTTTGGAGCACACCTCCTGGTTACCCCATTCTCCATGCCAAATCCCCCCTTCCCCATTCCCCATGCCACATCACCCATGCCCCATGCCCCATGCCCCACCCCCCGTTTCCCATGCCCCATTCCCCATTTTCCCATGCCCCATGACCCATGCCCCATCCCCCATCCCCCATCCCCCACGCACGTCATGATGAATCCATGGCCGAGTCATCAGCCCGCCCTCCAATGCCTCTTGAGTCAGTGTGCGTCCCCCATGCCCCATGCCCCATGACCCATGCCCCGTCCCCCACCTCCCATCCCCCATCCCGCACGCACGTCATGATGAATCCATGGCCGAGTCATCATCAGCCCACCCTCCAATGCCTCCTCTATAGCAATCGCCGATGCAGCATACTCCTCCTCTATAGCATGCTCCGATGTAGCATACTCCTCCTCTATAGCATGCTCCGATACAGCATACTCCTCCTCTATAGCATGCTCCGATATAGCATAGTCATCCTCTGTGTACTCTTCCCCAGAATTCCCCCACCCCCGCCACCACTGCACCTCTCTCCCCCTCTCCTCCCCAGCCTGCACCCACCCCGCGCCTCCTCCCTCCCCTACTTCCCCCCACCCCACCCCTGCTTCCCTCCACCCCGCCCCTTCTCCCCCCCACTCCAAGCCTGCCCCTCCTCTCCTCTCCCTCCCAACTGCACCAGTAAACCCTCCCCCGAAAGTAGCCTGGAATTCGTGAGCAGCAGCGGCAGCAGCAGCAAGATCGGAGAAGGAGGCGGGGAGGGGGGGTGGAGAGGGGGCGGAGGCGGAAGGGGGGAAGGGGAAGAGCCAGTGGCCGTGCTCCTCGCTGCGGCAGTTGGGGCACTGCATGCGGCGCTTGGCGTTGAAGGCGGATCCAATGCAGTCTGTGTGGGGAGAGGGGCGAGAAAACACAACGGAAAAAATGCGCAAGTAGAGGTGAGAGTGGGGCTCCTCGCTGCGGCAGTTGGGGCACGGCATGCGGCGCTTGGCGTTAAATGCAGAGCCGATGCAATCTGAGGGGGAGGCGGAGGAAAGAAGGGGAGCAGAGGGTGGAAACAAGGACTGAGGAGAGGAGATAATAGTTGGGAGGGCTGAGGGTACAAGGCAGAAGAGGGGCGAGAAGAGGGGCTGCGTGGAATCGTTAACAAAACCGATGCAGCCTAGTGGGCGGGATGGGTGGGAGGAGGGGAGAATCACGGCGGAGCAGAGAAAGAAACACAGTGAGAAAAGGCGGGAGGAGGAAGGAGAGGAAAAATATGGGAGTGAATAGAGTGGATTGAGTTGAATTTCGAGCTGACTCAAAAGATTGGGAGGTGATGGGAGTCTCAATCTCTCTTCTTCTCAGGAAAAAGTCCGAGATTCGACTGATGGCAGCAATCCACTTACCTAGATGGAACCCGTGCCCGCATTTCAGCCGTGCTGTGGACCGTTCGATGGAGCACACATCGACGGCATCAAGGCAAATGGAGCACACCTCCGCTTCAATCGAACATTCCCGCTTCTGCTTCCCCTCCGCCGTCGACTTTCCCTCCGCCTCCCCCTTCGCCTCCCCCGTCCCCTTCACCTTTCCCTTCCCCTTCCCCTTTAACGCCCCCCTACTTCCATTCCGGGCTTGACTCGCCGTCGCGCCTCCCTCTTCTCCCTCTTCTCCCTCCTCTCCCTCCACTCCCTCCTCTCCCTCCACTCCCTCCTCTCCCTCCACTCCCTCCGCTCCCTCCGCTCCCTCCGCTCCCTCTCCTCCCTCCTCCGCTTCCCCTTCGCTCTCCTCCTCACTATCCTCCCCCATCTCTTCGGCTGCCCGTTTCCCTGCCCTACGGTCCTCGGCGGCTTCTTCTTTCACTATCCGGCTGCCCGGCACCGCACGTCCCGGATTCGAGCGGCCAAGATTCAACGACGCAGAGATCGGGCCGTCCATCAATGCGACGCCGGAGATGCCGTCAGTGGCGGCGGGAGGTGCGGAGGAGACGGTGGAGCGGGTTGCGAGAGCGGAGGCCGGCTCGTTCGTTGGTCGCGCTACAGACGGACGACGCGATGAGTTCGGGGATTCCATGGCCTAAATGGACTCCGTGTCGCGCCAGTAATGACCATGGCCAAACAGCTAACCCTAGTCAGTGGACCGTTACATTACGAACCCTAACGATCATTGGCCTGCCTAGAGTTGCTCATGAAAAGTCACAGGACCCTGACTTTGGAATTTCTCGATTCTGTTTTGCTCATTAACGGATGTTGGTTCATTGCATCTGCTGTGTGCAGTGCATACGCTTTACAGTATATAGACACGCGATATTAAAAAAACAACAGTGAAATAATGTTGCAACTACCAAGGCCGCCACGGCCGCCCCCGAGCTCCCCGGAACTCATCGCGCATGAAGCCTACGTGTCAGCTGGTTTTAGGGCGTGTGTTATTTTATTATAGGTTCGAGAGACAGGTCAAACTTTGTCTGGTTACCAGCTTCGTTAATTTCGCGAAAAATGTGACGAAAGACTTTCCCTTAGAACATATGGCAAATGCGACCTAACTTTTCCGAACTCGACTCGAGTCAATGCATAAATGTGGGCGCATACAGTGAACCGAACGTGTGTTGTTTTGCACACGTACGACGAGTGACGAATTTTGCGAGACCTCTGCGACGCAATAAAACCTCCGCTGAAAGCCACGGTCAGTATGTTGACGTGGCGCGATGTCTATGGAATTATACCTGGTAACCTACATCTCTACGAGCGGCTCGGCGCACCCCCTATAAGGTCGAACGTTCAAATTCGACCTCAGGTGTGCGATTTGACATACTTGAAAATGTTATGCGTGGTTCAAACTTCACGTTCAGCGGAAGTCGAACACAGGTCGGCTCAAGTTTAAATGCTATATTCGACAAAAAAAAAATGTAAACTTAGCCAATTTCCAAAATCAGACACGCCCTTAAAAACAGCAGTTTTGAACTCGCCTCGTTGAACATTGTATCCATCTCAAAGTCTGACCTCTTGTTATCTCAGCTATCTAAGGGCGTATCCCTGGGTGGTGGCAGGGCCACTGTAGCAGGCACTGTTGGTGGCATGCGGGGAAACCGCATGCCATCAACATTGTGCTCGAACCGTCCGCGGCTCGCAGTTCGTGGCAAGCACAACAAATTGTGCGACGGTCGCAGACGAGAAGAAGCAACCAATCACTGCCAGCGTGCGATATCACTCCAAATGTCAAACCGGTTACTACCATTTGAGGTCTTCGACACCTGGCACTGGCAACTGGTAAACTTGACGCTCACAAAAGGCCTGTAAATTGGCAAGCGTGAAGTGGTTGAGTCAAATGGGAAATTGGCAAACTGTAAAAACACCTCGCGCATGGTCAACCAGCTGCAACTCGTCTTTACATGACGACCAACGAGGGGTCCAAAGGCAGTCAAAGCACAGTCCAGATGCGCGTCTTCTTCACCTGCTAAGTCCGTCCCTCATGTCCTCCCTGGATGGTCTCTTGCTCTGCATTGCTGTGCACCTATTATATGGGTTCTATCTAGAGAGCTTCAACCGTACAGTGGCCATTGGTGCCCTGCAGTGGATCGCGATGCAAGGGGCTACGCAGGCTAGGGACGATGAGGCGGCCGCTGAAGAGCGCAGGAGGATCGAACGCCTCCAACGTCAGCGGAAGGAGCGCCGCGCCCGACGCATGGCGGAATGGGTGACCGAGCTCCGCATTATGGAGGACGATGACTTTGTAAACGTCTTCCGCATCTCGCCTGAACTGCTGGAGTTCATCGCACCTGTCATGGCCCTCCCCATGAGCCACTTCATTGTGAAGCTCGGGATCCCGCTCGACCTTTGTGTCCTCATCCCTATCAAGTACTTTGCCAGCGCCATGACCTTCATTGACCTAGGCCTCTACTTCGGTCTGCCCAAGACCATTGTGCACAGGATTGTGGAGGCCTTCCTCGTGCACTTCCCCCGGAGGTTCAAGAAGACCTGGGTGCGCTTTCCCACTGCAGAGGAGATGGCGGAGATGGCATCCGACTTCAAGGAAGTACGGGGGGTGCCGAATGTTGTTGGAGCAATTGATGGGACACATATCGAGATAAGGGGGATGGAGAATCACAGGCAAGAGTATTACAACAGGAAGTCCGTCTATTCCACCCAGTTGTAGGTTACATGCGACAGCAAGGGAATTGTCTGGGACTACACCGTCGGGCACCCGGGATCTATGCATGATCAGGGCATCTTCCAGCAGTCCGAACTGCACGCCCGCCTAGAGCGTGGTGACCTCGGACCGTACCAGATCGTCGGTGATGCTGCCTACCCGCTGCGCAGCTACTGCCTCACTCCTGTGAATGCAACCCGCAGGCGCCTGATGAAGAGCTGGGAGCAGACGTATAACTACATCCATTCCGCCACCCGCATGGTTGTGGAGCGGACCATTGGTGCGCTGAAGGGGAGGTGGCGTCTGTTCGGCCGGCGACACGAGAGCAAGTTGACACGTGTGTGTGCGGGGACTGCGTGCATCATCATCCTGCACAACATGATCCTGCGCACCGACGAGCCAAGGAAGCGTACAATCAAGCATCAGTGGCGGTTGTGGATGGGCACCGGCCCACCGTGGTACCACCAGAGTGGCATGAGGACCTATGCATGGTGTGATGCAGAAAGTTCTGGACAGTCCGACCTGCGCAAGCGGAGGAAGCAGTTTGGGAAGCACATGCATCGTGCTTACCTGAGGAGGCACCGCCCGTGGCGCTTTGAGCGCGACTAGTCCGACTTCCTGTCATCGCGCGCCTCATCGTCCGCATCCTGGGGAACGTCGCCGGCCTCTCCGCCTAAGGCGGGCGAGTCTTCTTCGCCCGGCGTGTCCGTGAGGGCGTGCGCATTGGCGTGCGGTGGCGGCGCCACATTCTGGGGTTGTGGAGGTGGAGCCCTCCACAGCGTGGCAGCCATGTGGATGGCTGTCACGAGGAGTTGCACCGTGTCGCTTAGCTGCCGCAACGCCTGACCATTGCATGTTGTGATTGTATCAGCGATGACTTTCGCTGCCGCCATGGTGGCGGTCTCGTTGACACGGGCACGCTTGGGGCGCAGTGGTGAAGGGGTGCCTGCACAGGGGAGTGGTGGTGTAGGATGCATAATGCCATCGTTTATTGTCATGCAAGGTTATTGATACAATCAAAAGCTTCATAAAATGTGGCTGTCACATGCGCTTGGTGAGTTAGAAAGTTTAAAGGGATAGCACGGATTTGCTAGCTGACACACTTGCCTTCAAGGCCACCGGCCCGCAGGACTTGACGATCACGGAGATTGGTCATGGGCGTCACCATTCCACCCTCGCCCATGTCGGCGTCATCGCGTATAGGTGCTCCAGGGTCAGCGTGTGTCTCTCGTGCTCCGCCACCATCCAACACGTGCGGCTTAACGTTGGCAGGGAGCTTCTTAATGAGGTAAACATACTCGAACCAGGGTTTCTTCCGCTTGGGCTTGTTCCCTGACGTGCCGTTGTGGCGGAGAGTGTCGCGGTACTCTGCCTCAATGCGCTTCCATGCGTGTTGCATGGCGGTGCTGTTGCGCTTCCACTTTGCGTCGCTTTTTTTCATGTGTGTGCGGAGCTTCTTCCAATATTGATTGCCCTGTTTCCCACGCATCTGCTTCAGATTGTCGCGGGTGTACCACTTAGCGGCGGCCAGTGCAGTAAGCTCCTCATCGCTCCACACACGCTTCGATTTCGCGTCACGTTTGCGCTTGCGTGTACTTCGGCCAGCCTCCGAGGCTGCGGGATCCGCGTCGGTCTCCTCCTCGTCGCTACTGTCCTTCGCGTTTGAGTTATCGGAGTCGTCCTCGGATCCGCTGGAGGAGACGATGTCCTCGAGATCGTCATCGCTCACGTCGGTGTCACCGCCGCCGTCAGAGCTATCTGCGTGGGCGTCACGCGCTGAGCTCGGGCTGGCGCCGTGCCGCCTGGGAGCTGCTTCCCGCCTTATTTTACCACGCGTATTGCCGTTCTCGCACTGCTCCTTCATCCACTTGACGTAGGGAGGTTCCTCCCATGGCTCGTCGTCATCTACCTTCGCCTTTCCCTTACCACGGTCTCTCTGCTTACGGGGGGGCATGATGAGGATGAGGTTCTAAACTTGCCTTTGGAACTGCACTGTCGCGTGGAGTGGGGTTTCCTGAAGGTTCACAACATATCTAGATCTGGAGGAGGTGGTGATTACTTTCGGGCGTTCCTATGCAATGAAGTTGGGTGACCCTGAAAGGAGGGGTCATGCACGGTCCTGTCCCGACCAATGGCAGCAGTTGGTGCGCCGGGAATTTTACCGGCATGTGAGAGCTCGAACGTGGAGTGTGCGAGCCCAGTTTGCGAGGGAGATTGGGATATGCGATGTGGTGGCTGGACCGTGCGACCCAACCCAACCATGCGATACGTTCGTTCGACCAATCGCCTTGCAGCTTATGTTTGGCAATTTTGTGCCACCAACCTGCTGTTATAGGGATTCGTGGCATCCGCAAAAACCGCCTGCCATCTACAGTGGCCCTGCCACCACCCAGGGATACGCCCTAAGTTCAAGGCTTATCATCTCAGCGCTCCATTACCAAGGTCCTTGCTCAGCGACAATGACAGCGTGACGTCCTACCATTGGTGCTCACGATTTCTAAGCATACTGCACAATGGTTTTCCCCGAGGTCCTATCAGCAACCTATTAACACCTACAACAAGAGCAATGGCTCGTTGGCCTTTCAACAAGCATACTTAAGGACTTCGTGCTCAGACATCCGGCTCATCAGGCTTCACATGCCTTATTGTCAACATTCCAGCCGGTTTTTAATCATCATCGCACCATGCCCCGTGCTCCTGCCAAGGGGAAGCAAGTGGTGGAAGATAATCTTCCCAAGGAGGTCCCAGCTGAACTGCCTACTGTGGCGGATGCTCCTGCTCCAAGTGTCAATGGCGAGGCTGTGTCTTCTGAATCGCTGTCGGCGCCTGGAAGCTCTGGTTTATGCCTGGAGAGAAAGCGACGACGATGTCAAAGCTCTCGAACGACAGTTTCCTGGAAGATGATTCGGACAAAGAGCTAGACATTGATATCCAGCAAGAGGCTGCATCCCGCCTTCGCTTTACGGCAATCCTGCTCATACCTTTCATGCTGCAGCAGGAGATGGGAGCTGTCATCAATGTGGTGCGGACTCTGCTGCGGAAAGTCTGTGTCAGAACATTATAGCTTATACATTTGTATAGGCTGTAGTGTAGCCCATAAGGGGTACAACCCAATTAGGGTTAGTACTTGTACCCAACTGTTTGCTTGTTCATTCATTCTCGTTCGTTATTTTGACATGGAATCAGAGCAGGTTCCTTGGGCCCACCACCTGCTACGCTGCTAGTACCCCCCCTAGGCCCGTCGCCCCTAGGCCCGTCGACCCTAGCCTACGCGGCCGGCCCGTCGACCCTAACCTACGCGCGCCCGGCCCGTCGCTCCTAGCCTATGCGGCCCGTCGACCCCTAGCCCGCGGCCCGTCGACCCCAGCGCCCGGCCCCGTCCCTAGCCCGCGCCCGGCCCCGTTCCTAGCCCGTGCCCGGCCCCGTCCCTAGCCTGCGCCCGGCCCCGTCGGCCCTTAGCCCCGCGCACGGCTTCGTACCTAGCCCGCGCCCGGCCCCGTCCCTAGCCCGCGCCCGGCCCCGTACCTAGCCCTGCGCCCGGCCCAGTACCTAGCCCGCGCCCGGCCCCGTACCTAGCCCCGCGCCCGGCCCCGTTCCGCGCCCAGCGCCCGGCCCCGTACCTGCCCAACGCCCGGCCTTGTCCCTAGCCCAGCGCCCGGCCCCGTACCTAGCCCGCGCCCGGCCCAGTACCTAGCCCGCGCCCGGCCCCGTACCTAGCCCCGCGCCCGGCCCAGTTCCGCGCCCAGCGCCCGGCTCCCGAACCTGCCCAGCGCCCGGCCCCCGTACCTGCCCAGCGCCCGGCCCCGTCCCTAGCCCAGCGCCCGGCCGGCCCCGTACCTAGCCCGCGCCCGGCCCAGTACCTAGCCCGCGCCCGGCCCCGTACCTAGCCCAGCGCCCGGCCCAGTTCCGCGCCCAGCGCCCGGCCCCGTCCCTAGCCCAGCGCCCGGCCCCGTACCTAGCCCGCGCCCGGCCCCGTACCTAGCCCGCGCCCGGCCCCGTCCCAAGCCTGCGCCCGGCCCCGTACCTAGCCCCACGGCCGGCCCCGTCCCTAGCCCAGCGCCCGGCCCCGTCCCTAGCCCAGCGCCCGGCCCCGTTCCGCGCCCAGCGCTCGGCCCCGTACCTGCCCAGCGCCCGGCCTTGTCCCTAGCCCAGCGCCCGGCCCCGTACCTAGCCCGCGCCCGGCCCAGTACCTAGCCCGCGCCCGGCCCCGTACCTAGCCCCGCGCCCGGCCCAGTTCCGCGCCCAGCGCCCGGCCCCCGTACCTGCCCAGCGCCCAGCCCCGTCCCTAGCCCAGCGCCCGGCCGGCCCCGTACCTAGCCCGCGCCTGACCCAGTACCTAGCCCGCACCCGGCCCTGTACCTAGCCCAGCGCTCGGCCCAGTTCCGCGCCCAGCGCCTGGCCCCGTCCCTAGCCCAGCGCCCGGCCCCGTACCTAGCCCGCGCCCGGCCCCGTACCTAGCCCGCGCCCGGCCCCGTCCCTAGCCCGCGCCCGGCCCCGTACCTAGCCCCGCGCCCGGCCCCGTTCCTAGCCCAGAGCCCGGCCCCGTACCTAGCCCGCGCCCGGCCCTGCACCT
This sequence comes from Closterium sp. Naga37s-1, assembly GCA_947471745.1. Taxonomy (NCBI): domain Eukaryota; kingdom Viridiplantae; phylum Streptophyta; class Zygnematophyceae; order Desmidiales; family Closteriaceae; genus Closterium; species Closterium sp. Naga37s-1. The sequence continues at coordinate 2,001,552 of CANJKZ010000860.1, forward strand.
AGCCCGCGCCCGGCCTCGTCCCTAGCCCACGCCCCCCCCCCCCCCCCCCCCCCCCCCCCCCCCCCCCCCCCAACGACGACTCCTAGCCCGCGCCCGGCCCCCACGACGACCCCTAGCCCGCACCCGGCCCCGTCGGCCCCTTGCTCCACTGTCACTGCTGCTACTGCTCCAGCTGCTACTGCTGCTGCTACTGCTGCTACTGCTATCCTGCGTGCTGCTGAGCTATGGCTTCGCTTCGGGTTCTCGCGTTTGATCATGAGGGCAGACCGGTTCTGTTTGACACGTGGCTAGACGACCTGCAGTTGTACCTACTGAGCGATTCTAAGGACAGTATCTCGCTGTTTGACCTAGCGTCAGGCGCTGCTACTGCCCCTCCCGCCACATCTGACAGTTCGACTCGCTCACAGTGGCTTACTCGTGACGCTGCTGCCCGCTTAGCCATTCGCAACCACCTGCCATTAGCTGAATGCGCTCACTTCGGACAGCACAGGACAACGCGGGCACTGTACGACGCTGTAGTCGCTCGCTACTCCTCCCCTGCCACTGCTGCTCTAGGCCGCCTTCTTCTGCCCTACCTGTTCCCCGAGCTGTCCTCCTTTACCACAGTCGAGGACCTTGTTTCCCACCTTCGCGCTAGTGACGCTCGCTACCGCGCTGCCGTTCCTGCTGAGCTCCTTGACAGAAACTTGCCCCCGATGTACATCACTCTCTACTTTATAGTCACCCGCCTCCCTGACTCTCTTCGCTCTGTCAGGGACAACTTCCTCTCTCTTGACCCCACCTCCCTCACTGTTGACCTCTTCGAGCAGCATCTCCTCGCAACCCTAGTGCAGTTGCTGTAGGTGCTGCTCGTGGCACTCCGCGCCCGCCCTTCTTTGAGGGGTGTTCCCCCTCCCCCCTTGCCCCCTCCTACGCCTCTGCTGCTGCTGCAGACGTCTCTGTTCCTGAGGACGTCGGGGCTGCTTCTGCTAGTGCGAAGCGCCGCAACAGCAAGGGCAAGGGAGGCCGGGGTGGTGATAGTGGCAGCGGCGGTGGTGGAGGTGGCAGCGGGAGTGGTGGTGGGGGCCGCAGTGGAGGTGGTGGCGGCGGTGGGACTGTTGGCGGGAGTGGGGGCTCTGGTGGCGGTGGTGGAGGCAGCGGTGGGAGTGGCGGCAGTGGAGGTGGTGGGACTGGTAGCGGTGGGACTGGCGCTCGGCGTGTCGGTTCTTGGGGTGGCCAGCGTCAGCAGCAGCAGCGTCGGAGCGAGACCCCGTCTCCCCAGCAGCTTCGTGAGTGGTTTCTGCGTGGGGCGTCTGGGGGTAGTTGCCCGTATGTCATTCGCATGGGTGACCGTGCTGGTAAGACTTGCGGGCGGCTCCATACTCAGCACCGCTGCTTCTCCCGCCTCGACGATGGTTGGCGTGCTGAGTTTGGTGACGATGTCGCGCTCCCTCGCTGGGCAGATCTGCTTAAGTCTAGGATTGCTATCTTTGACCTAGACTTTGATGCTATTCTTTCTGCTATGTATGCTTTGTCTGTTAGTGCTGAGGGTGACTGTTACCGGTGTGTGCCGCCTGACCCAGGTATAGCCGCTGCTGTTCTAGGTGCTAGTGAGTCTGGTACTCTCCCTGGTACTGCGCCTGCTGAGGCCTTGCGCACTTTCACGTTGGACTCCGGTGCCTCGCGATGTTTCTTTCGTGACAGCACCACCCTCACCCCTCTTCCTGCACCTGTCCCGGTCAGACTGGCTGGCCCCTCCGGGGGACCGGTCGTGGCCCGTTCCTCCATTGTCCTCCCGTGTCCGGCGGTTCCGTCTGGCTCACTGTCAGGTCTTCACCTCCCCTCGTTCTCTACGAACTTGGTGAGTACCGCTGCCCTCCAGGATGCGATGGTCACTACCACCACTCCTGGGGGTCAGCGTGTGTCGATCTGCACGTGCACACGGACGGGGCGTCACCTGGCCACGCTCATTCGTTGGCAAGGGTCGAGTCTGTACACACTCGCTACCGAGCCTTCTCAGGTAGCTGCGTCTGCTCAGGTGTCAGCGTCAGGTCAGGTAGCCGCCTCTTGCTCGTGTCGCCTCCTGTCGCACCAGACTCTTCTGTGGCACCACCGTCTGGGTCACCCCTCCCTACCTCGCCTTCGTGGCATGCACTCTCGTCTTCCTATCTCTGGCCTCCCCAGGTCTCTGCCTCCCCTGCCGCCCTCGTCTGCCCCGCCCTGCCTCCCTTGCATCGTGGGGCGGCAGCGCGCCGCTCCTCACTCCTTCTCGTTTCCCCCGACGACTGCTCCCCCGCAGACTCTCCACATGGACGTGTGGGGCCCAGCCCACGTTAGTGGGCAGAGCCGTGAGCGCTACTTTCTGCTGGTAGTTGACGACTACACTCGGTACACCACAGTCTTCCCCTTGCGCAGCAAGGGTCAGGTCGTTGATGTCTTGATCCCTTGGATTCGCACAGTCCGTCTCCAGCTCCGCGAGCGCTTCGGCCAGGACCTTCCTGTCCTGCGTCTGCACTCAGACAGAGGTGGTGAGTTCTCCTCCAACCTCTTGCGGGAATTTTGTCGTGGGAAGGGCATTCTCCAGTCGTTCACGCTTCCGGACTCCCCTCAGCAAAATGGGATTGCTGAGCGCCGCATTGGCTTAGTCATGGAGGTCGCTCGTACCTCCATGATCCATGCGGCCGCTCCCCATTTTCTGTGGCCGTTTGCGGTCCGGTACGCTGCGCATCAGCTCAACCTCTGGCCCCATGTCTCCTTGCCGGAGACCTTGCCCACACTGCGTTGAACGGGGGAGGTTGGCGATGCGTCGGTGTTCCGGGTCTGGGGATCTCGTGCCTTTGTTCGCGATACGTCAGCGGACAAGCTCTCCCCCCATGCTATCCCCTGCTTCTTCCTTGGCTTTGTCCCCGACGCGCCTGGTTGGCAGTTTTACCACCCCACCTCGCGCCGTGTCTTCCCTTCTCAGGACGTCACGTTTGACGAGTCGGTTCCCTTTTACCGCCTCTTCCCCTACCGCTCTGCCCCTCCCCCGCCCCCGTCGCTCTTCCTTGCTCCCGGTCCCCCTCCGGTAGACCCCCTCCCGGCCCAGGGTCCTGCTCCCTCAGGTGTGTCTTAGGTAGACCCTCTCCCTGGTCCTGCGCCTGTTCAGGTAGCTGTCGACTCAGGTGCTGCTCGAGGTGCTGCGTCTGGGGGTGCGGAGCCTGGGGGTGCGGAGTCTCAGGGTGCTGAGACTCGGGGTGCTGAGACTGGGGGTGCTGAGCCTGGGGGTGTTGAGACTGGAGATGCTGAGCCTGGGGGTGTTGCGACTGTGGGTGGTGAGCCTGGGGGTGCTGAGCCTGAAGGTGTTGAGCCTGGGGGTGCTTCTTCGGAGGGTGCGGAGTCTGGAGGTGCGGAGCCTCAGGGTACTGCTTCGTCTGGAGGTTCTGCTGGTGCTTCGCCGAGACTGTCTCCGCAGCAGTTGCGTGAGTGGTTTGTTCGGCGTACGTGCCTTCGGAGTGGAGCTTCTGGAGCTGGAGGTGCTGACGCTGCTGGAGCTGAAGGTCCTGGAGTTGCTGCTGGAGCTGGTGTTACTCGAGGTACTGCGACCACTGGTCCTGGAGGTGCTCGTACCCGGGGTACTGGAGGTGCCAGGACTGGTGGTGTTGAGGGTGCTGGAGCTAGAGACCTTACGGAGTCTGGTACTACTGGTGCTGGTGGCGCTGGAGCTGGAGGAGCTGGAGTTGGTGGCCCTGGCGCAGGAGGCGCTGGAGTTGGCGGCCCTAGTGTTGGAGGTGCTTGCGCTGGAGGAGCTGGAGCTGTTGCCCCTGGTGGCACTGTGCGACCGCGACCGTACTTCGTTCCCCTGCTCCAGCAGGTTCTTGGTACCTCGCCTTCTGCTGCCCTTACTCCTCCCCTCCTATCTCCCCCGCCTGACCAGTCGCAGCCGCCGTTACAACCGGCCTCTCCATTGCCTGCTCCTTCTCCTTAGACTGGGCAATCCGGCGGTCTTACATAGCGTCGTGAGCCTGCGTCTCGTCCTGTCTCGCCTGTTCGCACTGCTCGTCGCGCTCCTCGTTCGCGTCCTCCTCCTGTCCCTGGCACGCACGCTATGACCCTTCGTCCTTCCTCTATTCCTCTACGTGTTCCTCTGCCAGCTCCTCCTGAGTCCTCTCTTCCTGAGGTCCCTGACCCTGAGTCTGACCGCGCTCGTGCTGCCAGTCCCACTGTCTCTCGTCTCCTCGCCACTACTGTCACTGACCCTTCTTTTGAGTCTGCTGTTGCGTCTGCTCTCGTTGCTGATCTGCTTGACTTTTCTGCTGCCTGCCGTCTAGACTACGCCACTGCTCTTGTTGCTGAATCTGCGTCTGCCAGTCCTCCGTCCGTCGGGGGTGAGTGTGCTCTTGGCACGGACGTCCTTGAGGAGAGGCAGGAGGACTTTGAGTGACTTGCAGCTGCTGTACCTCGTTTCGCTTCCATGCTGCTTGCCCCCGAGGGAGACGCGGATGCTCCAGACATCCCGACCCCGCGCTCTTACGCAGAGGCGATTACGGGTCCTTACTCCTCTCAGTGGCAGGCAGCCATGGATGCCGAAATGGCATCCTGGAAGTCCACAGGCACCTACGTCGATGAGGTCCCCCCACCTGGGGCGAACATAGTCGATGGCATGTGGATCTTCAGGGTGAAGCGGCCGCCGGGTTCTCCTCCTGCCTTCAAGGCGCGTTACGTTGCTAGAGGCTTCAGTCAGCGACAGGGAGTTGACTACTTCCAGACCTTCTCCCCCACCCCGAAGATGACTACTCTTCGGGTGTTGCTGCACGTCGCTGCTCAGCGTGACTACGAGTTGCACTCTCTGGACTTCAGCACAGCGTTCCTGCAGGGCAGCCTGCACGAGGAGATCTGGTTGCGCCGCCCACCTGATTTCACTGAATCTTTTCCTGCAGGTACTCAGTGGAGTCTTCGGCGGCCAGTCTACGATCTCTGCCAGGCGCCTCGCGAGTGGCACGACACACTGAGGACTACACTTGCGGCTCTTGGGTTTGCTCCTGCTACTGCTAACCCGTCGCTGTTTCTACGCACCGACACCTCGCTGCCGCCGTTCTACGTCCTTTTCTACGTCGACGACCTCGTCTTTTCCACTGCTGACACTGAGGCACTGACTCTTGTGAAGTCGGAGCTGCAGAAGAGACACACCTGCACTGACCTGGGTGAATTGCGCAGCTATCTTGGCTTGCAGATCACCCGGGACAGAGCACGGCGCACCATCACACTGACTCAGTCACACATGGTGCACCAGGTCCTTCACCGCTTCGGCTTCCAGTTCTCCTCGCCACAGCCCACTCCTCTGTCTACCAGCCACTTGCTCTCAGCTCCACCTTCGGACGAGTCCGTAGAGCCGAGTGGTCCGTACCCAGAGCTTGTGGGTTGCCTCATGTACCTGATGACGTGCACTCGACCCGACCTCGCGTACCCTCTCAGCCTCCTGGCTTGCTACGTGGCTCCCGGCAGGCACTGAAAGGTGCACTGGGATGTTGCGAAGAGGGTACTGCGTTACTTGTGCAGTACGTCGGGCATGGGGCTCGTGCTTGGAGGACGGGGTCCAGTTGTCCTCACCGGTCATGCAGACGCCTCCTGGGTTGACGACTCAGCTACGCAGCGGTCGTCACAGGGTTACACCTTCAGCCTTGGTTCCGGCTCTGTTTCTTGGCGGTCTACCCGCTCGTCTTCGGTTCTCAGCTCCAGTTGTGAGGCTGAGATCTACGCCGAGGCCATGGCTGCTCAGGAGCTACGCTGGCTCACCTACCTGCTGACTGACTTGGGAGTGCAGCCTCGTTCGCCTCCAGTTCTGTACGTAGACAACAAGGCCATGATTGCCTTGTGTGAGGAGCACAGACTGGAGCACAGAACGAAGCACATCGCTCTGCGATACTTCCTTGCTCGAGAGTTGCAGCAGCGTGGCCAGCTTCGTCTTGCGTACGTGGCCACTCGGGCCAACACTGTTGATGTCTTCACCAAGGCACTTCCGCCTGGTGATCATCAGCGCTTTGTTACTGTGTTAGGCCTTGTGCCTATTTTGCCTCACTTGCTTACTTCTTGACTCTTTTTGTACTGTGATCTATATATATACCTGCATGCTTGCACTTGCTAGGGTATGATCACTGTTTTGTTTGTTCTCTTTATATGGCTCTACATGTGAACTGGCCTTGTGGCCCTTTGCTTGTGCTCGGACTGAGTGGTGACTTTGTGATCCACCCTGAGCTTGCTTTGCTTTTCTTGACTGGTCTTGTGACCACTTGTTCTCCCCTACTTTGCCTATGAGGGTGTGTCAGAACATTATAGCTTATACATTTGTGTAGGCTGTAGTGGGGTAGCCCATAAGGGGTACAACCCAATTAGGGTTAGTACTTGTACCCAACTGTTTGCTAGTTCATTCATCCTCGTTCGTTATTTTGATAGTCTGGGCTCCCTCTTTGTCGGCGGGTGCTGCTGAGTCTGCCTCAGTTCAGACCCTTCCTGACGCTGTTATTGAGTTGTTTTTTAAAGATGTTCCTGCTGGCGTCTCACCTGAGTTGCTGAAGGATATGCTCTGCCGTTATCCGCTGAAGATCCTCAAGATTCATGCTTTCGCCAAGGGGCTCTGCTTCCACCGAGTTGTTCATCCTGTGACGGGGGCTGACACGGATATGGTGAAAGGCCTGGTTGTTGCACATACGAATGATATGCAGCGCTGGCGACATGTCGTCAACAACCCTATGGACACCTCGAGGCAGTTCCTGGTCTACTACCCCCTGCTATCCTGCGTGTTATGTGGTGGACATCATTATGAAAATTTTCATGATGTGTTCGTCACCGAACGCCAGAATAACATAGGGAAGTGGAGCTTGAATCTGGGAAGGGTGCATAAGATCAACGGTAACACAGAAGCGCAGTCATTGCCCTTGTCAAAACGCTTACCTCTGGATCTCGATACTAACACATAGTTTGTCCGTCGTAGCCGCGTCCACCCGCACTTCGCCGCTGGTCACTCCCATCTTACTGGATCCTGCTATTGTGCTGATCTCCACGGGAAGCAACCGCGAGGAGTGGGTTTGCACCCAGGCAGGCTGCGAGAAGGCGAAAGGCTCGTCCTTTATGGCTGCTGCAGATCACATAACATCTGCAAATCACCTGATACACTTGGAGGAGTTGGGTTCCGTGACCAGGGAGTCACTTGGGAAGGCGAACCTGCTTACCATTCGGAAGGAGTACGGTGTGTGACTATATTGAAGGGAGTGCAACTATCCAGGGAGAGGTGCTCCTATGGGCTCCGTGATGATAAGGTTGCGGGCTGCGGTTTAACATGGAGAGAGGAATTGCAGTCGGAGGCTTTACTGGCGGTTAGATGCTTCTCAATCAGCCTAGTGCTCTCATCGCTTGCAGTCAGTGGTATAGTCTGTATTTGTGCACTTCTTCGACCTGTGGATGATATGGGGTCTACAGCTGTGATTAAATTAATACACGCAACAAGTTTACCATCACCATGCTTAACATGAACGGCTTAGGCGGTGCAGCGAAGAGGAATACTCACCTTCAATGGATCAGATCAGCGGCTCACGTTCTGATTCCCACAGACGCCAGGGTAGCGGCTGACCATAATTTCTGGACCCAACTGAACCCAACTGCCTTTGCTGCTGTGTCACCTGACGGAGGGGCTGGTGGAGTGGCAGTTTTTAGCTTTACACAAGGAGTGGTCTTTAAAGACGTTCACACGCATGTGTCAGGCAGGATGGTGGCGGTGACATTAGAGAGAGGAGATATTACCTGGAGGACTCTTGCGGTGTACTTCCCGGCACAGGCGACTGGTCGAAGTATCTTTTTCAGAGACTGTCTAGTGGGTTTTGCAGCTGGCCTCCCGGGTGTGGCTCACACAGTTCTCATTGGTGACCTGAACATGATAGCGGACCCAAGGATTGACAAAACCTCGAGAGCTGGATCGACAAGAGAGAACCAACGGCTACTGGATCTACTCACAGCGTGAGATCTCCATGATGCCTTCAGAACTCTCTATCCAACGAAGAGAGAATACACTTTCTACGCACATTCGGTTAAGGAGAGCTCGCGCATTGACAGGGCACTGGTGTCTCAGTCGCTTCTCTCCAAGGTTGGTAATGCATACCACTCCAAGATCCCGCACGGTATCTCGGACCACTGGTTCGCGATTTCACTGGACATCTGCGTGGATGGGGGTAGCGGAAAAGGGCCGGGGATGTGGAGGATGCACGCCAATCAGGCCAAGAAGCCAAGAATCCGGAAACGGATTGAAATGACTCTGGGGGAGCAATCTGAGCGGGGGCATCAGGAGTTCCCGGAGTTGCTGAACAAACTGCAGGCAAGCATCAAAGCATACTCGAGAGAGGAGAGCAAGAGGATAAACAGGACGGTGAAACGGTTGGAAGAAACGGTCTCGCGGCTGAAATACGAGTTTATGACTGGCACAGGGAGTGCTGACTGCTATGAGCAGTTGACCAAGTATGGGTCGATCATGAAGGCGTATCAGGAAAGGCAGCGGGGGAGATTACAGACTATGGCGGGGGTGCAGAGAGAGGTTTTTGGGGAAGTCTCTTCGAAATTACTTTCAAGGAGGATTGAGTCAAAGAAAGCACAAACAGTGATCGAGGAAGTCAACTTCAAAGGGCGACAATACATAGGGGAGAGGGAGGTGCTCGCAGCTGCATCCGAATACTTCTCTGAAGCTTTTGCAGCACAGGAAGCGGAGGAGGTAGCAGCGTGGCCAGTTGATCCTGGAAAGATCCTGGGAGCGGAACAGAAAGAGAGCTCGAAAGCTTCATGGACGGAAGCGGAGGTGAAAGCAGTGGTCAAGCAACTGTTATGGTCACAATAGGCTTGAATGTGCCTAAAACGAAAGATAGAGAGCACAGACGGATTTCTGCACAGCGGCTTCAAACGTTGATAGCGTTCTGCTCACAGCTGCAAATGACTTGATTCAAATTGGATCTGGAGCGTCTTTACGTCGTCTACAATTAACAATTTAGATTGCACGATTTGATCAAGAATTGACGACACAGCGTCGGTTTGAACGAACGGTACTATGGCAGCCACTATAGTCTTAGAACACAAGATAGGAAGAGTTACGAGTTGGGAATGACTCCCAGCTCCTACAAACCCCAAGAGCCGAGGTACAGTGATGTGGAACAGTGCCACACTGTCCCCAACCACGAAGGGTCTCGAAACTACCCTTCACTAGGGCCTACACCAAGTGAAATGTTACACTACACAAAGTAATGTAACTATCTTCAATATCTTGAGGTGTACCCTTTTGGCGAGCTTCGAAATCACTTGAGGCTTGACACCAAGGCTCGGGCTCTTCATCACAAACTCATCCTTGAGTTCTTGATGGGTCTGCTGCACACACCTGCGACACGCCGAACGTTCGATACAGGACAAAATAGAAACCGCGCACGACAAAATAGAAACCGCGCGCGAGACACAAACGACCGCGTAACACGCGTCTAGCGATAACTCGCTATTGACTCGACACACACACTCGACATCATGACTCAACATTCACACACAATTATAAGCATGAAATATATATTATCCCATGCCCTCATACCATTCCATACACACACACATTCACGCACACGGACAACAAGCCGAGTGCAAACCGTAGGGTTGGACCAACAGCAACTGCCAAAAGGGAAGGCGCCGGGGCTGGATGGCCTTCCGAAGGAGCTGATTGAGGAAAATTGGGATCTGTTGGGGCCCGGCTTCTTCAACTTTGTGAAGTCCTTTGAGCACACGGCGTCTCTCCCCACACAGCTAACGACAGCAGTGACGATATTAATGCATAAGAAGGGCGACAGGGAGAGGCTAGAGAATTACAGACCCATTACCCTTCTAAGTGCAACGTACAAGATCGTGGCGAAGGTGCTGGCGAATAGGATTAAAAAGGTACTGCCTACTGTGATTTTGGAGCATCAATTCGGATTCATACCAGGAAGGAAGCTTGCTGACGCAGTTAATGTGGTCGTAAATGTCATCGATGCAGCGGCTGCGGGGGACGGGGACTGGTACCTCCTTCTGGTAGACTTCCATAAGGTGTACGATTCCATCTCCAGGCGCTACATGTTCCTGACCCTGGAACGGATGGGTTTCTCGATTGAGTTTGTTAACTGGACCAAGGGTTTGCACACACAATCTGAGATGCGTCTGTTGGTTGGGAGAAAAAGTTGACATGGAGCGCGGTGTCAGACAGGGTTGCCCGCTAGCGCCGTACTTGTTCATCTGCGGTGCAGAGCCACTCAGCCAAGAAATCAAACGCAGGAGGCTGGGGGTGCGAAAAAGGGGGATTGGTGACATGGCGTACTTGTTGTGTGATGCAATCATATGCATTCACGTCTGTCTGCCTCCCATCATGTGTTCGTGCGTTGCATGCGTGGTGTGAGCGTATGCAAGAATTTGTGTTTTGTGCGGTTTGGTTTTTCTGAGTGTGTGTGAATGTTATTTGGCTTGAGCAGATATCTGAAGTGACTCCTCTGCTCAAGAGCTTTCCGACGAACCAAGTATCGCTTCAATCGGAGCACGAACAAGAAAGTTACGAACGTTGGAAGTTCGTATGCTTTTGATATTTGGTTGGGGTGACTATGGGAAGTTGTGGTGTTGACTCCATAAGGAGTACAGACTCTTGGGGGTTGGGAAATTCGTCAACATCACTGTAGATGCTGCCAAGTGGTTGGGAGGTGCCAAACCAGGTTGGCAAGTGTGGCCAAGTTGGGTGAGGTGGATGGCATGAGTTGGGAAAGTGACAAATGTCAAAGTTGTGTGAATCAAGAAAACAGGAATGAAATGACTAAGTGAAAGTTGGGTACAAAAGGCAAACCCTAGGCAACTGTACCCCATATGTGCTACCCCACTATAGCCTACAGTAGCTATGTCATATAACTCTGACACACCCCCATAGGCAAAGTGGGGGAGAACAAGGGGTCACAAGACCAGTCAAGCAAAGCAAAGCAAGCTCAGGGTGGATCACAAAGTCACCACACATTCCGAGCACAAGTTCAAGGCCACAAGGCCAGTTCACATGCAGGATTACATATATATATAAGGCTAAACAAGCAAGAGCAGGAGTATATATATATGCAACAGTACAAACAAGGTCAAGAGGTGAGCAAGTGAGGCAAGGTAGGTACAAGACCCAGCTGAGTACAGAAGCGCTGATGATCACAAGGCGCAAGTGCCTTGGTGAAGATATCAGCAGTGTTGGCCTCAGAGGCCACGTACGCAAGTCGCAGCTGACCACGCTGCTGTAGCTCACGAGCAAGGAAGTAGCGAAGAGCAATGTGCTTCGTTCTGTGCTCCAGTCTCTGCTCTCGACACAAGGCCAGCATGGCCTTGTTGTCTACGTAGAGCACTGGAGGAGAACGAGGCGGCTCTCCGAGGTCAGTCAGCAGGTAGGTGAGCCAGCGAAGCTCCTGTGCAGCCATGGCCCCGGCGTAGATCTCAGCCTCACAACTGGAGCCGAGAACAGAAGACGAGCGAGTAGCCCGCCACGAAACAGAGCCGGAACCAAGGCTGAAGGTGTAACCCTGTGACGACCGCTGCGTAGCCTGGTCGTCAGCCCAAGAAGCGTCTGCGTGTCCAGTGAGGACCACTGGACTCTGCCCTCCAAGCACAAGCCCCATGCCCGACGTACTGCACAAGTAGCGCAACACCCTCTTCGCTGCAGCCATGTGCTCCGGTCTGTGTCTCCCAGGAGCAACATAGCGTGCAAGAATGCTAAGAGAGTATGCAAGGTCAGGTCGTGTGCAGGTCATCAGGTACATGAGGCAGCCAACAAGCTCTGGGTACGGGCCACTCGACTCTACGGACTCATCCGAAGGCAGAGCTGAGAGCGAGTGGCGAGTAGGCAGAGGAGTGGCCTGAGGCGAGGAGTACGTGAAGCCGAAGCGCTGAAGGACCTGCTGCACCATGTGTGACTGAGTCAGGGTAATGGTGCGGCGTGCTCTGTCCCGGGTGATCTGCAAGCCAAGGTAGCTGCGCAGTTCACCCAGGTCTGTGCACGTGTGTCTCTTCTGCAGCTCGGACTTCACGTGGGCGAGTCCAGCAGTGTCAGCTGTGGCAAAGACCAAGTCGTCGACGTACACGAGGACGTAGAACGGCTGCAAAGAAGTGTCGGTGCGCAGAAACAGCGACGGGTCGGCAGTAGAGGGAGCAAACCCAAGAGCCGCAAGTGTAGTCCTCAGTGTGTCGTGCCACTCACGCGGTGCCTGGCGGAGACCGTAGACTGGCCGCCGGAGGCTCCACTGGGTGCCAGGAGGAAAAGACCCAGTGAAGCCAGGTGGGTGACGCAGCAAGATCTCCTCGTGCAGGCTGCCCTGCAAGAAAGCAATGCTGAAGTCAAGAGAGTGCAGCTCGTAGTCGCGGTGAGCAGCTATGTGCAGCAGTACCCGAAGAGTGGTCATCTTCGGGGTGGGAGAGAAGGTCTAAAAGTAGTCAACTCCCTGCCGCTGACTGAAGCCACGAGCCACGTAACGCGCCTTGAAGACAGGCGGAGAACCCGGCGGCCGCTTCACCCTGAAAATCCACATGCCACTGACGATGTTCGCCCCAGGCGGGGGAACCTCGTCAACGTAGGTGCCTGTGGACTTCCAGGAAGCCATCTCTGCGTCCATAGCTGCCTGCCACTGAGAGGAGTAGGGACCCTCTATCGCCTCCGCGTAAGAGCGCGGAGTCGGGATGTCAAGTGCATCCGGGTCTCCCTCAGGGGTAAGCAGTACGGACACGAGATGAGGTGAAGCAGCAGCCAAACACTGGAACTCCTCCTGCCTGTCCTCAAGGACGTCCGTGCCAAGGGCACACTCACCCCCGACGGACGGAGGACAGACAGACTCAGACTCAGCAACAAGACTAGCAGCGTAGTCTAGACGACAGCGAGCAGCAAAGTCGACGAGCTCAGTAACTAGGGCAGACGCAGCAGTGGACTCAAAGGAAGGGTCAGTGACAACAGTAGCAAGGAGACGCGTGACAGTAGGACTGGCAGCACGAAGAGAGTCCGACTCCGGGTCAGGAAGAGCAGGAAGAGAGGACTCAGGAGGAGAAGGCAAAGGGGCACGCAGAGGAGCAGTGGACGGACGCAGAGACATCCGGTGCGTGCCAGGGACAGGAGGAGGACGCTGACGCGAACCACGAGCACTAGTGCGAGCAGCACGGACAGGCGACGCAGGGCGAGACGCAGGCTCGCGACGCTCAGCAAGACCTCCAGTAGGACCAGTGTAGGGAGAAGGAGCGGGCAGTGGGGAGGCCGGCTGTAACTGTAACTGTGACGGGACAGGCTGTGGACACTCTAAGGGAGGAGGAGGACCAGTAGAAGGCGGGAGACCAAGAACCTGCTGAAGGAGCGGAACGAAGTACGGCCTAGGCCGTGTGGTGACTCCAGACACAGCAGGGACAGCACCAGTACCCCCAGCGGCAGCACCAGCGCCAGCAGTACCTCCAGCTCCAGCACCCCCAGCAGGACCGACAGCAGTAGCCTCAGCGCCAACACCCTCAGCAGCTCCAGCTCCAGTCGTACCCGCAGGCCCAGCAGCTCCAGTACTCCCAGTACGAGCACCTCCGGGACCCGCGGCACCAGCACCCTCAGCAGCCGAAGAACCTCCAGCTCCAGCAGCACGCCTCCAGCGCCGGGCAAACCACTCGCGCAGCTCCTGTGGAGAGAGTGGCTCCCGCCGAGACGAAGCACCCGGAGAACCTCCAGGCTCAGCACCGTCAGACGCCACACGAGCAGGCCCAGCTCCCTCAGGCTCCGCACCCCCAGGCTCAGCACCTCCAGGCGTAGCACCCCCAGGCGTAGCACTCCCAGGCTCAGCACCCCCAGTAGTAGCACCCCCAGGCTCAGCACCCTCAGGCTCAGCACCCCCAGTAGTAGCACCCTCAGGCTCAGCACCCCCAGGCGTAGCACCCACACGCTCAGCACCCCCAGAGTCAGCACCCCCAGGCTCAGCACCCTCAGCAGCACCAGAGTCACCAGTAACCTCGACAGGCTCGACTGCGTCTACCTGGGACACACCTGAAGGGGCAGGACCCTGAGGGGGGAGGGGGTCTACCGGGGGGGGACCTGGGACAAGGAAGAGCGGTGGCGGGGGGAGGGATGGAGTGCGGTAGGGGAAGAGGCGGTAGTAGGGGACCGACTCGTCAAACGTAACGTCCTGGGAGGACAGGACACGGCGAGAGGTGGGGTGGTAGAATTGCCACCCTGGCGCGTCAGGGGGGAAGCCAAGGAAGACGCAAGGAGCAGCACGAGGGGACAGCTTGTCCGCAGACAAGTCGCGGACAAACGCCCGAGATCCCCAGACACGGAACGCAGACGCATCGCCAACCTTCCCCGTCCACAGCAAAGCTGGGGAGGTCTCCGGCATGGAGACCCTGGGGTGAAGGTTGATCTGATGCGCCGCGTACCGAACCGCAAACGGCCACAGAAAATGGGGGGCAGCCGCATGCATCATGGACGTACGGGCGACGTCCATGACCATGCCAATGCGGCGCTCAGCAATCCCATTTTGCTGTGGAGAGTCCGGAAGCGTGAAGGTCTGGCGGATGCCTCGTGCACGACAGTAGGCTCGCAGAAGGCCAGAGGAGAACTCTCCACCTCTGTCAGAGTGCAGACGCTGAACAGGAAAGTCCGAGCCGAAGCTCTGCCTGAGCTGGAGACGAGCTGCGCGGATCCAGTCGATCAACACCTCAGTGACATCACCCTTGCTGCGCAAGGGGAAGACTGTGGTGTAACGCGAGTAGTCGTCAACCACCAGCAGGAAGTAGCGCTCGTGACCCTGTCCACGGACGCGGGCCGGGCCCCACACGTCCATGTGAAGCGTCTGCAGCGGGGCCTCTGTCGGAGGAAACTGGGAGGAGTGAGGGGCAGCCCGCTGCCGCCCCTCGACACAGGGGACGCAGGTAGGGCCAGGCCCCGGAGGAAGGGGAGGGAGGGACCGGGGAAGACCAGAGACAAGGACACGGGAGGCCATGCTTCGGAGACGAAGCAGGGAGGGGTGACCAAGGCGGTGGTGCCAGAGGAGAGTCTCGTGAGACAGGAGGCGACACGAACAGGGGGCAGACTCAGGACCAGACCTGGACGCTGCAGCAAACACCTGACCCGACGCAGCTACCTGACCAGACGCAGTGACTGGAGGAGACGCAGTGGTCAGGGTGTACAGGCTCGACCCCGGCCGACGGGTAAACGTGGCCAGGTGTCGGCCTGTCCGAGCGTCCGTGCAGTGGGTCACCCGCCGACTCGCAGGAGTGAACTGGTGAACCCCCGCATCCTGTAGGTCAGCACCACTCACCAAGTTCGTAGAGAACGAGGGAAGGTAAAGACCAGACAGGGTGCCAGAGGGGGCCGCCGGACACGGGAGGACAGTGGAGAAGTGAGCAAGGACAGGACCCCCAGAGGGGTCTGCCAGAGAGACTGCAACTGGCCGGCTAAGCGGCGTGAGTGTGGTGCGGTCTCGAAAGAAGGAGCGAGAAGCCCCCGAGTCAAGGGTGAAGGTGTGGGAGGCCGAAGCCGACGCAGAACCTGAGAGAGCAGACTCACCAGCACCTGAGGGAGCAGACGCACCTAGAGCAGCAGCCTCGCTAGCACCTAGAGCAGCAGCCTCCCCAGTACCTAGAGCAGCAGTCTCAATGCCCGGGTCGGGCGGAAAACACCGGTAACAGTCACCCTCATCACTAATAGTCACAGTATACATGGCAGCAAGAATAGCATCAAAGTCAAGGTCAAAGACAGCCACACCCGCCCTAGACAGCTCACCCCAGCGGGGGATCTCAGTGGCCTCAGGGAACTGGTGACGCCAAGCGTCCGTCAGGCGGCCAAAGCAGCGCTGGGTGGAGTGCGCACCCCCGCACTGCTCACCCGCGCGGTCGCCGGTGCGGAGGACGTAGGTGCACGGACCAGTACCCCCACCCCTCTGGCGTGCAGTGTACCACTCACGGAGCTGCTGAGGGGAGGGGATGTCACGAGTGCGCTGCTGGTGCTGCTGCTGCTGCTGGCGCTGACCACCACCGGAGCCGACCCTCTGCGCAGCGCCACCCCGACCAGCTCCACCTCCTCCGCCGCCTCCTCCTCCACCGCCGCCACCTCCGCTCCCTCCGCCACTGCCGCTGCCGCCTCCGCCTCCACTGCCGCCACCGACACCTCCACCCCCGCCACCACCCCCACCGCCACCCCCACCTCCTCCACCGCCTCCACTGCCGCCTCCACCGCCCCCGCTAGCTCCTCCAGTGCCCCTGCCCCCCTTGCCCTTGCCAGGGCGGCGTCTCCCGCTAGGGGTAGACGCCGCACCGACCGACTCAAGCCCAACGAGGTCGGCCGCAGCAGCAGAGGCAACAGAGGGCAAAAGGGGGGGGGGGGAACACCCCTCAAAGATGGGGGTGCGAGGGTCACCACGAGAGGCTCCTACAGCTACTATGCTCTTCTCTGCTGCTAGGAGGGACTTCTCGAGGAGGTCAACGGTGAGAGTGGTGGGGCAAACTGAGAGGAAGTGGTCCCTGACTACGCGAAGGGAGTCAGGGAGCCGGGTGACTATGTAGTAGAGGGTGATGTACATGGGGGGGGGGTTCTTGGCGCAGAACTCAGCAGGAAGCGCAGCGCGGTAGCGAGTGTCACTAGTGCGTAGGTGCGTAATGAGGTCAGCGACTGTGGGAAAGGCAGCAAGGTCAGGGAAGAGGTACGGTAGCATGAGGCGACTCAGTGCAGCAGTGGCAGGGGAGGAGTAGCGTGCAACTACAGCGTCGTACAAGGTCTGAGCACTCTTGTACTGGCTAAAGTGCGCACGCTCAGAGGTAGGCAGGTGGCGACGCACAGCAAGACGTGCAGCAGCATCGCGCGTGGCCCACTGGGAGCGAACAATTGCGTCAGCATCAGTGGCGGGGGCAGGAGAGGCACCAGAAGTGAGGTCAAAGAGGGAGAGGCCGTCTGCCCTATCGCACTGTAAGAAAAGCTGCAGGTCATCTATCCAGACGTCAAAGTCAATGGCCCGACCCTCAGCGTCAAAAGCGAGGACACTAGGGGTAGCCATGACAGCAGTAGACTAGCAGCGCAAACAGTGGGGTGAGGGCAGTGCTGTGAGAGAGGCGCTGCTCTTACCGGACAGGGCGGCTCGGGCGGCTCGGCTGCAGGGCGGCTCGGCGACTCGGCTGCTGGGCGGCTCGGCTGCTGGGCGGCTCGGCGGCTGGGCGGCTCAGCGGCTCGGCTGCTGGGCGGCTCGGCGGCTCTGCTGCTGGGCGGCTCGGCTGCTGGGCGGCTCGGCTGCTGGGCGGCTCGGCGGGGCCGCTGAGAGGGCGGCGTCCGGGGCCGCTGGGAGGAGGCGGCGGGGCCGCTGAGAGGAGGCGGCGTGGCCGGAAAGGTAGGTGGCGGGGCCGCGTCAGGGGCCGCGACAGGGGCCGCGTCAGGGGCCGCGGCAGGGGCCGCGGCAGGGGCCGCGTCAGGGGCCGCGGCAGGGCCGCGTCAGGGCGCCGCGTCAGGGGCCGCGTCAGGGCGCCGCCAGGGGCCGCGGCAGGGCCGCGTCAGGGCCGCGGAAGGGGCCGCGGCAGGGGCCGCGTCAGGGGCCGCGTCAGGGCCGTGTCAGGGCCGCGGCAGAGCCGCGTCAGGGCCGCGTCAGGGGCCGCTTCAGGGCCGCGGCAGGGGCCGCAGCAGGCCGCGTCAGGGCCGCGTCAGGGGCCGCGGCAGGGCCGCGTCAGGGCCGCGGCAGGGGCCGCGTCAGGGCGCCGCGTCAGGGCGCCGCGTCAGGGGCCGCGTCAGGGCGCCGCCAGGGGGCGCGGCAGGGCCGCGTCAGGGCCGCGTCAGGGCCGCGGCAGAGCCGCGTCAGGGCCGCGTCAGGGGCCGCTTCAGGGCCGCGGCAGGGGCCGCGGCAGGCCGCGTCAGGGCCGCGTCAGGGGCCGCGGCAGGGCCGCGTCAGGGCGCCGCCAGGGGCCGCGTCAGGCCGCGTCAGGGCCGCGTCAGGGCGCCACCAGGGGGCGCGTCAGGGGCCGCGATAGGGCGCCGGCAGGGGCCTCGTCAGGGCGCCGCCAGGGGCCGCATAGGGGGCGCGTGGGAGGCGGCGTAGGGGCCGCGTAGGGGCAGCGTAGGGGCCGCTAAAAAAAAAAATTTAGGGCAGGGCGCAATGTGCGCGGGCAGCTAAAAAAATAATTCTTATGGTGGGCCCTTAGGAAGGAACGGTCCCATGTAGGAACCCGCTCTATACCATGTGAATCAAGAAAACAGGAATGAAATGACTAAGTGAAAGTTGGGTACAAAAGGCAAACCCTAGGCAACTGTACCCCATATGTGCTACCCCACTATAGCCTACAGTAGCTATGTCATATAACTCTGACA
This sequence comes from Closterium sp. Naga37s-1, assembly GCA_947471745.1. NCBI lineage: Eukaryota > Viridiplantae > Streptophyta > Zygnematophyceae > Desmidiales > Closteriaceae > Closterium > Closterium sp. Naga37s-1. The sequence continues at coordinate 2,019,871 of CANJKZ010000860.1, forward strand.
AGTTGGGGTGCCTATAGAGAGGGGAATTGTGTGGTATGGGGTGTCCTTGGTTGGGGACTCCCTTGGGACCTTCCCTCTCGTCCTTCTCATCCCCTCCTACCTGGTTCTATTGCTACTCTAACTTTCTTGTGTGAACTTGTGAGATAATTTGTGATTGAGTTACGTTTTCTATGGCAGCATACCCCCTAGTGCGCCGAAGTTCATAACTCGAGTTATACTCCATATTTTGATACTATTAAAATTGGGAAAGATAGCCACGGTCAAGGGCTACAACATACTCGAGTTTGAAAGAATTATAACAGTGGACCTTTCGTCGACGCCGTTTCTTGTGACGACGACTTTTCTGTCCAGAATTGTAGTTGACGATTTTGAGATATTTCAGCCCCTAATCTTCATAGACTCCGTCCTTAGTCTCTAACAAGTGGTATCAGAGCGATTAAGGACTTTGTGGAGAGTATAATGAAGTGTGAAGACCCTCCTAGACCCACCATGGCCTGTGGGCGTGCTTAAGTGGAGTTCTGGAGGTTGCATGTGACTTCCGCTAAGGGGAAACTCTGCCGAAATTTCGTTGGCGCCGACACTTGTGGAAATTGAGTGGGACTTCGGTGTGGACAGCAAGGGGGGAGCTGGAACCTGTGCTTGGGAGCAGAGGAAATGAGTCAAGGGAGTGGAGATGCAGCTGAGAAGAGGAATGAGCCGCCACCATCCAAGATCGAGGCATTGGATGGCTCCAACTATGAGGAATGGAGCGGGCGGATGCGGAGTGCATTTAAGCGCTACAAGCTGCTGAAACTTGCGATGGGAGAAGAGAAGATGCCGGAGGAAGGCGACGCCCGCGATCGGTGGATTGAGAAAAGCGCAGTGCTGTACGACCTAATCCTTCAATCGGTCAACAACGACATGTTCCAACACATCAAGGATTTGGTGGAGTTGGATGATTCCGGACCAAAGGCGTGGAAGCTACTGTGCGACGTGATTCAGCCCAATACGCTGCCGATGGTGATTGTGTTGGAGAAGGAGCTGGCTGCCCTCTCCATGCGACCGGGCGATGATGTGAAGCCGGTCCTTGACAAGATCAAGGACACCTATGCAAGGATGGCAGCGGCGGGCAGCAATGTGTCGCAGATGCAGCAGTGCACCAAGATTATCTCGGTGCTCGACAACTCATGGGACAACCTCATCCCCACCCTCAACACTCAGCAGGACCAGTGGACACCTGAGTGGCTACGGCAGCAGATTCTGCAGGAGGACTTCCGCAGGCGCCACACGGGTGGTGGTGCTGCCAACAAAACTGCTGAGGGGTATGGAGCTGCAGGAGGCAGCAGAGGAAGAGGGGGAGGGAGAGGCCGAGGCCGTGGGAGAGGCTTTGGCAGAGGGAGAGGCCGAGGTGACTACAATGAGGGGCATGGGAGCTCTGGTGGCAGGGGGAGCACCCGAATGGAGGGTGCATGTTGGTACTGCAAGAAGGCTGGACACCCTTGGTTCAAGTGTTTCAGCCGGCCTGAGGGATGGGCGCCTCCAGGCATGAAGCCGCCAAGTGGTGAACGTGCACGAGGTGGCGCTGTGCAAGGTTCAGGTGCACAAGGTGATGGTGCACAAGGTAAAGCAAACCCTGGGATGTTCCTCATGGTTGAGGATGTGAAAGGGAGTGAGGGTGATGTGGGCTCAGTTGGGAAGGTTGTGATACACCCCCTCACTCACTGGGTGATAGATTCAGGTTGCACAAGTCACATGACCCCACGGACAGATTTGCTTGACGAGGTAAAGCCCCCTGGGAAGATCAAGTTTGTGGCTGCCGCTTCAGGTGCTTTGCTCCCTGTGATTGGTGTTGGGAATGCTAAGGTAATGGGAGCCAATGGGGGCCTTGTGGGGCTGGGGAATGTACTGCTGGTTGAAGGTTTGTCCGCTAACCTCCTCTCTGTGCGCCGGCTGCAGAAAAGCAAGGCCAAAGTGACCTTCGGCCCAACCAGCTGCCGTGCAAAGCTTGGGAAATTGCTGCTGTGGGATTTGGAGGAGAAGAGCAGCTGCATCAAGGACCTATGGCAGCTGCCCATCATCCCTTGGAATGGGAAACCACCAGCAACGGCAGCGGCAGCAGCAACGGCTAAAACAACTGCGGGAGGAGAGGAGACTGCACCAACCGATGGGGCCCTAGATGCAGTCAAGAAGGTGCAGCAGTCACAGCAGCCACATGGTGAGGTGCTTGCTGGTGTGGATGCAACCGCTGCATGGGCAAAGGCTTCATATGGGAATGGTGATGCCGATTGGGAGACGTGGCACGAGAGGTTGTGTCACATCAACATTCCTATGCTGCAGAAGTTAGTGAAGGATGGGAGCTTGAAGGGGTTGGAGGTGAAGGGGGCAGCAAAGGAGATTGGGAGCTGCCCTACATGCCTTGAGACCAAGTTCACAAAGTTTCCGTTCAGCAGTGGCACGGGACCAGCTAAGGCCCCGCTCGCACTTGTGCACATGGATCTGGTGGGCCCTACGAGGGCCCCTTCTCTCTCGGGCAGCCGCTACTTCTTAACCATTGTGGACGACCACACGCGTGCCGTGTGGGTGTACCCTCTCAAGACTAAGGGGGAAGTGGCAGCGGCTGTTCTTAAGGAGTGGATGCCGAGAGCTCAAAGGGAGAGCGGACACAAGGTGAAGGTGATCCGCACTGACAACGGGGGAGAGTTCATTGGTGCTGATTTTGAGTCGGTGCTGAAGAAGAAGGGGATCCAGCATCAGCTCACAGTGCCCTACAACCCTCAGCAGAACGGCGTGGCTGAGCGGTTCAACCGGACCCTGCAAGAAGGTGCTCGCACTCTCCTTGGGCGTGCAGGGCTGCCGGATCCGTTTTGGGTGACTGCACTGCGGCAGGTCGCCCTTGTGAAGAACAGGGTGTTGGCGACTGTGGGGGACAAGCAGTGGGTCCCCTACACCAAGTGGTATGGGAGTGCACCAGCAGTCAACATGCTGAGAGCCTACGGCTGCATGGTGGTGTTTCATGTGCCTAAGGAGAAGAGGGGAAAGTTGGAGGCTAGTGGGAGATGGGGAGTACACTTGGGGCTTGTTAAGGATCATAAGGGCTGGTTGATATGGGACTTGACCAGCCAGCAGCTGATTGTGTCAAGGGATGTGAAGTTCCTTGAGTCCTTGTACTACAAGGAGTGGAAGCAGCAGCAGCAGAAGCTTCCTACTACACCGCTGATCATTGAGGCCGATGAGGTGCAGCGGCCTTCGAGGCAAGTGCAGGTCACTGTCTCAGAGGAGGAGATTTCTGGGGTGACTGAGGATGGGGGAGAACCTGAGGTGGAGGAGCAGCAGCAGCAGCAGCAGCAGCAGCAGCAGCAGCAGCAAGATGCTCCACAAGGTGCCGCACGTCCGGCTGACCGTCCTAGGAGGGATGTGCGCCCTCCTAACCGGCTGACCTATCCGAGCTTTGGCAAGCCAAATGTGGTACGGGCTGGGAGTGTGGCTGAGCAGTGTGATGAGGAAGAGATAGCACACTGCTACTGGGCAGCCGTCCCTGAGCCCAAGACGCTAGCTGAGGCCTTGAGTGGGCCCGATGCTGAGAAGTGGAAGCAGAGTGTGAAGGAGGAGTATGACTCTCTGCTGGAGAATGAAACGTGGGAGCTGTGTGAGCTGCCTCCTGGGAAGAAGGTCATTTCTTCCAAGCTGATCTTCAGGCACAAGTACGGACCTGATGGGGAGCTGACCCGCTACAAGTCAAGGCTTGTGGCAAAGGGGTTTCAGCAGACAAAGGGGAAGGACTTTGACGAGATCTTTGCTCCTGTGGGGAAAGGGACTACACTAAGGGTGATGTTGGGAATGGCTGCAAACCGTGGATGGAGGATCAAGCAGATGGACATCACAACTGCTTTCCTCAATGGGATCATCCTAGAGGAGCTGTACATGCTGCAGCCTGAGGGGTTGGATGATGGGAGCGGCAGGGTGTGCAGGCTCAAGAAGGCCATCTATGGCCTTAAGCAGGCTCCTCGCGCATGGTACCACAAGTTGGAGGAGACACTGCTGGCTGGGGGTTTCAAGAAGAGTGAGTGTGATCACAGCTTGTTCCTGCTGCAAGAGAAGGAGCAGTTTCTCATGCTCCTGGTGTATGTGGACGACATCCTGCTCTTCTCTAAGTCGTCTGCAATGATTGAGCATGTGGAGGAGATGCTGGAGATGCAGTTTAAGTGCTCCAAGATGGGAGATGTGAAGTACTATTTGGGCATGCATGTGGAGAGGGACCTTGACAAGGGAGCGTTGAGGCTGCACCAGAGAAAGTATTGTGAGGGGCTGGCTGAGAAGTATGGGCTGCAAGATGGAGGAAAGCCAGCCACCCCACTGCCTTCGGGGTTCACTGTGGAGCCCTGTGCTGATGAGGAGGTGGTGGGTGAGAGTGACAGGAAGCTGTTTCATTCCATGGTGGGGGCACTCAATTATGCGGCTAACCACACGCGGCCTGACATTGCCTTTGCTACATCCAGGCTTGCAAGTGTGGTTTCACGCCCCACCCAGTCATGAGCAGCTGGAAGCGGCCAAGAGGTTGGTCCGCTATGTGAGCGCTACGGCATCAGTGGGCTTGGAGTACAGTGCTGTGCGACAGAGGCTGCAGAGGGGTGCAGCTGATTTGGGCAAGGGGGAGATGCTCCTGACCTGCTACACCGACGCTAGCTTCAACTCTGTGAAGGCGGATGGCACCAGCATTGGAGGCTATGTATGCCTGTTTGGAGGTGGTGCAGTGAGCTGGCGCAGCAAGAAGCAGAACGAGGTGGGGCAGTCCTCGTGTGAGACAGAGTACATGGCTCTGCATCATGGGGCAAAGGAGGTGGTGTGGCTGAGGTGTTTGTTGGAGGAGATCGGAGTGTGCCAGAAGGAGCCAACTGTGATTTTCTGTGACAACGAGTCGGCTGTGAAGCTTGCTAAGAACGCTTGCCTTCATGGGCTGACGAAGCACATCAGGCCTAAGTGGCATTGGGTGAGGAGGCTCCTGGACAAGGAGGTGCGGCTGGAGATTGTGAAGACCCATCAGCAGGCGGCTGACATTCTCACCAAGCGCCTGGCTGAATCTGAGCATTGGAAGGGCATGAAGCTTGCTGGGATGAGTGTGCATTGAGGGTGCATGCTTGAGCTATGACATGTGGGATGATGGTTGGCAGCCAGAGGGGGAGTTTGTTGTGTGATGCAATCATATGCATTCACGTCTATCTACCTCCCATCATGTGTTCGTGCGTTGCATGCGTGGTGTGAGCGTATGCAAGAATTTGTGTTTTGTGCGGTTTGGTTTTTCTGAGTGTGTGTGAATGTTATTTGGCTTGAGCAGATATCTGAAGTGACTCCTCTGCTCAAGAGCTTTCCGACGAACCAAGTATCGCTTCAATCGGAGCACGAACAAGAAAGTTACGAACGTTGGAAGTTCGTATGCTTTTGATATTTGGTTGGGGTGACTATGGGAAGTTGTGGTGTTGACTCCATAAGGAGTACAGACTCTTGGGGGTTGGGAAATTCGTCAACATCACTGTAGATGCTGCCAAGTGGTTGGGAGGTGCCAAACCAGGTTGGCAAGTGTGGCCAAGTTGGGTGAGGTGGATGGCATGAGTTGGGAAAGTGACAAATGTCAAAGTTGGGGTGCCTATAGAGAGGGGAATTGTGTGGTATGGGGTGTCCTTGGTTGGGGACTCCCTTGGGACCTTCCCTCTCGTCCTTCTCATCCCCTCCTACCTGGTTCTATTGCTACTCTAACTTTCTTGTGTGAACTTGTGAGATAATTTGTGATTGAGTTACGTTTTCTATGGCAGCATACCCCCTAGTGCGCCGAAGTTCATAACTCAAGTTATACTCCATATTTTGATACTATTAAAATTGGGAAAGATAGCCACGGTCAAGGGCTACAACATACTCGAGTTTGAAAGAATTATAACAGTGGACCTTTCGTCGACGCCGTTTCTTGTGACGACGACTTTTCTGTCCAGAATTGTAGTTGACGATTTTGAGATATTTCAGCCCCTAATCTTCATAGACTCCGTCCTTAGTCTCTAACAGTACTAGGGGTACGCCGACGACACGACACTAGTGCTAAATCAGAAGGAGCGGATTAGTAAAGCATGCGATCCACTGGAGGAGTTCAGAGGGAGATCAGGCCTCAAAGTAAACCAAGACAAGACTGTTGTGGTGCCGTTGGGAAAAAACAGATTACTGTCGCCGCCAGTAGATTTGCCATATGCATGGGCTGGAAGAGGGGAACCACAAAGGCTACTTGGGATCTGGATTACACCGGATGGAGACCCTGAGCCTTCGTGGGAAAAATCCGCGGACCGGGCGGGAGAGGTGTTGGTGAAGTGGCAAAATCAGCATGTAGAAACGTCGACGCGAGTTACTGTGCTCAACTCCTACGCCACGCCGATTCTTCTATTTCAGGCGCAAATATATCCACCACCGAGAAAAACGTGGAAAGAGTTCCGCGCAACCAGCCATAACTTCACATCCAGCGGCAAAGCATCGGCGGATAGACAATTTGTCCTCTGGAGCAGAAATCTGGCATACATGGACAGGAAGGAGGGGGGATTAGGTGTTATCAACCCAACATCTCGGATGGACTGCATGGCACTCAAGAACCTGGGGGAAGAGATACAGGAGAGGGACAAGATGAAAATTTGGTTGATGGAGAGGGCGGCGAGCATGCCCTTTGGCTGGGCGACAGTGCTTGCACACAGGGCAGTCTTGTGGCTCTGGACAAAAGGAGGAGAAAATTGAAGACGGGCGGTGATCACCTTCTGGCAGACACTACAGTCAAAGATCCCCGCGCCTGCAAGCCGCTGGGATTTCGCGAGGGAAAGGATTTGTTTCAGCAAATATATTTTCTTCAGGGGGAAGAGCCCCTTTGGTCACCAAAAGGGGTCAAAATGTCTGCTAGAGATGAAGCTGGGAGATCTAATACAGGCAGAGGGGGATGGTACTCGGAAGCTGAAGGACATATGGGCCCTGATGAGAGAAAAGGGAGCTCTACAACTGCACGGTGGGCACTGAAAGCGTGGAAGGCGGTACCTAAGGATTGGAAAAAAACCTTACTGACGGAGCTTTTGGGAGAGGAGCTGTTAAAGCTGACTAACTTTGCCAGCACTCGCTCTTTGACTGGACAGGTGATGTACTGGCAGCTAATGTTGGCTGAGGGAAAAGTGATATTCGGAAAGGCAGCTGAAGTGGGGAAAAACGGAGTGGTGCTGCTACCAAGCGAAGCCAACCTGATACGGCTCGAAGCGCATTGGCTGACCCCGCTGCTAGTAGATGACGGGATTCTGATAGGAGAGGCGGGTCTCCCGCTCTCACGACTCAGAACATCAGTTATGTGTGAGAAGGGTAAAGGAGCAACACGGAGGAAGTTGAGGGCGGAGCTGAAAGACCCAGTCGAGCAACCAAAGCAGCAGAAAAAATGGGAGCAAGAGTACGGCAAGGTCATCGACTAGGGAGATGCCATCAAGAAACGTGACACTCTGGTAAAGCCGGGCAGGGCGAGGGAAATAATCCTAAAATTACACTGCAAGAACCTGCAGGTGGGGGACAGACTGCGGTTCATGAAAGATCATATAAGCTGCCCCCACTGCAAGGAGGAAGAGACCCTAGCCCACTGCTTGTTGGAATGTGGTGCTGTCCAACCTGTCATTGGCGCGCTTAAAGGGGCACTGCTGCAGATGAATCCAAAACGGGAGGTGGGGAGGCTGGAGGATTTTCTTTTCTTGGAGGATGGCACGAAGTCGGGTTTCCCGGAAAAACCGCTTATTGCGGTGGCTTTCCACCAGGTTTTGCTGGAACGATGTGAAGCAGCTTTCAGGGAGGAGAAGTTTCAACCACAGAGGGTGCTCCGGAAAATTGGAGACACGTCAGGATATATAGTGCCCACAAGAAGTACGAGACAAAAAGAGAGGGACAAGTGGAGGACCGGGGTTGGACACATCTGGCGCGAGATGAGGCGATGATGCTGAGTCGGATTTTTCATGAAGAAGACACAATGACGTGGAAAGATGGCTTTAGGTCGGTGTGTGTTGCGAATAGTAAAAGATGAAGCATTATTGTGCACTCCTTACCGCAGCACACACTACCGAGGCTGAAGACGAAGAGGTGGAAGTGACGCGAAGGGTCGTACGGTTACGAAGGGATCTGGACCGTCGGGCAGACAGCATCAGGCAGCAGCAGTGACGAGGATTCTGCCCAGGCAGTTTGTAACTGTCTGGAGTCGCACGGTTGGGTTTCGCTGCAATAAGAGAATGTACCCCTTAGAGTACATGGCTAGCCTAGGTCGATTCGAATTCCCTTGTACTTTTATTTATATTCCTGTATTCGCATGTTATTATCATCTCAAGCATTTTACATCCACTCTGCTATTGAGGTCAAGGGCCCACCACTACTCAGACGTGTGCGAACCCTCCTAAGCTGATCCTAGGTACGATCAACATCTGATCGCAACATGGTATGAGAGCGACTCGGGAATCCTTCGCACTGCCACCTTCGAAATCTTCGGCGAACGGAAAGTGGCGTCCGGCACACGCTAGCGCGTGAGAATGGCCGGAGGATCTGGTGGTCAGACGAACCTGACGACTGAAGCGCAGACCAACCCAGCTGCGACAAGCGAGGAAACGTCGATGATTGGAACCGACGCCCTCGCACAGATGCTTCAGCGACTCACCAGCCCGAGCAACAACTCCAAACATTGCGGAATGGCGACGCGGGAACATCTTCCCAACCCACTCAACCGGCCTCGAACGGCCACAATACCGCCCCGCACACCTTCTCCCTCGACACAAATGGCTCAACACCCAAGACTCCCAGTCCTAGCGAAGAAGCAATTCTCTCTGCGCAATCAAGGTTTTTGAGCATATCTAAAATATAGACAAGTGTGTGTTTTGACGGCATAGACTCCTATACGTGGAGCTTCGAGCTGGAACTACCACGGCAAAACGCGCAGATATTTAATTACTTCGACGGGAGCTACTTGGGACCCGCTGAGGACACTGCTGACGCCCGGGTGCAATACTACAACGAGTCGTTGATGGTGTACGGCGTCCTCCTGCGGAATATGTCGCCGGCGGAGCAGTTGAGCATTCGCTTGTACAAGACAACTCCCGCTCCAGCCCTCGATGCTTGGCGCCATCTAAACAGCGTGTACCAACTGAAAGATTCGGTTTCATCGAGCCGCCTGCTCCAACAGCAACTGGATACTAAAATGGCCTTAGGGGAGAAGGTCAACGGCTACATCAACCGCTGTCGGAGCTTACGCGATCAAATCGCGAAATTGGGAAGCACGATCTCAGAGGAGATTTTCGTGAACATCGTGCTTCAAGGGCTCGGACCAGAGTGGCGGCCCTGCAAGGCGCTTCTCCGACAGTAGGGGGTCATCTCGGAGGCCGCCCTATGCGCCGCCCTTCTTGTCGAACAAAGGGATATGGATCAGCAGCGACCATCGCCGCGACGAGACCGGGAACGCCTCGCTTTCTACGCCTACAACACGGAGGAGCGACGGCCGCGGCGCCTTCACTGCAAGATTTGTAGAAATTTCGGGCACCTGGCAGATCGAGCATTCGCTCGTACAAGACAACTCCGGCTCCAGCCCTCGATGCTTGGCGCCATCTAAACAGCGTGTACCAACTGAAAGATTCGGTTTCATCGAGCCGCCTGCTCCAACAGCTACTGGATACTAAAATGGCCTTAGGGGAGAAGGTCAACGGCAACATCAACTGCTGTCGGAGCTTACGCGATCAAATCGCGAAATTGGGAAGCACGATCTCAGAGGAGATTTTCGTGAACATCGTGCTTCAAGGGCTCGGACCAGAGTGGCGGCCCTGCAAGGCGCTTCTCCGACAGTAGGGGGTCATCTCGGAGGCCGCCCTATGCGCCGCCCTTCTTGTCGAACAAAGGGATATGGATCAGCAGCGACCATCACCGCGACGAGACCGGGAACGCCTCGCTTTCTACGCCTACAACACGGAGGAGCGACGGCCGCGGCGCCTTTACTGCAAGATTTGTAGAAATTTCGGGCACCTGGCAGATCGATGCAAATTCCGATCTCGCCCTCGTCAGACCAATCCGAGCAGCTGGTCCGGCCGACAAGACGCACGAAACGACACGCGTCAAGCCCAGGGGCACCAACCCCTACCGCGCAACCTAAACCCAGCCGTTCAACATCAGCAGCAGCAGTCGCCACAGACTGCCCCAGTCCGCAATGTCATGGGCAACATGACAATGACGAGCGGATCCCGTCGTCCCCGCACACGCTCACCATCACCTGAGCCAACACGCCAGCCAATCGGAGCGTTCTCGAACAACAATCCGTTCAGCACGCACCACGATTTCACCGACGACGACGAAAAGGACTGGAATCTCCCAGTCCCGCTGCTTGAAAGTCCCCCGCACATACCTGATCAGCGGGCGGCTCCGATCGATTGGATCGCGCACAAGCAATTTCTCAAATTTGACACACCGCATATCGTTACCCCGCGATTGGCGCTGCTCGCACGTAACGACAACAGGCGCTACAACACGTGGTACCTGGATAACTGCTGTGGGCAGCATATGGTGGGTTCTGAGCGTTACATATCCAACGCCGTCTCCACCCCCGCCGTGATCTATGTCACCGTGGCGAACAACATGCGTCTGCGCGCAAGCATGCAAGGAATCGTGGTGCTCAAGGCCCGAGGGAGCAGGACGCACATCACACTGAACGACGTGCTAATCGTGCAGAATTTGTGCTTTAATCTCCTCTCAGCGGAGCAACTCATGGATTGCGGAGTCGACCTCAGTACCGAACCAGAGACACGCGACATCCTGCTCCACTACACGATACCGAACAAGACGCGCAAGCAGATCGGACAAGCGCACTCCGAAAACGGCGTTTACATCCTCGACTTCAGTATTCCCGACTGCAGCGGTGATTCACAGGAGCTCATCGACTTTGTCCCCCTGCGCTTCGAACACATTCACCACCGCAACTGGATACATCCAGACAGAAGACCGTGGGTGCCGCATCACGCTCACCCGCACAAGGTGGTGCTACACGACCCCGACCCCAACGGCATCTGCAGAGATTGCCATACGCCCACAACCTCAACGAGAGCGATTGTCGGCCGTGGTCTTGCCGCCATCGCCGAAGCAGAGTGGGAAGCACCGCCTGAAGAAACCGCCACACGCGTCGTCTTCGGCGCGGAGGAAAATCCCCACCCCATACCTGCATCACAACATCTTCGGGGCATGCTGCGCGGCACCGACGTCGGCACCTTCGATGCACACAGAGTCCCGTGACCCTACACAAAGGAGAAATTTCTAGAGATCTACTCTCACCAGTGCGACTCTACGCATAAGCTTACTGTGGCACAAGAGGAGGAACTGGCGCGTCGCAAAGCAGAAGAGCTTCGCCAGCGGAGTCTTGCGGAGTCACGTGGCACATTCGCCTGGAGCGGATGGGGAGAAGAGGAGAGCGCCTCCAATGAAGGGGGGTGGGGAAGCGCCGGCGGATGGGGCACGAGCGACACCGGTGGATGGGGAGCAGCAACTGGCGGCGAGACAAGCGGATGGGGCACTTCCGGCGAAGGCTGGGGGGCTTCTCGCGAGGACCAAAGGGGGGAAGAAGAGGAAATCGAGGCGGAACCTCCAGTTGTTCCTCTTGGTCGACCTCCGCGCCGCGCTGCACCTGCACTACCCCCACCTGACATCCAGCCACGAAGTGACCCTTGGGACACCATCGACTGGGGCAACGAGCCCTGTACTCCGCGTCGCACTGTCTACGGACCTGCCCACGAGCCGCGCGAACCAACCTTCTTCCCTGGAACTAATATTCCCCTCTCCAACATTCTCAATAGGGAATTTCTTTCGCTGATGCTGACGACGGCGAGCGGAGATGATGAAGCTGAAGAAACAGCGGCGGAACCTGCCCAAGCACCTGACGAGGACCCCGCAGAAGCACACGTGCGCTACATGCGCACCTCTGGATTCCGCGCTGACGATACCATCTGGCACCAGCGCCTCGGTCACCCCTCGCGCGTAACACTGAAGAACTGCATCGAGGCCGGCGTGTTTGTGCCTGGCGCACTCCTGCGCCCTGATGGCACCGAAGTAAGGGGCGCGACACATCCGCGCAACTACACCGTCGGCCCCGAAGCCACGCTAAGCCACCAATCGTTCCCCTTGCTCGAGCCCGGAACCAACCGCTACGCAAAACTGGAGAAGGTATACAGTGACTTCCTCAACGTAGGACACTGCGGAATTAACAATGAGTTGTATACGCTCACCTTTGTCGACGCTAGAACGCGCTACGTGTGGGTCGTAAACGTGGAGGCACGCAGCAGAGCATACGAAGTGTTTCGTCTATGGTTGGCACACGCGCAACGGCAATCCGGGGAGAAACTGAAAATCTGGAAATCTGACGGCGTAGCGGAGTTCAGGAGCAAGGAGATGCAGGATTACCTGGCAAAGAAGGGAATCGAGCATCATGTTTCCCTTCCCTATGCACACCAGCAGCAAGGCGTAGCCGAGCGCACGAACCGCATGCTCATGACCAAGGTGCGGGCGTTGATGAAGCAGTCGAAGCTTCCGCCAACCTACTGGACCTACGCAATGCGCCATGCCGTGCAAGTGCACAACCTGCTGTTGACCACGGCCATCACCGGCAACTCATCACCGCATGTGAAATGGACAGGGACCAAGGGCAACGCATCGATGCTCCGTGTGTGGGGGTGCATGGTGCAGTACCGCCCACCAACGTCAACCATTGGGAAATTTACAAGCCGCGCGCGCTAGGGGATTCACCTAGGCATCAGCCACGAACACAAAGCATGGCTCATCCTGGATCTCATGGGTCAGAAGATCAAGAATGCGCGTGACGTTTTCTTCCATGAGCGGCTCTTCCTTCGCCAATTTCGCGAAGACGAGCAGGCGAACGCGAATCGCGTCTACGCCAACGACGGACACATTTACACTTCACCTGAGGACGAAGCTGCAGCAGCCATTCTGGAGCAGGACCCCAGAGGCGATCGCCATGACGACGACGACGACGATTCTCCTGGAGGAGGAGCAGGCGCAGTAGGCGGAGGCGGAAGCGGAAGTGGTAGAGGCGCAGCATCGCCAACACCACCTGAACCAGAAAGCGACGATGACGACGTGCAGGAAGTCATCCCGCAGCACCGCCACGACAGCACCGTTTCCGGACTACAACTTCTTGGGCTCCACACCGCCACGTCAACGGCGCCGCGTGTCATCGAGCCAAAGAATCCGCGCCAAGCACTCACGGGACCACACAGCAAGGAATGGCGCGAAGCGATGGATGCGGAAATCAAGGCACTTGAGTCCCGCGATACCTGGGTGCTCATCGATCGAGCGGCAATCAAGGGGAGAAGGATCCTCTCCGGGATATGGGTCTTCCGCGTGAAGACCGCAGCGGACGGCACGATTGAACGATTCAAGGCGCGCTGGGTCGTACGTGGCTACGACCAGAAGTACGGCATTGACTTGGACCAGACGTTTGAGCCGGTCAGCCGCCACACCTCCGTCAGAATTCTACTCGCCATCACTGCCGCACGACACCTCCCGCTCCGCCAGATTGATGTGAAGAACGCGTTTCTCTACGCATTAGTAGATGATGTAATCCACGTGGAGCAGCCGCACACATACGGCGAGGGAGATTCACGCGTGTGCCAGCTGCGAAAGTCCCTTTACGGGATTAAACAAGCGCCAAGGCTCTGGCAGCAGTACCTGCGCAACATTCTGCTTGAGATAGGCTTCAAGCAGCTGCCTCACGATCCTGGCATGTATCGCCGCGATTTCCGCGGCGAATACATTCTACTCACGGTCTACGTCGACGATCTCCTCTACACTGGATCGAGCAACGAACTGCTTGAGCAGTTCGTGAAAAGTCTTGCAGGGTGCGTCGACATCACCTGCAACCACGACGTGAAGCAGTTTCTCGGGCTCAACATCTCCTACTCGCCAGAAGCCATTCATCTCTCAGCAGCCAAGTATGCAGAGGAACTTGGCAAGCGCTTCAACATTGCACCTGCACCACTCTCCACCCCTTACCGCACTCCAGGACCCAACCACAAGCCTGACAACAAAGCCCTGTCCCCTGCTGGGCTTCATACCTACCAGCAGCAGCTAGGATGCCTACTCTTCGCCTCTGTTACCTGCAGGCCCGATCTCTCCTACATCGCGAGCTAGTTGGCTCAGTACTCTCGCAAACCAACGGCTGAGAATCCGCTAGATCTTCAGCGAGCACTTCAATTCTTCATCTCCACGCCCAATGTTGGGCTCTGCTACTCCACCATCCCAACCTCGTCCTTCAACCTCATCGGCTACATGGACGCTGATCATGCCGCTGACCCCGACAATCGACGGTCCAGGACACGCTTCCTCTTCCGCCTTGAGCCCAGCGGCCCCATCTCCTGGAATTCCCAGAAACAGGAGCTGGTTGCCCTGTCATCAGCGGAAGCTGAATTCATCGCAGCAACAGCAGCCGTTCGCGAAGTCCTTTACCTTCAGGAGCTGCTGCAGGAGGCAAAAATTCCAGCCTCGGCAAATTTTCGCCTGCACTGCGACAATTGGAGCGCGATCAAGATTGCAAACAAGCCTGGGTTCGTCAACCGCACCAAACACATCGCGCTGCGGTACTTCTTCGTCAAGGACGAAGTCGACAAGGGCAAGGTTGACCTCACCTATTGTCCGACGGGTGACGTGGCACCCGACTTCCTCACGAAGCGACTGTCACGTCAGCAGTACCAGCACTACTACGAGCTCAGCGGAGTAGTCAAGCGGGTCAAGACTCGCTACGGCCAGGAGTGAAGGGGGGTGTTACGAATAGTAAAAGATGAAGCATTACTGTGTACTCCTTACCGCAGCACACACTACCGAGGCTGAAGACGAAGAGGTGGAAGTGACGCGAAGGGTCGTACGGTTACGAAGGGATCTAGACCGTCGGGCAGACAGCATCAGGCAGCAGTAGTGACGAGGATTCTGTCCAGTCAGTTTGTAACCGTTTGGAGTCGCACGGTTGGGTTTCGCTGCAATAAGGGAATTGTGAAAGAATTGAGGAATGGATGGAAGAGAATGTGGATCACTAGCAAACATTGGGATACATATAGCAAACCCTAACAGGGCTGTACTCACTATAGAGTACCCCACTGCAGACTAGAGAATCATAATATTCTGACACACCCCCATAGTCAAAGTGGGGTATGATCAGCACAACAGGCAAAGCAAAGCAAGCTCAGGGTGGATCACAATGTCACCACACATTCTGAGCACAAGTTCAAGAAGCAACAGTTTAAAGTTCACAAATGTAAGCAAAGCTAGAGGCTATCACAGAGGGCAAGTGTGGAGGAGGAGGGACTATGAGAGGAGAGGAGGTAGTGGGCGGCAGCTGAAGCTACTGGCACACGGCGCAACTGGAGCAAATGGCACACGGGCAACTGGAGCAACTGGCACACTGGCAACTGGAGCAACTGGCACACGGGCTACTGGAGTAACTGGCTCCGCGGCTAACTCTGAGCGGCAGGAGCAACGGACTCACGGGCGACTGGAGCAACTGGCTCACGGGCGACTGGCGCAACGGGCTCACGGGCGACTGGCGCAACGGTCTCACGGGCGACTGGAGCTGCGGGCTTCACGGCGGCCACCCCCCTTCAACCTCCCCAAACTATCCCACCCCCTTTCACACACCCCTTGCTGCACCCTAGGTTCACTCACACCCCACCCCCTAGCACCACTCCTTTGGCTCCCACACATCCACCCCCCTCAGCGGCAGCTGCAGCAGTGGGAGACAGAGGAGGAGGAGGAGCAGGGGAGTCCACACACCCGCCACCCCCTACTCGCCACCCCCAAACCCTAACACAGGGCAGGGCGGGATGGCGGGTAGGGAGGTTACGGGGGGGGGGGGGATTACGGGGGCCTGCGACGGGGGGCCGCGACGGGGCCGTTAAGGGGGGCCGGGGCTGGGTCGCAGCAGGGCTGCAACAGGGCCGGGGCAGGGCCGGGGCAGAGCTGCGACAGGGCCGCAACAGGGCCGGCGCAGGGCCGCGACAGGTCGGGGCAGGGCTGCTACAGGGCCGGGGGAGGGCCGGGGCAGGGCCGGAACAGGGCCGCGACAGGGCCGGAGGAGGGCCGGGGCCGGGCCGCGACAGGTCCGGGGCAGGGCCGGGGCCGGGCCGCGGCAGTGCAGGAGCAGGGCCGGGGCAGAGTCGGGGCAGGGCCGGGGCAGGGCCGGGACAGGGCCGGGGCGAGGGTCGGGGCGGGGCCGTGACGGGGCCGCGACAGGCTACGGGGCAGGGCCGCGACGGGGCAGTGACGGGGCCGCAAAGGGGCAGGGCAGGCCGCTAAGGGGCCGCGAAAGGGTAGGGCAGGCCAAGCGCGAAGGGCGCTTCGGGCAGGTGGGTAAAAAAAACTTTTAACGGTGGGCCCTTAGGAAGGAACGGTCCCAGTAGGGAACCCGCTCTATACCATGTGAAAGAATTGAGGAATGGATGGAAGAGAATGTGGATCACTAGCAAACATTGGGATACATATAGCAAACCCTAACAGGGCTGTACTCACTATAGAGTACCCCACTGCAGACTAGAGAAACATAATATTCTGACAGGAATGTACCCCTTAGAGTACATGGCTAGCCTAGGTCGATTCGAATTCCCTTGTACTCTTATTTATATTATTGTATTCGCATGTTATTATCATCTCAAGCATTTTATATCCACTCTGCTATTGAGGTCAAGGGCCCACCACTACTCAGACGTGTGCGAACCCTCCTGAGGTGATCCTAGGTACGATCAACATTTGATCGCAACAGTGTGGGCCAATCCGAGGTCCTTTTTCCAGCCACCGTAGTCAGCGAAGGAAGGGTCGTGTAGACACCCTGTCTTCCTACTCCCTTCCCCCTTACAATTACGATTGTGGATGTACTCACTTTATAGTGTAATGCATCCTTCAAAAAAAAAGTTATATATGTTGGAAACACATAGTTGACGCTTCTGAAGTATCGAAGTAATAACACGAGCGAAACAGACTACAGTGAAGCAACAAGCGAGTCAAACAAGGAGGTTAACAAAACATAACAGCTGGAGGTTACGCCAAGGTCAAAGGTCGCTGACCTTTGACTCGGCGAAATACAGCACGACAGCAAGGACAAACAACTGAATCGGTATTGAGCAGTTGCTCGAGTTGTCACTGTATCAAACCGCAACAGCAAAACAGTTAATTGCACCTTTTCGTATTCCTTGTAATCTTATAGAAGCCCTTGTATTACCTTGCTATAATCAATTCATCTTGCTCTCACACACTAGTGCAAGGTGGTTCAACAAAGCTTTCTATACGCTTCCGCAAATTACAACATCTCTACTCAAAGTCCTAGCCTTGAAAAGATCCTAATGGCTTTTCGCCCAACATGGTATGAGAGCCTCCAAGGCAAAATCAACTACAAAAACTCCTACAACAGCACAAGGCATGGCAACTCAAAAGGAGAGGATTTCCTCCAACGGATCTCCTGGCACTACTCCTACTCCACCTCCACCTCTGGCCTACAGACAGCAGAAGGAACAGCAACAAGACCAGCTGCGGAGTCTACCGAAACTCCCGCGAATCAAACAACAGGCCTCGACCCAAGTATGATGGAGAAGTTCTTCTCCTTCATGTCCTTCTACGAGCAGCATCAGCAAGCAGCACCTGCGCAATCAAACAACAGCGACAACAACAATGGGGTTACTCCAATGAGCCTTGACGGTTCATCCTATGCACGCGGAAACAAGCAGCAACCTACCTTTGCCCCGTACGAAACTCAACGTGGCTCCATCAGCTTCATGCCACACCAACAGTCTTCCACTTGACAAGAGAAGACACTAGACGCGCTTTAGGTTCAATCACAGCTCGCACACGTTCTGAAATTGCAGACATCGACACCCTTTGACGGGAAGGACTTCTATACCTGGTCATTCGAGTTTGAGCTAATGATGGAAGGCGCGCAGATTCTCGGATTCTTCGACGGATCCCTGCCATATCCAACACACGGGACGCAGTACGACAAGCAACAGTACACGTATCAGTCACTGATGGCGTATACAATTCTTCTGCGAAACATAACTCCGAACGAACAGCAGAACATCCGGTCTTGTCGAGGGTACGGCAACTCCGCCGAGCTCGCGTACAACCACCTGAAGGACCTGTATCAAGCAACAGACAGTGTTAATCAAAGCCGTCTCATGGCACAGCTAACAACAGTGGAAATGAAACCCGGCGAAAACGGGATGGCGTATATAAGCCGTTGTCGTGGACTGCACGACAGACTCCTTCGATGCGGAGGATCGATATCCGAAGAAGCCTTCGTGACAGTTGTCATCACTGGCCTCGGTCCTCATTGGCGCTCCACTCGAGCTATTCTTCGAGCTCACGGGAAGATCTCCGAAGCGGCACTCTGCGCCGAAATTCACGCTGAACAGCAAGACATGGACCTACACGAAGAACGACACAAGAAGAGAGCGTCAGCACATGAGTTCGCGTTTCACACTCAACGACGTTACAACAACAACAATCGACATAACAAACACCAGGCTCAACAATTCGTACCACCGTTCTGCTATCTCTGCAAGACGTCAGGACACCCTCGAACTCACTGCCCGAATCAACAGCAGTCAACATCGCCGCAACGTCAACTTCGGCCCTCAAGCAGTCAAGTGGCTTCTACACAGGCGCATCCCACTAATCAAGTACAGTCCTCAACGTCATCGACGACAAAACCTGCACAAAGCACAAGAAACATCGTAAGCTGCATGACAAGAACGACATACTCCTGCATCACCGGATCACCACCGTACTACTCACCAGAAAAACAGCTCGACAAGAGCACTCCTCGCCGCGAATCACTGGAGCCCAACCCGACGTATGCAGCCATCGCCCAGAGCGAGCCGTCCGGGAAAGACACCTGGTTCTTGGACAACTGCTGCGGACAGCACATGTGCTCCTCAGGTCGCTTCGTTCAACAAGAACACCAACTTCAACGCGAAGTCGTAATCACCGTCGCCAACAACCAGAACCTGCACACACGACGACAAGGGATAGTTCAACTTCAATCTCGAGAAACCAACGTTATTCTGCAAATGTCGAAGGTTTTAATCGCAAAAGCACTCGGTTATAACTTACTCAACGTCAGTCAACTAATGGCGAAGGGAATTCATCTCGAAGCAGACAGCACCACTCAGGAGTTCAAACTGTACCACGGGAAAGGTGGACTCTATATCGGCAAGGCGGTCTTGAAGAATAATGTCTTCGTTCTTGACTTCGTTCCAGACCAAGGCACCGCCGACAGCAACGCCATTGTCAACTTCACCTCGTGGACACATCCGCCAGATCTCGACCCCGACTTCAGTCCTGGAGGATTTTGGTACTCACACACCATACCTGAAGCAGAAAGAACAAGAGCGTTAGCAACAATTCGGCAAGCAGAGACAACATCAGCAGCAGCAGATACAACATTGGCAATGGCAGAGACAACATCGGTAGCAGCAACAACAACCATGACACCACTCGCTGGTCCTTCAACAACACCAGTCCCCATCGACGCCATGCCACCGACTTCCGCTCAGCAGCTGACTCCCACTCCACGAGAAGTCCACAGAAGCACCAATTTCACCACAGGCTTCTACTCCAACTCCGACCTATACAGGCGCTCACTAGGACACCGCGCGAGCGAATCACTGTGGCACGAAAGATTGGGTCACCCAAGCAACACAATGTTAAACAACACGATCAAGGCAGGAGTACTCGACAAAGACTCCCTACTTCTAACCAACGGCAGAGAACTTCAACGAGTCCGAGGTACATGGTTTACCTGCCCCGAAGCCGACTTACCTTATCAACCGTTTGTTTCTCACCACAATCCGAGCTCGCCAGTTTACGCACCATTGGAGAAAGTCTACAGCGACATCTTGTATACCTGCGAACACGGACAGGGAGCATACAACTACG
This sequence comes from Closterium sp. Naga37s-1, assembly GCA_947471745.1. Taxonomy (NCBI): domain Eukaryota; kingdom Viridiplantae; phylum Streptophyta; class Zygnematophyceae; order Desmidiales; family Closteriaceae; genus Closterium; species Closterium sp. Naga37s-1. The sequence continues at coordinate 2,039,839 of CANJKZ010000860.1, forward strand.
TCATCACCTTTATCGACGCCGCTACCCGATACGTCTGGCATCTCAACCTTCCGAGTCGAGACATGGCCTTCGAAGCCTTCGTCGCCTGGCTACCTGTGGCAGAACGAGAATCAGGAGCGAAGCTGAAAAACTTCCAGTCAGACGGGGGAGGAGAATATCAGTCACAAAGGTTCAAGCAGTACCTAGCATAACGAGGCATCAAGCGACTCATCTCGCTTCCCTATGCCCATCAACAGCAAGGCGTGGCAGAAAGAATGAACAAGACCCTCCAGAACACCATGCGCAAACTGCTACATGGCATGCGACTGCCCAACCACCAGTGGCCCGAGGCGATGGACCACGCTGTCATGCTGCACAACTTGCTCTTGTCATCATCGCTTCCGAACAACGCATCACCGCACTGGCTGTGGACAGGAAAACTGGGCAACACAAAAATGTTACGAGTTTTTGGGTGCATGGTACAGTACTGACCGCACACTGCAAGAGCCGGAAGATTTTCACAACGCGTACAGTGGGGACTACACCTAGGCATCGAAAAACATTACAACGCATGGAAGATTTTCGACGTCCACTCGAAGGAAACAGTAGCAGCACGTGATGTCATTTTCTACGAACGACTCTCCCTTCAAACGTACCTGGACAACCTAGCAGCAGATTGAGACATCACTGGCGGCTTCCGTGGCAACCGAGCCTTCGCCACACCAGCTGACGAAGCTGATTGGGACGAGCAAAACGTGGACGGCGCATCCGAGGAAGCAGGACCACTCCCATACTGCTCCGTACCCATCCCGATGGATGACGAAAACCCTCGCGAAAGTGTCAACGCCGAAGTCTACTACGACTTCTCTGACAACGGTTACGTTACACCCCGACCGGTCGACACCAACGTCTCCGAACGCATAGGGCCCAACTTCTTACCTGATCCAGAAGCGGGAGATGAAGCAGCCTATCCCGAGGACACAACTCTCCCCCGCTACACACAGAGTGGACTGCAGATACTGGGACTCGTCACCGCTGTCCACGGAGCGGCACCACCTAAGGAGCCTGATACAATTCAGCAGGCTCTGGGGGGGGAACATAGGGAAAAATGGCGCGAAGCCATGGACAGAGAATTAAAGGCGCTGCAAGGCCGCAACACCTGGAAAGTCGTGCCTATCGGAGTGGCATGCAACAAGACCATTCTCACGGGAAAATGGGTTTTCCGCGTGAAAACGAAAGCTGACGGAACGATAGACAAATTCAAGGCACGCTGGGTCGTACGCGGCTTCGACCAAGAGCACGGACGAGACTTCACCAAAACATTCGCACCAGTTAGCAGACATACCTCTCTCATAATCCTCCTCGCGATAGCCGCCATGAGGCGGAAGAAACTTCGCCAAATCGACGTTGCCAACGCCTTCCTCTACGCCCCTGTCGACGCTGAAATCTTCGTCGAACAACCACATGGGTCTAATACAGACCCTAACCAAGTCTGTCAACTACAAAATGAGAAACTGAACGAGAATGAATTGACTAAGGGAAAGTTGGGTACAAATGCAAACCCTAGAAAACTGTACCCCATATGTGCTACCCCACTATAGCCTACAGTAGCTATGTCATATAAATCTGACACACCCCCATAGGCAAAGTGGGGGAGAACAAGGGGTCACAAGACCAGTCAAGCAAAGCCAAGCAAGCTCAGGGTGGATCACAAAGTCACCACACATTCCGAGCACAAGTTCAAGGCCACAAGGCCAGTTCACATGCAGGATTACATATATATATAAGGCTAGACAAGAAAGAGCAGGTGTATATATACATGCAACAGTACAAACAAGGTCAAGGGGTGAGCAAGTGAGGCAAGGTAGGCACAAGACCCAGCTGAGTACAGAAGCGCTGATGATCACAAGGCGCAAGTGCCTTGGTGAAGATATCAGCAGTGTTGGCCTGAGAGGCCACGTACGCAAGCCGCAGCTGACCACGCTGCTGTAGCTCACGAGCAAGGAAGTAGCGGAGAGCAATGTGCTTCGTTCTGTGCTCCAGTCTCTGCTCTCGACACAAGGCCAGCATGGCCTTGTTGTCTACGTACAGCACTGGAGGAGAACGAGGCGGCTCTCCGAGGTCAGTCAGCAGGTAGGTGAGCCAGCGAAGCTCCTGTGCAGCCATGGCCCCGGCGTAGATCTCAGCCTCACAACTGGAGCCGAGAACAGAAGACGAGCGGGTAGCCCGCCACGAAACAGAGCCGGAACCAAGGCTGAAGGTGTAACCCTGTGACGACCACTGCGTAGCCTGGTCGTCAGCCCAAGAAGCGTCTGCGTGCCCAGTGAGGACCACTGGACTCTGCCCTCCAAGCACAAGCCCCATGCCCGACGTACTGCACAAGTAGCGCAACACCCTCTTCGCTGCAGCCATGTGCTCCGGTCTGTGTCTCCCAGGAGCAACATAGCGTGCGAGAATGCTAAGAGGGTATGCAAGGTCAGGTCGTGTGCAGGTCATCAGGTACATGAGGCAGCCAACAAGCTCTGGGTACGGGCCACTCGACTCTACGGACTCATCCGAAGGCAGAGCTGAGAGCGAGTGGCGAGTAGGCAGAGGAGTGGCCTGAGGCGAGGAGTACGTGAAGCCGAAGCGCTGAAGGACCTGCTGCACCATGTGTGACTGAGTCAGGGTAATGGTGCGGCGTGCTCTGTCCCGGGTGATCTGCAAGCCAAGGTAGCTGCGCAGTTCACCCAGGTCTGTGCACGTGTGTCTCTTCTGCAGCTCGGACTTCACGTGGGCGAGTCCAGCAGTGTCAGCTGTGGCAAAGACCAAGTCGTCGACGTACACGAGGATGTAGAACGGCGGCAAAGAAGTGTCGGTGCGCAGAAACAGCGACGGGTCGGCAGTAGAGGGAGCAAACCCAAGAGCCGCAAGTGTAGTCCTCAATGTGTCGTGCCACTCACGCGGTGCCTGGCGGAGACCGTAGACTGGCCGCCGGAGGCTCCACTGGGTGCCAGGAGGAAAAGACCCAGTGAAGCCAGGTGGGCGACGCAGCCAGATCTCCTCGTGCAGGCTGCCCTGCAAGAAAGCAGTGCTGAAGTCAAGAGAGTGCAGCTCGTAGTCGCGGTGAGCAGCTATGTGCAGCAGTACCCGAAGAGTGGTCATCTTTGGGGTGGGAGAGAAGGTCTGAAAGTAGTCAACTCCCTGCCGCTGACTGAAGCCACGAGCCACGTAACGCGCCTTGAAGACAGGCGGAGAACCCGGCGGTCGCTTCACCCTGAAAATCCACATGCCACTGACGATGTTCGCCCCAGGCGGGGGAACCTCGTCAACGTAGGTGCCTGTGGACTTCCAGGAAGCCATCTCTGTGTCCATAGCTGCCTGCCACTGAGAGGAGTAGGGACCCTCTATCGCCTCCGCGTAAGAGCGCGGAGTCGGGATGTCAAGTGCATCCGGGTCTCCCTCAGGGGTAAGCAGTACGGACACGAGATGAGGTGAAGCAGCAGCCAAACACTGGAACTCCTCCTGCCTGTCCTCAAGGACGTCCGTGCCAAGGGCACACTCACCCCCGACGGACGGAGGACAGACAGACTCAGACTCATCGACAAGACTAGCAGCGTAGTCTAGACGACAGCGAGCAGCAAAGTCGACGAGCTCAGCAACTAGGGCAGACGCAGCAGTGGACTCAAAGGAAGGGTCAGTGGCGACAGTAGCAAGGAGACGCGTGACAGTAGGACTGGCAGCACGAAGAGAGTCCGACTCCGGGTCGGGAAGAGCAGGAAGAGAGGACTCAGGAGGAGGAGGCAAAGGGGCACGCAGAGGAGCAGTGGACGGACGCAGAGACATCCGGTGCGTGCCAGGGACAGGAGGAGGACGCTGACGCGAACCACGACCACTAGTGCGAGCAGGACGGACAGGCGACGCAGGGCGAGACGCAGGCTCACGACGCTCAGCAAGACCTCCAGTAGGACCAGTGTAGGGAGAAGGAGCGGGCAGTGGGGAGGCCGGCTGTAACTGTAACTGTGACGGGACAAGCTGTGGACACTCTAAGGGAGGAGGAGGACCAGTAGAAGGCGGGAGACCAAGAACCTGCTGAAGGAGCGGAACGAAGTACGGCCGAGGCCGCGCGGCGACTCCAGACACAGCAGGGACAGCACCAGTACCCCCAGCGGCAGCACCATCGCCAGCAGCACCTCCAGCTCCAGTACCTCCAGCAGCACCAGTAGCACCCCCAGCAGGACCGCCTCCAGGACCGACAGCAGTAGCCTCAGCGTCAACACCCTCAGCACCTCCAGCTCCAGTCGTACCCGCAGGCCCAGCAGCTCCAGTACTCCCAGTACGAGCACCTCCGGGACCCGCGGCACCAGCACCCTCAGCAGCCGAAGAACCTCCAGCTCCAGCAGCACGCCTCCAGCGCCGGGCAAACCACTCGCGCAGCTCCTGTGGAGAGAGTGGCTCCCGCCGAGACGAAGCACCCGGAGAACCTCCAGGCTCAGCACCACCAGACGCCACACGAGCAGGCCCAGCTCCCTCAGGCTCCGCACCCCCAGGCTCAGCACCTCCAGGCGTAGCACCCCCAGGCTCAGCACCCCCAGGCTCAGCACCCCCAGGCTCAGCACCCCCAGTAGTAGCACCCCCAGGCTCAGCACCCCCAGGCGCATCACCCCCAGTAGTAGCACCCTCAGGCTCAGCACCCCCAGGCGTAGCACCCACACGCTCAGCACCCCCAGAGTCAGCACCCCCAGGCTCAGCACCCTCAGCAGCACCAGAGTCACCAGTAACCTCGACAGGCTCGACTGCGTCTACCTGGGACACACCTGAAGGGGCAGGACCCTGAGGGGGGAGGGGGTCTACCGGGGGGGGACCTGGGACAAGGAAGAGCGGTGGCGGGGGGAGGGACGGAGTGCGGTAGGGGAAGAGGCGGTAGTAGGGGACCGACTCGTCAAACGTGACGTCCTGGGAGGACAGAACACGGCGAGAGGTGGGGTGGTAGAACTGCCACCCTGGCGCGTCAGGGGGGAAGCCAAGGAAGACGCAAGGAGCAGCACGAGGGGACAGCTTGTCCGCAGACAAGTCGCGGACAAACGCCCGAGATCCCCAGACACGGAACGCAGACGCATCGCCAACCTTCCCCGTCCACAGCAAAGCTGGGGAGGTCTCCGGCATGGAGACCCTGGGGTGAAGGTTGATCTGATGCGCCGCGTACCGAACCGCAAACGGCCACAGAAAATGGGGGGCAGCCGCATGCATCATGGACGTACGGGCGACGTCCATGACCATGCCAATGCGGCGCTCAGCAATCCCATTTTGCTGTGGAGAGTCCGGAAGCGTGAAGGTCTGGCGGATGCCTCGTGCACGACAGTAGGCTCGCAGAAGGCCAGAGGAGAACTCTCCACCTCTGTCAGAGTGCAGACGCAGAACAGGAAAGTCCGAGCCGAAGCTCTGCCTGAGCTGGAGACGAGCTGCGCGGATCCAGTCGATCAACACCTCAGTGACATCACCCTTGCTGCGCAAGGGGAAGACTGTGGTGTAACGCGAGTAGTCGTCAACCACCAGCAGGAAGTAGTGCTCGTGACCCTGTCCACGGACGCGGGCCGGGCCCCACACGTCCATGTGAAGCGTCTGCAGCGGGGCCTCTGTCGGAGGAAACTGGGAGGAGTGAGGGGCAGCACGCTGCCGCCCCTCGACACAGGGGACGCAGGTAGGGCCAGGCCCCGGAGGAAGGGGAGGGAGGGACCGGGGAAGACCAGAGACAAGGACACGGGAGGCCATGCTTCGGAGACGAAGCAGGGAGGGGTGACCAAGGCGGTGGTGCCAGAGGAGAGTCTCGTGAGACAGGAGGCGACACGAACAGGGGGCAGACTCATGACCAGACCTGGACGCTGCAGCAAACACCTGACCCGACGCAGCTACCTGACCAGACGCAGTGACTGGAGGAGACGCAGTGGTCAGTGTGTACAGGCTCGACCCCGGCCGACGTGTAAACGTGGCCAGGTGTCGGCCTGTCCGAGCGTCCGTGCAGTGGGTCACCCGCTGACTCGCAGGAGTGAACTGGTGAACCCCCGCATCCTGTAGGTCAGCACCACTCACCAAGTTCGTAGAGAACGAGGGGAGGTAAAGACCAGACAGGGTGCCAGAGGGGGCCGCCGGACACGGGAGGACAGTGGAGAAGTGAGCAAGGACAGGACCCCCAGAGGGGTCTGCCAGAGAGACTGCAACTGGCCGGCCAAGCGGCGTGAGTGTGGTGCGGTCTCGAAAGAAGGAGCGAGAAGCCCCCGAGTCAAGGGTGAAGGTGTGGGAGGCCGAAGCCGACGCAGTACCTGAGAGAGCAGACTCACCAGCACCTGAGGGAGCAGACGCACGAGCACCTAGAGCAGCAGCCTCGCTAGCACCTAGAGCAGCAGCCTCACCAGTACCTAGAGCAGCAGTCTCAATGCCCGGGTCGGGCGGAAAACACCGGTAACAGTCACCCTCATCACTATTAGTCACAGCATACATGGCAGCAAGAATAGCATCAAAGTCAAGGTCAAAGACAGCTACACCCGCCCTAGACAGCTCGCCCCAGCGGGGGATCTCAGTGGCCTCAGGGAACTGGTGACACCAAGCGTCCGTCAGGCGGCCAAAGCAGCGCTGGGTGGAGTGCGCACCCCCGCACTGCTCACCCGCGCGGTCGCCGGTGCGTAGGACGTAGGTGCACGGACCAGTACCCCCACCCCGCTGGCGTGCAGCGTACCACTCACGGAGCTGCTGAGGGGGGGGGATGTCACGAGTGCGCTGCTGCCGCTGCTGCTGCTGCTGCTGGCGCTGACCACCACCGGAGCCGACCCTCTGCGCAGCGCCACCCCGACCAGCTCCACCTCCTCCGCCGCCGCCTCCTCCACCGCCGCCACCTCCGCCACCTCCGCTCCCACCGCCACCGCCGCCGCCGCCTCCGCCTCCACTGCCGCCACCGACACCTCCACCCCCGCCACCACTCCCACCACCACCCCCACCCCCTCCACTGCCTCCACCGCCACCTCCGCCACCCCCGCCAGCCCCTCCAGCACCCTTGCCCCCCTTGCCCTTGCCGGTGCGGCGTCTCCCGCTCGGGGCAGACGCAGCGCCGACCGACTCGAAACCAACGAGGTCGGCCGCAGCAGCAGAGGCAACAGAGGGCAAAAGGGGGGAGGGGGAACACCCCTCAAAGACGGGGGTGCGAGGGTCACCACGAGAGGCTCCTACAGCGACTATGCTCTTCTCTGCTGCTAGGAGGGCCTTCTCGAGGAGGTCAACGGTGAGAGTGGTGGGGCAAACTGAGAGGAAGTGGTCCCTGACTACGCGAAGGGAGTCAGGGAGCCGGGTGACTATGTAGTAGAGGGTGATGTACATGGGGGGGGGGTTCTTGGCGCAGAATTCAGCAGGAAGCGCAGCGCGGTAGCGAGTGTCACTAGTGCGGAGGTGCGTAATGAGGTCAGCGACTGTGGGAAAGGCAGCAAGGTCAGGGAAGAGGTACGGTAGCATGAGGCGGCTCAGTGCAGCAGTGGCAGGGGAGGAGTAGCGCGCAACTACAGCGTCGTACAAGGTCTGAGCACTCTTGTACTGGCTAAAGTGCGCACGCTCAGAGGTAGGCAGGTGGCGACGCACAGCAAGACGTGCAGCAGCATCGCGTGTGGCCCACTGTGAGCGAACAGTGGCGCCGGCATCAGCAGCAGGGGCAGGAGAGGCACCAGAGGTGAGGTCAAAGAGGGAGAGACCGTCTGCCCTATCGCACTGTAGGAAAAGCTGCAGGTCATCTACCCAGACGTCAAAGTCAATGGCCCGACCCTCAGCGTCAAAAGCGAGGACACTAGGGGTAGCCATGACAGCAGTAGACTAGCAGCGCGAACAGTAGGGTAAGGGCAGTGCAGTGACAGAGGCGCTGCTCTTACCGGACAGGGCGGCTCGGGCGGCTCGGCGGCTCGGCGGCTCGGCAACTCGGCGGCTCGGGCGGCTCGGGCGGCTCGGCGGTACGGCGGCTCGGCAGCAACTGCGGCTCGGCGACTCGGCGGCTCGGGCGGCTCGGGCGGCTCGGCGGCTCGGCGACCCGGCGGCTCGGGCGGCTCAGGTGGCGCGGCGGCTCGGGCGGCTCGGGTGGATCGGGCGGCTCGGCAGTAGCTCGGCGGCGCCGGCGGCTCGGTGGTGACGGCGGGGCCGCGTGGGGACGGCGGCGGGGCCGGGTGGAGCGGCGGCGGGGCCGGGTGGAGCGGCGTCGGGGCCGGGTGGAGCGGCGTCGGGGCCAGTAGAGGCGGCGCCGGGGCCGGGAAGGGCAGCTCCGGGGCCGCAGGGGTAGGCGACGGGGCCGCTAGGGCGGCTAGGAGGGGGGGGTCGCAAGGGCGGCTTGAGGAGGCCGCGAGGGCGGCTAGAAAGGGCCGCGAGGGCGGCGTGAAAGGGCCGCGAGGGCGGCGCGACGCGAAGGAGCCGCGAGGGCGGCGGATCGGGGCCGCGAGGGCGGCGCGACGCGGCCGCTAGGGCGGCGCGACGTGAAGGGGCCGCGAGGGCGACGCGACGGGGCCGCAAGCACGACGCGACGGGGCCGGTAAGGCGGCGCGACAGGGTCGAGAGAGGGGAGCGCGACTCGGGCAGTGTAGAGCGCACTCCGGGCAGGAAAAAAAAGGTGGTGGGCCCTAGGAACAGTTCCCACAGGGGAACCTGCTCGATGCCATGAGAAACTGAACGAGAATGAATTGACTAGGGGAAAGTTGGGTACAAATGCAAACCCTAGAAAACTGTACCCCATATGTGCTACCCCACTATAGCCTACAGTAGCTATGTCATATAAATCTGACACAAAAATCCCTGTACAGGATCAAACAGGCTCCGAGGCTGTGGCAACAACATCTGCACGCTCGATTGATTCGCATCGGATTTCACCAACTCCCGCACGACCAAGGAATGTATCGTCTCACAAAGGGTGCCGACTACATCTTACTCATAGTCTATGTGGACGACCTGCTTTACATCGGTTCTACCGACAACGTCACAACCTAGTTCGAAGAGGAGCTACAACGGGACCTCACGCTCACCGTCTCGTCTATCGTGACACAGTACCTGGGACTCAACATACAAGACGGGGAAAACGCAATCTACCTCAGCGCCGCAAAATACGCCGACACCATCGCCAAACGCTTCGGACTAACTCTAGCTACCAACGAAAACTATGCTGCCTCCTCTTCGCAGCCGTCACCTGACGACTAGATCTATCATACTCAGCAAGCCAGCTCGCCACCTACCTCAAGAAGCCCACAACCACGCACATGGGGGAACTCGATCGCGCTCTACACTACCTCGTCAGCACCCCGACAGTCAGCCTCACCTACCACAAAACTGAAACCACGACACCTAAATTAATCGGCTACGTCGACGCTGATCACGCCGGAGACTCTGACAACAGGCGATCTCGCACTGGCTACATCTACCGACTTGAACCTATCGGGCCCATTTCATGGCAGACGAACAAGCAAGAGCTAATCGCTCTCTCCACGGCTGAAGCATAATATATCGCACTCTGCACAGCCACCAAGGAAGGATTATACCTTCGCGAACTGCTGGAAGAAGCAAAGATGGCTCAGTTACCCAACTTCTCCCTCTTCTGCGACAATCAATCCGCAATTCGCATAGCGAACAAGAGCGGGTTCGCGAATCAAACGAAGCACATCGCCCTTCGGTATTTCTTCGTGAAGGACGAGATCGAGAAAGGAACACTCAAGCTATCCTACTGTCCCACGTCCGAGATGGCAGCAGATTACTTGACCAAGAAACTTGGGAAGCAGAAGTTCGAGTACTGCATGCTGTTGACTGGACAAGGCTACGTCACCAGCAGCAAGGGTGGTGACACTCCAGAAGCGAAGGGGAGTGTTGGAAACACATAGTTGACGCTTCTGAAGTATCGAAGTAATAACACGAGCGAAACAGACTACAGTGAAGCAACAAGCGAGTCAAACAAGGAGGTTAACAAAACGTAACAGCTGGAGGTTACGCCAAGGTCAAAGGTCGCTGACCTTTGACTCGAAATACAGCACAACAGCAAGGACAAATAACTGACTCGGTATTGAGCAGTTGCCCGAGTCGTCACTGTATCGAACCGCAACAGCAAAACAGTTAATTGCACCTTTTCGTATTCCTTGTAATCTTATAAAAGCCCTTGTATTACCTTGCTATAATCAATTCATCTTGCTCTCACACACTAGTGCAAGGTGGTTCAACAAAGCTTGCTATACGCTTCCGCAAATTACAACATCTCTACTCAAAGTCCTAGCCTTGAAAAGATCCTAAGGGCTTTTCTCAGCCCAACAATATATACACGCAATTTACACTGCAAGTTTATACATCTCAAAACACACAGTTACCTTAATGGACAATTCCATAGATTCTGTTTTCTACTCTGGAGTACACGACATTTGCTAGATGATGAAGTATTTTTTTTCCTTAAAACTGAATATATATAATAAATTTTGCTTTCATAGTGGCTCTTTTCGTAATTTAGTATATGATTAAATGTTAATGTGAAGGGTTTGGTAGCAAATGTGATTCTTTGTTTACAGGTGAATTCCAAGATTGAGCTACCCTTCGTATTGTCCAACGATTGCTCGAATAAGTACGTGGGTATCAATAAAACGAGTACATGATCTTCAGTGTGTCCAATGAAATCATCGTGTTGCATCAGTTCTCGATCGGCTTCAATCAGGGAATGCCGTCCGATACTGGAAGCCTGTCACGTTTATCAGCGGCTAGATCAGTTCCTCAGGAACCATCCCACCCAGCACACCAGATTGGGTGCTCAACTACGGGCGTCTCCAGAGGCTCGGGCTTGTGCGGCAAGGGGATTGCGAAGAGCACCCATAAACTCTCCCTCACATTCTCAGTCTCAAACAGTTCCGGACATCTGCTTCCACTTCCATTCGAGTTTTTGTATCAGTTATCAGAAGGCTCAATCCACCACACTTCATCAGCACGAGCATTACAGTGAAGGCCTTTCATCTCGCTACGTGATTCGCCTCTAGACAGCCATGTCAGGACGCGGAAAGGGAGGCAAGGGCCTTGGAAAAGGAGGCGCGAAGCGTCACAGGAAGGTTCTTCGCGATAACATCCAGGGCATCACCAAGCCGGCAATCAGGCGTCTCGCTCGTCGCGGTGGCGTCAAACGTATCAGTGGTCTCATATATGAAGAGACACGTGGCGTGCTGAAGGTGTTTCTCGAGAATGTCATTCGCGACGCTGTGACTTACACGGAGCACGCGCGGAGAAAGACGGTCACCGCCATGGATGTAGTTTACGCCCTGAAGCGCCAGGGTAGGACGCTCTACGGATTTGGCGGTTAGATTCAATAGAAGTACCTAAGAACCTAGCTGCTTGCAATGTGCTCCTTAGATTGTAACTATGATAATTAAATCAATTCTGACACATACCCAGCCCCTTGTATATGCAAAAAATGTACGACGAGCCTTGGCAATCTTGCTCTGTTCTTGGCTTGAGCTCAGTTGAGCTAGCTTTTGTCATGACTGACACTGAAGGTCTCACTTCTGGCACCCTGAGCTGTTGGGGGAATGCCTTACGTTGGAACCCCCTAACATCATTGCAGAAACCTGTCAGCTCTGCTGGTGAGAAGATCTATCCCTTGCATGACGGACTCCAATCAATCAATGGCTACTACAACCATCACTAGGTGGAGTAATCTGTTGGAAACAATCGGTCCTAAGCGCCTCTGTCGTGTCGAAACACTAAGACACAAAAGAAACGAAGTATAACGAATTCTCAAAGTTAGCGAACAACGGAATGATTGGAATAGAAACGAATGGGGTACAAATGAGCAACCCTAGAAGCTGTACCCCCTAGAGTGCAACTCACTATAGCCTATCATATCAATGTTCAACATTTGACACACCCCCATAGGCTAAGTGAGGGGCATCAAAACAAGCAAGGTGAACAAACGGTCACAAGACCAGTCAAACCAAGAACCAAGGCAAGCTCAGGGTGGATCTCAAGGACACCACACAAATTCCGAGCGCAAGCAAGCGGCCACAAGGCCAGTTCAAGAGTTCACTAGGATATAAATACAAAGCACAACAAGCAGAGCAAGCAACAGGACTACACCAACCGAGGGCCTACCTCAACAAGCCCCAACTGCACACAGAACCTGTGGTGGTCACCAAGCGCCAAGGCCTTGGTGAAGACGTCTGCAGTGTTGGCCTCTGAGGCCACAAAGTCCAGGCGTGCCTGACCGCGTCGCTGCAGCTCTCGCAGGAGGAAGTGCCTCACGTCAATATGCTTCACTCTGCTCTCCAGTCGAGGCTCTCGACACAGGAGGATCATGGCCTTGTTGTCAGCGTACAAGGTCGGTGCAGAGCGAGGCCGCTCACCAAGGTCAGCGAGCAAGAAGGTCAACCAGCGAAGCTCCTGTGCCGCCATGGCACCAGCGTAGATCTCTGCCTCTGCACTGGAAGTAGCCACAGACGACGGCCGTGTAGACCTCCACGACACAGCACCAGCTCCCAGACTGAAGCAGTAACCCTGAGTCGAACGCTGAGTCTCCACGTCGTCAGCGTAGGAAGAGTCGCAGTGACCAGTCAACGCCACTGGCTGAGTCCCTCCAAGCACAAGCCCCAAGCCTGATGTAGTCGCCAGGTACTTCGCCACCCTCACAGCAGCTGTCCAGTGGACAGGGCGGTGTCTCCCAGTCGCAACAAAGCGAGAAATGATGCTGAGTGGAAAGGCGAGGTCCGGTCGAGTACAAGTCATCAGGTACATGAGGCAGCCCACCAGCTCTGCGTAGGGTCCACTGGACTCAAAGGGCTCGTCAGGAAAGGGGCCCGTAAGTCTGTGGTCAACAGCAAGAGGAGTGGGCTGTGTGGTGGAGAACTGGAAGTGGAACCGCCGAAGGACCTGCTGCACCATGTGTGACTGCGTCAGTGTGATGGTGCGAGCGGCTCTGTCCCGGGTGATCTGCAGGCCAAGGTAGCGCTGCAGCTCACCCAGGTCAGTGCACTTGTGTCTCTTCTGCAGTTCGGACTTCACCTGAGCCAGGGCTGCCCTGTCTGCTGTAGCAAACACCAAGTCGTCGACGTAGACAAGGATAAAGAAAGGAGTAGAACCCGCTCGAACAAACAGCGACGGGTCGGCGGAGGACGGGCTGAACCCAAGGTCACAAAGCGTGGAGCGAAGAGTGTCGTGCCACTCACGGGGCGACTGGCGGAGACCGTAGACTGGTCGCCTCAGGCTCCACTGGGTCCCAGGTGGGAAGGTGTCAGTGAAGCCAGGAGGACGGCGCAGCCAGATCTCCTCGTGCAGTCGGCCCTGGAGGAACGCAGTGGAGAAGTCGAGGGAGTGCAGCTCGTAGTCTCGCTGCGCTGCTATGTGGAGTAACACCCGAAGAGTAGTCATCTTCGGGGTCGGGGCGAAGGTCTGGAAGAAGTCAACTCCCTCACGCTGACTGAAACCCCTAGCCACGTAGCGCGCCTTGAACACCGGCGGTGCTCCAGGCGGCCGCTTCACCTTGAAGAGCCACATGCCATCGACTACGTTCGCCCTGGGAGGGGGAACTGCGTCGACGTAGGTGCCTGTGGATCTCCAAGACGCCAACTCTGAGTCCATAGCCGCTTTCCACTGAGAGGCCCACGCCCCTGACACTGCCTCGCGGTAAGTGCGAGGAGTCGGTATGTCAAGGGCGTCGGGGTCTCCCTCAGGGGAGAGCAGCATGGCACACACAGAGGGAGAAGCGGCTGCCCAGTACTCCAGCTCAGACTCTCTGTCCTCTAGGACGTCACAGCCAAGGGCAAACCCACCCCCGACGGACAGAGGACGGTAGGGAGGAGCTGGCACCACACGGGTGGCGTAGTCAAGGCGGCTGGCGGCAGCAAACTCAGCGACAGCGGCAGTGAGAGCCGAGACAGACGACGGAGGGAAACGAGGGTCGGTGACAAGAGTGGTGAGGACACGTGCGGCAACAGGACGAACAGCGCGGTAGTAGTCAGAGATAGGAGTGGGGAGGGCAGGTAGAGAGGACGGAGGAGGAGACGGGAGAACGGACACAGGAGAAGGAGAACGACGACGAGACGAACAAAGGAGGGCAGTGTGGAGGTCAGTAACAGGGGACGAGTGACGAGCACGCGGAGGACAACGAGTGATCAAGTCGCGACGGACAGAGGGAGGAGGAGACTGAGGAGGAGGAGAAGACCAGACCGCCGGACGGTCGTCAGGAGGAGGCAACGGAGGAACAAACACAGGAGGAGACTGGGAGCGGACAGGAGGAGAGGAGGAAAGGCCAAGGGCCCGCAAGCCACTCACAGGTGGGAACAACCGCCGCTCTAGAGGAAGCTGCGGTGGCGGCTGCGGCCGCTGCGGCTGCGGCTGCGGCTGCTGCTGCTGCTGCGGCTGCGGCTGCGGCTGCGGCTGCTGCTGCTGCTGCTGCTGCTGCTGCTGCTGCCGCTGCTGCTCCAGAAGGTCCAGCACCCGCAGCTCCTGCCGCTCCCTCTCCAACCGCTCCTGCTCCTCACGCTCACGCCGACGGGCAGCCTGGAGACGCGTGTCGTGGCGGTGGGGGGGCGGGGTGGACTCCGCAGAACCAGGGTCTCCAGCGTCAGTCTCCTCAGACTCAGCACCCCCAGAACCAGTACCGCCAGTGCTAGGACCTCCAACTCCAGCACCCCCAGAACTAGCACCGCTAGTGCCAGCACCCCCAACTCCAGCACCCCCAGAACCAGCACCTCCAGTGCCGGCACCTCCAGCTCCAGCACCCCCAGAGCTAGCGCCACCTGCGCCAGCACCTCCAGCTCCAGTACCCCGCGACCGAGCACCGCCAGCGGCTGCACCTCCAGCTCCAACACCAACCGAGTCCACAGTAACCTGTCGCGGAAGTGCCGAAGGCTGCTGAGGGGACTGTGAGGAGGACTGCGGGGAGGGAGACGCTACCTGACGCACGACCGAGGGGAGAGGGGTAGCGTGGGACACACCAGACGGGGCAGGACCAGGGGGGGGCGGGGGTACCGGAGGAGCGGGAGCAGGAGGAGGAGAGGGTGCGAGGAAGAGAGGGGGAGGGGGTACCGGGAGACCTCGACAGGGGTACCGGGTGTAGTAGGACACGGACTCGTCAAACCGGACGTCACGGGAATCTAGGAACTGGTGGAGGGGAGGGTGGTAAAAGGACCAGTCAGCAGAGTCCACTGGGAAACCAAGGAAGACACAGGGGACGGCGCGTGCCGAGAGCTTGTCCGCGGAGGTGTCGCGAACAAGTGCAAGGCAGCCCCAGACTCGAAAGGCCGACCCAACACCAGGGGATCCAGTCCAGAGACTGGTCGGTGAAGCCTCGGGCCGCGAGACACGCGGCTGGAGGTTCAGCTGGTGTGCGGCGTAGCGAACCGCGTGAGGCCACAGAAAATGGGGCGCACGGGCATGAATCATGGACGTGCGGGCGATGTCCATGACCAAGCCTATGCGGCGCTCAGCAACCCCATTCTGCTGTGGGGACTCTGGCAGCGTCCAGGACTGGGTGATGCCCTGTTCGCCGCAGAATCCGCCGAGAATGCCGGAGCGAAACTCGCCCCCACGGTCGGAGTGAAGACAACTGACTCGACGACCACGAGTGCCCTCAGTGGCTAGAAGCCACCTGATCAGCGTAGCAGTCACCTCGGACTTCTTCGCAAGAGGAAACACTGTGGTGTACCTGGAGAAGTCGTCGACGACCACCAGAAAGTAGCGCTCCCTCCCAGACCCCTGCGTCGGGGCAGGGCCCCAGACGTCCAAGTGGAGAGTCTCGAAGGGAGCGGTGGCCGGACGAAGGGAGGAGGAGTGGGGAGTGGCACGTAAGCGACCGGCGACGCACGGAGAGCAAGGAGGGGCAAGCGAGGGAGGGAGCGACGGGAAGGTGCGTGGGAGACCTGTGACTAGTCCCTGACTGAGCATGCCACGAAGGCGAGGGATCGACGGGTGGCCAAGACGGTGGTGCCACAGGACGGTGCGGTGGGCGAGAGAGCGACAGGAGCAAGACGCAGCGACTGGACTGGACACAGCGACCGGACTGGACACAGCCACCTGACCGGACTCTGCTACCGGGGGGGACGAAGCAACCTGACCAGACGCAGCTACCTGTGGGGGCGGAGTGTGCAGGACGAAGAGACCTGAGTGGGGCTCTCTGGTGAACGTGGCAAGAACTGCCCCGGTGGAAGAGTCCGTACAGATCGCAGTCCTCCCGTGCGCAGGAAAAGTGACTGTGATCCCCCGGTCCTGAAGGTATCCAACACCCACCAAGTTCCGAGAGAACGAGGGGATGTAGAGACCAGTGAGGAAACCAGAGGGGACAGCCGGGCACGGGAGGGTGGTCGAGCTACGAGCAACTGCTGGTCCTGAAGTAGGATCAGCCAGGGCAACTGGGACTGGAGCCGAAAGAGGTGTGACAGTGGTGTGGTCGCGGAAGAAACACTGAGACGCGCCGGAGTCCAGCGTGAAGGAGAGCGACGCAACAGCAGTCGTCACGGCTGGGCTAGTGACTACACAAGCACCTACACTAAAAGCACAAGTACCGACACTAGCAACATGCAAAGGTCCTAAGCTAGGTACACGTAAGCCAAGAGATCCGTACATGACAGAATAAACAGCATCCATAGACATATCAAACACAGGGAAACCACTACGAAACAGACCGGGCCAGATCGGGGGAGCCGACTCAGGCCCAAAACGCTCACGGTAAAGGTCGTCGAGGCGGCTGTAGCAGCGCTGTGCAGAGTGGTCAGGACGCCAGCAGGTAGTGCCAGCACCAGGGCCGGTCAGGATCCGGTACTGGCAGGGGCCGACGTCGCGGCCACCGCGACGAGCCCCCCAGTTGGCTGGGCCGCTGCTGCAGCCAACGCGACCTGAACCACCAGGCCCCCATGGCTGCTGAGGGCGCCACAACTGCTGAGGGCGCCCCTGCCGCTGCGGAAGCCACTGCTGAAAAGGCCGCTGCTGCTGTCCCTGCTGCTGGAGAACCCTAGCGGACTCCATGATAAAAGCTAGCGGGGTGCAGGAGCGGCAGGCTAGGAGCGACAGGAGCGACAGGCTGCTGTGAAAAACGAGAACAACTAGGAGCGCAAGGTGAAACCAGGCGAGTAACTGCTGGAGCACGGAGCGAACTAAGCTAGGAGCGCCAGGTGAAACCAGGCGAGTAACTGCTGGAGCACGGAGCGAACTAAGCTAGGAGCGCCAGGTGAAACTAGGCGAGGAACGGCTGGAGCACGGAGCAAACTGAGCTAGAAGCGCCAGGTGAAACTAGGCGAGGAACGGCCGGAGCACGAAGCAAACTGAGCTACGAGCGAGGAGCGAGAACGGCTGGAGCGAGAACGGCTGGAGCTAGAAGCGGCGAGCTAGGGCTGGCTGGAGGTAGGAACGGCCGGGGCTAGAGACCGTAAGTGCGGCTGTCGGCTGCCGCTAGTAGAGCCACTGGCAGTGGAAAGTACGTGCGACAGTAGGGGCTGCAGTACTGACGGCTGCGGGATGTAGGCAACTGTGCAGGTCGTCCGGCAAGCAGGAACGCGAGCGACAGTCGCAGGCCCCCACTGTGAACCCCCTTTTTTTTTTTTTTTTTTTTTTTTTTTAGGGTTTAATTTATTTATTTATTTTCTGGCACTAAAGCACCCCGGGGCGCGCTGCCTGCAGGGTGTGCTGCCTGCGGGGCGCGCTACCCGCGGGGCGCGCTACCCGCGTGGCGCGCTGCCTGCGGGGCTGGGGTGACGAGCCAGGGAGGGCGCCTGGGCGACGGGCTAGGACGGGCGCCTGGGCGACGGGCTAGGACGGGCGCCTGGGCGACGGGCTAGGACGGGCGCCTGGGCGACGGGCTAGGGCGCAGGCCTGGGCGACGGGCTAGGACGGGCGCCTGGGCGACGGGCTAGGGCGCAGGCCTGGGCGACGGGCTAGGGCGCAGGCCTGGGCGACGGGCTAGGGCGGGCGCCTGGGCGACGGGCTAGGGCGGGCGCCTGGGCGACGGGCTGGGGCGGGCGCCTGGGGGACGGGCTGGGGTGGGCGCCTGGGCGACGGGCTGGGGCGGGCGCCTGGGCGACGGGCTAGGGCGGGCGCCTGGGCGACGGGCTGGGGCGGGCGCCTGGGCGACGGGCTGGGGCGGGCGCCTGGGCGACGGGCTGGGGCGGGCGCCTGGGCGACGGGCTGGGGCGGGCGCCTGGGCGACGGGCTGGGGCGGGCGCCTGGGCGACGGGCTAGGGCGGGCGCCTGGGCGACGGGCTAGGGCGGGCGCCTGGGCGACGGGCTAGGGCGTGGGCCTGGGCGACGGGCTAGGGGCGCAGGCTAGGGGCGCGGAGGGCGCTAACGCGCGGAGGAGGAGGGCGCTAAGGCGCGGAAATGGCGCGGAGGGCGCGGTGGCTAAGGCGCGGAGGGCGCGGAGGGCGCGGAGGGCGCGGAGGGCGCGGAGTGTGCTAGGGCGCAAGGGCGCGGAGGGCGCTAGGGCGCGAGCTAGGCTAGGCTAGGCGAGAGGATCGACACCTACTCATGATACCATCTCAAAGTTAGCGAACAACGGAATGATTGGAATAGAAACGAATGGGGTACAAATGAGCAACCCTAGAAGCTGTACCCCCTAGAGTGCAACTCACTATAGCCTATCATATCAATGTTCAACATTTGACACGAATCACCGGCGAGTCAACCCTCGGAGGTTGAAAGTAACTGTTGGAGGTTACGCGAAAGTCAAAGGTCAGCGACCTTTGACCTGACAAAGTACAGCGCGACAGCAAGGACAAACAACTGACTCGGTATTGAGCAGTTGCCCGAGTCGTCACCGTATCGAACCGCAACAGCAATAGTAAAACGGTTATTAACTGTATCTCTTCGTATTCCTTGTACTCTTATAAAAGCTTGTATCTCTTTGTTTTAATCAACTTACTTTGCCCTCACATACTAGTGCAAGGTGGTTCACAACTCTTTAATCAACGCTTCCGCTACTACACCAACTCTACCCAGAGTTCACCCCTGCAAAGATCCTAAGGGTTTTTCAGCCCAACATGGTATGAGAGCTGTCAGGGGGAATTCAACTTCTATACCGACAACATCAACAAGCATGGCTACACAAAAGGAAAGGAGCAACTCCAACGGCTCCCAGGGCACTACTCCTACTCCACCTCCTGCCTCTGGCCTACAGACAGAGGAGGGCACAGCAACAAGACCCAGAGCAATATCTACCGAGACTCCCGCGAATCAACCTGCAGACTTCGACCAGAGCATGATGGATAAGTTTTTCTCCTTCATGTCCTTCTACGAGCAACACCAGCAATCGGCACCTGCGCAGTCACACAACAGCAACAACAACGGAGCAACACCCATGAGTCTCGACGGCTCATCATATGCACGAGGAAATCAACAACAGCAGCCTACCTTTGCTCCGTACGAGCGCGGGTCCATCAGCTTTATGCCACACCCACAGCCTTCACCTGGACAAGAAAAATCACTGGACGCATTACAAGTTCAGTCGCAGTTCGCACACGTTCTGAAGATGCAGACGTCAAGACCTTTCGATGGAAAGGACTTCTTCACCTGGTCGTTCGAGTTCGAGCTGATGATGGAAGGCGCGCAGATACTCGGGTTCTTCGACGGGTCTCTGCCATACCCAACAAACGGCACACAGTACGAGAAGCAGCAGTACACCTATCAGTCAATGATGGTGTACACGATCCTACTGAGGAATATCACCCCGACTCAACAGCAGAACATAAGGTCTTACCGAGGTTACGGCAACTCCGCGGAGCTCGCGTACAACCACCTGAAGAGCCTGTATCAAGCAACAGACAGCGTAAGCCAAAGTCGGTTAATGGCGCAACTGACAACGGTTGAAATGAAACCATGGGAGAAAGGAATGGCGTATATCAGTCGATGTCGCGAGTTGCGCGACAAGCTTCTTCGATGCGGAGGGTCGATCTCTGAAGACGCCTTCGTGACAGTCATCATCGGCGACCTCGGTCCTCAATGGCGCGCCACAAAGGCCATTCTCCGAGCTCACGGAAGAATCTCCGAAGCAGCGCTCTGCGCCGAAATACACGCCGAGCAGCAAGACATGGACCTGCAAGAAGAACGACACAAAAAGAAGACATCAGCACCGGAATTCGCGTTCCACACTCAGCGACGCTATAACAACAACAACAACCGGCAGCAACAACCGAAGCCAGTACCTCCGTTCTGCCACATCTGCAAAACTTCAGGACACCCGCGTACGCACTGCCCAAATCGTCAACAGTCAACAACTCCACAGCGGCAACTTCGACCTTCAAGCAGCCAAATCGCCTCAACGCAAGCAAATCCCACGACCCAGATTCAAGCCTCAACGACTTCAACGGGACAACCTGCACAAGGAGCAAGAAACATCGTCAGCTGCATGGCAAAGCTGAGTGACTCCTACATCACCGAGTCACCACCACACTACTCACCGGAAGAACAACTCGACGAAACCACACCCCGCCGCGAGTCACTTCAGCCGAACCCGACATACGCCGCCATCGCCCAAAGCGAACCATCCGGAAAAGACACATGGTTCTTGGACAGTTGCTGAGGACAGCACATGTGCTCCTCGGGACGCTTCGTTCAACGAGAACACCAACTTCAACGCGAAGTTGTCATTACAGTCGCCAACAATCAGAACATGCGAACACGACGACAAGGCGTAGTTCAACTTCAGTCAAGGGAAACAAACGTTATACTGCAGATGTCAAAAGTACTAATCACAGAGGGACTCGGCTACAACTTACTGAGCGTCAGTCAGCTAATGGCGAAAGGGATTCACCTCGAAGCAGACAGCACCACCCAAGAATTCAAACTGTATCATGGGAGAGGAGGACTTTACATCGGCAAAGCGGTCCTCAAGAACAACGTCTTCGTTCTTGATTTCGTTCCTGATCTTGGCACCGCCGACAGCGACGCCATCGTTAACTTCACCAACTGGACACACCCTCCAGACCTTGATCCAGACTTCAGTCCAGAAGGCTTCTGGTACTCACACACCATCCCTGAAGCAGAAAGAACAAGGGCGTTAGCAACAATTCAGACAACATCGGCAGCAGCAGAGACAACATCGGCAGCAGCAGAGACAACATCGGCAGCAGCAGAGACAACATCGGCAGTAGCAGAACCATCAACGGCAGCAGCAGGAACGTCAACACCAATTGCTGGTCCTTCAACGACACCGCTCCTCATCGACGACACACCACCGACACCCGCGCAACAACTACACCCAGCACCACAAGAAGTTCATCGTAGCGCCAACTTCACCGCCAACTTCTACTCCAACTCCGATATGTACCGACGATCACCCGGACATCGCGCCGACGAAAGCACCTGGCACGCAAGGATGGGACACCCAAGCAACACAGTATTAAACAATACGATAAGAGCAGGAGTACTCGACAAGGACTCACTCCTACTGACCGACGGACGAGAACTTCAACGAGTACGCGGAACGTGCTTCACCTGCCCTGAAGGTGACTTACCACATCGACCGTTTGCGTCTCATCACAACCCGAGCGCACCCGCGTACGCACCACTCGAAAAGGTGTATAGCGACATCCTGTACAATCGGGAACCAGGACAAGTAATATACAACTATACAATCACCTTCATCGACGCCGCCACCCGTTACGTCTGGCACCTAAACCTCCCTAGCCGCGACATGGCATTCGCAGCCTTCGTTGCCTGGCTACCAGTAGCAGAGAGAGAATCGGGCGTGAAACTGAAAGCTTCCAGTCAGACGGAGGAGGAGAATACACCTCTCAGCGATTCAAGCAGTACCTGGCGGAAAGGGGAATCAAGCGGCTCATCTCCCTTCCCTACGCCCATCAGCAGCAAGGTGTAGCAGAAAGAATGAACAGGACCTTGCAGAACAGCATGCGCAAACTGTTACGTGGCATGCGGCTACCCAACCACCAGTGGCCTGCGGCAATGGACCACGCCATCGTGCTGCACAACTTGCTCTCGTCATCATCGCTTCCAAACAACGCATCACCGCATCTGCTATGGACAGGGAAACAGGGCAGCACAAAAATGTTACGAGTATTCGGATGCATGGTACAGTACCGACCCCCAGCAGCACGAGCGGGCCGATTTTCTCAACGAGCACAGTGGGGACTACACCTGGGAATCGAAAAGAACTACAACGCGTGGAAAATCTTCGACGTCCATTCCAAGGAAACAGTAGCAGCACGTGATGTAATTTTCTACGAACGACTCACGCTCCAGACATACCTCGCCAACCTGCAAGAAGACCAGGATCCCACAGGTGGTTTTCGCGGTGACCGAGCCTTCGCCTCAGCAACGGACGAAGCTGACTGGGACGAGCAGAATGTGGACAACGCATCAGAAGAAGCCAGACCTCTTCCATTCTGCTCCGTGGACGTTCCCATGGACGAAGATAACCCTCGCGAAAGTGTCAACGCCGAAACCTTCTACTATTTCGCCGACAACGGTTACGTAACACCTGCGACAGTCAACACCAACGAAGCAGAACGAGTAGGACCCAACTTCATACCTGATCCAGAAGCGGGAGATGAAGCAGCTTATCCCGAGGACGCAAATCTTCCCCGCTACTCACAGAGTGGACTGCAAATTCTCGGACTCGTCACCGCAGTCCACGGCACCGCCATTCCTAAAGAGCCTGCGACGGTTCAACAGGCTCTGGGGGGGGGAGCATAAGGAAAAATGGCGCGAAGCCATGGACAAGGAGCTGAAGGCACTGGAGGAACGCAACACGTGGAAAGTGGTTCCTATCGGCGTGGCACGGAACAAGACAGTGCTCACCGGGAAGTGGGTCTTCCGTCTGTAGACAAAGGCTGACGGCACCATTGACAAATTTAAGGCTCGCTGGGTTGTACGCGGCTTCGACCAAGAACACGGATGCGACTTCACCGAAACTTTCGCTCCGGTTAGCCGCCACACCTCACTACGCATTCTCCTCGCAATCGCCGCCATGAAGAAGAAGCTGCGACAAATTGACGTCGCGAACGCGTTTCTCTACGCACCTGTTGATGCAGAAATTTTCGTCGAGCTACCGCACGGCTCCCACAGAGAACCCAACCAAGTCTGCCAGCTACTCAAGTCACTCTACGGCATCAAGCAGGCTCCGCGACTGTGGCAACAGTACCTGCACACTCGCCTCATCCGCATCGGCTTCAAGCAACTACCGCACGATCAAGGCATGTACCGGCTCACAAAAAACGACGACTACATCCTACTAATCGTCTACGTGGACGATCTCCTTTACATCGGCTCGAATGACGGCATCACTACCTGGTTCGAAGGGGAGCTGCAGCGAGATCTCACGCTCACAGTTTCATCTACCGTCACTCAGTACCTCGGCCTCAACATCCGGGAAGAGGAGGACGCGATCTACCTCAGCGCCGAGAAATATGCCGACACCATCGCCAAACGCTTTACGCTCACACCGACAGCCATCTCCACGCCATACCGCTACACGGCAGGGAACGACAAAGGAAGCTCCGCTCTACTCAAGCCCGCCGGCATACGAGACTACCAGAAGAAGCTGGGATGTCTTCTCTTCGCAGAAGTCACCTGTCGCCCCGACCTCTCATACTCCGCAAGCCAGCTCGCCACCTACCTCAAGAAGCCTGAAGCAGAACATCTGGCGGAGCTCGACCGCACTCTTCACTACTTCGTCAGCACCCCAACGATCGGCCTAACTTACTACAAGAACGCAACCACACCGACTAAGTTAATCGGCTACGTCGACGCTGATCACGCTGGCGACTCCGACAATAGGCGCTCCCGCACCGGCTACATCTACCGCCTCGAACCTATCGGACCTATCTCTTGGCAGTCGAGCAAGCAGGAATTAATTGCTCTCTCGTCAGCTGAAGCAGAATATATTGCACTCTGCTCAGCCACCAAGGAAGGACTCTATCTTCGCGAGCTGCTGGAAGAAGCGAAGTTAGCCGAGTTACCCAACTTTACCCTGTTCTGCGACAACCAGTCAGCAATTCGCATCGCCAACAAGAACGGCTTCGCAAACAGGACGAAACACATCGCCCTGCGATATTTCTTCGTGAAGGACGAGATCGAGAAGGGAAGGCTCGAGCTGTCATACTGTCCCACGTCTGAGATGGCAGCTGACTACCTGACCAAGAAGCTCGGAAAGCAGAAGTTCGAATACTGCATGTTGCTGACTGGACAGAGCCACGTCAGCGACACGCCAGAAGCGAAGGGGAGTGTTGGAAACAATCAGTCCTAAGCGCCTCTGTCGTGTCGAAACACTAAGACACAAAAGAAACGAAGTATAACGAATCACCGGCGAGTCAACCCTCGGAGGTTGAAAGTAACTGTTGGAGGTTACGCGAAAGTCAAAGGTCAGCGACCTTTGACCTGACAAAGTACAGCGCGACAGCAAGGACAAACAACTGACTCGGTATTGAGCAGTTGCCCGATTCGTCACCGTATCGAACCGCAACAGCAATAGTAAAACGGTTATTAACTGTATCTCTTCGTATTCCTTGTACTCTTATAAAAGCTTGTATCTCTTTGTTTTAATCAACTTACTTTGCCCTCACATACTAGTGCAAGGTGGTTCACAACTCTTTAATCAACGCTTCCGCTACTACACCAACTCTACCCAGAGTTCACCCCTGCAAAGATCCTAAGGGTTTTTCAGCCCAACATAATCCACCTCATTGCTTCTGTAGTCACTTTGAGCTACATGAGAAACAGTCAAATTGAACGGTAGCAGCAAAGAAACACGGCAGTTTTGGCCACTCTAAATCTGCTCCTGTATGGTTGTGTCAAGAAGTGTCATCTAGAGTCAGTTTTGAGCGAGGTAGCGATAGAGCTTGCGGTCGTTGCCGTCGCGCTCCAGAAACTCCCGCTCTATGAGGCTCAATGTAGGGTACGGTACATTTGTTTTGGAGACTTCTGGAGTCGCTCGTGAGCGTAACATTAAACCCCACTCAAGATCCACTATAAGCAGCAATTGGAAGTTAGAAGATTCGCTTTAAGCAAGGTAGCGGTAGAGCTTGCGGTCGTTGCCTTCGCGCTCCAGAAACTCCCTCTCTATGAGGCTCTGTATGTAGGGTACGGTACATGTCTCTTGGAGACTTCTGGACTCGCTCTTGAGCGTAACATTAAGCAAAGACAGGCATCAAGCGAGGTAGCGGTAGAGCTTGCGGTCGTTGCGGTCGCGCTCCAGGAACTCTCGCTCTATAAGGCTCTCTATGCGCTTCTTGATCACCGCTGGGTTGGGCAGGAAGCGCGCCTGCAGCTGCTTTGTCACCTCGCTGCACAGGAGGAGCACAAGGGAAGCAGAGGAAGCAGGGAACAGAGGCTGGATCAGAACCTTTCTGTCACTCATTCCCTCTTTATGAGGCCCTCTATGCGCTTCTTGATCACCACAGGCCCAAAGGGTTGGGCGGGAATTGCGCCTGCAGCTGCTTTTTCACCTCGCTGCACAGTGGAAGCACAGGGGAAACACGGAACAGAGACGGGATAAGCACTCTGCGGCTCACTGCGGCTCCTATCTCTTCCAAGTAGCAGCCAAACAGTGCCGTACCCTTTATAAGCTCACCTGACAAGGTTGTTGTGGTCCAGCATGCGTCGCGACTTCATGATGCAAACAATTGCAGCCTCTATCTGCGGCTTCCTGTCCTCCTCACAAGCTGCCCAACACTACCGTACCCTTTACAAGCTCACCTGACAAGGTTGTTGTGATCCAGCATGCGTCGCGACTTCATGATGCGCACTATCGCCGCCTCTATCTGCGGCTTCCTGTCCTCCTCCACCTTCTGCCTCGTCTCCGCCTTCTCCGGCTCCGTTTCTTTCTGCGCTGATATGGTGCCAATTTTCACCTGCAGGCAGATAGGCGGCAAAGGGAAACAAGTTCAGGCACAGGAAAAGGGAAGCCATGCTTCCAAGGTGGCAGCCTCTATCGGCGGCTTCCTGTCCTCCTCCACCTTCTGCCTCTCCGTTTCCTTCTGAGCTGACAAAAGGGAGGCAGAGGGAACACGATGGCAGCCTCTATCTGCAGCTTCCTATCCTCCTCCACCTTCTGCCTCGTCTCCGCCTTCTCCGGCTCCGTCTCCTTCTGGGCAGAGATGGTGCCGATCTTCACCTGCAGGCCGATAGATGGTGGGCAAATGGATACAGGTTGAGGCAGAGGGAAAGAGAAGCCATGCTTTCAAGATGTGCACTATCGCCGCCTCTATCTGCGGCTTCCTGTCCTCCTCCACCTTCTGCCTCGTCTACGCCTTCTCCGGCTCTGTTTCCTTCTGGGTGGATATGGTCCCGATCTTCAGCTGCGGGGCGATACATGGGCAGCGGAGGGGAACACATTGAAGAGAAGGAAGCATGTCTCTGCCTTCTCCGGCTCCGTCTCCTTGTGCGCAAAAATGGTGCCAATCTTCACATGCAGGCGGACAAAAGGGAGGCAAAGGGAAAAGAGATTAAGGAACAGGGAAGGGAAGCATTATGGCTGCCTCTATCTGCGGCAGAACTAAAAGAACTTGGAGGTAAACTTGTGGTTGAAGTGAAACGTGTCATCGTCCCCAACCTCCTTGCCCACGGGTTCCTTCCTCAGCACGTTCTTGCCTCGCACCAGCGACAGCGACTGCAGGTTGCATGCTCTCCTTCCCTCTCACGCTAGCGCCCCATCTCCGCCCTTTTCTCACCTTGAAGAACTTTGAAGTGAACTTGTGGTTGAAGTGAAACGTGTCATCATCCCCCACCTCCTTCCCCACGGGTTCCTTCCTCAGCACGTTCTTGCCTCGCACCAGCGACAGCGACTGCAGGTTGCGGCGCAGGTCGGCTGATGGGATATCGGTGGCCGCTTCTATGTCGCGATATGTCAGCGAATCATGCGTGTTGAACAGCATCAAAATGCACATCTGTGGTGGGGGAAGAGAGGGGGGGGGGGGAGAAGGGTGTTAAACAAACAGAATCAAACAAGGTCGGTACCGCACCCACCTGACTGATTACCAAAAGCCCCACCCACCCACCTGGTAGGTCGACACGGACAGCTCGTATTTCCGCGACTCAAACGTGGCCTTCACGTCCGCATGCCCCATGTTCATCTGCCACGTCAGCCGCCGCCCGGTGTGCGTCGTCAGGTAGTGCCTTGTGAACTTCTCGCAGATGGGCAGGATCTCCTCGGGGAGGTTGCATCTGGCGCCCGCCTGAGTAGGCCAAGACCCTGTAGTTAACACCTGGACAGATAGAGTCGGCCCCTGGAATAATCCACCCGCTGCCGCCCCTCCTGCCGCTGATGATGATGACGAGCCGGCTCCCGAGCCTGCTGCCGTACCAGACGGTCCGGTGAGGGCAAGATCTGGTTCGGTGCGGACCGCTGCTGCTCCCCCACGTGCCGACCCTTCCCCTTCCTCCTCCCCACCCTCATCCCCTCCTTCCTCCCGAAAGCCAGTAGCAGCAGCAGCAGCGGCAGCGGCGGCAACCCCACTAGCAGGATCCTCTACCTCTCCCTCCCCGCCCCCCCTCTCCTCCACCACTCCCCCCCCTCCCGTCGCCACTGCCGCTGCCGCTGCCTCAGCCTGTAACGCGCAGTGAAACGCGCGCATCGTATCCTGAGACGTCTTCATATCCAGAAACATGCCCTCGAGTTTCGACGTAAACTGGTACCCACACTCAGTCTTAAGCTTCACAATAAAGCTCCGCTCCGCATCATCCGAAACCGTCTTCCCCGACAGCAAGCGCTTAGCTAAGTGCTGCTTGTAATACTTCTCAAACACGTCCTTCTCGTGGAGGAACCGGAACAGCATCATGACCTTATCCAACACCGCCTCCGCCTCCTCCTCGCTCGCTCCCTTGAGCCCCTTGCGCAGCTTGTCGTCTATGAAGAGAGAGATGTACTCGGCAGCGCGCGCGTTGAGGTTGAGGAAGAACTCAAAGGCGGTGGAGAGGGCGGTGTGGAAGGCTTTGTCTGAAGCAAAGGAGGCTGAGATGATGCGGTCGTACTTGTCCTTTTCCTCCAAGAGCCGCTGCACGAATTCCACCGGGTCCTTGCACCTGGTGTGTGTGGGATGGGAAGGAGTGGTGAGGAGTGAAGGGTTACCAAGGGAGTGTGATTATGCAATCATACTTGTCTTTCTCCTCCAGCAGCTGCTGCACAAACTTGACCGGGTCCTTGCACCTGGTGTGTTGGGAGGGGAGAGGCGGGGAGGAGAAAGGAGGAGAGCGGAGGAGGAAGGCGAACAAGGCGGCTATGATGCGGTCGTACTTGTCCTTTTCCTCCAGCAGGCGCTGAACAAACTCAACGGGGTCCTTGCACCTGAAGGAGTGAAGAGGGAGGGGTGTGGAGGTGTGGAACAGGGAGGGGCAGAATGAAGCAGAGATGATTTGATCGTACTTGTCCTTCTCCTCCATGAGGCGCTGCACCAACTCCGTCCTTGCACCTGCATGAGGGGGGGGGGGGGGGGGGGGGGTTGAGGATGGGAAGAAATGGTTTACAGCGAGGGCCCATAATAAAGGGATGACATTTATCTCACAGATTCCATACACACTCTATCTCACACACCCTTCCACACACACTCTCTTTCTAACACTCACTAAAAAACGCTTTCTCACCCACCTGCATTCTCGCATGCGCACCTGTCAGGTCAGTCACAAGCTACCCACCCGTCTCCCTCAGATGCCCCGTCATCTCAACTCATCGCACACACACACACACATGGCAGCACACGTACAACCAACCCCATCCTCCCACTCATACACTCCTCGTAGGTGCGTTGATGATGCAATCACCACCACACATGTTGGGGTCAGTGACAAGCTGCCTGCCCATTTCCCTCAGGTGCCCCGACATCTCAACTCACAACACATCACCTCCCGCATTGTCTGCTACTCATCACATCACACTCCACCACATCTGTCTGGGTCAGTGACAAGCTGCCTGCCGGTCTCTCTCAGGTGCCCTGACATCACCTCCCGCATCGTCTGCACACACAAGCACACCCACTTACACCCACTTACACCCAGGATCGGTAACGAGCTGCCGGCCCGTCTCTCTCAGGTGCCCCGACATCCCCTCCCGCGTCGTCTGCACACACCCACTGCCCACCCCGCCCCACCCTCCCCACCACCACACCTGTCCGGGTCTGTGACAAGCTGCCGGCCCGTCTCTCTGAGGTGCCCCGACATCACCTCCCGCATCGTCTGCACACACAACCACACCCACCTACGCCCATTGCCAACACCCACCCTCACCCACTGCCATACCTGTCCGGGTCTGTGACCAGCTGCCTGCCCGTCTCCCTGAGGTGCCCTGACATCACCTCCCTCCTCCCACCCACACAACCACACCCACTTACACCCACCCCAACCCCTACCCTACCCCACCCTCCCCCACCATCATCATACCTGTCGGGGTCTGTGACAAGCTGCCTGCCTGTCTCTCTCAGGTGCCCCGACATCACCTCCCTCATCGTCTGCACACACAACCACATCCAATCTCCCCAACCTCACCCCATCTCCACCCCCCCCCCATACCTCTCCGGGTCTGTGACAAGCTGCCTGCCGGTCTCTCTGAGATGCCCTGACATCACCTCCCGCGTCCTCTGCAGGCCACTCGGCACGCGCGCGCTTACACCCCCCCCAACCCCCACCCCAACTCCAAGTCTCCAACCCCATACCCCCCACCACCACAACTGTCAGGGTCAGTGACGAGCTCCCGGCCTGTCTCTCTCAGGTGCCCCGACATCACCTCAACACATCACATTCGCACACTTCCACTCCAGCACCGCCACAAACCCCCCTCACAACCCCCCACCGCCTTACCTGTCCGGATCAGTGACCAGCTGCCGGCCCGTCTCCCTCAAATGCCCCGACATCACCTCCCTCATCGTCTGCAGGCCACTTGGCACACGCTTCAGAAGGCGATACATGCGCGCAATGTCCTGATAGAGTGGGGAGGGGGCAGGGAGGACGGAAGGGAGCAATGGGGAATATTAGTTAGATCACGGCGTCTCTCATCGTCTGCAGCCCACTCGGCACCCGCTTGAGCAGGCGGTACATGCGCGCAATGTCCTGGTAAGGGGGGAGGGGGCGGGATATAAGGTTGGGGGGATTTACAGCTCTCAGATTTACAGCCCTACATCACCTCCCGCATCGTCTTTGTGCAGCCCCCCCAGCACGCGCTTGAGCAGGCGGTACATGCGCGCAATGTCCTGAGGGGGAGGGGGTGGGAAGCATATAAGGTTGGGCGGGTATACAGCTCTCAGCTCAGGTGCCCTGACATGACCTCCCGCATCGTCTGCAGCCCTGCCGGCACGCGCTTGAGCAGGCGGTACATGCGCGCAATGTCCTGAGGGGGAGGGGGTGGGAAGCATATAAGGTTGGGCGGGTATACAGCTCTCAGCTCAGGTGCCCTGACATGACCTCCCGCATCGTCTGCAGCCCTGCCGGCACGCGCTTGAGCAGGCGGTACATGCGCGCAATGTCCTGAGGGGGAGGGGGTGGGAAGCATATAAGGTTGGGCGGGTATACAGCTCTCAGCTCAGGTGCCCTGACATGACCTCCCGCATCGTCTGCAGCCCTGCCGGCACGCGCTTGAGCAGGCGGTACATGCGCGCGGTGTCCTGAAGGTGGGGGGGGGAGGGGAGGGGAGGAATAGAAGAGACAGTGACACCGTGCCAGCAATCCCTGCAGCCCCCTCGGCACCCGCTTGAGCAGGCGGTACATGCGCGCAATGTCCTGAGGGGGGAAGGTGGGCGGAGGGGGAGTGGGAGGGGGGAAGGGGAGAGCAAGATTAATGATGGGAGTGGCGGGGAAGGGAGGAAACGGCTCTCAGCTCAGGTGCCCTGACATGACCTCCCGCATCGTCTGCAGCCCTGCCGGCACGCGCTTGAGCAGGCGGTACATGCTGAAGGTGGGGGGGGGCAGGGAGGACGGAAGGGAGCACACAGTTGAGCAGGTGATACATGCGCGCAATGTCCCGCCTGCTCAAGCAGGTGCCGAGAACATGTCCCAAGACCAGGGAGCACACAGTTGAGCAGGTGATACATGCGCGCAATGTCCCGCCTGCTCAAGCGGGTGCCGAGAACATGTCCCAAGACCAGGGAGCACACAGTTGAGCAGGTGATACATGCGCGCAATGTCGTGATCGAGTGGGGGGGAAGTGGGGGGATAGAAGGGGCAATGGGGAAGGAAGATCCGTGATGAGAGAGGTGAGGAAGAGGGGATACGGCTCTCAGCTCAGGTGCCCTGAAATCACCTCCCGCCGGCACGTGCTTGAGCAGGCAGGCAGGCGGTACATGCGCGCAATGTCCTGAGAGGGATGTAGGAAGGGGAGGA
This sequence comes from Closterium sp. Naga37s-1, assembly GCA_947471745.1. Taxonomy (NCBI): domain Eukaryota; kingdom Viridiplantae; phylum Streptophyta; class Zygnematophyceae; order Desmidiales; family Closteriaceae; genus Closterium; species Closterium sp. Naga37s-1. Next base: position 2,071,069 of record CANJKZ010000860.1, read on the forward strand.
GGGGGGAGCGGGGGAGCAAGCAGGGGCAATGTGGATAAGTAGTTGGTTCACTGCCTGACACCCCACCTGGGGGAGTGATGAGGATGGGGAGATACGCCTCTGAGGTTCCCTCCCTCACATGCGCACACACCTCCCGCATCGTATGTCCCTATGGCACACACTTGAGCAGGTGATATATGCGCGCAATGTCCTGAGGGGGGGGAGGATGAGGGGGGGTAGGGCACCTGTACTTGTCATTGACCAGCATGAGCACCAAGCGCGAGTTGACTTTTGAGTTGACTTTTGAGTCGAGTCAAAAGTGCACGGTGCACGCACCCTGTACTTGGCATTGACCAGCATGAGCACCAAGCGCGAGTTGACTTTTGAGACGTCTCAAAACACTACTTTTATCACATGAGCACCAAGCGCGAGTTGACTTTTGAGACGTCTCAAAACACTAATTTTATCACATGAGCACCAAGCGCGTGCTCAACTATCCCTGTGCTGTGCACCACCAGCTGCAGATGCTTCCCCGCCATCGCATACTCACCCACCCACCCACTCGCGAGAGAAAGGCAGAGAGAGAAGAGGGACCAGGCTCCACTCACGCGCCTCTACTTGTCGTTCACCCGCATGGGCACCAGCCCTGAGTTCTCCATGTCAACCAGCAGCCATAGATGGAAGGAGGGGGGATGGGGGGAGAGAAGGAGCGGAGGAGGGAGGTAGGGAGAAAACTCAACGCACCTCTACTTGTCAACCAGCCCTGAGTTCTCCTTGTCAACCAGCAGCCTGAGATGGTTCCCCACCATCTCGCGCTCCACCACGCCCGTCACCTTCCCCTCCGTGCGCGCATCCAAGTAGGAAGGAAGAGCAACCCCCTCTCACGCACCTCGTACTTATCGTTGACAGCATGGGAACGAGCCCGGAATTCTCCATATCAACGAGCAGCCTGAGGTGGTTCCCCACCATCTCGCGCTCCACTGTCCACAGTCCAGCCACCCATCAACACACGAGATTAAAGAGCCCCACACATGCACCTCGTACTTATCGTTGACCAGCATGGGCACCAACCCAGAGTTCTCCATATCCACGAGCAACCTGAGGTGGTTCCCCACCATCTCACAGATAGGCAGAGACAGAAGAGGGAACAACCCGTTCTCACCTCGTATTTGTCATTAACCAGCATGGGCACGAGCCCAGAGTTCTCCATATCCACGAGCAGCCTGAGGTGGTTCCCCACCATCTCCCTCTCCACCACGCCCGTCACCTTCCCCTCCGTGCACGCATCCAGGTACTGCGCCACGCGCTCCCCCTCCTCCTCCAACCTCCCCCGTGCGCACCAACTCCCATACCAACCACCACGACAGGAAAAGGCAACCCCGTCTCACCTCGTACTTGTCGTTAACGAGCATGGGCACGAGCCCAGAGTTCTCCATGTCCACGAGCAACCTGAGATGGTTCCCCACCATCTCGCGCTCCACCGTTCACAGTCTCCCCATCAACACACGAGATGAGAGAGCCCCACTCAACGCACCTCATACTTGTCATTGACCAGCATGGGAACCAACCCAGAGTTCTCCATATCAACGAGCAACCTCAAATGGTTCCCCACCATCTCCCTCTCCACCACGCCCGTCACCTTCCCCTCTGTGCGCGCATCCAGGTACTGCGCCACGCGCTCCCCCTCCTCCTCCAACCGCCTCTCCGCCACCCTCAAGTAATCCGCGCAGTCACACGTCCCCAGATGCCGCTGCGCCTCCCCCCGGTAAAACGCCGCGGAGGCCTCCAAAAACGGACGCTCCAGATCTTCCGAATACACCGCCGGGCCGAGATCCGCGAACATGGACGATATGGATCGCATGAGGGCGCGATTAATCACTTCGCCCGAGCGCTCTTGGTGGATGAGGGAGAGGAGGGTGGAGAGGAGGCGCGGGCGGATGGCGGGGGCGCGGACTATGTGGTCGCGCCAGAGGGCGAGGCCCAGGTCGTGCACAGGTGTCTTGTTGTGATTGGTCACGTAGGTGCGGTCCATGTACATTAGGATGTCTCGGATCATCTGAAGGGACTTGCCGTAGTCGTGCCACCTGGGGGTAGAATGGAGGCGGGGAGGGGAAAGTGGGGGGCAGAAGAGTCGGAAAGAGAGGTGAGAGCAGGGCAGCAGCATTGGTCACGTAGGTGCGGGCCATGTACATTAGGATGTCTCGGATCATCTGCAGGGACTTGCCGTAGTCGTGCCACCTGGGAGAAGGGTGGAGAGGCGGGGAAAAGGAGTCGGAAGGGGAGAAAAGAGTGAAAGGCAGAAGCATTGGTCACATAGGTCAGTGCGGTCCATGTGCATGCGATGCGGATGTGTCGGGTCATCTGGAGGGACTTGCCATGGTCGTGCCACCTGGGAGTGAGGAGAGAGAGAGAGAGGGGGAAAGGGGGAAGGGGGAAGGGGGGGAGAAGAGAGGGAACGAGAAGTAACAGCATGGCAACATTGGGCACGTAGGTAGGTTCGGTCCATCCATGTACATGTCCATGTCCATGTCCATGTCCATGTCCATGTACATGTCCATGTCCATGTCCATGTGCATGTGCATGTCTCGGATCATCTGCAGGGACTTGCCGTAGTAGTCGTGCCACCTGGGAATAGAGGAACAGGAAGAGGCTAGGATATGTGTGAGCATAGCAGCTGTCAAACCAACCCACCAGGATGCAGCATGCACGCACCAGCGCACACCTGAACAGAGCAGCACCAGCACCCACGCACCTCATTCTCCTCGTACTACCACCTACCTCAATCTAACCCCGCACCTCTATAGAAACCCACCTGGCGTCCAGCTCGTTGAGGAACAGCGGACCATGGACCGCCTCAATAGCAGCAGCCACGCCCTTGAGGTGCGCCGTCATGGTGCCCACCAGCCCCACGTAGAGGAGAAGGGAATCACACTCATGCACACATGACACTCATTCTCCACCTCATTCCCCTCACCTCGCATCCAGCTCGTTGAGGAAGAGAGGACCATGGGCGGCCTCAATAGCAGCAGCCACGCCCTTAAGATGTGCCGTCATGGTGCTCACCAGCCCCGCGTACAGGCGGTCGCCGTACTTGTGCAGCACCATGTTGTACGCGTTGCTGTGAGGGTGAGGGGCGGTAGGATGACAGGAAAGTTAGGGAGTAGACACAGGGGGAAAGAGGAGACAGACATCTCCTCTCATGCCTACCAGCCCTCCGTACAAGCGGTCGCCGTACTTGTGCAGCACCATGTTGTACGCATTGCTGTGACACAGGGGGGAGACAGAGGGAGGAACAGCGGAAAGACACTGTTAGCACGGCCACCACCAGCCCCGCGTAGAGGCGGTCGCCGTACTTGTGCAGCATCATGTTGTACGCGTTGCTGTGAGGGGGGGGGGGAGGGGGGGGAGAGGAGGGAGGGGGGTGGAAGGGGGGAAGAAGACAGTCTTAGCGCGCCTCCCAGCCCTGCATACAGGCGGTCGCTGTACTTGTGCAGCACCATGTTGTACGCGTTGCTGCGAATGGGGAGGTGAAGGGGGCCACGCGGGGACGGGACAGAGGGAAGGCACAGAGGAGACAAAGGAAAGATGCTCTTAGCATGCTAACCTAACCAGCCCCGCGTACAGGCGGTCGCCGTTCTTGTGCAACACCATGTTGTACGCGTTGCTGATGGAGGGGGGAGGTGGCGGAAGAGATACAGGTGGAGAGAGGAGGTAGACACTGTTAGCGCCGCCATTACCAGCCCCGTGTACAAGCGGTCGCCATACTTGTGCAACACCATGTTGTACGCGTTGCTGTTGGGGGGGTGAGAGATGAAAGAGAACATAACGGGAGGGGAGGGAAAAAGGGAGAGTAATTAGCGTGGCGTAGAGCTCTTAGAAGCTGAGGCCGGATGCGTTGTGGCTGTAGACCGCCGAATGGCGTCCTCGAGAATGCCGCACGCCGAGGGAGGGAGCACGGGAGGGCGCGAGGCAGGGAGGAAGGAAGCACGTACCGGTAGAGCTCTTCGAAGCTGAGCCCGGAGGCGTTGTGGTTGTAAATGCGGTAAATGGCGCCCTCAAGAATGCCGCGCGCCAGGGAGGGAACAAGGGAGGAACCAGGGACCTCTAGAAGGACAGGGTGGCACCTCGAGAAGGACGGAGGCGCGTACTGGTAGAGCTCTTCTAAGCTGCGCCGCGACGTTGTGGTTGTAGATGCCGTGGATGGGCGCTCCGAGAATGCCGCACGCCGAGGGAGGGGGCAAGGGAGGAACCAGGGACCTCAAGAAGGACAGGGCGGCACCTCGAGAAGGACGGAGGGCGTACCGGTAGAGCTCTTCGAAGCTGAGCCCCGAGGCGTTGTGGTTGTAGATCTGGTGAATGGCGTCCTCGAGAATGCCCCACGTCTTCTCCGCGTATCGCGGGTCCATCTCCACCTTGTGCCGAAACGGCTCGATGCGGAACGCCGACTTGCGACGCGGCTGATTCATGGCGGGCGACTCGGGGACGAGATAGGACGAAGGTGTGGGGTTGGCGGAGGTGATGACGATGCGGTTGAGAACGGTAAAGATATCAATTTACGGTGTATCCGCGAGGAGGGTGGTTGTTTCAGCCGATTCAGGGAGGCGAACACGGCGGTTCTCTGCACGACGGCGTATCCCGCACTTATTTATCTCGACAGGCACACGAAATTCAATTATGTGTGGATAAAAGTGGACTATGCTGATGTGTCGTTACGCTACGCCCTTGCCAGTGACGGCAGCAGAAAAAACACCACGGAAACCAGAACTCCGAACCCTCCTTTTTCGTTCCTACGTTCCTAGTTTTATTCGTACAGCCTTCAACCTGCTTTCATGGATGCAGCTTTCACTCCGCTTTCATTGTTCAGGCTTACGGATGCGGGGCGGTTAGCGCAGGAAATGGAACAGCAATAACAAGGAGGTCAGAACTCCCTAAGTGCTTGCTGTGATGCTGGGATTAGCACAAGTGATGTGAAACATACGCCATGGCTGACTGGTATCAATGGAAGGATGAGTTTGATGTACTGCAAAGCAGTGTCGTTGCTGCATAGAAATGGTTGGGCACGATGCTGTGCAATTTGAAGAGGTTTTGTAAAAGCACCGACTTGAACCGCTAATAACCTTTCTGAACTTCGATGCATGACCTGTGAACAAGCCCTCATGACTGCCCCTGACATGAAAAGGTTGGTTCGCTTGAAGAGCAGGAGGTGAGGGAGGCTTGATGTTGGACAGTGCGCTAGATGCAGTGACGAGGATGTGGTGAAGGCTGTCGCTCTACAGTGAATGGAGTCGAATGTGTTCGAGAATCTGAAAATCTTATAACATATTTTAAACCAACAAACCAGAAGTCTTGGATATCTTGAACCAGCAAAATATTGTTCGTTATGAAATGATATTTTCAACTCGTGGAGTTCGAACTTTCTTAAAATACTGTTGCGATCAGTTATTGATCGACCCTAGGATCACCTCAGAAAGGTTCGCATACGTCTCAGTAGTTGTGGTGGGCCCTTGACCCCAACAGCAGAGTGGATGTAAAATGTTTAAGATGAAAAAAACATGCAAGTACATGAATATAAATAAGAGTACAAGGGAATACCAATCGACCTAGTCTAGCCATGTACTCTAAGGGATACATTCCCTTATTGCAACGAAACCCAACCGTGCGACTCCTGACGGTTACGAACTGCCTGGGCAGAATCCTTGCCTCTGTTGCTGCCTGATGATGTCTGCCCGACGGTTAGGATCCTTTCGTAACCGTACGACCCTTCGCGTCACTTCCACCTTTTCGTCTTCAGCCTCGGTAGTGCGTGCTTCGTTAGCTACGGTGAGGAGTGCACAATAATGCTTCGTCAATTACTATTCGTAACACCCCCCTTCACTCCTGGCCGTAGCGAGCCTTGACTCGCTTGACTACTCCGCTGAGTTCGGAGCAGTGCTGATACTGCTGACGTGACAGTCGCTTCGTGAGGAAGTCGGCTGCCATGTCACCCGTCCGGCAGTAGGTTAGATCAACCTTGCCCTTGTCAACTTCGTCCTTGACGAAGAAGTTCCGTAGCACGATGTGCTTGGTGCGGTTGACGAATCCGGGTTTGTTCGCGATCCTGATCGCGCTCTAGTTGTCGAAGTGCAGACGAAAGTTCGCCGAGGCTGGAATTTTCGCCTCCTGCAGTAGCTCCTGAAGGTAGAGGCCTTCACGAATGGCTGCTGTTTCTGCGATGAATTCGGCCTCTACTAATGACAGGGCAACCAGCTCCTGATTCTGCGAATTACAGGAGATGGGACCGCAGGGCTCAAGGCGGAAAAGGAAGCCTGTCCTGGACCGTCGATTGTCGGGGTCTACTGCATGATCAGCGTCCGAGTAGCCGATAAGGTTAAAGGACGCGGTTGGGATGGTGGAGTAGCAGAGCCCAACATTGGGCATGGAGATCAAGAACTGGAGTGCCCGCTGAAGATCTAGCAGATTCTCAGCCGTTGGTTTGCGAGAGTACTGAGCCAACTGGCTCGCGATGTAGGAGAGATCAGGCCTGCAGGTAACAGAGGCGAAGAGTAGGAATCCTAGCTGCTGCTGGTAGGTGTGAAGCCTAGCAGGGGACAGGGCTTTGTTGTCAGGCTTCTGGTTGGGTCCTGGAGTGCAGTAAGGAGTGGAGAGTGGTGCAGGTGCAATGTTGAAATGTTAGAAACTAGAACGAGAATGAATGCATTGAACAGAAGTTGGGCACAAGTACTAACCCTAATTGGGTTGTACCCCTTATGGGCTACCCCACTATAGCCTACACAAAGTAAGCTATATAACATTTTGACACACCCCCATAGGCAAAGTGTGGGAGAACAAGTGGTCACAAGACCAATCAAGAAAAGCAAAGCAAGCTCAGGGTGGATCATGAAGTCACCACACATTTTGAGCACAAGCAAAGGCCACAAGGCCAGTTCACATGCAGAGTTATATAAAAGAGAACAAACAGTACAGTGATCATACCCTAACAAGAGTAAGCATGCAGGTATATGTACATAGATCACAGTACAAGCAAAGTCACGCAGTGAGCAAGTGAGGCAAGGAAGGCACAAGGACTAAGACAGTATAGAAACGCTGATGATCACCAGACTGAAGTGCCTTGGTGAATATATCAGCAGTGTTGGCCCTAGTGGCCACGTACGCAAGACGAAGCTGACCACACTGCTGCAACTCTCGAGCAAGGAAGTAACGTAGAGCGATGTGCTTCGTTCTGTGCTCGAGTCTGTGCTCCTAACACAAGGCAATCATGGCCTTGTTGTCTACGTACAGAACTGGAGAAGAACGAGCCCGCTCTCCCAAGCCCGTCAGCACGTAGATGAGCCAGCGTAACTCCTGTGCAGTCATGGCCCCTGCGTAGATCTCAGCCTCACAACTGGAACTGAGAATAGAAGACGAACGGGTAGACCGTCAAGAAACAAAGCTGGAGCCAAGGCTGAAAGTGTAACCCTGTGACGACCACTGAGTAGCCAAGTCGTCAACCCAAGAAGCGTCTGCGTGTCCATTGAGAACAACTGGACCACGTCCTCCAAGCATGAGCCCCATGCCCGACGTACTGCACAAGTAGCGCAACACCCTCTTAGCGGCCTCCTAGTGCTCTGGTCGGTGTCTCCCGGGCGCAACGTAGCGTGCCAGGATGCTAAGAGGGTAGGCAAGGTCAGGTCGAGTGCAGGTCATCAGGTACATGAGGCAGCCCACAAGCTCTGGATACGGGCCACTCGGCTCTACGGATTCGTCCGAAGGTGGAGCTGAGAGCGAGTGACTGGTAGGCAGATGAGTGGACTGTGGCGAGGAGTACCGGAAGCCGAAACGCTGAAGGACCTGGTGCACCATGTGTGAGTGAGTCAGGGTGATGGTGCGCCGTGCTCTGTCCCGGGTGATCTGCAAGCCAAGATAGCTGCGCAGCTCACCCAGGTCAGTACAGGTGTGTCTCTTTTGCAGCTCCGACTTCACAAGGGCCAGTGTCTCAGTGTCAGCAGAGGCAAAGACCAAGTCGTCCTCGTACACGAGGACGTAGAACGGCGGCAGCAAAGTGTCGGTGCGTAGAAACAGCGACGGGTCAGCAGTAGAAGGAGCAAAACCAAGAGCCGTAAGCATCGTCCTCAGAGTGTTGTGCCACTCGCAAGGCGCCTGGTGGAGACCGTAGACTGGCCGCCGGAGGCTCCATTGGGTACCTGCAGGAAACAACCCAGTAAAGCCAGGTGGGCGGCGCAGCCCGATCTCCTCGTGCAGGCTGCCCTGTAACAAAGCTGTGCTGAAGTCAAGAGAGTGAAACTCGTAGTCACGCTGAGCGGCGACGTGCAGCAGTACCCGAAGAGTAGTCATCTTCGGGGTGGGGGAGAAGGTCTGGAAGTAGTCGACCCCCTGACGCACACTGAAGCCGCGTGCGACGTAATGAGCCTTGAAGGCAGGCGGAGAACCCGGCGGCCGCTTTACCCTGAAAATCCACATGCCATCGACTATGTTCGCCCCAGGAGGGGGAACTGCGTCGACGTAAGTTCCTGTAGACTTCAAGGATGCCATCTTTGCGTCCATGGCTATCTGCTACTTAGAGAAGTAGGGACCCGTAATCCCCTCTGCGTAAGAGCGCGGGGTCGGGATGTCTGGTGCATCCGGGTCTCCCTCAGGTGGAATCAGCATAGACACGAGATGAGGTACAGCAGCTGCAAAATACTCAAAGTCCTCCTGCCTGTCCTCAAGGACATCCGTGCCAAGAGCATACTCACCCCCGATGGACGGAGGACAGTCACACTCAGACTCAGCAACAAGACTAGTGGCGAAGTTGAGACGATAGGCGGCAGCAAAGTCAACAAGCAACTAGGGCAGACGCAGCAGCAGACTCAAACAAAGGGTCAGTGACAAAAGTGGCTAGAAGACGAGGGACAGTAGGACTGGCAGCATGAACTAAGTGAGACTCAGGGTCCGGACCGTGAGCAAGAGAGGACGCAGGAGGAGATGGCAGGGGGACACGCTGTGGAACAGAGGAAGGACGAAGTGCCATATGGTGCGTGCCGGGGACACGAGGAGGACGCGGACGAAGAACACGACGACCAGTGCGAACAGCGCGAACAGGCGAGGCAGGACGAGACACAGGCTCACGACGCTCTGTAATACCTCCGGTCAGCTCAGTGTAAGAAGAAGGAGCAGGCAGTGGGGAGGCTGGCTATAACGACGGCTGCGGCTGGTCAGGCGGTGGACACAGTAAGGGAGGAGTAAGGCCAGTAGAAGACGGGAGACCAAGAACCTGCTGAAGAAGGGGAATGAAGAACGGTCGCGGCCGTCCAGTATCTCCAGAACCAGCACCAACAGCACCAGCACCCCCAGGGCCAGCGCCTCCAGCTCCGATGTCTCCAGCTCCAGGATCCCCAGCTTCAACGCCTGTAGCACCACCAGCTCCAGCAGCTCCAGTACCTCCAGTACGAGCACCTCCAGGACCAGCGACTCCAGTACCTCTAGCAGCTCCAGCTCCAGTACCTCCAGCAGCTCCAGCTCCAGTGCCTCCAGCTCCAACTCCTGCAGCACCTCCAGCTCCAGCAGCTCAAGTACCTCCAGTACAAGCACCTCCGGGACCAGCGGCTCCAGTACCTCCAGGAGCTCTAGCTCTAGTGCCTCCAGCTCCAACTCCTGCAACACCTCTAGCTCAAGCAGCTCCAGCAGCTCCAGTACCTCAAGGACCATGAGCTCCAGTGCCTCCCGCGGCAGACCCCCCGGCTCCAGCAGCGCCACTCCGAAGGCGGGTGCGCCGAGCAAACCACTCGCGCAGCTGCGGTGGAGAGAGAGGCTCCCGCCTCGACAAGGCACCCGGAGGACCTCCAGTAGACAAAGTACCCCCACGCTTAGTACGCTCAGACTCAGCACCCCCAAGCTCAGCACCCCCAGGCTCCGCACGCTGAGGCTCAGCACCCCCAGGCTCCGCACCCTTAGACTCAGCAACCCTAGGCTCCGTACACGCAGGCTCAGCACCCCCAGGCCCCGCACCCGCCAACTCAGCACCCCCAGACTCAGCACCCCTAGTAGCACCACCCCCAGCAGCACCAGAGTCGACAACTACCTCGACAGGCTTGACAGTGTCTACCTGAGACACATTTGAGGGAGCAGGACCCTGAGGGGGGAGGGGGTCTACCGGAGGGGGACCTGGAGCAAGGAAGAGCGACGGGGGTGGGAGAGGGGCAGAGCGGTAGGGGAAGAGACAGTAAAAGGGGACCGACTCGTCAAACGTGACGTCCTGAGAGGGGAAGACCTGGCGTGAGGTGGGGTGGTAAAATTGCCAGCCAGGCGCGTCAGGGGGGAAGCCAAGGAAGACGCGGAGAATAGCGCGGGCGGAGAGCTTGTCCACGGACGTATCGCGAACAAAGGCACGAGAACCCCATACCCGGAACACCGACGCATCGCCAACCTTCCCCGTCCAACGCAGTGTAGGCGAGGTCTCCGGCAAGGAGACACGGGGCCAGAGATTGAGCTGATGCGCAGCGTACCAGACCGCAAACGGCCACAGAAAATGGGAAGCAGCTGCATGGATCATGGAGGTACGAGCCACCTCCATGACTAAGCCAATGTGGCGCTCAGCAATCCCATTTTGCTGCGGGGAGGCCGGAAGCGTGAACGACTGAAGAATTCCCTCCCCACGACAAAATTCTCGCAATAGGTCAGAGGAGAACTCACCACCTCTGTCAGAGTGCAGACGTAGGACAGGAAGGTCCTGGCGGAAACGCTCGCGGAGCTGGAGACGGACTGCGCGGATCCAAGGGATCAAGACATCAGGGACCTCACCCTTGTTGCGCAAGGGGAAGATTGTGGTGTAACGTGTTTATTCGTCAACAACCAGCAGAAAGTAGCGATCGCGGCCCTGTCCACTGACGCGGGCTGGGCCCCACACGTCCATGTGGAGAGTCTGCAGGGGAGCAGACGTCGGGGGAAACGAGGAGGAGTGAGGAGCGGCACGCTGTCGCCCCTCGACGCAAGGAAGGCAGGGCGGGGCAGGCGATGGCGGGAGGGGAGGCAGAGACCTGGGAAGACCAGAGACAAGGAGGCGGGAGTGCATGCCACGAAGGCGTGGCAGAGAGGGGTGACCAAGTCGGTGGTGCCACAGGAGAGTCTAGTTCGACAGGAGGCGACACGAGCAGGGGGGTGCTACCGGACCTGACGCGGACACCTGAGCAGACGCAGCTACCTGAGGAGGCTCGGTAGCCAGGGTGTATAGACTCGACCCAGGCCAACGGGTGAACGTGGCCAGGTGACGGCCCGTCCGTGTACACGTGCAGATCGACACACGCTGACCCCCAGGAGTGGTGGTCGTGACCGCATCCTGGAGGGCAGCGGTACTCACCAAGTTCGTAGAGAACGAGGGGAGGTCAAGACCTGCCAGTGAGCCGGACGGAACCGCCGGACACAGGAGAACAGTGGAGGAACGGGCAAGAACTGGGCCCCTTGAGGGGTCAGCCAGTCTGACCGGTACAGATGCAGAGAGAGGAGTGAGGGTGGTGATGTCGCGAAAGAAACAGCAGGAATCACCTGAGTCAAGCGTAAAGGTGTGCAAGGCCTCAGCAGGCGCAGTACCAGGGAGAGCAGACTCACTAGCACCTAGCGCAGCAGCCTCTATACCTGGGTCAGGCGGCACAGATAGGTAACAATCACCCTTAGCACTAACAGACAAGGCATACATAGCAGCAAGGATAGCATCATAGTCAAGATCAAAGATAGCAACTCTAGAACTAAGCAGCTCTGCCCAGCGGGGGCGCTTGGCCTCATCACCAAACTCTGCGCGTCAAGCGTCGTCTAGGCGGGAGAAGCAGCGGTGCTGAGTGTGAGGCTTCCCGCATGTATGGTCAGCACGGTCACCTGTGTGAATGACATACGGGCACCTAACACTATCCCCAGACGCCCCACGCTGAGAAAACCACTCACGAAGCTGCTGGGGCGAAGGGGTCTCGCTCCGACGCTGCTGCTGCTGCCGCTGGCCACTGCCAGAACCTCCCCTCTGAATAGCTCCACCCCGACTGCCACCACTCCCACTGCCGCCACTACCGCCACTCCCACCGCTGCCACCGCCGCCGCCACCAAAGCTCATTCCCGCCACCACTCCCACCGCTGCCACCACCCCCACTACCTCCACCACCTCCACTGCCGCCCACACTACCACCCCCGCTGCCACCTCCACTACTCCTGCCACCCTTGCCCTTGCTGCTGTGGCGCTTCCCACTAGCAGAAGCAGCCCCGACATCCTCAGCACCAAGGACGTCAACAGAAGCAGCAGAGGTGTAGGAGGGGGCAAGGGGGGAAGGGGAACACCCCTCAAAGAAGGGCGTGCGAAGAGTGCCACGAGCGGCACCTACAGCGACTACATTAGTCTCAGCTGCAAGGAGGTGCTGCTCGAGCAGATCAACAGTGAGGTGTGTGGGGTCAAGTGCGAGAAACTGGTCCCTGACTGCGCGAAGAGAGTCAGGGAGGCGGGTGACTATGAAGTAGAGAGTGATGTACATCGGGGGGGGGGGGGGGGGGGTTCCTGTCAAGGAACTCTGCTGGGAGGGCAGCGCGGTAGCGAGCGTCGCTAGTGCGAAGGTGGGTAACGAGGTCCTCTACTGTGGCAAAGGCGGACAGCTCGGGAAACAGGTAGGGCAGTATAAGACGACCTAGAGCAGCAGTGGCAGGGGAGGAGTAACGGGCGACTACAGCGTCGTACAGTGCTTTAGCAGTCTTGTGCTGTCCGAAGTGAGCGCATTCGGCTAACGGCAGGTGGTTGCGAATGGCTAAGCAAGCAGCAGCGTCACGGGTAAGCCACTGTGAGCGAGTCGCACTATCAGCTGTGGCGGGAGGGGCGAGAGAGGCTCCAGACGTGTTGTCAAACAACGAAACACTGTCTCTAGAGTCGCTCAGTAGGTACAGCTGTAAGTCGTCGAGCCACGTGTCGAACTGGAAAGCGGGCTGCAAGGGGCGGCAAGCGGGCCTCAAGGGGCAGCTAGCGGGCCGCAAGGGCGGCGAGCAGGCCGCAAGGGCTGGGAGCGGGCCTAGGGGCGGCAGGCAGGCCACAAGGGGCGGCGCGCAGGGCTGCAGGGGCGGCAGACGGGGCTGCAGGGGCGTCGCGCGGGGCTGCAGAGGCGGCGCCGGGCTGCAGGGTCGGCTCGCGGGCTGCTAAGGGCGGCGTGACGGGCTGCTAGGGGCGACGCGACAGGCTGCTAGGGGCGACGCGATGGCTAGCAGGGCCGCGGGCCTTTGGGGTAGGACAGCAGGGCAGTTTGTGGGGCAGCTCTGTGGTGGGCCCTAAAAAAAAATCTGGTCCTAAGGAAGGACCTGCTCTGAAACCATGTTAGAAACTAGATCGAGAATGAATGCATTGAACAGAAGTTGGGTACAAGTACTAACCCTAATTGGGTTGTACCCCTTATGGGCTACCCCACTATAGCCTATAAAAAGTAAGCTATATAACATCTTGACATGAAACGCTCGCCAAGTTCCTCTGCTTGGCTGCTGAGAGATGAATGGCTTCTGGCGAGTAGGAGATGTTGAGGCCGAGGAACTGCTTCACGTCGCGCCTTGAACCGCTCAATTGTGCCGTCCGCTGCGGTCTTCACGCGGAAGACCCATTTCCCGGAGAGGATCTTTCTCCCCTTGATTGTCGCTCGATCGTCAAGCACCCAGGTATCGCGAGACTCAAGTGCCTTGAATCCCGCATCCATCGCTTCACGCCATTCCTTGCTTTGTGGTCCCGTGAGTGCTTGGCGAGGGTTCTTCGGCTCGATGACACGTGGCGCTGTTGAGGTGGCAGTGTGGAGCCCGAGAAGTTGAAGTCTGGTGACGGTGCTGTCGTGGCGATGCTGCGGGGTGACCTCCTGTACGTCATCGTCATCGCTATCTGGTTCGGGCGGTGCTGGTGGTGTTGCGCCTCTGCCACTTCCGCTTCCGCCTGTTGCGCCTGCACCTCCTTCAGGAGATTCGTCGTCGTCGTCATTGCTGCTGTGGGGATCGCCTCTTGTGAACTTGCCTATGGGGTCACTATGGGCCCCACATTCCGTGTGCATCGAAGGTGCCGATGCCAACGCCGCGCAGCATGCCCCGAAGATGTTGTGATGCGGGTCTAGGGAGGGAATGTTCCTCCGTTCCGAAGACGACGCGCGTGGCAGTCTCGAGATCCAAGTGAGACAGTCCTTCTTCAGGCGGTGCTTCCCGCTCTGCTTCGGCGATGGCGGCAAGACCACAGTCGGCAAACGCACTCGTTGAGGCTGTGGGCGTATGGCAATCCCTGCAGATGCCACCAGGGTCGGGGTCGTGCAGCGCCTGCTCGTGCGGGTGAAGGTGATGCGGCACCCATGGTCTTCCGTCTGGGTGTTTCCAGTCACGGTGGTGAATATGTTCGAGCCGTGTGGGAACGAGATCAATGAGCTCATCTGAGTGGCCGCTGCAGTCGGGAATGTCGAAGTCGATAAAGTAGACTCAGTTTTCTTAATGAGTTATTCCGATCCGCTTGCGGGATTTGTTCGTCGTGGTGTAGTGAAGCAGGATGTCGCATGTCTCAGGGTCTGTGCTAAGGTCAACTCCGCAATCCATGAGTTGGGCCGCCGAGAGGAGATTAAAGCGTAAGGTCTGCAGGATCAGCACGTCGTTCAGTGTGATGTGCGTCCTGCTTGCTCGAGCCTTGAGCACCACGATTCCTTGCGCGCTTGCATGCAGGCATGTGTTGTTCGCCACGGTGACGTAGGTGATGGCGGGGGTGGGGATGGCGTTGGATATGTAACGCTCAGAGCCCACCATGTGCTGCCCACAGCAGCTATCCAGGTACCACGTGTTGTAGCGCCTGTTGTAGTTACGTGCGAGCAGCGCCAGTCGCGGAGTAACGATGTGCGGTGTGTCAACCTTCAGAAATTGTTCGCGCGCGATCCAATCTATCGGTGCCACCGACGTATCAGGTATGTGCGAGGGGCTTTCAAGCAGCGGGACTAGGAGATTCCAAACTTGGTTATCTTCGTCACTGAAGTCGTGACGCGTACTGAACGGATTGTTGTTCGAGAATGCTCCGATTGGGTGGCGTGCTGGCTCAAGTGACGGTGAGCGCGCGCGGGGACGACGGGATCCGCTTGTCATCGTCATGTTCCCCATGACGTTGCGGACGGGCGCAGTCGGTGGCTGCTGCTGCTGATGCTGAACCATTGGGTTCAGGTTGCGCGATGGGGGTTGATGCCCTTGGGCTGGACGCGTGTCGTTCCGTGCGTCTTATCGGCCGGACCAGTTGCTCGGATTGGTCTGGCGAGGGCGAGATCGGAATTTGCATCGATCTTCCAGGTGCCCAAAGTTTCTGCAAATTTTGCAGCAAAGGCGCCGCGGCCGTCGCTCCTCCGTGTTGTCGGCATAGAAAGCGAGGCATTCCCTGTCTTGTCGTGGCGCTGGTCGCTGCTGATCCATATCCCTTTGTTCGACGAGAAGGGCGGCGCATAGGGTGGCCTCCGAGATGACCCCCTGCTGTCGGAGAAGCGCCTTGCAGGGCCGCCACTCTGGGCCGAGCCCTTGAAGCACGATGTTCACGAAAATCTCCTCTAAGATTGTGCTTCCCAGCTTCGCGATTTGATCGCGTAGGCTCCGACAGTGGTTGATGTAGCTGTTGACCTTCTCCCCTAAGGCCATTTTAGTCTCCAGTAGCTGCTGGAGCAGGCGGCTCGATGAAACCGAATCTTTCGGTTGGTACACGCCATTTAGATGGCGCCAATCATCGAGGGCTGGAGCAGGAGTCGTCTTGTACGAGCGAATGCTCAACTGCTCCGCCGGCGACATATTCCGTAGGAGGACGCCGTACGCCATCAACGACTCGGTGTAGTACTGCGTTCGGGCATCAGCAGTGTCCTCAGTGGGTCCCGAGTAGCTCCCGTCGAAGTAATGAAATATCTGCGCGTTTTGCAACAGCACTTCCAGCTCAAAGCTCCACATATAGAAGTCTCTGCCGTCAAAACGCACACTTGCCTTTATTTTAGATATGCTCATAAACCTTGATTGCGCAGAGAGAATTGCTTCTTCGCTAGGACGGGGAGTCTTGGGTGTTGAGCCATTTGTGTCGAGGGAGAAGGTATGCGGGGCGGTATTGTGGCCGTTCGAGGCCGGTTGAGTGGGTTGGGAAGATGTTCTCGCGTCGCCATTCCGCAATGTTTGGAGTTGTTGCTCCAGGCTGGTGAGTTGCTGAAGCATCTATGCGAGGGCGGCGGTTCCAATCGTCGTCGTTTCCTCGCTTGTCGCAGCCTGTTTGGTCTGCGCTTCAGCCGTCATATTCGTCCGGCCACTAGATCCTTTGGCCATTCTCACACGCGAGTGTGTGCCGGACGCCACTTTCCGTTCGCCGAAGATTTCGGAGGTGGTGGTGCGAAGGATTCCTGAGTCGCTCTCATACCATATTGCGATCAGTGATTGATCGACCCTAGGATCACCTCAGGAAGGTTCGCACACGTCTGAGTAGTGGTGGTGGGCCCTTGACCTCAGTAACAGAGTGTATGTAAAATGTTTGAGATGATAAAAACATGCAAGTACAGGAATATAAATCAGAGTACAAGGGGATACCAATCGACCTAGTCTAGCCATGTAATCTAAGGGGTACATTCCCTTATTGCAGCGAAACCCAACCGTGCGACTCCAGACGGTTACGAACTGCCTGGGCAGAATCCTTGCCACTGCTGCTGCCTGATGATGTCTGCACGACGGTTCAGATCCTTTCGTAACCGTGCGACCCTTCGCGTCACTTCCGCCTTTTCATCTTCAGCAACGGTAGTGCGTGCTTCGTTTGCTACGGTGAGGAGTGCACAGTAATGCTTCGTCAATTACTATTCGTAACAAATACAATTTATGGTTGGTTACAATATCACATAAATGAGACTATCATGCGTTAAGTAATCTACGTCCAGATTTCATCCCAAATTCTCTATTTCCATTTGTCTATTAATCATTCCTCAAACCTGATTTTGGTGAAATACTGTTTGTAGAAATGCATGAATAGTGGAACTGGTAGGTTGTGAACATGGTTTATGAGCTTGAGAAGGGAGGGTCAAATAGTGATCACAGGAATATGTAAGAAGGTTGCTCACAGGCGAGGCAATTGGGCCAACCGACACGCATAGTGAGGACACGCGGATTCGTAATATTCCAGGTGGCACGTTCCTTGTGGATAGTAGTTGACTCTCTCGTGTGAGTGAGAGTATCGGAACGTGGGAACTAGCACACAGGTGCGAGAAAATGTTTAGTCTTGAATGGGGGATACAGTATCTCGCATGACGAGCACCGTAAGAAGCCAAATGCATGTCATTTTTAGGAAGCATGCGGACAAATGTTGCTGAAAATAGGGTAATATCAACTGCAAAGGAATATTTCAGTACGGTCACTTGTGTGGAAAGAAGCGCGAAATCTGTGGGTTCTAAGGCACGCGCTGAGCCCCAACTCTCCGCGTCGCAGTCACGACTCCTCATATCCATGCTGGCACAACGTCAGAGTGAGAAAGCACCAGGAAAGCACGTTGTGGTCAGCAAACCTGTCTACTTGTCCTTCGTGGCACCGTTGGAGGCTACCACATTGTGCAGAACGGTTGACAATGATGCTTTCCTGATAATGCAATGGTGGAGATCATGCCTCGGCGAATATCCCATACCCTTCCGATGCCCGAAACTCCTGCCCAATGAAAAAAGTTTTACTCAATCGCTTTTTCCCGAGGGTCGTCCCAGATCCATGCATCATCCAGCATGGATAACAGCGATTCCTGACACGCCACGTTGGACTAACCTCAGCGCCAACCGCCCTCAGTCACCTGTCAAGGTTGAGCAACCACTCACACAACTCCGGAGAAGCGCGAACTGCCCAAAAATACTTTCCCGCACCAGCCCTGCTGTACACTGGGCCTTTGCGTCCCCCATGATGGGGTCCGACCAACCATCTGTTTCCATCGGAAGAGAAGAGCCTCCCTGAAACAGAGTGAAGGTGGAGCAGACCGCATCTTTCTTCCCCCACCACCTCCCCCGAGCCTGCCTGGTTGACCTTGCTGTCCGCGCAATCGCCGGAAGCAGATGGAGTAAAAGCGGGGGGGAAGGGGAGGGGGGGGGGGGAGGGGTGGTGGGGAGGGGAGGGAGGAAGAAATGCGGCGCTGCTGAGCTGCCCACAAATCTCAGTTCTGCTGGCTGTACAGCACCTGCTGCTGGCGGACAAGCACACTCCTTTTTGCTAGTCCTCGGGAGCACTCACTGGTCACCAGACTCACACGACCCTAGAAAACAGGAGCCAGTGAGGATAGAAGTTATTCAGCTTGAAAGTGGAGTTTCCTTTGTTGGGAGTCCTTGGCTTCTGTTGTAGGTAGGAGGAATCTTAGTGTCTGCCTAGGCTGCTGGGGTCATCGTGAGTGCGATATGCTTCAGAGGTAGCTGCATGCACCTTAGTATATCAGCGGTTTAATATATTTGTTAATGCGATTCATCATGGCTGGACGGCTTTTCTTTTATTAGCACGTGACCTCTTAACATTAAACCTTAATATTGAAGTTAAAACATCCTCGCCTTCGCCTGTAAACCAGCGCGCTGTCATTGTCGTTACCTTAGTATTGACTTACATCATTCTTATAAATAAGGAAATTAAGGCACCCGTTTCCATTCATTGTACGTCATACGCCACTTCTGATTAAAGGCTTAATGAGTAACGGTCTTATCCTGGCTGGATCTCCCTATAAAAGCTGCTCCCGCGACTCCCGGAGCAGCGACGGCGTTGGCGCTGATGTGAGCAGCAGGAGCAGCAGTACCAGCGCCTCTCCTGCTATCAAATCCACTATCCCTCCAGCGAACGCGTCGATATCTTCTTCCTTCCTTGACACTTCACCACCTGCTACCCGTTCTGACACGCCTCCTCCTTCCCGCTCTTTCTTAAGCTTGCTTCCGTTCGCGTCCCTGGGTTCCAAGCGCCAGCAGCAGCAGCAGCAGCAGCAGCCGGCGTCTCCTGCCGGCGTGTCAGCAGTGGGAGGCTCGCTGCTTGAGTTGCTCGACGAGGGGTGGTTCTCTAGCAATGTTGCCGCTTGGCCCCATGATTCCGATTTAACCACAATCCAGGAAGCTGTTAACGAGACAGAGGATGCTGATAACGGGGATGCGCTTCCAGGGGTCCCGGAAACGGGGAGGGTTGCGTGTGCGCACGTGGATTTAAACGCTCCAAGTTCCGCCAGCCACTTCCGCGAAGGTGCAGGCGGTGCGGCAGCGGAGTGTGCTTGCGCGTCGGCTGATGACCGAACCAGCGGGGGTGCTTCGGCTATGTCCGAACCGAGCGGTTGTTCCAGGTCTGGCAGTCCTGAGCCTGACCCTGAAGGCAGCTTCGGAAAGTACCGGCGCCGCCGCTGCCGGACAGGAAGCAAGCGGCGACCGAAGCGCAGCAGCAGCCTCGACGCGGCTCGCATGTCGAGACGCGTGTCGATGCCTCCGCATCCCCCGCTACCGACAGATGAAGAGCAGCGGGATTCGATAGAGACGCGAAGCAGCGACGGCGACTGCTACGAGCGCATTGCTTCCCCTTACGCTTCGTCCGGCCGGGGGACGTACGCGGAGAGGCGGGGAAGCGGCGGAGAACATTTCTCCGCGTTTCACCCCTCTCCCCCTTTCCACTGGTCCGCGCGGGGGCCGGGGGCGGGAGAAGCAGAGAATGGAGCGGGTGGGGGGAGTTGCGGAAGCAGAAGCGCGGGGAAGCCGCGGTATTTGCGCACGCGGAGTGTGTCGGATTATGACGCGGCGGAGTACGAGCGCAACAGCTCGCTGCGGCAAGGCGCATATGAGGCGGACGCGGAGGCGGAAGGGGGAGACGGGCTCCCCTTGACACCCTCCGCGCGCGCAAGAAGTCTGACAGGTTAGCAGGGGGGAGGGGATTATTGAAGCGGATGTGGTCTTAAGTAAGATTTTACAGGAAATGCATTTGCATTTGTTTTTTTTCCCCGTCTCGTCCTCTGCTGCTCGGTTCAGACCCTAGCCTGCAGAAAAGAGGTCTTACAGTCCTCACCCGGTTCCCTTCCCCTCAACCCCACCCACCCTCTAGATCCTTCCGCCTACCCCCCGTCCTTCCCTCTATTCCAGCATTTAGTTTTTTTGTTCCTCTGCCGCCTTGCCATGTGTACCCTTCGCAGAGGCTGACGTGGAGGAACTCCGGGGATTCATGGATCTGGGATTCAACTTCCGCCAGGCGGACATGAGCGCGCGCATGACCGCCACGCTGCCCGCGCTGCGCCTGTACCACGCCGTGGGGAGCGTGCAGCAGAGACTCATCTCCCGCCACCATCATCCCGCCGCTCCCGCTACAGCCGCTGCTGCTACAGATGATGTTCACGGTGCCGCAAGCGGTGCTACTGGCGGTGCTGCTGCCGGTGGTGCGGACGGCAGTGTGGCAGTGGGGGTTGGCAGCGGCACCTCATCGCCACGGATCTCGTGCTCCCCCCGGGACCCGTTCATTGTTGCTCGCTCGGCTGAACCTCATGCCATGGTACGGCCGCTTGCCTGAATCGCTTACGCCTCGCATTCAGCTGCTGCGAATTTCATGGGCTGTCGCTTGTTTTGCCTGGTGTTGTTCCTGGTTTATCTGACTAACCATCCCCACCTGACTGGCCCCCCTTATCCTCCCCCTCCCCCTCTGTTTCCCCCCACTTTTTAACCCCAGCAGCAGCGAGGCAGCTCCATGCCATCGTCCCCACGCCACATCCCATCCCTCATCAGCACCAGCACCACCTGCGCTAGGAGCCATAGCCATGGGCACAGCCCGGAGCATGAGCAGCAGGGGCAGAGGGGGGTGAGCGGCAGCTTGGATGGGGAGTGGTCGTTTGCCAACCCACAGGACCCCCCCTCGGATGTCAAGACGCACCTGAGGCTCTGGGCTCAGGCCGTTGCCAGCACTGTCAGACAGACGTGCTAACCGCCGTGCTGTGCTGCGCTTGCTGCTTTTGAAGCGCTTCGATGGTCGTTTGGCAACCCGCAGGACCCCCCCTGGGACGTCAAGACGCAACTCAGGCTCTGGGCTCAGGCCGTTGCCAACACTGTCAGACAGACGTGCTAGCCGCTGTGCTGTGCTGCGATTGCTGCTTTGCTGTGGTGCCCTTGCTGCAATGCTGCTGCCATGGCGGTTGCCAGCGAGCACTGCCTGGCAGATGTCCCAGCTGCCTGGGTGAATGGATGGCTAATGCTGCTGCCAGGCAGAGAGCTGGCAACGAGAGGCGCAGGGATGCGGTTGGTGGGATATGCGGGTACTAACTTGAAGGTAGTGAAGGAGGGCTTTGGCTGGCATGCTGTGCAGTGCAGACATGAATGCATTGCCATAGCCTTCCATTTCCTGATGGTTGTTTGATGCAAGTCTGTGATTGACATTGGAACTGACCGTAATTATTATAATGCTCCTTGTACAGCGATATTTACGTATCTAAAAGTGTTCCTGCATTCTAAAATGCTAGTACCTTTCTACATGTGCGCTTCCTCAGGCTTGTTATGAGTTGTAAAGGATGTTGGAAACAATTGATTTAGCGCCTCTGTCGTGTCGAAACACAAAGTCAGAAGCGAAGCGAAACATATCGAAGCATTAGCGAGTCAACCCTCGGAGGTTGAACAACTGCTGGAGGTTATGCGAAAGTCAAAGGTCAGCGCGACAGCAAAGACAAACAACTGACTCGCTATTGAGCAGTTGCCCGAGTCGTCACTGTATCGAACCGCAACAGTAACAGCAAAACGGTTATTAACTGTATCTCTTCGTATTCCTTGTACTCTTATAAAAGCTTGTATCCCTTTGTTTTAATCAATCTACTTTGCCCTCACATACTAGCGCAAGGTGGTTCACAAAGTTCTCATTTAACGCTTCCGCTATTACATTGTCCTACTCAGAATTTAGTCCTACAAAGATCCTAAGGGCTTCTTTCAGCCCAACATGGTATGAGAGCTATCAGGACAAATTCAACTACAATCAAGACACCCACAACATCACAAGGCATGGCAACGCAGAAGGAGAGAAGCTCCTCTAACGGCTCTCCCGGTACTACTCCTACTCCACCTCCTGCCTCTTGTTAGAATCTTACGGGAAAGAAGGTGGTTTCGACTATCGAGAGGGTTGGTACAAAGTGAAAACCCAAGGGGTTGAACCCCACAGTAAGTACCCCACTAAGCCTACCCAAACTATAACACATATATACATATGTTTGACACACCCCCATAGGCAAAGTGGGGGAAAACAGAGGGTCACAAGACCAGTCAGGAAGTGCAAAGCAAGCTCAGGGTGGATCACAACGTCACCACGCAGTCTGAGCGCAAGCAAGAAGGCCACAAGGCCAGTTCACATGCAGAAATATATATGTAACAGCAACAGTACAGTGATATCTACCTACAAGAACAAGTATGCAGGAATACATATAAATCATGGTACAAACAAAGCCTACAGCAAGTGAGGAAGAGTGGGCACAAGGCCTAACAAAGTGCAGAAACGCTGATGATCACCAGGCGGAAGCGCCTTGGTGAATATATCAGCAGTGTTGGCCCGAGTGGCCACGTAGGTAAGACGAAGCTGGCCATGCTGCTGCAGCTCTCGAGCAAGAAAGTAACGGAGAGCGATGTGCTTTGTTCTGTGCTCCAGTCTGTGCTCCTGACACAAGGCAATGGCGGCCTTGTTGTCGACGTACAGAACTGGAGGAGAACGAGGCCTCTCTCCCAAGTCGGTCAGCAGGTAGATGAGCCAGCGCAGCTCCTGTGCAGCCATGGCTGTGGCGTAGATCTCTGCCTCACAGCTGGAGCCAAGAACTGAAGATGAACGTGTAGAACGCCAGGAAACTGAACCAGAACCAAGGCTGAAGGTGTAACCCTGTGACGACCGCTGCGTAGCCTGGTCGTCAACCCAAGAGGCGTCTGAGTGACCTGTGAGGACAACGTCACCCCGTCCTCCAAGCACGAGCCCCATGCCCGATGTACTGCACAAGTAGCGTAGTACCCTCTTGGCAGCATCCATGTGCACCTTTCGGTGCCGACCAGGAGCCACGTAGCGAGCCAGAAGGCCAAGAGGGTACGCAAGGTCAGGACGAGTGCAAGTCATCAGGTACATGAGGCAGCCCACTAACTCTGGGTAAGGACCACTCGGCTCTACGGACTCGTCCGAAGGTGGAGCTGAGAGCAAGTGACCTGTAGCCAGAGAAGTGGCCTGTGCTGAGGACCAGGTGAAACCGAAACGCTGAAGGACCTGCTGCACCATGTGTGACTGAGTCAGTGTGATGGTGCGGCGTGCTCTGTCCCGGGTGATCTGCAAGCCAAGGTAGCTGCGCAGTTCACCCAGGTCTGTGCACGTGTGTCTCTTCTGCAGCTCCGACTTCACCAGGGCGAGAGCCTCAGTGTCAGCAGTGGCAAAGACCAAGTCGTCGACGTACACGAGAACGTAGAACGGCGGCAGAGAAGTGTCCGTGCGCAAAAATAGCGACGGGTCAGCAGTCGACGGAGCAAACCCAAGAGCCGCAAGTGTCGTCCTCAGTGTGTCGTGCCACTCACGTGGCGCCAAGCGGAGACCGTAGACCGGCCGCCGGAGGCTCCACTGGGTACCAGGAGGGAACGACCCAGTGAAGCCAGGAGGGCGGCGCAGCCAAATCTCCTCGTGCAGGCTGCCCTGTAAGAAGGCTGTGCTGAAGTCAAGAGAGTGAAGCTCGTAGTCACGCTGAGTGGCAACGTGCAGCAGCACCCGAAGAGTGGTCATCTTCGGGGTGGGGGAGAAGGTCTGGAAGAAGTCAACTCCCTCTCGCTGACTGAAGCCTCGAGCCACGTACCGAGCCTTGAAGACAGGCGGAGAACCTGGCGGCCGCTTCACCCTGAAAATCCACATGCCACTGACAATGTTCGCCCCAGGAGGGGGAACCTCGTCGACGTAGGTGCCAGTGGACTTCCAGGATGCCATCTCTGCGTCCATGGCTGTCTGCCACTGAGAGGAGTACTCACGCGCGATCGCCTCAGCGTAAGAGCGCGGGGTAGGGATGTCTGGTGCATCTGGGTCTCCCTCAGGGGCAAGCAGCATGGATACGAGATGAGGCGCAGCGGCTGCAAGACACTCAACGTCCTCCTGCCTGTCCTCAAGGACGTCCGTGCCAAGAGCACACTCACCCCCGACGGACGGAGGACAGACAGACTCAGCAACAAGACTGGCGGCGTAGTCTAGACGACAGTGAGCAGCAAAGGCAACAAGCTCAGTGACTAAGGCAGACGCAGCAGCAGACTCAAACGACGGGTCAGTGACAACAGTGGCAAGCAAACGCGTGGCAGTAGAGTGCTCAGCACGAAACCGGTCAGACGCAAGGTCAGCAACGACAGGCAGAGAGGACGCAGGGGGAGGCGGCAAAGGAACACGCGGAGAAGGAGAGGAAGGACGACGAACTACAAGGGAAGGGCCAGAGACAGCCGGCTGGCTCTGACGAGGAACACGACGACCGGAACAGACAGGGGAGACAGGACGCGACGCAGGCTCACGACGCTCTGCAAGGCCACCAGGCTGCTCTGTGTACGGAGAAGGAGCAGGCAGCGGTGAGCCAGGCTGTAACGGAAGACCAGTAGACGAGGGAAGACTGAGAACTTGGCAAAGTGCAGAGTCAGGTGGTGGCTGAGACGACGGAGACGGCGGAGCAAAGAACAGGCGCGGCTGAGCAGTGCCACCAGCACGAGTAGCACCAGACCCTCTAGTAGCGCTAGTACCTCCAGCAGCTCCAGCACCCCCAGCAGCTCCAGTACCTCCAGCAGCTCCAGCACCTCTAGCAGCTCCAGCACCCCCAGCAGCTCCAACACCACCAGCAGCTCCAGCACCTCCAGCACCTCCAGCAGCTCCAGTACCCTCAGCAGCTCCAGCACCGCCAGTAGCTC
Organism: Closterium sp. Naga37s-1; assembly: GCA_947471745.1. Classification (NCBI taxonomy): domain Eukaryota; kingdom Viridiplantae; phylum Streptophyta; class Zygnematophyceae; order Desmidiales; family Closteriaceae; genus Closterium; species Closterium sp. Naga37s-1. Next base: position 2,095,890 of record CANJKZ010000860.1, read on the forward strand.
CAGGACCTCCAGCAGCACCACCACCAGCCCCAGCAGCTCCAGCACTCCCAGTACGAGCACCTCCGGGACCAGCGACACCAGCAGAAGAACCTCCAGCAGGAGAGCCCTGAGGTGCAGAAGTGGGACGCTGACGGCGACCGTACCAGTCGTGCAGCTGCTGGGAGGTGAGGGGCACACGCGGACGAAGACGGCTACTCCAAGGAGACCGCGGAACAGCAGTCTCAGAACCCTCAGGCGACTCACCCCCAGACTCAGCACCCCCAGGCTCCGCACACACAGGCGCAGCACCTCCAGACGTAGTACCACGAGACGCAGCACCTCCAGGCTCCTCACGCGCAGGCTCAGCACCTCCAGGCTCCACACGCTCAGCACCCCCAGACTCAGCAGCCCCAAGCTCCGCACCCCCAAGCTCCACACCCCCAGGGACAGCACCACTCGCAGCAGGACCGGAGTCACCAGTGACCTCAACAGGCGCAGGCGCAGGGGGGTCTATCTGAGAGACACCTGAAGGAGCAGGACCTGGCGCGGGGAGGGGGTCTACCTGGGGAGGACCTGGGGTGAGAATTGTTGTGCCAACACATTACAGTGGCACGGTCATCGCACTCCCATTCGGCCTACAAGCCTGCTCAGCTTCTGGAATTTTGTGGGGAGGTTTTTCAACACGTTTTATTCAAACCCTCAAAGTTTCAGAGTTTTTCAAGCAGTTACCAAGGCATGACAACATTTTATGTTTCAAGACTTATGGCATCCCGGAAGTGTGTGTTACTCCTTTTTGGTAACACCCGAGTTCACCATTTCGGCTGCTGACTCGTCTACCGAGATCTGATTGGTCTGAAATTCGGTCTGGCAGTCCTTTGCCCCGCTGTGCAAGTGGTCACCAAGTTTCAGAACGATCCAACATCTGAGCATTGCGTGACAGCTGCCGAAATTCACTGTTCCGTAGTCATGGTGCACTGTTGGCAGCATTTCCCTTGCCACCCTTTCATTGTTGTCATGCCAATGGTGCAGGGACAGAGAATGAGACAAGAAGTACAGGTGGTCAAGTGGGACTCTATAACCCTCCTTTTGAGAAGTATGGTCTTCCTGGAAGCAACTTGCAAGAGGGTGCAAGTGGGAAGACAAGCTGACTCATGTTGGCTTGACTCACTATTGGTAGCCTTGAGTACAGCTCTGAACATCCAAGTGTGGTTGGCTTTGCTGACCTAGCTAGGACGTTTCCCATTCTTCTCTAGCCTTTCTCCCCTAGGACTCAACCTTCTCTGAGTTCCCAGGATGACCCAACCCCTTATGAGTCCCCTAGGCAATGTTGTACTCACCTCTTCCTTGCATCAATGAGAATACACGTTTTTTCAGCCGAGCTTACGTTTTCGTTCACTGCGTAGTGCACACACCTCTGATAATAGCAAGTAATATACCGTTGGAAAGCAGACATCTAAGCCTAACCGCTGTCCAAGTTTCAGCCTCGTATGTTCTCGGAGCTGATCGTGACGGCGTTTTGAACAGAGGCGGTTTGAAGACGTCAGATTCTGCTTAGGCGGTTTCATGGGCATCCGCGACCCCTAAGTGGACTGCAGACTATAACAAGTGGTATCAGAGCTGTTCTACTCTGTTCGTGGGTGAAAATGGAGGCTGAAGGTTCTGCTCCAGCTGGTCCCAGTGGCAGTGGTGGCGTGAGAGGCGCTGGGGAAGCGGGAAGAGGCGTTGCAGGCGGATCTGCGCCAATGGCTTCAGTTTCAACATCAGCTAAGGATGATGTGAAGGCATTCAACCTGGAGAAGTTCTCTGGGGATGATTGGGCATCATGGAGCTTCAGGATGGAGCTCCTCTTCAACCATTATGGGCTGCTTGAAGTGATGGATGGAGAATTCAAGAGGCCTACGAGCGAAGGAGCGACCAAAGAATGGGATCGCCGGTCCAAGGATGGATTCTTCCTTCTCTCCCAATGCCTCTCATCCAACCAGCTGCACCACATCAAGCATCTCATCAAGGAAGCTGAGTGTGGTCCTAAGGCATGGAGGATATTGAAGGATGTCCATGCCCCCAGCAGCGAAGCAATGGTGGTGGTGCTCGAGCGACAACTCCATGCGGTGAAGGTCAACGAGGGTGATGCCGTACAAGGAGCGTTCGATCAACTCCGGGACCTCTATGTGAAGCTCTCAGCTGCTGGTGTGGACTACCCTGAGAAAATCAAGTGCTACAAGGCTCTATCCCTGCTGCCGGAGTCGTGGGGGCCCTTGGTGGTCAACCTTAATGGGATGAAGGACTCGTGGTCCCTTGAGTGGATTCGCGCACAAGTTCTTCAAGAGGAGTTTCGGAGGAAGGAGCTGACCGCCGCTGCCGGTGAAGGTGGAGGCTCTGCCTATGGCATGAAGGGCTTCAAGGGGCGTGGCAGCAAGAAAGGGAAGGCCAAGGAAGGCTCTGGAGGGGAGCAGCATTCGGGAGGGAAGCGTGGCAACAAGGGAGGCAAGCGGTGTGGCGGCAAGTGTTGGTATTGCCATGTGGAAGGGCACCCATGGTTCAAGTGCCGCAAGCTACCTGATGGTTGGAGGCCTGGTCAGCCATCAATTGAGGGCTCCAAGGGTGTTCATGGAGCTATGGGAGAAGGCATGGGCAGTGAGGAGGGCGAAGGAGGTGCTGGCGGATACGGCGGCATGTTCTACCATGTAGGGGAGGCGTGCCCCGAGGACATGGTTGTGCCGGCCAGCAAGATTGCTCTTCACCGCTCCTCCCATTGGGTCATCGATACGGGAGCCTTCATGACCATGACCAACCGAGAGGATCTACTGGATGAAGTTAGGCCATCAAAGGCAGCCACCGTCGTTTCAGCCACCGGCCAAGTTGTACCCGTGCGTGGCGAGGGGAGAGCCATGTTCATGGGTGCGGATGGGAGGCTTGTGGGGCTGAAGCGTGTTCTCCTTGTTCCTGGATTGTGTGCCAACCTCCTCTCTACCAAGGCCCTAAGTGAGGCAGGGATGAAGATGGAGATGTTGGGCACAAAGGTTTTCAAGGCAACTCTGGATGGGCGCGTATTGTGGGACCTCCGAGGCGGCAAGGACATGCACCGGTCCATGTGGGAGATACCGGTGCTGCCATGGAAGGAGGCGGCTGCGCGCTTGGCTGCTGGAGATGTGAGAGGAGGGCGTGTTAACCACGTGGACAATGGAGGGGGTGGTGATGACAGTGATGGTGGGCTCCTTGGGCATGGAGGGGCTGCGCTTCCAAGTGTAACTCCTAGCACGGGTGAGACGGATTGGCTCACCGCACACCGTCGCTTTGGCCACGTGGCGCTACCTCAGTTGCAGCAGCTGTTTAAGGAGGAAAGAGTCAAGGGGCTGAGGATAAAGGGGGAGCCCAAGGAGGTGGGATCTTGTGAGACTTGCTTGACCAGCAAGTTTTCACGGTTTCCCTTCCATTCGGTGGAGGGGAAGTCGAGTGACCCGGTGGAGCTCGTGCATGTGGATCTCGTGGGACCCATGAAGGTGAAGGGAGATGGTGGGGCCCTGTATTCTATGACCATGGTGGATGACAACACAAGGCTCACCTGGTCCTTTCCACTTGCAAAGAAGAGTGATGCTGCAAGGGTCATCATTGAAGAGTGGCTGCCCATGGTGGAGCGAGAGAGCGGCAAGCGGGTGAAGGCGATACGTAGTGACCGTGGTGGGGAGTTCTTGGGAGTGGAGTTCCGGAGCTGGCTGAAGCGGCATGGCATCAAGCAGCAGCTCACCACGGCCTACACCCCTCAATCCAATGGCGTGGCAGAGAGAGCGAACCGGACCATCTTGGAGGGCGGGAGAACGATTTTGGTAGACTCGGGTCTACCCTTACGGTTCTGGCCCCTCGCTATTCGCCATGCCACCGTCATCAAGAACCGAGTATTGACTCATGTGGGAGGGCAGCATTGGGTCCCTATGGAGAAATGGAGGGGCAAGAAGCCTCTGGTGGATATGCTTCGAGTCTTTGGGTGCATGGGACTTGTGCACGTCCCTAAGGAAAAGCGTGACAAGCTTCAAGCGGCGGCGGTGTGGGCTGTTCATTTGGGACTTGCACAAGGGAGCAAGGGGTGGCTCATGTGGGACCCAATAGCCAACACCATCTTCACCACCAGAGATGCCAAGTTCATGGAGGGGCTCATGTTCAAGGAGTGGTTGGAGCGAGGGAGGAGCAAGGTCACCATTCCGCTCGGAATAGAGGTGGGAACGAATGACCCACTCTTCATTCCCATCGAGTTGTCTTCGTCTTCAGAGGTAACGGAGGTGTCACATGACTTGGGAGGTGCTGAAGGGGAGGCAGCAGAGGTGGAGGGAGTGTAGCAGCAAGAGAAGGCCCCTGTAGCTGAGAGAGGTGATGCCGAGGAGGAGGTGCAGCAGCCTACACCATCCCCTACTCTTCCACCAAGGCGGACAACCCAAGGGAAGCGTGGTGCTGTCCGTGGTGGAGCTAAGGAGAGTGCAGCCAAGGAGAGGCCCAAGAGAGCTGCTCACCCAAGGGATTTCCTCAAGTATGAAAGGCTTGGGGGTCCCAAGGCATTGCTGGTCCAGGAGGAGGAAGATGATGAGGAGAAGGGAGCCGAGGGAGAGATGGAGCAGATTTGTTGCTTCGGTGTCAACTTACCTCATGAACCGGCTTCGATGGAGGAAGCACTTGCTGGAGATGATCGAGAGGCTTGGTTGGCTTCAAGGGAGGATGAGTTTAAGAGCCTCATGGAGAATGGAACGTGGACCCTCACCAATTTGCCCCCGGGAAGAAAGGCATTGGATTGCACGTGGATATTACGTGTGAAGACCGATGCGGAGGGGAAGTTGGAGAGGCGCAAAACAAGACTTGTGATCAAGGGTTTCCAGCAGAGGGAGGGGGTTGACTTTAAGGAGGTGTTTGCTCCTGTTGCCAAGGCTCCTACGCTCCGGGTGTTGCTGGCAGCAGCTGCCGTTTGTGGTTGGAAGGTGGAGCAAATGGATGTGAAGACGGCTTTCCTCTATGGCGTGGTAGATGAGGAGATTTACATGAAGCAGCCAGAGGGGTACGACGATGGGAGCGGACGTGTTTGCAGGCTCAACAAGGCCATCTATGGCCTCAAACAAGCTCCAAGGTGCTGGTATGCAAGGCTGGTGGAGGCGTTGGAGGCTCTTGGCTTCAAAGTTAGCGGGTGCGACGAGAGTCTCTTCATAACCGAGGGGGATGAGGAGAAAGTGTTTCTCCTTGTCTACGTCGATGACATTCTCCTCTTCTCTCCATCCCTGGAGAGGATCAAGGAGGTGCAAGGGAAGCTGAAGGAGACCTTTCAATGCAAGGCCCTTGGACCAGTGGGGTATTACCTTGGTCTTCACGTGGAGCGGGACGAGGTGAAGGGATGGTTGAGGCTTCACCAACACAAGTACCTTGCAGCCATGGGGGAGAGGTATGGGCTGGAGGAAGGGAGGAGTGTAAAGACTCCACTACCCTCAGGATTTCAGCTACACCTTGATGAAGAGGAGGGTGAGGTGTTGGAGCCCGAGTTGCAGCGTCGGTTCCAGTCAATGGTGGGGAGCTTGATGTATGCTTCGGTCAACACTCGCCCCGATATTTCATTCGCGGTTTCGCAGCTGGCTCGTGTGGTGTCTAGGCCCCTTCAAGAGCACCTTGATGCAGCAGAGAGGCTGGTGAGGTACTGCATGGCAACCTCAAGGGTGGGGCTGCAATATTCAGTGCATGGGCAGCTGAAGCAAAAGGGAGTGGAGGAGGTGAGCACGAAGACCGGTGCACCTGCAAGGCGTGGACACTTGTACCTCTCGTGCTTCACCGATGCTACCTGGGCAAGTGACATCAGTGATGCAACATCCCACGGTGGCTATGTATGCTGTGTTGGAGGGAGTCCAGTGAGCTGGAAGTCTAAGAAGCAAGGGGAGATAGCTCACTCATCAACGGAGAGCGAGTACATGGCTTTGTTTCATGGGGTGAAGGAGGTGGTTTGGATGAGGAGGTTGCTTGAGGAGTTGGGGCAGGAGCAAGAGGGTCCTACACCTGTGTTTTGTGACAGCCAAGGAGCAATTGCAATGGCTCACAATGCTGTGCTCCATGGGCTGAACAAGCACATGCATATCAAATGGCATTGGGTGAGGAAGGAGGTGAAGAAGGGCACGGTCTCCTTGCACTACATCAACACTACCAAGCAACCTGCAGATTTTTTGACGAAGCGGCTTGCAGAGCATCAGCATTGGACCTGCGCCACCTTGTGTGGCATGTCCTTCAACTAAGGGAGGCAGCTTCAGGGAGCAGCTAAGGGATGAATGAGAGCACGATGAGGGGGAGTTTGTTGTGCCAACACATTACAGTGGCACGGTCATCGCACTCCCATTCGGCCTACAAGCCTGCTCAGCTTCTGGAATTTTGTGGGGAGGTTGTTCAACACGTTTTCTTCAAACCCTCAAAGTTTCAGAGTTTTTCAAGCAGTTACCAAGGCATGACAACATTTTATGTTTCAAGACTTATGGCATCCCGGAAGTGTGTGTTACTCCTTTTTGGTAACACCCGAGTTCACCATTTCGGCTGCTGACTCGTCTACCGAGATCTGATTGGTCTGAAATTCGGTCTGGCAGTCCTTTGCCCCGCTGTGCAAGTGGTCACCAAGTTTCAGAACGATCCAACATCTGAGCATTGCGTGACAGCTGCCGAAATTCACTGTTCCGTAGTCATGGTGCACTGTTGGCAGCATTTCCCTTGCCACCCTTTCATTGTTGTCATGCCAATGGTGCAGGGACAGAGAATGAGACAAGAAGTACAGGTGGTCAAGTGGGACTCTATAACCCTCCTTTTGAGAAGTGTGGTCTTCCTGGAAGCAACTTGCAAGAGGGTGCAAGTGGGAAGACAAGCTGACTCATGTTGGCTTGACTCACTATTGGTAGCCTTGAGTACAGCTCTGAACATCCAAGTGTGGTTGGCTTTGCTGACCTAGCTAGGACGTTTCCCATTCTTCTCTAGCCTTTATCCCCTAGGACTCAACCTTCTCTGAGTTCCCAGGATGACCCAACCCCTTATGAGTCCCCTAGGCAATGTTGTACTCACCTCTTCCTTGCATCAATGAGAATACACGTTTTTTCAGCCGAGCTTACGTTTTCGTTCACTGCGTAGTGCACACACCTCTGATAATAGCAAGTAATATACCGTTGGAAAGCAGACATCTAAGCCTAACCGCTGTCCAAGTTTCAGCCTCGTATGTTCTTGGAGCTGATCGTGACGGCGTTTTGAACAGAGGCGGTTTGAAGACGTCAGATTCTGCTTAGGCGGTTTCATGGGCATCCGCGACCCCTAAGTGGACTGCAGACTATAACAAGAATGAGCGGCGGGGGGGGGGCGAGGAGCAGTGCGGTAGGGGAAGAGGGGGTAAAAGGGGACGGACTTGTCAAAGGTGACGTCCTGAGACGCAAAGACACGGCGCGAGGCGGGGTCGTAAAACTGCCAGCCAGGCGCGTCAGGGACAAAGCCAAGGAAGATGCAAGGAATGGCGCGAGGGGAGAGCTTGTCCGCAGTGGTATCGCGGACAAAGGCACGAGCACCCCAGACCCGGAAACGCGACGCGTCGCCAACCTTCCCCGTCCACAGCAGTGTGGGCGAGGTCTCCGGCAAGGAGACACGGGGCCAAAGGTTGAGCTGATGCGCGGCGTACCGGACCGCAAACGGCCACAGAAAATGGGGGGCAGCCGCATGGATCATGGAGGTACGAGCGACCTCCATGACTAAGCCAATGCGGCGCTCAGCAACCCCATTCTGCTGTGGAGAGGCCGGAAGCGTGAAAGTCTGGCGGATGCCGTGCTCCGCACAGAAGGCTGCCAAGAGGCCTGAGGAGAACTCACCACCTCGGTCAGAGTGCAGACGCAGGACAGGAAAGTCCGACTGGAACCTCTCGCGGAGCTGGAGACGAGTAGCGCGGATCCAGGGGATCAAAACATCAGGGACATCTCCCTTGCGCTGCAAGGGGAAGACCGTGGTGTAGCGCGTGTAGTCGTCGACAACCAGCAGGAAGTACCGCTCGTGGCCCTATCCACGGACGCGGGCTGGGCCCCACACGTCCAGGTGGAGAGTCTGCAGTGGAGCCTCTGTGGGAGGGAACGAGGAGGAGTGAGGAGCGGCGCGCTGCCGCCCCTCGACGCAGGGAATGCAGGGCAGCGCAGGCGAGGGAGGGAGGGGAGGCAGAGACCTGGGAAGCCCAGAAACCAGGAGGCGGGAGTGCATGCTGCGTAGGCGAGGCAGGGAGGGGTGACCAAGGCGGTGGTGCCACAGGAGAGTGTCGTGCGACAGCCGGCGACAATCACACTGTGTAGCTACCTGAGCAGACGCGTGCAACTGGGGAGACAAAGGGGCGGAGCGTGACGAAGTGGTGAGGGTGTACAGACTGGACCCCGGCGCACGAGCGAACGTGGCCAGGTGGCGACCAGTCTGGGAGAACGTGCAAATCGCCACACGCTGCCGGCCAGGTGTGAAGGTGTCAACCCCCGCATCCTGGAGGACAGCGTTACTCACCAAGTTCGTAGAGAACGAAGGGAGGTGGAGACCAGACAGCTCACCAGACGGGACCGCCGGACACGGAAGCACAGTGGAAGACCGTGCAAGCACTGGGCCCCCAGAGGGGTCAGCCAGTGAGACAGGAACAGGTGCAGGGAGGGGAGTGACTGTGGTACTGTCTCGAAAGAAACAGCGGGAAGCACCAGAGTCAAGTGTAAATGTGTGCAAAGCCTGTGCAGGCGCAGTACCAAGGGGAGCAGACTCACAAGCACCTAGTGCTGCAGGGGCTATACCAGGGGTTATACCAGGATCCGGCGGCACACACAAGTAGCAGTCACCCTCAGCACTAACAGACAAGGCATACATAGCAGCAAGAATTGCGTCATAGTCAAGATCAAAGATAGGTACATCACGCCTAAGTAAGTCTGCCCAGTTGGGGAACTCAGTAGCATCAGGAAACTTGGCGCGCCAGGCGTCGCTTAGCCGAGCGAAGCAGCGCTGCTCAGTGTGAAAACCTGTGCACTGGCGACCAGCACGGGGACCGGTGCGGATGATATAGGGGCAGCGACCAGGACCCCCAGAAGCCCCACGCCCGGCATACCAGTCAAGAAGTTGCTGGGAAGTGGGGGTCTGGCGCTGACGCTGATGCTGCTGCTGCTGCTGCGGCTGCTGCTGCTGCTGCTGCGGCTGCTGCTGGCCCTGACCACCACTGCCACTACCGCTCCCTCCTCCCCCACCTCCGCTGCTGCCGCCTCCACCACTCCCAGTGCCTTCGCCGCCCCCACCACCACCTCCACCGCCTCCACCCCCACGACCACCCCCACCACCTCCACCTCCACCCCCACAGCCTCTGCCACCCCTGCCGCCCCTGCCGCTGCGACGCTTCCCACTGGGAGAGGAAGCAGCTCCGACCCCCACAGCACCAAGGTAGTCGTGAGCAGCAGCTGCGGAGGCGTAGGAGGGGGTGAGAGGGGAGGGGGAGCACCCCTCAAAGAGGGGAGAGCGAGGAGTGCCACGAGCAGCACCTACAGCGAGGATGTTCTTTTTTGCTGCAAGGAGGTGCTTCTCGAAGTCGTCTACAGTGAGAGTGGTGGGGTCTAGTGCTAGGAAGTGGACCCTGACAGAGCTAAGAGTGTCAAGGAGGCGGGTGACTAGGAAATAGAGAGTGAAGTACATCGGGGGGGGGGGGGGGGGGTTTGCGGCGCAGAACTCGGCTGAAAGGGCGGCACGAAAGCGAGAGTCAGTAGCGCGTAGGTGAGAAACTAGGTCCTCAGCAGTGGTGAACGAGGAAAGATCGGGGAACAGGTATGGTAGCATGAGTCGACCTATGGCTGCAGTGGCCGGGGAGGAGTAGCGCGCAACTACAGCGTCGTACAGTGTCTTAGCAGTTCTGTGCTGGCTGAAATGCGCTCGCTCAGTAATCGGCAGGTGGTTCCTAATAGCTAGGCGTGCAGTAGCATCACGAGTCTGCCACTGGGAGCGTTCTAGAGCAGGAGCATCAGCAGCAGGAGCAACGGCAGTGCCAGAGACGTAATCAAACAGGGAAACGCCATCTTTGGCATCAGTCAGAAGGAACAGCTGGAGATCGTCTAACCATACAATGAACTCGATGGGACGACCGTCAGGCTCGAACGCTAGAACGTTAGGCGTCGCCATATTGGCCTAAGGCAGGAGGCAGCAGGCAGCAGGCAGAGGCAGCAGGCACCAAGTAGGAGGCAGGAGCAGTAAGCAGCAGGCAGGCAGCAGGCAAGCTGCAGGCAGGCGGCAGCAGGCAGCAAGCAGGCAGGCAGGCAGGCAGGCAGGCGGCAGGCAGGCGGCAGCAGGCAGCAAGCAGGCAGGCGGCAGCAGGCAGCAAGCAGGCAGGCGGCAGGCAGGCGGCAGCAGGCAGCAAGTAGCAGGCAGGCAACAGGCAGGCAGCAGGCAGGCTACAGGCAAGCGGCAGTAGGCAGCAAGCAGGCAGGCACGCAGGCTGTAGGCAGCAAGCAGCAGGCAGGCAGTAGGCAGGCAGCAGGCAGGCTGCAGGCAGGCGGCAGCAGGCAGCAAGCAGCAGGCAGGCGGCAGCAGGCAGCAGGCAGGAGCGGCCTGAGGGCTGCGTGAGGCTGCTGGCTGCGTGTGGCGGCTTGCTGCACGAGGCTGCAGGCTGCGCGTGGCTACGGGCACCGCGCGCGGCCGCAGGCTACGTGCGGCGACGGACTGCGCGAGCTGCTGGCTGCTTGCAGCTGCGCGCTGTGCGTGGCTACAGGCAGCTCGCGCGGCTGCATTCTACGTGCGGCTGCGGGCTGCGCTGGGCGACGGGCCGCACGTGCGCGGCTGCGGGCTAGTCGCTAAGCTACGGGCTACGCTGGGCGACGGGCCGCGCTGGCGTGGCCTAATCAGGTTTCGCACGGGCGGCTTAAGGGGCGCACAGGCGGGGCCGAAATGGGCTACGCGGGCTGCGGAGACGGCGCACGTGGGAAAAAAAAAGGACCGCCCGAGGCGCGCGCGGACAGCCGAGGCGCGCGTAGGCACTAGACAAAACAGGCAATCGTGGTGGGCCCTAATCCTAAGTCCTAAGGACCTATGCTCTATACCATGTTAGAATCTTACGGGAAAGAAGGTGGTTTCGACTATCGAGAGGGTTGGTACAAAGTGAAAACCCAAGGGGTTGTACCCCACAGTAAGTACCCCACTAAGCCTACCCAAACTATAACACATATATACATATGTTTGACACCTCTGGCCTATAGACAGAGGAGGGTATGGCAACAAGACCAAGGGCAACGTCTACAGAAACTCCTGCAAATCAAGCCGCGGCCTTCGACCCAGACATGATGGAGAAATTCTTCTCCTTCATGTCCTACAAACAACACCAGCAAGGGGCACCTGCACAGTCAAACAACAGCAACAACAACAACGCAACACCGATGAGCCTTGATGGTTCATCCTACGCACGAGGAAATCAGCAACAACCTACCTTCGCCCCGTACGAACCTCAGCGCGGCTCCGTCAGCTTCATGCCGCGCCAGCAGCCTTCACCTGAGCAAGAGAAGACACTAGATGCACTTCAAGTTCAGTCGCAGTTTGCGCACGTTTTAAAACTGCAGACGTCAAGACCATTCGACGGAAAGGACTTCTTTACCTGGTCATTCGAATTCGAACTGATGATGGAAGGCGCGCAGATTCTTGGCTTCTTCGATGGGTCCCTGCCATATCCAACAAACGGCACGCAATACGACAAACAGCAGTATACGTATCAATCTATGATGGCGTATACAATCCTACTGCGCAACGTCACACCGAACCAGCAGCAGAACATTCGGTCTTACCGAGGATACGGAAACTCCGCCGAGCTCGCGTACAACCACCTGAAGAACCTGTATCAGGCAACAGACAGCGTCAATCAGAGTCGGTTAATGGCACAACTGACAACAGTGGAAATGAAACCGGGCGAAACGGGGATGGCGTATATCAGCCGCTGTCGCGAATTGCGCGACAAACTCCTTCGATGCGGAGGGTCGATATCAGAAGACGCCTTCGTCACAGTCGTCATTGGCGGTCTTGGTCCTCATTGGCGCTCCACTCGCGCCATACTCCGAGCTCACGGAAAGATCTCCGAAGCAGCATTGTGCACTGAAATTCACGCCGAACAGCAAGATATGGACCTATGAGAAGAAAAACACAAGAGGAAGACGTCAGTGTCTGAGTTCGCTTTCCACACTCAACGGCGCTACAACAACAACAACCATCGGCAAAACAAGTACCAAGGTCAACAACCCGTACCTCCATTTTGTCATCTCTGCAAGACGTCAGGTCATCCCCGCGCACACTGCCCTAACCGACAACAGTCAGTACCAACGCAGCGGCAGCTTCGACCTTCAAGCAGTCAAGTCACCTCAACGCAAACAAATTCCACCACTCAAGTTCAAACGTCAACAACGTCGACGGGACGACCTGCACAAGGAACAAGGGACATCGTCAGCTGCATGGCAAGATTGTCCGACTCCTGCATCACTGAATCGCCGCCGCACTACTCACCAGAAGAACAACTCGACGAAAGGACTCCACGTCGAGAATCGCTGCAACCGAACCCAACGTACGCAGCCATCGCCCAAAGCGAACCGTTTGGGAAGGATACCTGGTTCTTGGACAGTTGCTGCGGACAACACATGTGCTCTTCAGGACGCTTTGTTCAACGCGAACACGAACTTCAACGCGAGGTCGTCATCACCGTCGCCAACAATCAGAACCTGCGCACACGACGACAAGGCGTAGTGCAACTTCAGTCACGAGAGACAAACGTCATACTACAGATGTCAAAGGTTTTAATAGCAAAAGGGCTCGGTTACAACCTACTGAGCGTCAGTCAACTGATGGCGAAGGGCATACACCTCGAAGCAGATAGCACCACTCAGGAGTTTAAGTTATACCACGGGAAGGGCAGTCTCTACATCGGGAAGGCGGTCCTGAAAAACAACGTCTTCGTCCTCGACTTCGTCCCAGATCTTGGCACCGCTGACAGCGACGGGATTGTCACTTTCACCTCCTGGACACATCCACCGGATCTCGACCCCGACTTCAGTCCAGAAGGCTTCTGGTACTCGCACACCATCCTTGAGGCCGAACGAACAAGAGCATTAGCAATAATTCAACACTCGGCAGCAGCAGAACCAACACCGGCAGCAGCAGAGACAACATCGGCAGCAGCAGAGACAACATCGGCAACAGCAGAAACAACGGCAGCAGCAACGGCAACATCGACACCAATCGCTGGTCCTTCAACTGCATCGGCTCCAATCGACGACACTCCACCGACTCCTGCGCAGCAGCTTAACCCAAAATCACGAGAAGCACATCGAAGCGCAAACTTCACCGCAAGCTTCTACTCCAACTCCGACTTGTACCGTCGCTCACCCGGACATCGAGCTGGCGAAGACATCTGGCACGCACGAATGGGACATCCAAGCAACACGGTGTTAAACAACACAATCAGAGCAGGAGTACTCGATAAAGATTCACTGCTCCTAACCGATGGAAGCGAACTTCGACGAGCTCGTGGAACGTGCTTTACCTGCCCCGAAGCTGACTTACCACATCGGCCATTCGCTTCTCACCACAACCCCAGCGCACCAGCTTACGCACCACTTGAGAAAGTGTACAGCGACATCCTGTACAATCGCGAACATGGACAAGGAGCATACATCTACACCATCACGTTCATCAATGCCGCTACGCGTTACGTTTGGCACCTCAACCTTCCGAGCAAGGACATGGCTTTCGAGGCCTTCGTTGCTTGGATCCCAGTAGCAGAACGAGAATCAGGCGTGAAACTAAAAAGCTTCCAGTCAGACGGAGGAGGAGAATACACCTCACAGAGGTTCAAGCAGTACTTGGCAGAAAGAGGAATCAAGAGGCTCGTCTCTCTTCCCTACGCTCACCTGCAGCAAGGAGTAGCAGAAAGGATGAACATGACTCTCCAGAACACCATGCGCAAGCTGCTACAAGGCATGCGACTGCCCAACCACCAGTGGCCCGAAGCAATGGACCACGCTGTCATGCTGCACAACTTGCTCTCGTCATCATCGCTCCCGAACAACGCATCACCGCATCTGCTGTGGACAGGAAAACAGGGCAGCACAAAAATGTTAAGAGTTTTCGGCTGCATGGTACAGTACCGACCCCCATCTGCACGAGCCGGCCGATTTTCCCAACGCGCACAGTGGGGGCTACACCTGGGCATCGAAAGAAATTACAACGCGTGGAAGATTTTCGACGTCCACTCCAAAGCAACAGTAGCAGCACGTGATGTCATTTTCTACGAATGACTCACCCTTCCGACGTATCTTGCCAACCTGGAAGAAGATCGGGACCCCACAGGTGGCTTCCGTGGTGACCGACGCTTTGCCTCGGCAGCAGACAAAGCTGACTGGGATGAGCAGAACGTGGATGAAGCCTCGGAGGAAGCCGGACCTCTCCCTTACTGCTCCGTCAACATCCCAATGGATGACGAAAATCCTCGCGAAAGTGCCAACGCCGAAGCATTTTACCACTTCGCCGACAACGGTTACGTTACACCTGCAGAAGTCAACACCAACGAAGCAGAACGCATAGGGCCCAACTTCATACCTGACCCAGAAGCAGGTGACGAAGCAGCTTATCCCGCGGACACAACTCTCCCCCGTTACACACAGAGTGGCCTCCAGATACTCGGCCTCGTCACCGCGGTCCACGGCACGGAGATTCCTAAGGAGCCTGCCACAGTTCAGCAGGCTCTGGGGGGGGAGCATAGGGAAAAATGGCGTGAAGCCATGGACAAGGAACTGAAAGCACTGAAGGAACGCAACACCTGGAAAGTCGTCCCTATCGGCGTGGCACGAAACAAGACAGTACTCACCGGGAAGTGGGTCTTCCGTGTGAAGACAAAGGCAGACGGCACCATCGACAAGTTTAAGGCGCGCTGGGTCGTACGCGGCTTCGACCAAGAGCACGGACGCGACTTCACCGAGAAATTCGCCCCGGTCAGCCGACACACCTCACTACGAATTCTCCTCACGATCGCCGCCATGAAGAAAAAGAAACTGCGGCAAATCGACGTCGCCAACGCATTTCTCTACGCACCTGTTGACGCCGAAATCTTCGTCAAACTCCCACACGGCTCCCACGGAGAACCTAACCAAGTCTGTCAGCTGCAAAAATCCCTGTACGGCATCAAACAAGCTCCAAGGCTGTGGCAGCAGTATCTGCACGCAAGACTTATTCGCATTGGATTCCGCCAACTACCTCACGACCAGGGCATGTATCGGCTCACAAAGGGCACCGACTACATCCTACTGATCGTCTACGTGGACGATTTACTTTACATCGGCTCGACCAACAACGTCACCACCTGGTTCGAAGGGGAACTACAGAAGGATCCCACGCTCACAGTCTCGTCCACTGTCACGCAGTATCTCGGCCTCAACATCCAGGAAGAAGAAGACGCGATCTACCTCAACGCCGCAAAATACGCCGACACATCGCCAAACGCTTCGCACTCACGCCGACCACCATCTCTACACCATACCGCTACACGGCAGGAAATAACAAGGAAGGATCCGCTCCACTAAAGCCCGCCGGCATACGTGACTACCAGAGAAAGCTGGGATGCCTCCTCTTCGCAGCTGTCACTTGCCGTCCGGACCTATCGTACTCCGCAAGTCAGCTCGCGACCTACCTCAAGAAACCTGAAGCAGAACACATGGCGGAACTCGACCGTGCTCTCCACTACCTCGTCAGCACTTCAACCGTCGGTCTAACCTACCACAAGAACGGGACTACGACACCTAAACTAATCAGCTACGTCGACGCCGATCACGCCGGCGACTCCGATAACAGACGCTCATGCACCGGCTACATCTATCACCTCGAGCCTATCGGACCCATCTCCTGGCAGTCGAGCAAGCAGGAATTAATCGCTCTCTCTTCAGCTGAAGCTGAAAATATCGCACTCTGCTCAGCCACCAAGGAAGGACTGTACCTTTGCGAACTTCTGGAGGAGGCGAAGCTGGCTCAGTTACCCAGCTTCTCCTTGTTCTGCGACAACCAGTCGGCAATTCGCATAGCCAACAAAAACGGATTCACGAACAGGACGAAGCATATCGCCCTGCGATATTTCTTCGTAAAGGACGAGATCGAGAAGGGGAGACTTGAGCTGTCTTACTGTCCCATGTCCGAGATGGTAGCTGATTACTTGACCAAGAAGCTCGGGAAGCAGAAGTTCGAGTACTGCATGCTGCTGACTGGACAAGGCCACGTCACCACCAGCGACACTCCAGAAGTGAAGGGGAGTGTTGGAAACAATTGATTTAGCGCCTCTGTCGTGTCGAAACACCAAGTCAGAAGCGAAGCGAAACATATCGAAGCATTAGCGAGTCAACCCTCGGAGGTTGAACAACTGCTGGAGGTTATGCGAAAGTCAAAGGTCAGCGACTTTTGACCTGACACATATAGCGCGATAGCAAGGACAAACAACTGACTCCCTATTGAGCAGTTGCCCGAGTCGTCACTGTATTGAACCGCAACAGCAACAGCAAAACGGTTATTAACTGTATCTCTTCGTATTCCTTGTACTCTTATAAAAGCTTGTATCCCTTTGTTTTAATCAATCTACTTTGCCCTCACATACTAGCGCAAGGTGGTTCACAAAGTTCTCATTTAACGCTTCCGTTATTACATTGTCCTACTCAGAATTTAGTCCTGCAAAGATCCTATGGGCTTCTTTCAGCCAAACAAAGGAGAGTGCGCAGGTTAACGAATAACGAGAATGTGATTTACGGTAACAGACTGATCATATAATGAAGGCACACGCTAATATAGTTGTTGGGCTGAAAAAGGCCTTAGGAACTTTCTCAGGACTAAGATCGGGTGTTGACGTAGAGTTGTAATAGCGGAAGCGTTTAATAAAGAGTTTGTCAGAGGTCCACTGGTGATCCCCGATTGATCCTAGGGAAGGGTTACAGGCATGTTGGCCTGGGGGGTTATGGGCGCACTGACCCGCTACTTAACAAGCCCTTTTATCCCAATGGTCTAGTGGTTGGGATTCTGACATGGTATCAGAGCGAAGGTCTCGGGTTCGAATCCCAGCGTGTGCACTTCGGGCATCCCAGTGCGGGGGGGTGTCAGAGGTCCACTGGTGATCCCCGATTGATCCTAGGGAAGGGTTACAGGCATGTTGGCCTGGGGGGTTATGGGCGCACTGACCCGCTACTTAACAAGCCCTTTTATCCCAATGGTCTAGTGGTTGGGATTCTGACAGAGTTGTCGTGAACCACCTTGTACTAGTTTGTGAGAATAAGATAAGTTGAATAATGGCAAAGAGATACAGGCCTTTTATATGATTACAAGGAATATATAAAGTCCTACTTTAACTGTTTTTGCTGTTGCGGTTTGATTAAGTGCCGACTCGGGTAACTGCTCTGTAACGAGTCAGTTATGTGTCCTTGCTGTCGCACTGTACGTTTCGTCAAGTCAAAGGTTGGGGACCTTTGACCTTCGTGCAACCTCCGACGGTTGCCTTGGTTGACTCGGGTGTTTCTTCGCTGTAGTCAGTTCCGTTTTGTGTCGAAGCTTCGATACGACAAAAGCGTTATAGATCACTTGTTTCCAACACTCCCCTTCACTTCTGGAGGATCGTTGCTGATGACGTGTCCTTGTCCAGTCAGCAGCATGCAGTACTCGAACTTCTGTTTTCCGAGTTTCTTGGTCAAGTAGTCGGCTGCCATCTCGGATGTGGGACAGTAGGATAGTTCGAGTCTTCCCTTTTCGATCTCGTCTTTCACGAAGAAGTACCGAAGGGCGATGTGCTTCGTTCGATTCGCGAACCCGTTTTTGTTCGCTATGCGAATGGCCAATTGGTTGTCGCAGAAGAGAGAGAAATTGGGTAACTGGGCCAATTTTGCTTCCTCCAGTAGTTCGCGAAGATATAGCCCTTCCTTGGTTGCTGAGCAGAGTGCGATATATTCTGCTTCTGCTGACGAGAGAGCAATTAGCTCTTGCTTGTTCGAATGCCAAGAGATAGGCCCGATAGTTTCAAGTCTGTAGACGTAGCCAGTTCGAGACCGTCTGTTGTCTGAATCTCCAGCGTGATCGGCGTCGACGTAGCCGATTAGCTTAGGTGTTGCGGTGCTGGTTTTGTGGTAGGTGAGTCCGATCGTCGGAGTACTGACGAGGTAGTGAAGCGCTCGGTCGAGTTCGAGCATGTGATTTGCTTCAGGCCTTTTGAGGTAGGTAGCGAGTTGGCTAGCTGAATAGGATAGATCCGGTCGGCAGAGGACGGCTGTGAAGAGTAGGCAGCCTAGCTTCCTTTGGTAGTCGCGGACGCCAGCAGGTTTGAGTAGGGCGGAGGCCTTCCGGTTTCCGTCGGTGTAGCGGTATGGCGTGGAGATAGTAGTTGGGGTGAGTCCGAAGCGTTTAGCAATAGTGTCCGTGTATTTTGCAGTGCTGAGGTAGATGGCATTGTCGCCGTCTTCAATGTTCAGGCCTAGGTACTGTGTCACGGTGGTTGCGACGGTGAGAGTTAGATCTCCCTGCAGCTCCCCTTCAAACCACGTTGTTACCGCGTCGGTGGAGCATATGTAGAGAAGAGCATCGACGTAGACGATAAGTAGGATGTAGTCGGTGCCTTTTGCCAGTCGATACATCCCTTGGTCGTGTGGTAGCTGAAGAAATCCGATGCGAATGAGGCGGGCGTGAAGGTGCTGCTGCCATAGTCTCGGGGCTTGCTTTATCCCGTACAGTGACTTCTCCAGTTGACAGATTTGGTTGGGGCCTGCGTTGGATCCATGTGGGAGTTCGACGAAAATCTCAGCGTCGACGGGGGCGTAGAGGAAGGCGTTCGCGACGTCAATTTGTCGAAGCTTCTTTTGGTTCATGGCGGCGATTGCGAGGAGAATCCGCAGTGAGGTATGTCGGCTTACTGGGGCGAATGATTCCATGAAATCTCGCCCTTGCTCTTGGTCGAAGCACCGCACGACCCAGCGTGCTTTGAACTTGTCGATTGTTCCATCAGCTTTTGTTTTCACGCGGAAAGCCCGTTTTCCCGTGAGGACAGTTTTGTTACGTGCCACTTCGATGGGCACGACTTTCCAGGTGTTGCGTTCCTGCAACGCCTTCAGCTCTTTATCCATGGCTTCACGCCATTTTTCCCTGTGTTCCCCCCCCAGAGCCTGCTGAATTGTCGCAGGCTCCTTAGGTGGTTCTGCTCCGTGGACGGCGGTGACAAGTCCCAGTATCTGCAGGCCACTCTGTGTGTAGCGGGGGAGATTTGTGTCCTCTGGATAAACTGCTTCATCTCCTGCTTCGGGGTCTGGTATGAAATTTGGTCCTATGCGTTCGGAGATGTTGGTGTCGACCGGTTGAGGTGTAACGTAACCGGTGTCGGCGAAGTCAAAATAGGTTTCGGCGTTGACACATTCGCGAGGATTTTCGTCATCCATCGGGATAGGCACGGAGCAGTATGGGAGTGGTCCTGCTTCTTCGGATGCGTTGTCCACGTTTTGCTCGTCCCAGTCAGCTTCGTCTGCTGCTGAAGCGAAGGCTCGGTTGCCACGGAAGCCGCCCGTGAGGTCTCGATTTGCTGCCAGGTTGTCCAGGCACGTTTGAAGTGTGAGTCGCTCGTAGAAGATGACATCACGTGCTGCCACTGTTTCCTTCGAGTGGACGTAAAAAATCTTCCATGCGTTGTAATGTTTTTCGATGCCCAGGTGTAGTCCCCACTGTGCGCGTTGAGAAAATCTGCCGGCTCTTGCAGTGTGTGTGCGATACAATACCATGCACCCGAAGACTCGTAACATTTTTGTGTTGCCCAACTTTCCTGTCCACAGCAGGTGCGGTGATGCGTTGTTCGGAAGTGACGACAACGAAAGCAAGTTGTGCAGCATGACAGCGTGGTCCATTGCCTCAGGCCACTGGTGATTGGGCAGTCGCATGCCACACAGCAATTTGTGCATGGTGTTCTGGAGAGTTATGTTCATCCGTTCTGCCACGCCTTGCTGTTGATGGGCGTAGGGAAGCGAAATGAGTCGCTTGATGCCTCGTGTTGCGAGGTACTACCTGAACCTCTGGGACTGATATTCCCCTCCTCCGTCAGACTGGAAGCTTTTCAGTTTTGCGCCCGATTCTCGTTCTGCCACAGGTAGCCAGGCGATGAAGGCTTCGAAGGCCATGTCGCGACTTGGAAGATTAAGGTGCCAGACGTAACGGGTGGCGGCGTCGATGAAAGTGATTACGTAATTATATGCGCCTTGTCCTTGTTCGCGAGTATACAGAATGTCGCTGTATACTTTCTCGAGTGGTGCATAAGCTGGCGCACTTGGATTGTGGTGAGAGGCGAACGGTTGATGCGGTAAGTCGGCTTCGGGACAGGTAAAGCATGTTCCGCGGACTCGTTGGAGTTCTTTGCCGTCGGATAGAAGGAGTGAGTCCTTGTCGAGCACTGCTGCCTTGATTGTGTTGTTTAACGTGGTGTTGCTTGGATGTCCTAGTCGTTCGTGCCACAGGGACTCACTTGCACGATGTCCGGGTGAGCGCCTATACAGGTCGGAGTTGGAGTAAAAGGCGGCGGTGAAGTTGGCGCTTCTGTGAACTTCTCGTGGAGTGGGAGCTAGCTGCTGCGCAGGAGTCGGTGGAGTGTTGTCGATGTGTGGTGATGCCGTCGAAGAGCTCGCAATTGGTGTTGTAAGTGTTGTTGGTGTTGCCGATGTTGTCTCTGCTGCTGTCGATGTTGTTTCTTCTTGTCGGATTGTTGCTAATGCCCGTGTTCTTTCTGCTTCAGGAATGGTATGTGAATACCAGAACCCTCCGGGGCTGAAGTCAGGATCGAGGTCTGGTGGGTGCGTCCAGGAGGCGAAGTTGACGATGGCGTCGCTATCGGCCGTTCCTTGATCTGGTACAAAGTCGAGGACGAAGACGATGGAAAAGCTTGAACGATGGAAGTCTTGTTTTTCAGGACTGCTCTGCCGATGTAGAGCCCTCCTCGACCATGGAAAAGCTTGAACTCTTGTGTGGTGCTGTCTGCTTCAAGATGGATCCCCTTCGCCATCAGTTGGCTGACGCTCAGTAAGTTGTAGCCAAGTCCTTCTGCAATCAACACTTTAGACATTTGTAAAATGACGTTAGTCTCTTGGGACTGAAGTTGCACTACTCCTTGTCGTCGTGTGTGCAGGTTTTGATTGTTGGCCACGGTGATGACGACTTCGCGTTGAAGTTGGTGTTCTTGTTGAACGAAGCGACTTGAAGAACACATGTGTTGTCCGCAGCAACTGTCCAAGAACCAGGTGTCTTGCCCGGACGGTTCGCTTTGGGCGATAGCTGCATACGTCGGATTCGGCTCCAGTGAGTCGCGGCGAGGAGTCTTTTCATCGAATTGGTCTTCTGGTGAGTAGTAGGGTGGTGATCCGGTGATGCAGGAATCCCTTGTCCTTGTCATGCAGCTGACGATGTTTCTTGTTCCTTGTGCAGATTGCGATGAAGATGTTGAAGGCTGTACTTGACTGTTGGGATGCACCTCCGTAGAGGCTACTTGACTGCTTGACGGCCGAAGTTGACGTTGCGGTGTTGTCAACTGCTGCTGATTCGGGCAGTGTGTGCGCGGATGACCGGACGTCTTGCAAAGGTGACAAAACGGTGGGACATATTGTTGTACTTGTCGGTTGTTGTGTCGGTTGTTGTTGTTGCTGTATCGTCGTTGAGTATGGAAGGCGAACTCTGGTGCTAATGCTTTCTTATTATGTCGTTCTTCGTGCAGGTCCATGTCTTGCTGTTTTGCGTGGATTTCGGCACAGAGTGCTGCTTCGGAGATCTTCCCGTGAGCTCGAAGAAGTGCTCGAGTGGAGCGCCAATGAGGACCAAGACCGGCGATGATGACTGTTACAAAGGCTTCTTCCGAAATTGATCCTCCGCATTGAAGGAGTCTGTCGCGCAGTCCGCGACAACGGCTAATATAAGCCATTCCCATTTCCACTGTTGTTAGCTGTGCCATGAGACGGCTTTGGTTGACGCTGTCTGTTGCTTGATACAGGTTCTTCAAATGGTCGTAAGCCAGTTCGGCGGAGTTGTCGTATCCTCGATAGGAGCGAATGTTCTGTTGCTTGTTTGGCGTCAAGTTTCGAAGAAGTATTGTATACGCCATCAGCGACTGATATGTGTATTGCTGCTTGTCGTACTGTGTCCCGTATACTGGATATGGCAGGGACCCGTCGAAGAATCCGAGGATTTGTGCGCCCTCCATCATCAGTTCAAACTCGAAGGACCAGGTATAGAAATCCTTCCCATCGAAAAGCGTTGAAGTTTGTAATTTGAGAACGTGTGCGAATTGCGATTGCACCTGAAGCGCGTCCAGTGTCTTCTCTTGTCCAGGTGAAGGCTGCGGCTGCGGCGCGAGACTGACAGAGCCGCGTTGAGGCTCATACGGAGCAAAGGTAGGTTGTTGTTGGTTTCCACACGCGTACGATGAACCATCAAGACTCATTGGTGTTGCTCTGTTGTTGTTGCTGTTGTTTGATTACGCAGGAGCTGCTTGCTGGTGTTGCTCGTAGAAGGACATGAAGGAGAAAAATTTCTCCATCATATTTGAGTCGAAGCCCGCCGCTTGATTTCCAGGGATTTCCGTTGACTCTGCAGCTGGTCTTGTGCCTTCTTCTGTCTGTAGGCCGGAGACTGGAGGTGGAGTAGGGGTGGTGCCGAGAGATCCGTTGGAGGAGCTCCTCTCCTTTTGTGTAGCCATGACTTGTATTGTAAAAAGTTAAAGAGTGATCTTGTCCTGCCTTGCTCTCATACCATGTTGGGCTGAAAAAGGCCTTAGGAACTTTCTCAGGACTAAGATCGGGTGTTGACGTAGAGTTGTAATAGCGGAAGCGTTTAATAAAGAGTTGTCGTGAACCACCTTGTACTAGTTTGTGAGAACAAGATAAGTTGAATAATGGCAAAGAGATACAGGCCATTTACATGATTACAAGGAATATAAAAAGTCATACTTTAACTGTTTTTGCTGTTGCGATTCGATATAGTGCCGACTCGGGTAACTGCTCTGTAACGAGTCAGTTATGTGTCCTTGCTGTCGCACTGTACGTTTCGTCAGGTCAAAGGTCGGGGACCTTTGACCTTCGCGCAACCTCCGACGGTTGACTCGGGTGTTTCTTCGCTGTAGTCAGTTCCGTTTTGTGACGAAGCTTCGATACGACAGAAGCGTTATAGATCACTTGTTTCCAACAATAGTGACTAGGCTCGCTAGGAGGGTGTCAGAATGTTGTATTTGTCTAGCCTGCAGTGGGGTACTCTATAGCGAGTACAGCCCAATCTAGGGTTTCCTATATGTACTCAACTGCTTGCTAGTGAACCTCCTCCTTTCTTCATTCTTACTTTCTACTGCTAGTTCTGACATGCTATCAGAGCAGGTCGATCCCCTTGGGTCGATCCTGTGGGTGGGCCCACCACCTCACTGCTTCCGCTGCTACTGCTACTCTGTGTGTTGCACGCCCCGTGGCGTGCGACGGATTTTTCATCCCGCCGCGCGCTCGGAGCGTGCGGCGGTTTTCTGCCCGCCGTGCGCCCCGAGGCGCGCGGCGGTTTTCTGCCCGCCGTGCGCCCCGAGGCGCGCGGCGGCTTTCTGCCCCGTCACTCCGCGCGTCGCTCCCGGGAGGCGCTGCGACGGGCGACGGGGACCCGCGCGTCGCCCCCCGTCGCCCGTCGCGGCCTGCGCGACCTGCGTAGGGCCCGCGCGCGGCCCGTACAGCCTGCGCGCGGCCCGTACGGGCTGCGCCAGGCCCGCGCGCGGCGCCAGGCCCGCGCGCGGCCCGTACGGGCAGCGCCAGGCCCGCGCGCGGCCCGTACGGACTGCGCCAGGCCAGGGCGCGCCTCGGGCCGCTCGCACGCGGTTCGTACGGGCTGCGCCAGGCCCGTGGGCGCCCTGTTTTCTCTGCCCCTGCACTGCCCGCTGTCCCCCGTGCTTCTGACGGCGCCCCACCCCTGCTGCTGCCCGTTCTCCTGAATTAGGGTTTGGGGGTGGGGGGTATGGGGGTGCAGTTTCTGTGCGTCGTCCCCTACTCCTCCTCCTCCTCCGTCTCCCAGTGCTGCAGCTGCCGCTGAGGGGGGTGGGTGTGTGGGAGCCGAAGGAGTGGTACTAGGGGGGTGACGTGCAAGTGGAGTTAGGAGTGAAGCAGTGGGTGTGTGGGGGGTGTGTGGGACAGTTGGAGGAGGTTGAGCGGAGGCTGCTGTCTTGTCGTCCGCAGCACCTGTAGTCCGGGGCGCACTGTCCTGGTAGCCCAGAGAGTCTGCTGCGCCTGTCGCCCGAGGGTCCGTTGCTCCTGTAGCTCGTCGTAGCCCGTGAGCCAGTTACTCCAGTAGTCCGGGGCGCACTGTCCCGGTAGCCACTGTGCCAGCAGCTCCTGTTGCCCGTGTGTCTGCAGCTTCAGCCGCCGTCTCTCATCTTCTCTCCTCTCACAGTCCCTCCTCCTCCTCACTTGCCCGCTGTGATTACCTCTAACTTTGCTTCTTATTGTGAACTCCTGCTATACCTGCTCATTGTGCTGATTACACCCCACTTTGGCTATGGGGGTGTGTCAGAATGTTGTATTTGTCTAGCCTGCAGTGGGGTACTCTATAGCGAGTACAGCCCAATCTAGGGTTTCCTATATGTACTCAACTGCTTGCTAGTGAACCTCCTCCTTTCTTCATTCTTACTTTCTACTGCTAATTCTGACAGAGGGAACTTCGGGAAAATTCCTTACACTACCCCCCCCCCCCTTATGAAAGGTGGTCAATATCCGCAGCTCGCTTGCGGGTGAAATAATCAACAATAAGCGGAGAGTCTGCAAGCGAAGCGGATGACACCCACGTGCCGTCTTCACTGGTGCGGTCAGTCCAACGGATTAAAAAACCCACGTGGCGGCCATCGGCATCCAGTCGGACACGATGCGCCAAGATCTTGGATGGGTCAAGTGTCGGTTCTGGTACCGGGCGTGCCGTTGGTGCAGCCTGTTGACGTGCGATGTCGGTCGTGGCTGGCACGAATTTGCGAAGTAAGCTGACGTGGAAGGCGTCATGGATACGCCAGTCGTCGGGTAGTAGCAGCTTCGCGGTGACAGGTGTCACCATCTTGATGATCTTGAAAGGCCCGCAAAATCGTGGCCGTAATTTCGATGGGCCGGGCAACCGTAGGTTCTTCGTGTCGAGTAGTACTAGTTGCCCAGTTGCCAAGACGAGTTCCCGTCGTAAAAGGTCAGTGTATTTGCGGGAAGTGGTATTCGCCTTGCGAATTGCGTTCGCAGCCTTTTCTCGAACTTCCTGTAGTTCCGTCACGAAGGTTTGTGACCGCGGGACCGGATTGTCGAGTGTAGTCGTTGTAGGCACCATCGGGTCCATCCAGTAATTTAAAAAGAACGGGGAGTGATTAGTCATGCTGGACGGGGCATTGTTGAAGGTAAACTCCAACATGGCGAGCGAGTCTTCCCAGCGAGCAGGTTCGGGACAGTTCGTCCGTATCAGCTGCTCCATGGTCTGATTGGTCCGCTCGGTCTGGCCATCCGTTTGCGGGTGGTATGACGAGGAGAACTGTAGCTTCGTGCCGTACTGCGCCCACATTTCCTTCCAAAATTTCGACGTGAACTTCGTGTCAGAATAGTGAACGAATGAATGACTGAACTAGAAAGCAGTTGGGTACAAGTAGGAAACCTAAAAGTGTTGTACCCTATATGAACTACCCCACTACAGCCTAAACAGACTATAGCATATGAGTTTGACACACCCCCATAG
Organism: Closterium sp. Naga37s-1; assembly: GCA_947471745.1. Classification (NCBI taxonomy): domain Eukaryota; kingdom Viridiplantae; phylum Streptophyta; class Zygnematophyceae; order Desmidiales; family Closteriaceae; genus Closterium; species Closterium sp. Naga37s-1. Next base: position 2,121,627 of record CANJKZ010000860.1, read on the forward strand.
GCAAAGTAGGGGAGAACAAGAGGTCACAAGACCAGTCAAAAAAGGCAAAGCAAGCTCAGGGTGGATCACAAAGTCACCACACATTCTGAGCACAAGCGAATGGCCACAAGGCCAGTTCACATGCAGAGTTATATAAAAGGGAACAAGCAATACAGTGATCACAACCTAGCAAGTGTAAGCATGCAGGTATATGTATAGAGATCACAGTACAAGCAGAGTCAAGAAGTAAGCAAGTGAGGCATAGTAGGTACAAGGCCTAGAACAGTACAGAAACGCTGATGATCACAAGGCTGAAGTGCCTTGGTGAAAACATCAGCAGTGTTGGCCCGAGAGGCCACGTAAGCAAGACGAAGCTAACCACGCTGCTGCAACTCTCGAGCAAGGAAGTAGCGCAGAGCAATGTGCTTCGTTCTGTGCTCCAATCTGTGCTCCTGACACAAGGCAAGCATGGCCTTGTTGTCGACGTACAAAACTGGAGGAGAACGAGGCGCCTCTCCCAAGTCGGTCAGCAGGTAGGTGAGCCAGCGTAACTCCTGTGCAGCCATGGCCCCAGTGTAGATCTCAGCCTCACAACTGGAGCTGAGAACAGAAGACGAGCGGGTAGACCGCCAAGAGACAGAGCCGGAGCGAAGACTGAAGGTGTAACCCTGTGACAACCGCTGCGTAGCCAAGTCCTCAACCCAGGAAGCGTCTGCGTGACCAGTGAGGACAACTCGAGCCCGTCCTCCAAGCACGAGCCCCATGCCCGACGTACTGCACAAGTAGCGCAACACCCTCTTCGCAGCATCCCAGTGCACCTTTCGGTGCCTGCCGGGAGCCGCGTAGCGAGCCAGAAGGCTGAGAGGGTATGCGAGGTCAGGTCGTGTGCAAGTCATCATGTACATGAGGCAGCCCACAAGCTCTGGATACGGGCCACTCGGCTCTACGGACTCGTCCGAAGGTGGAGCTGAGAGCGAGTGACCGGTAGGCAGAGGAGTGGACTGTGGCGAGGAGTACGTGAAGCCGAAGCGCTGAAGGACCTGCTGCACCATGTGTGACTGAGTCAAGGTAATGGTGCGCTGTGCTCTGTCCCGGGTGATCCGCAAGCCAAGATAGCTTGTCAGTTCACCCAGGTCTGTGCACGTGTGTCTCTTCTGCAGCTCCAACTTCACGTGGGCGAGTGCCTCAGTGTCAGCAGGAGCGAAGACTAAGTCGTCTATGTACACGAGAACGTAGAACGGCGGCAAAGTGGCGTCGGTGCGTAGAAACAGCGACGGGCCAGCAGTGGAAGGAGGAAAAACAAGAGCAGCAAGAGTCGTCCTCAGTGTGTCGTGCCACTCACGGGGTGCCTGGCGGAGACCGCAGACTGGCCGCCGGAGGCTCCACTGGGTACGAGCAGGAAATGACCCAGTGAAGCCAGGTGGGCGGCGCAGCCAGATCTCCCCGTGCAGGCTGCCATGCAGGAAGGCTGTGCTGAAGTCAAGAGAGTGTAGCTCGTAGTCACGCTGAGCGGCGACGTGCCGCAGCACCCGAAGAGTGGTCATCTTCGGGGTAGGGGAGAAGGTCTGGAAGAAGTCAACTCCCTGTCACTGACTGAAGCCTCGTGCAACGTAACGCGCCTTGAAGACAAGCGGAGACCCCGGCGGCCGCTTCACCCTGAAAATCCACATGCCACGGACGATGTTCGCCCCAGGCGGGGGAACCTCGTCGACGTAGGTGCCTGTGGACTTCCAGGATGCCATCTCGGCATCCATGGCTGCCTGCCACTGAGAGGAGTAAGGACCCTCTATCGCTTCTGCGTAAGAGCGCGGGGTCGGGATGTCTGGTGCATCCGGGTCTCCCTCAAGGGCAAGCAGCATGGACACGAGATGAGGTACAGCAGCGGCAAAGCGCTCAAACTCCTCCTGTCTGTCCTCACAGACGTTCGTGCCAAGAGCACACTCACCCCCGACGGACGGAGGACAGACAGACGCAGACCCAGACTCAGCAACAAGACTAGCGGCGTAGTCTAGACGACAGTGAGCAGCAAAGTCGACAAGCTCAGCAACTAAGGCAGACGCAGCAGTGGACTCAAAGGAAGGGTTAGTGACAACAGTGGCCAGGAGACGCATGACAGTAGGACTAGCAGTACGAAGGGAGTCAGACTCCGGGTCAGCAAGTGCAGGAAGAGAGGACGCAGGAGGAGACGGCAGAGGGACACGCTGTGGAGCAGTGGAAGGATGCAGAGTCATAGAGTGAGTGCCGGGGACAGGAGGAGGACGCGAACGCGGAAGACGACGACCAGTGCGAACAGCGCGAATAGGGGACTCAGGTAGAGACTCAGGCGACGCAGGACGAGACTCAGGCGACGCAGGACGAGACTCAGGCTCACGACGCTCCGTAAGTCCTCTAGTCGGTCCAGAGTAAGGAGAAGGACCAGGCTGTGGAGAGGCTGGCTGTAATTGCGACTGTGACTAGACAGGCGGTGGACTCAGTAAGGGAGGAGTAGGACCAGTAGAAGGCGGGAGACCAAGAACCTGTTGAAGGAGCGGAACGTAGTACGGCCGCGGCTGCGCAGCGCCTCCAGAAACAGCAGAGACAACACCAGTACCCTCAGCTCCATGGTCTCCAGCTACAACTCCCACAGCACCACCAGCTCCAGGACCTCCAACAGCTCCAGCTCCAGCAGCACCTCCAGGAGGAACAGCTCCAGCACTTACAGCTCCAACTCCTGCAGCACCACCAGTCCCAGCAGCTCCAGTACCTCCAGTACGAGCACCTCCGGGACCAGCTGCTCCAGCACCTCCAGCAGCTCCAACACCAGTAGGACCTCCAACAGCGCCAGTACCTCCAGCACCAGCAGCACCTCCAGCAGCTCCAGAAGCACCGCCAGTAGCTCCAGCACCAGCAGCACCTCCAGCAGCTCCAGAAGCACCTCCAGCAGCTCCAGCACCAGCAGCTCCAGAAGCACCTCCAGCAGCTCCAGCACCAGCAGCACCTCCAACAGCTCAAGAAGCACCTCTAGCAGTAGGCCCAGTAGCTCTAGCAGCACGGCGACAGCGCCGAGCGTACCACTCACGAAGCTGCTGTGGAGAGAGGGGCTCCCGCCGCGACGGGACACCCGGAGGACCTCCAGACTCAGCACGCGCAGGCTCAGCACCCCAAGGCTCAGTACCCCAGACTCAGCACCCCCAGGCTCAGCACCCTCATGCTCCACACGCTCAGGCTCAGCACCCCCAGGCTCCACACGCTCAGGCTCAGCACCCCAAGGCTCCGCACCCTCAGACTCAGCAACCCGAGGCTCAGCACCCCCAGGCCTCGCACCCGCAGGCTCAGCACCCCTAGCAGCACCAGAGTCGACAGTGTTATGTGATGCTATCATTTGCATTCACGTCTGTCTGCCTCCCAGCATATATGTTCGTGTGTTGCATGCGTGGTTTGAGCGTGTGCAAGAATTTGTGTTTGGTGTTGTTTGGATTTTCTGAGTGTGTGTGAATGTTATTTGGCTTGAGCAGATATCTGAAGTGACTCCTCTGCTCAAGAGCTTCCCGACGAACCGAGAATCGCTGCGATCGAAGCAAGAACGAGAAAGATATGATCGTTCGAAGTTTTGATTGAGATGCGGCGACTATAGGAATTTGCGGGTTGACTCAATATGGGGTACAGACTTTTGGGGGTTGGGAAATTCGTCACCATCACTGTAGATGATGCCAAGTAGTCGGGAGAAGCCAAACCAGGTTGGCAAGTGTGGCCAAGTTGGAAAGTGACAAATGTCAAAGTTGGGGTGCCTATAGAGAGGGGAATTGTGTGGTATGGGGTTTCCTTGGTTGGGGACTCCCTTGGGACCTTCCCTCTCGTCCTCCTCATCCTCTCCTACCTGGTTCTATTGCTACTCCGACTTTATTGTGTGAACTTGTGAGATAATTGTGATTGAGTTACGTTTTTCTATGGCATCATACCCCCTAGTGCGCCGAAGTTCATAACTCGAGTTATACTCCATATTTTGATAATATTCAAATTGGGAAAGATAGCCACGGTCAAGGGCTACAACATACTCGAGTTTAAGAGAATTCTAACAGTGCGTTAATCGTCGACAACGTTTCTTGTGACGACGACTGTTCTGTCCAGAATTGTAGTTGACGATTTTGAGATATTTCAGCTCCTAGTATTCATAGACTCCGTCCTTAGTCTCTATCAGACAGCTACCTCGACAGGCTCGACAGGGTCTACCTGGGACACACCTGAGGGGGCAGGACCCTGAGGGGGGAGGGGGTCTATCGGAGGAGCACCTGGTGCTAGGAAGAGTGGCGGGGGGGGGAGAGGGGCAGTGCGGTATGGAAAGAGACGGTAGTAAGATACCGACTCGTCAAACGTGACGTCATGAGAGGACAGAACACGGCACGAGGTGGGGTGGTAAAACTGCCACCCAGGTGCGTCAGGGGGAAAGCCAATGAAGACGCAGGGAACGGCACGGGAGGACAGCTTGTCCACGGAAGCATCGCGGACAAAAGCTCGAGATCCCCAGACGCGGAACACAGACGCATCGCCAACCTTCCCCGTCCACCGCAGAGTAGGTGTGGTCTCCGGCAAGGAGACACGAGGCTGAAGGTTGATCTGATGCGCAGCGTACTGAACCGCGAACGGCCACAAAAAATGGGGAGCAGCCGCATGGATGATGGACGTACGAGCGACATCCATGACCATGCCAATGCGGCGCTCAGCAATCCCATTTTGCTGTGGAGAGGCCGGAAGCGTGAACGTCTGGCGGATGCCCTCCGCACGATAGAAGGCCCTCAGAAGGTGGGAGGAAAACTCACCACCTCTGTCTGAGTGCAGACGCAGAACAGGAAGGTCCGAGCCGAAACTCTCGCTGAGCTGGCGACGGGCACCGTGGATCTAGATGATCAACACCTCAGTGACCTCACCCTTGCGACGCAAGGGGAAGACTGTGGTGTAACGCGAGAAGTCGTCAACGACCAGCAGGAAGTAACGCTCGTGACCCTGTCCACGGACGCGGGCTGGGCCCCACACGTCCATGTGAAGAGACTGCAGGGGAGCCTCTGTCAGAGGGAACTCGGAGGAGTGAGGAGCGGTGCGCTGCCGGCCCTCGACACAAGGAATATAGGTAGGGGCAGGCCCCGGAGGAAGGGGAGGGAGGGACCGGGGGAGACCAGAGACAAGGGTACGGGAGGCCATACCTCGAAGACGAGGCAGGGAGGGGTGACCAAGGCGGTGGTGCCAAAGGAGAGTCTTGTGTGACAGAGGACGACACGAGCAGGGGGCAGACGCTGGACTGGACCTAAACGCGGCAGAAAACACCTGACTAGACACGGCTACCTGACTAGACGCAGTAACCGGAGGAGACGCAGTAGTCAGTGTGTACAGACTCGACCCAGGCCGACGGGTGAACGTGGCCAGGTGGCGGCCCGTCCAAGAGCAAGTGCAGTGGGTCACACGCTGACCTCCAGGGGTGAACTGGTCAACCCACAAGTCCTGAAGGTTAGCTCCACTCACCAGGTTCGTAGAGAACGAGGGGAGGTGGAGTCCCGACAGCAAGCCCGACGGGGCCGCAGAACACGGTAGAACCGTGGAAGAGTGCGCAAGGACTGGGCCCCCAGAGGGGTCAGCCAGGGAGACTGCGACAGGCCGACTAAGCGGCGTGAGTGTGGTGCTGTCTTGAAAGAAGGAGCGCGAAGCACCAGAGTCAAGTGTGAAAGTGTGCAAGGCCTCAGTAGGTGCAGTACCAGAGAGAGCAGACTCACCAGCACCTGGAGCAGCAGACTCACTAGTACCTGGAGCAGCAGACGCACTAGCACCTAGAGCAGCAGCCTCAATGCCCGGGTCGGGCGGAACACACAGGTAACAGTCACCCTCAGCACTATCAGTCACAGCATACATGGCAGCAAGGATAGCATCGAAATCAAGATCAAAGATAGCAACATTCTGCTTAAGCAGATCACCCCAGCGAGGGAGCTCAACAGCGTCAGGAAACTGGGCGCGCCAGGCATCACTCAGGTGACCGAAGCAGCGCTGCGCAGTGTGGGGCAGCCCGCACGTCTCCCCACGGCGCCCGCCGGTGCGAAGAACGTAAGTGCAGGGACCAACACCCCCAGACCTCCCACGCCCAGCGTACCACTCACGAAGCTGCTGGGCCGACGGGGTCTCACGGGAACGCGGCTGCTGCTGGCGCTGGGTGCCACCAAAGCCTCCACGCTGCGCGGCTCCACCTCGACCAGCACCACTGCCGCCGCCACCTCCACCACCGCTGCCGCTGCCTCCACCGCCGCTGCCGCTGCCTCCACCCCCACCGCCGCCACCAAAGCCCCCACTCCCGCCACCACCCCCACCTCCACCGCCACCCCCTCCGCCTCCTCCACCGCCTCCACCGCCGCTCCCACCGTCCCCTCCACCTAGGCCCTAGGCCCCGCGGCCCGTCGCCCTTAGGCCCCCCCCGAGGCCCGTCATTCCTGGCCCCGCGGCCCGTCACCCCTAGGCCCCTGGCCCCTCGGCCCTTCGTTCCTGGCCCCGCGGCCCGTCGCCCCTAGGCCCCCAGCCCCTCGGCCCGTTTTTTCTGGCCCCGCGACCCGTCGCCCCTAGGCCCCTAGCCCCTTGGCCCGTCTCTCCTGGCCACGTGGCCCGTCGCCCCTAGGCCCCGCGGCCCGTCGCCCCTAGGCCCCCGGCCCGTCACTCCTGGCCCCTGCAGCCCGTCGCTCCTGGCCCTGCGGCCCGTCGCCCCTAGGCCCCGGCCCGTCGACCCCAAGCCCCGCATGCCGCTTCTTGCGTGCTGCTGCTACTGCTGCCCTGCTTGCCCCCCCCCCCCCCCCCCTCTGCTACTTCTGCGTGCTGCTGCTGCCTGCCCTGTGCTCTTCGCTGCCCTGCTTCTCCCCGCTCTGCGTGCTGCGCCGCTATGGCTTCGCTTCAAGTTCTCGCGTTCGTTCATGAGGGCAGACCGATTCAGTTTGACACGTGGCTCGACGACCTGCAGCTGTACCTACTGAGCGATTCTAAGGACAGTGTTTCGCTGTTTGACCTCGCGTCAGGCGCCGATACCGCCCCTCCCGCCACAGCTGACAGTGCGACTCGCTCACAGTGGCTTACTCGCGACGCTGCTGCCCGCTTAGCCATTCGCAACCACCTGCCGTTGGCCAAATGCGCTCACTTCGGACAGCACAGGACAACACAGGCACTGTATGACGCTGTAGTCGCTCGCTACTCCTCGCCTGCCACTGCTGCTCTAGGCCGCGTGCTTCTGCCCTACCTGTTCCCTGAGCTGTCCGCCTTTGCCACGGTAGAGGACCTTGTTTCCCACCTCCGCACTAGCGTCGCTCGCTACCGCGCTACCGTCCATGCTGAGTTCCTTGACAGGAACCAGCCCCCAATGTTCATCACTATCTACTTCATAGTCACCCGCCTCTCTGACTCTCTTCGCTCCGTCAGGGACCAATTTCTCTCACTTGACCCCACCTCCCTCACTGTTGACCTACTCGAGGAGCACATCTTTGCAGCTGAGACTAGTGCAGTTTCTGTAGGTGCTGCTCGTGGCACTCCGCGCACGCCCTTCTTTGAGGGGTGCTCCCCCTCCCCCCTTGCCCCCTCCTACGACTCTGCTGCTGCTGCCGACGTCCCTGGTGCTGAGGACGTCGGGGCTGCTTCTGCTTGTGCGAAGCGCCGCAGTGGCAAGGGCAAGGGTGGCAGGGGTGTTGGCGGTGGCAGTGCGGGTGGTGGTGGGGGCAGCAGTGGAGGTGGTGGAGGCAGTGGAGGTGGTGGCAGCGGTGGGAGTGGTGGCGGGAGTGGGGGCTTTGGTGGCAGCAGTGGAGGCAGCGGTGGGAGTGGCGGTAGTGGCAGCACTGGGAGTGGAGGCGGTCGGACTGGAGCTCAGCGTGGCAGTTCTGGAGGAGGCCAGAGGCAGCAGCAGCAGCGTCAGAGTGAGACCCAGTCGCCCCAGCAGCTTCGTGAGTGGTTTGCTTGGCGTGGGGCGTCTAGGGGTAGTGTTAGCTGCCCGTATGTCATTCGCACGGGTGACCGTGCTGGTCAGACATGCGGGAAGCTTCAAACTCAGCACCGCTGCTTCTCCCGCCTCGATGATGCTTGGTGTGCAGAGTTTGGTGACGAGGCCGAGCACCCCCGTCGGGCAGAGCTGCTTAGGTCTGGAGTTGCTATCTTTGACCTAGACTATGATGCTATCCTTGCTGCTATGTATTCTTTGTCTGTTAGTGCTCAGGGTGACTGTTACCTATGTGTGCCGCCTGACCCAGGTATGGAGGTTGATGCCCCAGGTGCTAGTGAGTCTGTTCACCCTGGTACTGCGCCTGCTCAGGCCTTGCACACCTTCACACTTGACTCAGGTGCCTCACGGTGTTTCTTTCGCGACAGCACCACCCTCACTCCTCTCTCTGCACCCGTACCGGTCAGGCTCGCTTACCCTTCCGAGGGCCCAGTCCTCGCCCGTTCCTCCACTGTGTTCCCGTGTCCAGCGGTTCCGGCCGGCTCACTGTCAGGCCTTCACCTCCCCTCGTTCTCTCCGAACTTGGTGAGTACCGCTGCCCTCCAAGACGCGATGGTCACTACCACCACTCTCGGGAGTCAGCGTGTGTCGATCTGCACGTGTACACGGACGGGTCGTCACCTGGCCACGTTCACTCATCGGCCAGGGTCGAGTCTGTACACACTGGCTACCGAGCCTCCTCAAGTAGCTGCGTCTGCCCAGGTGTCAGCGTCCGGTCAGATAGCACCCCCTTGCTCGTGTCTCCTCCTGTCGCACCAGACCCTTTTGTGGCACCACCGCCTGGGTCACCCCTCCCTGCAACGCCTTCGTGGCATGCACTCCCGTCTCCTTGTCTCTGGTCTTCCCAGGTCTCTGCCTCCCCTCCCACCCTCGCCTGCCCCGCCCTGCCTTCCTTGTGTCGAGGGGCGGCAGCGCGCCACTCCTCACTACTCCTTGTTTCTCCGGACGACTGCTCCCCTGCAGACTCTCCACATGGACGTGTGGGGCCCGGCGTGCGTCAGTGGACAGGGCCACGAGCGCTACTTTCTGCTGGTTGTTGACGACTACACGTGGTACACCACGGTCTTCCCCTTGCGCAGCAAGGGTCAGGTCATTGATGTCTTGATCCCTTGGATCCGCGCAATCCGTCTCCAGCTCCGCGAGTGGTTCCGTACGCACCTTCCTGTCCTGCGTCTGCACTCTGACAGAGGTTGTGAGTTCTCCTCCGACCTCTTGCGGGACTTTTGTCGATGGGAGGGCATTCTCGAGTCGTTCACGCTTCCGGACTCCTTTCAGCAAAATGGGATTGCTGAGCGCCGCATCGGCCTAGTCATGGAGGTCGCTCGTACCTCCATGATCCATGCGGCTGCTCCCCATTTTGTGTGGCCGTTTGCGGTCCGGTATGCTGCGCATCAGCTCAACCTTTGGCCCCGTGTCTCCTTGCCGGAGACCTCGCCTACACTGCGTTGGACGGGGAAGGTTGGCGATGCGTCGGTGTTCCGGGTCTGGGCCATTCGTGCATTTGTTCGCGATACGTTTGCGAACAAGCTCTCCGCCCGCGCTATTCCCTGTGTCTTCCTTGGCTTTTCCCCTGACGCGACTGGCTGGCAGTTTTACCACCCCACCTCGCGCCGTGTCTTCCCCTCTCAAGACGTCAGTTTTGACGAGTCGGTTCCCATTTATCGTCTCTTCCCCTACCGCTCTGCTCCTCCCCCACCCCCGCCGCTCTTCCTTGCTCCAGGTCCCCCTCTGGTAGACCCCCTCCCCCCCCAGGGTCCTGCTCCCTCAGGTGTGTCTCAGATAGACCCTCTCCTTGGTACTGCGCTTGTTGAGGTAGCTGTCGGCTTCAGGTGCTGCGTCTGGAGGTGCGGAGTCTGGGGGTGCGGAGCCTGGGGATGCGGAGTCTCAGGGGGCTGGTGCGGAGCCTGGGGGTGAGGAGTCTGAGGGTGCCGGGTCTGGTGAGGAGTGGAGCTTGGGGGTACTACGTCTTGGGGTGCTGAGCCGAGGGGTACTGCTTCTTCTGGAGGTCCGGCGGGTGATCCGCCACGCCTGTCTCCCCGGCCGGAGCCTCTCTCCCCGCAGCAGGTGCACGAGTGGTTTGCTCAGCGCACCCGCCTTCGGAGTGGAGCTACCGGAGCTGGAGACTCTGCCGCTGGAGACTCTGCCGCTGGAGACACTGGCGCTGGAGGTGCTGGAGTTACTACTGGAGCTGGTGGTACCGGAGGTGCTGCAGCTGCTGGTCCTGGAGGTGCTCGTACCAGGGGTACTGGAGCTGCCGGGGCTGGTGATGTTGGAGGAGCTAGAGCTGGAGACCCTATGGAGCCTGGTGCCGCTGGAGCTGGAATTGGAGCTGTTGACCCTGGCGCTGGAGGCGCTGGAGCTGGAGGAGCTGGAGCTTTTGACCCTGGAGCTGTTGACTCTGAAGCTGGAGGTGCTGGAGGCACTGTGCGGCCGCGACCGTACTTCGTTCCCCTGCTTCAGCAGGTTCTTGGTACCCCGTCTTCTACTGGCCTTACTCCTCCCTTACTGTGTTCGCCGCCTGGCCAGACGCAGCCGCCGTTACAGCCAGCCTCCCCACTGCTTGCTCCTTCTCCTTACACTGAGCAGACCGGCGGTCTTACAGAGCGTCGTGAGCCTGCGTCTCGTCCTGCCTCCCCTGTTCGCACTGGTCGCCGCGTTCCTCGTCCGCGTCCCCCTCCTGTCCCCGGCACACACGCTATGGCAGTTCGTCCTTCCTCTGTTCCACTACGTGTTCCTCTGCCGCCTCCTCCTGAGTCCTCTCTTCCTGCCGTCCCTGACCCTGAGTCTGACCGTGCTAGTGCTGCAAGTCCCACTGTCTCTCGTCTCCTCGCCACTGTTATCACTGACCCTTCCATTGAGTCCACTGCTGCGTCTGCCCTCGTTGCTGAGCTCGTTGACATTGCTACTGCCTGTCGGCTAGACTACGCCACTTCTCTTGTTGCTGAGTCTAAGTCTGCCAGTCCTTCGTCCGTCGGGGGTGAGTCTGCTCTTGGCACAGATGTCTTTGAGGACAGGCAGGAGGACTTTGAGTGTCTTGCAGCTGTTGTACCTTGTTTCGCTTCCATGCTGCTTGCCCTTGAGGGAGACCCGGATGCACCAGACATCCCGACCCCGCGCTCTTACGCAGAGGCGATTACGGGTATCTACTCCTCTCAGTGGCAGGCAGCCATGGATGTCGAGATGGCATCCTGGAAGTCCACAGGCACCTTACGTCGACGTAGTTCCCCCGTCTCGGGCGAACATAGTCGATGGCATGTGGATTTTCAGGGTGAATTGGGTGTTGGGTTCTCCGCCTGCCTTCAAGGCGCGTTACGTTGCTAGAGGCTTCAGTCAGCGACAGGGGGTCGACTACTTCCATACCTTCTCCCCCACCCCGAAGATGACTACTCTTTGGGTGTTGCTGCACGTCGCTGCTCAGCGTGACTACGAGTTACACTCTCTGGACTTCAGTACAGCTTTCTTGCAGGGCAGCCTGCACGAGGAGATCTGGCTGCACTGCCCACTTGGCTTCACTGGGTCGTTTCCTGCAGGTACCCAGTGGAGCCTCCGGTGGCCAGTCTATGGTCTCCGCTAGGCGCCTCGCGAGTGGCACCACACACTGAGGACTACACTTGCAGCTCTTGGGTTTGCTTCTGCTACTGCTGACCCGTCGCTGTTTCTACGCACCGACACCTCGCTGGCGTCGTTCTACGTCCTCGTCTACGTCGCTGTAGCTCACGAGCAAGGAAGTAGCGGAGAGCAATGTGCTTTGTTCTGTGCTCCAGTCGCTGCTCTCGACACAAGGCCAGCATGGCCTTGTTGTCTACGTACAGGACTGGAGGAGAACGAGGCGGCTCTCCAAGGTCGGTCAGCAGGTAGGTGAGCCAGCGAAGCTCCTGTGCAGCCATGGCTCCGGCGTAGATCTCAGCCTCACAACTCGAGCCAAGAACAGAAGACGAGCGAGTAGCCCGCCACGAAACAGAGCCGGAACCAAGGCTGAAGGTGTAACCCTGTGACGACCGCTGCGTAGCCTGGTCGTCAGCCCAAGAAGCGTCCGCGTGCCCAGTGAGGACCACTGGACTCCGCCCTCCAAGCACTAGCCCCATGCCCGACGTACTGCACAAGTAGCGCAACACCCTCTTCGCTGCAGCCATGTGCTCTGGCCTGTGTCTCCCAGGAGCAACATAGCGTGCCAGAATGCTAAGAGGGTATGCAAGGTCAGGTCGTGTGCAGGTCATCAGGTACATGAGGCAGCCAACAAGCTCTGGGTACGGGCCACTCGACTCTACGGACTCATCCGAAGGCAGAGCTGAGAGCGAGTGGCGAGTAGACAGAGGAGTGGCCTGAGGCGAGGAGTACGTGAAGCCGAAGCGCTGAAGGACCTGCTGCACCATGTGTGACTGAGTCAGGGTAATGGTGCGGCGTGCTCTGTCCCGGGTGATCTGCAAGCCAAGGTAGCTGCGCAGTTCACCTAGGTCTGTGCACGTGTGTCTCTTCTGCAGCTCGGACTTCACGTAGGCGAGTCCAGCAGTGTCAGCTGTGGCAAAGGCCAAGTCGTCGACGTACACGAGGATGTAGAACGGCGGCAGAGAGGTGTCGGTGCGTAGAAACAGCGACGGGTCGGCAGTAGAAGGAGCAAACCCAAGAGCCGCAAGTGTAGTCCTCAGTGTGTCGTGCCACTCACGTGGCGCCTGGCGGAGACCGTAGACTGGACGCCGGAGACTCCACTGGGTACCAGAAGGGAAAGACCCAGTGAAGCCAGGTGGGCGACGCAGCCAGATCTCCTCGTGCAAGCTGCCCTGCAAGAAAGCTGTGCTGAAGTCAAGAGAGTGCAGCTCGTAGTCACGGTGAGCAGCAACGTGCAGCAGTACCCGAAGAGTGGTCATCTTCGGGGTGGGGGAGAAGGTCTGAAAGCAGTCAACTCCCTGCCGCTGACTGAAGCCACGAGCCACGTAACGCGCCTTGAAGACAGGCGGAGAACCCGGCGGCCGCTTCACCCTGAAGATCCACATGCCACTGACGATGTTCGCCCCAGGAGGGGGGACAGCGTCAACGTAGGTGCCTGTGGACTTCCAGGAAGCCATCTCTGCATCCATAGCTGCCTGCCACTGAGAGGAGTAGGGACCCTCTATCGCCTCCGCGTAAGAGCGCGGAGTCGGGATGTCAAGTGCATCCGGGTCTCCCTCAGGGGTAAGCAGTACGGACACGAGATGAGGTGAGGCAGCTGCCAGACACTGGAACTCCTCCTGCCTGTCCTCAAGGACGTCCGTGCCAAGGGCACACTCACCCCCGACGGACGGAGGACAGACAGACTCAGACTCAGCGACAAGACTAGCAGCGTAGTCTAAGCGACAGCGAGCAGCAAAGTCGACGAGCTCAGTAACTAGAGCAGACGCAGCAGTAGACTCGAAAGAAGGGTCAGTGACAACAGTAGCAAGGAGACGCGTGACAGTAGGACTGGCAGCACGAAGAGAGTCCGACTCCGGGTCGGCAAGAGCAGGAAGAGAGGACTCAGGAGGAGAAGGCAAAGGGGCACGCAGAGGAGCAGTGGACGGACGCAGAGACATCCGGTGCGTGCCAGGGACAGGAGGAGGACGCTGACGCGAACCGCGACCACTAGTGCGAGCAGCACGGACAGGCGACGTAGGGCGAGACGCAGGCTCACGACGCTCAGCCAGACCTCCAGTAGGACCAGTGTAGGGAGAAGGAGCAGGCAAAGGGGAGGTAGGCTGCAACTGTAGCTGGGACGAGACAGGCTGTGGACACTCTAAGGGAGGAGGAGGACCAGTAGAAGGTGGAAGACCAAGAACCTGCTGCAGGAGTGGCACGAAGTACGGTCGAGGCCGCGCGGCGACGCTAGAAGCAGCAGGGACAGCACCAGAACCCTCAGCAGGAGCACCCGCTCCAGCAGCACCACCAGTAGCTCCAGAACCTCCAGCAGCACCAGGAGCACCCCCAGTAGGACTGCCAGCGGTAGTCTCAGCGCCAGCACCCTCAGCAGCACCAGCTCCAGTGCACCCAGGACGAGCACCTCTGGGACCCGCGACCGCAGCACCCTCAGCAGTCGAAGGACCTCCAGCACCAGCAGCACGCCTCCAGCGCCGGGCAAACCACTCACGCAGCTCCTGTGGAGAAAGTGGCTCCCGGCGAGACGAAGCACTCGGAGAACCTCCAGGCGGAGCACCTCCAGGCTCAGCACCCCCAGGCGTAGCACCCCTAGGCTCAGCACCCCCAGACGTAGCACCCCTAGGCTCAGCACCCCCAGGCTCAGCACCCCTAGGCTCAGCACCCCCAGGCTCAGCACCCCCAGGCTCAGCACCCCTAGGCTCAGCACCCCCAGGCTCAGTACCCCTAGGCTCAGCACCCCCAGACGTAGCACCCCCAGGCCCAGCACCCCTAGGCTCCGCACCCCCAGGTACAGCACCCCCAGCCTCAGCACCCTGAGCAGCACCAGAGTCACCAGTGACCTCGACAGGCTCGACTGCGTCTACCTGGGACACACCTGAAGGGGCAGGACCCTGAGGGGGGAGGGGGTCTACCTGGGGAGGACCTGGTACCAGGAAGAGTGGGGGTGGGGGGAGGGACGGAGTGCGGTAGGGGAAGAGGCGGTAGTAGGGGACCGACTCGTCAAACGTGACGTCCTGGGAGGACAGAACACGGCGAGAGGTGGGGTGGTAAAACTGCCACCCAGGCGCGTCAGGGGGGAACCCCAGGAAGACGCAAGGAGCAGCACGAGGGGATAGTTTGTCCGCAGACAGGTCGCGGACAAACGCCCGAGATCCCCAGACCCGGAACGCCGACGCATCGCCAACCTTCCCCGTCCACAGCAAGGCTGGGGAGGTCTCCGGCCTGGAGACCCTGGGGTGGAGGTTGATCTGATGCGCCGCGTACCTCACCGCAAACGGCCACAGAAAATGGGGGGCAGCCGCATGCATCATAGACGTACGAGCGACGTCCATGACCATGCCAATGCGGCGCTCAGCAATCCCATTTTGCTGCGGTGAGTCCGGAAGCGTGAAGGTCTGACGGATGCCCCGTGCACGACAGTAGGCACGCAGAAGACCAGAGGAGAACTCTCCGCCTCTGTCCGAGTGCAGACGCAGAACAGGAAAGTCCGAGCCGAAGCTCTGCCTGAGCTGGAGACGAGCTGCGCGGATCCAGTCGATCAGCACCTCAGTGACATCACCCTTGCTGCGCAAGGGGAAGACTGTGGTGTAACGCGAGTAGTCGTCAACAACGAGCAGGAAGTAGCGCTCGTGACCCTGTCCACGGACGCGGGCTGGGCCCCACACGTCCATGTGAAGTGTCTGCAACGGGGCCTCTGTCGGAGGAAACTGGGAGGAGTGAGGGGCAGCACGCAGGCGCCCCTCGACACAGGGGACACAGGCAGGGCCAGGGCCCTGAGGAAGGGGAGGGAGGGACCGGGGGAGACCGGACACAAGAAGACGGGAGGCCATACCTCTGAGCCGAAGCAGAGAGGGGTGGCCAAGGCGGTGGTGCCAGAGGAGAGTCTCGTGAGACAGGAGACGACACGAACAGGGGGCAGACTCAGGACCAGACCTGGACGCCGCAGCAAACACCTGACCCGACGTAACTACCCTACCAGACTCAGCAACTGGAGGAGACGCAGTGGTCAGAGTGTACAGGCTCGACCCCGGCTGACGGGTGAACGTAGCCAGGTGTCGGCCTGTGCCAGCCTCTGTACAGTGGGTCACTCTCTGACGTGCAGGAGTGAACTGGTGGACCCCCGCATCCTGTAGGTCAGCACCACTCACCAGGTTCGTAGAGAACGAGGGGAGGTAGAGACCAGACAGGGTGCCAGAGGGAGCCGCCGGACACGGGAGGACTGTGGAGAAGCGAGACAGGACAGGACCCCCAGAGGGGTCAGCCAGAGACACTGCAACCGGTCGACTCAGCGGTGTGAGTGTGGTGCGGTCCCGAAAGAAGGAGCGAGACGCCCCAGAGTCAAGGGTGAAGGTGAGGGAGGCCGAAGCCGACGCAGTACCTGAGAGCGCAGACTCACCAGTACCTGAGGACGCAGACACACGAGCACCTAGAGCAGCAGCGTCGCAAGCACCTAGGGCAGCAGCCTCACCAGGACCTAGAGCAGCAGTCTCAATGCCCGGATCGGGCGGGAAACACCGGTAACAGTCACCCTCATCACTAATAGACACAGCATACATGGCAGAGAGAATAGCATCAAAGTCAAGATCATAGATGGCAACACCCGCCCTAGACAGCTCGCCCCAGCGAGGGATCTCGGAGGCCTCCGGGAACTGGTGACGCCACGCGTCCGTCAGGCGGCCAAAGCAGCGCTGGGTGGGGTGGGCACCCCCACACTGCTCACCCGCACGGTCGCCAGTGCGCAAAACGTAGGAGCACGGACCAAAACCCCCACCCCGCTGACGCGCAGTGTACCACTCACGAAGCTGCTGAGGGGACAGGGTGTCACGACCACGCTGCTGCTGCTGGCGCGAGCCACCACCGGAGCCACTCCTCTGCGAAGACCCGCGACCAGCACCACCGCCACCCCCGCCGCCTCCGACGCCTCCGCCGCCTCCGCTACTGCCGCCGCCTCCGCCTCCGCCGCCGCCTCCACCTCCGCCACCTCCGCCACCTCCGCTCCCACCGCCACCGCCGCCGCCACCTCCACCTCCACTGCCGCCACCGACCCCTCCACCCCCACCTCCACTCCCACCGCCACCCCCACTCCCCCAACTGCCGCCACCTCCACCTCCACCGCCCCCGCTCGCTCCTCCAGCGCCCTTGCCCCCCTTGCCCTTGCCAGAGCGGCGTCTCCCGCTAGGGGCAGACGCCGCACCGACCGACTCAAGAACAAGGAGGTCGGCCGCAGCAGCAGAGGCAACAGAGGGCAGAAGGGGGGAGGGGGAACACCCCTCAAAGATGGGGGTGCGCGGGTCACCACGAGAGGCCCCTACAGCGACGATGCTCTTCTCGGCCGCTAGGAGGGACTTCTCGAGGAGGTCAACAGTGAGAGTGGTGGGACAGACAGAGAGAAAGTGGTCCCTGACTACGCGAAGGGAGTCAGGAAGGCGAGTGACTATGTAGTAAAGAGTGATGTACATGGGGGGGGGGTTCCTGGCGCAGAAGTCAGGAGGGAGTGCAGCGCGGTAGCGAGTGTCACTAGTGCGGAGGTGCGTAATGAGGTCAGTGACTGTGGGAAAGGCAGTAAGATCAGGAAAGAGGTACGGTAGCATGAGACGGCTCAGTGCAGCAGTGGCAGGGGAGGAGTAGCGCGCAACTACAGCGTCGTACAAGGTCTGAGCACTCTTGTACTGACTAAAGTGCGCACGCTCGGAGGTAGGGAGGTGGCGACGCACAGCAAGACGTGCAGCAGCGTCGCGCGTGGCCCACTGGGAGCGAACAGTGGCGTCAGCATCAGCAGCAGGGGCAGTGGAGGTGCCAGAGGTGAGGTCAAAGAGAGAGAGGCCGTCTGCCCTATCGCACTGTAAGAACAGCTGCAGGTCATCTACCCAGACCTCAAAGTCAATGGCCCTACCCTCAGCGTCAAAGGCGAGAACACTAGGGGTAGCCATGACCCTAGACGACTAGCAGCGCAAACAGTGGGGTGAGGACAGTGCAGTGAAAAGGCGCTGTGCTCACCAGACTGGGCAGGTCGGGCGGCCCTGAAGGAGGGCGGCGCGGCGGCTCGGCGGCTCAGCTGCTGGGCGGCCCGGCGGCTCGGCGGCTCAGCTGCTGGGCGGCTCGGCTGCTGGGCGGCTCGGCTGCTGGGCGGCGCGGCCGCTGGGCGGCTCGGCTGCTGGGCGGCTCGGCTGCTCGGCGGCTCGGCGGCTCGGCTGCTGGGCGGCTCGGCTGCTGGGCGGCTCGGCGGCTCGGCTGCTGGGCGGCTCGGCTGTGCTGCTGCAGGGCACGGGGCCGCAGGTAAGGGCGGCGGGGCCGCTGGTAAGGGCGGCGTGGCCGCGGGTAGGGTGGCGGGGCCGCAGATAGGGTAGCGGGGCCGCAGCAGAGGGCGGCGGGGCCGCAGGTAAGGTGGCGGGGCCGCAGGTAAGGTGGCGGGGCCGCAGGTAAGGTGGCGGGGCCGCAGCAGAGGGCGGCGGGGCCGCAGGTAAGGGCGGGGCCGCAGGTAAGGTGGCGGGGCCGCGAGGAAGGGCGGCGGGGCCGCTCGATGGGGCGGCGGGGCCGCGCGATGGGGCGGCGGGGCTGCGCGATGGGGTGGCGGGGCCGCGAGGAAGGGCGGCGGGGCCGCGCGATGGGGCGGCGGGGCCGCGCGATGGGGCGGCGGGGCCGCGCGATGGGGCGGCGGGGCCGCGATGGGGCGGCGGGGCCGCTAGGTAGGGCGGCGGGGCCGCGCAATGGGGCGGCGAGGCCGCGAGGTAGGGCGGCGGGGCTGCTAGGTAGGGCGGCGGAGCCGCTAGGAGAGAGGCGGCGGGGCCGCGAAGACGGGCGGCGGGGCCGCGGAGACGGGTGGCGGGGCCGCAGTGCAGGGCCGATAGGGCGGCTCGACGAAGTGAGGGCCCGAAGCGCGACTCGGGCTGAGCGCGCTTCGGGCAGGAAAAAAAAATCGATGTGGTGGGCCCTAAGCACAGTTCCCAAGGGGGAACCTGCTCGATACCATGAGAAGATTTGAACAAGAATGAATGGACTATGAAATGAAGTGAGTACAAATATGAAACCCTAATTGGTTGTACCCCCTATGGGATACCCCACTATAGCCTACACAACAGCATAAGCTATAATGTTCTGACAGACTCCGCCAGCCGTATTGCTTCCATGAATGATGTCGGGCGGCTCCTGCGGACCTCGTATTGTATCTCGTATTTGAGGCCGCTGATATACTTATCCAATCGCTCTGCTTCCGACATGTCATCCACTTGGTCGGCGAGGCCCATAAATGATGCTGTGTAGTCTTGGACAGATGCCATCTACGACCAGGCACGCAGCTTCATGCGAGCTTGCTCCGAGGCAGATACATGCTCGAAGCGATCCCGTAAGGCTGCACCCCATTCTCTCCATGTGCGTATCTTGGTCACTCCGAAGATCGAATCTGCCACTTGATTAGTCACTGTTGAGGTCCTGTCTGCCGCATGTGTCACACCTATTGGGGTTGGCTGGTATAAGTGGACTACACGACGGTTGGCCGTAGAGTTTGTTAATTCAAACCTACCCGACTCCGATAGTTCGTGTTTTCCACTTCGCCTGAAGGCCACGGAGACCCGCTTGCCCACCCGACGCAGTGCTCGACACATGGATCAGGAGGCGATTAACAGACTCATGGCGCAAGTGGCAGAAATGCAGGAGGGCATGAAGTCATTAATGGCGGAAGTGACAACACTACGTGGGGAAAACGTCGAGCTACGCCAGGCGCGAGGTGAAGCGCGCCAGGAGTCGCCCGATGACGAAGGCGAGGGCAACAGTCAAGCGGTGAGCAACCCGTTGGACGCGCTCATACGTGACTTCAAAGAAGAAGACAGGCAGCGAGCGGCATCAGCACCAGTTGCAGTAACGACGATCAATATTAAACCCGTCAACCCGCCCCCGTTTAATCCTACGGACAAGACGACTACAGTGAAAGGGTGGTTGTTCGGAGTTGAAGTCTTTTTCACTGCAGCAAGTGTGAACGATGATGCCATGCGTATTAATTATGCCGTTTCCCTTCTCCAAGGTGCAGCGCTTGAGTGGTGGCGCCGAACCCTAGAAACGGCACCAAACTACCCTCGAAAAGCGGGGTGAACTAGGAAAGTAGCTCTGATACCAGGTGTTATGAGTTGTAAAGGAGAGTGCGCAGGTTAACGAATAACGAAAATGTGATTTAACAGACTGATCATACAATGAAGGCACTCGCTAATATAGTGACTAGGCTAGCTAGGAGGGGAACTTCGGGGGAGTGAGGTTGGGTGCAGGTTTGGCGAGGGGAAATGCCGAAAGCGACGAGAGGAGGCTCGGCATCGTTGATGTCGGCCAAACGTGCAGAGTCCGAAAATCGGGGCTGTACGCGAAGCAGTCAACCCCGATAAGGAATTCGGGAAAATTCCTTACAAGGCTCGTGCCAAGGACAGGTGTGTAGTGTTGTGTTGTTCCATTTCCCCATAGCCTGTCAAACTTATATCTACTATGGTCTATTTAGGCTGTAGTGGGGTAGCTCTTAGAGGGTACAACACATATGTGTTTTCTATTTGTACCCATCTCATTTTCTAATTTATCCATTCTTTCGTCAATCCTTCTCACATGGTATAGAGCTAGTTTCGAGATTTTTTTTTGAAAAGGGCCCACCACTGAAATTCGTCACTGCCTGCTCGACGCGCGCGTCGCGCCTTCCCTTCGAGGCCCGTCGCGGCCCCTGCGCCTGCCATTAGAGCCAGCGCCCGCCCCGTAAGGCCCCCCTTTTCCGGCCCTGTAAGGCCCCTTAAGGCCCCGTTTACGGCCCCGTAAGGCCCCGTAAGGCCCCTTAAGGCCCCGATTACGGCCCCGTAAGGCCCCTTAAGGCCCCGTTTACGGCCCCGTAAGGCCCCGTTAGGCCCTGTAAGGCCCCGTAAGGCCCCGTAAAGCCCCGTAAGGCCCTGTAAGGCCCCATTTACGGCCCCTTTTAAGGCCCCGTAAGGCCCCGTAAGGCCCCGTAAGGCCCCGTCATGCCCCGTAAGGCCTCGTTTACGGCCCCGTTTAAGGCCCCGTAAGGCCCCGTAAGGCCCCGTAAGGCCCCGTCAGGCCCCGTTTACGGCCCCGTAAGGCCCCGTAAGGCCCCGTCAGGCCCCGTTTAAGGCCCCGTTAGGCCCCGTTAGAGGCCCGTACGGCCACGTAAGGCCCCGTCAGGCCCCGTTTAAGGCCCCGTCAGGCCCCGTAAGGCCCTGTCAGGCCCCGTTAGAGGCCCCGTACGGCCCCGTCGGGCCCAGTTCTCGGCCCCGTCAGGCCCTGCGCCGGCCCTGCTGCAGCCCTGTCGCAGCTCTGCCCCGGCCCTGCCCCGGACCTGTCGCGGCCTCGCCCCGGCCCTTGTCTCGGGTCTACCCAGGTCCCTCCCTCCCCTTCCTCCGAGGCCTGCCCCCACCTGTGTTCCTTGTGTCGAGGGCCGGCAGCGCGCCGCCCCTCACTCCTCCTCGTTTCCTCCGACTGAGGCCCCTCTGCAGACTTTTCACATGGACGTGTGGGGCCCAGCCCGCGTCCGTGGACAGGGTCACGAGCGCTACTTCCTCCTGGTCGTTGACGACTACTCGCGTTACACCACAGTCTTCCCCTTGCGCAGCAAGGGTGAGGTCACTGAGGTGTTGATCGACTGGATCCGCGGTGCTCGTCGCCAGCTCAGTGAGAGTTTCGGCTCAGACCTTCCTGTTCTGCGCCTGCACTCGGACAGAGGCGGGGAGTTTTCCTCCGACCTCCTGAGGGCCTTCTATCGCTTGGAGGGCATCCGCCAGACGTTCACGCTTCCGGCCTCCCCGCAGCAAAATGGGATTGCTGAGCGCCGCATTGGCATGGTCATGGAGTCGCTCGTACGTCCATGATCCATGCGGCTGCTCCCCATTTTCTGTGGCCGTTCGCGGTTCAGTACGCGGCGCATCAGATCAACCTTCAGCCTCGTGTCTCCTTGCCGGAGACCACACCTACTCTGCGGTGGACGGGGAAGGTTGGCGATGCGTCCGCGTTTCGTGTCTGGGGATCTCGAGCTTTTGTCCGCGATACTACTGCGGACAAGCTGTCCTCCCGTGCCGTTCCCTGTGTCTTCCTTGGCTTCCCTCCTGACGCACCCGGGTGGCAGTTCTACCACCCCACCTCGCGTCGTGTTCTGTCCTCTCAGGACGTCACGTTCGACGAGTCGGTGTCGTACTACCGTCTCTTTCCCTACCGCACTGCCTCTCCCCCCCTCCCGCCGCTCTTCCTCGCACCAGGTACTCCCCTGGTAGACCCCCTCCCCCCCAGGGTCCTGCCCCCTCAGGTGTGTCCCAGGTAGACCCTGCCGAGCCGGTCGAGGTAGCTGTCGACTCAGGTGCTGCTAGGGGTGCGGAGACTGGGGGTGCTGCGCCTGGGGGTGCTGAGACTGGGGGTGCTGAGTCTGGAGGTGCTCTGGGTGTCCCGTCGCGGCGGGAGCCCCTCTCTCCACAGCGGCTTCGTGAGTGGTACTCTCGGCGCTGTCGAGGTGCTGCTGGTGCTGGAGCTGCTGGAGGTGCTGGAGGTGCGACAGGAGCTACTGGAGGTGCTGGCGCTGCTGGAGGTGGTGCTGGTGCTGGAGCTGCTGGAGGTGCTGCTGGTGCTGGAGCTGCTGGAGGTGCTGCTGGTGCTGTAGGTGGTGGAGGTGCTCCTGGAGCTACTGGAGGTGCTGGCGCTGCTGGAGGTGGTGCTGGTGCTGGAGCTACTGGAGGTGCTGCTGGTGCTGGAGCTGCTGGAGGTGCTGCTGGTGCTGTAGGTGCTGGAGTTGCTACTGGAGCTACTGGAGGTGCTGGTGCTGCTGGAGGTGGTGCTGGTGCTGGAGCTGCTGGAGGTGCTGCTGGTGCTGGTGCTGGAGCTGCTGGAGGTGCTGCTAGGACTGGAGACCCTGGGGCTGAGGGTTCCGGTTCTGTCTCTGCTGTTTCTGGAGGCGCTGCGCGGCCGCGGCCGTACTACGTTCCGCTCCTTCAGCAGGTTCTTGGCTCCTCGCCTTCTCCTGGCCCTCCTCCTCCTTTCCTGAGTCCACCACCTGTCCAGTCCCAGTCGCAGTTGCAGCCGGCCTCTCCGCTGCCTGGTCCTTCTCCTTACTCTGGACCGACTAGAGGTCTTACGGAGCGTCGTGAGCCTGAGTCTCGTCCTGTGTCGCCTGCGTCTCGTTCTGCGTCGCCTGTCCGCACTGTTCGTGCTGGTCGTGTTTCTCGTCCACGTCTTCCACCTGTCCCAGGCACTCACTCTATGACACTGTGTCCTTCTACTGCTTCACAGCGTGTCCCTCTGCCCTCTCCTCCTGCGTCCTCTCTACCTGACGGTCCGGACCCGGAGTCTGACTCCCTTCGTGCTGCTAGTCCTACTGTCACGCGCTTTCTTGCCACTGCTGTCACTGACCCTCTGTTTGAGTCCTCTGCTGCGTCTGCTCTTGTTGCTGAGCTTGTTGACTTTGCTGCAGCCTGTCGCCTAGATTACGCCACTAGTCTTGTTGCTGCGTCTGCGTCTGTCTGTCCTCCGTCCGTCGGGGGTGAGTGTGCTCTTGGCACGGACGTTCTTGAGGACAGACAGGAGGACCTTGAGTGCTTTACCGCTGCTTCACCTCATCTCGTGTCCATGCTGCTTGCCCCTGAGGGAGACCCGGATGCACTAGACATCCCGACCCCGCGCTCTTACGCAGAGGCGATAGAGGGTCCCTACTCCTCTCAGTGGCAGGCAGCCATGGACGCAGAGATGGCTTCCTGGAAGTCCACAGGCACCTATGTAGACGAGGTTCCCCCACCTGGGGCGAACATCGTCAGTGGCATGTGGATCTTCAGGGTGAAGCAGCCGCCGGGTTCTCCGCCTGCCTTCAAGGCGCGTTACGTTGCACGTGGCTTCAGTCAGCGACAGGGAGTTGACTTCTTTCAGACCTTCTCCCCTACCCCGAAGATGACCACTCTTCGGGTACTGCTGCACGTTGCTGCTCAGCGTGACTATGAGCTCCACTCGCTTGACTTCAGCACAGCCTTCCTACAGGGCAGCCTGCACGAGGAGATCTGGCTGCGCCGCCCACCTGGTTTCACTGGGTCGTTTCCTGTTGGTACCCAGTGGAGCCTCCGGCGGCCAGTCTACGGTCTCCGCCAGGCGCCCCGTGAGTGGCACGACACGCTCAGGACGACTCTTGCTGCTCTTGGTTTTGCTCCTTCCACTGCTGACCCTTCTCTGTTTCTACGCACTGACGCTACTCTGCCGCCGTTCTACGTTCTTGTGTACGTAGACGACCTTGTCTTTGCTACTGCTGACACGGAGGCACTCACCCACATGAAGTCGGAGCTGCAGAAGAGACACACGTGCACAGACCTGGGTGAGCTCACAAGCTATCTTGGCTTGCGGATCACCCGGGACAGAGCACAGCGCACCATTACCTTGACTCAGTCACACATGGTGCAGCAGGTCCTTCAGCGCTTCGGCTTCACCTACTCCTCGCCACAGTCCGCTCCTCTGCCTACCGGTCACTCGCTCTCAGCTCCACCTTCGGACGAGTCCGTAGAGCCGAGTGGCCCGTATCCAGAGCTTGTGGGCTGCCTCATGTACCTGATGACTTGCACACGACCTGACCTCGCATACCCTCTCAGCCTTCTGGCTCGCTACGTGGCTCCCGGCAGGCACCGAAAGGTGCACTGGGATGCTGCGAAGAGGGTGTTGCGATACTTGTGCAGTACATCGGGCATGGGGCTCGTGCTGGGAGGGCGGGCTCGAGTTGTCCTCACTGGTCACGCTGACGCCTCCTGGGTTGACGACTTGGCTACGCAGCGGTCGTCACAGGGTTACACCTTCAGCCTTGGCTCCGGTTCTGTCTCCTGGCGGTCTACCCGCTCTTCTTCTGTTCTCAGCTCCAGTTGTGAGGCTGAGATCTACGCTGGGGCCATGGCTGCACAGGAGCTTCGCTGGCTCACCTACCTGCTGACCGACTTGGGAGAGGCGCCTCGTTCTCCTCCAGTTCTGTACGTCGACAACAAGGCCATGCTGGTCTTGTGTCAAGAGCACAGACTGGAGCACAGAACGAAACACATTGCTCTGCGCTACTTCCTTGCTCGAGAGTTGCAGCAGCGTGGCCAGCTTCGTCTTGCTTACGTGGCCTCTCAGGCCAACACTGCTGATGTTTTCACCAAGGCACTTCAGCCTTGTGATCATCAGCATTTCTGTACTGTGTTAGGCCTTGTCCCTACTGTGCCTCACTTGTTGACTT
Source organism: Closterium sp. Naga37s-1 (assembly GCA_947471745.1). Taxonomy (NCBI): domain Eukaryota; kingdom Viridiplantae; phylum Streptophyta; class Zygnematophyceae; order Desmidiales; family Closteriaceae; genus Closterium; species Closterium sp. Naga37s-1. The sequence goes on from CANJKZ010000860.1 coordinate 2,146,397, forward strand.
CTTGACTCTGCTTGTACTGTACTCTATATACTCATACCTGCATGCTTACACTTGCTAGGTTGTGTTCACTGTACTATTTGCTTTCCTTTATATAACTCTGCATGTGAACTGGCCTTATGGCCCTTTGCTTGTGCTCAGACTGTGTGGTGACTTTGTGATCCACCCTGAGCTTGCTTTGCTTTTCTTGACTGGTCTTGTGACCTCTTGTTCTCCCCCACTTTGCCTATGGGGGTGTGTCAAACTTATATCTGCTATGGTCTATTTAGGCTGTAGTGGGGTAGCTCTTAGAGGGTACAACACTTATGTGTTTTCTATTTGTACCCATCTCATTTTCTAGTTTATCCATTCTTTCGTCAATCCTTCTCACATAGCCATCACAGCAAACCAACACAAGAAGCAATTGCGTAGCGATAGGTTAGCCTGAAAGGTTAACAGATGCGTTAGTTATGCGAAACTTACCATATGAAGACGTCTGATGCCTACTTGCCCAACCTGTCTGAAAGTGATGGCTACAATATTTTCAAGGGACTAAAATAACATGAACGGGCTTTGAAGGTTCCCGTGAGGACAGACGGATCTTAGTCCATTCGAGTAAGACAAGCTCGAGTATTTACACACCAGTGCCATCGCACAAGCAAGTGGGTGCCGAACTGAAAACTTTTATGTTGAAGATGCGGGCCAAGTGTTTGAAATTCGGAATGTTCAGAATCTCCCTGTCCCGAGGAGATGGAGACGGTGGGAGGCGGCAGGCACGAATGGTCGGCATTTTTTAGTCTTGAGAAGAAGCAGTGGGTGAAAGACAGCAGACAAACCCCAGGTGATCAATACCTTAGCGGGATCGGAATTTGGTTGTCGTGGTCGGTCGCCGATATACGCCAAAGGGCGTTTAGAACAAGTCGGGAGGGATGATGACGTTGTTGATGCCGTGGACCCAAATCAGCGTGAGCGACGACGCCGCGATGTCGCTTCGGGTTACCCTGCCATAGTTTCGCTATATATTCTTCGCTCATTCCTTCGCTCATTGTATCTTGTCTCGATAGTGCAATCCTCACTCGCTCACTCAATTGCACTCGTAACACTTGGTTATCAGAGCCTACGATCTTCTCTCGGACCGCACCCACACCTTCACTTCCCCATTATCAATTTTTGGGGGGGGGGGGGTATACGTCTCTCAGTGATCAAGCACCGCCGTTCGAAGTGCTCTCTCGTAAGCACGCACGGCCACGACAGAGGCTCTCGCTGAGCTTGCCCGACACCCCCGCCATGGCAGAACTCAACGTCGCGACACTGACACAGGAGCAATTACAGTAGATCGGCTCATGCGCCAACTCGAAGAATCGGCGCTTGAAATCGCCACACTCACGGCGGAACGCGACTCCGCTCTCCAACAATCGACAGTGAATGCACCACCGCCAACACATGCACCTGCACATTCGGAGGAGCCGATTGTCATCTCCTCTGGCACACCGACACAGAATGGCAGTGTGGGACAACGCTCAGGCGCAGCCAGTGAAGGCGCCGCTCGCTCGATGCCGGGCATGGAGAGAAACAGGACCGCACCAAGCCCACGGGAGCCTTGCGAGTCCCGTCGGCACGTGGAATTTGCGGCGACAAGTAGCAAATATGCTGTCACGGCACCAATGCCACTCAAGCCGCAGCGTCCGCGCTGTTTCGACCCGAGCCAGCGTGGGGGTCCGACGGTTCAGTCATGGGTCTTCACGATGAACGTGTTTTTCGACGCCAATTACGTCGAGTCGGACGCAGCAAAGATTCGCTATGCTGTCTCGCTACTGAGGGGCCCCGCCATGGACTGGTGGCGAGTCATCGTGACGTCGCCACGCGCCTATGAGCCACCGTCGCACGAAGACGGGCCCACGGGCCCAGCCGTCACCTGGAGTTCATTCTGCGAGACAGCCCAATACAGCACGTGGGATGCGTGGTGCGCAGGGCTTCGGGCGCGTTTCGAGCCAATCGCGGCTTCGATTTCGGCGCGTCAGAAGCTGCGCACTTGGCGGCAGCTTGGGTCGGTTCAAGATTATACAAGCGGCTTTCTTGCACTATGCGAACAAGTCGGCTATATGCAGGAAGCGGGGCGGGTGGACTGTTACGTCGGAGGGCTAAAGCCGGACATATCGCACGAAATTATGCTACGCAGGCTCTCGAATTTCAACGAGATCCTCGCGCTCGCCGAGAAAATCGACATCCTACGGCGACCGAGACCGGGGTCCTACTACGGACAACGTCCTCGGGGGCCGACCGAGCACGCCACCGTACACGCCGTTGCGACGAATGCAGCTGCCGCACCGTTTAAGGGGCGCTGCTTTGCTTGCAATAGGCCGGGCCATCGCAAAAGTGAATGCCCAGAGGAGCTAAGGCGCCGTGGAACAGAGCAGGGGCGAGAGTCTCAGAGGCCGGGAAACGCCAGCAATCAGTAGAAGTTGGGCCAACTACTGACGAGACTGCCTGCTCGCCCAACTTCACCGACCCTCATCGAGTCACAGTACCGATTCACGCTATCGATCGGGCTCGGACGAATAAGGAGTGTACAGCGACGGATTGCCCAGTACTGATTCACGGGAAAATACAGGGAGCAGCAGTGAAGATTTTTATAGACGGAGGTGCAAGCCACAGCTTAGTTAATACCGCGACTGCGAGGAAACTGCAACTGACACTTAGTCGGTGCTTGCCAGAGATCGATGCACGCTTAGTTGACGGAACGCCGCTGGCCATACGGGAGAAAGTGGAAAGAGTAAAAGTCCGCTGCGGGGCGAATTTCGGGTTTACACAGGAAATGCTCGCGACGACGTTGGATGGGCACGACATTTTACTGGGACGTGATTGGCTGCGACGATACAACCCGCGAATCGACTGGACGACAGGCAGCTGCACTGTGCGAAGTAGCGGTAACTGGGTGGAGCTACCTCGCTGGCAGTCGCCTGAGTCTTCAACGGTCCACGTCAACGCCATCACGATGAAACGGGCTGTCGCCGCTGGAGCTGACGTGTACGCAGTGGATATCGCGATAGTGGAAGAAGCAGACAGGCCGAGCGATTTCCAGAAACTACTAGCGGCTGTACCATCGGAACCACATGAACTGTTGAAACGATTCTCGGGAATCTTCCCTGACGACTTACCCGAAGGACTGCCACCTCAGCGGGCGCACGATCACCGAATAGAATTAGAGCCCGGGGCACAGCCAACTGTACAGCGACAGTTCAGACTGACACAGCCCGAGCTCGACGAGCTAAGGAAGTAGTTAGATTACCTGTTAGAGAAAAAATTCATCCGACCAAGCTCATAGCCATTCACCGCACCGATACTGTTCACACCGAAAAAAGACGGCGGGTTTCGCATGTGTATCGACTATCGAGCACTGAACAGGGTTACAGTTAAATCGCGATACCCCATCCCCCGAGCTGACGAACTGATAGATCAACTGCGAACAGCACGAATCTTTTCGAAAATTGACTTACGAGGAGGTTACCACCAGATTAGGGTCGAACCGTCGGACTGCGCCAAAACAGCTTTTAGGACTAGGTACGGGTCGTTCGAATACACGGTAATGCCTTTCGGGCTGACCAACGCACCGGCGACTTTTCAGATGACGATGAACGAGGCGTTTAGGCCACTCTTAGATAAATGCATCATCATCTACCTCGACGACATCCTCTTCTACTGTCGGGATAAGCAGCAGCACTTAGAAGACTTAGAAGCAGTATTTACAGTTCTAGACAAACACAAACTACTGACAAAGGGTTCCAAGTGCGAGTTTTTTCAGGATAGGCTAGAGTTTTTGGGGCATGTTATTTCGGAGGCTGGAGTAGAAATCGACCCGAAGAAATTGGACACGGTAAAAGCATGGCACCCCCCGACGAACATCACGGAACTGCAGAGTTTTTTGGGTTTTGTTAATTACGTGCGCCGGTTCGTCCCTGACATGGCACGCTTAACGGCCCCGCTTACGGATTTGCTAAGGAAGGGGGTCGCTTTTACGTGGGGGGAGAAAGAGCATGCTGCCTTCTCCACCCTAAAAAATGTTATCTGTTCACCGCCGATACTGCGCATCGCCGACCCACACCGCCCATTCGAAGTGGTTACTGACGCAAGCGACATCGCCATTGGAGCCGTACTGCTACAGGACTTCGGCAACGGGTTACAGCCCATCGCCTACGAATCACGAAAACTGCATCCGCCCGAGAAGAATTACCCCATACACGATCGCGAAATGTTTGCGATCGTCCATGCGTTCAAAGTGTGGCGCTGTTACTTGACCGGCGTCGACGTGACAGTACGGACAGATCACAAGTCACTACAGTACCTCCGCGCACAACCCCACCTCAACCCACGACAAATCCGCTGGCTCGACTACCTCGAGTCGAATTTTCACTACACGGTCACCTACAAAAAAGGGGCATCGAACATCGCCGACGCATTAACCCGACCCACAGCCCAAGTTCACGCCATACTCCTCGCCCAGACCAGTCCACTGTTAACAGGCCTATTTACCCACGGTTACCAAACTGATCCATTTTTTACAGGCGGAAACTCACAGCAGTTTGCAACAGCAAGAGGAGTCTATTGCGTAAAAACCGGCACTGATCGCATCTGGGTACCGGGCTACACACTTCTACGGGAATTACTGTTGCAGGAGGCACACGACGGAGTTACCTCAGGGCATTTCGGAGTAGAGAATGTGAGAATAATGAGAGAAGTGATTGAACTAGAAACGAGATGGGTACAAGTGGAGAACACAAAAGTGTTGTACCCTCTAAGAACTACCCCACTACAGCCTAAACAGACTATAGCAGATATAAGTTTGACACACCCCCATAGGCAAAGTGGGGGAGAACAAGAGGTCACAAGACCAGTCAAGAAAGACAAAGCAAGCTCAGGGTGGATCACAAAGTCACCACACAGTCTGAGCACAAGCAAAGGGCCGCAAGGCCAGTTCACATGCAGAGTTATATAAAGGAAAGCAAACAATACAGTGAACACAACCTAGCAAATATAAGCATGCAGGTATATGTATATAGAGTACAGTACAAGCAGAGTCAAGAAATCAACAAGTGAGGCACAGTAGGGACAAGGCCTAACACAGTACAGAAACGCTGATGATCACAAGGCTGAAGTGCCTTGGTGAAAACATCAGCAGTGTTGGCCTGAGAGGCCACGTAAGCAAGACGAAGCTGGCCACGCTGCTGCAACTCTCGAGCAAGGAAGTAGCGCAGAGCAATGTGCTTCGTTCTGTGCTCCTGTCTGTGCTCCTGACACAAGGCCAGCATGGCCTTGTTGTCGACGTACAGAACTGGAGGAGAACGAGGCGCCTCTCCCAAGTCGGTCAGCAGGTAGGTGAGCCAGCGTAGCTCCTGTGCAGCCATGGCCCCAGCGTAGATCTCAGCCTCGCAACTAGAGCTGAGAACAGAGGAAGAGCGGGTAGACCGCCAAGAGACAGAACCGGAGCCAAGACTGAAGGTGTAACCCTGTGACGACCGCTGCGTAGCCAAGTCGTCAACCCAGGAGGCGTCAGCGTGACCAGTGAGGACAACTCGAGCCCGTCCTCCAAGCACTAGCCCCATGCCCGATGTACTGCACAAGTATCGCAACACCCTCTTCGCAGCATCCCAGTGCACCTTTCGGTGCCTGCCGGGAGCCACGTAGCGAGCCAGAAGGCTGAGAGGGTATGCGAGGTCAGGTCGTGTGCAGGTCATCAGGTACATGAGGCAGCCCACAAGCTCTGGATACGGGCCACTCGGCTCTACGGACTCGTCCGAAGGTGGAGCTGAGAGCGAGTGACCGGTAGGCAGAGGAGAGGACTGTGGCGAGGAGTACGTGAAGCCGAAGCACTGAAGGACCTGCTGCACCATGTGTGACCGAGTCAAGGTAATGGTGCGCTGTGCTCTGGCTCGGGTGATCCGCAAGCCAAGATAGCTTGTCAGTTCACCCAGGTCTGTGCACGTGTGTCTCTTCTGCAGCTCGGACTTCACGTGGGCGAGTGCATCAGTGTCAGCAGTAGCAAAGACGAGGTCGTCTACGTACACGAGAACGTAGAACGGCGGCAGAGTAGTGTCAGTACGTAGAAACGGAGAAGGGTCAGCAGTGGAAGGAGCAAAACCAAGAGAAGCAAGAGTTGTCCTGAGTGTGTCGTGCCAATCACGGGGTGCCTGGCGGAGACCATAGACTTGCCGCCGGAGGCTCCACTGGGTACCAGCAGGAAACGACCCAGTGAAGCCAGGTGGCCGGCGCAGCCAGATCTCCTCGTGCAGGCTGCCCTGCAGGAAGGCTGTGCTGAAGTCAAGTGAGTGGAGCTCGTAGTCACGCTGAGCAGCAACGTGCAGCAGTACCCGAAGAGTGGTCATCTTCGGGGTAGGGGAGAAGGTCTGAAAGAATTCAACTCCCTGTCGCTGACTGAAGCCACGTGCAACGTAACGCGCCTTGAAGGCAGGCGGAGAACCCGGTGGCCGCTTCACCCTGAAGATCCACATGCCACTGACGATGTTCGCCCCAGGTGGGGGAACCTCGTCTACGTAGGTGCCTGTGGACTTACAGGAAGCCATCTCTGCATCCATGGCTGCCTGCCACTGAGAGGAGTAAGGACCCTCTATCGCCTCTGCGTAAGAGCGCGGGGTCGGGATGTCTAGTGCATCCGGGTCTCCCTCAGGGGTCAGCAGCATGGACACGAGATGAGGTACAGAAGCAGCAAAGCACTCAAACTCCTCCTGTCTGTCCTCAAGAACGTCCGTGCCAAGAGCACACTCACCCCCGACGGACGGAGGACAGACAGACACACACGCAGACTCAGCAACAAGACTAGCGGCGTAGTCTAGGCGATAGGCGGCAGCAAAGTCAACAAGCTCGGCAACAAGAGCAGACGCAGCAGAGGACTCAAACAGAGGGTCAGTGACAGCAGTGGCCAGAAAGCACGTGAAAGTAGGACTAGCAGCACGAAGGAAGTCAGACGCAGGGTCAGGACCGTCAGGAAGAGAGGACGCAGGAGGAGACGGCAGAGGGACACGCTGTGGAGCAGTAGAAGGACGCAGAGTCATAGAGTGGGTGCCAGGGACAGGAGGAGGACGCGGACGTGAGACACGAACAGCGCGAACAGAACGGACAGGAGACGTAGAACGAGACACAGGCGACACAGGACGCGACTCAGGCTCACGACGCTCTGTAAGACCTCCAGTCGGTCCAGAGTAAGGAAAAGGACCAGGCAGCGGAGAGGCCGGCTGTAACTGCGACTGCGAGGGGACAGGCAGTGGACTCAGGGAAGGAGGTGGAGGACCAGGAGAAGGCTGGGAGCCAAGAACCTGCTGAAGAAGCGGAACGTAGTACGGTCGCGGCCGCACAGCGGCTCCAGAAACAGCAGAGCCTCCAGCACCAGCAGCACCTCCAGCAGCACCAGCACCAGCAGGACCTCCAGAAGCTCCAGCAGCACCTCCAGCACCAGCAGCACCTCCAGTAGCACCTCCAGCACCAGCAGCACCTCCAGTAGCACCTCCAGAAGCTCCAACAGCACCAGCAGCACCTCTAGCAGCACCTCCAGCAGCACCAGCACCAGCAGCACCTCCAGAAGCTCCAGCAGCACCAGCAGCACCTCTAGCACCACCAGCACCAGCAGCACCTCCAGAAGCCCCAGAAGGACCTCCAGGAGCTCCAGCAGCACCCCGACAGCGCCGAGAGTACCACTCATGAAGCTGCTGTAGAGAGAGAGGCTCCCGCCGCGGCGGGACACTGAGAGCACCTCCAGACGCAGCACGCGCAGGCTCAGCACCTCCAGACACAGCACCCGCTGGCTCCACACGCCCAGGCTCAGTACCCCCAGGCTCAGCACGCCCAGACTCAGCACCCCCAGACTCAGCACCCCCAGTCCCCGCACCCGCAGCCTCAGCACCCCCAGACTCAGCACCTGAGTCGACAGCTACCTCGACCGGCTCGGCAGGGTCTACCTGGGACACACCTGAGGGGGCAGGACCCTGGGGGGGGAGGGGGTCTACTGGAGGAGTGCCTGGGGCAAGGAAGAGCGGCGGGAGGGGGGGGGGGAGGTAGTGCGGTAGGGAAAGAGACGGTAGTACGACACCGACTCGTCAAACGTGACGTCCAGAGAGGACAGAACACGACGTGAGGTGGGGTGGTAGAACTGCCACCCGGGTGCGTCAGGAGGGAAGCCAAGGAAGACACAGGGAATGGCACGGGAGGACAGCTTGTCCGCTGTAGTATCGCGGACAAAAGCTCGAGATCCCCAGACACGGAACGCGGACGCATCGCCATCCTTCCCCGTCCACCGCAGAGTAGGTGTGGTCTCCGGCAAGGAGACACGAGCCTGAAGGTTGATCTGATGCGCTGCGTACTGAACCGCGAACGGCCACAGAAAATGGGGAGCAGCCGCATGGATCATGGACGTACGAGCGACATCCATGACCATGCCAATGCGGCGCTCAGCAATCCCATTTTGCTGCGGGGAGGCCGGAAGCGTGAACGTCTGGCGGATGCCCTCAGAGCGACAGAAGGCTCTCAGGAGGTCGGAGGAAAACTCCCCGCCTCTGTCTGAGTGCAGACGCAGAACAGGGAGGTCTGAGCCGAAACTCTCACCAAGCTGGCGACGAGCACCGCGGATCCAGTCGATCAACACCTCAGTGACCTCACCCTTGCTGCGCAAGGGGAAGACTGTGGTGTAACGCGAGTAGTCGTCAACGACCAGCAGGAAGTAACGCTCGTGACCCTGTCCACGGACGCGGGCTGGGCCCCACACGTCCATGTGTAGAGTCTGCAGTGGAGCCTCAGTCGGAGGGAACGAGGAGGAGTGAGGGGCGGCGCGCTGCCGGCCCTCGACACAAGGAACACAGGTGGGGGCATGCCCCGGAGGAAGGGGAGGGAGGGACCTGGGGAGGCCAGAGACAAGGGCACGGGAGGCCATACCTCGAAGACGAGGCAGGGAGGGGTGACCAAGGCGGTGGTGCCAAAGAAGAGTCTCGTGCGACAGAGGACGACACGAGCAGGGGGCAGACGCAGGACTAGACCTGGACGTGGCAGCAAACACCTGACTAGACACAGCTACCTGACCAGACGCAGAGACCGGAGGAGGCGCAGTAGTCAGTGTGTACAGACTCGACCCTGGCCGACGGGTGAACGTGGCCAGGTGGCGGCCCGTCCGAGAGCAAGTGCAGTGGGTCACACGCTGACCTCCAGGGGTGAACTGGTCAACCCACGCGTCCTGGAGGTCAGCTCCACTCACCAAGTTCGTAGAGAACGAGGGGAGGTGGAGTCCCGACAGCAAGCCCGACGGGGCCGCAGGACACGGTAGAACTGTAGAGGAGCGTGCAAGGACTGGGCCCCCTGAGGGGTCAGCAAGGGAGACCGCAACAGGCCGGCTGAGCGGCGTGAGTGTGGTGCTGTCTCTAAAGAAAGAGCGCGAAGCACCAGAGTCAAGTGTGAAAGAGTGCAAGGCCTCCGTAGGTGCAGTACCAGAGAGAGGAGACGTACCAGCACTTGAAGCAGCAGACGCACTAGCACCTGGAGCAAGAGACGTACAAGCACCTAGAGCAGCAGCCTCACCAGCACCTAGAGCAGCAGACTGGATACCGGGGTCAGGCGGCAGACACACGTGACAGGCACCCTCAGCACTAGTAGACAATGCATACATTGCAGTGAGGATAGCATCATAGTCAAGAGCAAATATATCTACCCTCTGCCTAAGCAGCTCCACCCAGTCGGGGAGCTCAGCGTCGTCGCCAAACCCTGTACTCCAAGCGTCGCTCAGACGGGCTAAGCAGCGGGACTCTGTGTGACCAACCGTCCCGCAAGGCTGACCAGTCCGGACACCCGTGCGAATGACGTACGGGCAGCGAGCAGGACTCAGTGACCCTCTACTCTGAGCGTACCACTCACGAAGCTGCTGGGGCGAAAGAGCCACGCGCTGACGACGCTGCAGCTGCACCTGGCCACGACCAGAAGCTCCCGAACTACCCACTCCAAGGCGACTCCCACTACGGCCACCCCGACAACCCCAACTAGCGTACCACTCGCGAAGCTGCTGGGACGTGAGGGACTCACGAGGACTGCCCTGGAGCTGCATCTGGCCACGCCAGGAGCAGCAGGAGCAGCAGTAGCAGCAGGAGCAGCAGTAGCAGCAGTAGCAGCAGGAGCAGCAGTAGCAGTAGTAGCAGCAGTAACAGCAGTAGCAGCAGTAACAGCAGTAGCAGCAGTAGTAGCGGTAGCAGCGAGGGCAGGGCAGTGCTCACCAGTGGTGGGAAGGGGAGGCGCACTACGGCAGCGACGGCGGGGTCGCTACAGCGGCAGGGCGGGGCCGCGACCGCGGCAGGGATCTCCGCGGCAGCTGCTGCAGGGCGGGGTAGGGCCGCGACGGCAGCTGCTGTAGGGCGGGGCAGTCCGCGACGGCAGCTGCTGCAGGGCGGGGCAGGGCCGCGACGGCAGCTGCTGCAGGGCGGGGCAGGGCCGCGACGGCAGCTGCTGCAGGGCGGGGCAGTCCGCGATGGCGGCTGCTGTAGGGCGGGGCAGGGCCGCAACGGCAGCTGCTGCAGGGCGGGGCAGGGGGCGGCCGTCCAAAGGGCGGGCGCGGGGTAGGGCAGGGTTCTGCGGCGGGCAGGGTCGACGCCGCGTAGGTCCCGCAGGGGCGTCGCGACGTGCGGGGGGAACTCCCGGGTCCCGTTGGGGCGGCGCGACGCACAGGAGCCGCACCTCGCGGGTCCCGCAGAGGCGTCACGACTAGGCAGGGGCGACGCGCGGGTCCCGCAGGGGCGTCGCGTCGAGGCAGGGGCGACGCCCGGGTCCCGCAGAGGCGACGCGACGAGTAGGGCGACGCGTCGCGGGGTCCAGGGGCCGCGCAGCGGGGTACAGGGGCGGCTGCGCGGGTGCAGGGCAGGCCCGCGCGCGGCCTGCAGGGCAGGGCGGCAGGGTGGCGCTCGAGGGCGCGGGTAGGCCGGCGCTCAAGGGCGCGGGAAGGCAGGCGCGCGAGGGCTCGGGTAGGCAGGCTCAAGGCATGTGACAGGGCAGGCAGGCACGACAATGCGATTTGGGCAGGGCAGAAAAAAAAGTTAGTGGTGGGCCCTAAAAAAAACTGTTCCACTAGGGAACCTGCTCTATACCATGTGAGAATAATGAGAGAAGTGATTGAACTAGAAACGAGATGGGTACAAGTGGAGAACACAAAAGTGTTGTACCCTCTCAGAACTACCCCACGACATTTTACTGGGACGTGATTGGCTGCGACGATACAACCCGCGAATCGACTGGACGACAGGCAGCTGCACTGTGCGAAGTAGCGGTAACTGGGTGGAGCTACCTCGCTGGCAGTCGCCTGAGTCTTCAACGGTCCACGTCAACGCCATCACGATGAAACGGGCTGTCGCCGCTGGAGCTGACGTGTACGCAGTGGATATCGCGATAGTGGAAGAAGCAGACAGGCCGAGCGATTTCCAGAAACTACTAGCGGCTGTACCATCGGAACCACATGAACTGTTGAAACGATTCTCGGGAATCTTCCCTGACGACTTACCCGAAGGACTGCCACCTCAGCGGGCGCACGATCACCGAATAGAATTAGAGCCCGGGGCACAGCCAACTGTACAGCGACAGTTCAGACTGACACAGCCCGAGCTCGACGAGCTAAGGAAGTAGTTAGATTACCTGTTAGAGAAAAAATTCATCCGACCAAGCTCATAGCCATTCGCCGCACCGATACTGTTCACACCGAAAAAAGACGGCGGGTTTCGCATGTGTCTCGACTATCGAGCACTGAACAGGGTTACAGTTAAATCGCGATACCCCATCCCCCGAGCTGACGAACTGATAGATCAACTGCGAACAGCACGAATCTTTTCGAAAATTGACTTACGAGGAGGTTACCACCAGATTAGGGTCGAACCGTCGGACTGCGCCAAAACAGCTTTTAGGACTAGGTACGGGTCGTTCGAATACACGGTAATGCCTTTCGGGCTGACCAACGCACCGGCGACTTTTCAGATGACGATGAACGAGGCGTTTAGGCCACTCTTAGATAAATGCGTCATCATCTACCTCGACGACATCCTCTTCTACTGTCGGGATAAGCAGCAGCACTTAGAAGACTTAGAAGCAGTATTTACAGTTCTAGACAAACACAAACTACTGACAAAGGGTTCCAAGTGCGAGTTTTTTCAGGATAGGCTAGAGTTTTTGGGGCATGTTATTTCGGAGGCTGGAGTAGAAATCGACCCGAAGAAATTGGACACGGTAAAAGCATGGCACCCCCCGACGAACATCACGGAACTGCAGAGTTTTTTGGGTTTTGTTAATTACGTGCGCCGGTTCGTCCCTGACATGGCACGCTTAACGGCCCCGCTTACGGATTTGCTAAGGAAGGGGGTCGCTTTTACGTGGGGGGAGAAAGAGCATGCTGCCTTCTCCACCCTAAAAAATGTTATCTGTTCACCGCCGATACTGCGCATCGCCGACCCACACCGCCCATTCGAAGTGGTTACTGACGCAAGCGACATCGCCATTGGAGCCGTACTGCTACAGGACTTCGGCAACGGGTTACAGCCCATCGCCTACGAATCACGAAAACTGCATCCGCCCGAGAAGAATTACCCCATACACGATCGCGAAATGTTTGCGATCGTCCATGCGTTCAAAGTGTGGCGCTGTTACTTGACCGGCGTCGACGTGACAGTACGGACAGATCACAAGTCACTACAGTACCTCCGCGCACAACCCCACCTCAACCCACGACAAATCCGCTGGCTCGACTACCTCGAGTCGAATTTTCACTACACGGTCACCTACAAAAAAGGGGCATCGAACATCGCCGACGCATTAACCCGACCCACAGCCCAAGTTCACGCCATACTACTCTGTCAGTAGATCTGCACTGTGGATGCCCGATTGATCCTGGAGAGGGTTACAGGCGCGTTCGCCTGGGGGGTTATGGGCGCACTGACCCGCTACGGAAACAAGCCCTTTTATCCCAATGGTCTAGTGGTTGGGATTTTGACATGGTATTAGAGCGGTCTCGGGTTCGATTCCCGGTGTATGCACATGTAGGCCGTTGCCGCTGTGCTTAGTCCTGGGCCTCCCAGTGTGGGGGGGTGTCAGTAGATCTGCACTGTGGATGCCCGATTGATCCTGGAGAGGGTTACAGGCGCGTTCGCCTGGGGGGTTATGGGCGCACTGACCCGCTACTGAAACAAGCCCTTTTATCCCAATGGTCTAGTGGTTGGGATTCTGACATACTCGCCCAGACCAGTCCACTGTTAACAGGCCTATTTACCCACGGTTACCAAACTGATCCATTTTTTACAGGCGGAAACTCACAGCAGTTTGCAACAGCAAGAGGAGTCTATTGCGTAAAAACCGGCACTGATCGCATCTGGGTACCGGGCTACACACTTCTACGGGAATTACTGTTGCAGGAGGCACACGACGGAGTTACCTCAGGGCATTTCGGAGTAGAGAAAACACGGCAGCATCTGCAGCGGTACTACTACTGGCCCGAAATGTTGACCGACGTACAACGACACGTGGCATCGTGTCCCACCTGCCAGGTCATGAAATCATCACGGAAGCGGCCAGCAGGACAATTGCAGCCGATACCACCCCCAGAGCGTGCTTGGCAACAGGTGACGATGGACTTCGTCACGGGGTTACCGGCGGGTGCAAGTGGGAACGACGCGATCCTGGTCGTCGACGATCGACTGACGAAAATGGCACATTTCGCAGCATGCAAGAAATCAATCACAGCCGAAGAAACGGCCCGCCTCTTCACCGCAACCATTGTTCGATTACACGGGATATTAGCAGCGATAATCAGCGACCGCGATACGAAGTTTACCAGCAATTTCTGGCGGAACCTGTGGCAGCAGTTCGGCACGAGGCTGCAGTTCAGTTCTTCGTACCACCCCGAAACCGACGGACAGACAGAACGGACAAACCAGACCATGGAACAGTTAATCCGGGCCACGTGCGACGACCCCACCACCTGGGAACAGCAACTTCCACTAATCGAATTCGCATACAACAACTCGCCATCCGCCACGACCCAACAGTCGCCATTCTACCTGAACTACGGACAAGACCCTACAGTACCCATGACCCCGAATCCCGACAACCCGGTGCCACGAGCGCAACAGTTCGCTGAAACTTTACAGGAAGCTCGAACCAGGGCAGCAGACGCAATTAAAAAGGCGAACGTTATCGCTAAGCGCAACGCCGACCGCCACCGCCGACCAGTCACTTACCAACCAGACGACTTAATTCTACTCGACACTCAAAACCTCCGCCTGCCCACAACTCCGAAAATCCGCCCCCGATATTGTGGGCCATTCCGCATCAGCCACATGGTCACACCAGTCACCGCCCACCTCCTCCTCCCCGCTGACTGGTACGCCAGCCCCTCCTTCCACGTCAGCCTGCTTCGCCCCTACATCCCATCCACCAGCCAACTGGCCCGACATCGCCCAGCCAGCATGACCCGACCACCGACCGAGCCAGTCATCACGCCCGAAAAGATACTGAGCCACCGAGTTCGTGACCCACGAGGAGCCCGAAGGGTCGAATTTTAAATACGCTGGAGAGACCGCACACCCACCGAGGACAACTGGGTTCCCCTGGACAAAATCGAAAACCACCCCGTCCTCAACGACTACTTGCGCAGCAGAAATTTCCGGGATATACACGCGCTCTCGTAAAGGAAGCCTCCTTGAGGGGGGGGGTAGTGTAAGGAAAAATCCTTTTCCTTACTTCGCGTCCCTGCTCAGCGCGTACAACACTGACAGCACCCCACAATATCCCGTTACCACTCGCGACATTCGCCCCGACACCATTCCCGCCACTGTTCACGATGCGACCCAACCACACGGTTCGGTTGGTAACCCGCGCTCCGGATCTCCGCCTCGACAGTTCCCCAAACCTCGGCATCAGGCCCGTCGCGCACCCATTTTCCCACGTTACCGTTACCACCAGGGCCTCAGATTGGTTTTGGGGCACCCTGATCACTCAGTGTTCTTTGAGGACTAACACTGATTTTCAGTGTCATCATCTAAAAAACACTGATTTTTCAGTGTTCACAAAAGAATTACACTGATCAATCAGTGTTCTAAATAACATAAACACTGATTTTCTTTGCTAGTATGGGGAATTATGATAGCATCGAGTATGGTTTGCTCAGCACACCACACCAGCACCACGATGCCAGCATTAGAGGGAAACACGTACCTCTGGCTTTGTGTGCTGCGAGGCCAAAACAGTCAAGAGGGTACAGGTTATTAGTGGCAACCAATCAGAACTTGAGAAGTTTACCACCTGGCACGAAGGATGCCATGTGCAGCAAAACAGCTGGCGGTACTGTAGGAGCTTAACAGCCGAAGTAGCAGGTCATGGCGCAAATCACAGGATGAACTCCCTACAACACTTGGGCCAATCAGATTGCGCCGTTTCTAGTTTCAGGGTCGAACTCGATGCAACACTGACTCGTCAGTGTCCTCAAACACAAAACACTGAAAAAACAGAGTTACACATAAAAAAACACTGAAACATCAGGGTCGTTAGAAAAAAAAGGCTGATACATCAGGGTCACGATAAAAAACGAGGGTCAAACTTCAGGAATTCAGGGTAAAAATCCTGACTTCTGAGGCCCTGGTTACCACCATAGTTTCACTATATATTCTTCGCTCATTCCTTCGCTCATTGTATCTTGTCTCGATAGTGCAATCCTCGCTCGCTCACTCAATTGCACTCGTAACAAAGGATCATGATCAACCCAGATTTTCTGAGTTCCCAAAAAAACCCTGTTCTATGCCTGACATAATTGAACCTCCCCAAGATCCATGGGCGCGTTCACAATAATCATCCATCATACCACCTGATGCAAATCAGGCCAATTCGATACAGAAGTTGGAAGTATGGCGTTGGTGTGGAAAATTAGTTACCTGTGCTCTTGGAATCAGAGAAGACTATGAACACTATTAATAAAATAATAGAACGAGTATTGAATAAACCCGTGTGTATGTTTATGGCCAACGAATGAATAAATAACGTCAGATCTAGTTTCCTCAAAGAAATGCCTTGGTAAGTCGAGCTCAAACTGACACGAGCGTGGAATCGCACGATTGCAGATGGGTAACGAACGAAGGACGACGGACGGAGCGAAGAGTCTTGACGATGCGGAGGGAGCCATGGACGGAAGGTTGATAAACGCGACGTTTAGAATCTCCCTGTCCCGTGAACAGACGGATGAGACGGCGCGGCTGGCATGGTTGGTCCGTGTGGGCGGGTTGAGAAGAATCAACGGGTGAAGACAGCAGACGATCTCATCAAGATCGAGAACGGGGAGACGATGGAGATTATGTCACTAGCGATCGGGCTCCGATTACGCCGAAACCAAGGCGGCGTTTAGAAGAAGACGTTAGGAGGGAGGATGACGTTGTTGGTGCCGTGTAGGCACAGCAGCATCAGCTTCGCCGCAGCCATGTCGCCTCGGGTTACCACTGCCATCTGCGACGGCATCGTCGCGCCCGGAGCGCCGAGAATCACGGTGTTCTTGAGCGCGGCTTTTTGCTTCACGAGCGTTACGCCGTACACGGTACGGAACTTCGAGCCGGGCTGGGCCATCTTGAGGAAGCCGGAGGGAAGCTTCTGAAGAATCATCTGGAACTCGAGAAGCTTGATGAGCTTTGAGCCGGAGAGCTGTGCCTTGACGCGCATGGGGAGGATGGCGAAGGCCTTGTCGTTGGGGACCAGAAGTGTCACGGGCTGAGTCTGAATGTACCGCGCGAGGATGGGCTCGAAACCTGGATTAAAAAGGAGAAAATAGCGGAGAAACAAAATATTGTTAATACAAACAAAAACAAATAATAATGACAAAAGGACAACAAATAAAAAAACAGAGCTAGCCAGGAAATGCAGCCGACAGACTGACGGCGTCTACAGAGGATGTGCGGGGATATCAGGGTCGGGAGGTTACCAGATGATTGGAGGAGCGTCATGTACGTGTTGTACTCGCCCCACTTCTTGAGCGCCTCCTTAGCCTTGATCAAATCGGCATTACCGTCCACCACTATAGCGGCGCAGGACGAGACGAGAGCGAGAAGCGTGAGGACTCTAACAATTTGCGCCATCGTGCGACGTAGGAATATAAACGACCTATGAAACGTTAGATAACAGTAGGAACGGTCACTGGATCTTTCAAGTTGGACTTAGCAATTTTGCTGTGCTGGAATGGGTGATAAACTAGAGTGCTAGAGCAGAGAGATAAGCAGAAAAGAGGAAGAGCCAGAGAAGACGGGGACAGGAGGAGTGGTGCAAGGGGCTGAAAAACGGGGTGTGCGCGGAGGAGGCGGGGGGGACAAGGGAAGCAGAGGGGACAGGGGCGCGGAAGTGGAGTTGGTGAGCGAGCAGGGAAGATGAATCTCGAAGGGGAAGGCGCAGGTGGTGGTGGGGAGGGGAGGGGGAAATGTGTGGTCTGACGTGGCTGGAAGATTGTGCCAGAGGGATCGCCTGACTCACATCACATCGCATCACACAACCATTCGAACACCTGTTTGTCTGCTGCAAACGGATGCCAGAGAGGTCACCCCGCGACAAAGCAGCGTTGGCCTGCAGAAACTGAGGCGCCAGTCAAGGGCCAGCTGTGCCATGAGGGCCAAGTGTTTCTAAATATTTTTCCCCTGCTAGCTGAGCACAGGTTTGAAAAGCTCTCATTTCAAAAAGTGAATTTGAGATTATTCCTTGGTGAAACAAGCCCGGAGAACGCCATGGAAATCGACCCTGAAGTAGCGCCTACGATCCCCGGTCAGCACTCCACAAAAACAGCATTTTTATGTGCTGTTCTACTGGGGTGTTCTTGAGGCTGCGTTTTCCGTTTTTCTTTCATTTAAAACTGAAAAAAAAGCGTACAAAACAACATTTTCTAAGTGCGTTTTGCGGGAACTATACATTTTGTTTCATGGAATTTCGAGCCCAGAAACTAAATGAGAAAGCCAACTGTGAACAGCTGGAGCTGGTAGGTACTCCGGATCACGACAAATGTGAGGCTGTTTGAGGTTTCGCAAATGTGAGTCGGACAGCAGCCGCGACTTTTGCGAAGAATTCGACATTGGCATGGAGACAGACATTGTCAGTTGGTTGGTGGGTCTCTGATGAATGAACTGCTCGTGTGCAACATAACGGCAGAGCGACATGCTGACGGCTCATATCTGCTCGTGTGGGACGAACGTAATGGCAAAGCGAACATGCCAGGGTTCAAAGTTTCGAGCTACAACAGATCCACTACACGATCTGCCTTGCTAGACGGAACTACTTTTGTAATCATCCCAATTGAAGTTGAGCCTTCTCATAACCCTCCACTTTGAAGCCAACTGTTGGCTAAATTATCTGAAAGAAGTGAATAAATAATTCTAGCAGCCTGTAGAGCTGTTTTAGTGGTTTCTAAAATTACAAGACGTTTAAAATAAAGTTTATGGGAGTTCAAATTCGTGTTTTCAACATCCAATGGTCACGGTAGAGGTCAGACAGGTTCTCTCGTGGTGAAAATGTTATGCCTGTGCAATTCCAACACATAAAACAAGCCATGTCAAAAGAGTTCGAATCTTTTATTGCACAACTCATATGCAATCCTTGTCGACTAAACAATTTCCGACCATAAAAAATTAAACTGGCAACGCTGGTTTTGATTGTTACATCAAACTTTTGCTAACTCTTCTACACAAACTCCGAAAAAAAAAAAAAAAAAAAAAAAAAAAAAAAAAAAAAAAAAAAAAACCTCATCTCGCAGAGTAAAGCCTCTAGCCACGTATTGCGCCTTTAAGACATGCATTCTCTGTGGCCGCTTCACCTTGAAGATCCACATTCCATCGACTACGTTCGCCCTTTGGAGGGGAAACTTCGTCGACGTAGGTGCGGGTAAACCTCCAAGATGCAATCTCTGCGTCCATGGCTGCTATCCACAAAGAGGCCCAGGTCCCGAAACTGCCTCAGCGTAGATCCGAGGGGTCGGGATGTCAAGAGCGTCTGGGTCACCCTAAAGAGCTAGCAGCATGGCGTAGAGATGTGGAGCAGCAGTCGCAAGGAAAGCCACCTCGTACTGCCTGGCCTCTAGGACGTCACTGTCAAGGGCTGTGTCACATCCGGACGGATAGAGGACGTGCAGGAGCGAAGTCCAGCTATATGGCGTAGTCAAGGCGGCAGGTGGAGGCAAAGTCAGCGGCAGTAGAGGCAGATGGAGGAGGAGCAGTGGGTCCGATAATGAGGGAGGAAAGGACATGATAGACTGTAAGGGCGAGCGGTTCTGAGAAATTCAGAGAATGGGGGGGAGGAGATAGGCGACGGGAGAACAGAGGATGGCGGAGCACGAGAACGATGGAGCATAGAGTGGACACTAGGATGGGGAGACATGGGGCAAGCACGAGATGGATGACAGACCCAGTAGTGGGAAGGAGGAGCCAAGTCAGGAGACAGAGGACGAAACATAGGTGAAGACGGACAAAGACGAGCCCGAGACGAGACTCGGGGAGGAAACATGGAAAGAGACGGCGGGGGAAGAGGAGGTAGAGACCAAGAAATACTAAGAAGGCAAAGTGCAGTTGCAGGCAGCGACGGCGGCTGCTACGGCTTCGGTCGCGGCTGGAGCTACGGCAACGGATCCGGTTGCTGCGGTGTCGAATGTCCCGTGCCCGTGACACCACTAGTACCAGTACCTCACGCCGCAACACCCTCTCGAACGAGCACTCCCAACGTCAGCACCCCCAGAACCAGCACCCCCAGAGTCGGCACCCACAACGGCAGCACCCCAAAAGTCCACAGCGACTGGTTCCGGCAACGACTAAGGCTCCTGCAGCGGCTGCAAGGACGGGGGGAGACTTCAGCAACAGGTTCGGGAGACGGGGAGGGGGGGGGGGTTTAAGATGCCAACACAAGAGGGGCGCCCCATGTAACGGGCCTTCTGGGTCCGCAGACTCCCCCACAGGCCCAACCGAGGGAAGGGGGGTGACGTACGACACACTAGAATAGGCAGGATGCAGGGGAGGACGTGGGGGCAGGGGAGCGAGCGGAGCAGTGGGAATGAGAAAGAGGGGAGAGGGGAGGGGGGGTACCTCAACAAGGGAAGCAAGCGTAGAAGCGGACATGCTCGTGAAAGGTGACGTTACGAGAATGGAGGAAATGGTGAGATGAAGGGTGATAGAACATCCAATCAGGGGCGTCGAGAGGGAAACCAAGGAAGGCACATGTGGGAGTGTGGGCTGAGAGCTTGTCCGCACGGGGGTTGAGCAGGTGAGCAAGACACCCCTAGACGCGAAACACAGATGCAGCACCACGGGACCTAGTCTAGAAGAGTGTTTGCGAAACTTGCGGCCGTGAGACACAAGGCCATTGGTTAAGCCGGTGCGCGGCGTAATGGACTGCAAACGGCCACATAAAATGGGAACCACTGCCATGAATCACGGAGGTACGAGTGATCTCCATGACCAAGTCAATGCGGTGCTCAGCCGCACCCATTCTGATGCCGCGAGTCCATGAAAGAGTACGTCCAGGTGATCCCCCCCCGCACGATAGAACAGACCAAGGTGACCGGAGGCGAACTTGCCACCACTGTCGGATTGTAGACGAAGCACAGGCTGGGCGCGCTTAGGCACGGCAACGAGCCATGGGAGGAGAACGTCAGGCACGTCGGCCTTACGCTCAGAGGGAGACACCGTACTGTAGTGGGAGTAATTGTCCACAATGACCAGAAAGAAGCGCTGATGGCGCGGCCTAGAGACGGGGCAGGGTCCTATACGTCCATATACAAGGTCCGAAGAGGCGCAATGGTGGGAGGAAACGAGGAGGAGTGAGGGGCGACAGAACGAGGGGATGTGCAGAACCGTGCTGACTCGAGGGAGAGGCCATGCGAAGCCCAGTTGTCGGACCTGCCACCGCGGCCACCACTCCCCGAGCCAGCAGGTCTCCACTACCGTTGGGAGACCCACTGCTAGAGATTCTGCTGCTGCTGCTGGTGCTGCTGCGAATGTTGCTGTTGTTGTTGTTGTTGTTGTTGTTGTTGCTGCGGCTACTGTAAAGTCACCGTCACATCCGCGTCAGTGGTAGCACCACCAGGCCCACCAGAAACAGAACCAGTACCCTCAGACGAATGTGCACCCCCTGTCGTACCATCACCTCCACCTCCATTACGACCGCGACCACCCTTGCGCCGTCTCCGCCTACCAGAGGGGGCAGAGACGGTTTCGACCTCCATTGTAGCAATAGGCTCAGCAGCTGCAACAGAGTTAGCTGGCTTAGAGAACTGAGGCGGAGTGCACCTCTCAAAGATGGGGGGGTACTACCGCACTCGTGGTGGAAGCGATAGTGTGAAGGCGGGTCTCGATCTCAGTGGGATGAGTCTCAAAGAGATGGATAGTGAGGCTCATAGGGTGCATGGTGTTGGAATAACCGATAGAATTGCAAGCATTCCCGAAGGCTCTCCCTTAACGCGCCGTTTCATAACAAAGCAGCGCAGCTGCACTAGTACCGCGATAGCTCATATAGAGCAAGCGGAAGTCAGACAGCCGCACGAAGGTCAACGGTCACTGGAAGTCAATGGTCGCGACTGTTGACCACCCAGTAACCGTACTCAGAGGTTACGCGATGCAACCTGGTAACTGTCGAGTATAACAATAGTCGCGGTTGCTGTATCAAATGCAATACAACTAATAAGGGAATGTACCCCTCAGTGTACATGGCTAGCTAGGATTACTATTTAAACTCATTCTATCTCTATCTTTATCAACTTGTCCACTTTCAGCTTATTACAATAAGGTCCTTTAAAGACCTCCTAGTCTTCTTTTGAACTTAGCAGGTTTTATCCTAATCCTTCGATTCCTTGGTTATATCATCATGGTATGAGAGCACGGTTAGATTATTGGACCTGCCAAGTTCCTTGTTCTTTTAGAACAACTCTTTATTAAATATCTCATTACAACATCAAGTACAGAGTCTGCATCACCATGGCTCCTGAAGGGAAAGCTACTGCAGACTCTTCGGGCCCACCACCACCAATAGCAACGACTAATGCGCCGTCAGCGGTGACATCCGCCAGCGCCGCCGTTGTTGAACAACTCGTCCCATGCATCAACGCTCTTGAGAGCCGTCAAGCGATGAGCATTGATGGCTCAAGCTACGCCAGAGGAGTTGCTGGACTTCCTCTTCCAGGAGAAGACCGTCGCGTCAACTCCGAGAGGTCTTTTACCTTTGACAACCGTCAAGCTTCAGCTCCTGTGCACGACAATCAACAACGTGCACAAACGGAAGCAATAGCAACTATGCAACAGAAGTTCGTCATGACATCAAAGCTGAAGACGTCAACCGCATTCGACCAAAAAGACTTCTACACGTGGAGTTTCGAATTTGAACTCCTCGCGGCAACCGCGCAGATTTGGATGTACTATGATGGCAGTCTCGCCTTTCCGACGGAAGGTACTCACCAGGAGAAGAATCAATACTACCACGAGTCTCTCCTCTCGTGCACCGTCCTTCTCTGAAATCTCTCCCCCTCCGTGCAGCTCGGCATCCGCTCCTTCAAGACGGAGTGGGCTCCCGCACAATTATCTTGGGAATACCTGCGCAACTCATACATGGCAACAGATCTAGTAAATATGCGTCGTTTATTAAGCCAGCTGATATCTGCCAAAATGGTTCAAGGGGAGAAAGCGAGGCCGTATATCAATCGCTGCCGAAATATGCACGACCAATTCAAGAAATGTGGCGGAAGCGTCCCTGACGATATGTTCGCCACCATAGTCCTCTCCGGACTAGGACCGGAGTGGCGGCATGTCAGAACTAACGAACAAGAATGGAATGAACTATGAAACAGTTGGGTACAAGTACTAACCCTAATTGGGTTGTACCCCTTATGGGCTACCCCACTATAGCCTACACAAATGAAAGCACTATAACATTCTCGCTCATTCTTCTGACATGGTTTCAGAGCAGGTCCTTCGTTAGGACCATTTTTGTTGGGCCCACCACAGCGCTACCCCGCTAGCAGCCCTCTGCAACCCTCGTGCTGCCCCTACTGCCCTGCGCGCCTCGTCAACCCCTAGGCCCCGGTGCGACCCGTCGACCCCTAGGCCCCAACCCGCCCGATGCCCCTAGGCCCCGGCACGACCCGTCGACCCCTAGGCCCCGCCCCCCCCTTCCCCTCCCCCCCCCCCCCCCCCCCCCCCCCCCCCGTCGACCCCTAGCCCGGCGCGCCCCATCGACCCCTAGGCCCCGGCCCCACGTCGACCCCTACGCTCGGCCCCCCGTCGACCCCTAGGCCCCGGGCCCCAAGTCGGCCCCTACGCCTGCCTGTCGCCCCTAGGCCTGCAGGCCGCCCCTAGGCCCGGCCCGCCCGTCGCCGCTAGGCCCCGGCCTGACCGCCGCCCCTACAGCCAGTGCACCGCCTGCTTGCGGCCCGCCAGCAGCTCTTGCAGCCCGCGCGCTGCCCCTATTGCCGCCCGTGCACCACCCCTTGCGGCCTGCTAGCTGCCCCCTCTCCTCTGCTGCTATGGCTTCTCTTCGTGTTCTCGCTTTCGATCATGAGTGCCGCCCTATCCAGTTTGACACGTGGCTCGACGACCTGCAGCTGTACCTACTGAGCGACTCTAGGGACAGTGTTTCGTTGTTTGACCACACGTCTGGCGCCGCTCCCGCCCCTCCCACCAAAGCTGACAGTGCGACTCGCTCATATTGGCTTACTCGCGACGCTGCTGCCCGCTTAGCCATTCACAACCACCAGCCGTTAGCCGAATGCGCCCACTTCGGACAGCACAGGACAGCACAGGCACTGTACGACGCTGTCTTCGCTCGCTACTCCTTGCCTGCCACTGCTGCTCTAGGCCGCCTTCTACTGCCCTACCTGTTCCCCGAGCTGTCCGCCTTTGCCACAGTCGAGGACCTGGTTTCCCACCTTCGCACTAGCGACGCTCGCTATCGCACTGCCGCCCCAGCTGAGTTCCTGGACAAGAACCAGCCCCCGATGTTCATCACTCTCTACTTTATTGTCACCCGCCTCCCTGACTCTCTTCGCTCCGTCAGGGACCTTTTTCTCTCCCTCGACCCCACAGTCCTCACTATTGACCTCCTCGAGCAGCACCTCCTTGCAGCTGAGACTAGTGTAGTCGCTGTAGGTGCTGCTCGTGGCACTCCGCGCATGCCCTTCTTTGAGGGGTGCTCCCCCTCCCCCCTTGCCCCCTCCTACGCCTCTGCTGCTGTTGTCGACATCCCTGGTGCTGAGGACGCCAGGGCTGCTTCTGCTAGTGCGAAGCGCCGCAGCAGCAAGGGCAAGGGTGGCAAGGGTGGTGGCGGTGGCAGCGGGGGTGGTGGTGGGGGCAGCAGTGGAGGTGGTGGAGGCAGTGGAGGTGGTGGCAGCGGTGGGAGTGGTGGCGGGAGTGGGGGCTTTGGTGGCAGCGGTGGAGGCAGCGGTGGGAGTGGCGGTAGTGGCAGCGGTGGGAGTGGTGGCGGTCGGACTGGAGCTCAGCGTGGAGGTTCTGGAGGAGGCCAGAGGCA
Source organism: Closterium sp. Naga37s-1 (assembly GCA_947471745.1). Lineage (NCBI taxonomy): Eukaryota > Viridiplantae > Streptophyta > Zygnematophyceae > Desmidiales > Closteriaceae > Closterium > Closterium sp. Naga37s-1. The sequence continues at coordinate 2,170,904 of CANJKZ010000860.1, forward strand.
ACAGCAGCAGCGTCGGAGCGAGACGCGTTGCCCCAGCAGCTTCGTGAGTGGTTTGCTCAGCGTGGGGCGTCTGGGGGTAGTGGTAGCTGCCCGTATATCATTCGCACGGGTGATCGTGCTAGTCAGACATGCGGGAAGCCTCACATTCAGCACCGCTGCTTCTCTCGTCTCGACGACGCTTGGCGCGCAGAGTTTGGTGACGAGGCCGAGCGCCCTCGATGGGCAGAGCTACTTAGGTCTGGAGTTGCTATCTTTGACCTAGACTATGATGTTATCCTTGTTGCTATGTATGCTTTGTCTGTTAGTGCTGAGGGTGACTGCTACTTGTGTGTGCCGCCTCACCCAGGAATAGAGGCTGCTGCTCTAGGTGCTAGTGAGTCTGTTCTCCTTGGTACTGCGCCTGCTGAGGCCTTGCACACCTTCATACTTGACTCAGGTGCTTCACGCTGTTTCTTTCGTGACGGCACCACCCTCACTCCTCTCTCGTCATCTGTACCGCCCAGACTGGCTGACCCCTCTGGGGGCCCAGTCCTCGCCCGTTCCTCCACTGTGCTCCCATGTCCGGTGGTTCTGTCAGGCGGAAGTGCCTTGGTGAATATATCAGCAGTGTTGGCCCTAGTGGCCACGTACGCAAGACGAAGCTGGCCACGCTGCTGCAACTCTCGAGCAAGGAAGTATCGCAGAGCGATGTGCTTCGTTTTGTGCTCTAGTCTGTGCTCCTGGCACAAGGCAATCATGGCCTTGTTGTCTACGTACAGAACTGGAGGCGAACGAGGCTGCTCTCCCAAGTCAGTTTGCAGGTAGGTGAGCCAGCGTAGCTCCTGTGTAGCCATGGCCCCTGCGTAGATCTCAGCCTCACAACAGGAGCTGAGAACCGAAGACGAGCGGGTAGACCGCCAGGAAACAGAGCCGGAACCGAGGCTGAAGGTGTAACCCTGTGACGACCGCTTCGTAGCTGAGTCGTCAACCCAAGAAGCATCTGCGTGACCAGTGAGGACAACTGGACCCCGTCCTCCAAGCACGAGCCCCATGCCCGACGTACTGCACAAGTAGCACAGTACCCTCTTCGCAGCATCCCAGTGCACCTTTCGGTGCCTACCGGGAGCCACGTAGCGAGCCAGGAGGCTGAGAGGGTACGCAAGGTGAGGTCGTGTGCACGTCATCAGGTACATGAGGCAACCCACAAGCTCTGGGTACGGACCACTCGGCTCTACGGACTCGTCCGAAGGTGGAGTTGAGAGCAAGTGGCCGGTAGATAGAGGAGTAGGCTGTGGCGAGGAGAACCGGAAGCCGAAGCGCTGAAGGATCTGGTGCACCATGTGTGACTGAGTCAGTGTGATGGTGCGCCGTGCTCTGTCCCTGGTGATCTGCAGGCCAAGATAGCTGCGCAGCTCACCCAGGTCAGTGCAGGTGTGTCTCTTCTGCAGCTCCGACTTCACAAGGGTCAGTGCCTCAGTGTCAGCATTGGCAAAGACGAGGTCGTCGACGTACACGAGGACGTAGAACGGCGGCAGTGATGTGTCGGTGCGTAGAAACAACGACGGGTCAGCAGTAGAAGGAGTAAACCCCATAGCCGCAAGTGTAGTCCTCAGTGTGTCATGCCACTCACGAGGCGCCTGGCGGAGACCATAGACTGGCCGCCGGAGGCTCCACTGGGTACCTGCTGGCAACGACCCACTGAAGCCAGGTGGGCGGCGCAGCCAGATCTCCTCGTGCAGGCTACCCTGCAAGAAAGCTGTACTGAAGTCCAGAAAGTGTAACTCGTAGTCACGCTGAGCACTGACGTGCAGCAACAGCCGAAGAGTAGTCATATTCGGGGTGGGGGAGAAGGTCTGGAAGTAGTCAACCCCCTGTCACTGACTAAAGCCTCTAGCAACGTACATTGAACGAAATAATTGTCCACATGTTCATGTTTCAAGACATGAACGGGCATTAGTGGCCATGGTGATTAAGCCTGAATAACTGGACCACATGAGGTTAAAGCCCGAAGGGTTAAAGCCCGAAGGGTTGTACATCTAAACACGCTGCATGTTGGTCATAAACTCGGTTAAACAATCAGCGAATATAGAAATAGGCAAATACTAGCAGAAGGACAGTTTTTTACAATTACAGTCACACATGCAAACCAAGCAGAATCTAGTACTTGGTCTAGCGACCCTTGGCCTTGAGCACAGCCCGCACACGCCTAGGCATGCTGTCGATCAGCTCACTGCACCAAGCCGCAGGGATTTTCTCCCATTCCACTTGTACTCTGTCCCATAGCTCGAGAATGCCTGCAGGGGGGCGGGGGTAAGCAAGCAGCTGCTTCTTCAAGTAAACCCACAGATGTTCTATGGGGTTGAGGTCCGGACTAGATGCTGGCCATGGGAGCACAGAGTACGGCTGCTCGGCAAGGTATGTTTTGACCATCTTGCATGTATGCTTCGGGTCATTGTCATGCTGGAACACAACGGTCTCGGGATCCAACTCGTAATGCTCAATAGTCTGCTGCAGCTCGTCTTGCAGGATTGAACGGTACAACTCGCCGTTCATTCTTCCCTCTATCTTGCACATGAAACCCCCGCTGTTGTATGTCATGCACCCCCAAATCATGATGGAGCCGCCACCATGTTTGACGGTCTGTTTCACATGGTGCGGCTCCATGTGACAGTCCTCCCTAATCCAGGCCCAACTACTACCGTCGCTACTAAACCGGCAGATCTTCGTTTCGTCGCTCCACACCACGCGTTTCCAGTCGTCGATCGTCCAGTGCTGATGGTCCTTGGCCCACTGCCTGCGGTCCTTGACATTTTTCGTGGATAATCTAGGCTTTGACGGCTTTTCTATCGCCCTAACTCTGTGCCGCTTGAGAGTGTTTCGCACGGTGGCGCCCGTGACACTGATGCCGTGCGTAGAGGATATCATTCCCGCTGTGGCCTCGGCGGATTTCGATTCACCAGACACTATTGACCTTATAACTATCCTCGCGATTTGCTCTGGTAACTTGCGCGGCCGACCAGGTTTTGCCGGGGACGGCACTAGCTCGTCGAACGTTTTCGAACCGAGGTGGCGGAGGAGCTCGTCATGGACGGCAGACTTTGAAACTCCCAACTCCTGCGCGATTTGGCGGTAACTACGCCCCTCCGCAATTCGTTGCATGATGCGCTTCTGTTTCTCCTCGCTAAGGCGCTTCATGCTGCGGGGGTGTTAGCGCTACTCGTAGATCGTAGTATCCGCCTGTAATCTCCTCTGAACCTAACTAGTTTAGATCTAATAGCGCACGAAATAAGGCGCAGGACATTTCGGAAAGATTTGTCCTTGTGGGGTGTCGAGAGGGAAGAGCTGACTCATTAGAGCAAGAGGTTTTTTTGGGGCTATAGGTAGCCTACACAAACTCGTAACTGTCAATCGCGAACCCTGTATGCAATATGTTTATTACAAAACTTGTTTAGGCCCCAATTGGGTGCAAGTTATCATACATTTCGAATGCATAAGGACAATAATTTCGATCAGTGTAACGCGCCTTGAAGGCAGGCGGAGAACCCGGCGGCCGCTTCACCCCGAAAATCCACATGCCATCGACCATGTTCGCCCGAGACGGGGGAACTGCGTTGACATAGGTGCCTGTGGACTTCCAAGATGCCATCTCGGCATCCATGGCTGCCTGCCACTGAGAGGAGTAAGGACCCATAATCGCCTCTGCGTAAGAGCGCGGGGTCGGGATGTCTGGTGCATCCGGGTCTCCCTCAAGGGCAAGCAGCATGGAAGCGAAACGAGGTACAGCAGCTGCAAGACACTCAAAGTCCTCCTGCCTATCCTCAAGGACGTCCGTGCCAAGAGCACGCTCACCCATGACGGACGGAGGACTGGCAGACTCAGACTCAGCAACAAGAGCAGTGGCGTAGTCTAGACAACAGGTAGCAGCAAAGTCAACCAGCTCCGCAACGAGGGCAGACGCAGCAGTGGACTCACAACCGTGGCGAGGAGACGAGAGACAGTGGGACTGGCAGCACGAGCGCGGACAGACTCAGGGTCAGGGACGGTAGGAAGAGAGGACTCAGGAGGAAGCGGCAGAGGAACACGCAGTGGAACAGAGGAAGGACGAAGTGCCATAGCGTGTGCTCCGGGGACAGGAGGGGGACGCAGACGAGGAACGCGACAACCAGTGCGAACAGGGGAGGCAGGACGAGACGTAGGCTCACGGCGCTCTGTAAGACCGCCGGTCTGCTCAGTGTAAGGAGAAGGAGCAGGCAGTGGGGAGGCTGGCTGTAACGGCGGCTGCAACTGGTCAGGCGGTGGAAACAGTAAGGGAGGAGTAAGGCCAGTAGAAGACGGGAGACCAAGAACTTGCTAAAGCAGGGGGAACGAAGTACGGTCGCGGCCGCATGGTGCCTCCAGCACCTCCAGCTCCAGGGTGAACAGCTCCAGCTCCTCCAGCTCCAGCGCCTCCCGCGCCAGTGCCTCCAGCTCCAGCGCTAACAGCTCCAGCTCCTCCAGCCCCAGCAGCTCCAGGCTCCATAGGGTCTCCAGCTCCACCTCCCCCAACACCACCTGTCCTAGAAGCTCCAATACCCCTGGTACGAGTACCTCCATGACCAGCAGCTTCAGCACCTCCGGCACCACCAGCTCCAGCAGTAACTCCAGAACCTCCAGCTCCAGTGTCTCCAGCGGTAGAGTCTCCTGCTCCGACAGCTCCACTCCGAAGGCGGGTGCGCTGAGCAAACCACTCGCGCAGCTGCTGCGGGGAGAGAGGCTCCGGCCGGGGAGACAGTCGTGGCGAAGCACCCGCATGACCTCCAGAAGAAGCAGTACCCCGCGGCTCAGCACCCCCAGACTCCGCACCCTCAGACTCAGCACCCCTAGGCTCCACACCCTCAGGCTCAGCACCCCCAGGCTGCGCACCCCCAGGCTCAGCACCCCCAGATCCGGCACCCTCAGACTTAGCACCCCCAGGCTCCGCACCCCAAGACGCAGCATCCCCAGACGTAGCACCTTGAGCAGCACATGAGCCGACAGCTACCTCAACAGGCGCAGTACCAGGGAGAGGGTCTACCTGAGACACACATGAGGGAGCAGGACCCTGGGAGGGGAGGGGGTCTACCGGAGGGGGAATTGGAGCAAGGAAGAGCGGCTGGGGTGTGGGAGGGGCAGAGCGGTAGGGGAAGAGACGGTAAAAGGGAACCGACTTGTCAAACGTGATGTCCTGAAAGGGGAAAACACGGCGCGAGGTGGGGTGGTAAAACTGCCAGCCAGGCGCGTCAGGGGAAAAGCCAAGGAAGACGCAGAGAATAGCGTGGGCGGAGAGCTTGTCCGCGGACGTATCGCGAACAAAGGCACGAGAACCCCAGACCCGGAACACCGATGCATAGCCAACCTTCCCCGTCCAACGCAGTGTAGGCGAGGTCTCCGGTAAGGAGACACGGGGCCAGAGGTTGAGCTGATGCGCAGCGTACCGGGCCGCAAACGGCCACAGAAAATGGGGAGCAGCCGCATGGATCATGGAGGTACGAGCCACCTCCATGACTAAGCCAATGCGGCGCTCAGCAATCCCATTTTGCTGAGGGGAGTCCGGAAGCGTGAACAACTGGAGAATGCCCTCCCCACGACAAAAGTCCCGCAAGAGGTCGGAGGAGAACTCACCACATCTGTCAGAGTGCAGATGTAGGATAGGAAGTTCCTGGCGGAACTGCTCGCAGAGCTGGAGACGGACTGTGCGGATCTAAGGGATCAAGACATCAACGACCTGACCCTTGCTGTGCAAGGGGAAGACCGTGGTGTACGGCGTGTAGTCGTCAACAACCAGCAAAAAGTAGCGCTCGCAGCCCTGTCCACTGACGCGAGCTGGGCCCCACACGTCCATGTGGAGAGTCTGCAGAGGAGCAGTCGACGGGGGAAACGAGGAGGAGTGAGGAGCGGCGGGCTGCCGCCCCTCGACGCAAGGAAGGCAGGGCGGGCCAGGCGAGGGCGGGAGGGGAGGCAGAGACCTGGGAAGACCAGAGACAAGGAGGCGGGAGTGCATGCCACAAAGGCGTGGCAGGGAGGGGTGACCCAGGTGGTGGTGCCAAAGAAGAGTCTGGTGCGACAGGAGGCGACACAAACAAGGGGGTGCTACCTGACCTGGCGCGGACACCTGGGCAAACGTAGCTACCTGAGGAGGCTCGGTAGCCAGTGTGTACAGACTCGAACCTGGGCGACGAGTGAACAGGGCCAGGTGACGGCCCGTCCGTGTGCACGTGCAGATCGCCACACGCTGACCCCTAGGAGTAGTGGTAGTGACCATCGCGTCCTGGAGGGCAGCGGTATTCACCAAGTTTGTAGAGAACGAGGGGAGGTGAAGGCCTGACAGTGAGCCGAACAGAAATGCCAGACACGGGAGTACAGTGGAGGAACGGGCGAGGACTGGGCCCCTGGAGGGGTCAGCCAGCCTGACCGGTACAGGTGCAGAGAGAGGAGTGAGGGTGGTGCTGTCGCGAAAGAAACAGCGCGAGGCACCTGAGTCAAGTGTGAAGGTGTGCAAGGCCTCAGCAGGCGTAGTACCACGGAGAGCAGACTCACTAGCACCTAGAGCAGCAGCCTCTATACCTGGGTCAGGCGGCACACACAGGTAACAGTCACCCTCAGCACTAACAGACAAAGCATACATAGCAGCAAGGATAACATCATAGTCTAGGTCAAAGATAGGAACTCCAGACCTAAGCAGCTCTGCCCAGCGGGGGCACTCGGCCTCGTAACCAAACTCTGCGTGCCAAGCGTCGTCGAGGCGGGAGAAGCAGCGGTGCTGAATGTGAGGCTTCTCGCATGTCTGACCAGCACGGTCACCCGTGCGAATGATATACAGGCAGCTACCACTACCCCCAGACGCCCCACGCAGAGAAAACCACTCACGAAGCTGCTGAGGCGACGGGGTCTCGCTCCGACGCTGCTGCTGCTGCCGCTGGCCACCTGCCGAACCTCCATGCTGAGTAGCTCCAGCCCTACCGCCACCACTCCCACTGCCGCCACTACCTCCACCCCCACCGTTGCCACCGCCAACTCCACCAAAGCCCCCACTCCCGCCACCACTCCCACTTCTGCCACCGCCTCCACCACCTCCTCTGCTGCCCCCACCACCACCCCCGCTGCCACCACCACCACTCCTGCCACCCTTGCCCTTGCTGCTGCGGCGTTTTGCACTAGCAGAAGCAGCCCCGACGTCCTCAGCACCAGGGACGTCAACAGTAGCAGCAGAGGCGTAGGAGGGGGCAAGGGGGAAGGGGGAGCACCCCTCAAAGAAGGGCGTGCGCGGAGTGCCACGAGCAGCACCTACAGCGACTTCACTAGTCTCAGCTGCAAGGAGGTGCTGCTCGAGGAGGTCTACAGTGAGGTCTGTGGGGTCAAGGGAGAGAAAGTGGTCCCTGAGAGAGCGAAGAGAGTCAGGGAGGCGGGTGACTATAAAGTAGAGAGTGATGAACATCGGGGGCTGGTTCCTGTCAAGGAACTCAGCTGGGGAGGCAGCACGGTAGCGAGCGACGCTAGTGCGAAGGTGGAAAACAAGGTCCTCTACCGTGGACAGCTCGAGAATCAGGTAGGGCAGTAGAAGACGGCCTAGAGCAGCAGTGGCAGGCGACTACAGCGTCGTACCGTGCCTGTGCTGTCCTGTGCTGTCCAAAGTGAGCGCATTCGGCTAACGGCAGATGGTTGCGAATGGCTAAGCATGCAGCAGCGTCACGAGTAAACCAATGTGAGCGAGTCGCACTGTCAGCTGTGGCGGGAGGGGCAGGAGCAGCACCAGACGTGTGGTCAAACAGCGAAACGCTGTCCCTAGAGTTGCTCAATAGGTACAGCTGCAAGCCACGTGTCAAACTGGATCGGGCGGCCCTCATGATCGAACGTTAAAACGCGGAGAGAGGCCATAGCGGCGCAGCACGCAGGGCGGGCAGAAGTCGGCAGCGCTTGGAACTGGGCAGGCAGCAGAGAGGGGCGGCAAGCAGGCTGCAAGAGAGGCGGCTCAAGGGCCTAGAGGTGGCTAGCAGGGCAGCAGGGGCGACTAGGGGGCCACCAGGGGCGGCGCGCGGGGCTGCAAGGGCGGCTCGCAGGCTGTAGGGGCAAAGGGGCGGGCAGCAAGCGGCGGCGCGCGGGGCCTGGGGTTGACAGGCTGGCCGGGGTCTAGGGGCGAAGGGCGACGGGCCAGGGCCTAGGGGCGACGGGCCGGGGCCTAGGGACGACGGGCATGGGCCAGGGCTAGGGGCGACGGGCCGGGTCCTAGGGGGGCGACGTGCGACGGGCCTAGGTTAGGGGCGAGGGGCCGGGGCCGAGGGGGGGGCGACGGGCGACGGGCCTAGGGGCTATGGGCGACGGGCCGGGGCCGAGGCCTAGGGGCGACGGGCGACGGGCTGGGGCAACGGGCCTGGGGGCGACGGGCCGGGGCGACGGGCCTAGGGGCGACGTGCCTAGGGACAATGGGCCGGGGCGACGGGCGTGTTATAGTCACAATAGGCTTGAATGTGCCTAAAACGAAAGATAGAGTGCACAGACGGATTTCTGCAGAGCGGCTTCAAACGTTGATAGCGTTCTGGTCATACCTTCAAATGACCTGATTCAACTTGGATCTGGAGCGTCTTAACGTCGCCTACAATAAGCAATTTAGATTGCACGATTTGATAAAGGATTGACGACACAGCGTTAGTTTGAACGAACGGCACTATGGCAGCCACTATAGACTTAGAACTCAAATTAGGAAGAGTTACGAGTTGGGAATGACTCCCAGCTCCTACAAACCCCAAGAGCCAAGGTACAGTGATGTGGAAAAGTGCCACACTGTCCCCAACCACGAAGGGTCTCGAAACTATCCTCCATAAGGGCCTACACCAAGAGAAATGTTACACTACACAAACTAATGCAACTATTCTCACTATCTTAATGTTTACCCTTTTGGAGAGCTTTGAAATCACTTGAATCTTGAAACCAAGGCTCTGGTTCTTCAAGATAAATTCTTCCTTGAGTTCTTGGAAGTCTGCTGCGCACACCTGCGACACGCCGAACGTTCCACACACGACAAAATAGAAAACCACACACGACACGCAAACAACGACGTCGCACGCAACTAGCGATAACTCGCTATTGACTCGACACACACATTCAAAATCATGCCTCATCATTCACACACTATTGTAAGCATGAAATATATATTATTTCATGCCCTCAGACCATTCCATGCACACACGCATGCACGCACACGGACAACAAGCCGAATGCAAACCGTAGGGTTGCACCAACAAACTCCCCCTCGGATTGTTGGCCTTAGGATCTTGCTCTCTCAGTTGAGAGCCATCCCAGCCAGCTTGCAACACTTTCAATGCTGCTGCTCCACCAGCCTCTTGGTCATCATGTCAGCTGGCTGCCTTGTCGTCTTCACATAATGCAACTCAACTTCACCCGCGGCCACCATGCTCTTCGTCCAATGCCACTTCACCCTCATGTGCTTCGTGAGGCCATGCAACACAGGGTTCTTAGCAAGAGCAATGGCACCCTGGCTGTCACAGTAGAGTGGGGAAGGTCCTTGCTGCTCCTCCCCCAATTCAGCCAACAAACGCCACTGCCACACTATCTCCCGTACGGCACGGAAGAGTGCCATGTACTCGGACTCCACCAAGCTCAATGCTTGATCCACCTGCTTCTTGCTCTCCCAAGCAGTTGGGCCTCCACCAACACAGCAAATGAACCCTCCAACACTTGTCATGTCCTCTGGTTCCGAAGCATAAGAAGCATCCGAGAATGCGGTGAGGAACAAACGCTCGGGTTCAACACCATCCGCGCCCTTTTGGCCCCTTTGCGCCGCCGCCGAGTATTGCAGCCCAACGGTCGGTGTTTGGCCAAGATACTTGGCCACCCTCATTCCAGCTGCTACCTGCTCCTCGTTAGGGCATTGAACAACCCTAGCCAACTGTCCGATAGCAAACGCGACGTCCGGTCGGGTGTTTACCGCCGCGTACATGAGGCTGCCCACCAACGAGTGAAAACGGCGCCTCTCCTCTTCACCAACGCTCTCCTCCTCTGGTCCCTTCACACACTTGAACCCAGAGGGAAAGGGTGTAGCCACATGGCCTTCACTCTGCCCAAAGTTGGCAGCCAATGCCTCCAGGTACTTTCGTTGATGCACCCGCATGCACCGCTTCTCCACATCACGTTCAATGTGAAGCCCGAGGTAGAAGCTCACGTCACCAAGGGCCTTGCACTTGAACTTGTCTTGAAGCTTCAGCATCACCTCCTTCACAAGATCAGTGGAGGGTGAGAAAATGAGGATGTCATCCACATAAACCACCATGAAACTCCTCTGCTCCCCCTCGCCAAGCATGAACAATGAGTGATCGGCCGTTGAGGGAGTGAAGCCTATCTCCTCCAAAACTCCTCGCAGCTTCAAGTACCACTGCCTAGGGGCCTGCTTCAGTCCATAAAGGGCCTTCTTCAGCTTCAAAACTCTACCACTTCCATCATCAAACCCCTCTGGCTGCGCCATAAAAATCTCTTCCTCAAGGACGCCGTTGAGGAAGGCCGTTGTGACATCCATTTGTTTCACCACCCATCCTTTGATGGTAGCTCCCGCGAGTAGGGTTCTCAGCGTCGTCAGCTTCACCACAGGAGCAAACAACTCCTTATAGTCCACCTTCTCCTTCTGCTGGTACCCCTTGGCCACAAGCCTAGACTTGTAGCGCTCGATATTCCCGTTGGCGTCGGACTTGATCTTGAAGAGCCACTTGGACGTAATCGCCTTACGCCCCTCCGGTAGCTCCACCAATTCCCACGTGCCGTTCTCCTCAATGCTTTTCAGCTCACTCTCCATTGCCTTCTTCCACTCCTCAGCATCACTACTCTCCAAGGCCTCCTTGAGAGTTGCTGGTTCTCCCGGCATCTCCACCGGAGAGAAGAACACGGAGGCACACTCGTCGTAGTCACTCTCCTCGTCATCTCCAACTATAAGTGCCGCTCCGGCCAGAGCTGACTTGGCTGGCCTTCCCAATGTATAATAGGTCAGCCTATTAGGGGCTTGGATTCTCCTCTTGCCCCTTCCTTCCTCCTCAGCTGCAGGGACATGAAGGCCTTGGCGTTGCTGCGGGGTGACTCGGATCCGTGGAGCACTCGTAGTGCGAGAAGGAAGTGTCGGTGCACGCTCGCTCACTTGCTGCACCTCCTCCTCTTCTTCCTCTGCATCCTTGGCCTCCTCTCCCCCATTCACAAGGGAAGATTGCCTTGTGGTGGTGCTGCTGCTGCTCAGCTCCAAAGGAAGCTCCACATGCTCCAAACCGGAACTCTTCACCTCCCCAAACCGCATGCCTATCTTCGCCTCATTCTCCGCCTTCCAATCCTTGTACATCGGATTCTCCATGAATTTGCAGTCCCTGCTCACCAAGAATTTCTTGGTGAATGGGTCCCAAAGAAGCCACCCCTTGCTGTTTTGAGCCATGCCCAAGTGCACAGCCCATATCGCCTTGGCACCGAGCTTGTTGTGCCGAAGATGCTTAGGCACGAGCGCCATGCACATGCACCCGAACACCCGAAGCATATCCACCTTTGGCTTCCTTCCAATCCACTCCACATAGGGCACCCATTTGTCTGCTCCCACATGAGTCAAGGCTCTGTTCTTGGCCACACACGCACTCCGCACCGCATCAGGCCAGAAATATTCGGGTAGCCCGGCTTCAATGAGCAACCCACGCGCCGTCTCCGTGATTGTCCGGTTCGCTCGCTCGGCGATGCCGTTCATTGCAGGGGAGTATGGCATGGTGAGGGAGTGCCTTATGCCATTCTTATTCAGCCACAATGAGAACTCCTTGCTCAGGAACTCTCCCCCTCGATCGGTGCGAATTGCCTTCACTAACCGGTCTTGTTGCCGCTCCACCATCGGCAACCAATCGGTCTTCACCGTTTCAGCCACGTCACTCTTCTTGGACAGCACGTACACCCAAGTCATGCGAGTGTAGACGTCCACAATGGTGAGAAAGTACTCAGCTCCAGCAGCTCCAAGCTTCAGGGGGCCCACCACGTCCATCACCACCTCATCAAGTGGTGCCTTAGCCGTTGCCTCCGAACTAGAGAACGGGTAACGGGTGAACTTGGCTTGCATGCACGTCGGGCAGCCAAGTACCTCATCGGGCTCCCCTTCACACATATGCCAGCAACCATCTCATTCTTCACTAGCTGCTGCAAGATGGGCAAGGCCACATGCCCCATGCGCCGATGCAAGGTGAGCCAATCACACTCCCCCGTAGCCGAAGTCGGATTGGAGAATGCCGCACTCGCAATGGTGCCCCACATGCTCTCTCCGTACTCCTCCTCCGCTACTGCCTTGGGGTTCTCCTCACCCTTGTGCTGCTCCTTTGCTTCTGCACCACTCTCCTCATGTTCACCAAGCTTGCTGGTCACTCCAAGATTGCACTTCTTGGACTCAATCTCCTTAGTGCGACCGTTCGCGCCATCACCGCTACCAACCGCTTCACCCTTGGTGCTGATGCTTGCTGCCACTTGCCTCTCCTTAGGCATGGGGACCACAGGGATCTGCCACATCTCGTTGTAGACATCCCTATCCTCGTGAAGGTCCCAAAGAATCCGCTCGCCAAGCCTCGCGGTGTAGGTCTTAGCTCCCTTCGAGCTCGTGTCCATGCCGGCCTTTTGCAACCGCCGCACGGAAATCAGGTTGGCAGCAAGGTTGGGCACCCAGAGCACGTTCTTGAGGCCCACCATCTTCCCATCAGCACCCTTGAACATGGCCTTGCCCATGCCTTTCACCTCTGCTCGCTGCCCCAAAGCCGATGTCACATGCTTCACCGGTGACGGCTCAAGTTCGGTGAGCAAGTCCGCACGAGGTGTCATGCTATAGGTAGCGCCGCTATCGATCACCCAATAGTCCAGGGAGTGTAGGGTGACCTTTTCCACAGCTGCTGGCTCCTCAAAGCCTTCATCCTTCTCTGGACCAGCCGATGCTTGCGTGGACACGAAGAAGAATTGACCCGGAAAGCGATCGTCCCTCGACTCGCTCTCGTTGCCGGCACTCTTCATATTTGCAGCACCACCTCCGCGACCGCCACGGCCTCCACGGCCTCTTCCTCTCCCTCCTCCTGCTCCTCTCCCCTCTTGGACTTGAGCAGGAGTCCATCCATCAGGGAGTTTGTAGCAATCGCGCCACATGTGTGCGCTCTTGTGGCAAAAATGACACTCGCCGTCGAACCGTCCGCGACCGCGTCCGTTGTTCTTGTTGTCATTGCCTTATCCGCTACTCCCGCGGCCTCCGTTGAAGTTGCTGCCTCCAAACATTCCTCCTCCTCGTCTTCTGCCCCTTCCACGGCCATATCCACGGCCGATGCTTGCTGCCCCGGCGCCATCCGCACTCGCCAACACACGGCGACGGAAATCCTCTTGAAGGATCGCTCGCTTCACGTCTTCGAGCGAGAGGCGGGGCAAGTCACGATTGAGGTTGATGATGAGAGAGGACCATGACTCTGGGAGTAAGGCCAGCAACTTGGTCTTCTTTTGGAGCTCACTGTAGTTCAAATCAGCTCCCTCAAGCCGCGTCAACAAGTCGAAGAATTTCTGCACCCCTTCTTCAACCGCTTCGTCTTCTTCAATTCGTAGTGCCGCCATTTGCCGTTCCAACACCACCGCTACCGCCGCTGTTGCAGGAGCATGTACACCCTTGAGAGCAGCCCATGCCTTTGGTCCCTTCTCTGGTTCACGCTGGAATGGCTTGATGTGACGGATCTGGCTGCTCCCCAATGCTTGCCCAAGTAGGAGATAGCCTTGTGCGCTCTTCCGCACCCACGGGCTCTTCTCCGGGTCGTTCTCGGGGCGCTACTCCGTTCCTTCCATCACCTCCAGCAGGTCATAGTGGTCAAAGATGTTCTCCATCTTGAAGGACCATTCAGCAAAGTTGTCACCGTTGAACTTGTCAAGCCCAAACACCCTAGGCTCAACCCTAGGTGGGCCAAGACTTGGTTGCATGGGCGCCATGGCTGAATCACAGGGTTGGCCTTGAGCTTGGGCTTCTCCACTGCCACCAGCAACTCTGCCACCCCTTTCCTCAGGTCCAGCCATTGTCGAAACTGCTCCAAGGGGCTCTGATACCACTTGTTATAGTCACAATAGGCTTGAATGTGCCTAAAACGAAAGATAGAGTGCACAGACGGATTTCTGCAGAGCGGCTTCAAACGTTGATAGCGTTCTGGTCACAGCTTCAAATGACCTGATTCAACTTGGATCTGGAGCGTCTTAACGTCTCCTACAATAAGCAATTTATATTGCACGATTTTGATAAAGGATTGACGACACAGCGTCAGTTTGAACGAACGGCACTATGGCAGCCACTATAGACTTAGAACTCAAATTAGGAAGAGTTACGAGTTGGGAATGACTCCCAGCTCCTACAAACCCCAAGAGCCAAGGTACAGTGATGTGGAACAGTGCCACACTGTCCCCAACCACGAAGGGTCTCGAAACTATCCTCCACAAGGGCCTACACCAAGAGAAATGTTACACTACACAAACTAATGCAACTATTCTCACTATCTTAATGTTTACCCTTTTGGAGAGCTTTGAAATCATTTGAATCTTGAAACCAAGGCTCTGGTTCTTCAAGATAAATTCTTCTTTGAGTTCTTGGAAGTCTGCTGCGCACACCTGCGACACGCCGAACGTTCCACACACGACAAAATAGAAAACCACACACGACACGCAAACAACGACGTCGCACGCAACTAGCGATAACTCGCTATTGACTCGACACACACATTCAAAATCATGCCTCATCATTCACACACTATTGTAAGCATGAAATATATATTATTTCATGCCCTCATACCATTCCATGCACATACGCATGCACGCACACGGACAACAAGCCGAATGCAAACCGTAGGGTTGCACCAACAGGGCGTAGGGGCGACGGGCCGGGGCGACGGGCCTAGGGGCGACTGGTAAGCCAGTCGGGTACGCCACTGTGAGCGAGTCGCACTGTCGGACATGGCGGGAGGGGCGAGAGAGTCTCCAGACGTGTGGTCAAACAACGAAACGCTGTCTCTAGAATCGCTCAGTAGGTACAGCTGTAAGTCGTCGAGCCTCGTATCGAACTGGATCGGACGGCCCTCATGATCGAAGGTGAGTACACTGAGAGAATGTTAGAATATGGAACGAATAAATGACTGAACTAGCAAGCAGGTGGGTACAAGTAGGAAACCTAAAAGTGTTGTACCCTATATGAACTACCCCACTACAGCCTAGATAGACTATAGCATATAAGTTTGACAGAGAAGCCATAGCGGGCTCAGGGTGGATCACAAAGTCACCACACAGTCTGAGCACAAGCAAATCGCCACAAGGCTAGTTCACATGCAGAGTTATATAAAGGAGAACAAACAATACAGTGAACACAACCTAGCAAGTGTAAGCATGCAGGTATATGTATATAGAGTACAGTACAAGCAGAGTCAAGAAGTAAGCAAGTGAGGCACGGTAGGTACAAGGCCTAGAACAGTACAGAAACGCTGATGATCACAAGGCTGAAGTGCCTTGGTGAAAACATCAGCAGTGTTGGCCTGTGAGGCCACGTAAGCGAGACGAAGCTGGCCACGCTGCTGCAACTCTCGAGCAAGGAAGTAGCGCAGAGCAATGTGCTTCGTTCTGTGCTCCAGTCTGTGCTCCTGACACAAGGCAAGCATGGCCTTGTTGTCGACGTACAGAACTGGAGGAGAATGAGGCGCCTCTCCCAAGTCGGTCAGCAGGTAGGTGAGCCAGCGTAACTCCTGTGCAGCCATGGCCCCAGCGTAGATCTCAGCCTCACAACTGGAGCTGAGAACAGAAGACGAGCGGGTAGACCGCCAAGAGACAGAACCGGAGCCAAGGCTGAAGGTGTAACCTGTGATGACCGCTGCGTAGCCAAGTCGACAACCCAGGAGGCGTCTGCGTGACCACTGAGGACAACTCGAGCCCGTCCTCCAAGCACGAGCCCCATGCCCGACGTACTGCACAAGTAGTGCAACACCCTCTTCGCAGCATCCCAGTGCACCTTTCGGTGCCTACCGGGAGCCACGTAGCGAGCCAGAAGGCTGAGAGGGTATGTGAGGTCAGGTCGTGTGCAAGTCATCAGGTACATGAGGCAGCCCACAAGCTCTGGATACGGGCCACTCGGCTCTACGGACACGTCCGAAGGTGGAGCCGAGAGCGAGTGACCGGTAGGCAGAGGAGTGGACTGTGGCGAGGAGTACGTGAAGCCGAAGCGCTGAAGGACCTGCTGCACCATGTGTGACTGAATCAAGGTAATGGTGCGCTGTGCTCTGTCCCGGGTGATCCGCAAGCCAAGATAGCTTGTCAGCTCACCCACGTCTGTGCACGTGTGTCTCTTCTGCAGCTCGGACTTCACGTGGGCGAGTGCCTCAGTGTCAGCAGTAGCAAAGACCAAGTCGTCTACGTACACGAGAACGTAGAACGGCGGCAGAGTGGTGTCAGTGCGTAAAAACAGCGACGGGTCAGCAGTGGAAGGAGCAAAACCAAGAGCAGCAAGAGTCGTCCTCAGTGTGTCGTGCCACTCACGGGGTGCTTGGCGGAGACCGTAGACTGGCCGCCGGAGGCTCCACTGGGTACCAGCAGGAAACGACCCAGTGAAGCCAGGTGGGCGGCGCAGCCAGATCTCCTCGTGCAGGCTGCCCTGTAGGAAGGCTGTGCTGAACTCAAGCGAGTGGAGCTCGTAGTCACGATGAGCGGCGACGTGCAGCAGTACCCGAAGAGTGGTCATCTTCGGGGTAGGGGAGAAGGTCTGGAAGAAGTCAACTCCCTGTCGCTGACTGAAGCCACGTGCAACGTAACGCGCCTTGAAGACAGGCGGAAAACCCGACGGCCGCTTCACCCTGAAGATCCACATGCCACTGACGATGTTCGCCCCAGGCGGGGGAACCTCGTCAACGTAGTGCCTGTGGACTTCCAGGAAGCCATCTTGGCGTCCATGGCTGCCTGCCACTGAGAGGAGTAGGGACCCTCTATCGCCTCTGCGTAAGAGGGCGGGGTCGGGATGTCTGGTGCATCCGGGTCTCCCTCAGGGGCAAAGAACTCAAACTCCTCTTTTCTGTCCTCAAGAACGTCCGTGCCAAGAGCACACTCACCCCCGACGGACGGAGGACAGACAGACTCAGACGCAGACTCAGCAACAAGACTAGTGGCAAAGTCTAGGCGACAGGCTGCAGCAAAGTCAACAAGCTCAGCAACTAGAGCAGACGCAGCAGTGGATTCAAACAAAGGGTCAGTGACAGCAGTGGCTAGAAAGCGTAAGAGTCAGACTCCGGGTCCGGACCATCAGGAAGAGAGGACGCAGGAGGAGACGGCAGAGGGACATGCTGTGGAGCAGTGGAAGGACGCAGTGTCATAGAGTGAGTGCCAGGGATAGGAGGAGGACGCGGACGCGAGACACGACGACCAGCGCGAACAGTGCGGACAAGCAACGCAAAACGAGACTCAGGTGATGCAGGTTGAGACTCAGGCGACACAGGACGTGACTCAGGCTCACGACGCTCCGTAAGACCTCTAGTCGGTCCAGAGTAAGGAGAAGGACCAGGCAGTGGAGAGGTCCGCTGTAACTGCGACTGTGACTGGACAGGCGGTGGACTCAGTAAAGGAGGAGCAGGACCAGGAGAAGGCGGGAGACCAAGAACCTGCTGAAGGAGCGGAACGTAGTACGGCCGCGGCCGTGCAGCGCCTCCAGAAACAGCAGAGACAACACCAGTACCCTCAGCTCCAGGGTCGCCAGCTACAACTCCCGCAGTACCACTAGCTCCAGTACCTCCAGAAGCTCCAGCTCCAGAAGCACCTCCAGTAGCAACAGCTCCAGCACCTACAGCTCCAACTGCTACAGCACCACCAGCCCTAGCAGCTACAGTACCTCCAGTACGAGCACCTCCAGGACCAGCTGCTCCAGCACCTCCAGCAACTCCAGAAGCACCTCCAGCAGCTCCAGCACCAGTAGCACCTCTAGTAGCTCCAGCAGCACCTCCAGCACCAGCAGCACCAGCATCTCCAGCACCAGCAGCTCCAAAAGCACCTCCAGCAGCTCCAGCACCAGCAGCACCTCCAGCAGCACCTCCAGCACCGGCAACACCAGCAGCACCAGTAGCACCAGCAACACCTCGACAGCGCCGAGCGTACCACTCACGAAGCTGCTGCGGAGAGAGGGGCTCCCGCTGCGACGGGACACCCAGAGGACCTCCATACGCAGCACGCTCAGGCTCAGCACCCCCAGGCTCAGCACTCCCAGACTCAGCACCCCCAGGCTCCACACGCTCAGGCTCAGCGCCCCCAGGCTCCGAACCCTCAGACACAGAAACCCCAGGCTCAGCACCCCCAGACCCCGCACCCGCAGGCTCAACACCCCTAGCAGCACCTGAGTCGACAGCTACCTCGACCGGTTTAGCAGGGTCTACCTGGGACACACCTGAGGGGACATGACCCTGAGGGGGGAGGGGATCTACCGGAGGAGTACCTGGTGCTAGGAAGAGTGGCGGGGGGGGGGGAGAGGCAGTGCGGTAGGGAAAGAGATGGTAGTAAGACACCGACTCGTCAAACGTGACGTCCTGAGAGGACAGAACACGACGCAAGGTGGGGTGGTAGAACTGCCACCCGGGTGCGTCAGGGGGGAAGCCAAGGAAGACGCAGGGAACGGCACGGGAGGACAGCTTTTCCGCTGAAGTATCTTGGACAAAAGCTCGAGATCCCCAGACACGGAACACTGACGCATCGCCAACCTTCCCCGTCCACCGCAGAGTAGGTGTGGTCTCCGGCAAGGAGACACGAGGCTGAAGGTTGATCTGATGCGCAACGTACTGAACCGCGAACGGCCACAGAAAATGGGGAGCAGCCGCATGGATCATGGGCGTACGAGTGACATCCATGACCATGCCAATGCGGCGCTCAGCAATCCCATTTTGCTGTGGAGAGGCTGGAAGCGTGAACGTCTGGCGGATGCCCTCTGCACGACAGAAGGCCCTCAGGAGGCCGGAGGAAAACTCACCACCTCTGTCTGAGTGCAGACGCAGAACAGGAAGATCCGAGCCAAAATGCTCGCTGAGCTGGCGACGGGCACCGCGGATCCAGTCGATCAACACCTCAGTGACCTCACCCTTGCTGCGCAAGGGGAAGACTGTGGTGTAACGCGAGTAGTCGTCTACGACCACCAGGAAGTAACGCTCGTGACCCTGTCCACGGACGCGGGCTGGGCCCCACACGTCCATGTGAAGAGTCTGCAGGGGAGCCTCCGTCGGAGGGAACGTGGAGGAGTGAGGAGCGGCGCGCTGCGGGCCCTCGACACAAGGAACACAGGTAGGGGCAGGCCCCGGAGGAAGGGGAGGGAGGGACCGGGGGAGACCCGAGACCAGGGTACGGGAGGCCATACCTCGAAGATGAGGCAGGGAGGGGTGACCAAGGCGGTGGTGCCAAAGGAGAGTCTCGTGCGACAGGGGACGACACGAGCAGGGGGCAGACTCAGGACTAGACCTGGACGCGGCAGCAAACACCTGACTAGACACGGCTACCTGACCAGACGCAGTGACCGGAGGAGACGCAGTAGTCAGTGTGTACAGACTTGACCCAGGCCGACGGGTGAACGTGGACAGGTGGCGGCCCGTCCGAGAGCAAGTGCAGTGGGTCACACGCTGACCTCCAGGGGTGAACTGGTCGACCCACGCGTCCTGGAGGTCAGCTCCACTCACCAGGTTTGTAGAGAACGAGGGGAGGTGGAGTCCCGACAGCAAGCCCGACGGGGCCGCAGGACACGGTAGAACCGTGGAAGAGTGCGCAAGGACTGGGCCCTCAGAGGGGTCAGCCAGGGAGACTGCGACAGGCCGACTGAGCAGCGTGAGTGTGGTGCTGTCGCGAAAGAAGGAGCGCGAAGCACCAGAGTCAAGTGTGAAAGTGTGCAAGGCCTCAGTAGGTGCAGTACCAGAGAGAGCAGACTCACCAGCACCTGGAGCAGCAGACTCACCAGTACCTGGAGCAGCAGACGCACTAGCACCTAGAGCAGCAGCCTCAATGCCCGGGTCGGGCGGGACACTCAGGTAACAGTCACCCTTAGCACTATCAGTCACAGCATACATGGCAGCAAGGATAGCATCGAAATCAAGATCAAAGATAGCAACATTCTGCTTAAGCAGATCACCCCAGCGAGGGAGCTCAACAGCGTCAGGAAACTGGGCGCGCCAGGCGTCAGTCAGGCGACCGAAGCAGCGCTGCGCAGTGTGTGGCAGCCCGCACGTCTCCCCACGACGCCCGCCGGTGCGAAGAACGTAAGTGCAGGGACCAGCACCCCCAGACCTCCCACGCCCAGCGTACCACTCACGAAGCTGCTGGGGCGACGGGGTCTCACGGGAACGCGGCTGCTGCTGGCGCTGGCTACCACCAAAGCCTCCACGCTGCGCGGCTGCACCTCGACTAGCACCACCGCCGCCGCCACCTCCACCACTGCTGCCGCTGCCTCCAGCACCGCTGCCGCTGCCTCCACCACCTCCGCCGCTGCCTCCACCACCTCCACCGCTGCCACTGAAGCCCCCACTCCCGGCACCCCCACCTCCACCGCCACCCCCTCTGCCTCCTCCACCGCCTCCGCCGCCACCCCCGCCATCCCCTCCACCACCCTTGATCCACTTGCCCTTGCTGTTGCGGCGCCTCCCACTGGGAGCAAACGCAGCGCCAACCTCCTCAGTGCCAACGAGGTCGACAGCAGCAGCAGAAGAAACAAAGGGGAGAAGGGGGACAGGGGAACACCCCTCAAAGAAAGGGGTGCGACGGTCGCCGCGAGAAGCACCTACAGCTAAGATACTCTTCTCAGCTGCTGCGAGGCGCTCCTCTGGCAGGTCGACAGTGAGCTCGGTGGGGCAAAGGGAGAGAAATTGGTCCCTGACTGAAGCAAGGGAGTTAGGGAGGCGAGTGACTAGGTAGTAAAGGGTGATGTACATGGGGGGGGGGGGGGGGGGTTCTTGGCACAGAACTCAGTTGGAAGGGCAGCGCGGTAGCGGGCGTCACTAGTGCGGAGGTGAGTAATGAGGTCAGCAACTGTGGCAAAGGCGGCAAGGTCAGGGAAAAGGTACGGCAGCATGAGGCGGCTGAGGGCAGCAGTGGCAGGGGAGGAGTAGCGCGCAACTACAGCGTCGTACAAAGACTGAGCAGTCTTGTACTGGCCAAAATGCGCGCGCTCAGCATGCGGCAGGTGACTACGAACTGCAAGACGAGCAACAGCGTCACGAGTGGTCCACTGCGAGCGAACCGTACTGACAGCAGTGGCAGCAGGAGCAGTAGAGACACCGGACGTGTGATCGAAAAGGGATACCCCATCCCTAGAGTCACACTGAAGAAAGAGCTGCAGGTCGTCAACCCACACGTCAAAGTCAACTGCACGCCTCTCAGCATCAAATGTGAGAACAGTAGGGCTAGCCATAGCAGTAGTAGCAGCAGTAGCAGCAGTAGCAGCAGTGGTAGTAGAAGCAGCAGTGGCAGCAGGAGCAGTGCAGGCAGGGCAGTGCGGCTCAGTAGGGCAGCGCGGCTCGGTAGGGCGGCACGGCTCGGCAGGGCAACGCGGCTTGGCAGAGCGGCGCGGCTCGGTGGGCGGCGCGGCTCGGCTGGGCGGCGTGGCTCGGCTTGGCGGCGCGGCTCAGCTCCTGGCGGCGCGGCGCAGCAGGGCGGCGCGGGTGCTTACCAGGGGCGGGTGCAGGGCAGGGCCGCGACAGCAAGGGCCGCGACTGCAGGGGCCGCGACAGCAAAGGGGCCGCGACGGCTGGGGCCGCGACTGCAGGTGCGGCGACAGCAGGGGCCGCGACAGCAGGGGCCTCGACGGCAGGGGCCGCGACAGCAGGGGCTGCGACGGCAGGTGCTGCGACAGCAGTAGGGGCCAAGACGGCAGCAGGGGCCGCGACGGCAGCAGGGGCCTCAACGGCAGCAGGGGCCGCGACTGCAGCAGGGGCCGCGATGGCAGCAGGGGCCGCGACGGTAGCAGGGGCCGCGACTGCAGCAGGGGCCGCGACAGCAGCAAGGGCCGCGACGGCAGCAGGGGCCGCGACGGCAGCAGGGGCTGCGACAGCAGCAGGGGCCGCGAGGGCAGTAGGAGCCGCGACGGCAGCAGGGGCCGCGTCGGCAGCAGGGGCCGTGACGGCAGTAGGGGCCGCGACGGCAGCATAGGCCGCGACAGCAGCAGGGGCCGCGACGGCAGCAGGGGCCACGTCGACAGCAGGGGCCGCGACGGCAGCAGGGGCCGCGTCGGCAGTAGGGGCCGCGACGGGCCGGCTAGGGAAGGGCGCGCGACGGCGCAGGTAAGGCGGGCGCGAGGCGCGCTTCGGGCAGGGCAAGAAAAAAAAATCTCGTTGTGGGCCCTAAAAAAAATGTTCCCACGAGGGAACCTGCTCAGAATACCATGTTAGAATATGGAACGAATGAATGACTGAACTAGCAAGCAGGTGGGTACAAGTAGGAAACCTAAAATTGTTGTACCCTATATGAACTACCCCACTACAGCCTAGATAGACTATAGCATATAAGTTTGACAGAGAAGCCATAGCGGGCAGAGTAGGGTGGCGCGCGACCAGCAGAGCAGCACGCAGGCAGTGCGGCGCGCCAGCACTAGGGAAGCGTGTAGGGTAAGGCAGGGCGGCGCACGACTAGGGTGGCCATCAGGGTGGAGCACAACAGGTTGCAAGGGGCAGCGAGCGGGCTGCCTGAGGGGCGGTGAGAAGGTGGAAGGGGCGGCGAGTGGGCTGCAAGGGGCGGCGCGCAAGCTGCAAGAGGGCGGCTCGCGGGCTGCAAGGGGCGGGGAGCGGGCCGCAAGCGGGCGGCGAGCAGGCTGCAGGGGCGGCTAACGGGCCGCAGGCGAGCGGCGAGCGGGTTGCAGTGGCAGCGCGCTGGCTGCAGTGGCGGCTCGCGGGCTGCTAAGGGCGGCGCGACGGGCTGCTAGGGGCGGCACAGCGGCTAGCAGGGCGGCGGGCCATTGGGGCAGGGCTGCAGGGCAGCTAGTGGGGCAGTTCTGTGGTGGGCCCTAAAAAAAAATTCGGTCCTAGGTGTTGAGATAATATCGAGACTTAAGCACTTCAAGGAATTCGTGTAGTACAGTTAGTACAGTGCGAGACTTCGCACGTAATAGTAAAGTACCGATAGGCTGACGTCAGCAAAGCGCTACGTGCCCTAGGATGACGTCAGCACGTAGCTATAGGCCTCGCAAATAGTCACGTACCGTTTCAGAACACGAATAGCGTGAATAGCACAGTACAGTATGCGAATAGGTACTTTACTCTAGCTATATATTCTGTATGTTTGTCATTTTATAATATATCTGATTTCAGAGACATAGATCCTGAAACATATCATTACATGGGCTTACATTAGTCCAGACAAAGCCTCCTACACTGGCTTTAACTCATACAAAGACTTCCGCTACAACAGGAAGCTACCATCCGAAGTATACGATCCTACTCAATCACTTCAAAATCTAACATGGTATTGCGAGCGCCTTGGATTCTACAAGCTTCCAACTACATACTCTGCAACTATGTCTGGCTCTCCACGATCCAACAACGGCTCTTCTGTTACGAGCCCATCACGCCCAACAGCGTCTCCAACTGCTGACAATTCTCATCTGCAGCAACAACAATATCAGCAACAAACAATATCAGCAACAACCAATGTACGGCATGCCACTGAGCAATCAGTCCGTACACACAACCGCAGCAGCGGCATCATCGGCAGCAGCCGCAACAACAACGGCATCAGCAGCCACAACAGCTGCAGCTGCAGTAACTGGTTCTACTAATCAACCAGGACAACAGTCTAGTTTCGTACCGACTGGACCATATCAATATCAAGGGGCTTACCAGCCAACAAATCTTCAACAGCGTGTTAATGCTGCCGTCTTATCACTTAACCAGATGTTTCCAACTCCTATGAGTCATGATGGCTCCAGTTATCAGCATGGACAGTTACCACAAGGGAGCGACGGGTCAAACAACTCCTTCTCCTTTGTTCCTGTTGGACAAGGACAACAAGCATCACAAGGATCACAGATGCCATCACTTTATCAGTTACAGTCAGCCGACGGCACCGGAAACTATCTTCCTGCTACTGCAAACCCAACAAAGATAAAAACGACAATGCCATTTAACGGTCAAGACTTTTATACCTGGAGTTTCGAATTCGAGCTTCTTGTTCAAACTGCGGGATTCTGGCAATTGTTCGACGGTACAGCACCCTTTCCATCTCACGGCTCACCACTTCAACAGGCCACTTTTCGATCGGCGTCGCTGACTGCTTACACAGTTCTCGTTCGCAATATGACACCGACTGAACAGCTTGGTATTCGTCCTTTTCGAACCAGTACCGCTCCTGCTAAAGCAGCTTGGTTATACCTGCAAGGGGTTTACATGGCAAAGGACACCGTCAATCAGAGTAAAATCTTAATGCAGCTGTCAAATATACAGATGATAAACGGCGAGAAGGTGACGCAGTATATCAACCGCGCTCGAAATCTGCACGACCAGCTTCAGAAGTGTGGAGGATACTTCCCCGACGCTATGTTTCACACGGTGCTACTCGCGGGTCTTGGACCAGAATGGCGGTAGTGTCGCTCTATTCTTCGGATGCAAAAAACGTTGTCTGAGGGGGCACTCTGTGCCGCTCTCATCGCCGAGCAGCAGGATATGGACCTACACAACGCTCGAGGAGGGAAAATTTTAAATTCGTCCAGCCTCTAGCGTCAAAATCAGTTTTTTCTCCTGGGTGGGTTGGTGCGGTACTCAAGTGTCCCAAATCACATGAGCGTTTTCCTTGAGTGGGTGGGCTACAACGACACCAACTTTCGGAGGATCAGGCCTGGTCCGCACACATCGGCCTTGAGACACGAATGCGAATGCGAATGCGAATGCGAATGCACGGTTGCATGCCGGACTCTGTGTTGGTAGCCTGAAAAGGGGGGGGGGCTTCCAGAGCAGCGCACCTTACTGGGGTCCTTGAGTCGATTCACTGCATCGCTGAGCCTCACAGACAGGGACACACACACACGCATATGCATGCACGCATGCAAGAAAGCGTGCACGACTGCGTACCTTGCCTCCAGTGTTGGAGGCCTCAAGGGTCGGGCGGGGTGTTCAAGAGCAGCGCGCCCTGGAGGGGTCCTTGAGTCGATTCACTGCATTGTTGAGCCGCGGAAGCACCCTAGAGGCACCCCAGAGGCACCCCGGAGGCACCCCGGCATCAATGAGTCGGTTCACGGCAGGTGTTCAAGAACAGCGCACCTTACTGGGGTCCTTGAGTCGATTCCCTGCATCGTTGAGCCTCAGGAACACACACGCCTGTGCATGCGGGCATGTGTGCTCACATCACATGCATGCATGCATGCCTTACCCCGGTTGAAAAGCTTGAAGCAGCGCACCTTGGCGGGGTCCTTGAGTCGATTCACTACATCGTTGAGCCTCAGAAACGCCTCCTGCGCGTGCGGGTGGCTGCACTTGTCCGGATGCACCAGCAGCGATGCTTTCCAGTAGCTGGATGGAGTGGGAAAAGAGGGAAGCTGTTCAGAGGGATGGAAGCGAGTCAAGGATTCATGATTCGGATGCAGAAGGTGCGGGAAGGAGGAGGTGGGAGGCAGAAACGCCTTCGGAGCGCGCAGGTGGCTGCACTTTTCTGGATGCACCAGCAGCAGTAGCTGTGGAGGGGGGGAGGAAGAGAGGGAAGGAGAAGGGGTGTTTGAAGCGATGGAGGGGAATTTGGAATCCATTACACGGTGTGGTAAGAAGAAACCTTCTTGTACTGTTAGGAGGTATTCATGATGCCTCCTGAGAGGGGCATTTAGGATCCATCACACGGGATGGACACGGTATGGAAAGGTATCCATGACGCCTCCTCAGAGTAGAGTAGAGGAAGGTTTCGAACCGCAGCAAGCCGTGTGTGTGGTCTAAGAAAGACTTTCAGCAGCAGCTGCCACCCCCACGAGGGGCATTTAGGATCCACTACACGGGATGGACATACTGAGCTAAAGGTGGTATTCATGACGTTACCTGAGCGCTCAAGTGGCTGCACTTTTCCCCTCCTACCCCTCCCTCCTCTCCTCCTCCATCCTCCACCCTCCACCTCTCCCCTCTTCCCAGCCTCACCGCTTCTTGATCTCGCCGTCGCCAGCAGCAGCCGTGACCCCCATAATGGCGTACGCCGTGAGCTCCGGGTCCAGAATGCGCTCCACCTGAGAGGGGGGAGGGGGGGAAGGGGGCACGAGAGTAGTAGGAGGGGAGGACACGATTGAAGTGATGGAGTGCACACCAGCAGTGCATGGAGCGGCAGCAGCAGTCACCACCACGATGGCGTACGCGGTCAACTCCGGGTCCAGGATGCGCTCCACCTGAGGGGAAGGAGGAAGGAGGGCATGATATGAAGGAGGGCATGATATGATGGAGGGCAGGCAGGCAGGCATGCAGGCATGCAACGCGCAGCAGCAGCAGCAGCAGCAGCAGCAGCAGCAGTAGTAGCAGCAGCAGCAGCAGTAGCAGCAGCAGTCACCCCCACAATGGCGTAAGCAGTAAGCTCCGGGTCCAAGATGCGCTCCACCTGAGGGGGGAGGGGGCGAGATGGACATGTGTGCAGAGGGAGGAGGGGAGCACATGATATGATGGAGGGCAGGCAGGCATGCAATGCAGGCAGCAGCTGTCAGCAGCCACCTCCACCACGATGGCGTAAGCAGTTAGCTCTTAGTAGGCTTTCCGCGTTTCGAATCCAACAAATTTCAACCGTAAGCAGTTAGCTCCGGGTGCAGAATGCGCTCCACCTGAGGGGAGAGAAGGAGGGCTAATATGATGGAGGGCAGGCAGGAACGCAACGCGCAGTAGAAGCAGCCAGCAGTGACCCCCACGACGGCACACGCGGTCAGCTCGGGGTCCAGAACCCGCTTCCCCTGGGAAAGGGGACAAACGGGCATGAGGGTCAGAGGAGGAGGGGAGGCATGCATGCAATCCACCACAGCAGCAGCAGCAGCAGCAGCAGCAACAACAGCAGCAGCAGCAACAACAGTCACCCCCATGTTGGATCCGTGCTCAGGCGGGGCTTCCTGAATGCACCCAGGTGGGAGAGCTATGCTGAAAAAACTTTTGAGAATTCTCAACCTTACCTCAAGAGTGATTCCAATCCAACATAGCTGGATCCATGCTCAGGCAGGGCTTCTGAAATGCCCCCGGGTGGGAGAGGGGCAGGAGAGCAGGTGAGCACGCGTGCAGGAGAGTAGGAGGGGAGACATGATCGCAATGAAGCACCTGTCACTCACCCCTACCTCTTACTCCCCACCTACTCCCCTCACCCTCCTCTCCTCACCTCCTCGTATTTCTCCGCCTGGGTGGCGTTGGCAGCCTCTGCAGCAAGGACGGGTGGCATGGGGCCCACGAAAGGGCTCTCTTGTAGCGCCTGCTCGGCCTCCCTGCAACCATGGGGTGGGGGGACGATGGTCGGAGGATGTGGGGACGATGTTGGTTGATGGGGGGTGAACGCACCTCAGCAGCCAGGGCGGGGGGCATGGGGCCCACAAAGGGGCTTTCTTGTAGCGCCTGCTCCGCCTCCCTGCAGTGATAGGGTGGATGGTGAGGGATTGGGGTGATCAATATAATGTTGAAGGGGAATGAAGCGCCTCTGCAGCGAGGGCAGGCGGCATGGGGCCCACAAATGGGGCTCTCCTGTAGTGCCTGCTCCGCCTCTCTGCAGTGATTGGGGGAGGGGCGGGAGACCATGGGGGGAGGATGCAGGGACAATGGGGAGGACAATGGGGGAGGATGCAAGGACAATGGGGAGGACGATGGGGGGTGGATGCAGGGACAATGGGGAGGAGGATGGGGGGCAGTGCTGGTTGTTGGGGGTGAGAGAGCCTCAGCAGCCAGGGCGGGGGGCATGGGGCATGGAGCAGGCATGGGGCATGGAGCAGGCATTAGATGGGGGGAGGATGGGGGGACGATGGGGGGACGATGGGGGGGCGATGGGGGGACGATGGGGGGATGATGGGGGGACGATGGGGGGACGATGGGGAGACGGGGAGGATATTGGGTACGGTGTTGGCTGCTGGGGTTGAAAGCGCCTCTGCAGCGAGGGCGGGCGGCATGGGGCCCACCAAGGGCTCTCCTGTAGCGCCTGCTCCGCCTCCCTGCATTGATGGGGTGGATGGTGGGGGAGGATAGTGGGAGAATGTTGGCTGTTGGGGTTGAAAGCGTTCTCCTGCAGTGCCTGCGCCACCTCCCTGTAACATTGGGGGCGGGGGAGGTTCCAAGACGATGCTGATTGGGGGGGACGACGGCGAGACGATGTGTGTTGAGTGTGACTGCTGCCTTCACCCCAACTCACACTTTTCCCCACTCGCTCCATGCCCCCACCCCTCCCCCCACTCTCTCCATCTCCTCGACGGCGCGGGTGAGCGATGCTGCAACCGCCAACTGCTGCCTTCCCCCCAACTCACTCCCTCCCCCCACCCCTCTCCCCAACCCTCTCCCCACCCATCCCCTCTGCCCCCACTCACTCCATCTCCTCCACGGCGCGGGTGAGCAGCAGGATATGGACCTACTCCACGTCACAAGCCCGTTTGTTCCTTTTGCCGTAAAGCAGGTCATACTATCGATACCTGCTGGTCGAAGGATAAACCATCTTGGAAGAGGTCTGCATCGAAACACACCAAAGATTCTTCAGGTGATGCTGAGAAGCCGGAAGCTGCGAAGCCGGAAGCTGCGAAGCCGAACTCTGCGAAGCCGCCTGCTACACCTGTCAAGACACAAGCGAAAGAAGTTATTAATTGTATGATGTCAGTTTCTACCGTCTACGATCCTGACGCCGAAGACCGTGTGCATAATAACTTCAATGATGAACTCAATACGCCCATACCACCCGAGGTCTACGCCAACCTTGCACATACCTTGGAAGGTCCCAACACGTGGTATCTCGACAGTTGTTGCGGCCAGCATATGTGTTCCTCAGAAAATATTTTCGTCATCAATCAGCGTCGTCTTCAGAACCCATGCGTTGTCACCATCGCCAACAAACAACGTCTTACAGCACACTGGATGGGTAACATCATTCTTGATTCCGTTGAAGAAGACTTCAGTCTTCACCTTAACGATGTACTTCTCGTTCCTCGACTTGGCTTCAATCTGATGTCCTCTGCACAGCTCATGCGGAATGGGATTACTCTTCTTGGCGAACCTGGAAAATTTACTTTGAAATATGGAGACTGGAAACTCGGCACAGCAATCGAACAGAATGGTGTATTCGTCCTCAACTTCGTACCTGAGCGCACCACTGCCGACTCCGAAAATATTCTCTCTCTTGGCCTATGGGAGCATCGCGATGACATTGATTACACCGATGATACCAAGCTGCTATAACCAAGCTGCTTCAGCAGGAGCGGTACTGGTACGAAAAGGACGAATACCAAGCTGTTCAGTCAGTGTCATATTGCGAACGAGAACTGTGTAAGCAGTCAGCGACGCCGATCGAAAAGTGGCCTGTTGAAGTGGTGAGCCGTGAGATGGAAAGGGTGTTGTACCATCGAACAATTGCCAGAATCCCGCAGTTTGAACAAGAAGCTCGAATTCGAAACTCCAGGTATAAAAGTCTTGACCGTTAAATGGCATTGTCGTTTTAATATTTGTTGGGTTTGCAGTAGCAGGAAGATAGTTTCCGGTGCCGTCAGCTGACTGTAACTGATAAAGTGATGGCATCTGTGATCCTTGTGATGCTTGTTGTCCTTGTCCAACAGGAACAAAGGAGGAGTTGTTTGACCCGTCGCTCCCTTGTGGTAACTGTCCATGCTGATAATTGGAGCCATCAAGACTCATAGGAGTTGGAAACATCCGGTTAAGTGATAAGATGGCAGCATTAACACGATGTTGAAGATTTGTTGGCTAGTAAGCCCCTTGATATTGATATGGTCCAGTCGGTACGAAACTAGACTGTTGTCCTGGTTGATTAGTAGAACCAGTTACTGCAGCTGCAGCTGTTGTGGCTGCTGATGCCGTTGTTGCTGCGGCTGCTGCCGATGATGCCGCTGCTGCGGTTGTGTGTACGGACTGATTGCTCAGTTGCATGCCGTACATTGGTTGTTGTTGATATTGTTGTTGCTGATATTGTTGTTGCTGCAGATGAGAATTGTCAGCAGTTGGAGACGCTGTTGGGCGTGATGGGCTCGTAACAAAAGAGTCGTTGTTGGATCGTGGAGAGCCAGACATAGTTGCAGAGTATGTAGTTGGAAGCTTGTAGAATCCTAAGACGCTCGCAATACCATGTTAAGACACAAGCGAAAGAAGTTATTAATTGTATGACGTCAGTTTCTACCGTCGATGATCCTGACGCCGAAGACCATGTTCATAATAACTTCAACGATGAACTCAATACGCCCATACCACCCGAGGTCTACGCCAACCTTGCACATACCTTGGAAGGTCCCAACACATGGTATCTCGACAGTTGTTGCGGCCAGCATATGTGTTCCTCAGAAAATCTTTTCGTCATCAATCAGCGTCATCTTCAGAACCCATGCGTTGTCACCGTCACCAACAATCAACGGTTTACAACACACTGGATGGGTAACATCATTCTTGATTCCGTTGAAGAAGACTTCAGTCTTCACCTTAACGATGTACTTCTCGTTCCTTGACTTGGCTTCAATATGATGTCATCTGCACAGCTCATGCGGAATGGGATTACTCTTCTTGGCGAACCTGGAAATTTTACTTTGAAATATGGAGACTGGAAACTCGGCACGGCAATCGAACAGAATGGTGTATTCGTCCTCAACTTCGTACTTGAGCGCACCACTGCCGACTCCGAAAATATTCTCTCTCTTGGCCCATGGGAGCATCGCGATGACATTGATTACACCGAACATACCGTTCCTCATGAGGAGTTGTACACACGTCTTCAACCACGGCTGCCGCTGTCATGCTGACCTTTGACAATCAAGACCTGAATGACGTCCAGAACTCCCGCGACTATCTTGCTCAAGTTGGTGGTTGGGGAGATACGATGAATATGCCCACGGGTGAAGGCGCTTGGGGGGCACAGGAACCTGACGAGACCACTTTGGGAGAAACACCTGCTGATCGTGATCGACGTCTTCTCACTGAAACAGAGCAGCGTGTCGCTGACATGGAAGTCCTCAACTCCTGACGACTTGTCGGCGTTGAGCCTAAACCTGCAGCATCAGATCAAGAAAGCGGGGAGTTAGTTCTTTCACCTAGCGAATACATCGACGTTTAAATAAAAATTCCACCACCTAACCTTACCAGGTTCATCCCGCCTGTCACAGATCATATTCGCGCTGACGGTCATCGGCTGCTGTTGTCTTTCTTCGCTAACGCCGATCATTATCTGCACGCACAGGGACACAAAGCTACTGCAAACACATGGCATAAGCGTCTTGGTCATCCGTCACAGTCTACGCTCAACAACACAATCAAAGCTGCTGTTCTCGACAAGAATTCGCTTCTCTTACCTGGCGGCCTCGAAATGAAACCGGTCAATCGTCCGTCACCCTGCTTAATCTGCCCAGCAGGAAATCTACCGCACGAACCGTACCCGTCTCATTTTCCTGGCGCTGAGGATTATCGCTTGATGGAAAAAGTTTACAGCGATATTCTAAACTTACCTGCGGAGGGTTTCAATGGCGAGAAATACGTCATCACGTTTACTGAAGCTTCTACTCGATACATCTGGACTGGTAACATGACTAACCGTTTTCTTGCCTTCACAGCGTTTTGAACATGGCTACCTCTCGCATAACGTGAGTCCGACACCAAACTAAAGTCCTTCCAGTGTGATGGAGCCGGGGAGTATCGGAGTCTCGAGTTTACAACGTACCTGCAAGAGAGAGGCATACGGCGCCTATTCTCACTTCCTCACGCTCACCAACAGAGCGGTGTAGCAGAACGCCTCAATCGAACTCTGCAAGAAAAGATGCGAGCTCTGCTCGCCCAGTCCCAGCTCAGCCCGCTCTACTAGCCCTTCGCGATGGCCCATGCAACGCTGTTGCATAATCTTCTGTCTTCATCAGCTCTACCCAACAATGCATCACCTCACTTGTTGTGGATAGGAAAATTGGGCACTACAAAACTTCTTCGAGTTTTCGGGTGTGTCGTGCAATACCGTCCTCCTACTGCTCCGCTCGGAAAGTTTGATCAACGTGCTAAGTGGGGTCTTCATCTCGGCCTCGAGAAAGAGTTTTCTGCCTGGCGCATCATGGATTATCGCAGTCGCCTTCTGGTTCCTGCCCGTGACTGTATTTTCTACGAAAATCTGACCCTTCCTACTTTCGAACAATATCTTGCCACGCAGCGTGACCCTGCTACTCTTTTCCACGGTGTTCGTTCATTCGCTACCACCGACACCGAACTCGCTGACAGCGAAGAACCTGACCTCAATGATGCACGTGAAGCTGCTCCCGATCCACCTATACCAACCACTTCTTCCGGATTTCCGGAATTCATTCCTCTCGTCGACGCTAATTCATATGATGTTCGTGATGTTCATCATACTTACCTGGTGGACGACCAACGACGTCCCATGCCAGCTGTAACTGACAGCAGCATCCACGTCAATCCTGACGAAATTGGGGGGGCAAGTGGTGAACAGAAAGAACCTGTCAATTTCGCAGGTCGGACCGAAGACAGTCCTAATTATCAAACTGGCCTTCAGATACTGGGACTCGCAGCAGCTGTACAGCACAATTCTACAAAAGTCGCAGAACCAAAAACTGTGAGAATCGAGAATCAAATGAGTGAGAATGATTGCACTAGAAAGCATTGGGATACATATAGAAAACCCTAACAGGGTTGTACTCACTACAGAGTACCCCATTGCAGACTAGAGAAACATAATATTCTGACACACCCCCATAGTCAAAGTGGGGTATGATCAGCACAACAAGCAAAGCAAAGCAAGCTCAGGGTGGATCACAATGTCACCACACATTCTGAGCACAAGTACAAGAAGTAACAGTTTAAAGTTCACAATAAATAAGCAAAGCTAGAGGCTATCACAGAGGGCAAGTGAGGAGGAGGAGGCTGGACTAATAGGAGAGGAGAGAGGAGGCAACGGCGGAAGCTGCAGACACACGGGCAACAGGAGCGGCGCGCACTGTGGCTACCGGAGGCGCACCTCCGGACTACAGGAGTAACTGGCTCCGCGGCTAAGACGAGCGGCAGGAGCAACGGACCCACGGGCGACTGGCGCAGCGGCATCACTGGGCTACCGGAAGCGCACCTCTGGACTACTGGCACTGCTAGCAACACGACGGCTACCTCCACCCAACCTCCCTCTACTGCCGCACCCCCCATACACACACCCCCTGCTGCACCCCTAGGTTCACTCACACTCCACCCCCTAGCACCACTCCGTCGACTCACACACACCCACCCCCCTCAGCGGCAGCTGCAGCAGTGGGAGACGGAGTAGGAGGAGGAGCAGGGGATGCCACACACCCGCCACCCCCATACCCTCCCCCACTGCTGCACCTGCAGCAGGGGATGGAGGAGAAAGGGGGGGGGGGGGGGGGGAGGGGGGTGCTGTGCATGGCGCGTGCAGAGGGCAGCAGGGCGCACGGGGCGCACAGGGCAGCAGGGCAGCAGGGCGCGCGGGGCGCACAGGGCTGCAGGGCGCGCGGGGCGCACAGGGCAGCAGGGCAGCAGGGCGCATGGGGCGCACAGGGCAGCAGGGTGCGCGGGGCGCAGCAGGGCTGGCGGGTTGGCCACACCCGCCACCCCCATACCCTCCCCCACTGCTGCACCCGCAGCAGAGAGATGGGGGGGGGGGGGGGGGGGGGGGCGGGGGGGGCAGGCAGGTGCTGCAGGTCCCCTCCCCCCACTGCCGCATCCGCACCAGGGGGATGGCAGATCCCCTCCCCCCCACTGCTGTACCCGCAGCAGGGGGAGGTAGGAGAAAGGGGGGGGGGGGGGGGGGGGCAGGTGCTGCAGGTCCCCTCCCCCCCTCTGCTGCTCCCCCAGCCAACACTGCACCAGGGGCGGCTGCACCAGGGGCGGCTGCTCCAGGGGCTGCTGCACCAGGGGCGGCTGCTCCAGGGGCGGCTGCACCAGGGGCGGCTGCTCCGACGCGTGGCCCCCGCAGAGCCCCTCCCCCCCCACTGCTGCACCCGCAGCAGGGGGGAGGTAGGAGAAGGGGCGGGGGGGGGGGGCGGGGGGGGCAGGCAGGTGCTGCAGGTCCCCTCCCCCCACTGCCGCATCCACTCCAGGGGGATGGTAGATCCCCTCCCCCCCACTGCTGCACCCGTAGCAGGGGGAGGGAGAGGAGAAAAAAAAAAGGGCGGAGAGGAGGGGGTCCAGGGGCGGCTGCTCCAGAGGCCAGGGGCCAGGGGCGGCTGCTGAGGTCCAGGAGCGGCTGCACCAGGGGCGGCTGCTCCAGGGGCGGCTGCTCCAGGGGCGGCTGCTCCAGGTCCAGGGGCGGCTGCTCCAGGGGCGGCTGCACCAGGGGCGGCTGCTCCAGGGGCCAGGGGCGGCTGCTCCGGGTCCAGGGGCGGCTGCACCAGGGGCGGCTGCACCAGGGGCGGCTGCTCCGGGTCCAGGGGCGGCTGCTCCAGGGGCGGCTGCAGAGGTCCAGGGGCGGCTGCTCCAGGGGCGGCTGCAGAGGTCCAGGGGCGGCTGCACCAGGGGCGGCTGCTCCGACGCGCGCCCCCCCCCCCCAGGTCGCCCCTCCCGTCGCCTGTTGAGGCGACCTGAGGGGGGGGGGGGGGAGGAGTACGGGGGCCGACACGCGGCCTCCCAGGGTGCCAGAGCAGGCGGAAGAAGGGGCGACGCGCGCCCCCCCAGGTCGCCCCTCCCGTCGCCTTGCGTGGCGAGCGGGGGGGGGGGGGGGGGGGGGGGGCGGTACACGGGCCCCTGGTGCGCCACGACCGGCATGAGGAGGGCGGGGCCTGGGCAGGGTCAGGGCAGGGCCGCGACAAGGGGCCGCGACGGTGGGCCGCGACGGGGGGGGGGGGGGGGGGGGGGGGGGCCTGCGACGGGGGGGCCGCGATGGTGGGCCGCGACGGGGGGGCCGAGACGGGGGGCCTGCGACAGGGGGCCGCGACGGCGGGCCGCGACGAGGTCGGGGCAGGGCCGGGGTCGGGGCAGGTCCGGGACAGGCCGCGAAGGGGCCGCGACGGGCTAACGGGCCTAACGGGCCGCGAAGGGGCCGCTACAGGTCGTAAAGGGGGCCGCGAAGGGGCCTAACTGGCCGCGAAGGGGCCGCGACGGAGGCCAAACGGGCCGCGAAAGGGGCCGCGACGGGCCTAACGGGCCGCGAAGGGGGGCCGCGAAGGGTCGTAAAGGGGGCCGCGAAGGGGCCTAACGGGCCGCGAAGGGGCCGCGACGGGGGCCTAACGGGCCGCGAAAGGGGCCGCGACGGGCCTAACGGGCCGCGAAGGGGGCCTAACGGGCCGCGAAGGGGCCTAACGGGCCGCGAAGGGGCCACGACGGGGGCCTAACGGGCCGCGAAAGGGGCCGCTACGGGCCGCAAGGGGGCCTCTACGGGCCGCTACGGGCCGTGCAGGGGGCCGCTACGGGCCGCGAAGGGGTCTCGAAGGGCAGGCGCGACGCGCGCGTCAGGCAGGTAAGAAAAATTTTAGTGGTGAACGTGGTGGGCCCTTAGGAAGGATCGATATATGCTCTATACCATGTGAGAATCGATTGACGAAAAGAATTGAGTGAGGATGATTGCACTAGAAAGCATTGGGATACATATAGAAAACCCTAGCAGGGGTTGTACTCACTACAGAGTACCCCACTGTAGACTAGAGAAACATAATATTCTGACAAAAACTGCCCGACAGGCTCTTTCAGGACCACATCGTGAAAAATGGCGTGAAGCTATGGATCGTGAATTGGCTGCCCTGGAAAAACGGGAGACTTGGGAGCTCATACCCATCGAGAAAGCCGTAAATAAAAATATTCTTATCGGAAAGTGGGTCTTCAGGGTGAAGACGAAAGCTGATGGCTCTTACGAAAAACATTAGGCAAGGTGGGTTGTTCGCGGTTTTGACCAAACTCATGGGGTCGACTACATGCTAACTTTTGCCCCGGTCAGCCGACACACAAGTGTTCGTCTCGTCATCTGCGAAGCAGCTGCGAAGAATTTTCCGCTTCGACAAATTGATGTTTCCAACGCGTTTCTATACGCTGACGTCGATGCTGAAATCTATGTCGAATATCCGCACACCTATCCGACAAATCCGCCAAGTGTCTGCAAGCTCAAGAAGTCACTGTACGGTATCAAACAAGCACCGCGACTGTGGCAGCAGCATTTGAACAGGAAACTTACAGAAGTTGGGTTCCGACAACTGCCGCATGATCCCGGGATGTATCGGCTAGACGACAAGGGGAGCTACGCGCTGCTCGTGGCATACGTGGATGACATTCTCTATGTCAGCTCTTCGGCTTCCTTGGGTGATCGCATCGAAGCAGATTTGAAGAAATCTCTCGATTTAACTGTCTCCACCAAAGTTACCCAATTTCTTGCGTTAAACGTTTCGCGAACCTCCTCCGCCATTCACCTCACAGCATTTAAGTATGCTGAGTCACTCGCTAAGCGTTTCAAAATTCCAACAGATTACGTCGCTACACCTTATCGATCTACACCCACCGGGCACATCCTAAACAACATCAAACTTTCAACAGCTGGCCTACAACTGTACCAGCAGCAACTTGGGTGTCTTCTCTTCGCAGCAGTCACATGCCGTCCCGACCTTGCTTACGTCGCAAGCTATCTCGCACAGTTTCTACACTGCCCAAAAGAAGAACACCATCTCGATCTTCAGCGCGCTCTACACTGCTTTGTCGCAACACCAACAGTCGGGCTGATTTTCAACACAGGAAAACCGACCGACAAAATGTACCTCAGCGGATATGTCAACGCAGACCACGATGATGACACGTCAGATCGTCGGTCACGAACAGGCTACATCTTCCGTCTCGAGCCGATTGGCCCAATTTCGTGGAATTCATCAAAACAGGAACTCGTGTCACTTTCCTCGGCTGAAGCAGAATTCATTGCATGTGCTGCAACCCGAGAAGGATTATACTTACAGGAACTTCTCGACAAAGCAAAGTTCGTCACGCCGAATCAGTTTACGTTGCAGTGCGACAACCAGAGTGCGATTACCATCGCCAACAAGCCTGGCTTCGTCAATCGCACGAAACACATCTCACTGCGTTACTTTTTCGTCAAGGATGCGATCGACAAGGGGAGAATGCGCCTTGTCTACTGTCCCACTGGTGATATGGCAGCTGACTCACTTACCAAGAAACTGACACGACAGAAATTTCACCACTGCAACCAACTCAGCGGTGTTTCTGAGGCAACCGGGTAACTACACCGAACTCCTAGAAGTGAAGGGGAGTGTTGAGATAATATCGAGACTTAAGCACTTCAAGGAATTCGTGTAGTACAGTTAGTACAGTGCGAGACTTCGCACGTAATAGTAAAGTACCGATAGGCTAACGTCAGCAAAGCGCTACGCGCCCTAGGATGATGTCAGCACGTAGCTATAGGCCTCGCAAATAGTCAAGTACCGTTTCAGAACATGAATAGCGTGAATAGCACAGTACAGTATGTTGGGCTGAGAGAAGCCCTTAGGATCTTTGCAGGACTAAATTCTGAGTAGGACAATATAATAGCGGAAGCGTTAAATGAGAACTTTGTGAACCACCTTGCGCTAGTATGTGAGGGCAAAGTAGATTTATTAAAACAAAGGGATACAAGCTTTTATAAGAGTACAAGGAATACGAAGACATACAGTTAATAACCGTTTTGCTGTTGCTGTTGCGGTTCGATACAGTGACGACTCGGGCAACTGCTCAATAGCGAGTCAGTTGTTTGTCCTTGCTGTCGCGCTGTATTTGTCAGGTCAAAAGTCGCTGACCTTTGACTTTCGCATAACCTCCAACAGTTGTTCAACCTCCGAGGGTTGACTCGCTAATGCTTCGATATGTTTCGCTTCGCTTCTGACTTGGTGTTTCAACACGACAGAGGCGCTAAATCAATTGTTTCCAACACTCCCCTTCGCTTCTGGAGTGTCGCTGGTGGTGACGTGGCTTTGACCAGTCAGCAGCATGCAGTACTCGAACTTCTGCTTCCCGAGCTTCTTGGTCAAGTAATCAGCTGCCATCTCGGACGTGGGACAGTAAGACAGCTCAAGTCTCCCCTTCTCGATCTCGTCCTTTACGAAGAAATATCGCAGGGCGATATGCTTCATCCTGTTCGCGAATCCGTTTTTGTTGGCTATGCGAATTGCCGACTGGTTGTCGCAGAACAAGGAGAAGCTGGGTAACTGAGCCAGCTTCGCCTCCTCCAGAAGTTCGCAAAGGTACAGTCCTTCCTTGGTGGCTGAGCAGAGTGCGATATACTCAGCTTCAGCTGAAGAGAGAGCGATTAATTCATGCTTGCTCGACTGCCAGGAGATGGGTCCGATAGGCTCGAGGCGATAGATGTAGCCGGTGCGTGAGCGTCTGTTGTCGGAGTCGCCGGCGTGATCGGCGTCGACGTAGCTGATTAGTTTAGGTGTCGTAGTCCCGTTCTTGTGGTAGGTTAGACCGACGGTTGAAGTGCTGACGAGGTAGTGGAGAGCACGGTCGAGTTCCGCCATGTGTTCTGCATCAGGTTTCTTGAGGTAGGTCGCGAGCTGACTTGCGGAGTACGATAGGTCCGGACGGCAAGTGACAGCTGCGAAGAGGAGGCATCCCAGCTTTCTCTGGTAGTCGCGTATGCCGGCGGGATTTAGTGGAGCAGATCCTTCCTTGTTATTTCCTGCCGTGCAGCGGTATGGCGTAGAGATGGTGGTCGGCGTGAGTGCGAAGCGTTTGGTGATGGTGTTGGCGTATTTTGTGGCGTTGAGGTAGATCGCGTCTTCTTCTTCCTGGATGTTGAGGCCGAGATACTGCGTGACAGTGGACGAGACTGTGAGCGTGAGATCCTTCTGTAGTTCCCCTTCGAACCAGGTGGTGACGTTGTTGGTCGAGCCGATGTAAAGTATATCGTCCACGTAGACGATCAGTAGGATGTAGTCGGTGCCCTTTGTGAGCCGATACATGCCCTGGTCGTGAGGTAGTTGGCGGAATCCAATGCGAATAAGTCTTGCGTGCAGATACTGTTGCCACAGCCTTGGAGCTTGTTTGATGCCGTACAGGGATTTTTGCAGTTGACAGACTTGGTTAGGTTCTCCGTGGGAGCCGTGTGGGAGTTTGACGAAGATTTTGGCGTCAACAGGTGCGTAGAGGAATGCGTTGGCGACGTCGATTTGCCGCAGATTCTTTTTCTTCATGGCGGCGATCGCGAGGAGAATTCGTAGTGAGGTGTGTCGGCTGACCGGGGCGAATGTCTCGGTGAAGTCGCGTCCGTGCTCTTGGTCGAAGCCGCGTACGACCCAGCGCGCCTTAAACTTGTCGATGGTGCCGTCTGCTAGACCCACTTCCCGGTGAGTACTGTCTTGTTTCGTGCCACGCCGATAGGGACGACTTTCCAGGTGTTGCGTTCCTCCAGTGCTTTCAGTTCCTTGTCCATGGCTTCATGCCATTTTTCCCTATGCTCCCCCCCCAGAGCCTGCTGAACTGTGGCAGGCTCCTTAGGAATCTCCGTGCCGTGGACCGCGGTGACGAGGCCAAGTATCTGGAGGCCACTCTGTGTGTAACGGGGGAGAGTTGTGTCCGCGGGATAAGCTGCTTCGTCACCTGCTTCTGGGTCAGGTATGAAGTTGGGCCCTATGCGTTCTGCTTCGTTGGTGTTGACTTCTGCAGGTGTAACGTAATCGTTGTCGGCGAAGTGGTAAAATACTTCGGCATTGGCGCTTTCGCGAGGATTTTCGTCATCCATTGGGACGTTGATGGAGCAGTAAGGGAGAGGTCCGGCTTCCTCCGAGGCTTCATCCATGTTCTGCTCGTCCCAGTCAGCTTCGTCTGTCGCCGAGGCGAAGCGTCGGTCACCACGGAAGCCACCTGTGGGTTCCCAATCTTCTTCCAGGTTGGCAAGATACGTCGGAAGGGTGAGTCGTTCGTAGAAAATGACATCACGTTCTGCTACTGTTGCTTTGGAGTGGACGTCGAAAATCTTCCACGCGTTGTAATTTCTTTTGATGCCCAAGTGTAGCCCCCACTGTGCGCGTTGGGAAAATCAGCCGGCTCGTGCAGATGGGGGTCGGTACTGTACCATGCAGCCGAAAACTCTTAACATTTTTGTACTGCCCTGTTTTCCTGTCCACAGCAGATGCGGTGATGCGTTGTTCGGGAGCGATGATAACGAGAGCAAGTTGTGCAGCATGACATGTGAAGAAATGAGGAATGGTTGAACTAGGAAAGTGTGAGATACAAATATGAAAGCTGTACCCCTTAGTGTCTACCCCACTACAGCCTACATAGGCTAAGGCATATAAGTCTGACACACCCCCATAGGCAAAGTGGGGGAGAACTAGGGGTCACAAGACCAGTCAAGCAAAGCAAAGCAAAGCAAGCTCAGGGTGGATCACAACGTCACCACACAGTCTGAGCACAGGTTCAAAGGCCACAAGGCCAGTTCATATGCAAGTTCATATATAAAGGTAAACAAGCAAGTGCAGGTATATAGAGATCACAGTACAAGCAAAGTCAAGAGGTAAGCAAGTGAGGCCAAGTAGGCACAAGACCTAGCATAGTACAGAAGCGCTGATGATCACAAGGCTGAAGTGCCTTGGTAAAGATATCAGCAGTGTTGGCCTGAGAGGCCACGTAGGCAAGGCTCAGCTGACCACGCTGCTGCAGCTCACGAGCAAGGAAGTAGCGAAGAGCAATGTGCTTCGTTCTGTGCTCCAGTCTGTGCTCCCGACACAAGGCCAGCATGGCCTTGTTGTCTACGTACAGAACTGGAGGGGAACGAGGCGGCTCTCCCAGGTCAGTCAGCAAGTAGGTGAGCCAGCGTAACTCCTGCGCAGCCATGGCCCCTGCGTAAATCTCAGCCTCACAGCTGGAGCTGAGAACAGAAGACGAGCGAGTAGACCGCCACGAAACCGAGCCGGAACCTAGGCTGAAGGTGTAACCCTGTGACGACCGCTGCGTAGCCAGGTCGTCAACCCAAGACGCGTCTGCGTGACCAGTGAGGACCACTGGACTCCGCCCTCCAAGCACTAGCCCCAAGCCTGAAGTACTGCACAAGTAGCGCAACACCCTCTTCGCTGCAGCCATGTGCTCTGGTCGGTGTCTCCCAGGAGCAACATAGCGTGCCAGAATGCTCAGAGGGTATGCTAGGTCAGGTCGAGTGCAGGTCATCAGGTACATGAGGCAGCCAACAAGCTCTGGGTACGGGCCACTCGGCTCTACGGACTCATCCGAAGGCAGAGCTGAGAGCGAATGGCGAGTAGACAGAGGAGTGGCCTGAGGCGAGGAGTACGTGAAGTCGAAGCGCTGAAGGACCTGCTGCACCATGTGTGACTGAGTCAAGGTAATGGTGCGGCGTGCTCTGTCCCGGGTGATCTGCAAGCCAAGATAGCTGCGCAGTTCACCCAGGTCTGTGCACGTGTGTCTCTTCT
Organism: Closterium sp. Naga37s-1; assembly: GCA_947471745.1. Lineage (NCBI taxonomy): Eukaryota > Viridiplantae > Streptophyta > Zygnematophyceae > Desmidiales > Closteriaceae > Closterium > Closterium sp. Naga37s-1. The sequence continues at coordinate 2,212,413 of CANJKZ010000860.1, forward strand.
GCAGCTCGGACTTCACGTGGGCGAGTCCAGCAGTGTCAGCAGTGGCAAAGACCAAGTCGTCGACGTACACGAGGATGTAGAACGGCGGCAAAGAGGTGTCGGTGCGCAGAAACAGTGACGGGTCGGCTGTAGAAGGAGCAAACCCAAGAGCCGCAAGAGTAGTCCTCAGTGTGTCGTGCCACTCACGGGGCGCCTGGCGGAGACCGTAGACTGGCCGCCGGAGGCTCCACTGGGTACCAGGGGGAAACGACCCAGTGAAGCCAGGTGGGCGGCGCAGCCAGATCTCCTCGTGCAGGCTGCCCTGAAGGAAAGCTGTGCTGAAGTCAAGAGAGTGAAGCTCGTAGTCACGCTGAGCGGCAACGTGCAGCAGCACCCGAAGAGTGGTCATCTTCGGGGTGGGAGAGAAGGTCTGAAAGTAGTCAACTCCCTGCCGCTGACTGAAGCCTCGAGCCACGTAACGCGCCTTGAAGACAGGCGGAGAACCCGGCGGCCGCTTCACCCTGAAAATCCACATGCCACTGACGATGTTCGCCCCAGGTGGAGGAACCTCGTCGACGTAGGTGCCTGTGGACTTCCAGGAAGCCATCTCTGCATCCATGGCTGCCTGCCACTGAGAGGAGTAGGGACCCTCTATCGCCTCTGCGTAAGAGCGCGGGGTCGGGATGTCTGGTGCATCCGGGTCTCCCTCAGGGGCAAGCAGCGTGGACACGAGATGAGGTAAAGCAGCAGCAAAACACTGGAACTCCTCCTGCCTGTCCTCAAGGACGTCCGTGCTAAGAGCACACTCACCCCCGACGGACGGAGGACAGACAGACTCAGACGCAGCAACAAGACTAGTAGCGTAGTCCAGACGACAGCGAGCAGCAAAGTCGACAAGCTCAGCAACTAGGGCCGACGCAGCAGTGGACTCAAAAGAAGGGTCAGTGACAACAGTAGCCAGGAGACGCGTGACTGTAGGACTGGCAGCACGAAGAGAGTCAGACTCCGGGTCAGCAAGAACAGGAAGAGAGGACTCTGGAGGAGACGGCAACGGGACACGTAGAGGAGCAGTGGAAGGACGCAGTGCCATCTGGTGTGTGCCGGGGACCGCAGGAGGACGCGGACGCGGAGCACGACGACTAGTGCGAGCAGCACGAACAGGCAACGCAGGACGAGACGCAGGCTCACGACGCTCAGCAAGACCTCCAGTAGGACCAGCGTAGGGAGAAGGAGCAGGTAGGGGGGAGGCAGGCTGTAACTGTGACTGCGACTGGATAGGCTGTGGACACGCTAAGGGAGGAGCAGGACCAGGAGAGGGCGGGAGACCAAGAACCTGCTCGAGGAGCGGAACGAAGTACGGCCCCGGCCGCGCAGCGCCTCCAGAACCAGCAGGGACAGCACCAGTACCCCCAGCGGCAGCACCAGCGCCAGTAGCACCTCGAGCTCCAACAGCGCCAACTCCAGCACCCTCATACGCACCAGCGCCAACACCCCCAGCAGCGCCAGCTCCAGTAGCTCCAGCAGCTCCAGCCCCAGTAGGACCGGCAGCTCTAGTACCGCCAGTAGCACCAGCAGTACCTCCAGCAGGACCAACTCTAGCAGCCCCAGCAGCACCACCAGTCCCAGCAGCTCCAGTACCGCCAGTACGAGTACCTCCGGGACCAGCAGCAACAGTAGTACTCCCAGCTCCAGCAGCACGGCTCCAGCGCCGGGCAAACCACTCGCGTAGCTCCTGCGGAGAGAGTAACTCCCGCCTCGACGAAGTACCGCGAGAGCCCACACGAGCAGACCCAGCACCCCCAGGCTCCGCACCCCCAGGCTCAGCACCCCCAGGCTCAGCACCCCCAGACTCAGCACCCCCAGGCTCAGCACCCCCAGGCTCCGCACCCCTGGACTCAGCACCCCCAGACTCCGCACCCTCAGGCTCAGCACCTCCAGACCCGGCACCCGCAGGCTCAGAGTCAACAGCTACCTCGACAGGCTCGACTGCATCTACCTGAGACACACCGGACGGAGCAGGACCCTGAGGGGGGAGGGGGTCTACCGGGGGAGAACCTGGCGCAAGGAAGAGCGGCGGCGGGGGGGGAGGCGCAGTGCGGTAGGGGAAGAGACGGTAGTAAGGCACCGACTCGTCGAAGGTGACGTCCTCGGAGGACAGAACACGGCGCGAGGTGGGGTGGTAAAACTGCCAACCAGGCGCGTCAGGGGGGAAGCCAAGGAAGACGCAGGGAACAGCACGGGGGGACAGCTTGTCCGCAGACAAGTCGCGGACAAATGCCCGAGATCCCCAGACCCGAAATGCAGACGCATCGCCAACCTTCCCCGTCCACCGCAAGGTGGGGGAGGTCTCTGGCAAGGAGACCCGGGGCTGAAGGTTGAGCTGATGCGCTGCATAATGAACCGCAAACGGCCACAGAAAATGGGGGGCAGCCGCATGGATCATGGACGTGCGAGCGACGTCCATGACCATGCCAATGCGGTGCTCAGCAATCCCATTTTGCTGTGGAGAGGCCGGAAGCGTGAAGGTCTGGCGGATGCCCTGTGCACGACAGAAGGCTCCCACACGGGCAGAGGAAAACTCCCCGCCTCTGTCAGAGTGCAGACGCAGAACAGGAAAGTCCGAGCCGAAACTCTCTCTGAGGTGGAGACGAGCTGCGCGGATCCAGTCGATCAACACCTCAGTGACGTCACCCTTGCTGCGCAAGGGGAAGACTGTGGTGTAACGCGAGTAGTCGTCAACCACCAAAAGGAAGTAACGCTCGTGACCCTGGCCACGGACGCGGGCGGGGCCCCACACGTCCATGTGAAGAGTCTGCAGTGGAGCCTCTGTCGGAGGAAACTCGGAGGAGTGAGGGGCGGCGCGCTGTCGCGCCTCGACGCAGGGGACGCAGGTAGGGGCAGGCCCCGGAGGCAGGGGAGGGAGAGACCGGGGGAGACCAGAGACAAGGACACGGGAGGCCATGCCTCGGAGACGAGGCAGGGAGGGGTGACCAAGGCGGTGGTGCCAGAGGAGAGTCTGGTGGGACAGGAGACGACACGAGCAGGGAGCAGACTCAGGACCAGACCTGGACGCTGCAGCAACCACCTGACTCGACGCAGCTACCTGACCAGACTCAGCAACTGGAGGAGACGCAGTAGTAAGGGTGTACAGGCTCGACCCCGGCCGACGGGTGAACGTGGCCAAGTGTCGGCCCGTCCGAGCACACGTGCAGTGGGTCACCCGCTGACTCGCAGGAGTGAACTGGTCAACCCCCCTATCCTGTAGATCAGCTCCACTCACCAAGTTCGTAGAGAACGAGGGGAGGTAGAGACCTGACAGGGTGCCAGAGGGGGCGGCCGGGCACGGTAAGACAGTGGAGAAGCTAGCAAGGACAGGACCCCCAGAGGGGTCCGCCAGGGCGACCGCAACCGGCCGACTAAGCGGCGTAAGTGTGGTGCGGTCTCGAAAGAAGGAGCGGGAAGCACCCGAGTCAAGGGTGAAGGTGTGGAAGGCCTGAGCCGACGTGGTACCGGAGAGAGCAGACTCACTAGCACCTGGGGGAGCAGACGCACTAGCACCTAGAGCAGCAGCCTCACCAGTACCTAGAGCAGCAGCCTCACCAGTACCTAGAGCAGCAGCCTCAATGCCCGGGTCAGGCGGAACACACAGGTAACAGTCACCCTCAACACTATCACATACAGCATACATGGCAGCAAGAATAGCATCATAATCAAGATCAAAGATAGCAACCCCCGCCCTAGACAGCTCTCCCCAGCGAGGGATCTCAGTGGCGTCAGGGAACTGGTGACGCCACGCGTCCGTCAGGCGGCCGAAGCAGCGCTGGGTGGAGTGCAGGCCCCCGCACTGCTCACCAGCGCGGTCGCCGGTACGGAGGACGTAGGTGCAGGGACCAGTACCCCCACCTCGCTGACGCGCAGCGTACCACTCACGAAGCTGCTGAGGGGACAGGGTCGCACGACTGCGCTGCTGCTGCTGGCGCGGACCACCTCCGGACCCACTCCTCTGCGCAGAGCCGCGACCAGCTCCACCGCTGCCGCCGCCACCTCCGCCACCTCCGCCGCCTCCGCCACCTCCGCTCCCACCGCCACCGCCGCCGCCTCCTCCGCCTCCACTGCTGCCACCTACACCTCCACCCCCGCCACCACTCCCACCACCACCCCAACCCCCTCCACTACCTCCACCACCACCTCCACCACCCCCGCCAGCCCCTCCAGTGCCCTTGCCCCCCTTGCCCTTGCCGGTGCGGCGTCTCCCGCTAGGGGTAGACGCAGCGCCGACCGACTCGAAACCACCGAGGTCGGCCGCAGCAGCAGAAGCAACAGAGGGCAAGAGGGGGGAAGGGGAACACCCCTAAAAAACGGGGGTGCGAGGGTCACCACGAGAGGCTCCTACAGCGACTATGCTCGTCTCTGCTGCTAGGAGGCGCTCCTCGAGGAGGTCAACGGTGAGTGTGGTGGGGCAAACTGAGAGGAAGTGGTCCCTGACTAAGCGAAGGGAGTCAGGGAGCCGGGTGACTATGTAGTAGAGGGTGATGTACATGGGGGGGGGGTTCTTGGCACAGAACTCAGCAGGAAGCGCAGCGCGGTAGCGGGTGTCACTAGTGCGAAGGTGCGTAATGAGGTCAGCGACTGTGGGAAAGGCAGCAAGGTCAGGGAACAGGTACGGCAGCATGAGGCGGCTAAGCGAAGCAGTGGCAGGGGAAGAGTAGCGCGTAACTACAGCGTCGTACAAGGTCTGAGCACTCTTGTACTGGCTAAAGTGCGCACGCTCAGTGGTCGGTAAGTGGCGACGCACAGCAAGATGGGCAGCAGCATCGCGTGTGGCCCACTGTGAGCGAACCGTGCTGTCAGCAGTAGCAGGCGGGGCAGGAGAGGCACCAGAGGTGAGATCGAACAGGGAGAGTCCGTCTGCCCTATCGCACTGTAGGAACAGCTGGAGGTCATCGACCCAGACCTCAAAGTCAACAGCACGACCCTCAGCATCAAAGGTAAGGACACTGGGGGTAGCCATGACTGCAGTGGCCTAACAGAGAGTGATCTCACCAGTCCGAGGAAGGAGGGCCGGGGCGCGCCGGTAGGAACAGTAGCGGCTCGACAGCAGGGCGGCTCGGCGGCTCAGCTGCTGGGCGGCTCGGCTGGCGGGCGGCTCGGCGGCTCGGCTGCTGGGCAGCTCGGCTGTCAGGCGCCTCGGCGGCTCGGCTGCTGGGCGGCTCGGCGGCTCGGCTGCTGGGCGGCTCGGCGGCTCGGCTGCTGGGCGGCTCGGCTGTCGGGCAGCTCGGCGGCTCGGTTGCTGGGCGGCTCGGCGGCTCGGCTGCTGGGCGGCTCGGCGGCTCGGCTGTTGGGCGGCTCAGCTGCTGGGCTGCTCGGCGTCGAAGGGGCCGGTAGAGGCGGCGTCGGGGCCGCGTAGGGAGGGGAGCAGCGACGGGGCCGCTAGGGGCGGCTACGGGGCCGCGTAGGGGCGGCGACTGGGCCGCGTAGGGAGGGAGGCGGCGACGGGGCCGCTAGGGGCGGCGACGAGGCCGCGTAGGGGCGGCGACGGGGCCGCGTAGGGGCGGCGACGGGGCCGCGTAGGGGCGGCGACGGGGCCGCGTAGGGGCGGCGACGGGGCCGCGTAGGGGCGGCGACGGGGCCGCGTAGGGGCGGCTACGGGGCCGCTAGGGGCGGCGACAGGGCCGCGTAGGGGAGGCGACGGGGCCGCTAGGGGCGGCGACGGGGCCGCGCAGGGAGGGAGGCGGCGACGGGGCCGCTAGGGGCGGCGACGGGGCCGCGTAGGGAGGGAGGCGGCAACGAGGCCGCTAGGGGCGGCGACGGGGCCGCGTAGGGGCGGCGACGGGGCCGCGTAGGGGCGGCGACGGGGCCGCGTAGGGGCGGCGACGGGGCCGCTAGGGGCCGCGAGGGGCCTGGAAGGGCGGCGACGGGGCCGCTAGGGGCGGCACGAGGGGCCGTGAGGGGAGCCTCTAAGAGAGCTCAACAGAAGGGCGGCCCACAGGGCGCGCCTCGGGCAGGAGCGACTGGCGCTGCGGTCCGAAAAAAAAAAAATTCAGTGGTGGTGGGCCCAAGGAAGCGTTCCCACTAGGGAACCTGCTCTATACCATGTGAAGAAATGAGGAATGGTTGAACTAGGAAAGTGTGAGATACAAATATGAAAGTTGTACCCCTTAGTGTCTACCCCACTACAGCCTACATAGGCTAAGGCATATAAGTCCATTGCTTCGGGCCACTGGTGGTTGGGCAGTCGCATGCCTCGTAGCAGCTTGCGCATGGTGTTCTGGAGAGTCCTGTTCATCCTTTCTGCTACGCCTTGCTGCTGGTGAGCGTAGGGAAGAGAGATGAGCCTCTTGATTCCTCTTTCTGCCAAGTACTGCTTGAACCTCTGTGAGGTGTATTCTCCTCCTCCGTTTGACTGGAAGCTTTTTAGTTTCACGCCTAATTCTTGTTCTGCTACTGGGAGCCAAGCGACGAAGGCCTCGAAAGCCATGTCCTTGCTCGGAAGGTTGAGGTGCCAAACGTAACGCGTAGCGGCATCGATGAACGTGATGGTGTAGCTGTATGCTCCTTGTCCATGTTCGCGATTGTACAGGATGTCGCTGTACACTTTCTCAAGTGGTGCGTAAGCTGGTGCGCTGGGGTTGTGGTGAGAAGCGAATGGCTGATGTGGTAAGTCAGCTTCGGGGCAGGTAAAGCACGTTCCACGAGCTCGTCGAAGTTCGCTTCCATCGGTTAGGAGCAGTGAATCTTTATCGAGTACTCCTGCTCTGATTGTGTTGTTTAACACCGTGTTGCTTGGATGTCCCATTCGTGCGTGCCAGATGTCTTCGCCAGCTCGATGTCCGGGTGAGCGACGGTACAAGTCGGAGTTGGAGTAGAAGCTTGCGGTGAAGTTTGCGCTTCGATGTGCTTCTCGTGATTTTGGGTTAAGCTGCTGCGCAGGAGTCGGTGGAGTGTCGTCGATTGGAGCCGATGCAGTTGAAGGACCAGCGATTGGTGTCGATGTTGCCGTTGCTGCTGCCGTTGTTTCTGCTGTTGCCGATGTTGTCTCTGCTGCTGCCGATGTTGTCTCTGCTGCTGCCGGTGTTGGTTCTGCTGCTGCCGAGTGTTGAATTATTGCTAATGCTCTTGTTCGTTCGGCCTCAAGGATGGTGTGCGAGTACCAGAAGCCTTCTGGACTGAAGTCGGGGTCGAGATCCGGTGGATGTGTCCAGGAGGTGAAAGTGACAATCCCGTCGCTGTCAGCGGTGCCAAGATCTGGGACGAAGTCGAGGACGAAGACGTTGTTTTTCAGGACCGCCTTCCCGATGTAGAGACCGCCCTTCCCGTGGTATAACTTGAACTCCTGAGTGGTGCTATCTGCTTCGAGGTGTATGCCCTTCGCCATCAGTTGACTGACGCTCAGTAGGTTGTAACCGAGCCCTTCTGCTATTAAAACCTTCGACATCTGTAGTATGACGTTTGTCTCTCGTGACTGAAGTTGCACTACGCCTTGTCGTCGTGTGCGCAGGTTCTGATTGTTGGCGACGGTGATGACGACCTCGCGTTGAAGTTCGTATTCGCGTTGAACAAAGCGTCATGAAGAGCACGTGTGTTGTCCGCAGCATTTGTCCAAGAACCAGGTATCCTTCCCAAACGGTTCGCTTTGGGCGATGGCTGCGTACGTTGGGTTCGGTTGCAGCGATTCTCGACGTGGAGTCCTTTCGTCGAGTTGTTCTTCTGGTGAGTAGTGCGGCGACGATTCAGTGATGCAAGAGTCGGTCAATCTTGCCATGCAGCTGACGATGTCCCTTGTTCCTTGTGCAGGTCGTCCCGTCGACGTTGTTGACGTTTGAACTTGAGTGGTGGAATTTGCTTGCGTTGAGGCGACTTGACTGCTTGAAGGTCGAAGCTGCCGCTGCGTTGGTACTGACTGTTGTCGGTTAGGGCAGTGTGTGCGGGGATGACCTGACGTCTTGCAGAGATGACAAAATGGAGGTACGGGTTGTTGACCTTGGTACTTGTTTTGCCGATGGTTGTTGTTGTTGTAGCGCCGTTGAGTGTGGAAAGCGAACTCAGATACTAACGTCTTCCTCTTGTGTTTTTCTTCTTGTAGGTCCATGTCTTGCTGTTCGGCATGAATTTCAGCGCACAATGCTGCTTCGCAGATCTTCCCGTGAGCTCGGAGTATGGCGCGAGTGGAGCGCCAATGAGGACCAAGACCGCCAATGACGACTGTGACAAAGGCGTCTTCTGATATCGACCCTCCGCATCGAAGGAGTTTGTCGCGCAATTCGCGACAGCGGCTGATATACGCCATCCCTTTTTCGCCCGGTTTCATTTCCACTGTTGTCAGTTGTGCCATTAACCGACTGTGATTGGCGCTGTTTGTTGCCTGATACAGGTTCTTCAGGTGGTTGTACGCGAGCTCGGCGGAGTTTACGTATCCTCGGTAAGACCGAATGTTCTGCTGCTGGTTCGGTGTGACGTTGCGCAGTAGGATTGTATACGCCATCATAGATTGATACGTATGTCAGAGGTCCACTGGTGATCCCTGATTGATCCTAGGGAAGGGTTACAGGCATGTTGGCCTGGGGGGTTATGGGCGCACTGACCCGCTATTGAAACAAGCCCTTTTATCCCAATGGTCTAGTGGTTGGGATTCTGACATGGTATCAGAGCGAAGGTCTCGGGTTCGAATCCCAGTGTGTGCACTTCGGGCATCCCAGTGCGGGGGGGTGTCAGAGGTCCACTGGTGATCCCCGATTGATCCTAGGGAAGGGTTACAGGCATGTTGGCCTGGGGGGTTATGGGTGCACGGACCCGCTACTTAACAAGCCCTTCTATCCCAATGGTCTCGTGACTGGGATTCTGACACGTTGTCAGAGAGGTCTCGGGTTCGAATCCCGGTGTATGCACATGTAGGCCGTTGCCGCTGTGCTTAATCCTGGGCCTCCCAGTGTGGGGGGGTGTCAGTAGATCTGCACTGTGGATGCCCGATTGATCCTAGGGGGGTTACAGGCGCGTTTGCCTGGGGGGTTATGGGTGCACTCTGACCCGCTACTTAACAAGACCTTTTATCCCAATGGTCTAGTGGTTGGGATTCTGACAATGTATACTGCTGTTTGTCGTATTGCGTGCCGTTTGTTGGATATGGCAGGGACCCATCGAAGAAGCCAAGAGTCTGCGCGCCTTCCATCATCAGTTCGAATTCGAATGACCAGGTAAAGAAGTCCTTTCCGTCGAATGGTCTTGACGTCTGCAGTTTTAAAACGTGCGCAAACTGCGACTGAACTTGAAGTGCATCTAGTGTCTTCTCTTGCTCAGGTGAAGGCTGCTGGCGCGGCATGAAGCTGACGGAGCCGCGCTGAGGTTCGTACGGGGCGAAGGTAGGTTGTTGCTGATTTCCTCGTGCGTAGGATGAACCGTCAAGGCTCATCGGTGTTGCGTTGTTGTTGTTGCTGTTGTTTGACTGTGCAGGTGCCCCTTGATGGTGTTGTTCGTAGAAGGACATGAAGGAGAAGAATTTCTCCATCATGTCTGGGTCGGCCGCGGCTTGATTTGCGGGGGTTTCTGTAGACGTTGCCCTTGGTCTTGTTGCCGTACCCTCCTCTGTCTGTAGGCCAGAGGCAAGAGGTGGAGTAGGAGTAGTACCGGGAGAGCCGTTAGAGGAGCTTCTCTCCTTCTGCGTTGCCATGCCTTGTGATGTTGTGGGTGTCTTGATTGTAGTTGAATTTGTCCTGATAGGTCTCATACCATGTTGGGCTGAAAGAAGCCCTTAGGATCTTTGCATGACTAAATTCTGAGTAGGACAATGTAATAGCGGAAGCGTTAAATGAGAACTTTGTGAACCACCTTGCGCTAGTATGTGAGGGCAAAGTAGATTGATTAAAACAAAGGGATACAAGCTTTTATAAGAGTACAAGGAATACGAAGAGATACAGTTAATAACCGTTTTGCTGTTACTGTTGCGGTTCGATACAGTGACGACTCGGGCAACTGCTCAATAGCGAGTCAGTTGTTTGTCCTTGCTGTCGCGCTGTATTTGTCAGGTCAAAAGTCGCTGACCTTTGACTTTCGGTAACCTCCAGCAGTTGTTCAACCTCCGAGGGTTGACTCGCTAATGCTTCGATATGTTTCGCTTCGCTTCTGACTTGGTGTTTCGACACGACAGAGGCGCTAAATCAATTGTTTCCAACACAGTATGCGAATAGGTACTTTACTCTAGCTATATATTCTGTATGTTTGTCATTTTATAATGTATCTGATTTCAGAGACATAGATCCTGAAACATTGTTAGAATCTTACGGGAAAGTTGTGTGTCGACTATGGAAAGGGAAAGATACAAAGGAGAAACCTAAGGGGTTGTACCCCACAGTGAGTACCCCACTAAGCCTAACAACACTATAACAAATATACACATATGTTTGACACACCCCCATAGGCAAAGTGGGGGAGAACAGAGGGTCACAAGACCAGTCATGAAGTGCAAAGCAAGCTCAGGGTGGATCACAACGTCACCACGCAGTCTGAGCACAAGCAAGAAGGCCACAAGGCCAGTTCACATGCAGAAATATATATGTAACAACAACAGTACAGTGATATCTACCTACAAGAACAAGCATGCAGGAATACATATAAATCATGGTACAAACAAGGCCTACAGCAAGTGAGGAAGAGTGGGCACAAGGCCTAACAAAGTGCAGAAACGCTGATGATCACCAGGCGGAAGCGCCTTGGTGAATATATCAGCAGTGTTGGCCCGAGTGGCCACGTAGGTAAGACGAAGCTGGCCACGCTGCTGCAGCTCTCGAGCAAGAAATTAACGGAGAGCGATGTGCTTTGTTCTGTGCTCCAGTCTGTGCTCCTGACACAAGGCAATGGCGGCCTTGTTGTCGACGTACAGAACTGGAGGAGAACGAGGCCTCTCTCCCAAGTCGGTCAGCAGGTAGGTGAGCCAGCGCAGCTCCTGTGCAGCCATGGCTGTGGCGTAGATCTCTGCCTCACAGCTGGAGCCGAGAACTGAAGACGAACGTGTAGAACGCCAGGAAACTGAACCAGAACCAAGGCTGAAGGTGTAACCCTGTGACGACCGCTGCGTAGCCTGGTCGTCAACCCAAGAGGCGTCCGAGTGACCTGTGAGGACAACGTCACCCTGTCCTCCAAGCACGAGCCCCATGCCCGATGTACTGCACAAGTAGCGTAGTACCCTCTTGGCAGCATCCATGTGCACCTTTCGGTGCCGACCAGGAGCCACGTAGCGAGCCAGAAGGCCAAGAGGGTACGCAAGGTCAGGACGAGTGCAAGTCATCAGGTACATGAGGCAGCCCACTAACTCTGGGTAAGGACCACTCGGCTCTACGGACTCGTCCGAAGGTGGAGCTGAGAGCGAGTGACCTGTAGCCAGAGGAGTGGCCTGTGCTGAGGACCAGGTGAAACCGAAGCGCTGAAGGACCTGGTGCACCATGTGTGACTGAGTCAGTGTGATGGTGCGGCGTGCTCTGTCCCGGGTGATCTGCAAGCCAAGGTAGCTGCGCAGCTCACCCAGGTCTGTGCACGTGTGTCTCTTCTGCAGCTCCGACTTCACCAGGGCGAGATCCTCAGTGTCAGCAGTGGCAAAGACCAAGTCGTCGACGTACACGAGAACGTAGAACGGCGGCAGAGAAGTGTCGGTGCACAAAAACAGCGACGGGTCAGCAGTCGACGGAGCAAACCCAAGATCCGCAAGTGTCGTCCTCAGTGTGTCGTGCCACTCACGTGGCGCCTGGCGGAGACCGTAGACCGGCCGCCGGAGGCTCCACTGGGCACCAAGAGGGAACGACCCAGTGAAGCCAGGAGGGCGGCGCAGCCAAATCTCCTCGTGCAGGCTGCCCTGTAAGAAGGCTGTGCTGAAGTCAAGAGAGTGAAGCTCGTAGTCACGCTGAGCGGCAACGTGCAGCAGCACCCGAAGAGTGGTCATCTTCGGGGTGGGGGAGAAGGTCTGGAAGAAGTCAACTCCCTCTCGCTGACTGAAGCCTCGAGCCACGTACCGAGCCTTGAAGACAGGCGGAGAACCTGGCGGCCGCTTCACCCTGAAAATCCACATGCCACTGACAATGTTCGCCCCAGGAGGGGGAACCTCGTCGACGTAGGTGCCTGTAGACTTCCAGGATGCCATCTCTGCGTCCATGGCTGTCTGCCACTGAGAGGAGTACTCACCTGCGATCGCCTCAGCGTAAGAGCGCGGGGTAGGGATGTCTGGTGCATCCGGGTCTCCCTCAGGGGCAAGCAGCATGGATACGAGATGAGGCGCAGCAGCTGCAAGACACTCAAGGTCCTCCTGTCTGTCCTCAAGGACGTCCGTGCCAAGAGCACACTCACCCCCGACGGACGGAGGACAGTCAGACACAGACTCGGCAACAAGACTGGCGGCGTAGTCGAGACGACAGGCAGCAGCAAAGTCAACAAGCTCAGCGACTAAGGCAGACGCAGCAGCAGACTCAAACGACGGGTCAGTGACAACAGTGGCAAGCAGACGCGTGACAGTAGAGTGCTCAGCACGAAACTGGTCAGACGCAGGGTCAGCAACGACAGGCAGAGAGGACGCAGGGGGAGACGGCAGAGGAACACGCAGCGGAGGAGAGGAAGGACGACGAACTACAAGGTGAGAGCCGGAGACAGCCGGCTGCCGCTGACGAGGAACACGACGACCGGAACGACCAGAACGCACAGGTGAGACAGGACGCGACGCAGGCTCACGACCCTCAGCAAGGCCCCTAGTCTGCTCTGTGTACGGAGAAGGAGCAGGCAGCGGTGAGCCAGGCTGTAACGGAAGACCAGTAGACGAGGGAAGACTGAGAACCTGACGAAGTGCAGAGTCAGGTGGTGGCTGAGACGACGGAGACGGCGGAGCGAAGAACAGGCGCTGCTGAGCAGTGCCACCAGCACCAGCAGCTCCAGCACCTCTAGCAGCTCCAGCACCTCCAGCAGCTCCAGCACCTCCAGCAGCTCCAGCACCGCCAGTAGCTCCAGGACCCTCAGCAGGTCCAGCACCTCCAGCAGCTCCAGTACCCTCAGCAGCTCCAGCACCGCTAGTAGCTCCAGTACCCTCAGCAGCTCCAGCACCGCCAGCACCTCCAGCAGCTCCAGTACCTCCAGCAGCTCCAGCACCCTCTGCAGCGCCAGTACCCTCAGTCACAACACCGCCAGCCCCAGCAGCTCCAGTACCCTCAGTACGAGCACCGCCGGGACCAGCGACACCAGCAGAAGAACCCCCAGCAGTAGAGCCCTGAGGTGCAGAAGCGCGACGCTGACGGCGACCGTACCAGTCGTGCAGCTGCTGGGAGGTGAGGGGCACACGCGGACGAAGACGGCTACTCCAAGGAGACCGCGGAAAAGCAGTCGCAGAACCCTCAGGCGACTCACCCCCAGACTCAGCACCCCCAGGCTCCGCACACGCAGGCTCAGCACCCCCAGACGCAACACCTCCAGACGCAGCACCCCCAGGCTCCTCACGCTCAGCGCCCCCAGACTCAACACCCCCAAGCTCCGCACCCCCAAGGACAGCACCACTCGCAGCAGGACCGGAGTCACCAGTGACCTCAACAGGCGCAGGCGCGGGGGGGTCTACCTGAGAGACACCTGAAGGAGCAGGACCTGGCGCGGGGAGGGGGTCTACCTGGGGAGGACCTGGGGCGAGAAAGAGCGGCGGGGGGGGGGGGGGGGGGGAGGAGCAGTGCGGTAGGGGAAGAGGCGGTAAAAGGGGACGGACTCGTCAAAGGTGACGTCCTGAGACGCAAAGACACGGCGCGAGGCGGGGTCGTAAAACTGCCAGCCAGGCGCGTCAGGGACAAAGCCAAGGAAGACGCAAGGAATGGCGCGAGGGGAGAGCTTGTCCGCGGTGGTATCGCGGACAAAGGCACGAGCACCCCATTCCCGGAAACGCGACGCGTCGCCAACCTTCCCCGTCCACAGCAGTGTGGGCGAGGTCTCCGGCAAGGAGACACGGGGCCAAAGGTTGAGCTGATGCGCGGCGTACCGGACCGCAAACGGCCACAGAAAATGGGGAGCAGCCGCATGGATCATGGAGGTACGAGCGACCTCCATGACTAAGCCAATGCGGCGCTCAGCAACCCCATTCTGCTGAGGAGAGGCCGGAAGCGTGAAAGTCTGGCGGATGCCGTGCTCCGCACAGAAGGCTGCCAAGAGGTCTGAGGAGAACTCACCACCTCTGTCAGAGTGCAGATGCAAGACAGGAAAGTCCGACTGGAACCGCTCGCGGAGCTGGAGACGAGTAGCGCGGATCCAAGGGATCAAAACATCAGGGACATCCGCCTTGCGCTGCAAGGGGAAGACCGTGGTGTAGCGCGTGTAGTCGTCAACAACCAGCAGGAAGTACCGCTCGTGGCCCTGTCCACGGACGCGGGCTGGGCCCCACACGTCCAGGTGGAGAGTCTGCAGTGGAGCCTCTGTGGGAGGGAACGAGGAGGAGTGAGGAGCGGCGCGCTACCGCCCCTCGACGCAGGGAATGCAGGGCGGCGCAGGCGAGGGAGGGAGGGCAGGCAGAGACCTGGGAAGCCCAGAAACCAGGAGGCGGGAGTGCATGCTGCGTAGGCGAGGCAGGGAGGGGTGACCAAGGCGGTGGTGCCACAGGAGAGTGTCGTGCGACAGCCGGCGACACTCACACTGTGTAGCTACCTGAGCAGACGCGTGCAACTGGGGAGACAAAGGGGCCGAGCGTGACGCAGTGGTGAGGGTGTACAGACTGGACCCCGGCGCACGAGCGAACGTGGCCAGGTGGCGACCAGTCTGGGAGCACGTGCAAATCGCCACACGCTGCCGGCCAGGGGTGAAGGTGTCAACCCCCGCATCCTGGAGGACAGCGTTACTCACCAAGTTCGTAGAGAACGAGGGGAGGTGCAGACCAGACAGCTCACCAGACGGGACCGCCGGACACGGAAGCACAGTGGAAGACCGTGCAAGCACTGGGCCCCCAGAGGGGTCAGCCAGTGAGACAGGAACAGGTGCAGGGAGGGGAGTGACTGTGGTACTGTCGCGAAAGAATTAGCGGGAAGCACCAGAGTCAAGTGTAAAGGTGTGCAAAGCCTGTGCAGGCGCAGTACCAAGGGGAGCAGACTCACAAGCACCTAGTGCTGCAGGGGCAATACCAGGGGTTATACCAGGATCCGGCGGCACACACAAGTAGCAGTCACCCTCAGCACTAAAAGACAAGGCATACATAGCAGTGAGAATAGCAGCATAGTCAAGAGCATATATATCTACCCTCTGCCCAAGCAGCTCCACCCAGTCGGGGAGCTCAGCCTCGTCGCCAAACTCGGTACGCCAGGCGTCACTCAGACGGGCGAAGCAGCGGGACTGGGTGTGACTAAGCGTCCCACAAGTCTGACCCGTCCGATCTCCTGTGCGAATGACGTACGGGCAGCGAACGGTACTCAAAGACCCTCTACTCTGAGCGTACCACTCGTGAAGCTGCTGGGATGTAAGTGTCTTGCGTGGACGCGGCTGCAGCTGCAGCCGGCCACCGCCAGACGTTCCCAACTGACCAGCTCTAGGGCGACAGCTACGACGACTACCGCCACAACCCCAACTAGCGTACCACTCACGAAGCTGCTGGGGCGTGAGAGACTCGCGCGGACGTCGCTGGAGCTGCATCTGGCCACCGCCAGTACCAGTAGCAGTAGCCTAGCAGAGCAGGCACGGCAGGCAGACAGGCAGGCAGGCAGGTAGGTAGGCAGACAGGTAGACAGGCAGGCAGGCAGGCAGGCAGGCTGGCAGGCAGGCAGGCAGACAGGCAGACAGGCAGGCAGGCAGGCAGGCAGGCTGGCAGGCTGGCAGGCAGGCAGGCAGGCAGATGGCGCAGCAGCGCGCTAACAAGGCAGGTGCTCACCAGTGTCGGGTAGAGCAGGCGCTCGCCGGGCGAGCAGGGCCGGCGCTCGGCGGGCGGCTACACGGGGTCCAGGGGCGGCGTCGCGGGTCCAGGGGCGGCGTCGCGGGATCCAGGGGCGGCTGCACCAGGGACGGCTGCTCTGGGTCCAGGGGCGGCTGCACCAAGGGCGGCTGCTTCAGGGGCCAGGGGCGGCTGCTCTGGGTCCAGGGGCGGCTGCTCGAGGGTCCAGGGGCGGCTGCACCAGGGGCGGCTGCTTCAGGGGCCAGGGGCGACTGCTCAGGGTCCAGGGGCGGCTGCTCGAGGGGCGGCTGCTGCAGGGGCCAGGGGCGGCTGCTCTGGGTCCAGGGGCGGCTGCTCGAGGGTCCAGGGGCGGCTGCACCAGGGGCGGCTGCTTCAGGGGCCAGGGGCGGCTGCTCTGGGTCCAGGGGCGGCTGCTCGAGGGGCGGCTGCTGCAGGGGCCAGGGGCGGCTGCTCTGGGTCCAGGGGCGGCTGCTCCAGGGGCGGCTGCTGCAGGGGCCAGGGGCGGCTGCTCTGGGTCCAGGGGCGGCTGCTCGAGGGTCCAGGGGCGGCTGCTCGAGGGGCAGCTGCTGCAGGGGCCAGGGGCGGCTGCTCTGGGTCCAGGGGCGGCTGCTCCAGGGGCGGCTGCTGCATGGGCCAGGGGCGGCTGCTCTGGGTCCAGGGGCGGCTGCTCGAGGGTCCAGGGGCGGCTGCACCAGGGGCGGCTGCTTCAGGGGCCAGGGGCCGCTGCTCTGGGTCCAGGGGCGGCTGCTCGAGGGGCGGCTGCTGCAGGGGCCAGGGGCGGCTGCTCTGGGTCCAGGGGCGGCTGCTCCAGGGGCGGCTGCTGCAGGGGCCAGGGGCGGCTGCTCTGGGTACAGGGGCGGCTTCTCGAGGATCGGGCGGCTGCTCAAGGGGCGGCTGCTGCAGGGGCCAGGGGCGGCTGCTCTGGGTCCAGGGGCGGCTGCTCCAGGGGCGGCTGCTTTAGGGGGGGGGGGGGGGGGGGGGGGGCCAGGGGCAGCTGCTGCAGGGGCGGCTGCTCCAGGGGCCAGAGGCGGCTGCTGTAGGGGCGGCTGCTCCAGGGGCAAGGGGCGGCTGCTGCAGTGGCGGCTGCTCCAGGGGCCAGGGGCGGCTGCTGCAGGGGCCAGGGGCGGCTGCTGCAGGGGCGGCTGCAGCAAGTAGCAGCAGCGGCAGCAAGTAGAAGCAGCAACACAGGCGCAGTGCAGCGTGTAGGCCTGGCGTGGGCTGTACTGGCCGCGTGTGGGCCTGACGTGGCCTGTACGGGCTGCGCGAATGCCTAGCGCGGACTGTACGGGCCGCTCTCGGGCCTGACTCGGCCTGTACGGGCTGCGCTAACGCCTAGCGCTGACTGTACGGGCCGCGCGCGGGCCTAACGTAGGCTATACGGGCCGCGCGCGGGCGTGGCGCGGGCTGTACGGGCGGCGCGAAGGCCAGACGGGGGCTGTACGGGCTGCTCGCTGGCTAAGATAAGAATGAATTGATAGAAAATGTGAAGTACAACCCTAGATATAGCAAACCCTAATCATGCAAGTAAGTAGAAATGTAACACCTAGACTAACCTAAACAACACATATAAAATATATGTTGACACACCCCCATAGTCTAGGTGACGGAAGTCCTGTAGAAACAACAAGAGCAAGCAACGGTCACAAGACCAGTCTACAAGAACAAGACAAATCTCAGGGTGGAGCTCAAAGTCACCACACACTCCGAGAGCAAGCAAGGGGCCACAAGGCCAGTCCACATGCAGGTATATAGCAAATATAAAGAGATGTAAGAGTACAAGACATGCAGGACAAGGCATCTCTAAGCAAGCAAGTGAGGACGGGCAGGCACAAGGCCAAGCTGGGTCCAGAAACGCTGGTGGTCACAAGGCGGCAACGCCTTGGTGAAGATATCTGCCGTGTTGGCCTCAGAGACCACACGTCGAACGAGTGCCTGTCCACGCTGCTGCAACTCACGCAGAAGGAAGTAACGAAGCTGGATGTGCTTCGCCTTCCCAACCAGTCGGGGCTCCTCACACAACATGACAGCAGACCTGTTGTCGGCGAACAAGACTGGGGGAGAGCGAGGCCGCTCACCAAGGTCGGTGAGAAGGAAAGACAGCCAGCGAAGCTCCTGAGCGGCCATGGCCGCAGCGTACACCTCTGCCTCACAGCTGGAACCGGCGACGGACGACGCCCGAGTCGACCGCCACGAAACAGCACCTGCCCCGAGGCTAAAGGAGTACCCCTGTTTAGACCGACGCGTCTCCGCGTCGTCGGCCCACGACGAGTCCGAGTAACCTGTGAGTGTAACTGGCTGCTTCCCTCCAAGGACAAGTCCCATGCCTGATGTACTCGCCACATACTTCGCCACCCTCTTAGCAGCGTACCAGTGGGAAGGTCGGTGTCTCCCAGGTGCAACAAAGCGCGCAAGGACGCTAAGAGGGTAAGCTAGGTCTGGGCGAGTACAGGTCATCAGGTACATGAGACAACCCACCAGCTCAGGATATGGACCACTGGACTCAAATGACTCGTCCGAAGGTGGAGCCGTGAGCCCATGATCCACACCAAGAGGGGTGAGCTGTACCTTGGAGAACGGGAAGCGAAACCGCGTGAGGATCTGCTCGACCATATGCGACTGAGTCAGCGTAATGGTGCGAGCTGCCCTGTCCCTGGTGATCTGCAGGCCAAGGTAGTGCTGCAGCTCACCAAGGTCAGTGCAAGTGTGTCTCCTCTGCAGTTCCTCCTTCACAGAGGCCAGCGCGCGTCGGTCGGGAGTGGCGAACACTAGGTCGTCGACGTAGACCAGGACAAAGAACGGGGTCGAGCCACGGCGAACGAACAGTGACGGGTCAGCAGACGACGGAAAGAAGTCAAGAGCTGCAAGGGTCGAGCGAAGTGTGTCGTGCCACTCACGTGGGGCCTGACGCAGGCCGTAGACTGGTCGACGCAGCTGCCACTGGGTCCCAGGTGGGAAAGAGCCAGTGAAGCCAGGCGGGCGACGCAGCCAGATCTGCTCGTGCAGGCTCCCCTGAAGGAACGCGGTGGAAAAGTCCAAGGAGTGCAACTCGTAGTCGCGCTGGGCTGCAATATGCAGCAACACCCGAAGAGTACTCATCTTCGGGGTGGGAGCGAAGGTCTGGAAGAAGTCCACCCCCTCTCGCTGACTGAAGCCTCTCGCAACATAGCGCGCCTTGAACACAGGTGGTGATCCAGGCGGCCGCTTCACCTTGTAGAGCCATCGGCCACTGACGACATTCGTCCCAGGTGGTGGGACTGCGTCGACGTAAGTGCCTGTGGACCTATAAGATGCCATCTCTGCCTCCTCAGCTGCTATCCAGTACGAAGCCCATGGTCCCGAGACCGCCTCGGCGTGAGTGCGAGGGATCGGGATGTCAAGGGCATCTGGATCCCCCTCAGGGGCAAGCAGCATGGCGCAGAGATGAGGAACAGCGGCCGCAAGGAAACCAAGCTCGAACTGCCTGTCCTCTACGACCTCCAGGGGAAAGACAGGAGCACCCCCAGAGGACGGAGAACGTGCAGGGCCACTCACCAAGTGAGCGGCGTAGTCAAGGCGGTGGGAAGAGGCAAAGCCAGAGACAGTGGTAACAAGTGCTGAGACAGACGACAGAGGTGCAGTCGGGTGAGTGACCAACGCGGACAAAACACGGGAGACGACAGGACGGGAGGCACGGAGGTAGTCGGACAACGGGTCGTGAAGCACAGTGAGGGACGACTCAGGGGGCTGTGGAAGGACAGGAGGAGGTGGAACACGAGAGCGGAGAACAAGGTGAAACGGACCGTCTGCACGGTAACGGGACCGACGGGGCTGTGGAGACACAGCACGACTGAGGGGAGGACGACGAGTCCACTGGGAGGAGGAAAGGGACTCAACTGGTGGAACAGGAGGGGACGGTAGGGGACCACGAACAAAGCGTGCAGGTGCTGGGTCGGGGAGGTCGCGTAGTCGCAGTCGCTGCTGCTCCGCATCCTCTGGCGTCTGCTGCGACGGTACCGGCCCCTGCTGCTGCTCCTGTGGCTCCGCCTCTGCCCTCTCCTGCTGCGGCTGCAGCTGTACCCGCTGCTGCGACCGGGACTCCTGCGCTACCCTCTCCTGCTGCTGCCGTGACTCCTCCTCTACTCTCTCCTGCTGCGTCTGTAACTGCACCTGCTGCTGCGGGTGGGACTCCTGCTCTACCCTCTCCTGGTGCGGCCGTGACTGCTCCTCTACTCTCTCCTGCTGTGTCTGTAACTGCACCTGCTGCTGCGGGCGGGACTCCTGCTCTACCCTCTCCTGGTGCGGCCGTGACTCCTCCTCTACCCTCTCCTGCTGCGGCTGCAGCTGCACCCGCTGCTGCGACCGGGACTCCTGCGCTACCCTCTCGTGCTGCTGCTATGACTCCTCCTCTACTCTCTCCTGCTGCTGCTGCTGCTGCTGCTGCTGCTGTGCCCTCTCAAATCGTTCACGCTCCTCCCTCTCCAACTGGAGGAGACGCTGCTCACGGGTCAGGAAACGTACAGTGCGCGGTGTAGGCGCCACAGTGCCAGTGCCTCCAGCTCCAGCACCCCCAGAACCAGCACCTCCACCACCGACACCCCCGGGGCCTCCAGTACCTCCCGCAGGAACACCCCCAGGCTCCGCAGCAACCGACCGCAGAGAAGAAGGAGGAGGAAACTGCGGGACGGACGGGAAGCCAGGGGGTGAGGCAGGGCGAGGCCGCCGAGTCGAGGCTGCCGTGTCCTCCACAGGAGTGACCTCCACGCCCACAACCCCTGCACCCCCAGAGCCGACACCACCAGCTCCTGCAGCCCCAGTACCCTCACCCTCCGCAACTGCACCTCCCGCACCCCCAGACACGACAGGGACTGGACGCTGCGGGGGGGAAGACTGCGGAGTGACGTGCGACACACCTGACGGGGCAGGACGCGAAGGGGGGGGGGCTACCGGGGCGACTGGTGGGGGCTCAAGGGTGAGGAACAGCGGGGGGGAAAAGGCCTCAGTACCTCGGTGGGGGCGACTCCTGTAGTAACAGACAGACTCGTCGAACGTGACGTCCTGCGAAGCGAAGAACTGGTAGGTGACCGGGTCGTAGAACACCCAGCCGGAGGCGTCCAAAGGGAAGCCAAGAAAGACGCAGGCACGAGTGCGCGGAGACAACTTGTTCGCGCCAGGGGCGCGAACGTGAGCCAGACAACCCCAGACGCGGAAGTCAGCTGCTACGCCCGGAGAACCTGTCCAAAGGGAGACCGGCGTCACCCTTGGCCGTGCGTCACTGGGCCACAGGTTCAGCTGGTGCGCGGCGTAGCGGACTGCCTGGGGCCACAAGAACTAAGGGGCACCGGCATGGCACATGGAGGTCCGGGCAACCTCCATGACCAGGCCGATGCGTCGCTCGGCTACCCCGTTCTGCTGCGGTGATGCTGGTAGCGTGTAAGACTGGATGATCCCCCGACCCTGACAGAACGTCTCCAGGCGAGTGGAAGAAAACTCACCACCACGGTCCGAGTGTAGGCGAAGCCCACACAGGCCCTGGGCGCCACCCTGTTATAGTCACAATAGGCTTGAATGTGCCAAAAACGAAAGATAGAGAGCACAGACGGATTTCTGCACAGCGGCTTCAAACGTTGATAGCGTTCTGCTCACAGCTGCAAATGACTTGATTCAAATTGGATCTGGAGCGTCTTCACGTCGTCTACAATTAGCAATTTAGATTGCACGATTTGATAAAGAATTGACGACACAGCGTCGGTTTGAACGAACGGTACTATGGCAGCCACTATAGTCTTATAACACAAGATAGGAAGAGTTGTTATAGTCACAATAGGCTTGAATGTGCCTAAAACGAAAGATAGAGAGCACAGACGGATTTCTGCACAGCGGCTTCAAACGTTGATAGCGTTCTGCTCACAGCTGCAAATGACTTGATTCAAATTGGATCTGGAGCGTCTTTACGTCGTCTACAATTAGCAATTTAGATTGCACGATTTGATAAAGAATTGACGACACAGCGTCGGTTTGAACGAACGGTACTATGGCAGCCACTATAGTCTTAGAACACAAGATAGGAAGAGTTACGAGTTGGGAATGACTCCCAGCTCCTACAAACCCCAAGAGCCGAGGTACAGTGATGTGGAACAGTGCCACACTGTCCCCAACCACGAAGGGTCTCGAAACTACCCTTCACTAGGGCCTACACCAAGTGAAATGTTACACTACACCAAGTAATGTAACTATCTTCAACATCTTGAAGTGTACCCTTTTGGCGAGCTTCGAAATCACTTGAGGCTTGACACCAAAGCTCGGGTTCTTCATCACAAACTCATCCTTAAGTTCTTGATGGGTCTGCTGCACACACCTGCGACACGCCGAACGTTCGACACAGGACAAAATAGAAACCGCGCACGACAAAATAAAAACCGCGCGCGAGACACAAACGACCGCGTAACACGCGTCTAGCGATAACTCGCTATTGACTCGACACACACACTCGACATCATGACTCAACATTCACACACAATTATAAGCACGAAATATATGTTATCCCATGCCCTCATACCATTCCATACACACACACATTCACGCACACGGACAACAAGCCGAGTGCAAACCGTAGGGTTGCACCAACAAACTCCCCCTCGGATTGTTGGCCTTAGGATATGTTGCTCTCTCAGTTCAGAGCCATCCCAGCCAGCTTGCAACACTTCCAATGCTGCTGCTCCACCAGCCTCTTGGTCATCATGTTAGCCGGCTGCCCCGTGGTCTTCACGTAGCGCAACTCAACTTCACCCGCGGTTACCATGCTCCTCGTCCAATGCCACTTCACTCTCATGTGCTTCGTGAGTCCATGCAACACAGGGTTCTTAGCAAGAGCAATGGCACCCTGGCTGTCACAGTACAGTGGGGTAGGTCCTTGCTGCTCCTCCCCCAATTCAGCCAACAAACGCCGCTGCCATACAATCTCCCGTACGGCACGGAAGAGTGCCATGTACTCGGACTCCACCGAGCTCAAAGCTTGGTCAACCTGCTTCTTGCTCTCCCAAGCAGTTGGGCCTCCACCAACACAGCATATGAAGCCTCCCACACTTGTCATGTCCTCTGGTTCTGATGCATATGAAGCATCCGAGTAGGCGGTGAGGAACAAACGCCCGGGTTCAACACCATCCGCGCCCTTTTGGCGCCTTTGTGCCGCCGCCGAGTATTGCAGCCCAACGGTCGGTGTTTGGCCAAGATACTTGGCCACCCTCATTCCAGCTGCTACCTGCTCCTCATTAGGGCATTGCACAACCCTAGCCAGCTGCCCGGTAGCAAACGCGACGTCCGGTCGGGTGTTTACCGCCGCATACATGAGGCTGCCCACCAACGAGTGAAATCGGCGCCTCTCCTCTTCACCAACGCTCTCCTCCTCTGGTCCCTTCACACACTTGAACCCAGAGGGAAAGGGTGTAGCCACATGGCCTTCACTCTGCCCAAAGTTGGCAGCCAATGCCTCCAGGTACTTTCGTTGATGCACCCGCATGCACCGCTTCTCCACATCTCGTTCGATGTGGAGCCCAAGGTAGAAGCTCACGTCACCAAGGGCCTTGCACTTGAACTTGTCTTGAAGCTTCAGCATCACCTCCTTCACAAGGTCAGAAGAGGGTGAGAAAATGAGGATGTCATCCACATAAACCACCATGAAACTCCTCTGCTCCCCCTCGCCAAGCATGAACAAGGAGTGATCGGCCGTTGAGGGAGTGAAGCCAATCCCCTCCAACACTTCGCGCAGCTTCATGTACCATTGCCTAGGGGCCTGCTTCAGCCCATAGAGGGCCTTCTTCAGCTTCCACACTCTGCCACTACCATCATCAAACCCCTCTGGCTGCGCCATAAAAATCTCCTCCTCAAGGATGCCGTTAAGGAATGCCGTTACGATGTCCATTTGCTTTACTACCCATCCTTTGATGGCGGCTCCCGCGAATAGGGTTCGCAGCGTCGTCGGCTTCACCACAGGGGCAAACAGCTCCTTGAAGTCCACCTTCTCCTTCTGCTGGTACCCCTTGGCTACAAGCCTGGACTTGTAGCGCTCGATCTTGCCGTCGGCATCCGACTTGATTTTGAAGAGCCACTTGGACGTTATCGCCGTACGCCCCTCCGGTAGCTCCACCAATTCAAACGTGTCATTCTCCTCGATGCTCTTCAGCTCACTCTCCATGGCCTTCTTCCACTCCTCAGCATCACTACTCTCCAAAGCCTCCTTGAGAGTTGCTGGTTCTCCCGGCATCTCCACCGGAGAGAAGAACGCGAAGGCACACTCCTCGTAGTCACTCTCCTCGTCGTCTCCGACCATCATTGCCGCTCCGGCCAGGGCTGTCTTGCCCTGCTTTCCCGGCGCATCATAGGTCAGCCTATTAGGGGGTTGAACTCTCCTCTTCCCCCTTCCTTCCTCCTCAGCTGCAGGGACTTGAGGGCCTTGGCGTTGCTGCGGTGTGGCTCGAATCCGTGGAGCACTCGTAGTACGGGAAGGGAGTGACGGTGCACGCTCGCTCACTTGCTGCACCTCCTCCTCTTCTTCCTCTGCATCATTGGCCTCCTCTCCCCCATTCACAAGGGAGGATTGCCTTGTGGTTGTGCTGCCGCTGCTCAGCTCCAAAGGCAGCTCCACATGCTCCAAACCGGAACTCTTCACCTCCCCAAACCGCACGCCTATCTTCGCCTCATTCTCCGCCTTCCAATCCTTGTACATGAAGTTCTCCATGAACTTGCAGTCCCTGCTCACCAAGAACTTCTTGGTGAATGGGTCCCAAAGAAGCCATCCCTTGCTGTTTTGAGCCATGCCCAAGTGCACGGCCCACACCGCCTTGGCACCAAGCTTGTTGTGCCGAAGATGCTTAGGCACGAGCGCCATGCACGTGCACCCGAACACCCGAAGCATATCCACCTTTGGCTTCCTTCCTAGCCACTCCACATAGGGCACCCATTTGTCTGCTCCCACATGAGTCAAGGCTCTGTTCTTGGCCACACACGCGCTCCGCATCGCATCAGGCCAGAAATAGTCGGGTAGCCCGGCTTCAATGAGCAACCCGCGTGCCGCCTCCGTGATTGTGCGGTTCGCTCGCTCGGCGATGCCGTTCATTGCAGGGGAGTATGGCATGGTGAGGGAGTGCCGAATACCATTCTTCTTCAGCCACAACCCAAACTCCTTGCTCAGGAACTCTCCCCCTCGATCGGTGCGGATTGACTTGACTAGACGGTCTTGTTGCCGCTCCACCATCGGGAACCAATCCGTCTTCAACGTTTCAGCCACGTCGCTCTTCTTGGCCAGCACGTACACCCAAGTCATGCGGGTGTAGACGTCGACAATGGTGAGAAAATACTCAGCTCCAGCAGCTCCAAGCTTCAGGGGGCCCACCACGTCCATCACCACCTCATCAAGCGGTGCCTTTGCCGTTGCCTCCGAACTAGGGAACGGAAACCGGGTGAACTTGGCTTGAATGCACGTCGGGCAGCCAAGCACCTCATCGGGCTCCCCCTTCACACGTATGCCAGCAACCATCTCATTCTTCACTAGCTGCTGCAAGATGGGCAGGGCCACATGCCCCATGCGCCGATGCAAGGTGAGCCAATCACACTCCCCCGTAGCCGAAGTTGGATTGGAGAATGCCGCGCTCGCAATAGCGCCCCACATACTCTCTCCGTAGTCCTCCTCCGCTGCTGCCTCTGGGTTCTCCTCACCCTTTTGCTGCTCCTTGGTTGCTGCACCACTCTCCTTAGGTTCACTGAACTTGCTGGTCCCTCCAGGTTTGCTCTTCTTGAGCTCATTCTCCTTAGCGCGACCGTTCGCGCCATCGTCGCTACCGACCGCTCCATCCTTGGTGCTGATGCTTGCTGCCACTTGCCTCTCCTTAGGCATAGGGACCACTGGGATCTGCCACATCTCGTTGTAGACATCCCTGTCCTCATGAAGGTCCCAAAGAATTCGATCGCCAAGCCTTGCGGTGTAGGTCTTGGCTCCCTTCGAGTTCGTGTCCATGCCGGCCTTTGCCAACCGCCGCACGGAAATCAGGTTTGCAGCAATGCTGGGCACCCAAAGCACGTTCTTGAGGCCCACCATCTTCCCATCAGCACCCTTGAACATGGCCTTGCCCATGCCTTTCACCTCTGCTCGCTGCCCCAAAGCCGATGTGACATGCTTCACCGGTGACGGCTCGAGTTCGGTGAGCAAGTCCGGGCGAGGTGTCATGCTATAGGTAGCGCCACTATCAATCACCCAATAGTCCAGGGGGTGTAGGGTCACCTTCCCCACAGCTGCTGGCTCCTCAAAGCCTTCATCCTTCTCTGGACCAGCCGGTACTTGCGTCGACACGAAGTAGAATAGACCCGGGTATCGATCGTCGCTCGGGTCCTTGTCGTTGTCTCCGCTCTTCATGTTTGCAGCTCCGCCACCGCGACCGCCACGGCCTCCACGGCCTCGTCCTCTCCCTCCTCCTGCTCCTCTACCCTCTTGGCCTTGAGCAGGGGTCCAACCATCAGGGAGTTTGTAGCAGTCGCGCCACATGTGTCCGCTCTTGTGGCAATAGTGACACTCGCCGTCGAATCGGCCGCGACCGCGTCCGTAGCTCTTGTCGTCGCTGCCGTAACCGCCACTCCTGCGGCCTCCGCCAAAGTTGCTGCCACCAAACCTTCCTCCCCCTCGTCCTCTGCCTCTTCCTCGACCATATCCACGGCCGATGCTCGCTGCCCCAGCGCCATCCGCACTCGCCAACTCACGGCGGCGGAAATCCTCTTGAAGGATAGCTCGCTTCACGTCTTCAAGCGAGAGGCGGGGCAAGTCGCGATTAAGGTTGATGATGAGCGAGGACCATGACTCTGGGAGTAAGGCCAGCAACTTGGTCTTCTTTTGGAGCTCACTGTAGTTCAAATCAGCTCCCTCAAGCCGCGTCAACAAGTCGAAGAATTTCTGCACCCCTTCTTCAACCGCTTCGTCTTCTTCAATTCGTAGTGCCGCCATTTGCCGTTCCAACACCACCGCTACCGCCGCTGTTGCAGGAGCATGTACACCCTTGAGAGCAGCCCATGCCTTTGGTCCTTTCTCTGGTTCACGCTGGAATGGCTTGATGTGACGGATCTGACTGCTCCCCAACGCTTGCCCAAGTAAGAGATAGCCTTGTGCGCTCTTCCGCACCCACGGGCTCTTCTCCGGGTCGTTCTCGGGGCGCTTCTCCGTTCCTTCCATCACCTCCAGCAGGTCATAGTGGTCAAAGATGTTCTCCATCTTGAAGGACCATTCAGCAAAGTTGTCACCGTTGAACTTGTCAAGCCCAAACACCCTAGGCTCAACCCTAGGTGGGCCAAGACTTGGTTGCATGGGCGCCATGGCTGAATCACGGGGTTGGCCTTGAGCTTGAGATTCTCCACTGCCACCAGCACCTATGCCACCCCTTTCCTCAGGTCCAGACATTGTCGAAACTGCTCCAAGGGGCTCTGATACCACTTGTTATAGTCACAATAGGCTTGAATGTGCCTAAAACGAAAGATAGAGAGCACAGACGGATTTCTGCACAGCGGCTTCAAACGTTGATAGCGTTCTGCTCACAGCTGCAAATGACTTGATTCAAATTGGATCTGGAGCGTCTTCACGTCGTCTACAATTAGCAATTTAGATTGCACGATTTGATAAAGAATTGACGACACAGCGTCGGTTTGAACGAACGGTACTATGGCAGCCACTATAGTCTTAGAACACAAGATAGGAAGAGTTACGAGTTGGGAATGACTCCCAGCTCCTACAAACCCCAAGAGCCGAGGTACACAGTGATGTGGAACAGTGCCACACTGTCCCCAACCACGAAGGGTCTCGAAACTACCCTTCACTAGGGCCTACACCAAGTGAAATGTTACACTACACAAAGTAATGTAACTATCTTCAATATCTTGAGGTGTACCCTTTTGGCAAGCTTTGAAATCACTTGAGGCTTGACACCAAGGCTCGGGCTCTTCATCACAAACTCATCCTTGAGTTCTTGATGGGTCTGCTGCACACACCTGCGACACGCCGAACGTTCGACACAGGACAAAATAGAAACCGCGCACGACAAAATAGAAACCGCGCGCGAGACACAAACGACCGCGTAACACGCGTCTAGCGATAACTCGCTATTGACTCGACACACACACTCGACATCATGACTCAACATTCACACACAATTATAAGCATGAAATATATATTATCCCATGCCCTCATACCATTCCATACACACACACATTCACGCACACGGACAACAAGCCGAGTGCAAACCGTAGGGTTGCACCAACACACCCCACGCTAGTAGCCACGGCTCGAGGACGGTAGGCACGTCGGCCTTCCGTCGCAAGGGGAAAACCGTGGTGTAGCGGGAGTAGTCTTCCACCACAATCAGGAAGTAGCGCTCCTGACGTGGGCCAAGGACCGGAGAGGGGCCCCAGACGTCCAAGTGCAGGGTCTCGAAGGGAGCCGTGGTGGGGGGGGACGAGGAGGAGTGAGGGGCAGCGCGCTGCCGACCCTCGACGCAAGGAGTGCACAGCGGCGCAGGCGAGCGGGGAAGCGGTGCAAGCGACCCTGGGAGACCTGAGACCAGACGGTAACGTGCCATCCTACTGAGACGCGGGAACGACGGGTGACCTAGACGGTGGTGCCAGAGGACCGACGGGTGGGTGAGGGACCGACAGTCACTCGACACAGCAGCTACCTGACCTGACCTGACCTGACCCGACTCAGTGTGGTGGGACCCAGTGTGTAGTGAGTACAGACCAGATCCCGGCTCTCTGTGGAATGTGGCCAGGGGCGCCCCAGTGGCACCGACAGTGCAGGAGGCAACAGGCTCGTCCAGTGGGAAAGTAGTGACTACGCCTAGGTCGTGAAGGTGACTGACACCCACCAGGTTCCTAGAGAACGAGGGGGTGTAGTAACCTGTAAGAAAACCTGAGGGAGCCGCCGGACACGGAAGAGTGGTGGTGCTGCTAGCAACTACACGTCCCACAGAGGGGTCAGCCAAAGCGACAGTGACTGGAGTGCGCAGTGGTGTGAGGTCGGTACAGTCGCGAAAGAAACAGCTGGACGCTCCAGAATCTAGGGTGAAGGAAAGCTGTGCAGTCTGTGGGGTCGCACCCGAACCAGCTACAAAGGCTAGTGCTAGACTAGTGGTAGCTGCAGCTTCTACACAAAGACCCTCAGAGGCGCCGGGACTGGAAACAGCACATGCACCAAGACTGGAAACACAGGTCTCTACTCGTGCAGCCGGAAAGGGTCCTAGACCAGGCAGGTGAGACTCAACTGGTGCAGTAGTGCGCTGGCGAAGGCGCGAAGGCCAGTGCGGTGTAATAGCGTGAGGACCAAAACGCTCACGGTGGAGGTCGTCGAGTCGACGGTAGCAGCTGGACGCAGTGTGGTCAGGACTCCAGCAGGTAGTGCCAGCACCAGGGCCTGTCAGGGCCCGGTACCCGCAGGGGCCGACGTCTCGCCCACTGCTAGCTGAGCCACTGCTGGGGGCGCCACACTTTGGACCCGCAGGCCCCCACTGACGGGAGTGCTGCGGCTGGCGCTGCTGTTTGTAGAACCCTAGTACATGCCATGTGAGCCTATGCTGCTGCTGGTTCTGCTGGGGGCAGCCTAAGCTGCTGCTGGTGCGCTGGGGGCAGCCTGTGCTGCTTCTGGTTCTGCTGAGAGGCAGCCTAGGCTGCTACTGGTTCTCCAGGGGGCAGCCAATGCTGCTGCTAGTGCACTGGCAGTTGCCTAAGCTGCTGCTGGTGCGCTGGCGGTAGCCTAAGCTGCTGCTGGTGCGCTGGGGGCAGCCTATGCTGCTGCTGGTTCGCTGGGGGCAGCCTATGCTGCTGCTGCTGGTGCTCTGGCGGCAGCCTATGCTGCTGCTGGTTCGCTGGGGGCAGCCTATGCTGCTTCTGGCTCTGCTGGGGGCAGCCTTAGCTGCTACTGGTTTTGCTGGGGGCAGCCAATGCTGCTGCTGGTGCGCTGGTGGCAGCCTATGCCGCTTCTGGTTCTGCTGGGGGCAGCCTACGCTGCTGCTGGTGCGCTGGGGGCAGCCTATGCTGCTGCTAGTGTGCTGGCGGCAGCCTATGCTGCTGCTGGTTCTGCTGGTTCTGCTGGTTCTGCTGGTCCTGCTGGTTCTGCTGGTTCTGCTGGTTCTGCTGGTTCTGCTGGGGGCAGCCTACGTTGCTGCTGGTGCGCTGGGGGCAGCCTATGCTGCTGCTGGTGTAGCTGGCGGCAGTGTAATCGGCTGGGGCTACTGACGGCGGGTGTGGTAGATCGTGGGGAGGCAGGTTTCAGGTGGGGAAGCTGTTAAGGCAGCGGGCTACGGGTGAGGCGGCGGTTCTGTGCAGTTCTGTGCGGTTATGTGCAGTACTGTGCGGTTCTGTGAGGTTCAATGCGGTGGAGAGGACTGGGTGGGGCAGCTGATTCCGGGTGAGGTGCCTGGAACAGGTGGGGCAGCAGGTTTCCAGGTGGGGCGGCGGTTGTCAGGTCTGGGGCGGTGGTTTTCAGGTGGGGAAGCTGTTAAGGCGGCGGTTCTGTGCGGTTCTGTGCAGTTATGTGCAGTTCTGTGCGGTTCAATGCGGTGGAGAGGACTGGGTGGGGCGGCTGATCCCGGGTGAGGTGCCTGGAACGGGTGGGGCAGCAGGTTTCCAGGTGGGGCGGCGGTTGTCAGGTCTGGGGCGGCGGTTTTCAGGTGGGGAAGCTGTGAAGGCGGCGGTTCTGTGCGGTTCTGAGGGGGATTTCAGGTCTGGGGGCCGGTTACGACGGTGGGCTGCACGTGCGCGCGGCTACGACGTACTAGCGCGGAGCTGCGGGTGCGACTAAGGCTGCGCGCGCAGCTACGTGCGTTCGTCTGCTGCGCGCTAGAGGACTGGGGGGCAACACGCGGGGTAAAACGAGTGGGGCGCGGGGCTAAAAACCGAGTGACGCTCGGCAAAAAACGGGTGGGGCGCAGGGCAGAAACGGGTGACGCGCGATGTCGACGGGGGGCGCGACCTACTCGGGCTCTACGGGGCAGGGCGCTTCGGGCTATGGGTCGCTACGAGGCGCGCGGGTGGTGGGCCCATAGACTATCGAGAGAAATTTCGCTTAAGGGAAAAATCGCCTAAGGGAAACCTAGCTCTATACCATGTTACGATAAGAATGAATTGATAGAAAATGTGAAGTACAACCCTAGATATAGCAAACCCTAATCATGCAAGTAAGTAGAAATGTAACACCTAGACTAACCTAAACAACACATATAAAATATATGTTGACAGGGCCAGGGGCGGCTGCTCTGGGTACAGGGGCGGCTGCTCGAGGATCCAGGGGCGGCTGCTGCAGGGGCCAGGGGCGGCTGCTCTGGGTCCAGGGGCGGCTGCTCCAGGGGCGGCTGCTTTAGGGGGGGGGGGGGGGGGGGGGGGCCAGGGGCAGCTGCTGCAGGGGCGGCTGCTCCAGGGGCCAGAGGCGGCTGCTGTAGGGGCGGCTGCTCCAGGGGCAAGGGGCGGCTGCTGCAGTGGCGGCTGCTCCAGGGGCCAGGGGCGGCTGCTGCAGGGGCCAGGGGCGGCTGCTGCAGGGGCGGCTGCAGCAAGTAGCAGTAGCGGCAGCAAGTAGAAGCAGCAACACAGGCGCAGTGCAGCGTGTAGGCCTGGCGTGGGCTGTACTGGCCGCGTGTGGGCCTGACGTGGCCTGTACGGGCTGCGCGAATGCCTAGCGCGGACTGTACGGGCCGCTCTCGGGCCTGACTCAACCTGTACGGGCTGCGCTAACGCCTAGCGCTGACTGTACGGGCCGCGCGCGGGC
The DNA here is from genome assembly GCA_947471745.1 of Closterium sp. Naga37s-1. NCBI lineage: Eukaryota > Viridiplantae > Streptophyta > Zygnematophyceae > Desmidiales > Closteriaceae > Closterium > Closterium sp. Naga37s-1. The sequence goes on from CANJKZ010000860.1 coordinate 2,244,029, forward strand.
CTAACGTAGGCTATACGGGCCGCGCGCGGGCGTGGCGCGGGCTGTACGGGCGGCGCGAAGGCCAGACGGGGGCTGTACGGGCTGCTCGCTGGCTACGCGTGACAGGACAGGGCAGGGCCGCGGGGCAGCGAAAATCGATGCACCTAAGGGCGCATTTCGGGCAGAAAAAAGCAGAGAACGAGATTCCGGCAGGAACACGGAAGGTTTAACGGTGGGCCCTAAAAAAAAAAAAATCGTCCTAGGCTAGGAACGTCCTAGCTCTGAATACCATGTTAGAATCTTACGGGAAAGTTGTGTGTCGACTATGGAAAGGGAAAGATACAAAGGAGAAACCTAAGGGGTTGTACCCCACAGTGAGTACCCCACTAAGCCTAACAACACTATAACAAATATACACATATGTTTGACAAACATATCATTACATGGGCTTACATTAGTCCAGACAAAGCCTCCTACACTGGCTTTAACTCATACAAAGACTTCCGCTACAACAGGAAGCTACCATCCTATGTATACGATCCTACTCAATCACTTCAAATTCTAATACTAGGGAAGGACCCATGTCAGACTATAGAACGAGAATGAATGAACTATGAAAGAGTTTGCTAGAAGTACTAACCCTAATTGGGTTGTACCCCTTGTGGGCTACCCCACTATAGCCTACACAAAGTAAGCACTAAAACAATTTGACAAGTTGGAGTTGTACGCGCATAAGGTGCCTCAGTAAGGAATTAGGGAAAATTCCTTACATGTATAGTGTTGTACAAGGTGAAAAGTGAGATGTATGGTTTGTTTCAGTTCCCTCATTTACCTCATTACACGACCTGTTCTGTAGAATATCTTGCAATCTCAGAATTTGAGCGTGTTGTATCACATGCACCGTCAGAGGCCTGGTGGACCAACAGCCCGCAACCGCGATTCGTAATCCAAAGAACGAAAGTAGCGGCGCGTCCCACTCCGCTCCACACAAGCACCCTCAGTATTGTGCCCTTGACTCAGCCCTTCAGGACCGCCGAAAGGAAGGAGCAAGCAGCATGCAGCACGCAGCACGAATACGCTCAGGCACCACAGCCACGCTTGCGACACGCGCAATCGAGGCGCTTTTTCACCGTCAAGGCCAAGCTCGTTCTGCTCAGGCCAGGCGGTGCTTACGCACCCCCGCGCCTCGACTCGTGAAGGCCAAGTACAAATGCACACGTTGCTGTCAGTATCAGCTCATCTAGCAACCAACAACCAGGCCTAACAATCAGCTCCATTCAACTTCGATTCTTCGCCTTCGCTATCCACCCACCGTTTCTCGTCGACTTTGCTAATTACACTCGGTCGCGCCAGCCAAGCCCATCAAGATGAACACTCTCCGCTTATCCCTCCTCGCGCTCCTCGCGGCGGCGCTCCTGCTGCACCTGCTGCCGGCGCGCTCTGCCGCGTCCGACTTCGAGTCGGCCATCGCCCACGACGACTTCCTCGAGGACGCTGACGACGCCAGCGACGTCGCAGAGCATCGCATCCTGGCCGGCTCGGGAGGCGCGTACAAGCCCAAGCACAAGAAGCGCCGCAACGCCGTCGGCGACGGCGAGGGGTACTGCCCCTATGCCGGCAAGTCTGGCCCGTCGCCTAAGAATGAGTACTGTGGCGGCGCGTGCTGCATTAAGTCTCACAGAATCTTAACCCACTAAATTCCGCGTCCGTCAAGCTCCCAGCTTTTGTTTCTTTCCCTCGTCTGACCTAAATGCCAGTGTTTCCTGCATGACTCGACCATCGTGTCCCAAGTGCCTCCTTCCCCATTTCCCATCGCCACGCCCGTCGTACTGACTTACTATGATTCGAATCTGTCGTGTCGCTGTGGCGATGTGCAATGCGACGCTTGCTAACCTCTTCCTGCGCTCTTCCCCTCCGGACATCTGCGTGCACGCGCGTACAATGCAGAGCCCCGAGTACCCGTGCTGCGGCGGCGACAAGTGCTGCAAGAAGGGCGGCTGCTGCCAGAAGAACGGCGTCTTCGTCTGCTGCAAGAGCTACTAGCTCCGAACCGCAGTCGCTGCAAGCGCTGGGATTTAGGCTCTGAGGCCTCGAAGAGTTCACTTTCTGAAATATCTCGATTCTGGAGCCCAGCCTACTAACCCGTAGACGGACATGACCTTGTTCTAGGTACTGGTTTTATGTGCTGTGATTTGGCCTCGTGGGTTAGGTGTGCAATATTTGCCGGAATGATTAGCAGTAGAATGCAAAGATGCCGTCGCATTAGATGGTTGTATCAGATTTACCTAGCTCGGTTACCGCAATGCTGTGCCTCTGCAATGAAGCTTTTCACCGTCCCACATCCGTTCCTGAGGCAATGAAGGCATCCCACTTCGCTGGGTTGTTCTTTCTCAGGCATTGCGTTCCTCTACATCTGGTGCGCAGCGTCACTATATCTCTGTTCCGTTGCTTTCAACTCAACGCTAGGAGAGAATGCCTTTCCAGTATACTGGGCTTCGTGAGATCAAATGCCCAGGAGATTTACACAATCATCGCCTCAGGATGATCGGGCGGCTTTATGTGTGGCACTTTTCACTAACCGTATGTGTGACAACTCTACTAAAGCTAAGCTGTACGGTATCATGTTCATTTTCAGATGTGGATGGAGTAGGTCTACCGAGACCTTCTACCGTACCACACTTGTTTCTCCATCCAGCTGCACCCTGCCTGCATCTCCTGCTGTCACCTACCTGCAGGCCCCTAGTGTCGACTGTCATCCCAGCTGCACGTGTAGCTGCCCCTCGGATGCCAATGCTGCCTGCCCCTCCTGAATGGATTGGACGGCTATAGTCCTGCCTGCCACCGAGCCAAGCGCAGACAAGTCGGCTCCAATCAAGACGGGGATGGGCAAGCTTCCACTGCCGTGGCATTAGCATCTGCCAGGTCATAGTATAGTCGAGTTCTACCAAGCAATGACGGTGTGCCTCCCATGTTGCCACTGCCACATTTGGTGCATTGTTGCTTCCACATCTACTGTACTACTTCCAGCCCGTATGCACTGACTTCACCCATCTCTTCAACCCACTATAACTGGTCGTAACTCGTGCGATTTTTCCACAATGATTAGAGAGCGGCATATTTGTTAAGTTTGGGCGGCAGGGTCCACATTGCTGTCATTGTTTTTGGCACACCACGATTTGAGATTTGAGTGGATGGAAGGGCATGTATAAGGAAGCATTTAGGGATATACACACTGTTGGTGTAATGGATTACTTCGCAATAACGGTGTCGCAACAATTCTGTTCGGATTCTCGGGAGGTTCACACAATTCAAGGGCATAGGTGGCGGCACGCGTCTCTGTACAAGCACACTCGTCTGCTCTTGACTCGCCCCTCGGGAACCGTACAGTAGAGCACAAACGCCCTTGATTTCAGACCGCGCTTCGATACCTTCAACCCAATCTTTCCGTGTATCGGGGCTGGACTATTGACGGCTCGCATCGCACTGTACTCGGCTTATCGTATAATCGTACGATGAGGAGGGGATCTTCGTGTAATGGTGGTTCCACAACACATTCCAGCGCTTGTTTGAGATGTTGTGACACACCATACCTTGCTTCCTTGTTTCCTCGACTTGTGCAGCTATCGTCGAGGGGACACGAAAATCCTGATGTGACATGCCCCCGAAAGCAAGTTTGGTCAGGGTGGATACTTCTTTCTTTGGATTACGTTGTCGCGTTTTAATTCACGACTTTCGCCGAGTCAGCATCACCGACCCGCAACGTCGTGTGAGATTATAGGGGAGTTATTGGAGCACAGGCTAGCATAGTGTAGTTGATACCAGACCAGACCAGAGCCATGCTGGCGTCACCGCAAGCGAGGCGCCATGTCTTGTCACTGACGTGACGACAAGTCTAGTTGTGCTGATGAGATCTCCCTCCGACAGCTCGGTAGTACGACACGAATGCAGCATTAGGAATGTTTGGTTGCTCATTTCATAATGCTAACAGTGCGTCCGTCCATCCATTTCCAGCTATCGGCATAAGACCATCCAGCCTCGAGACAGATTAAGAGTACCAGCCCTATTATAATCGCTCTTTTATTCTATCTAGTGTTTCAGTTTAGCGCCTATTCCGCCTCGTTCGATTAGTATCAGCCACACGAGTCGTACAAATAAGAATGAACGCTCTACGCTTCTCTCTCCTCGCACTCCTCGCGGCAGCCCTCGTGCTGCACCTGCTGCCCGCGCGCGCCACCGCGTTCCCCGTCGAGTCGGCGATCGCAAACGGCGAGCTCAGTTTCGACGACGGCGCCAGAGATCTTCGCAACCTAGCCGGCAGTAGTAGCGGAGCGGCGACCATCGACGAGGGCGGCGCGAAGTCTGGCAAAAAAGGCGGCTCGAAAAAGCGAAAGTCAAAGAAGCACGGAAAGGGAGCTTCCACGGCCGGCAATTTCGTGTTCTGCCCTTACGCTAGCTAGTCTGGCGGATCGATGAAGGCCGAGAAGTGCGGTGTGGCTGCATTGTGAGTTGCACGGGAAACCGACGCACTGAATTGCACATCGTGCATTTTCGCAGCGTTACCCTGTTTCGTTTCCACTTTCTGTGCGTCATCGCCACCGTCGCCTGAACTACTTGATTCGCTCGTTTGCGTGTCCCTTTTCCCACTCCTTTTCGCTAATCCTCCCGTGCCGCCGCCGTGGCAAGTCAACTCAAGACTGTCGCAGTGGCTTCCGCAGAGCTCCCCCTAACCTTTCCACATGCGCCCATTCTCGCCCCCACCTCGCTCCCTCCCTCCAGTTTCACAGCCTACGCAGTCCGCGCTGCCAGCCTAATGACCCGCATTCGGCGCTCGTGTGGCGTTTCTGCTTCTACGCTTTTAGTGCAAAGCTTTGCTTCCATGTGATGGGTGCTCTTAGAGTACGTAGTTGCCGCCATGCATTTGTAGGGAAAGTGCATGTATCGAGTTCCAACTATAGTTGGGGGTTAGCAGGAAAGTTAGGCACCATGTGTCATGCCCTTGCAAGATTTGGCTAGAAAAGGCACCCTACCAGAGTTGGAACTGCGTTCAGCTTTCTTCCCTGCTAAAAAGATTTCCACAATGAGAACTCGCATTCTTAGCTTCATTTACATATGATCCTCCCCCTGATGAATCAACAAGCATCCCACCCCCACACCCAAACATAACATGTGCCCATTGCCTCCTGATCGCCTTGACCACTTTTACAAAAACTTTCGGCTGCCTGACTGTGCGCCTGAGAACCGCCCGGAGAGGCCCTGAGCCATGCCGTCTGCCGTCCACTTCATGGCCTTGGGTTTCACCTCTAGATCTTTCTCCCTATCCCACATCCGCCACCCAGCCTCCCCACCTCCCCCTCTCTCACTCACCCCTTCCCCTTTCCCCACACCCTCTCCCTTCCCCTTCCCCTTCTCCTTCCCCTTCGTCTTTTTCTTGCCCTCCTCGGCCTGTTTCTTCCGGTGCTGCTCCACCAATGAAACGGCTTGTTTTTGGGCGGCAAGGTTGTCCACTAGTGCCGCCGTGCGCTTGTCCTGTAGTGACTGCAGGGTGGCGGCTGAGTCAGCAGAAGGGCCTTCCAGCGCATTTGCAGCAGACGAATAGGCCTCCAGGTACCTGAAAAGAGGGTTCAGTCAGAATCGGTTGGGGGAGTTGGGTGCATTGCCAGGCGTGGAAAAAAGGGAATGATGGGTACACGATGGGAACATGCCACCAGGCGCATAGGTGCGGGTCCAGTAAGGGGTAAAGATGGAGGGGTGGTGTTTGTTTTGGGCCCCTAGACTGGTCATTGGCCTCTCCAGTACAGAAAAGTAAGAACACATTGGGCTAGTGCTCACTGTTGCTTGGCTCTGGCAGCCCGCTGCTCGGGGTTGTCGGTCCATGCTGACGTGTCGCCCCGGCCCACCTTGCCACTGCGACTGAAGAACGTGTTGGTCTGAGCTGGCGGGCCCGCCTGGGAGGGCACGGACGGGGGGAGATGGAAGGGGGGGGGGGAGATGGAGAGGGGAGGGGAGGTTGGGAGAAGGGGCAGGGACAGAGAGACGAGATGGAGGAGGGGATAGGGTTGGGGTAGTTAACTTTCGAGTCGACTCAAAAGTCACCTCGTTACAATGGCACGCGACAACTTTTGAGTCAACTCAAAAGAAGGGGCAGGGGCAGAGGGACGAGATGGACGAGGGGATAGGGATGGGGTAGTTATTGGCTTGAAGTTGGGTGGGTGTGCGCAAGGAACATGCGTGCATAATGGCTTGATGGCTTAGTGGGAAATGCTGTGGTTGAAATACACCACCATGCGTGTGCCATGGTGCTCACCAGCGCCCATCAGAGCGACCAGCACGTGAGCAACGCCCACCAGAGCGACCCGCATCTCCAACTCCTGAATGTGGCTCCAACCCAAGCAGCCACCACGGCAGACAAAGTTCCCCCAACCCTTTCTCGACCCCTCAAATCTTGAGGTTCTGAATTTTTCTTTCATATGAGGGCCTTGTGTTTAAGTTAAGCGTGACCAGACCATTCCGTTGCTGGAAAAGCTCGATCCTCGTTCATGCAATCCGATTTGATTTGATTCTGCTGGGTGTTCTTCCGTAGGCATGTTTGCAATGCCACCCAACTTGCGCATGGGCAACGTTCCACCGCGAGCCCATCCGAAGCCAATCGAAAGCCCACTGGGAGCCCATTGCAACACCACACCACGCCACACCATGCCACACCACACCGCGTCACACCCACCTGTCGTTCGAGCAGCAGCTCTGTCATCCATGTCTCGCGCTCCACGCCCTCCCGCCCGGCTCGCCCTGTCACCGCCCACCTGTCACCGCCCACCTGTCACCGCCCACCTGTCACCGCCCACCTGTCACGAGGGCGGCAGATTCATCACGCCATGCCACACCCACCTGTCGTTCGGGTGGCAGCTCTGTCATCCACGTCTCGCGCTCCACGCCCTCTTGCTTCGCTATCCCCAGCAGCTCCTCGTTCGCAGGAAGTCAAGGGCAGTCAAGGGCAGTCAACGGCAGTCAACGGCAGTCAACAGCAGTCAACAGCGACCTGCGTCTCAAGCTCTCAGTGCCCACCTGTCGTTCGGGCGGCAGCTCTGTCATCCATGTCTCGCGCTCCACACCCTCCCTCCCCTCTCGCCCTCTCACTGCCCACCTGTCACAAGGGCGGCAGATTCATCAAACCATGCCACACCCACCTGTCCTTCAGGAGGGAGCTCTGTCATCCACATCTCGCACTCCATGCCCTCCCGCCCCCCTCGCCCTCTCACTGCCCACCTGTCACGAGGCCGGCAAATTCATCACACCATGCCATGCCACACCCACCTGTCGTTCAGGTGGCAGCTCCGTCATCCACGTCTCGCGCTCCACGCCCTCCCGCTTCGCCGTCCCCAGCAGCTCGTCGTCCCCGGGCAGGGCCTCGCCTGGTGGTCAAGAACAGGTAAAGTAGGAGTCAAGGGCGGAGGTGTTACAATTGCTCTCCATCCCCCCTACCCCTCACAACCCCTTCCCTCCCTCTCTCGCTGTCCCCACCTTAGCAGCTCGTCATCCCCGGGCAGGGCCTCGCCTGGTGCATGTGCGGTCAAGGCAAGTCAACAACAGTCAACACAGTCAACACAGTCAAGAATAGCCAAACCAGGAGTTCAGGGAGGGGGCGTTCTGCTTGCTCCGCGCCCTCCGCCCTCAATGCCCCCCGTCTCGCCAACCCCAGCAGCTCGTCATCCCAGGGCAAGGCCTCGCCTGGTGCATGTGCGGCCAGCAGCAGTCAACAGCAGTCAAGGGCGGTCAAAGGAGGTGTTAAACGCGGAAACGTTGTGCTTGGAGGACGCCTCTGAGCTTGCCCCAGTCCCTCCCCCAAACCCTTTCCTTTCCTCCCCCCCCACAAACCTCTGAGCTTGCGCCACTCTGCCGCCTCCCTCAGCGCCCTTACCTCCGCCTGAGGGGTGGGGGAACCCATCCTGCCCTTCCCCCCACTTCCCCCTTTCTTCCCGTCCCTCCTCCCTCCTAACCCCTTCCCTTCCCAACCCCGCCCCCACCCACCTCTGAGCTTGCGCCACTCTGCCGCCTCCCTCAGCGCCCTCAGCTCCGCCTGAGGGGTGGGGGAGCAGCGGGGGAAGGGGATGGGGAGAGATGATATGGCACGAGAGGAGGTCATGGGTTTAGGGAAAGAGGGAAAGGGAGAGGGGAGTCAAAAGAGACGTGGCAAGGAGCCGTGGGATTGGCATGGCAACATGGAGACCTTTGCCTGTGCCCCCATTCCCCCCATTCTATCCATCTCCCATTCGCCAATTCCCCCATACTATCCTTCCCCCATTCCCCCATACTCTCCTTCCCCCATTCCCCCGTTCCCCCGTTCTATCCTTCCCCCAATCCCTCGCCATCCAGATCTCCTTTTTTCCACGACTTTATGTCAGCAGCACACATATGCTTACAGATCGCAAGACACACATAAAACTTTTATTTCACTGATAATAGCTCATATAAACAAATAAGCTCATATGAACTAATAGCTCATATGAACTAATAGCTCATATGAACTAATAGCTCATATGAACTAATAGCTCATAGGAACCCTCGTGTCCCACCAACGCCCATGTCCCATCCCACCAGAAAACCCCTCCATGTCCTCTCACCTCCATGTCCTCTCACCTCCATGTCCTCTCACCTCCATGTCCTCTCACCTCCATGTCCTCTCACCTCCATGTCCTCTCACCTCCATGTCCTCTCACCTCCATGTCCTCTCACCTCCATGTCCTCTCACCTCCATGTCCTCTCACCTCCATGTCCTCTCACCTCCATGTCCTCTCACCTCCATCTCCTCTCACCTCCATGTCCTCTCACCTCCATGTCCTCTCACCTCCATGTCCTCTCACCTCCATGTCCTCTCACCTCCATGGCCGTGCGCTCCTCTCGGACTGCCATCTCAGCATCCACCACCGATCTCTGCACTCCTTCACCTCGCCATACCCCAGTGTCCTTTCTCCACATACACCTAATTACTCCATACTCCAGAATACCCCTCCAATCCTCCATGCCCTCTCACCTCCATGCCCTCTCCCTCACCTCCATGGCCTTGTGCTCCTCTCTGGCTGCAATCCCCGCAACAACCACCGGTCTCTGCACTCCTTCACCTCGCTCGCCATACCCCAGTGTCCTTTCTCCTCATACACCACATGACACCATACTCCTCCACAGTACCCCTCCAATCCTCCATGCCCTCTCTCTCACCTCCATGCCCTCTCACCTCCATGCCCTCTCACCTCCATGCCCTCTCACCTCCATGCCCTCTCTCTCACATCCATGCCCTCTCTCTCACATCCATGCCCTCTCTCTCACATCCATGCCCTCTCTCTCACCTCCATGCCCTCTCACCTCCATGCCCTCTCACCTCCATGCCCTCTCACCTCCATGCCCTCTCACCTCCATGCCCTCTCTCTCACATCCATGCCCTCTCTCTCACATCCATGCCCTCTCTCTCACATCCATGCCCTCTCTCTCACATCCATGCCCTCTCTCTCACATCCATGCCCTCTCTCTCACATCCATGCCCTCTCTCTCACATCCATGCCCTCTCTCTCACATCCATGCCCTCTCTCTCACATCCATGCCCTCTCTCTCACATCCATGCCCTCTCTCTCACATCCATGCCCTCTCTCTCACATCCATGCCCTCTCTCTCACATCCATGCCCTCTCTCTCACATCCATGCCCTCTCTCTCACATCCATGCCCTCTCTCTCACATCCATGCCCTCTCTCTCACATCCATGCCCTCTCTCTCACATCCATGCCCTCTCTCTCACATCCATGCCCTCTCTCTCACATCCATGCCCTCTCTCTCACATCCATGCCCTCTCTCTCACATCCATGCCCTCTCTCTCACATCCATGCCCTCTCTCTCACATCCATGCCCTCTCTCTCACATCCATGCCCTCTCTCTCACATCCATGCCCTCTCTCTCACATCCATGCCCTCTCTCTCACATCCATGCCCTCTCTCTCACATCCATGCCCTCTCTCTCACATCCATGCCCTCTCTCTCACATCCATGCCCTCTCTCTCACATCCATGCCCTCTCTCTCACATCCATGCCCTCTCTCTCACATCCATGCCCTCTCTCTCACATCCATGCCCTCTCTCTCACATCCATGCCCTCTCTCTCACATCCATGCCCTCTCTCTCACATCCATGCCCTCTCTCTCACATCCATGCCCTCTCTCTCACATCCATGCCCTCTCTCTCACATCCATGCCCTCTCTCTCACATCCATGCCCTCTCTCTCACATCCATGCCCTCTCTCTCACATCCATGCCCTCTCTCTCACATCCATGCCCTCTCTCTCACATCCATGCCCTCTCTCTCACATCCATGCCCTCTCTCTCACATCCATGCCCTCTCTCTCACATCCATGCCCTCTCTCTCACATCCATGCCCTCTCTCTCACATCCATGCCCTCTCTCTCACATCCATGCCCTCTCTCTCACATCCATGCCCTCTCTCTCACATCCATGCCCTCTCTCTCACATCCATGCCCTCTCTCTCACCTCCATGCCCTCTCTCTCACATCCATGCCCTCTCTCTCACATCCATGCCCTCTCTCTCACATCCATGCCCTCTCTCTCACCTCCATGCCCTCTCTCTCACATCCATGCCCTCTCTCTCACATCCATGCCCTCTCTCTCACATCCATGCCCTCTCTCTCACATCCATGCCCTCTCTCTCACCTCCATGCCCTCTCTCTCACATCCATGCCCTCTCTCTCACATCCATGCCCTCTCTCTCACATCCATGCCCTCTCTCTCACCTCCATGCCCTCTCTCTCACATCCATGCCCTCTCTCTCACATCCATGCCCTCTCTCTCACATCCATGCCCTATCTCTCACATCCATGCCCTCTCTCTCACATCCATGCCCTCTCTCTCACATCCATGCCCTCTCTCTCACATCCATGCCCTCTCTCTCACATCCATGCCCTCTCTCTCACCTCCATGCCCTCTCTCTCACCTCCATGCCCTCTCTCTCACATCCATGCCCTCTCTCTCACATCCATGCCCTCTCTCTCACATCCATGCCCTCTCTCTCACATCCATGCCCTCTCTCTCACATCCATGCCCTCTCTCTCACCTCCATGCCCTCTCTCTCACATCCATGCCCTCTCTCTCACATCCATGCCCTCTCTCTCACATCCATGCCCTCTCTCTCACCTCCATGCCCTCTCTCTCACATCCATGCCCTCTCTCTCACATCCATGCCCTCTCTCTCACCTCCATGCCCTCTCTCTCACATCCATGCCCTCTCTCTCACCTCCATGCCCTCTCTCTCACATCCATGCCCTCTCTCTCACATCCATGCCCTCTCTCTCACATCCATGCCCTCTCTCTCACATCCATGCCCTCTCTCTCACATCCATGCCCTCTCTCTCACATCCATGCCCTCTCTCTCACATCCATGCCCTCTCTCTCACATCCATGCCCTCTCTCTCACATCCATGCCCTCTCTCTCACATCCATGCCCTCTCTCTCACATCCATGCCCTCTCTCTCACATCCATGCCCTCTCTCTCACATCCATGCCCTCTCTCTCACATCCATGCCCTCTCTCTCACATCCATGCCCTCTCTCTCACCTCCATGCCCTCTCTCTCACATCCATGCCCTCTCTCTCACATCCATGCCCTCTCTCTCACATCCATGCCCTCTCTCTCACATCCATGCCCTCTCTCTCACCTCCATGCCCTCTCTCTCACATCCATGCCCTCTCTCTCACATCCATGCCCTCTCTCTCACATCCATGCCCTCTCTCTCACATCCATGCCCTCTCTCTCACCTCCATGCCCTCTCTCTCACATCCATGCCCTCTCTCTCACATCCATGCCCTCTCTCTCACATCCATGCCCTCTCTCTCACATCCATGCCCTCTCTCTCACATCCATGCCCTCTCTCTCACATCCATGCCCTCTCTCTCACCTCCATGCCCTCTCTCTCACATCCATGCCCTCTCTCTCACATCCATGCCCTCTCTCTCACATCCATGCCCTCTCTCTCTCACCTCCATTTCTTTGCGCTCCTCCCTGGCTGCAATCTCTGCGTCCACCACCGATCTCTGCACATTCAGTCATGCACGCACAGCCATGCATGCATGCACACAGGTCCGTAGAAATGCATGCGCAGATGCACACACATGCACACACATGCACACACATGCACACACATGCACACACATGCACACACATGCACACACACGCACACACATGCACACACATGCACACACATGCACACACATGCACACACATGCACACACATGCACACACATGCACACACATGCACACACATGCACACACATGCACACACATGCACACACATGCACACACATGCACACACATGCACACAGATGCACACACATGCACACACATGCACACACATGCACACACATGCACACCCATGCACACACATGCGCACACATGCACACACATGCACACACATGCACACACATTCACATACATGCATCCACATGCATGCGCATATGAACAGATACGTACACCCGCCCACATTCATTAAAATGGATGAGAGCAGGATGCAGAGCACGCATGCCAAGATGTTTAAGCCCATGCGAATGCATGTAAGCACGGAGGGATTAAGGTTTGCAGGGATATAAGCTTTCGTGATGGATTCACACATGCACAATTGAACATCGGGGGTGTAGCTCACATGGTAGAGCGATCGCTTTGCATGCGATAGGTAAGGGGATCGATGCCTCCACCTCCAGGATTTTTGAAACTCCATATCTGGGAGGCTCAGAAAGCTTCCCATGGAGGCCGTCACAAAAGTTTTAAATTCGTCCAGCCTCTAGCGTCAAAATCAGTTTTTTCTCCTGGGTGGGTTGGTGCGGTGCTCAAGTGTCCCAAATCGCATGAGCGTTTTCCTTGAGTGGGTGGGCTTTAAGGTGGTAGCCTGACTCTGTTTTTTCCATGCCTGACTCTGTTTTTTCCATGCCTGACTCTGTTTTTTCCATGCCTGACTCTGTTTTTTCCATGCCTGACTCTGTTTTTTCCATGCCTGACTCTGTTTTTTCCATGCCTGACTCTGTTTTTTCCATGCCTGACTCTGTTTTTTCCATGCCTGACTCTGTGTTGGTAGCCTGAAAAGGGGGGGGGGCTTCCAGAGCAGCGCACCTTACTGGGGTCCTTGAGTCGATTCACTGCATCGCTGAGCCTCACAGACAGGGAGACACACACGCATATGCATGCACGCATGCAGGAAAGCGTGCACGGCTGCGTACCTTGCCTCCAGTGTTGGAGGCCTCAAGGGTCGGGCGGGGTGTTCAAGAGCAGCGCACCCTGGAGGGGTCCTTGAGTCGATTCGCTGCATTGTTGAGCCGCGGAGGCACCCTAGAGGCACCCCAGAGGCACCCCAGAGGCACCCCGGCATCAATGAGTCAGTTCACGGCAGGTGTTCAAGAACAGCGCACCTTACTGGGGTCCTTGAGTCGATTCCCTGCATCGTTGAGCCTCAGGAACACACACGCCTGTGCATGCGGGCATGTGTGCTCACATCACATCACATGCATGCATGCATGCCTTACCCCGGTTGAAAAGCTTGAAGCAGCGCACCTTGGCGGGGTCCTTGAGTCGATTCACTGCATCGTTGAGCCTCAGAAACGCCTCCTGCGCGCGCGGGTGGCTGCACTTGTCCGGATGCACCAGCAGCGATGCTTTCCAGTAGCTGGATGGAGTGGGAAAAGAGGGAAGGTGTTGAGAGGGATGGAAGCGAATCAAGGATTCATGATTCGGATGCACAAGGTGCGCGAAGGAGGAGGTGGGAGGCAGAAACGCCTCCGGAGCGCGCGGGTGGCTGCACTTTTCTGGATGCACCAGCAGCAGTAGCTGTGGAGGGGGGGAGGAAGAGAGGGAAGGAGAAGGGGTGTTTGAAGCGATGGAGGGGCATTTGGAATCCATTACACGGTGTGGTAAGAAGAAACCTTCTTCTACTGTTAGGAGGTATTCATGATGCCTCCTGAGAGGGGCATTTAGGATCCATTACACGGGATGGACACGGTATGGAAAGGTATCCATGACGCCTCCTCAGAGTAGAGTAGAGGAAGGTTTCGAACCGCAGCAAGCCGTGTGTGTGGTCTAAGAAAGACTTTCAGCAGCAGCCGCCACCCCCACGAGGGGCATTTAGGATCCACTACACGGGATGGACATAGTGTGGAAAGGTGGTATTCATGACGTTACCTGAGCGCTCAAGTGGCTGCACTTTTCCCCTCCTACCCCTCCCTCCTCTCCTCCTCCATCCTCCACCCTCCACCTCTCCCCCCTTCCCAGCCTCACCGCTTCTTGATCTCGCCGTCGCCAGCAGCAGCCGTGACCCCCAGAATGGCGTACGCCGTGAGCTCCAGGTCCAGAATGCGCTCCACCTGAGAGGGGGGAGGGGGGGAAGGGGGCACGAGAGTAGTAGGAGGGCAGGACACGATTGAAGTGATGGAGTGCACACCAGCAGTGCATGGAGCGGCAGCAGCAGTCACCACCACGATGGCGTACGCGGTCAACTCCGGGTCCAGGATGCGCTCCACCTGAGGGGAAGGGGGAAGGAGGGCAGGCAGGCAGGCATGCAACGCGCAGCAGCAGCAGCAGCAGCAGCAACAACAGTCACCCCCATGTTGGATCCGCGCTCAGGCGGGGCTTCCGGAATGCACCCAGGTGGGAGAGCTATGCTGATTTTTTTTTTGAGAATTCTCAACCTTACCTCAAGAGTGATTCCAATCCAACATAGCTGGATCCATGCTCAGGCAGGGCTTCTGAAATGCCCCCGGGTGGGAGAGGGGCAGGAGAGCAGGTGAGCACGCGTGCAGGAGAGTAGGAGGGGAGACATGATCGCAATGAAGCACCTGTCACTCACCCCTACCTCTTACTCCCCACCTACTCCCCTCACCCTCCTCTCCTCACCTCCTCGTATTTCTCCGCCTGGGTGGCGTTGGCAGCCTCTGCAGCAAGGACGGGTGGCATGGGGCCCACGAAAGGGCTCTCTTGTAGCGCCTGCTCGGCCTCCCTGCAACCATGGGGTGGGGGGACGATGGTCGGAGGATGTGGGGACGATGTTGGTTGATGGGGGGTGAACGCACCTCAGCAGCCAGGGCGGGGGGCATGGGGCCCACAAAGGGGCTTTCTTGTAGCGCCTGCTCCGCCTCCCTGCAGTGATAGGGTGGATGGTGAGGGATTGGGGTGATCAATATAATGTTGAAGGGGAATGAAGCGCCTCTGCAGCGAGGGCAGGCGGCATGGGGCCCACAAATGGGGCTCTCCTGTAGTGCCTGCTCCGCCTCTCTGCAGTGATTGGGGGAGGGGCGGGAGACCATGGGGGGAGGATGCAGGGACAATGGGGAGGACAATGGGGGAGGATGCAAGGACAATGGGGAGGACGATGGGGGGTGGATGCAGGGACAATGGGGAGGAGGATGGGGGGCAGTGCTGGTTGTTGGGGGTGAGAGAGCCTCAGCAGCCAGGGCGGGGGGCATGGGGCATGGAGCAGGCATGGGGCATGGAGCAGGCATTAGATGGGGGGAGGATGGGGGGACGATGGGGGGACGATGGGGGGGCGATGGGGGGACGATGGGGGGATGATGGGGGGACGATGGGGGGACGATGGGGAGACGGGGAGGATATTGGGTACGGTGTTGGCTGCTGGGGTTGAAAGCGCCTCTGCAGCGAGGGCGGGCGGCATGGGGCCCACCAAGGGCTCTCCTGTAGCGCCTGCTCCGCCTCCCTGCATTGATGGGGTGGATGGTGGGGGAGGATAGTGGGAGAATGTTGGCTGTTGGGGTTGAAAGCGTTCTCCTGCAGTGCCTGCGCCACCTCCCTGTAACATTGGGGGCGGGGGAGGTTCCAAGACGATGCTGATTGGGGGGGACGACGGCGAGACGATGTGTGTTGAGTGTGACTGCTGCCTTCACCCCAACTCACACTTTTCCCCACTCGCTCCATGCCCCCACCCCTCCCCCCACTCTCTCCATCTCCTCGACGGCGCGGGTGAGCGATGCTGCAGCCGCCAACTGCTGCCTTCCCCCCAACTCACTCCCTCCCCCCACCCCTCTCCCCAACCTTCTCCCCACCCATCCCCTCTGCCCCCACTCACTCCATCTCCTCCACGGCGCGGGTGAGCGATGCCGCAGCTGCCAACTGCGTTGCTGTGGGCATGGCCGTGACCTTTCCCTCCATTTCCCTCCCCCCCACCCCTCCCCCCTCTTCCCACCCATCCCCTCTGCCCCCACTCACTCCATCTCCTCCACGGCGCGGGTGAGCGACGCTGCAGCGGCCAGCTGCGCTGCCGTGGGCATGGCGGGGCCCGTGCTCCTAAGGGGAGGGGGGAAGGGGGGGAGGAAGAGTTGAGGGGAGTTGGGGGCGGGAGGTTGGGGGGTGGTTGGTGTGGAGGGAGGGGGGGCGGTGTGGAGGGAGGGCTTGAACCGTGGGGCGGACCAGAGGGGGTTTACGGGTGGGCGCTGGGATGCTGCAGCATGGAAAGCACATGGCCCCCGTCCCCCCTGAAAGAATGTGCCCTTGCCCCCCTCACACGCCCCCTCTTCCTTCCAGCACCTCTCTTCCCCCAAGCATCCCTCTCCCCCGGAATGCCACTCTTCCCCCAAGCATCTCGATCCCCCCGAATGCCCCTGCTTTCGAACAAGTGCTGCTCACCGTCTTCTCCTCGCTGCCTCTGCTGCCTCTTCCCCCTCGCCCTCTCCCCTCCCTCTCCCTCCTCTCCCCACTCCGCCCTCCCCCTCCCTCTCCCCCTCTCCGTCTCCCCCCTCGTCGGCCCCTCCTTTCCGCGAGGGGCCTATCACCACTGCCGCTTCGTCTCCTCCCCTTCCCCCCCGCCCTTCCGCCAAGTCGTCCCCGCCATCCCTCCCCTCCCCGCGCTCATCCCCCTTCCCCCCACCGACACCCTTTTCAGCCCCAGCAGCAGCAGTAGCAGAGTCCGGATCTGGAAGATTCTGCAGCAGCTTGGCCACTAGCGGCACGACACGTGGCAGGCAGCGCGGAGCCGCACTGGGAAGCTGATACAGCGAAGCGCGCGAGGACGACGAGGCGCGCTTGCTCTTACCACTCTTCCCTTTGCACTTGCCTTGGGAATCTATCCCCAGCGAGCGGAAGATGCTTCCAAGAAGCTTCTTGAGGCGGCGGTCCGGGATGCCGCCAACGTCGACCGCCTCGCCGCCGTCGACGCGCTCGAGGAGGCGCACGAGGTCGTGCGACACGTCCAACGGGAACTCCCGCATCATCCGCCGCAACTCCCGCTCCAACCGATCTTCTGCCGACTCACCGTCCTGCTCATGCTCCCTTCCGCCTTCCTTCCTTCTCCGCTTCTCCTTCTCCTTTCCCCGCTTCTCCCGCCGCCGCTCACGCTTCTTGCCATGATCTGACGACGAATCGGAATGGCTGCTGCTCTCGCTCTCACTACTGCTGCTATTTCGACTGGAGCCCGACCAATCAGAGTTCGAGGCGTCATCGTCGCTTGAAGACCGTCGCTTCTTCTCCCGTCGTTTCCGTCGCCTCTCGCCTTTCTCCCGTCGCCCTCGTTTTCGCTCCTTCTCCTTCCTCTCCTTCCTCTCCTTCCGTCCCTCCTCGCCTCGCCTCCCCTTCCCCTCCTCCTCCCCGTCGGTCTCGCTGTCGTCGCCGCTGCGCTTCTTCCGCTTTCTGTCATCCTTCGTCATGAGTCGTGTCGCCAGGTGGTGAAATGCGAATGATCAGGGAACCTCGCAACAACTTGAGGGTGACGATGAGTTCAGTAGTGTCAGCCGAGGGTCCGCAGGATTCCGCCGTCGGGAATTGGAAAGTTGAAGCAACTCCGCATAGTACACCCAATTCATATTGGTGATATACAGCAACTTTGATCAAAATTGGAACGCAACACATGTATCAAACATTTGCAAGCCGGTTTGTAATTCTCATTTTCAGCGCAAGAAGATGCCCAAAATGGCACTGGCGAGCGAGAAAAGCGCGAAGATCACGAGGGCAAAGACAAAGACGCCGGCTACTATGGTGAGGACCGGCACTCCCGAGGCTGATGGTGACTCTGACGAAGCGGCTTCGGGTGTGGTTTTGCTCCCAGCCGAAGCTGCAGCTGCGGCACGGGAATCAGTGGCTGGCGTGTCTCCAGATTCACCTGCCGCCCTGACAGTGAGCGCTGCAGAGATGAGAGTAGGCAGGATGCAGGCAGGGGGAGAGGAAGAACAAACGGCAGCACGG
This sequence comes from Closterium sp. Naga37s-1, assembly GCA_947471745.1. Lineage (NCBI taxonomy): Eukaryota > Viridiplantae > Streptophyta > Zygnematophyceae > Desmidiales > Closteriaceae > Closterium > Closterium sp. Naga37s-1. The sequence continues at coordinate 2,262,225 of CANJKZ010000860.1, forward strand.
GGGCATGGGGGGAGTGTTGAAGGCATGGCGCATGGAGGGGGCATGGCGGGCGCATGGCGGGCAGTGAGGGATGACAAGAACGATGGAGCGAGTGTGGCTGGGTGAGCGCAGGGAGGGACGAACAAAGACCACTGATGCCAGGAAGCGCCCTGCACTACCAAGAAACACCGGGTCATGGCGCTGCACCATACCCACCCACGGGCCATGGCGCTGCGTCGCGCACCCACAGGCCATGAGAGTGAGTACAAGAGATGCACTGCACCGCTGCTGCATACTCACGGCACGAACCCCGGAGAGGAACGCGAGCACAACACACTCACGGCGGCACACGGCCGTGCGACACATGACTATGCGACACATGGCCGTGCGATTGTCGACTTACATGTGCGACGAGTCTGGCTCTGCGACCGACTGATCGATTGCGACACCCTGCCACGACGACGGAGAGTAAGCAGAGAGGCGGAAAGCGGGGGGTGCTTTACGCGATTGGATGCGTAGAACAGGGCAATATAGGAAAGCAGTTCCGAAACGCACTCGACGGCTAGTGTCCGCCATGGAATCGGCGCGACCTGTTTGCTAGTCAGCCATGACGAGGAGAACACCGCGACGCGCAGTCGCACTCCCCCCTCGCCTAGCTAGCCGCACCTGAGCCTATTGATGGGCGACACGTGGACCAATAAATTCGTTTCCGCAGAGCGCGCCGACCTGCGCTGCTTCAGGCCGCACCGCGACGGAACGGCGCAGGACGCGACGGACGCGAGCGACGCGGCGATGGCAGCCATGGGGGAGAGATATCAACCGCGAAGGACGGCGAGAGGCTATCGCGATTCGCGAAGGCTGATTGAGAGGACCAACCCGTTGTCGCTACGAGGAGAATATAAAATATCGATGAGGCGTGCGATGCGAGGTAGTCAGCGAGTCGGGCTGGTGCAGAAACCAGGTCTCAACTCAATGAAGTCTCGAAGCAGCCAATCGAAATCTACGAAGGGCGAATCTGCAGTTGTGGGAACGGATCTCGTAGACCATTGTTCTAGAAATCCTCGATACAAAGTCTTCCTCGACTTTTTCCAGGTGAGCATTTGCCAACTTGGGAATACAGCGCCACAAATAGGTAAGTTTACAAAAGTGACATATCCGTTCAAAAACCAGAGACCAATCAGATCCAACTTACCCAACCCGAACCAAGCTCTGTAATTGAGCTCAGACCTGTTTGCTTGGCTCGGCAAGCCTCCTCCCTCCAGCCACATTTATTTACCTGTTATTCTGTTTTACATTCATCGCCATAATGAGGTGCACAATAAAGTACCCCTCCTTTCTCCCCTCCCCCACCCAATCACCCTTCCGACAGGGGTGAGTTTGATCCCTCTCTCAACATGTCCCCCTCCTGCTCCTCCCCCTCCTCTCCCTCCTCGCCTCCCATCCCTTCTTCTCCCTCCTCCCTCTCCTCATTCCTCCCCTCCTCCTGCCGCTGCTCCTCACGCTGCTGCTGTTTCACCAGAATACAATCCAGTAACCCCCCCACCCCCACTATCGGCAACAGCCGATCCACACGCACCAATCGCAGCCCGTCCCGCCGTAACTCGCTGTCCACGTCACCCTTCCCCCCGCCCCCCCCCTCCACGCTGCACCCAGCCCCCTCCCCAGCCCGGCTCTGCCCCTCCCCACTCTCCCCCTCCCCCTCCTCCCTGTTGCGGTTCTGAGGGGTATAAAGCTCTGATAACTCCTGCAAGGAAGGAAAGGAGGGGCAGAGAGTGGAGAGGTGGGGTGCGGAGAGGGAGGGTGAGAAGAGGAAGAGTGAGGAGAGGGGGTCAGAGGAGGTTGGGCGGCAAGGAAGGAAGGAGGGAGCAGCAGGGAACGCACGGGGGGATCACCTCGGAGCAGCACTCGACGCACCATGAGCTGCTGCAGCAGGAAGCGACTAAAGCGGGCAAGGTGGAGGGCGGGGGAGGAAGCAGCAGGAAGGAACGCACCAGGAGGGGGCGGAGCAGCACTCAACGCACCATGCCACACAGCCCTCGTTACAACGCCAGAGCAGCAGGGGATGACAGAGCAGCACTCAACGCACCATGACCTGCTGCAGCAGGAAGCGCACGTAGTGAACCGCCTCCAGCAGGAAGGGGAGTCGAGTCGATGCCACACAGCCTTGCTTACAATGCCACAGACCAGCAGGGGACACACCGGGCTGGGGGGGGGAGGCGAATCAGCAGTCAACGCACCATGACCTGCTGCAGCAGGAAGCGCACGTAGTGAACCGCCTCCAGCAGGAAGCTCTCTGTAGTCATCGTGGCTGCACCCGGCACCAGCCCCTGCAGCACCCTCATACGTGCGTTGACCCGCTCCCGCCGCATCTGAGGGGGGGGGAGTGGGTGTGGGGGTATGGAAGTGCGTGTGGGGAGCACTGAGGACGGCCTCCAGCAGGAAGCTCTCCGTTGTCATCGTTGCCGCCCCCGGCACCAGCCCCTGCAGCACCTGCATGCGTGCATTCACCCGCTCCCGCCGCATCTAAAGGGGAAGGCCGGATGGGACGGGGGCGGGGAGGAGAAGAAGAGAAGGTAGTGGCAGTGGTGAGGGAGTGGGGGTACGGAAGTGCGTGTGGGGAGCACTGGCGACCGGCCTCCAGCAGGAAGCTCTCGGTCGTCATCGTGGCTGCCCCCGGCACCAGCCCCTGCAGCACCCGCATGCGTGCGTTCACCCGCTCCCGCCGCATCTGAGGAGGTGAGGGAAGGGGGGGGGGGGGGAGAGAGAAGGAGCGCGGGGGGAAATGGGGGGGGGGGGAGGGTGAGAGCGAGGAGCAGGAAGCTCTCGGTCGTCATCGTTGCTGCCCCCGGCACCAGCCCCTGCAGCACCCTCATACGTGCGTTGACCCTCTCCCGCCGCATCTGCGAAGGAGAGAAGGAAGCGCGGGTGCATGAGGGAGTAGCGGTGCGAGCATGCAGCACCTGCATGCGTGCATCCTCTCTCTCGCGCCGCTTCTGAGGGGGAGGGCGAGTGCGAGCAGCAGGCATAGAGGGCGAGTGCGAGCAGCAATGCGAGGAGGGAGGGGTACGAGAGAGTGTATGGGGAGAATGGGTAGCAGTGTGTGTGGAGGGGGCGGGGTGGGGGGAAGAGAGCTGGTAACAGTGTGTGTGTGGAGGGAAGACAGTCAAGTCATCTCTCTTGTCCGTCAGGCTGTGCTCCTGTCATACTGACGACACTGGGCGACACTGGGCGACACTGGGCGACACTGGGTGACACTGGGTGACACTGGGTGAGACTGGGTGACACAAGACATCCACCCTGCGCCCATAGGTCCTAACTTCCCTGTTTCCGCCATTCCACATGCACACCCATCCCCCCCTCCCTCCCACGCTCATCTCTCGTCCCCTCCTCCTCCCCCTCCTCCACCCCCAGTTCCCCTTTTCCCCTTTCCCTTTCCCTCGGTTCCCCTTTCCCCCGAGCGCTGCGCTCACCCGCGCGGCCATGGCCTGGGGGCCCAGGTTCTGCCCTTTCTTCGACGACTGCTGCCCCCCGCCGCCCCCAAAGTCATCCCCCCTTCCGCCTCGCTCCCCCGCGCCTCCGCCCGCCCCGCCTTGCGCGGAGAGAGACTCCTCCCACGCCTTCCGAATCGCCCTTCCCTCTCGCGCTGCCACCTCAGACGTTCCCACGGCACGTGGCAACGACCCGTCTCCTCTGCTTCCCGAAGCGCCCGCTAAATCCGCCGCTTCGTGCGCGCCCTGCCCCTCGCGCAGCTCCCCCTCCCCGCCGCCCGCGAAGTACCCCGAGTGCACTAACTGCCAAATCGCCTCCAGCTCAGATCGCGTCGGCATGACGTCATCGGCGCCGCCTCGCGCGGCCGGCCGGCTGCCGCCCACAGCTGGTCTCTTGGAACTTTCTGAGCGATGAGCGTCCGCGTTATTAGCGTCCCCGCGATCGGCAAAACCGTCGGCGCGTCCTGCTGCGCCAGCCTCCGGTCTACCGCTCTGCGTGGCCGCGCCTCCCTCGGAGTTGCCGCGCGCGCGCTTCAGGAGCGCGGAAGCTTCCGCCGCAGCGTCGACGTTGAATTCCCCGACCGCCTCCCCCTCAAGCTTCCGCTTGAGCGCCGCTTCAAGCGCGCGCACTGCTGCCGCCGCGAGCTGTATTTCCATCGCCGCGCGGGCAGGGTGCGCGAATGGCGCAAGTTTTGCGCGGCCGCGAACAGGAGCGATTGGGCGCAAAACGAGAATCGCTCGCTTCGATTTGCTTGCCTTCCCTGTTCTCCGCGCAGCTAGCGGAGGGAACGAGTCGCCAAACACACAGACGGCTCGAGCTGCTGATGCGAGGTGTGCGGGAAGGCGGTTGGAAGAAAGGCGTTATTGTTGGGCTGGAAGCAAGACCCGAGCGATGCGCGGGCGAAAGCTAAGAGCGTGGAGGGCAGGGAGCAGGCGTGCGCAGGTGGTACGAGAAGTCAATCCGGTTAGCTTAGCTTTCTAGGACAGGATGCAACTAACAAACAAGGCTGAGTGAGTGCATCATCAAAGGGACACATTGCCTTAGCAGGCCGTTTCACGTCCAGGCGCCGACAGCCTTCGCGAAAGCTGGTATTTATGCTGAAGGGCTGTACGGATCACTGGAATGTCGTTGATGTGCGACGAGTATTACCCTTCGTCACACTCGCGGCTTCGTTTGTTACATCACCCCCCAGCCCCCCCAACCTCCCCCGCCGAGAAACGTTCCGCGCGGCTCTACCCGCTGCGCTTGACGGCGATTGTTCGGAGCCCGCAGCAGTTGGTTCTCCCCCGCGCCAAGGCCTGACTGCGAGCAGCCGTCCACCATTTTCATGCTTGTTCAATTGACTTCAAAGGTTCAGTCTGGTGCGCAATGGTCTAAAGCGGTCATAGTGGAACGCCTCTCTCAAACGTGGTTGACCGGACTAAACCGCGTCAAAAGCCAAAAAAAAAAAAAAAAAAAAAACAAGAGGCGACGAAATCGTCTTAAGGTTGCGAAGCATTTTGCAAAATTACATTAACCTGTAAAGCTAATAGAGTGTACAAAACTTAGACATTCCAACAATCATCTTGAGTTGTAACCAAGATCTGGTAAAACTGCACACCTACAACAATTGAACCGGAGACCGTTTAACACCTAGTCGATGTAATCACAAATGCGCTACAAACGACTTACATGTTAGTCTGTTTTAATTTATTGGTTCAATTTTTGTGCGACGAAATTTGAACTTCTCTAGGGTTTCGATGTCCTTTTCTTCTTTGTCTCTCCCACTCGTGAGTGGAGCCCAGTTTATATGAGCCCGGTACTCACGCTCCATCTGCTGCTCCATCTCCATCTGCCCGGTACTTCCTTTTAATAGATTCCGCATCTAGTGACGTTTGACTAGGTTTTCGTGACCATTTTTTCTTTATCCGTTCTTCACCCTTCCTTCTCTTTTTTCAGACTCTTCGATTAGCCACTCCTTCTATTCGTAGCTGCATCGTTTCTTCATTCTTAGTTTCTGTTTTTGAACTCTCTCTCTCTCTCTCTCTCTCTCTCTCTCTCTCTCTCTCTCTCTCTCTCTCTCTCTCTCTCTCTCTCTCTCTCTCTCTCTCTCTCTCTCTCTATCTCTCGTTCGTTCTCTCTCGTTCTCTCTTTCTCGTTCTCTCTCTCTCTCGGTCTCTCTCTCTCGGTCTCTCTCTCTCTCTCTCTCTCTCTCTCTCTCTCTCTCTCTCTCTCTCTCTCTCTCTCTCTCTCTCTCTCTCTCTCGTTCTCTCTCTGGTTCTCTCTCTCTCGTTCTCTCTCTCTCTCGTTCTCTCTCTCTCTCTCTCTCTCTCTCTCTCTCTCTCTCTCACTCACTCTCTCTCTCTCTCTCTCTCTCTCTCTCTCGTTCTCTCTCTCTCTCTCTCTCTCTCTCTCTCTCTCTCTCCCTCTCTCGTTCGTTCTCTCTCTGTTTTTCTTTCTCTCGTTCTCTCTCTCTCGTCCTCTCTCTCTCGTCCTCTCTCCCTTGTTTTGAAACCATTCGTCTTGTTTTCTTTGCTTCTTCCTTTCGGTTGATTTTCTTTCACCGTATTCGCTCTTTATCCCTTCTACTCGTTCCTTTCTTCGTCTTGTGATGCTTGTTTTCTTTCTTCACCAGGTTTCGCGTACGCCAGATTAACTACCTTATGATTGAGCCAAGCGATTGGGAAATGTTGGATTGTGGAATTTAATTTAGATTGCTGTTCATAAATTTTCCATCTTCTGTTTTCATTTTTTCCTACTTTCTTTTTTTAGTTTGTGCATTTGTATGCGGTTCTATTATCGTTAGTTTGCCTTCGTATGTGTGTGTGTATGTGTGCGTATGTGTCATTGTATGCATGCATGTGTATTATTTTATGTCCATCATTGCATCGACAATGCATGTCTGTGAATTTTAAAAAGATGGCTCAGGTCTATCATTTCACAAAAGGTTTATTGGCGCACAAAGTGACTCGTGTGTTGCGACTTCGAACTGGATTTGATAGCGTTGACATTTTTTTTAGGATTTACAGATTGTGTTGTTTCATGTGATAGTTGATTATTCAAAATCTATGCTATTGACCTCCCCCCCATGCTAGGCAGGGGATGGCGGTGTCAAACATTAATCACATAGCCTATCTAGGCTGTAGTGGGGTAGACACTATGGGGTACAGTTTCCTAGGGTTTCATATTTGTACCCAACTCATTTCCTAGTCAATCATTCATTCCCATTTCTTCACATGGTATAGAGCGGGTTCCCTAGTGGGACCGTTCCTTCCTAAGGGCCCAATTTTTTTTTTTTTTTTTTCTACCTGCCTGAAGCGCGCTTCGTGCTCTGCCCTACCCTCGATTTCGCGGCCCCTTAGCGGCCCGTCCTGCCCTACGCGGCCCCTTTGCGGCCCAATAGCGGCCCCTTCGCGGCCCCGTTGCGACCCCGCCCCGGCCCTTCCCGTCGCCCGAAGCCGCCGCGTTGCGGCCTTATCGCGGCGCCGCCCCGGCCCTGCCCCGTCGCCCGAAGCCGCCGCGTCGCGGCCCTATCGCGGAGCTGCCCCGGGCCTGCCCCGTCGCCCGTTGCGACCCCGTCGCAGCCCCGCCCTGGCCCGTCGGTCGTCGCGGTCCTGTCGCGGCTCGGCCCCGGCCCTGCCCCGGCCCTATCCCGGCCCTGTCGCGGCCCTGTTCCGGACCTATCGCGGCCCTACCCCGGCCCTGCCCCGGCCCTGCCCCAACCCTGTCGCGGCCCTGCCCCGGCCCTGTTGCGGCCCTGTCGCGGCTCTGCCCCGGCCCTGTCCCGGCCTTGTCCCGGCCTTGCCCCGGTCCTGCCCCGGCCCTGCCCCGACCCTGCCCCGGCTCTGCCCCGGCCCTGCCCCGGACCTGTCGCAGCCCTGCCCCGACCCTGCCCCGGACCTGTTGCAGCCCTGCCCCGGACCTGTTGCAGCCCTGCCCCGGCCCTCCCCCAGCCCTGCCTCGGCCCCGCCCCTGGTAAGAGCACCGCCGAGCCGGCCCGCCCTGCCGAGCCGCGCTGCCCTGCCTAGCCGCGCCGCTTAGCCGAGTCGCACTGCTGCTGCTGCTAGCCTGCTGCTGCTACTGTTATGGCTAGTCCAAGTGTTCTTACCTTTGATGCTGAGGGTCGGGCGGTTGACTTCGAGGTCTGGATAGATGATCTGCAGCTTTTCCTACAGTGCGATAGCAAAGATGGTCTCTCACTGTTCGATCTCACGTCTGGCGCCTCTACTGCCCCTGCTGCTGATGCTGACAGTACTGCTCGCTCACAGTGGACCACACGCGATGCTGCTGCCCGCCTTGCTGTGCGTAGTCACCTACCGTCTACTGAGCGCGCGCACTTTAGTCAGTACAAGAGTGCTAAGACTCTGTACGACGCTGTAGTTGCACGCTACTCTTCCCCTGCCACTGCTGCGCTTAGTCGCCTCATGCTACCGTACCTGTTCCCTGACCTCGCCGCTTTTGCCACAGTCACTGACCTCATTACGCACCTCCGCACTAGTGACACCCGCTACCGCGCTGCGCTTCCTGCTGAGTTCTGCGCCAAGAACCCCCCTCCCATGTACATCACCCTCTACTACCTAGTCACCCGACTCCCTGACACCCTTCGCTCGGTCAGGGACCACTTCCTCTCTCTTTGCCCTACCACACTCACCGTTGACCTCCTCGAGGAGCGTCTCCTTGCAGCAGAGACTAGTATTACCGCTGTAGGAGCCTCTCGTGGTGACCCCCGTACCCCTTTCTTTGAGGGGTGCTCCCCCGTTCCTCTTTTGCCCTTCGTTGCCTCTGCTGCTGCTGTCGACCTTGTTGGCACCGAGTCGGTCAGCGCTGCGTCTGCTCCTAGCGAGAGGCGCCGCAACGGCAAGGGCAAGCGGGGCAAGGGCGCTGGAGGAGGTGGCGGGGGAGGAGGTAGTGGCGGTGGAGGCGGAGGAGGGGGTGGGGGTGGGGGTGGAGGCAGAGGTGGGGGCTTCGGTGGCAGCGGTGGATGTGGAGGCAGCGGTGGCGGTGGCGGTTGGGGTGGAGGCGGCGGAGGCGGAGGTGGAGCTGGTCGAGGCGGAGCTGTGCAGCGGGGACCCCAGCACCAGCCGCGCTCTCGTGAGACCCCGTCGTCACAGCAGCTTCGTGAGTGGTACGCAGGGCGCCAGAGGTCTGGGGGTGCTGGTCCCTGTACCTACGTCCTGCGCACCGGCGACCGCACTGGAGAGCAGTGTGGCGGCCTGCACGCCCCCCAGCGCTGCTTCGGTCGCCTGACTGACGCCTGGCGTACCCAGTTCCCTGACGCCACTGAGATCCCTCGCTGGGGTGATCTGCTCAGGTCGGGTGTAGCTATCTTTGATCTTGACTTTGATGCTATTCTTGCTGCCATGTATGCTGTGTCTATTAGTGCTGAGGGTGATTGTTACGTGTGTGTTCCGCCTGACCCGGGCATTGAGGCTGCTGCTCTAGGTGCTAGTGAGTCTGCTGCTCCAGGTGCTCGTGAGTCTGCTGCTCCAGGTACTAGTGAGTCTGCTCTCTCAGGTACCGCGTCGGCTCAGGTTTTGCACACCTTCACCCTCGACTCGGCGGTAGCTTAGTTATTGGGTCGTTAACTGTTACGCATTTTATTATGTGCATACATGTGCATCATGATTCATGACATATCATATTGAACATTATGCATATAGCATTATTTTATGCACATGCATTTATTTATCATTACTACAACACCATTTAATAGTAAAACATATAATGCAAACAGTACAACACATCTGCACAAAACATATGATAAAAAAATCATATGGTTTGATGTATTGTGAACAAGATTGACAACTAATCAATATGCACAGTATGGGAAGGGTACTGTAGTTTATTAATTTTATTTTCATATTTTATTTAAAATTAATAAATATGAAAATAAAATTTGGCAAAATTGATCGTAAAGGGTTGCTTCGCAACCCAAAAACAAGAGGCGACAAGTCGTCCTAGGGTTGCGAAGCGTTTTGCAATATTTCACACCATACAATATTATATATGTCAAACATTAATCTCATAGCCTGTCTAGGCTGTAGTGGGGTAGACACTATGGGGTACAGTTTTCTAGGGTTTCATATTTGTACCCAACTCATTTTCTAGTCAATCATTCATTCCTGTTTCTTCACATGGTATAGAGCGGGTTCCCTAGCGAGACCGTTCCTTCCTAAGGGCCCACCGTCAATTTTTTTTTTCCTACCTGCCCGAAGCGCGCTTCGCGCTCTGCCCTACCCTCGATCTTCGCGGCCCCCTAGCGGCCTGTCCTGCCCTACGCGGCCCCCTTTGCGGCCCATTAGCGGCCCCCTTCGAGGCCCCGTTGCGACCCCGCCCCGGCCCTGCCCCGTCGCCCGAAGCCGCCGCGTCGCGGCCCGGCCCGTAGCCCCGTCGCCCGGCGCCCTGTCACCTCGGCCCGGCCCAGCCCGTCGCCCCGTCGTCCCGGCCCGGCCCTGCCCGTCGCCCCGTCGCCCGGCGCTGCCCTGGCCCTACCCCGTCGCTCGTCGCGGCCCTGTCGCGGCCCGGCCTCGGCCCTGCCCCGGCCCTCCCCCGGCCCTGTCGCGGATCTGTTCCGGCCTGTCGCAGCCCTGCCCCGACCCTGTCGCGGCCCTGTCCCGGACCTGTCGCGGCCCTGCCCCGACCCAGTCGCGGCCCTGTCCCGGACCTGTCGCGGCCCTGTCCCGGCCCTGCCCCGGCCCTGCCCCGGACCTGCCCCGACCCTTCCCCGGCGCTGCCCCGGCCCTGCCCCGGACCTGTCGCAGCCCTGCCCCGGACCTGTTGCGGCCCTGCCCCGGACCTGTTGCGGCCCTGCCCCGGCCCTTCCCCGCCCCCCCCCCCCCCCCCCGGCCCCGCCCCTGGTAAGAGCACCGCCGAGCCGCGCTGCCGACCCGCGCCGCGCCGCCGAGCCGCGCTGCTGAGCCGGCCCGCCCTGTCTAGCCGCGCCGCTTAGCCGAGTTGCACCGCTGCTGCTGCTGGCCTGCTGCTGCTCCTGTCATGGCTAGTCCTAGTGTTCTTACCTTTGATGCTGAGGGTCGAGCGGTTGACTTTGAGGTCTGGATAGATGATCTGCAGCTTTTCCTACAGTGCGATAGCAAGGATGGTCTCTCACTGTTCGATCTCACGTATGGCGCCTCTACTGCCCCTGCTGCTGATGCTGACAGTACTTTTCGCTCACAGTGGACCACGCGCGATGCTGCTGCCCGCCTTGCTGTGCGTAGTCACCTACCGTCTACTGAGCGCGCGCACTTTAGTCAGTACAAGAGTGCTAAGACTCTGTACGACGCTGTAGTTGCACGCTACTCTTCCCCTGCTACTGCTGCGCTTAGCCGCCTCATGCTACCGTACCTGTTCCCTGACCTCGCCGCTTTTGCCACAGTCACTGACCTCATTACGCACCTCCGCACTAGTGACACCCGCTACCGCGCTGCGCTTCCTGCTGAGTTCTGCGCCAAGAACCCCCCCCCCCATGTACATCACCCTCTACTACCTAGTCACCCGACTCCCTGACACCCTTCGCTCGGTCAGGGACCACTCCTCACTCTTTGCCCTACCACACTCACCGTTGACCTTCTCGAGGAGCGCCTCCTTGCAGCAGAAACTAGTATTACAGCTGTAGGAGCCTCTCGTGGTGACCCCCGTACCCCTTTCTTTGAGGGGTGCTCCCCCGTTCCTCTTTTGCCCTCCGTTGCCTCTGCTGCTGCTGTCGACCTTGTTGGCACCGAGTCGGTCAGTACTGCGTCTGCTCCTAGCGAGAGGCGCCGCAGCGGCAAGGGCAAGCGGAGCAAGGGCGCAGGAGGAGGTGGCGGGGGAGGAGGTAGCGGCGGTGGAGGCGGAGGAGGGGGTGGGGGTGGGGGTGGTGGCAGAGGTGGGGGCTTCGGTGGCGGCGGTGGAGGTGGAGGCAGCGGTGGCGGTGGCGGTTGGGGTGGAGGCGGCGGAGGCGGCGGCGGCGGAGGTGGAGCTGGTCGAGGCGGAGCTGCGCAGCGGGGACCCCAGCACCAGCCGCGCTCTCGTGAGACCCCGTCGCAACAGCAGCTTCGTGAGTGGTACGCAGGGCGCCAGGGGTCTGGGGGTGCTGGTCCCTGTACCTACGTCCTGCGCACCGGCGACCGCACTGGAGAGCAGTGTGGCGGCCTGCACGACACCCAGCACTGCTTCGGTCGCCTGACTGACGCCTGGCGTACCCAGTTCCCTGACGCCACTGAGATCCCTCGCTGGGGTGATCTGCTCAGGTCGGGTGTAGCTATCTTTGATCTTGACTTTGATGCTATTCTTGCTGCCATGTATCCTGTGTCTATTAGTGCTGAGGGTGACTGTTACGTGTGTGTTCCGCCTGACCCGGGCATTGAGGCTGCTGCTCTAGGTGCTAATGAGTCTGCTGCTCCAGGTGCTCGTGAGTCTGCTGCTCTAGGTGCTGGTGAGTCTGCTCTCTCAGGTACCGCGTCGGCTCAGGTCTTGCACACCTTCACCCTCGACTCGGGTGCTTCCCGCTCCTTCTTTCGAGACCGCACCACCCTTACGCCGCTCAGTCGGCCGGTTGCGGTCTCCCTGGCAGACCCCTCTGGAGGTCCTGTAATTGCTCGCTACTCCACTGTTCTCCCGTGTCCGGCGGCCCCGTCCGGCTCCCTGTCTGGTCTCTACCTCCCCTCGTTCTCTACGAACTTGGTGAGTGGTGCTGACCTTCAGGATGCCGGGGTTGACCAGTTCACTCCTGCGAGTCAGCGAGTGACCCACTGCACGTGTGCTCGGACAGGCCGCCACTTGGCCACGTTTACCCGCCGACCGGGGTCGAGCCTGTACACACTGACCACAGAGTCTCCACCGGTTGCTGCATCTGGTCAGGTAGCTGCGTCGAGTCAGGTGTTTGCTGCAGCGTCTCGGTCAGGTCCTGAGTCTGCCCCCTGCTTGTGTCGCCTCCTGTCCCACCAGACCCTCCTCTGGCACCACCGCCTTGGTTACCCCTCCTTGCCTCGTCTCCGAGGCATGGCCTCCTGTGTCCTTGTCTCTGGTCTCCCCCGGTCCCTCCCTCCCCTTCCCCCGGGGCCTGCCCCTACCTGCGTTCCCTGCGTCGAGGGGCGGCAGCGCGCCGCTCCTCACTCCTCCGAGTTTCCTCCGACAGAGGCTCCGCTGCAGACCCTTCACATGGACGTGTGGGGCCCAGCCCGCGTCCGTGGACAGGGTCACGAGCGTTACTTCCTGCTGGTGGTTGACGACTACTCGCGTTACACCTCAGTCTTCCCCTTGCGTAGCAAGGGTGAGGTCACTGAGGTGTTGATCGACTGGATCCGCGTTGCTCGTCTCCAGCTCAGAGAGCGTTTCGGCCCGGACTTTCCTGTTCTGCGTCTGCACTCCGACAGAGGTGGAGAGTTTTCCTCTGACCTTCTGCGAGCCTTCTGTCGTGCGGAGGGCATCCGCCAGACGTTCACGCTTCCGGCCTCTCCACAGCAAAATGGGATTGCTGAGCGCCGCATTGGCATGGTCATGGACGTCGCTCGTACGTCCATGATCCATGCGGCTGCTCCCCATTTTCTGTGGCCGTTCGCGGTTCAGTACGCGGCGCATCAGATCAACCTTCAGCCCCGGGTCTCCATGCCGGAGACCTCCCCTACTCTGCTTTGGACGGGGCAGGTTGGCGATGCGTCTGCGTTCCGTGTCTGGGGATCTCGAGCTTTCGTCCGTGACTTATCTGCGGACAAGCTGTCCTCCCGTGCTGTTCCTTGCGTCTTCCTCGGCTTCCCCCCTGACGCGCCTGGTTGGCAGTTTTACCACCCCACCTCGCGTCGTGTTCTGTCCTCCCAGGACGTCACGTTTGACGAGTCGGTTCCGTACTACCGTCTCTTCCCCTGCCGCACTGCCCCCCTCCCCCCCCCGCCGCTCTTCCTCACGCCCGTTCCCCCCCCGGTAGACCCCCTCCCCCCTCAGGGTCCTGCCCCCTCAGGTGTGTCCCAGGTAGATGCAGTCGAGCCTGTCGAGGTAGCTGTTGACTCTGGTACTTCTGGGGGTGCTGAGCCTGAGTGTGAGGAGCCTGGGGGTGCTGGGTCTGGGGGTGCTGAGCCTGAGCGTGCGGAGCCTGGGGGTGCTGGGTCTGGGGGTGCTGAGCCTGACCGTGCGGAGCCTTTGGGTGCTGGGTCTGGGGGTGCTGAGCCTGGGGTTGCTGAGAGTGGGGGTGCGGAGCCTGCCGGTGCTGGACCTGGAGGTCCTTCGGGTGCTTTGTCCCGGCGGGAGCTACCCTCTCCGCAGGAGCTGCGCGAGTGGTTTGCTCGGCGCTGGAGCCGTGCTGCTGGAGCTGGTGGTACTGCTGGTGCTGGAGGTTCTGCTTCTGCTGGGGGTGCTGGAGCCACGGGTCCCGGAGGTGCTCGTACTGGAGGTACTGGAGCTGCTGGGCGTGGTGGTGCTACTTGTGCTGGAGCTACTGGTGGAGCTGGAGCTGGCGGTGCTGCTGGAGTGGGTGCTACTGGAGGTACTGGAGCCGGAGCTGTTGAGTCTTCCGGTGGTCCTGCTGGAGCTGGAGCTGCTGGAGGTACTGGAGCTGGAGGTGCTGCTGGAGCCGGTGCTCCTGTGGGTGCTGGAGTTGGCGCTTCTGGAGCTGCTGGAGGTGCTACTGGTCCTGGTGGTGCTGCTGGAGTTGGAGCTGACGCTGGGGGTGCTGGTGCTGTCCCTGCTGGTTCTGGAGGTGCTGCGCGGCCGCGGCCGTACTTCGTTCCGCTCCTTGAGCAGGTTCTTGGTCTTCCGCCTTCTTCTTGTCCTGCTCCTTCCTTAGAGTGTCCACCGCCTGTCCAGTCCGAGTCACAGTTACAGCTGGCCTCCCCTCTACCTGCTCCTTCTCCCTACGCTGGTCCTACTAGAGGTCTTGCTGAGCATCGTGAGCCTGAGTCGCGTCCTGCGTCACCTGTTCGTACTGCTCGCACTAGTCGTCGTGTTCCACGTCAGCGTCCTCCTGCGGTCCTGGGCACGCATCAGATGGCACTGCGTCCTTCCACTGCGCCACAGCGTGTCCCTTTGCCGTCTCCTCTAGCGTCCTCTCTTCCTGCTCTTGCTGACCCGGAGTCTGACTCCCTTCGTGCTGCCAGTCCTACTGTCACGCGTTTCCTAGCCACTGCTGTCACTGACCCTTCCTTTGAGTCCGCTACTGCGTCTGCCTTAGTTGCCGAGCTTGTCGACTTCGCTGCTCATTGTCGTCTAGACTACGCCGCTAGTCTTGTTGCTGAGTCTGCGTCTGTCTGTCCTCCGTCCGTCGGGGGTCAGTGTGCTCTTAGCACGGACGTCCTTGAGGACAGGGAGGAGGAGTTCCAGTGTTTTGCCGATGCTTTACCTCATCTCGTGTCCACGCTGCTTGCCCCTGAGGGAGACCCGGATGCACCAGACATCCCGACCCCGCGCTCTTACGCAGAGGCGATAGAGGGTCCCTACTCCTCTCAGTGGCAGACAGCCATGGACGCAGAGATGGCTTCCTGGAAGTCCACAGGCACCTACATCGACGAGGTTCCCCCACCTGGGGCGAACATCGTCAGTGGCATGTGGATTTTCAGGGTGAAGCGGCCGCCGGGTTCTCCGCCTGTCTTCAAGGCGCGTTACGTGGCTCGAGGCTTCAGTCAGCGGCAGGGAGTTGACTACTTTCAGACCTTCTCCCAGACCCCGACGATGACCACTCTTCGGGTTCTGCTGCACGACGCTGCTCAGCGTGACTACGAGCTTCACTCCCTTGACTTCAGCACTGCTTTCCTACAGGTCAGCCTGCACGAGGAGATCTGGCTGCGCCGCCCACCTGGCTTCACTGGGTCGTTTCCTCCTGGTACCCAGTGGAGCCTCCGGCGGCCAGTCTACGGTCTTCGCCAGGCGCCCCGTGAGTGGCACGACACAGTGAGGACTACGCTTGCGGCTCTTGGGTTTGCTCCTTCTACTGCTGACCCGTCGCTGTTTCTTCGCACCGACACTTTGCTGCTGCCGTTCTACATCCTCGTGTACGTCGACGACTTGGTCTTTGCTACAACTGACACTGCTGGACTCGCCCACGTGAAGTCCGAGCTGCAGAAGAGACATACGTGCACAGACCTGGGTGAACTGCGCAGCTATCTTGGCTTGCAGATCACCCGGGACAGAGCACGGCGCACCATTACCCTGACTCAGTCACACATGGTGCAGCAGGTCCTTCAGCGCTTCGACATCACGTTCTCCTCGCCTCAGGCCACTCCTCTGTCTACTCGCCACTCGCTCTCAGCTCTGCCTTCGGATGAGTCCGTAGAGCCGAGTGGCCCGTACCCAGAGCTTGTTGGCTGCCTCATGTACCTGATGACCTGCACTCGACCTGACCTGGCATACCCTCTTAGCATCTTGGCACGCTATGTTGCTCCTGGGAGACACCGACCAGAGCACATGGCTGCAGCGAAGAGGGTGTTGCGCTACTTGTGCAGTACGTCGGGCATGGGGCTCGTGCTTGGAGGGCGGAGTCCAGTGGTCCTCACTGGTCACGCAGACGCGTCTTGGGTTGACGACCTGGCTACGCAGGGGTCGTCACAGGGTTACACCTTCAGCCTTGGTTCCGGCTCTGTTTCGTGACGGTCTAGTCGCTCGTCTTCTGTTCTCAGCTCCAGCTGTGAGGCTGAGATCTACGCAGGGGCCATGGCTGCGCAGGAGTTACGCTGGCTCACCTACCTGCTGACTGACCTCGGTGAGCCGCCTCGTTCTCCTCCGGTTCTGTACGTAGACAACAAGGCCATGCTGGCCTTGTGTCGGGAGCACAGACTGGAGCACAGAACGAAGCACATTGCTCTTCGCTACTTCCTTGCTTGTGAGCTGCAGCAGCGTGGTCAGCTGCGTCTTGCTTACGTGGCCTCCCAGGCCAACACTGCTGATATCTTCACCAAGGCAATTCAGCCTTGTGATCATCAGCGCTTCTGTACTATGCTAGGTCTTGTGCCTACTTGGCCTCACTTGCTTACCTCTTGACTTTACTTGTACTGTGATCTATATATACCTGCACGTGCTTGTTTACCTTTTATATATAATCCTGCATGTGAACTGGCCTTGTGGCCTTTGAACCTGTGCTCGGAATGTGTGGCGACGTTGTGATCCACCCTGAGCTTGCTTTGCTTTGCTTTGCTTGACTGGTCTTGTGACCTCTTGTTCTCCCCCACTTTGCCTATGGGCGTGTGTCAAACATTAATCTCATAGCCTGTCTGTAGTGGGGTAGACACTATGGGGTACAGTTTTCTAGGGTTTCATATTTGTACCCAACTCAATTTCTAGTCAATCATTCATTCCTGTTTCTTCACAATATATAGTATCGAATGTTGTTGTAACAGGTTTGGCACTTAATTTTGAATTGTGTCCGCATGGAAGAAAACACTCGCGCGCAAGAATCGAATCTTCCACCTTGAGATGCCACAATCATCTTCGATCGACTGCACTTGAAGCACCGTTACGAATCTGTGTTTTAAATTATAGTAAAATTTTCTTTGGGACGAATCTGCAATCAGGGTTTGTTCCCCATCTCTTTCTTCTCTCTTCCTCTCTTGGTTTCTCTTGGTTTGCTCCAGCTTCCCAAGCTCCACCTTCCCAAGCTTCCCAAGGTCAGAAGTTGTTCTACTAATATTTTAGAACTAAGTTAGGTGATAGTAATAAACTAAGTTAGACTAGCATGTTTTTTATGGTCGTATTCTACTCGTCTACTTAGTTTCGGTCGTTCTAAGGGGCTGCATGTTAGAATGAGAACGAATGAGTGAACTAGAAAGCAGGTGGGTACATATAGGAAACCTAGAAGTGTTGTACCTTGTAAGAACTACCCCACTATAGCCTAAACAGACTTTTGCATATAAGTTTCACACACCCCCATAGGCAAAGTAAGGGAGAACAAGAGGTCACAAGACCAGTCAAGAAAGGCAAAGCAAGCTCAGGGTGGACCACAAAGTCACCACGCAGTCTGAGCACAAGCAAGCGGCCACAAGGCCAGTTCACATGTAGAGTTATATAAAGGAAAACAAACAATACAGTGAACACAACCTAGCAAGTGGAAGCATGCAAGTATAAGTTTATAGAGTACAGTACAAGGAAAGTCAAGAAGTCAGCAAGTGAGGCACAGTAGGTACAAGGCCTAACAATGTACAGAAACGCTGATGATCACAAGGCTGAAGTGCCTTGGTGAAAACATCAGCAGTGTTGGCCTGAGAGGCCACGTAAGCAAGACGAAGCTGGCCACGCTGCTGCAACTCTCTAGCAAGGAAGTAGCACAGAGCAATGTGCTTTGTTCTGTGCTCCAGTCTGTTCTCCTGACACAAGGCCAGCATGGCCTTCTTGTCGACGTACAGAACTGGAGGAGAATGAGGCGCCTCTCCCAAGTCGGTCAGCAGGTAGGTGAGCCAGCGTAGTTCCTGTGCAGCCATGGCCCCAGCGTAGATCTCAGCCTCACAACTGGAGCTGAGAACAGAACAAGAGCGGGTAGACCGCCAAGAGACAGAGCCGGAACCAAGACTGAAGGTGTAACCCTGTGACGACCGCTGCGTAGCCAAGTCGTCAACCCAGGAGGCGTCAGCGTGACCAGTGAGGACAACTCGAGCCCGCCCTCCAAGCACGAGCCCCATGCCCGACGTACTGCACAAGTATCGCAACACCCTATTCGCAGCATCCCAGTGCACCTTTCGGTGCCTGCCGGGAGCCACGTAGCGAGCCAGAAGGCTGAGAGGGTATGCGAGGTCAGGTCGTGTGCAAGTCATCAGGTACATGAGGCAGCCCACAAGCTCTGGATACGGGCCATTCGGCTCTACGGACTCGTCCGAAGGTGGAGCTGAGAGCGAGTGACCGGTAGGCAGAGGAGTGGACTGTGGCGAGGAGTACGTGAAGCCGAAACGCTGAAGGACCTGCTGCACCATGTGTGACTGAGTCAAGGTAATGGTGCGCTGTGCTCTGTCCCGGGTGATCCGTAAGCCAAGATAGCTTGTCAGCTCACCCATGTCTGTGCACGTGTGTCTCTTCTGCAGCTCGGACTTCACGTGGGCGAGTGCCTCAGTGTCAGCAATAGCAAAGACGAGGTCGTCTACGTACACGAGAACGTAGAACGGCGGCAGAGTAGTGTCAGTGCGTAGAAACAGAGAAGGGTCAGAAGTGGAAGGAGCAAAACCAAGAGAAGCAAGAGTCGTCCTGAGTGTGTCGTGCCACTCACGGGGTGCCTGGCGGAGACCGTAGACTGGCCGCCGGAGGCTCCACTGGGTACCAGCAGGAAACGACCCAGTGAAGCCAGGTGGGCGGCGTAGCCAGATCTCCTCGTGCAGGCTGCCCTGTAGGAAGGCTGTGCTGAAGTCAAGCGAGTGGAGCTCGTAGTCACGCTGAGCAGCTACGTGCAGCAGTACTCGAAGAGTGGTCATCTTCGGGGTAGGGGAGAACGTCTGGAAGAAGTCAACTCCCTGTCGCTGACTGAAGCCACGTGCAACGTAACGCGCCTTGAAGACAGGCGGAGAACCCGGCGGCCGCTTCACCCTGAAGTTCCACATGCCACTGACGATATTCGCCCCAGGTGGGGGAACCTCGTCGACGTAGGTGCCTGTGGACTTCCAGGAAGCCATCTCGGCGTCCATGGCTGCCTGCCACTTAGAGGAGTAGGGACCCTCTATCGCCTCTACGTAAGAGCGCGGGGTCGGGATGTCTGGTGCATCCGGGTCTCCCTCAGGGGCAATCAGCATGGACACGAGATGAGGTACAGAAGCGGCAAAGCACTCAAACTCCTCCTTTTTGTCCTCAAGAACGTCCGTGCTAAGAGCACACTCACCCCCGACGGACGGAGGACAGACAGACGAAGACGCAGACTCAGCAACAAGACTAGAGGCGTAGTCTAGGCGACAGGCTGCAGCAAAGTCAACAAGCTCAGTAACAAGAGCAGACGCAGCAGTGGACTCAAACAGAGGGTCAGTGACAGCAGTGGCCAGAAAACGCGCGACAGCTGGACTAGCAGCACGTAGGGAGTCAGACGCAGGGTCCGGACCGGTAGGAAGAGAGGACGCAGGAGGAGACGGCAGAGGGACACGCTGTGGAGCAGTGGAAGGACGCAGAGTCATAGAGTGAGTGCCAGGGACAGGAGGAGGACGCGGACGCGAAACACGAACAGCGCGAACAGGACGGACTGGCGACGCAGAACGAGACTCAGGCGACACAGGACGAGACTCAGGCTCACGACGCTCCGTAAGACCTCTAGTCGGTCCAGAGTAAGGAGAAGGACCAGGCAGAGGAGAGGCTGGCTGGAACCGCGACTGGGACTGGACAGGCGGTGGACTCAGGAAAGGAGGAGGAGGACCAGGAGAAGGCGGGGAGCCAAGAACCTGCTGAAGAAGCGGAACGTAGTACGGCCGCGGCCGCACAGTGCCTCCAGAGACAGCAGAGACAGAACCGGTACCCCCAGCCCCAGGGTCTCCAGCCCCAGAAGCACCGCCAGCAGCTCCAGCACCAGCAGCACCTCCAGCACCTCCAGCAGCTCAAGCACCAGCAGCACTAGCACCAGCAGCACCTCCAGCAGACCCAGCACCAGCAGCACCCCCAGAAGCTCCAGCAGTACCTCCAGTAGCTCCAGCGCCAGCAGCACCTCTAGCACCTCCAGCAGCTCCAGCACCAGCAGCACCTCCAGCAGCTCCAGCACCAGCAGCACCAGCAGCACCTCCAGCAGCTCCAGCACCAGCAGCACCAGCAGCACCAGCAGCACCAGCAGCACTTCCAGCACCTCCAGCACCAGCAACACCTCCAGTAGCTCCAGCAGTACCCCGACAGCGCCGAGAGTACCACTCACGAAGCTGCTGTGGAGAGAGAGGCTCCCGCCGCGGCGGGACGCCTAGAGCACCTCCAGACGCAGCACGCGCAGGCTCAGCACCTCCAGACACAATACCCTCAGGCTCCACCCGTCCAGACTCAGCACCCCCAGACTCAGCACCCCCAGTCCCCGCACCCGCAGGCTCAGCACCCCCAGACTCAGCACCGGAGTCGACAGCTACCTCGACCGGCTCGGCAGGGTCTACCTGGGACACACCTGAGGGGGCAGGACCCTGGGGGTGGAGGGGGACTACCGGGGGAGCACCTAGTACCAGGAAGAGCGGCGGGGGGGGGGGAGAGGCAGTGCGGTAGGGAAAGAGACGGTAGTACGACACCGACTTGTCAAACGTGACGTCCTGAGAGGACAGAACACGACGCGAGGTGGGGTGGTAGAACTGCCACCCGGGGGCGTTAGGAGGGAAGCCAAGGAAGACACAGGGAACGGCATGGGAGGACAGCTTGTCCGCTGTAGTATCGCGGACAAAAGCTCGAGATCCCCAGACACGGAACGCGGACGCATCGCCATCCTTCCCCGTCCACCGCAGAGTAGGTGTGGTCTCCGGCAAGGAGACACGAGCCTGAAGGTTGATCTGATGCGCTGCGTACTGAACCGCGAACGGCCACAGAAAATGGGGAGCAGCCGCATGGATCATGGACGTACGAGCGACGTCCATGACCATGCCAATGCGGCGCTCAGCAATCCCATTTTGCTGCGGGGAGGCCGGAAGCGTGAACGTCTGGCGGATACCCTCTGAACGACAGAAGGCTCTCAGGAGGTCGGAGGAAAACTCCCCGTCTCTGTCTGAGTGTAGACGCAGAACAGGAAGGTCTGAGCCGAAATTCTTACTGAGCTGGCGACGAGCACCGCGGATCCAGTCGATCAACACCTCAGTGACCTCACCCTTGCTGCGCAAGGGGAAGACTGTGGTGTAACGCGAGTAGTCGTCAACGACCAGCAGGAAGTAGCGCTCGTGACCCTGTCCACGGACGCGGGCTGGGCCCCACACGTCCATGTGAAGAGTCTGCAGAGGGGCCTCTGTCGGAGGGAACGAGGAGGAGTGAGGAGCGGCGCGCTGCCGGCCCTCGACACAAGGAACACAGGTGGGGGTAGGCCCTGGAGGAAGGGAAGGGAGGGACCTGGGGAGCCCAGAGACAAGAGCACGGGAGGCCATACCTCGAAGACGAGGCAGTGAGGGGTGACCAAGGCGGTGGTGCCAAAGGAGAGTCTCGTGCGCCAGAGGACGACACGAGCAGGGGGCAGACGTAGGACTAGACCTGGACGCGGCAGCAAACACCTGACTAGACGCAGCTACCTGACCAGACCCAGGGACCGGAGGAGGCGGAGTAGTCAGTGTGTACAGACTCGACCCTGGCCGACGGGTGAACGTGGCCAGGTGGCGGCCCATCCGAGAGCAAGTGCAGTGGGTCACACGCTGACCTCCAGGGGTGAACTGGTCAACCCACGCGTCCTGGAGGTCAGCTCCACTCACCAAGTTCGTAGAGAACGAGGGGAGGTGGAGTCCCGACAGCAAGCCCGACGGGGCCGCAGGACACGGCAGAACCGTGGAGGAGTGTGCAAGGACTGGGCCCCCTGAGGGGTCAGCAAGGGAGACCGCAACAGGCCGACTGAGCGGCGTGAGCGTGGTGCTGTCTCTAAAGAAAGAGCGCGAAGCACCAGAGTCAAGTGTGAAAGTGTGCAAGGACTCAGTAGGTGCAGTACCAGAGAGAGGGGACGCACCAGCACCTGGAGCAGCAGACGCACCAGTACCTGGAGCAACAGACGCACTAGCACCTAGAGCAGCAGCCGCACTAGCACCTAGAGCAGCAGCCGCAATGCCCGGGTCGGGCGGGACACGCAGGTAACAGTCACCCTCAGCACTATCAGCAATGGCATACATGGCAGCAAGGATAGCATCGAAATCAAGATCAAAGATAGGCACATTCTGCAGAAGCAGATCATGCCAGCGAGGGAGCTCAACGGCGTCAGGAAACTGGGCACGCCAGGCGTCAGTCAGGCGACCGAAGCAGCGCTGCGTAGTGTGTGGGAGTCCACACACCTCCCCACTACGAGTGCCGGAGCGAAGAACGTAAGCGCAGGGACCAGCACCCCCAGACCTCCCACGCCCAGCGTACCACTCACGAAGCTGCTGGACCGACGGAGTCTCACGGGAGCGCGACTGCTGCTGGCGCTGGCTACCACCAAAGCCTCCACGCTGCGCGGCTGCACCTCGACCAGCACCACCACCGCCGCCACCTCCACCACCGCTGCTGCTGCCTCCTCCACCTCCGCTGCTGCCTCCACCACCTCCACCGCCGCCACTGAAGCCCCCACTCTCGGTACCACCCCCACCTCCAGTGCCACCCCCTCCGCCGCCACCACCTCCTCCACCACCCCCCCCCGCCGCCCCCTCCACCACCCTTGCTCCCCTTGCCCCTGCTGTTGCGTCGTCTCCCACTAGGGGCAGACGCAGCTCCAACCTCCTCAGTGCCCACGAGGTCGACAGCAGCAGCAGAAGCAACAGAGGGGAGAAGGGGGACAGGGGAGCACCCCTCAAAGAAAGGGGTGCGACGGTCGCCGCGAGAAGCACCTACAGCTAAGATACTCTTCTCAGCTGCAGTAAGACGCTCCTCTAGCAGGTCAACAGTCAGCTCGATGGGGCAAAGGGAGAGAAAGTGGTCCCTGACTGAAGAAAGTGAGTCAGGGAGGCGGGTGACTAGGTAGTAAAGGGTGATGTACATTTGGGGGGGGGTCTTAGCACAAAACTCAGTGGGAAGGGCAGCTCGGTAGCAGGCGTCACTAGTGCGAAGGTGAGCAACTAGGTCAGCGACTGTGGCAAAGGCAGCAAGGTCAGGGAAAAGGTACGGCAGCATGAGGCGGCTGAGGGCAGCAGTGGCAGGGGAGGAGTAGCGCGCAACTACAGCGTCGTACAAAGATTGAGCAGTCTTGTACTGGCCAAAATGCGCGCGCTCAGCGGGCGGCAGGTGACTACGAACAGCAAGACGAGCAACAGCGTCACGAGTGGTCCATTGCGAGCGAACCGTACTGTCAGCAGTGGCAGTAGGAGCAGTAGAAATACCGGACGTGTGATAAAAAAGGGACACCCCATCCCTAGAATCACACTGAAGAAAGAGCTGGAGGTCGTCAACCCACACGTCAAAGTCAACTGCACGTCCCTCAGCGTCAAAGGTAAGAACGGTAGGACTGGCCATAGCAGCAGTAGCAAGAGTAGCAGTAGTAGCAAAAGCAACAGTAGCAGCAGTAGGAGCAGAGACAGTAGGGCAGCGCACAGCAGTGCGGCTCGGTAGGGTGGGGCGGCGCGGCTCGGCTGCGCGGCGCGGCTCGGCTCCTGGCGGCGCGGGTGCTTACCAGGGGAGGGTGCAGACAGTGCCGCGACAGGCCAGGGACGGGCCAGCAACGGGCGGCAACGGGTTGGCGACGGGCGGCAGCGGGCTAGCGACAGCCGGGGACGGGCGGCAGCGCGCCGGCGACGGGCCGGCGACGGGCAGCAGCGGGCCGGTGACGGGCGGCAGTGGGCCGGCGATGGGCGGCTGCGGGCCGGTGACGGGCGGCAGCGGGCCGGCAACGGGCGGCAGTGGGCGGGCTACGGGCGGCAGCGGGCCGGCGACGGGCGGCTGCGGGCCGGCGACGGGCGGCAGCGGGCCGGCGACGGCCGGCAGCGGGCCGGCGACGGGCGGCTACGGGCGGCAGCGGGCCGGCTACGGGCCTCTAGGAACGGGCCGCGACGGGCCTCTAGGGCAGGGCGGCTACAGGCCTTTAGGAACGGGCCGCGACGGGCCTCTAGGGCGGGGCCGGGGCAAGGGCCACTACGGGCGGCACAAGGGCAGAGCGCGCGACGGCGCAGGTGAAACAGGCGCGAGGCGCGCTTCGGGTAGGAAAAAAAAAATTCGTGGTGGGCCCAAAGAAAGACGTTCCCACTAGGGAACCTGCTCAGAATACCATGTTAGAATGAGAACGAATGAATGAACTAGAAAGCAGGTGGGTACATATAGGAAACCTAGAAGTGTTGTACCCTGTAAGAACTACCCCACTATAGCCTAAACAGACTAAAGCATATAAGTTTGACACTGCAAACTGTTTTTGTATTAGGTTCTAGGCTTTCTGTAGGACTTCAGCTTAACTCATCGCGTGATATTCCTTACGTCGTTCACCTTGCATCCGTTGTCCATTCCCTATCACGCTCTTTACCTTTCCATGATTAGATAGGCTCTTTGGTTGTTGTTTCCTTCTCTTTTTTCTCCTGTCCATCCTATGTTCTTTCTTTTCCGGTCTCATTTTTTCTGTTTCTTCATATGTTATCTGATTTGTCCTTCTATTTACTGGGGTTCCTTTTGTTACAATAGGAGGCTAAGTAAAGCATAGGTTTAAGTGAGGGCCTAGGCTTAGTAGCCTAGGCCAAGGGAGTCGAGGTAGTTTGTGCCAAGAGAGAGGAATGGGAATGATGTTCACTATAGCACTAGGGTACATATAGCAAACAAAGAGGTGCACCACCTATAAAGTTAATATCTACACTACAGCTAGAACTACATGCAGGTATAAGAATATAATTCTGACACCTTTTGTTCCTCTATTCTCGTTTTTGTTTGCAGTTGTTCTTTGTACCGTAATTGCACAATTTTGTTATTGCGTTCATCATTCTGTTCCCTTGAATACATGCTGTTCTTTAACGTAAGACATTCCTTTGCATTCCCTCCCCTTTCTTCACGTTTTTTTTTTTTTTTTTTTTTTTTTTTTTGGTTCCTTCTTTCATGATGTAAATCTGCATTTTAACTCTCTTCCCTTTTGCCCCTTCTGTTCTTTTCTCTCTTTTGTATTTCTCAGGTGATTTAATGTTTTATTGTAGTGGCCAAGTATGTGGAAAGAGACCAGTGGCGTCAGGTCTTTATTTTGTTTTGGAGATTTTCGTTTGCATATGTGATCTTTGGTTTTACAGTTCGTGCACTGATTTTTTGTCTTGCAAATGTGTAAGATCTTGTGCATATGTTTGTTTGTATGTATGTGTGCGTGTGTGTGTATGTTGTGTATGAGTGTATACGTGTGCTTGTACATTGCAATGACAATGCACGTCTGTGGGTCTTAAAAAGGGGCCTCATATCTATCATTTCACAAAAGGTTCATTGGCGCACTCAGTGATTCGTGTGTTCGCCACTTCGAACTGGATTTGATATATTTGATCCTTCTTTTTATAATTCACAGATTGTATTGTTTCATGTGGTAGTTGATTATTCAAAAATTATGCTATTGACTTCCTCCCCATGCTAGGCAGAGGATGCGGTAGCTTAGTTTTTGGGTCGTTAACTATCACGCATTTTCATGAAATACTGGTATGTGCGCATTTAAGCATACCATATGCATGTTATATTTTAATTATGCATATATAATGCATTTATATAACTTGATTCATTATATTCATCTAAGCATGTGTGGTGTGTAATTCATAATGGAATGTCTAAGATGTATTACATTAGATTATCACAACATCCAACAATAAGAGGTATAACGCAAACAGTATACAGCATACATGCACAAAACTATTACAAAAAAAAATCAGATTGAGAAGAGTATTCTGTGAGAATAATGAGAGGAATGAGATGAACTAGAAAGCAGGTGGGTTCAAGTAGCAAACACAAAAGTGTTGTACCCTCTAAGAACTACCCCACTACAGCCTAAACAGACTATAGCATATATAAGTTTGACACACCCCCATAGGCAAAGTGGGGGAGAACAAGAGGCCACAAGACCAGTCAAGAAAGGCAAAGCAAGCTCAGGGTGGATCACAAAGTCACCACGCAGTCTGAGCACAAGCAAATGGCCACAAGGCCAGTTCACATGCAGAGTTATATAAAGGAGAACAAACAATACAGTGAACACAACCTAGCAAGTGTGAGCATGCAGGTATATGTATAAAGAGTACAGTACAGGCAGAGTCAAGAAGAAAGCAAGTGAGGCACAGTAGGTACAAGCCCTAACACAGTACAGAAACGTTGATGATCACAAGGCTGAAGTGCCTTGGTGAAAACATCAGCAGTGTTGGCCTGAGAGGCCACGTAAGCAAGACGAAGCTGGCCACGCTGCTGCAACTCTCGAGCAAGGAAGTAGCGCAGAGCAATGTGCTTCGTTCTGTGCTCCAGTCTGTGCTCCTGACACAAGGCCAGCATGGCCTTGTTTTCGACGTACAGAACTGGAGGAGAACGAGGCGCCTCTCCCAAGTCGGTCAGTAGGTAGGTGTGTCAAACATATGTTTGTATGTTATAGTTTAGGTAGGCTTTAGTGGGGTACTCACTGTGGCGTACAACCCCTTAGGTTTTCATTTTGTACCAACTGTCTCGATAGTCCACCACCTTTTTCTTTACTAACGACATGGTATTAAGAGCGACATAGGTCCCTAGGACCGTTTTAGGACTTTTTTTCGGCCCCACCAACCGTTTTCCGCCGGTTACCGAGTTACCCCGCCCCTTGCCTACACTGCCCTACGTCGCGCAGCCCTCGCGCTCGCCTCTGCTGGCCCTGGTACAGCCCGCTAACAGCCCGCCTGCTGCCTCGTCAGCCCCACGCGTAGCCCGCTAGCTGCCCTGTCAGGCCCGCGCACTGCCCCGCAGCCCCCGCGCTGCCTTCTCCTGCCCCGCGCGTAGCTTCGCAGCCCTCGAGCTGCTTTCTACGGCCGCCGACGCGGCCTCGCCCTGCCGCGGTCGCGGCCCCACCCTGCCACCGACGCGGCCCCGCCTGCGCACTGCCCCCTCCCCCTCGTCGCCAGTCGCGGCGCCTGTGGGACCCGCGCGCTGCCCTGCACCAGCTACGCCGCCCCTGGTGCAGCCGCCCCTGGACCCTCGAGCAGCCGCCCTTGGACCCAGAGCAGCCGCCCCTGGCCCCTGAAGCAGCTGCCCCTGGTGCAGACGCCCCTGGACCCTCGAGCAGCCGCCCCTGAACCCAGAGCAGCCGCCCCTGGCCCCTGCAGCAGCCGCCCCTGGAGCAGCCGCCCCTGGACCCAAAGCAGCCGCCCCTGGCCACTGCAGTAGCCGCCCCTCGAGCAGCCGCCCCTGGACCCAGAGCAGCTGCCCCTGGCCCCCGCAGCAGCCGCCCCTGGAGCAGCCGCCCCTGGACCCCGAGCAGCCACCCCTGGCCCCTGAAGCAGCCGCCCCTGGTCCAGCCGCCCCTGGACCCAGAGCAGCCGCCCCTGGCCCCTGAAGCAGCCGTCCCTAGTGCAGCCGCCCCTGGCCCCTGCAGCAGCCGCCCCTGGAGCAGCCGCCCCTGGACCCCGAGCAGCCGCCCCTGGCCCCTGCAGCAGCCGCCCCTGGAGCAGCCGCCCCTGGACCCCGAGCAGCCGCCCCTGGCCCCTGCAGCAGCCGCCCCTGGTCCAGCCGCCCCTGGACCCAGAGCAGCCGCCCCTGGCCCCTGAAGCAGCCGCCCCTCGAGCAGCCGCCCCTGGACCCAGAGCAGCCGCCTCTGGCCCCTGGTGCAGCCGCCCCTGGACCCTCGAGCAGCCGCCCCTGGACCCAGAGCAGCCGCCCCTGGCCCCTGAAGCAGCCGCCCCTGAAGCAGCCGCCCCTGGCGCAGCCGCCCCTGGATCCCGCGACGCTGCCCCTGGACCCGCGACGCCGCCCCTGGACCCCGTGCAGCCGCCCGCCGAGCGCCGGCCCTGCTCGCCCGGTGAGCGCCTGCTCTTCCCGCCACTGGTGAGCACCTGCCTTGTTAGCGCGCTGCCGCGCCACCTGCCTGCCTGCCTGTCTGCCTGCCTGCCTGCCTGCCTGCCTGCCTGCCAGCCTGCCTGCCTGCCTGTCTGCCTGCCTGCCGCGCCTGCTCTGCTAGGCTACTGCTACTGGTACTGGCCGTGGCCAGATGCAGCTCCAGCGACGTCCGCGCGAGTCTCTCACGCCCCAGCAGCTTCGTGAGTGGTACGCTAGTTGGGGTTGTGGCGGTAGTCGTCGTAGCTGTCGCCCTGGAGCTGGTCAGTTGGGAGCGTCTGGCAGTGGCCAGCTGCAGCTGCAGCGGCGTCCACGCGAGACACTTACGTCCCAGTAGCTTCACGAGTGGTACGCTCAGAGTAGAGGGTCTTTGAGTACCGTTCGCTGCCCGTACGTCATTCGCACAAGTGATCGGACGGGTCAGACTTGCGGGACGCTTAGTCACACCCAGTCCCGCTGCTTCGCCCGTCTGAGTGACGCCTGGCGTACCGAGTTTGGCGACGAGGCTGAGCTCCCCGACTGGGTGGAGCTGCTTGGGCAGAGGGTAGATATCTTTGCTCTTGACTATGATGCTATTCTCACTGCCATGTATGCATTGCCTACTAGTGCTGACAGTACCTGTTACCTGTGCGCCACGCCTGACCCAGGTATAGAGCCTGCTGCCCTCGGTGCTGGTGAGGCTACTGCTCTAGGTGCTAGTGCGTCTCCTGCTCTGGTTGCTGGTGAGGCTGCTGCTCTAGGTGCTGGTGAGTCTGCTCTCTTTGGTACTGTGCCTGCTGAGGCCTTGTACACCTTCACACTTGACTCAGGTGCTTCCCGCTCCTTCTTTCGCGACAGCACCACCCTCACGCCGCTCAGCCGGCCGGTTCCAGTCTCCCTGGCAGACCCCTCTGGGGGTCCAGTCCTTGCGCACTCCTCCACGGTCCTGCCGTGTCCGGCGGTCCCGTCTGGCTCCCTGTCAGGTCTTCACCTCCCCTCGTTCTCTACGAACTTGGTGAGTGATGCTGACCTCCAGGACCAGTGGGTTGACCAGTTCACTCCTGGAGGTCACCGCGTGACCCAATGTACGTGCTCCAGGACGGGCCGGCACCTGGCCACGTTTACCCGTACGCCTGGCTCGAGTTTGTACACACTGACTACTGTGTCCCCTCAGGTCGCTGCGTCTGCGTCTACGTCAGGTCAGCTAGCGGCCCCCTACTCGTGTCTCGCTTTGTCGCACCAGACCCTCCTTTGGCACCACCGCCTTGGTCACCCCTCGGTGCAGCGCCTTCGTAGCATGCACCGCCGTGTCCTTGTCTCTGGTCTTCCCAGGGTTCTCCCTCCCCTCCCACCCTCGCCTGCTCCTCCCTGTCTTCCCTGTGTCGAGGGGCGGCAGCGCGCCGCTCCTCACTCCTCCTCGTTCCCTCCCACAGAGGCTCCCCTGCAGACTCTCCACCTGGACGTGTGGGGCCCAGCCCGCGTCCGTGGACAGGGCCACGAGCGGTACTTCCTGCTGGTCGTCGACGACTACACGCGTTACACCACTGTCTTCCCCTTGCGCACCAAGGGTGAGGTCCCTGATGTTTAGATCCCTTGGATCCGCGCTGCTCGTCTCCAGCTCCGCGAGCGGTTCGGGACGGATTTTTCCGTCCTGCATCTGCACTCTGACAGAGGTGGGGAGTTTTCCTCCGACCTCTTGGCAGCCTTCTATGCGGAGCACGGCATCCGCCAGACGTTCACGCTTCCGGCCTCTCCGCAGCAGAATGGGGTTGCTGAGCGTCGCATTGGCTTAGTCATGGAGGTCGCTCGTACCTCCATGATCCATGCGGCTGCTCCCCATTTTCTGTGGCCGTTTGCGGTCCGGTACGCCGCGCATCAGCTAAACCTCTGGCCCCGTGTCTCCTTGCCGGAGACCTCGCCCACACTGCTGTGGACGGGGAAGGTTGGCGATGCGTCACGTTTCCGGGTCTGAGGTGCTCGTGCCTATGTCCGCGATACCACCGCGGACATGCTCTCCGCCCGCACTGTTCCCTGTGTTTTCCTTGGCTTTGTCCCTGACGCGCCTGGTTGGCAGTTTTACCACCCCACCTCACGCCGTGTCTTCCCCTCTCATAACGTCATGTTCGACGAGTCGGTTCCCTTTTACCGTCTCTTCCCCTACCGCACTGCCCCTCTCCCCCCCCCGCCGCTCTTCCTCGCTCCAGGTGCTCCCCAGGTAGACCCCCTCCCCGCTCCCGGTCCTGCTCCTTCAGGTGTGTCTCAGGTAGACCCTCCTCCCCTGACTTCGCCGGTTGAGGTCACTGGTGACTCAGGTCCTGCTGAGGGTGGTCCTGCTCGGGGTGCTGCTTCTGAGGGTGCTGAGCCTGGGGGTGCGGAGCCTGGGGGTGCTGAGCCTCGGGGTGCTGAGCCTGGGGGTACTGAGCCTGGGGGTACTGCACCTGGGGGCGCTGAGGCGTCTGGTGAGCAATCTCCCTGGAGCGGCTTTCTCCGTAGTCGCTCCGCTGGTACCTCGCCGCTGCACTCTCGTCGTCGACTCCCTCTCTCTCCACAGCAGCTGCGTGAGTGGTACGTTGGCCGTCAGGGTCGCACTGCTGGAGCTAGGAGCCCTGCTGCGGGAGGCGCTGGAGCTGGTGACTCTGCTACTGGAGTTGTTGCTGCTGGAGGTTCTGGAGCTGCTGAGGGTGCTGGAGCTAGAGGTTGTAGAGCTGCTGAGGGTGCTGGCGCTGGAGGTTCTGGAGCTGCTGCGGGTGCTGGCACTGAGGGTTCTGAGTCTGCTGTTGCACGGTCTCCTTGGAGTAGCCGCCTTCGTCCGCGTGTGCCTCTCACCTCACAGCAGCTGCACGACTGGTACGGTCGCCGTCAGGGTCGCGCTTCTGGAGCTCGGGGCTCTGCCGCTGGAGGTACTTCTGCTGACGTCACTAGAGCTGGGAGTGGTGCTGGTCCCGGAGGTGCTCGTACTGGAGGTACTGGAGCTGCTGGGGCTGGAGGTGCTGAGCTTGGGGGTGCTGCTGCTGGTGGAGCTGGTCCTGGAGGAGCTGGAGTTGAGGGTTCTGGAGCTGCTGGAGGTACTGGGACTGCTGGGGGTCCTGGAGCTACTGGTGCTGGTAGCACTACCCAGCCGCGCCTGTCCTTTGCTCCACCGTCTCCGTCGTCTCAGCCACCGTCTGACTCTGTGCTTCGCCAGGTTCTTAGTCTCCCTTCGTCTACTGGTCTTCCGTTACAGCCTGGCTCACCGCTGCCTGCTCCTTCTCCTTACACTGAGGAGACAGGGGGTCTTACTGAGCGTCGTGAGCCTGCGTCGCGTCCTGTCTCGCCTGTCCGTTCTGGTCGTTCCGGTCGTCGTGTTGCTGAAGCAGTTTCTTTGAATAACAACAATATTTCTTTTAAAAGTTCTCAATCTTCTGTGTCAGCCGGCTGTCCCCGGCACCCACCTTGTAGTCCGTCGTCCTTCCTCTCCTCCGCAGAGTGTTCCCCTGCCGTCCCCTCCTGCGTCTTCTCTGCCTACCGTTCCTGAGCCTGAGTCTAACCGCGCTCGTGCTGCTCACCCTACTGTCACGCGTCTGCTAGCCACAGCTGTCACTGACCCGTCGTTTGAGTCTGCTGCTGCGTCTGCCTTAGTCGCTGAGCTTGTTGACTTTGCTGCTGCCTGTCGTCTAGACTACGCCGCTAGTCTTGTTGCTGAGTCTGAGTCTGTCTGTCCTCCGTCCGTCGGGGGTGAGTGTGCTCTTGGCACGGACGTCCTTGAGGACAGGCAGGAGGACCTTGAGTGTCTTGCAGCCGCTGCGCCTCATCTCGTGTCCATGCTGCTTGCCCCTGAGGGAGACCCGGATGCTCCACACATCCCGACCCCGCGCTCTTACGCAGAGGCGATTACGGGTCCTTACTCCTCTCAGTGGCAGACAGCCATGGACGCAGAGATGGCATCCTGGAAGTCCACAGGCACCTACGTCGACGAGGTTTCCCCTCTTGGGGCGAACTGTTAGAATGTAGAACTGAACGAGAATGTGTGAAACTAGGCAGCAGGGTGATGCAAGTAGGAAACCCTAGCAATGTTGTACCCCCTAAGGCTAAACCCACTATAGCCTACACAATATGAACATGTATAATGTTTGACACGAACATCGTCAGTAGCATGTGGATTTTCATGTTGAAGCGGCCGCCAGGTTCTCCGCCTGTCTTCAAGGCTCGTTACGTTGCTCGAGGTTTCAGTCAGCGAGAGGGAGTTGACTTCTTCCAGACCTTCTCCCCAACCCCGAAGATGACCACTCTTCGGGTGCTGCTGCACGTTGCCGCTCAGCGTGACTACGAGCTTCACTCTCTTGACTTCAGCACAGCTTTCTTGCAGGGCAGCCTGCACGAGGAGATCTGGCTGCGCAACCCGCCTGGCTTCACTGGGTCGTTCCCTCCTGGTACCCAGTGGAGCCTCTGGCGGCCGGTCTACGGTCTCCGCCAGGCGCCACGTGAGTGGCATGACACACTGAGGACGACACTTGCGGCTCTTGGGTTTGCTCCGTCGACTGCTGACCCGTCGCTGTTTCTGCGCACCGACACTTCGCTGCCGCCGTTCTACATCCTCGTGTACGTCGACGACTTGGTCTTTGCCACTGCTGACACTGAGGCTCTCGCCCTGGTGAAGTCGGAGCTGCAGAAGAGACACACGTGCACAGACCTGGGTGAACTGCGCAGCTACCTTGGCTTGCAGATCACCCAGGACAGAGCACGCCGCACCATCACACTGACTCAGTCACACATGGTGCAGCAGGTCCTTCAATGCTTCGGCTTCACCTGGTCCTCAGCACAGGCCACTCCTCTGGCTACAGGTCACTCGCTCTCAGCTCCACCTTCGGACGAGTCCGTAGAGCCGAGTGGTCCTTACCCAGAGCTAGTGGGCTGCCTCATGTACCTGATGACGTGCACACGACCTGACCTTGCGTACCCTCTTGGCCTTCTGGCTCGCTACGTGGCTCCTGGTCGGCACCGAAAGGTGCACATGGATGCTGCTAAGAGGGTACTGCGCTACTTGTGCAGTACATCGGGCTCGTGCTTGGAGGACGGGGCCACGTTGTCCTCACTGGTCACTCGGACGCTTCTTGGGTTGACGACTAGGCTACGCAGCGGTCGTCACAGGGTTACACCTTCAGCCTTGGCTCTGGTTCAGTTTCTTGGCGTTCTACACGCTCATCTTCAGTTCTCAGCTCCAGTTGTGAGGCTGAGATCTACGCCACAGCCATGGCTGCACAGGAGTTACGCTGGCTCACCTACCTGCTGACCGACTTGGGAGAGCGGCCTCGTTCTCCTCCAGTGCTGTACGTCGACAACAAGGCCGCCATTGCCTTGTGTCAGGAGCACAGACTGGAGCACAAAACGAAGCACATCGCTTTGCGTTACTTATTGGCTCGAGAGTTGCAGCAGCATGGTCAGCTTCGTCTTGCACACGTGGCCACTCGGGCCAACACTGCTGATATATTCACCAAGGCGCTTCCACCTGGTGATCATCAGCGTTTCTGCACTTTGTTAGGCCTTGTTCCCACGCTTCCACACTTGCTGTAGGCTTTTTTTGTACTGTGATCTATTTGTATACCTGCATGCATGCTCTTGTAGGTAGATATCACTGTGCTGTTGT
This sequence comes from Closterium sp. Naga37s-1, assembly GCA_947471745.1. Lineage (NCBI taxonomy): Eukaryota > Viridiplantae > Streptophyta > Zygnematophyceae > Desmidiales > Closteriaceae > Closterium > Closterium sp. Naga37s-1. Next base: position 2,295,757 of record CANJKZ010000860.1, read on the forward strand.
TGTTACACATATATCTCTGCATGTGAACTGGCCTTGTGGCCTTTTGCTTGTGCTCAGACTGCGTGGTGACGTTGTGATCCACCCTGAGCGTGTTTTGCACTTGCTGTCTGGCCTTGTGACCCTCTGTTCTCCCCCACTTTGCCTATGGGGGTGTGTCAAACATATGTTTGTATGTTATAGTTTTGGTAGGCTTTAGTGGGGTACTCACTATGGGGTACAACCCCTTAGGTTTTCATTTTGTACCAACTTTCTCGATAGTCCACCACCTTTTTCTTTACTAACGACAAGGTGAGCCAGCGTAGCTCCAGTGCAGCCATGGCTCCAGCGTAGATCTCAGCCTCACAACTGGAGCTGAGAACAGAAGAAGAGCAGGTTGACCGCCAAGAGACAGAAACGGAGCCAAGACTGAAGGTGTAACCCTGTGACGACCGCTGCGTAGCCAAGTCGTTAACCTAGGAGGCGTCAGCGTGACCAGTGAGGACAACTCGAGCCCGTCCTCCAAGCACGAGCCCCATGCCCGATGTACTGCACAAGTATCGCAACACCCTCTTCGCAGCATCCCAGTGCACCTTTCGGTGCCTGCCCGGAGCCACGTAGCAAGCCAGAAGGCTGAGAGGGTATTGTGAAGAAAGAAACAGGAATGGATGAACTAGGAAAGTGTGAGATACAAATATGAAAGCTGTACCCCTTAGTGTCTACCCACTACAGCCTACATAGGCTAAGGCATATACATCTGACACACCCCCATAGGCAAAGTGGGGGAGAACTAGGGGTCATAAGACCAGTCAAGCAAAGCAAAGCAAAGCAAGCTCAGGGTGGATCACAACGTCACCACACAGTCTGAGCACAGGTTCAAAGGCCACAAGGCCAGTTCACATGCAAGTTCATATATAAAGGTAAACAAGCAGGTGCAGGTATATATAGATCACAGAACAAGCAAAGTCAAGAGGTAAGCAAGTGAGGCCAAGTAGGCACAAGACCTAGCATAGTACAGAAGCGCTGATGATCACAAGGCTGAAGTGCCTTGGTAAAGATATCAGCAGTGTTGGCCTGAGAGGCCACGTAAGCAAGGCGCAGCTGGCCACGCTGCTGCAGCTCACGAGCAAGGAAGTAGCGAAGAGCAATGTGCTTCGTTCTGTGCTCCAGTCTGTGCTCCCGACACAAGGCCAGCATGGCCTTGTTGTCTACGTACAGAACTGGAGGAGAACGAGGCGGCTCTCCCAGGTCAGTCAGCAAGTAGGTGAGCCAGCGTAACTCCTGTGTAGCCATGGCCCCTGCGTAGATCTCAGCCTCACAGCTGGAGCTGAGAACAGAAGACGAGCGGGTAGACCGCCACGAAACAGAGCCGGAACCAAGGCTGAAGGTGTAACCCTGTGACGACCGCTGTGTAGCCAGGTCGTCCACCCAAGACGCGTCTGCGTGACCAGTGAGGACCACTGGACTCCGCCCTCCAAGCACTAGCCCCAAGCCCGAAGTACTGCACAAGTAGCACAACACCCTCTTCGCTGCAGCCATGTGCTCTGGTCGGTGTCTCCCAAGAGCAACATAGCGCGCCAGAATGCTCAGAGGGTATGCTAGGTCAGGTCGAGTGCAGGTCATCAGGTACATGAGGCAGCCAACAAGCTCTGGGTACGGGCCACTCGGCTCTACGGACTCATCCGAAGGCAGAGCTGAGAGCGAGTGGCGAGTAGACAGAGGAGTGGCCTGAGGCGAGGAGTACGTGAAGTCGAAGCGCTGAAGGACCTGCTGCACCATGTGTGACTGAGTCAGGGTGATGGTGCGCCGTGCTCTGTCCCGGGTGATCTGCAAGCCAAGATAGCTGCGCAGTTCACCCAGGTCTGTGCACGTGTGTCTCTTCTGCAGCTCGGACTTCACGTGGGCGAGTCCAGCAGTGTCAGCTGTAGCAAACACCAAGTCGTCGACGTACACGAGGATGTAGAACGGCGGCAGTAAGGTGTCGGTGCGAAGAAACAGCGACGGGTCAGCAGTGGAAGGAGCAAACCCAAGAGCCGCAAGCGTAGTCCTCAGTGTGTCGTGCCACTCACGTGGCGCCTGGCGCCTCACAGTTGGAGCTGAGAACAGAAGACGAGCGAGTAGACCGCCGCGAAACAGAGCCTGAACCAAGGCTGAAGGTGTAACCCTGTGACGACCGCTGCGTAGCCAGGTCGTCAACCCAAGACGCGTCTGCGTGACCAGTGAGGACCACTGGACTCCGCCCTCCAAGCACAAGCCCCATGCCCGACGTACTGCACAAGTAGCGCAACACCCTCTTCGCTGCAGCCATGTGCTCTGGTCGGTGTCTCCCAGGAGCAACATAGCGTGCCAAAATGCTAAGAGTGTATGCCAGGTCAGGTTGAGTGCAGGTCATCAGGTACATGAGGCAGCCAACAAGCTCTGGGTACGGGCCACTCGGCTCTACGGACTCATCCAAAGGCAGAGCTGAGAGCGAGTGGCGAGTAGACAGAGGAGTGGCCTGAGGCGAGGAGTACGTGAAGTCGAAGCGCTGAAGGACCTGCTGCACCATGTGTGACTGAGTCAGGGTCATGGTGCGCCGTGCTCTGTCCTGGGTGATCTGCAAGCCAAGATAGCTGCGCAGTTCACCCAGGTCTGTGCACGTGTGTCTCTTTTGCAGCTCGGACTTCACGTGGGCAAGTCCAGCAGTGTCAGCCGTAGCAAACACCAAGTCGTCGACGTACACGAGGATGTAGAACGGCGGCAGCAAAGTGTCGGTGCGAAGAAACAGCGACGGGTCAGCAGTAGAAGGAGCAAACCCAAGAGCCGCAAGCGTAGTCCTCAGTGTGTCGTGCCACTCACGGGGTGCCTGGCGGAGACCGTAGACTGGCCGCCGGAGGCTCCACTGGGTACCAGCTGGAAACGACCCAGTGAAGCCAGGTGGGCGGCGCAGCCAGATCTCCTCGTGCAGGCTGCCCTGTAGGAAGGCTGTGCTGAAGTCAAGCGAGTGGAGCTCGTAGTCACGCTGAGCAGCAACGTGCAGCAGTACCCGAAGAGTGGTCATCTTCGGGGTAGGGGAGAAGGTCTGGAAGAAGTCAACTCCCTGTCGCTGGCTGAAGCCACGTGCAACGTAACGCGCCTTGAAGGCAGGCGGAGAACCCGGCGGCCGCTTCACCCTGAAGATCCACATGCCACTGACGATGTTCGCCCCAGGTGGGGGAACCTCGTCTACGTAGGTGCCTGTGGACTTCCAAGAAGCCATCTCGGCGTCCATGGCTGCCTGCCACTGAGAGGAGTAGGGACCCTCTATCGCCTCTGCATAAGAGCGCGGGGTCGGGATGTCTGGTGCATCCGGGTCTCCCTCAGGGGCAAGCAGCGTGGACACGAGATGAGGTAAAGCAGCGGCAAAACACTAGAACTCCTCCTGCCTGTCCTCAAGGACGTCCGTGCTAAGAGCACACTCACCCCCGACGGACGGAGGACAGACAGACGCAGACTCAGCAACAAGACTAGCGGCGTAGTCTAGACGACAGTGAGCAGCGAAGTCGACAAGCTCGGCAACTAAGGCAGACGCAGTAGCGGACTCAAAGGAAGGGTCAGTGACAGCAGTGGCTAGGAAACGCGTGACAGTAGGACTGGCAGCACGAAGGGAGTCAGACTCCGGGTCAGCAAGAGCAGGAAGAGAGGACGCTGGAGGAGACGGCAAAGGGACACGCTGTGGCGCAGTGGAAGGACGCAGTGCCATCTGATGCGTGCCCGGGACCGCAGGAGGACGCTGACGTGGAACACGACGACTAGTGCGAGCAGTGCGAACAGGTGACGCAGGACGCGACTCAGGCTCACGACGCTCAGCAAGACCGCCAGTAGGACCAGCGTAGGGAGAAGGAGCAGGTAGAGGGGAGGCGAGCTGTAACTGTGACTCGAACTGGACAGGCGGTGGACACTCTAAGGAAGGAGCAGGACCAGAAGAAGGCGGAAGACCAAGAACCTGCTCAAGGAGCGGAACGAAGTACGGCCGCGGCCGCGCAGCGCCTCCAGGACCAGCAGGAACAGCACCAGCACCCCCAGCGTCAGCTCCAACTCCAGCAGCACCACTAGGACCAGTAGCACCTCCAGCAGCTCCAGAAGCGCCAACTCCAGCACCCACAGGAGCACCGGCTCCAGCAGCACCTCCAGCTCCAGTACCTCCAGTAGCTCCAGCTCCAGCAGGACCACCGGAAGACTCAGCAGCTCCGGCTCCGGTACCGCCAGTAGCACCTACTCCAGTAGCACCTCCAGCAGCTCCAGAAGCGCCAACTCCAGCACCCACAGGAGCACCGGCTCCAGCAGCACCGGCTCCAGTACCTCTAGTAGCACCTACTCCAGCAGCACCGCCAGCTCCAGCTCCACCAGTAGCTCCAGCACCAGTAGCACCACCACGCCCAGCAGCTCCAGTACCTCCAGTACGAGCACCTCCGGGACCCGTGGCTCCAGCACCCCCAGCAGAAGCAGAACCTCCAGCACCAGCAGTACCACCAGCTCCAGCAGCACGGCTCCAGCGCCGAGCAAACCACTCGCGCAGCTCCTGTGGAGAGGGTAGCTCCCGCCGGGACAAAGCACCCGAAGGACCTCTAGGCTCCGCACCCCCACTCTCAGCAACCCCAGGCTCAGCACCCCCAGACCCAGCACCCAAAGGCTCCGCACGGTCAGGCTCAGCACCCCCAGACCCAGCACCCCCAGGCTCCGCACGCTCAGGCTCAGCACCCCCAGACCCAGCACCCCCAGGCTCCTCACACTCAGGCTCAGCACCCCCAGAAGTACCAGAGTCAACAGCTACCTCGACAGGCTCGACTGCATCTACCTGGGACACACCTGAGTGGGCAGGACCCTGAGGGGGGAGGGGGTCTACCGGGGGGGGAACGGGCGTGAGGAAGAGCGGCGGGGGGGGGAGGGGGGCAGTGCGGTAGGGGAAGAGACGGTAGTACGGAACCGACTCGTCAAACGTGACGTCCTGGGAGGACAGAACACGACGCGAGGTGGGGTGGTAAAACTGCCAACCAGGCGCGTCAGGGGGGAAGCCGAGGAAGACGCAAGGAACAGCACGGGAGGACAGCTTGTCCGCAGACAAGTCACGGACGAAAGCTCGAGATCCCCAGACACGGAACGCAAACGCATTGCCAACCTTCCCCGTTTACCGCAGAGTAGGGGAGGTCTCCGGCAGGGAGACCGGGGCTGAAGGTTGATCTGATGCGCCGCGTACTGAACCGCGAACGGCCACAGAAAATGGGGAGCAGCCGCATGGATCATGGACGTACGAGCGACGTCCATGACCATGCCAATGCGGCGCTCAGCAATCCCATTTTGCTGTGGAGAGGCCGGAAGCGTGAACGTCTGGCGGATGCCCTCCGCACGACAGAAGGCTCGCAGAAGGTCAGAGGAAAACTCTCCACCTCTGTCGGAGTGCAGACGCAGAACAGGAAAGTCCGGGCCGAAACGCTCTCTGAGCTGGAGACGAGCAACGCGGATCCAGTCGATCAACACCTCAGTGACCTCACCCTTGCTGCGCAAGGGGAAGACTGAGGTGTAACGCGAGCAGTCGTCAACCACCAGCAGGAAGTAACGCTCGTGACCCTGTCCACGGACGCGGGCGGGGCCCCACACGTCCATGTGAAGGGTCTGCAGCGGAGCCTCTGTCGGAGGAAACTCGGAGGAGTGAGGAGCGGCGCGCTGCCGGGGAGGTCCCCGGCATACTGAAGGTCAGCACCACTCACCAAGTTCGTAGAGAACGAGGGGAGGTAGAGACCAGACAGGGAGCCTGACGGGGCCGCCGGACACGGGAGGACAGTGGAGTAGTGAGCAAGAACAGGACCCCTAGAGGGGTCTGCCAGGGAGACCGCAACAGGCCGACTGAGCGGCGTAAGGGTGGTGCGGTCTCGAAAGAAGGAGCGGGAAGCACCCGAGTCGAGGGTGAAGGTGTGCAAAACCTGAGCCGACGCGGTACCTGAGAGAGCAGACGCACTAGTACCTGGAGCAGCAGACTCACGAGCACCTGGCGCAGCAGACTCACTAGCACCTAGAGCAGCAGCCTCAATGCCCAGGTCAGGCAGAACACACACGTAACAGTCACCCTCAGCACTAATAGACACAGCATACATGGCAGCAAGAATAGCATCAAAGTCAAGATCAAAGATAGCTACACCCGACCTGAGCAGATCACCCCAACGAGGGATCTCAGTGGCGTCAGGGAACTGGGTACGCCAGGCGTCAGTCAGGCGACCGAAGCAGCGCTGGGTGGCGTGCAGGCCGCCACACTGCTCTCCAGTGCGGTCGCCGGTGCGCAGGACGTAGGAACAGGGACCAGCACCCCCAGACCCCTGGCGCCCTGCGTACCACTCACGAAGCTGCTGTGGCGACGGGGTCTCACGAGAGCGCGGCTGGTGCTGGGGTCCCCGCTGCACAGCTCCGCCTCGACCAGCTCCACCTCCGACGCCGCCGCCGCCGCCTCCGCCGCCTCCACCCCAACCGCCACCGCCACCGCTGCCTCCACCTCCACCGCTGCCACCGAAGCCCCCACCTCTGCCTCCACCCCCACCCCCACCCCCTCCTCCGCCTCCACCGCCACTACCTGTCAGATTTATATGACTTAACTGCTATAGGCTATAGTGGGGTAGCACATATGGGGTACAGCTTTCTAGGGTTTGTACTTGTACCCAACTTTCCCTTAGTCATTCATTCCTCGTTCATTTCACATGGTATCGAGCAGGTTCCCCTGTGGGAACTGTTCCTAGGGCCCACCAACTTTTTTTTCCTGCCCGGAGCGCCCTCGCGACCCCTCCACGCCGCCCTCGTGGCCCCGTCGCCTACCCTTGCGGCCCCGGCGCCACCCTTCCCGGCCCCGGCGCCGCCCTTCCCGGCCCCGGCGCCGCCCTTCCCGGCCCCGGTGCCGCCTCTGCTGGCCCCGTCGCCCCACCCTTGCGACCCCGCGGCCCCACCCTTAAGGCGCTGGTCGCCACCCTTCGTGGCCCCGCCGCCGCCCTCAGCGGCCTCGTCGCCGCCCCACCCGGCCCCGCCGCCGTCCCCACGCGGCCCCGCCGTCACCACCGAGCCGCCGGCGCCGCTGAGCCGCCGATCTACCGAGCCGCCGCTGCTGCCGAGCCGCCTGAGCCACCCGAGCCGCCCGAGCCGCCGAGCCACCTGAGCCGCCCGAGCCGCCGAGTCGCCGAGCCGCCGAGCTCCAGTTGTTGCCGAGCCGCCGAGCCGCCCGAGCCGCCCGAGCCGCCGAGTCGCCGAGCCGCCGAGCTGCAGTTGCTGCCGAGCCGCCGAGCTGCCGAGCCGCCCGAGCCACCCTGTCCGGTAAGAGCGGCACCTCTACCACTGCGCTGCCCTTACCCTACTGCTCCAGCTGCTAGTCTACTGCTGTCATGGCTACCCCCAGTGTCCTCGCTTTTGACACTGAGGGTCGGGCCATTGACTTTGACGTCTGGGTAGATAACCTGCAGCTTTTCCTACAGTGCGACAGGGCAGACGGTCTCTCTCTCTTTGACCTCACTTCTGGTGCCTCTTCTGCCCCTGCTGCTGATGCTGACGCCACTGTTCGCTCACAGTGGGCCACACGCGACGCTGCTGCCCGTCTTGCTGTGCGCCGCCACTTGCCTACCGCTGAGCGTGCACACTTTAGTCAGTACAAGAGTGCTAAGACCCTGTACGACGCTGTAGTTGCACGCTACTCTTCCCCTGCCACTGCTGCACTTAGCCGCCTCATCCTGCCGTACCTCTTCCCTGACCTCGCCGCTTTTCCCACAGTCGCTGACCTCATTACGCACCTGCGCACTAGTGACACTCGCTACCGCGCTGCCCTTCCTCCTGAGTTCTGCGCCAAGAACCCCCCCCCTATGTACATCACCCTCTACTACGTAGTCACCCGGCTCCCTGACACCCTTCGCCCCGTCAGGGACCACTTTCTCTCTGTTTGCCCCACCACCCTCACCGTTGATCTCCTCGAGGAGCGCCTCCTAGCAGCAGAGAAGAGCATAGTCGCTGTAGGAGCCTCTCGTGGTGACCCTCGTGCCCCTGTCTTTGAGGGGTGCTCCCCCTCTCCTCTCTTGCCCTCTGTTGCCTCTGCTGCTGCGGCCGACCTCGTTGGTCTTGAGTCGGTCGGTGCGGCGTCTGCCCCTAGCGGGAGACGCCGCACTGGCAAGGGCAAGGGGGGCAAAGGCGCTGGAGGAGCTAGCGGGGGCGGTGGAGGCGACGGTGGAGGCGGCGGAGGGGGTGGGGGTGGCGGTGGGGGTGGTGGCGAGGGTGGGGGCGTCGGTGGCGGCAGTGGAGGCGGAGGCGGCGGCGGCGGTGGCGGTGGGAGCGGAGGTGGCGGAGGTGGCGGCGGTGGAGGAGGCGGCGGCGGAGGAGGTGGAGCTGGTCGGGGTGGCGCTGCGCAGAGGGTCGGCTCCGGTGGAGGTCAGCGCCAGCAGCAGCAGCAGCAGCAGCAGCAGCGCACTCGTGAGATCCCCCCCCCTCAGCAGCTTCGTGAGTGGTACGCTGCACGCCAGCGAGGTGGGGGTACTGGTCCGTGCACCTACGTCCTATGCACCGGCGACCGCGCGGGTGAGCCGTGCGGAGGTGCGCACTCCACCCAGCGCTGCTTTGGCCGCCTCACGGACGCTTGGCGTCACCAGTTCCCTGAGGCCACTGAGATCCCTCGCTGGGGTGAGCTGTCTAGGGCGGGAGTAGCTATCTTTGACCTTGACTTTGATGCTATTCTTGCTGCCATGTATGCTGTGACTATTAGTGATGAGGGTGACTGTTACTGGTGTTTTCCGCCCGACCCGGGCATTGGGACTGCTGCTCTAGGTACTGGTGAGGCTGCTCTCTCAGGTACTGCGTCGGCTCCGGTCTCCCACACCTTCACTCTTGACTCGGGGGCTTCTCGCTCCTTCTTTCGAGACCGCACCACACTCACGCCGCTTGGTCGGCCAGTTGCAGTCTCTCTGGCAGACCCCTCTGGGGGTCCTGTCCTTGCTCACTTCTCCACTGTCCTCCCGTGTCCGACGGCCCCCTCTGGCACCCTGTCTGGTCTTTACCTCCCCTCGTTCTCTACGAACTTGGTGAGTGGTGCTGACCTACAGGATGCGGGGGTTCACCAGTTCACTCCTGCGAGCCAGCGTGTGACCCACTGCACGGACGCTCGGACGGGCCGACACTTGGCCACGTTTACACGTCGGCCGGGGTCGAGCCTGTACACACTGACCACTGAGTCTCCTCCAGTCACTGCGTCTGGTCAGGCAGCTGCGTCGGGTCAGGTGTTTGCTGCAGCGTCCAGGTCTGGTCCTGAGTCTGCCCCCTGCTCGTGTCGCCTCCTGTCTCACGAGACTCTCCTCTGGCACCACCGCCTTGGTCACCCCTCCCTGCCCTCCCGTGTCCTTGTCTCTGGTCTTCCCCGCTCCCTCCCTCCTCTTCCTCCGGGGCCTGCCCCTACCTGCGTCCCCTGTGTCGAGGGGCGGCAGCGTGCCGCCCCTCACTCCTCCCAGTTTCCTCCGACAGAGGCCCCGCTGCAGACGCTTCACATGGACGTGTGGGGCCCGGCCCGCGTCTGTGGACAGGGTCACGAGCGCTACTTCCTGCTGGTGGTTGACGACTACTCGCGTTACACCACAGTCTTCCCCTTGCGCAGCAAGGGTGATGTCACTGAGGTGTTGATCGACTGGATCCGCGCAGCTCGTCTCCAGCTCAGAGAGAGTTTCGGCTCGGACTTTCCTGTTCTGCGTCTGCACTCTGACAGAGGCGGAGAGTTCTCCTCTGGCCTTCTGCGAGCCTACTGTCGTGCACGAGGCATCCGCCAGACCTTCACGCTTCCGGACTCTCCACAGCAAAATGGGATTGCTGAGCGCCGCATTGGCATGGTCATGGACGTCGCCCGTACGTCCATGATGCATGCAGCTGCCCCCCATTTTCTGTGGCCGTTTGCGGTTCGGTACGCGGCGCATCAGATCAACCTTCAGCCCAGGGTCTCCATGCCGGAGACCTCCCCAGCTTTGCTGTGGACGGGGAAGGTTGGCGATGCGTCTGCGTTCCGTGTCTGGGGATCTCGGGCGTTTGTCCGCGACTTGTCTGCGGACAAGCTGTCCCCTCGTGCTGCTCCCTGCGTCTTCCTTGGCTTCCCCCCTGACGCGCCAGGGTGGCAGTTCTACCACCCCACCTCTCGCCGTGTCTTGTCCTCCCAGGACGTCACGTTTGACGAGTCGGTCCCCTACTACCGTCTCTTCCCCTACCGCACTCCGTCCCTCCCCCCGCCTCCGCTCTTCCTTGTGCCAGGTCCCCCCCCGGTAGACCCCCTTCCCCCTCAGGGTCCTGCCCCTTCAGGTGTGTCCCAGGTAGACGCAGTCGAGCCTCTGGAGGTCGCTGGTGACTCTGGTGCTGCTGGGGGTGCTGAGCCTGGGGGTGCTGACTCTGGGGGTGCTGAGCGTGTGGGTGCTACGTCTGGGGGTGCTGAGCCTGGGGGTGCTGAGCCTGAGGGTGCTACGACTGGGGGTGCTGAGCCTGGGGGTGCTGAGTCTTGGGGTGCTGAGCCTGGGGGTGCTATGACTGGGGGTGCTGAGCGTGGGGGTGCTACGCCTGGAGGTGCTGAGCCTGGGGGTGCGGAGCCTGAGGGAGCTGGGCCTGCTCGTGTGGCGTATGGCGGTGCTGGGCCTGGAGGTTCTCTGGGTGCTCCGTCTCGACGGGAGCCACTCTCTCCACAGGAGGTGCGTGAGTGGTTTGCCCGGCGCTGGAGACGTACTGCTGGAGCTGGAGGTTCTTCGGCTGCTGAGGGTGCTGGTGCCACGGGTCCCGGAGGTGCTCGTACTGGGAGTACTGGAGCTGCTGGGCCTGCGGGTACTACTGGAGCTGGAGCTGCTGAGGGTGTTGGCGCTGAGGGTACTGCTGGCGGTACTGGAGGCGGTCCTGCTGGGGGTGCTACTGGTGCTGCTGGAGGTCCTGGAGCTACTGGAGCTGCTAGGGGTACTGGAGCTGGAGGTGCTGCTGACGCTGGTGCTACCACTGGGGGTACTGGTGCTGTCCCTGCTGTGTCTGGAGTCGCTGCGCGGCCTCGGCCGTACTTCGTTCCACTTCTTGAGCAGGTTCTTGGTCTCCCGCCTTCTACTGGTCCTCCTCCTCCTCCCTTAGAGTGTCCACAGCCTGTCCCGTCACAGTTACAGTTACAGCCGGCCTCCCCACTGCCTGCTCCTTCTCCCTACACTGGTCCTACTGGAGGTCTTGCTGAGCGTCGTGAGCCTGCGTCTCGTCCTGCGTCGCCTGTCCGTGCTGCTCGCGCTAGTGGTCGTGGTTCGCGTCAGCGTCCTCCCCCTGTGCCCGGCACGCACCGGATGTCTCTCCGTCCGTCCACTGCTCCTCTGCGTGCCCCTTTGCCTTCTCCTCCTGAGTCCTCTCTTCTTGCTCTTGCTGACCCGGAGTCGGACTCCCTTCGTGCTGCCAGTCCGACTGTCACGCGTCTCCTTGCTACTGTTGTCACTGACCCTTCCTTTGAGTCCACTGCTGCGTCTGCCCTAGTTGCTGAGCTCGTCGACTTTGCTGCTCGCTGTCGTCTAGACTACGCTGCTAGTCTTATTGCTGCGTCTGAGTCTGTCTGTCCTCCGTCCGTCGGGGGTGAGTGTGCCCTTGGCACGGACGTCCTTGAGGACAGACAGGAGGAGTTCCAGTGTTTGGCTGCTGCTTCACCTCATCTCGTGTCCGTACTGCTTACCCCTGAGGGAGACCCGGATGCACTTGACATCCCGACTCCGCGCTCTTACGCGGAGGCGATAGAGGGTCCCTACTCCTCTCAGTGGCAGGCAGCTATGGACGCAGAGATGGCTTCCTGGAAGTCCACAGGCACCTACGTTGACGAGGTTCCCCCGCCTGGGGCGAACATCGTCAGTGGCATGTGGATTTTCAGGGTGAAGCGGCCGCCGGGTTCTCCGCCTGTCTTCAAGGCGCGTTACGTGGCTCGTGGCTTCAGTCAGCGGCAGGGAGTTGACTACTTTCAGACCTTCTCTCCCACCCCGAAGATGACCACTCTTCGGGTACTGCTGCACATAGCTGCTCACCGTGACTACGAGCTACACTCTCTTGACTTCAGCACTGCTTTCTTGCAGGGCAGCCTGCACGAGGAGATCTGGCTGCGCCGCCCACTTGGCTTCACTGGGACTTTTCCTCCTGGCACCCAGTGGAGCCTCCGGCGGCCAGTCTATGGTCTCCGCCAGGCACCGCGTGAGTGGCACGACACACTGAGGACTACGCTTGCGGCTCTTGGGTTTGCTCCCTCTACTGCCGACCCGTCGCTGTTTCTTCGCACCGACAGTTCTTTGCCGCCGTTCTACATCCTCGTGTACGTCGACGACTTGGTCTTTGCCACAGCTGACACTGCTGGACTCACCCACGTGAAGTCCGAGCTGCAGAAGAGACACACGTGCACAGACCTGGGTGAACTGTGCAGCTACCTTGGCTTGCAGATCACCCGGGACAGAGCACGCCGCACCATTACCCTGACTCAGTCACACATGGTGCAGCAGGTCTTTCAGCGCTTCGGCTTCACGTACTCCTCGCCTCAGGCCACTCCTCTGCCTACTCGCCACTCGCTCTCAGCTCTGCCTTCGGATGAGTCCGTAGAGTCGAGTGGCCCGTACCCAGAGCTTGTTGGCTGCCTCATGTACCTGATGACCTGCACTCGACCTAACCTTGCATACCCTCTTAGCATTCTCGCACGCTATGTTGCTCCTGGGAGACACAGACCGGAGCACATGGCTGTAGCGAAGAGGGTGTTGCGCTACTTGTGCAGTACGTCGGGCATGGGGCTTGTGCTTGGAGGGCAGAGTCCAGTGGTCCTCACTGGGCACGCAGACGCTTCTTGGGCTGACGACCAGGCTACGCAGCGGTCGTCACAGGGTTACACCTTCAGCCTTGGTTCCGGCTCTGTCTCGTGGCGGGCTACCCGCTCGTCTTCTGTTCTCGGCTCCAGTTGTGAGGCTGAGATCTACGCAGGGGCCATGGCTGCACAGGAGCTTCGCTGGCTCACCTACCTGCTGACTGACCTCGGAGAGCCGCCTCGTTCTCCTCCAGTGCTGTACGTAGACAACAAGGCCATGCTGGCCTTGTGTCGGGAGCAGAGACTGGAGCACAGAACGAAGCACATAGCTCTTCGCTACTTCCTTGCTCGTGAGCTACAGCAGCGTGGTCAGCTACGCCTTGCGTACGTGGCCTCTCAGGCCAACACTGCTGATATCTTCACCAAGGCACTTGCGCCTTGTGATCATCAGCGCTTCTGTACTCAGCTGGGTCTTGTGCCTACCTTGCCTCACTTGCTCACCCCTTGACCTTGTTTGTACTGTTACATATATATATACACCTGCTCTTGCTTGTTTAGCCTTATATATATATGTAATCCTGCATGTGAACTAGCCTTGTGGCCTTGAACTTGTGCTCAGAATGTGTGGTGACGTTGTGATCCACCCTGAGCTTGCTTTGCTTTGCTTGACTGGTCTTGTGACCCCTTGTCCTCCCCCACTTTGCCTATGGGGGTGTGTCAGATTTATATGACTTAACTGCTGTAGGCTATAGTGAGGTAGCACATATGGGGTACAGCTTTCTAGGGTTTGTACTTGTACCCAACTTTCCCTTAGTCATTCATTCCTCGTTCATTTCACACTACCTCCTCCCCCGCCACCTCCTCCAGCGCCCTTGCCCCGCTTGCCCTTGCCGTTGCGGCGCCTCTCGCTAGGAGCAGACGCAGCGCTGACCGACTCGGTGCCAACAAGGTCGACAGCAGCAGCAGAGGCAACGGAGGGCAAAAGAGGAACGGGGGAGCACCCCTCAAAGAAAGGGGTACGGGGGTCACCACGAGAGGCTCCTACAGCGGTAATACTAGTCTCTGCTGCAAGGAGACGCTCCTCGAGGAGGTCAACGGTGAGTGTGGTAGGGCAAAGAGAGAGGAAGTGGTCCCTGACCGAGCGAAGGGTGTCAGGGAGTCGGGTGACTAGGTAGTAGAGGGTGATGTACATGGGGGGGGGGTTCTTGGCGCAGAACTCAGTAGGAAGCGCAGCGCGGTAGTGGGTGTCACTAGTGCGGAGGTGCGTAATGAGGTCAGTGAGTGTGGCAAAAGCGGCGAGGTCAGGGAACAGGTACGGTAGCATGAGGCGGCTAAGCGCAGCAGTGGCAGGGGAAGAGTAGCGTGCAACTACAGCGTCGTACAGACTCTTAGCACTCTTGTACTGACTAAAGTGCACGCGCTCAGTAGACGGTAAGTGACTACGCACAGCAAGGCGGGCAGCAGCATCGCGCGTGGTCCACTGTGAGCGAGCAGTACTGTCAGCATCAGCAGCAGGGGCAGTAGAGGCGCCAGACGTGAGATCGAACAGTGAGAGACCATCCTTGCTGTCGCACTGTAGGAAAAGCTGCAGATCATCTATCCAGACCTCGAAGTCAACCGCTCGACCCTCAGCATCAAAGGTAAGAACATTGGGACTAGCCATGACTGGAGCAGCAGCAGGCTAGCAGCAGCAGCAGTGCGACTCGGCTAAGCGGCGCGGCTAGGCAGGGCGGGCCGGCTCGACAGCGCGGCTCGGCGGCGCGGCGCGGCTCGGCAGCGCGGCTCGGCGGTGCTCTTACCAGGGGCGGGGCCGGGGCAGGGCCGGGGGAGGGCCGGGGCAGGGCCGCAACAGGTCCGGGGCAGGGCTGCGACATGTCCGGGGGAGGGCCGGGGCAGGGCTGCAACAGGTCCGGGGCAGGGCCGGGGCAGGGTTGCGACAGGTCCGGGGCAGGGCCGGGGCAGCGCCGGGGAAGGGTCGGGGCAGGGCCGGGGCAGGGCCGGGACAGGGCCGGGGCAGAGCCGCGACAGGGCCGCAACAGGGCCGGGGCAGGGCCGCGACAGGTCCGGGACAGGGCCGCGACAGGGTCGGGGCAGGGCTGCGACAGGCCGGAACAGGGCCGCGACAGGGCTGGGGGAGGGCCGGGGCAGGGCCGAGGCCGGGCCGCGACAGGGCCGCGACGAGCGACGGGGCAGGGCCAGGGCAGCGCCGGGCGACGGGGCGACGGGCAGGGCCGGGCCGGGACGACGGGGCGACGGGCTGGGCCGGGCCGAGGTGACGGGGCGCCGGGCGACGGGGCGACGGGCCGGGCCGCGATGCGGCGGCTTCGGGCGACGGGGCAGGGCCGGGGCGGGGTCGCAACGGGGCCTCGAAGGGGGGGCACTAATGGGCCGCAAAGGGGGCCGCGTAGGGCAGGACAGGCCGCTAGGGGGCCGCGAAGATCGAGGGTAGGGCAGAGCTCAAAGCGCGCTTCGGGCAGGTAGAAAAAAAAAAAAATGACGGTGGGCCCTTAGGAAGGAACGGTCCCGCTAGGGAACCCGCTCTATACCATGTGAAGAAACAGGAATGAATGATTGACTAGGAAATGAGTTGGGTACAAATATGAAACCCTAGAAAACTGTACCCCATAGTGTCTACCCCACTACAGCCTAGACAGGCTATGAGATTAATGTTTGACATATATGCTATAGTCTGTTTAGGCTGTAGTGGGGTAGTTCTTATAGGGTACAACACTTTTAGGTTCACTACTTGTACCAACCTGTTTTCTAGTTCAGTCACTCATTCGGTCAGGATTCTAACATGGTATTCTGAGCAGGTTCCCTCGTGGGAACGTTTTTTCTAGGGCCCACCACGAACATTTTTTTTCCTGCCCTGCCCGAAGCGCGCCTCGCGCCTGCCTTACCTGCGCCGTCGCGCGCCCTTCCTTAGCTGGCCCGTCGCGGCCCTGCCTCAGCCGGCCCGTCCCGGCCCGTAGCTGCCCGTCGCTGGCCCGTCGCCACGCGTCGCGACCCTGCCTTAGCCGCCTGCTGCGGCCCCGTCCCGCCCGTCGCTGCCCGACCCGTCCCGTCTCGGCCCGTCCCGACCCGTCCCGGCCCGTCGCCGGCCCGTCCCGGCCCCTTTGCCACCCGTCGTCGGCCCGTTCGCCGCCCGTCGTGGCCTCTGCCTTGCAGCCGCCCTGTCGTGGCCCCTGCCCTGCTGCCGCCCCAAGTCGCGGCCCTGCCTTCGCCGCCCGTCGCGGCCCCTGACTTGCAGCCGCCCTCTGTCGCGGCCCCTGCCCTGGAGCCGCCCACTGTCGCGGCCCTGCCTTCGCCGCCCGTCGCGGCCCCTGCCCTGCAGCCGCCCCCTGTCGCGGCCCTGCCTTGCTGCTGCCCCAGTCGCGGCCCTGCCTTCGCCGCCCGTCGCGGCCTCTGCCCTGCAGTCGCCCTGTCGCGGCCCTGCCCTTCTGACCTAAACCGCCAGCTGCGGCCCTGCCCTGCACCCGCCCCTGGTAAGCACCCGCTCTGCCCTGCTGCGCCGCACCGCCTGCTGCCGCGCCACGCCGCCAGGAACCGAGCCGCGCCGCCCTGCCAAGCCGCGCCGCCCAGCCGAGCCGCGCCGCCTTACCGAGCCGCGCCGCCCAGCCGAGCCGCGCCGCAATGCCGAGCCGCGTTGCCCTTCTGCTTGCACTGCTTCTGCTGCCACTACTGCTACAGCTGCTACTGCTGCTACTGCTGCTACTGCTGCTATGGCTAGCCCTACTGTTCTCACCTTTAATGCTGAGGGGCGTGCAGTTGACTTTGACGTGTGGGTTGACGACCTGCAGCTCTTTCTTCAGTGTGACTCTAGGGATGGGGTATCCCTTTTCGATCACACGTCCGGTGTCTCTACTGCACCTGCTGCCACTGCTGACAGTGCGGTTCGCTCGTAGTGGACCACTCGTGACGCTGTTGCTCGCCTTGCTGCTCGTAGTCACCTACCGCCTGCTGAGAGCGCGCATTTTGGCCAGTACAAGACTGCTCAGTCTTTGTACGACGCTGTAGTTGCACGCTACTCCTCCCCTGCCACTGCTGCCCTCAGCCGCCTCATACTACCGTACCTTTTCCCTGACCTTGCCGCCTTTGCCACAGTTGCTGACCTCATTACTCACCTCCGCACTAGTGACGCCCGCTACCGCGCTGCCCTTCCCACTGAGTTATGTGCCAAGAACCCCCCCCCCCCATGTACATCACCCTTTACTACCTAGTCACCCGCCTCCCTGACTCCCTTGCTTCAGTCAGGGACCACTTTCTCTCCCTTAGCCCCACCGAGCTCACTGTCGACCTGCTAGAGGAGCGCCTCGCTGCAGCTGAGAAGAGTATCTTAGCTGTAGGTGCTTCTCGCAGCGACCGTCGCACCCCTTTCTTTGAGGGGTGTTCCCCTGTCCCCCTTCTCCCCTCTGTTGCTTCTGCTGCTGCTGTCGACCTCGTTGGCACCGAGGAGGTCGGGGCTGCGTCTGCTCCAAGTGGGAGGTGCCGCAACAGCAAGGGCAAGGGGAGCAAGGGTGGTGGAGGGGACGGCGCGGGCGGCGGCGGAGGCGGTGGAGGAGGCGGAGGGGGTGGCGGTGGAGGTGGGGGTGGTGGCGGGAGTGGGGGCTTCAGTGGTGGCGGTGGAGGTGGTGGAGGCAGCGGCGGAGGTGGTGGAGGCAGCAGCAGTGGTGGTGGAGGCAGCGGCAGTAGTGGTGGAGGCAGCGGCAGCGGTGGTGGAGGTGGCGGCGGCGGTGGTGCTGGTCGAGGTGCAGCCGCGCAACGTGGAGGCTTTGGTGGTAGCCAGCGCTAGCAGCAGCCGCGTTCCCGTGAGACCCCGTCGGCCCAGCAGCTTCCTGAGTGGTACGCTGGGCGTGGGAGGTCTGGGGGTGCTGGTCCCTGTACTTACGTTCTTCGCACCGGTGGGCGTCGTGGGGAGACGTGCGGGCTGCCACACACTGCGCAGCGCTGCTTCGGTCGCCTGACTGACGCCTGGCGCGCCCAGTTTCCTGACGCTATTGAGCTCCCTCGCTGGGTTGATCTGCTTAGGCAGAATGTTGCTATCTTTGATCTTGATTTCGATGCTATCCTTGCTGCCATGTAAGCTGTGACTGATAGTGCTGAGGGTGACTGTTACCTGAGTGTCCCGCCCGACTCGGGCATTGAAGCTGCTGCTCTAGGTGCTAGTGCGTCTGCTGCTCCAGGTCCAGGTGATTCTGCTGCTCCAGGTGCTGGTGAGTCTGCTCTCTCTGGTACTGCACCTACTGAGGCCTTGCACACTTTCACATTTGACTCTGGTGCTTTGCGCTCTTTCTTCCGCGACAGCACCACACTCACGCCGCTCAGTCGGCCTGTCGCAGTCTCCCTGGCTGACCCCTCTGGGGGCCCAGTCCTTGCGCACTCTTCCACGGTTCTACCGTGTCCTACGGCCCCGTCGGGCTTGCTGTCGGGACTCCACCTCCCCTCGTTCTCTACGAACTTGGTGAGTGGAGCTGACCTTCAGGACTTGTGGGTTGACCAGTTCACCCCTGGAGGTCAGCGTGTGACCCACTGCACTTGCTCTCGGACGGGCCGCCACCTGGCCACATTCACCCGTCGGCCTGGGTCGAGTCTGTACACACTGACTACTGCGTCTCCTCCGGTCACTGCGTCTGGTTAGGTAGCTGCGTCTAGTCAGGTGTTTTCTGCCGCATCCAGGTCCAGTGCAGAGTCTGCACCCTGCTCGTGTCGTCCTCTGTCGCACGAGACTCTCCTTTGGCACCACCGCCTTGGTCACCCCTCCCTGCCTCGTCTTCGAGGTATGGCCTCCCGTACCCTTGTCTCTGGTCTCCCCGGGTCCCTCCCTCCCCTTCCTCCGGGGCCTGCCCCTACCTTTGTTCCCTGTGTCGAGGGCCGGCAGCGCGCCGCTCCTCACTCCTCCACGTTCCCTCCGACGGAGGCTCCCCTGCAGACTCTTCACATGGACGTGTGGGGCCCAGCCCGCGTCCGTGGACAGGGTCACGAGCGTTACTTCCTGCTGGTCGTTGACGACTACTCGCGTTACACCTCAGTCTTCCCCTTGCGCAGCAAGGGTGAGGTCACTGAGGTGTTGATCGACTGGATCCGCGGTGCCCGTCGCCAACTCAGCGAGCGTTTCGGCTCGGACCTTCCTGTTCTGCGTCTGCACTCAGACAGAGGTGGTGAGTTTTCCTCCGACCTTCTGAGGGCCTTTTGTCATGCGGAGGGCATCCGCCAGACGTTCATGCTTCCGGCCTCCCCACAGCAAGATGGGATTGCTGAGCGCCGCATTGGCATGGTCATGGACGTCGCTCGTACGTCCATGATCCATGCAGCTGCTCCCCATTTTCTGTGGCCGTTCGCGGTTCAGTACGCTGCGCATCAGATCAACCTTCAGCCTCGTGTCTCCTTGGCGGAGACCACACCTACTTTGCGGTGGACGGGGAAGATTGGCGATGCGTCTGTGTTCCGTGTCTGGGGATCTCGAGCTTTTGTCCGCTATACTTCAGCGGACAAGCTGTCCTCCCGTGCCGTTCCCTGCGTCTTCCTTGGCTTCCCCCCTGACGCACCCGGGTGGCAGTTCTACCACCCCACCTCGCGTCGTGTTCTGTCCTCTCAGGACGTCACGTTTGACGAGTCTGTGTCTTACTACCGTCTCTTTCCCTACCGCACTGCCTCTCTCCCCCCCTCGCCACTCTTCCTAGCACCAGGTACTCCTCCGGTAGTCCCCCTCCCCCCTCAGGGTCCTGCCCCCTCTGGTGTGTCCCAGGTAGACCCTGCCGAGCCGGTCGAGGTAGCTGTCGACTCAGGTGCTGCTAGGGGTGCTGAGCCTGCGGGTGCGGGGACTGGGGGTGCTGAGCCTGGGGTTTCTGTGTCAGAGGGTGCGGAGCGTGGGGGTGCTGAGCCTGAGTGTGTGGAGCCTGGGGGTGCTGAGCCTGGGGGTGCGGAGTCTGGGAGTGCTGAGCCTGAGGGTGCTGAGCCTGAGCGTGCTGCGTCTAGAGGTCCTCCGGGTGTCCCGCCGCGGCGGGAGCCCCTCTCTCCGCAGCAACTTCGTGAGTGGTACGCTCGGCGCTGTCGGGGTGCTGCTGGTGCTATTGGTGCTGCTGGAGCTGCTGGAGGTGCTGCTGGTGCTGGAGCTGCTGGAGGTGCTTCTGGAGCTGCTGGAGGTGGTGCTGGTGCTGGAGTTGCTGGTGCTGCTGGTGCTGGAGGTGCTGCTGGAGCTGCTGGAGGTGCTGCTGGTGCTGGAGCTGCTGGAGGTGCTGGAGCAGCTGGTCCTGGAGGTGCTCGTACTGGAGTTACTGGAGCTGCTGGGGCTGGTGGTGCTGCAGGAGTTGGAGCTGTAGGTGCTGGAGCTGTTGCTACTGGAGGTGCTTCTGGAGCTGGAGCTGCTGGAGGTACTGGAGCTGGTGGTGCTGCGGGAGTTGTAGCTGGCGACCCTGGAGCTGAGGGTACTGGTGCTGTCTCTGCTGTTTCCGGAGGCGTTGCGCGGCCGCGGCCGTACTACGTTCCGCTCCTTCAGCAGGTTCTTGGTCTCCCGCCTTCTCCTGGTCCTACTCCTCCTTTACTGAGTCCACCGCCTGTCCTGTCACAGTCGCAGTTACAGCCGACCTCTCCACTGCCTGGTCCTTCTCCTTACTTTGGACCGAATAGAGGTCTTATAGAGCGTCGTGAGCCTGAGTCGCGTCCTGTGTCGCCTGAGTCTCGTCCTGCGTCACCTGAGTCTCGTTCTACGTTGCCTGTCCGCACTGTTCGTGCTGGTCGTCGTGTTTCGCGTCCGCGTCCTCCTCCTGTCCCTAGCACTCACTCTATGACTCTGCGTCCTTCCACTGCTCCACAGCGTGTCCCTCTGCCATCTCCTCCTGCGTCCTCTCTTCCTGACGGTCCGGACCTGGAGTCCAACTCCCTTCGTGCTGCTAGTCCTACTGTCACGCGCTTTCTGGCCACTGCTGTCACTGACCCTTTGTTTGAGTCCACTGCTGCGTCTGCTCTTGTTGCTGAGCTTGTTGACTTTGCTGCAGCCTGTCGCCTAGACTACGCCACTAGTCTTGTTGCTAAGTCTGCGTCTGCGTCTGTCTGTCCTCCGTCCGTCGGGGGTGAGTGTGCTCTTGGCACGGACGTTCTTGAGGACAGACAGGAGGAGTTTGAGTGCTTTGCCGCTGCTGTACCTCATCTCGTGTCCATGCTGCTTGCCCCTGAGGGAGACCCGGATGCACCAGACATCCTGACCCCGCGCTCTTACGCAGAGGCGATAGAGGGTCCCTACTCCTCTCAGTGGCAGGCAGCCATGGACGCAGAGATGGCTTCCTGGAAGTCCACAGGCACCTACATAGACGAGGTTCCCCCACCTGGGGCGAACATCGTCAGTGGCATGTGGATCTTCAGGGTGAAGCGGCCGCCGGGTTCTCCGCCTGCCTTCAAGGCGCGTTACGTTGCACGTGGCTTCAGTCAGCGACAGGGAGTTGACTTCTTTCAGACCTTCTCCCCTACCCCGAAGATGACCACTCTTTGGGTACTGCTGTACGTTGCTGCTCAGCGTGACTACGAGCTCCACTCGCTTGACTTCAGCACAGCCTTCCTACAGGGCAGCCTGCACGAGGAGATCTGGCTGCGCCGCCCACCTGGCTTCACTGGGTCGTTTCCTGCTGGTACCCAGTGGAGCCTCCGGCGGCCAGTCTACGGTCTCCGCCAGGCGCCCCGTGAGTGGCACGACACGCTCAGGACGACTCTTGGTTTTGCTCCTTCCACTGCTGACCCTTCTCTGTTTCTACGCACTGACGCTACTCTGCCGCCGTTCTACGTTCTTGTGTACGTAGACGACCTTGTCTTTGCTACTGCTGACACGGAGGCACTCGCCCACGTGAAGTCCGAGCTGCAGAAGAGACACACGTGCACAGACCTGGGTGAGCTCACAAGCTATCTTGGCTTGCGGATCACCCGGGACAGAGCACAGCGCACCATTACCTTGACGTACTCATGGTGCAGCAGGTACTTCAGCGCTTCGGCTTCACGTACTCCTCGCCACAGTCCACTCCTCTGCCTACCGGTCACTCGCTCTCAGCTCCACCTTCGGACGAGTCTGTAGAGCCGAGTGGCCCATATCCAGAGCTTGTGGGCTGCCTCATGTACCTGATGACTTGCACACGACCTGACCTCGCATACCCTCTCAGCCTTCTGGCTTGCTACGTGGCTCCCGGTAGGCACCGAAAGGTGCACTGGGATGCTGCGAAGAGGGTGTTGCGATACTTCGGGCATGGGGCTCGTGCTTGGAGGACGGGCTTGAGTTGTCCTCACTGGTCACGCAGACGCTTCCTGGGTTGACGACTTGGCTACGCAGCGGTTGTCACAGGGTTACACCTTCAGTCTTGGCTCTAGTTCTATTTCTTGGCGGTCTACGCGATCTTCTTCTGTTCTCAGCTCCAGTTGTGAGGCTGAGATCTACGCTGGGGCCATGGCTGCACAGGAGTTACGCTGGCTCACCTACCTGCTGACCGATTTGGGAGAGGCGCCTCGTTCTCCTCCAGTTCTATACGTCGACAACAAGGCCATGCTTGCCTTGTGTCAGGAGCACAGACTGGAGCACAAAACGAAGCACATTGCTCTGCGCTACTTCCTTGCTCGAGAGTTGCAGCAGCGTGGTCAGCTTCGTCTCGCTTACGTGGCCTCACAGGCCAACACTGCTAATGTTTTCACCAAGGCACTTCAGCCTTGTGATCATCAGCGTTTCTGTACTGTTCTAGGCCTTGTACCTACTGTGCCTCACTTGCTTACTTCTTGACTCTGCTTGTACTGTACTGTATATACATATACCTGCATGCTTACACTTGCTAGGTTGTGTTCACTGTATTGTTTGTTTTCCTTTATATAACTCTGCATGTGAACTGGCCTTGTGGCCATTTGCTTGTGCTCAGACTGCGTGGTGACTTTGTGATCCACCCTGAGCTTGCTTTGCCTTTCTTGACTGGTCTTGTGACCTCTTGTTCTCCCCCACTTTGCCTATGGGGGTGTGTCAAACTTATATGCTATAGTCTGTTTAGGCTGTAGTGGGGTAGTTCTTATAGGGTACAACACTTTTAGGTTTTCATACTTGTACCCACCTGCTGCCTAGTTTATTCATTCCCTTTTGTTCATTCTGACATGCACAAAACCATTGACAAAGAAAGATCACATGGTTTAATATACTGTGAATAGTATTCAAAACTACTCAACAGTTTGGGAAGGGTACTGTAGTTTACAAAATTTATTTTTATATTTTATTAAAAAAAAAATATGAAAATAAAATTTGGCAAAATCGATCGTAAAGGGTTGTTATGAGTTGTAAAAGAGAGTGCGCAGGTTAACGAATAACGAGAAGGTGATTGAACAGACTGTTTTTACAATGAAGGCACACGCTAATATAGTGGGTAGGCTAGCTAGGAGGGAACTTCGGGTGAGTGAGGTTGGGTGCAGGTTTGGCGAAGAGAAAGGCCGAAGGCGACGAGAGGAGGCTCGGCATCGTTGATGTCGGCCAAACGTGCAGAGTCCGAAAAATCGGGGCTGTACGCGAAGCAGTCAACCCCGATAAGGAATTCGGGAAAATTCCTTAGACTATCCCCCCCCTTAAGCAAGGTGGTCAATATCCGCGGTGCGCTTGCGTGCGAGGTAATCAACAAGTGGGGAGTCTGCAAACGAAGCGGATGACACCCACGTGTCGTCCTCACTGGTGCGGTCAGTCCAACGGAGTAAAAAATCCACCTGGTGGCCAGCGGCATCCAGGCGAACACGATGCGCTAAGATCTTGGACGGGTCAATGTCAAACATATATGCTTAGTTATATCTAGGCTTAGTTTATGTGTTTACAGTTGTCTAGGCTATAGTGGGTTTAGCCTTAGGGGGTACAGTTTTCTCTCGACATTCTACTTGTACCCCTCGTCAATTCCTAGTAAACCATTCTCGCCTTTTATTCTCACATGGTATTAAGAGCACTACCTTCCTAGGATCCTAAAATTAATGAGCCCACCACCTAAGTAACTACTAGCCTAGGCCCCGTGGCGTCGCCCATAGCCCCTAGGCTCGGCCCCTTTGCCCGTCGCCCCTAGGCTCGGCCCCTTGGCCCGTCGCCCCTAGGCTCGGCCCCTTGGCCTGTCACCCCTAGCTCGGCCCCCCCTCGGCCCCGTCGCCCCGTCGATTTCATCGCCCGCGCCCGGCCCGTTCCTAGCCTCGCGATCGGCCCGTACCTAGCCTCGCGCACGGCCCCGTTCCTAGCCCCGCGATCGGCCCGTACCCGCCCCGCGATCGGTCCTTACCCTTCCCGCGCTCGGCCCCGTTCCTAGCCCCGCGCCCGGTCCGTACCTAGCCTCGCGACCGGCCCGTACCTTGCCCGCGCACGGCCCCGTCTCTCGTCCGCGCTCGGCTCGTACCTAGCCCCGCGCCCGGCCCGTACCTAGCCCAGCGCACGGCCCCGACCCTAGCCAGCGCCCAGATCCGTACCTAGCCCGCGCCCGGCCCTGTCTGTCGCCAGCGCCTGGCTTCGTACCTAGCCCGCGCCCGGCCCAGTACCTAGCCCGCGCCCGGCCCCGTACCTAGCCCCGCGCCCGGCCCCATTCCGCGCCCAGCGCCCGGCCCCGTACCTGCCCAGCGCCCGAGCCCGTACCTGCCCAGCGCCCGGCCCCGTACCCGCCCAGCGCCCGGCCCCATACCTGCCCCGCGCCCGGCCCCGTACCTGACCTGCGCCCGGCCCCTTGTTTGGCCCCGTGGCCCCCAGGCCCCTTGTTTGGCCCCGTGGCCCCCCGGCCCCTTGTTTGGCCCCGCGGCCCCTGGTTTGGCCCCTCGGCCCCCCCTAGGCCCCCCCGGCCCCCTGTTTGGCCCCGCGGCCCCTAGGCACCTCGGCCCCACCTCACAGCACGGCGCCCGGCCCCCCCCCGGCCCCTGGTTTGGCTCCTCGGCCCCCCCTAGGCTCCCCGACCCCTTGTTTGGCCCCGTGGCCCCCAGGCCCCTTGTTTGGCCCCGTGGCCCCCCGGCCCCTTGTTTGGCCCCGCGGCCCCTGGTTTGGCCCCCAGCCCCCCCTAGGCCCCCCCGGCCCCTTGTTTGGCCCCGCGGCCCCTAGGCTCCTCGGCCCCACTTCACAGCACGGCGCCCGGGCCCCCAGGCCCCTTGTTTGGCCCCTCGGCCCCCTAGGCCCCTCGGCCCCCCTAGGCCTCCCCCGGCCCCTTGTTTGGCCCCTCGGCCCCCTAGGCCCCTCGGCCCCCCTCGGCCCCCCCGGCCCCTTGTTTGGCCCCGCGGCCCCTAGGCTCCTCGGCCCCACCTCACAGCACGGCGCCCGCCCCCCCCGGCCCCTGGTTTGGCCCCTCGGCCCCCCCTAGGCCCCCCTGCCCCTTGTTTGGCCCCGCGGCCCCTAGGCTCCTCGGCCCCACTTCACAGCACGGCGCCCGGGCCCCCAGGCCCCTTGTTTGGCCCCTCGGCCCCCTAGGCCCCTCGGCCCCCCTAGGCCCCCCCCGGCCCCTTGTTTGGCCCCGCGGCCCCTCGGCTCCTCGGCCCCACCTCACAGCACGGCGCCCGGCCCCCCCGGCCCCTGGTTTGGCCCCTCGGCCCCCCTAGGCCCCCCAGCCCCTTGTTTGGCCCCGCGGCCCCTCGGCTCCTCGGCCCCACCTCACAGCACGGCGCCCGGCCCCCCCGGCCCCTGGTTTGGCCCCTCGGGCCCCCTAGGCCCCCCGGCCCCTTGTTTGGCCCCGCGGCCCCTCGGCTCCTTGGCCCCACCTCACAGCACGGCGCCTGGCCCCCCAGGCCCCTTGTTTGGCCCATCGGCCCCCTAGGCCCCTCGGCCCCCCTCGACCCCCCCGGCCCCTTGTTTGGCCCCGCGGCCCCTAGGCTCCTCGGCCCCACCTCGCAGCACGGCGCCCGGCCCCCCCGGCCCCTGGTTTGGCCCCTCGGCCCCCCCTAGGCCCCCCGGCCCCTTGTTTGGCCCCGCGGCCCCTAGGCTCCTCGGCCCCACTTCACAGCACGGCGCCCGGGCCCCCAGGCCCCTTGTTTGGCCCCTCGGCCCCCTAGGCCCCTCGGCCCCCCTAGGCCCCCACCGGCCCCTTGTTTGGCCCCGCAGCCCCTCGGCTCCTCGGCCCCACCTCACAGCACGGCGCCCGGCCCCCCCGGCCCCTGGTTTGGCCCCTCGGCCCCCCTAGGCCCCCCTGCCCCTTGTTTGGCCCCTCGGCCCCCCTAGGCCCCTCGGCCCCCCCTAGGCCCCCCGGCCCCTTGTTTGGCCCCGCGGCCCCTAGGCCCCTCGGCCCCACCTGAGAGCCCTGCGCCCGGCCCCCTGTTTGGCCCCTCGGCCCCTATGGCGTCGCTTCGAGTTCTCCCGTTCGACCCGGAGGGCATACCTGTAGCATTTGACACGTGGCACGACGATCTGCAACTGTACCTACTGAGCGATAGTCGGGACAGTGTCTCACTGTTTGACCACGTGTCCGGTGCCGCTCCAGCCCCTCCCGCCACAGCTGACGTTTCGACTCGTTCCCAGTGGCTGTCTCGTGACGCTACTGCCCGCTTGGCCATTCGCAACCACCTGCCCGCAACCGAATGTGCTCACTTTGGCGAGCACAGGACAGCACAGGCCTTGTAGGCCGCTGTCGTTGCTCGCTACTCCTCCCCTGCCACTGCTGCTATTGGCAGGCTGCTACTGCCCTACCTGTTCCCTGAGCTGTCGGCTTTTGCCACAGTAGCCGACCTGGTTACCCACTTGCGCACTAGCGACGCTTGCTACCGCGCTACCATCCCTGCTGAGTTCCTTCCCACGAACCAGCCCCCCATGTTCATCACCCTCTACTTCATAGTCACTCGCCTCCCTGACTCCCTTCGCTCTGTCAGGGACCACTTTCTCACCCTCGACCCCACTTCCCTCACTGTTGACCTCCTCGAGCACCATCTCCTCGCAGCTGAGACTAGTGCAGTTGCTGTAGGTGCTGCTCGTGGCACTCCGCGCTCACCCTTCTTTGAGGGGTGCTCCCCCTCCCCCCTTTCCTCCTCCTTCGCCTCTGCTGCTGCTGCAGACGTCTCTGCTCCTGAGGACGTCGGTGCTGCTTCGACTAGTACGAAGCGTCGCAACAGCAAGGGCAAGGGTGGCCGGGGTAGTGGAGGAGGCAACGGTGGTGGTGGAGGTGGCAGTGGGAGTGGTAGTGGGGGAAGCGGTAGAGGAGGCGGAGGCAGTGGAGGTGGTGGCGGCGGTGGGACCGGTGGCGGAGGTGGAGGCTCTGGTGGCGGCGGTGGAGGCAGCGGAGGGAGTGGCGGCAGTAGAGGCGGTGGGACCAGTGGTGGTCGGTCTGGACCTCAGCGTGGAGGCCCTGGTAGTGGTCGGGGCCAGCAACAGCAGCGTCGGAGCGAGACTCAGACACCCCAGCAGCTTCGTGAGTGGTTGGTTCAGCGTGGGGCGGGTGAGGGTAGTGAGACCTGCCCGTATGTCATTCGCACGGGTGCCCGTGCGGGCCGGACATGCGGGAGGTTTCACACTGAGCGCGTACGGCCCCGTCAGGCCCCGTTAGAGGCCCCGTACGGCCCCGTCAGGCCTCATTTGGCCCCGTTTAAGGCCCCGTAAGGCCCGTCAGGCCCCGTTAGAGGCCCCGTCAGGCTCCTTCAGGCCCAGTTAGAGGCCCCGTAAGACCCCGTTAGAGGCCCCGTAAGGCCCGTCAGGCCCCGTTATAGGCCCCGTCAGGCCCCATTTGGCCCCGTTTCAGGCCCCGTAAGGCCCGTCAGGCCCCGTTATAGGCCCCGTACGGCCCCGTTATAGGCCCCGTCAGGCCCCGTTATAGGCCCCGCACGGCCCCGTTATAGGCCCCGTACGGCCCCGTTATAGGCCCCGTCAGGCCCCGTTATAGGCCCCGTACGGCCCCGTTATAGGCCCCGTCAGGCCCCGTTATAGGCCCCGTTCGGCCCAGTCAGGCCCCGTTAGAGGCCCCTTCAGGCCCAGCCGGCCCTGCTGCGGCCCTGTCGCAGCTCTTCCCCGACACTGCCCTGGCCCTGCTCCTGAACTGCCCCGGCCCTGCTTCTGCACTGCCCCGGCCCTGCTCCTGACCTGCCCTTGAACTGCCCTGGCCCTGGCCCGGCTCTGCCCAGGCCCTGCCCCGGCCCTGCCCCTGAACTACCCCGGCCCTACTTCTGCACTGCCCCGGCCCTGCTCCTGAACTGCCCCGGCTCTGCCCCGGCCCTGCCCCGACCCTGCCCCGGCCCTGCCCCTGCACTGCCCCGGCCCTGCCCCGGCCCTGCTCCTGAACTGCCCCGGCCCTGCCCCGGCCCTGCTCCTAAACTGCCCCGGCCCTGCATCCTGCCTCGGCCCTGCCCCGGCCCTGCCCCCTGCCCCGGCCCTGCCCCGGCTCTGCCCCGGCCCTGCCCCGGCCCTGCCCCGGCCCTGCCCCCCTGCCCCGGCCCTGCCCCGGCTCTGCCTCGGCCCTGCCCCGGCCCTACCCCTGCCTTGTCACTGGTAAGAGCGCCGCGCTGCCGAGCCGCGCCGCCCTGCCTAGCCTGCCCTGCGGAGTTGCACTGCTGCTGCTGCTAGCCTACTGCTGCTCCTCTCATGGCGAGTCTCAATGTTCTTACCTTTGATGCTGAGGGTCGAGCTGTTGACTTTGAGGTCTGGCTAGATGATCTGTAGCTTTTCCTACAGTGCGATAGCAAGGATGGTCTCTCACTGTTCGATCTCACGTCTGGCGCCTCTACTGCCCCTACTGCTGATGCTGACAGTACTGTTCGCTCGCAGTGGCTCACGCGCGATGCTGCTGCTCGTCTTGCTGTGCGCAATCACCTGCCGTCTACTGAGCGCGCGCACTTTAGTCAGTACAAGAGTGCTAGGGCTCTGTACGACGCTGTAGTTGCACGCTACTCCTCCCCTACCACTGCTGCCCTCAGCCGCCTCATGCTGCCGTACCTTTTTCCTGACCTTGCCGCCTTTGCCACAGTTGCTGACCTAGTTGCTCACCTCCGCACTAGTGACGCTCGCTACCGCGCTGCCCTTCCCACTGCGTTTCTTCCCACGAACTCCCCCCCCATGTACATCACCCTTTACTACCTAGTCACCCGCCTCCCTGACTCTCTCTCCTCAGTCAGGGATCACTTTCTCTCCCTTTGCCCTACCGAGCTGACTGTCGACTTGCTAGAGGAGCGCCTAGCTGCAGCTGAGAAGAGTATCTTAGCTGTTGGGGCTTCTCGCGGCGACCGTCGCACCCCCTTCTTTGAGGGGTGTTCCCCTGTCCCCCTTCTCCCCTCTGTTGCCTCTGCTGCTGCTGTCGACCTCGTTGGCACTGAGGAGGTCGGCGCTGCGTCTGCCCCTAGTGGGCGACGCCGCACTGGCAAGGGCAAGGGCAGCAAGGGTGGTGGAGGGGGCGGTGGAGGAAGCGGTGGAGGAGGTGGAGGTAGTGGTGGGGGTGGTCCCGGGGGTGGGGGCGTCGGTGGCGGCGGTGGAGGCCGTGGAGGCGGTGGCGGAGGCGGTGGAGGCGGCGGCAGCGGTGCTGGAGGTAGCGGAGGAGGTGGTGCTGGTCGCGGTGCAGCCACGCAGCGTGGACGCCTTGGTGGCGGCCAGCGTCAGCAGCAGCTGCGCACCCGTGAGACCCCGTCTGTTCAGCAGCTTCGTGAGTGGTACGCTGGGCGTGGGAGGTCTGGGGGTGCAGGTCCCTGTGCGTACGTTCTTCGCACAGGCACTCGTAGCGAGGAGGTGTGTGGTCTCCCACACACCACGCAGCGCTGCTTCGGCCGCCTGACTGACGCTTGGCGTACCCAGTTTCCTGACGCTGTTGAGCTTCCTCGTTGGCATGATCTGCTTCTGCAGAATGTGCCTATCTTTGATCTAGATTTTGATGCTATCCTTGCTGCCATGTATGCTCTTGCTGATATTACTGAGGGTGACTGTTACCTGCGTGTCCCGCCCGACCCGGGCACTGTGGCTGCTGCTCTAGGTGCTAGTGCGGCTGCTGCTCTAGGTGCTAGTGCGTCTGCTGCTCCAGGTGCTGGTGCGTCTCCTCCCTCTGGTACTGCACCAACTGAGTCCTTTCACACCTTCACACTTGACTCTGGTGCTTCGCGCTCTTTCTTTAGAGACAGCACCACGCTCACGCCGCTCCGTCGGCCTGTTGCGGTCTCCCTTGCTGACCCCTCCGGGGGACCAGTCCTTGCACACTCCTCCACGGTTCTACCGTGTCCTGCGGCCCCGTCGGGCTTGCTGTCGGGACTCCACCTTCCCTCATTCTCTACGAACTTGGTGAGTGGAGCTGACCTCCAGGACGCGTGGGTTGACCAGTTCACCCCTGGAGGTCAGCGTGTGACCCACTGCACTTGCTCTCGGACGGGCCGCCACCTGGCCACGTTCACCCGTCGGCCAGGGTCGAGTCTGTACACACTGACTACTGCGCCTCCTCCGGTCCCTGCGTCTGGTCAGGTAGCTGCGTCCAGTCAGGTGTTTGCTGCTGCGTCCAGGTCTAGTCCTGCGTCTGCCCCCTGCTCGTGTCGTCCTCTGGCGCACGAGACTCTCCTCTGGCACCACCGCCTTGGTCACCCCTCCCTGCCTCGTCTTCGAGGTATGGCCTCCCGTGCTCTTGTCTCTGGACTCCCCAGGTCCCTCCCTCCCCTTCCTCCGGGGCCTGCCCCCACCTGTGTTCCTTGTGTCGAGGGCCGGCAGCGCGCCGCTCCTCACTCCTCCTCGTTTCCTCCGACTGAGGCCCCTCTGCAGACTCTTCACATGGACGTGTGGGGCCCAGCCCGCGTTCGTGGACAGGGTCACGAGCGTTACTTCCTGCTGGTCGTTGACGACTACTCGCGTTACACCACAGTCTTCCCCTTGCGCAGCAAGGGTGAGGTCACTGAGGTGTTGATCGACTGGATCCGCGGTGCTCGTCGCCAGCTTAGTGAGAGTTTCGGCTCCGACCTTCCTGTTTTGCGTCTGCACTCAGACAGAGGCGGGGAGTTTTCCTCCGACCTCCTGAGAGCCTTCTGTCGTTTGGAGGGCATCCGCCAGACGTTCACGCTTCCGGCCTCCCCGCAGAAAAATGGGATTGCTGAGCGCCGCATTGGCATGGTCATGGATGTCGCTCGTACGTCCATGATCCATGCGGCTGCTCCCCACTTTCTGTGGCCGTTCGCGGTTCAGTACGCTGCGCATCAGATCAACCTTCAGCCTCGTGTCTCCTTGCCGGAGACCACACCTACTCTGCGGTGGACGGGGAAGGTTGGCGATGCGTCCGCGTTCCGTGTCTGGGGATCTCGAGCTTTTGTCCGCGATACTACAGCGGACAAGCTGTCCTCCCGTGCCGTTCCCTGTGTCTTCCTTGGCTTCCCTCCTGACGCACCCGGGTGGCAGTTCTACCACCCCAGCTCGCGTCGTGTTCTGTCCTCTCAGGACGTCACGTTTGACGAGTCGGTGTCGTACTACCGTCTCTTTCCCTACCGCACTGCCTCTCCCCCTCCCCCGCCGCTCTTCCTTGCCCCAGGTACTCCTCCGATAGACCCCCTCCCCCCCCAGGGTCCTGCCCCCTCAGGTGTGTCCCAGGTAGACCCTGCCGAGCCGGTCGAGGTAGCTGTCGACTCAGGTGCTGCTAGGGGTGCTGACCCTGCGGGTGCGGGGACTGGGGGTGCTGAGACTGGGGGTGCTGAGTCTGGGGGTGCTGAGTCTGGGGGTGCTGAGACTGGGCGTGCTGAGCCTGGGGGTGTGGCGCCTGAGGGTACTGTCTCTGGAGGTGCTGAGCCTGCGCGTGTTGAGTCTGGAGGTGCTCTGGGTGTCCCGTCGCGGCGGGAGCCCCTCTCTCCACAGCGGCTTCGTGAGTGGTACTCTCGGCGCTGTCGGGTTGCTGCTGGAGGTGCTGCTGGTGCAGGAGCTGCTGGAGGTGCTGGCGCTGCTGGAGGTGGTGCTGGTGCTGGAGCTGCTGGAGGTGCTACTGGTTCTGGAGCTGCTGGAGGTGCTGCTGGTGCTGGAGGTGCTACTGGAGCTACTGGAGGTGCTGGCGCTGCTGGAGGTGGTGCTGGTGCTGGAGCTGCTGGAGCTGCTAGAGGTGCTGGTGCTGCTGGAGGTGGTGCTGGTGCTGGAGCTACAGGAGGTGCTGCTGGTGCTGGAGCTGCTGGAGGTGCTGCTAGGACTGGAGACCCTGAGGCTGAGGGTACCGGTTCTGTCTCTGCTGTTTCTGGAGGCGCTGTGCGGCCGCGGCCGTACTACGTTCCGCTTCTTCAGCAGGTTCTTGGCTCCCCGCCTTCTCCTGGTCCTCCTCCTCCTTCCCTAAGTCCGCCGCCTGTCCCGTCTCAGTCGCAGTTACAGCCGGCCTCTCCGCTGCCTGGTCCTTCTCCTTACTCTTGTCCGACTAGAGGTCTTACGGAGCGTCGTGAGCCTGAGTCGCGTCCTGTGTTGCCTGCGTCTCGTTCTACGTCGCCTGTCCGTTCTGTTCGCGCTGGTCGTGTTTCGCGTCCGCGTCTTCCTCCTGTCCCTGGCACTCACTCTATGACTCTGCGTCCTTCCACTGCTCCACAGCGTGTCCCTCTGCCCTCTCCTCCTGCGTCCTCTCTTCCTTACGGTCCGGACCCGGAGTCTGACTCCCTTCGTGCTGCTAGTCCTACTGTCACGCGCTTTCTGGCCACTGCTGTCACTGACCCCCTGTTTGAGTTCTCTGCTGCGTCTGCTCTTGTTGCTGAGCTTGTTGACTTTGCTGCAGCCTGTCGCCTAGACTACGCCGCTAGTCTTGTTGCTGAGTCTGCGTCTGTGTCTGTCTGTCCTCCGTCCGTCGGGGGTGAGTGTGCTCTTGACACGGACGTCCTTGAGGACAGGCAGGAGGACCTTTAGTGTTTTGCTGCTGCTTCACCTCATCTCGTGTCCATGCTGCTTGCCCCTGAGGGAGACCCGGATGCACTAGACATCCCGACCCCGCGCTCTTACGCAGAGGCGATAGAGGGTCCCTACTCCTCTTAGTGGCAGGCAGCCATGGACGCAGAGATGGCTTCCTGGAAGTCCACAGGCACCTACATAGACGAGGTTCCCCCACCTGGGGCGAACATCGTCAGTGGCATGTGGATCTTCAGGGTGAAGCGGCCGCCGGGTTCTCCGCCTGCCTTCAAGGCGCGTTACGTTGCACGTGGCTTCAGTCAGCGACAGGGAGTTGACTTCTTTCAGACCTTCTCCCCTACCCCGAAGATGACCACTCTTCGGGTACTGCTGCACGTTGCTGCTCAGCGTGACTACGAGCTCCACTCGCTTGACTTCAGCACAGCCTTCCTACAGGGCAGCCTGCACGAGGAGATCTGGCTGCGCCGCCCACCTGGCTTCACTGGGTCGTTTCCTGCTGGTACCCAGTGGAGCCTCCGGCGGCCAGTCTACGGTCTCCGCCAGGCGCCCCGTGAGTGGCACGACACGCTCAGGACGACTCTTGTTGCTCTTGGTTTTGCTCCTTCCACTGCTGACCCTTCTCTGTTTCTACGCACTGACGCTACTCTGCCGCCGTTCTACGTTCTTGTGTACGTAGACGACCTTGTCTTTGCTACTGCTGACACGGAGGCACTCGCCCACGTGAAGTCCGAGCTGCAGAAGAGACACACGTGCACAGACCTGGGTGAGCTCACAAGCTATCTTGGCTTGCGGATCACCCGGGACAGAGCACAGCGCACCATTACCTTGACTCAGTCACACATGGTGCAGCAGGTCCTTCAGCGCTTCGGCTTCACCTACTCCTCGCCACAGTCCACTCCTCTGCCTACCGGTCACTCGCTCTCAGCTCCACCTTCGAACGAGTCCGTAGAGCCGAGTGGCCCGTATCCAGAGCTTGTGGGCTGCCTCATGTACCTGATGACTTGCACACGACCTGACCTCGCATACCCTCTCAGCCTTCTAGCTCGCTACGTGGCTCCCGGCAGGCACCGAAAGGTGCACTGGGGGTGTTGCGATACTTGTGCAGTACATCGGGCATGGGGCTCGTGCTTGGAGGACGGGCTCGAGTTGTCCTCACTGGTCACGCTGACGCCTCCTGGGTTGACGACTTGGCTACGCAGCGGTCGTCACAGGGTTACACCTTCAGCCTTGGCTCCGGTTCTGTCTCCTGGCGGTCTACCCGCTCTTCTTCTGTTCTCAGCTCCAGTTGTGAGGCTGAGATCTACGCTGGGGCCATGGCTGCACAGGAGCTTCGCTGGCTCACCTACCTGCTGACCGACTTGGGAGAGGCGCCTCGTTCTCCTCCAGTTCTGTACGTCGACAACAAGGCCATGCTGGCCTTGTGTCAGGAGCACAGACTGGAGCACAGAACGAAGCACATTGCTCTGCGCTACTTCCTTGCTCGAGAGTTGCAGCAGCGTGGCCAGCTTCGTCTTGCTTACGTGGCCTCTCAGGCCAACACTGCTGATGTCTTCACCAAGGCACTTCAGCCTTGTGATCATCAGCGTTTCTGTACTGTGTTAGGCCTTGTACCTACTGTGCCTCACTTGTTGACTTCTTGACTCTGCTTGTACTGTACTCTATATACTTATACCTGCATGCTTACACTTGCTAGGTTGTGTTCACTGTACTGTTTACTTTCCTTTATATAACTCTGCATGTGAACTGGCCTTATGGCCCTTTGCTTGTGCTCAGACTGTGTGGTGACTTTGTGATCCACCCTGAGCTTGCTTTGCTTTTCTTGACTGGTCTTGTGACCTCTTGTTCTCCCCCACTTTGCCTATGGGGGTGTGTCAAACTTATATCTGCTATGGTCTATTTAGGCTGTAGTGGGGTAGCTCTTAGTGGGTACAACACTTATGTGTTTCCTATATGTACCCATCTCATTTCTAGTTCATTCATTCTTTCGTCTATCATTCTCACATTTGTGATCCACCCTGAGCTTGCTTTGCCTTTCTTGACTGGTCTTGTGACCTCTTGTTCTCCCCCATTTTGCCTATGGGGGTGTGTCAAACTTATATGCTATAGTCTGTTTAGGCTGTAGTGGGGTAGTTCTTATAGGGTACAACACTTTTAGGTTCACTACTTGTACCCACCTGTTTTCTAGTTCAGTCACTCATTCGGTCAGGATTCTAACAATACGATACATAATGCCTTAATGATTCCCGTCGTTCAAAATCGACGAATCAAAAAGTTGACATCGGTTAAGATGAATAGCTTATGAGCACGACTCGGTGACATAAAAGTTGTCATTGTTGATGAAATATCAATGGTGGGAAAGAATACGTTTGAATGGATCAATTTTAGACTTCGGGAACTGACGAATAACGCGAACTTGGCTTTTGGAGGCCTGCATATGATATTTGTTGGTGATTTTTTCCAGCTTCCTCCGGTGCGCGATATCCATTGTTTCGGAGACCATTTGGCATCAACCATAAACGGATCACAATTGTGGGAACGCGTGCGACTCGTGGAGCTCACGACGATTATGCGTCAGCGCGATGAGGCTCGATTTGCCGAGTTATTGAAACGTGAAGGTAAACAAACTCGCATGGACCTTCAAGTGTTATACGAGCGCCAGATGGATACTCTCCCACCAAGGATAGAGCTCCAACATCTGTGTTGTACGAATAAAGCCATTGATCTGTTTAATCACGAAGTGTACTCCTCCTCTTCGGAAGAAAAACATGCAATTCCAGCATTGGATTGTGCATTGTTTGGAAAGGATCAATCTAGGAAAAACAGACCGATCACACCGCATGGTTTTGCAACAACGTCATCACATGGATTGTTATCTCTTCTGGAGTTGTTTACTAGTTCGCGGGTCCATATGTCCTGTAATGTAGATACATCCGATGGTCTTGCTAACGGCACTCCTGGCATAGTTGTTCATTTTACTCAAAATGACTAACGTGTGGTGGAAATCATATGGGTTCAATTTGATGACGATCAAGTCGGGCGTAATATTCGTCAAATATCCGAATCATTGGTCTCCAAAGTTATTGGAGTCAAACAAACATGGACACCTATACAACGTATTGAGAAATCATTTTCTGTCAACTCTCGATACGATATGATATCTCGAATGCAGTTTCCGTTACGACCAAGTAATGCGATTATCTTTCATCGAAGTCAAGACGCAACTTTTGATAGTGGGGTTGTCCACTTTGAGAAAAAAATGTTTCCACAAGGCGCCTACGTTGCTCTAAGTCGTTTTCGCAGCCCCAATCGGTTGTTTCTAACGAATTTTTCGGAAGCTTGCATAAAAACCGATTCTTGCGTTGTAGCGGAAATGTGTCGCTTACGTGAACAACCTCTTGTTTTGGATCCAACATCAGTCAAAGTGATTTCAAAACAATCTTCATGTGTGAAATTCGTCTTTCAAAATGTAAGAAGTTATCGGGGACATTACAAGGACGTGAATATTAACAGTCTGCATGATTTCGATTTTGTTGTTCTTTTTTAGACCCATTTGAGTTCAAACGATATACTACCGAGCGAAACAAATCAGTTCTTTGAGGTTTTTCGTGCGGATTGCAAATCTGGCGGAATCGTACTGTATCATCGAATTCCAATCAGATTGATACAACATCAAGAAAAGTCTAAAGTTGAACTTTTGACTTTGTGTATCGATATCAGAGACAAAAGTTTGATTATTACTTGCTGTTATTGCAACCCGACCAATCAGCGTAATCATAACATCCTGTTTGATATGATTTTGTCCATTATCATTAAACATCCTCATGATAACATGATATTTGTCAAACATATATGCTTAGTTATATCTAGGCTTAGTTTATGTGTTTATAGTTGTCTAGGCTATAGTGGGTTTAGCCTTAGGGGGTACAGATTTCTCTCGACATTCTACTTGTACCCCTTCCCTTTTCCTAGTCAATCATTCTCGCCTACTATTCTCACATGGTATTAAGAGCATTATCTTCCTATGATCCTTACTTTAATGGGCCCACCACCTAAGTAACTGCTAGCCTAGGCCCCGTGGCGTCGCCCATAGCCCCTAGGCTCGGCCCCTTGGCCCGTCGCCCCTAGGCTCGGCCCCTTGGACCGTCGCCCCTAGGCTCGGCCCCTTGGCCCGTCGCCCCTAGCTCGGCCCCTCGGCCCCGTCGCCCCGTCGATTCCGTCACCCGCGCCCGGCCCGTTCCTAGCCCCGCGATCGGCCCGTACCTAGCCTCGCGTACGGCCCCGTTCCTAGCCCCGCGATCGGCCCGTACCCGCCCCGCGATCGGCCCGTACCCGTCCCGCGCTCGGCCCTGTTCCTAGCCCCGCGCCCGGCCCGTACCTAGCCTCGCGACCGGCCCGTACCCTGCCCGCACACGGCCCCGTCTCTCGTCCGCGCTCGGCTCGTACCTAGCCCCGCGCCCGGCCCGTACCTAGCCCAGCGCACGGCCCCGACACTAGCCAGCGCCCCGCCCCGTACCTAGCCCGCGCCCGTCCCCGTCTGTCGCCAGCGCCTGGCTCCGTACCTAGCCTCGCGCCCGGCCCCCCGTCCTTCGCCCAGCGCCCGACCCCGTCTCTTGCCCACGCTCGGCCCCGTACCTAGCCCCGCGCCCGGCCCCATTCTTGCCAGCGCCCGGCCCCGTACCTGCCCAGCGCCCGGCCCCATACCTGCCCAGCGCCCGACCCCGTACCTGCCCAGCGCCCGGCCCTGTACCTGCCCAGCGCTCGGCCCCGTACCTACCCAGCGCCCGGCCCTGTACCTGCCCAGTGCCCGGCCCTGTACCTGCCCAGCGCCCAGCCCCGTACCTGCCCAGCGCCCGGCCCCGTACCTGACCTGCACCCGGCCCCTTGTTTGGCCCCTCGGCCCCCCTAGGCCCCCCGGCCCCTTGTTTGGCCCCGCGGCCCCTAGGCCCCTCGGCCCCACCTCAGAGCCCGGTGCCCGGCCCCCCCGGCCCCTTGTTTGGCCCCTCGGCCCCCTAGGCCCCTCGGCTTCCCTAGGCCCTTCCGGCCCCTTGTTTGGCCCCGTGGCCCCTAGGCCCCTCGGCCCCACCTCATAGCCCGGCGCCCGGCCCCACCGGCCCCTTGTTTGGCCCCTCGGCTCCCTAGGCCCCTCGGCCCCCCTAGGCCCCCCCCGGCCCCTTGATTGGCCCCGCGGCCCCTAGGCCCCTCGGCCCCACCTCATAGCCCGGCGGCCGGCCCCCACCCCGGCCCCTTGTTTGGCCCCTCGGCCCACTAGGCCCCTCGGCCCCCCTAGCCCCCCCCCGGCCCCTTGTTTGGCCCCTCGGCCCCCTAGGCCCCTCGGCCCCCCTAGGCCCCCCCGGCCCCTTGTTTGGCCCCGCGGCCCCTAGGCCCCTCGGCCCCACCTCATAACCCGGCGCCCGCCCCCCCCCCCGGCCCCTTGTTTGGCCCCTCGGCCCCCTAGGCACCTCGCCCCCTCCTAAGCCCCCCCGGCCCCTTGTTTGGCCCCGCGGCCCCTAGGCCCCTCGGCTCCACCTCATAGCCCGGCCCCCGGCCCCCCCGGCCCCTTGTTTGGCCCCTCGGCCCTCTAGGCCCCTCGGCCCCCCTCGGCCCCCCCCCCGGCCCCTTGTTTGGCCCCGCGGCCCCTAGGCCCCTAGGCCCCTATGGCGTCGCTTCGAGTTCTCCCGTTCGACCCGGAAGGCAGACCTGTAGCATTTGACACGTGGCACGACGATCTGCAACTGTACCTACTGAGCGATAGTCGGGACAGTGTCTCACTGTTTGACCACGTGTCCGGTGCCGCTCCAGCCCCTCCCGCCACAGCTGACGTTTCGACTCGTTCCCAGTGGCTGTCTCGTGACGCTACTGCCCGCTTGGCCATTCGCAACCACCTGCCCGCAACCGAATGTGCTCACTTTGGCGAGCACAGGACAGCACAGGCCTTGTAGGCCGCTGTCGTTGCTCGCTACTCCTCCCCTGCCACTGCTGCTATTGGCAGGCTGCTACTGCCCTACCTGTTCCCTGAGCTGTCGGCTTTTGCCACAGTAGCTGACCTGGTTACCCACCTGCGCACTAGCGACGCTTGCTACCGCGCTACCGTCCCTGCTGAGTTCCTTCCCACGAACCAGCCCCCCATGTTCATCACCCTCTACTTCATAGTCACTCGCCTCCCTGACTCCCTTCGCTCTGTCAGGGACCACTTTCTCACCCTCGACCCCACTTCCCTCACTGTTGACCTCCTCGAGCACCATCTCCTCGCAGCTGAGACTAGTGCAGTTGCTGTAGGTGCTGCTCGTGGCACTCCGCGCTCACCCTTCTTTGAGGGGTGCTCCCCCTCCCCCCTTTCCTCCTCCTTCGCCTCTGCTGCTGCTGCAGACGTCTCTGCTCCTGAGGACGTCGGTGCTGCTTCGACTAGTACGAAGTGCCGCAACAGCAAGGGCAAGGGTGGCCGGGGTAGTGGAGGAGGCAGCGGTGGTGGTGGAGGTGGCAGTGGGAGTGGTAGTGGGGGAAGCGGTAGAGGAGGCGGAGGCGGTGGAGGTGGTGGCAGCGGTGGGACCGGTGGCGGAGGTGGAGGCTCTGGTGGCGGCGGTGGAGGCAGCGGAGGGAGTGGCGGCAGTAGAGGCGGTGGGACCAGTGGTGGTCGGTCTGGACCTCAGCGTGGAGGCCCTGGTAGTGGTCGGGGCCAGCAACAGCAGCATCGCAGCGAGACTCAGACACCCCAGCAGCTTCGTGAGTGGTTGGTTCAGCGTGGGGCGGGTGAGGGTAGTGAGACCTGCCCGTATGTCATTCGCACGGGTGCCCGTGCGGGCCGGACATGCGGGAGGTTTCACACTGAGCGCCGCTGCTTTGCCCGCCTTGACGACGCCTGGCGTACTGAGTTTGGTGATGACGTCGAGCGCCCTCATTGGGCGGAGTTTCTTAGGTCGGGAGTTGCTATGTTTGACCTAGACTTTGATGTTATTATCTCTGCCATGTATGCTTTGTCTTTTAGTGTTGAGGGTGACTGTTACTGGTGTGTGCCGCTTGACCCAGGTATAGCCGCTGCTGCTCTAGGTGCTAGTGCGTCTGGTACTCCCCCTGGTACTGCGCCTGCTGAGGCCCTGCACACCTTCACGTTGGACTCCGGCGCCTCGCGCTGTTTCTTTCGTGACAGCACCACTCTCACTCCTCTTCATGCACCTGTTCCGGTCAGACTGGCTGACCCCTCTGGGGGCCCGGTCGTTGCCAGTTCCTCCACTGTCCTCCCGTGTCCGGCGGTTCCATCCGGCTCACTGTCAGGTCTTCACCTCCCCTCGTTCTCTACGAACTTGGTGAGTACCGCTGCCCTTCAGGATGCGATGGTCACTACCACCACTCCTGGGGGTCAGCGTGTGTCGATCTGCACGTGCACACGGACGGGGCGTCACCTGGCTACGTTCACTCATCGGCCAGGGTCGAGTCTGTACACACTGGCTACCGAGCCTCCTCAGGTCGCTGCGTCGGCTCAGGTGTCCGCGTCAGGTCAGGTAGCCGCCTCTTGCTCGTGTCGCCTCCTGTCGCACCAGACTCTTCTTTGGCACCACCACCTTGGTCACCCCTCCCTGCCACGCCTTCGTGGCATGCACTCCCGTCTCCTTGTCTCTGGTCTCCCCAGGTCTCTGTCTCCCTTACCGCCCTCGCCTGCCCCGCCCTGTCTTCCTTGCGTCGAGGGGCGGCAGCGCGCCGCTCCTCACTCCTCCTCGTTTCCCCCGACGACTGCTCCCCTGCAGACCCTCCACATGGACGTGTGGGGCCCAGCCCGCGTCAGTGGACAGGGCCGCGAGCGCTACTTTCTGCTGGTAGTTGACGACTACACACGGTACACCACAGTCTTCCCCTTGCGCAGCAAGGGTGAAGTCTCTGCTGTCTTGATCCCTTGGATCCGCACAGTCCGTCTCCAGCTGCACGAGCGTTTCGGCCAGGACCTTCCTGTCCTGCGTCTGCACTCTGACAGAGGTGGTGAGTTCTCCTCCGACCTCTTGCGGGAGTTTTGTCGTGGGGAGGGCATCGCCCAGTCGTTCACGCTTCCGGACTCCCCTCAGCAAAATGGGATTGCTGAGCGCCGCATTGGCTTAGTCATGGAGGTCGCTCGTACCTCCATGATTCATGCGGCCGCTCCCCATTTTCTGTGGCCGTTTGCGGTCCGGTACGCTGCGCATCAGCTCAACCTTTGGCCCCGTGTCTCCTTGCCGGAGACCTCGCCCACACTGCGTTGGACAGGGAAGGTTGGCGATGCGTCGGTGTTCCGGGTCTGGGGTTCTCGTGCCTTTGTTCGCGATACGTCCGCGGACAAGCTCTCCGCCCGCGCCATTCCCTGCGTCTTCCTTGGCTTTGTCCTTGACGCGCCTGGCTGGCAGTCTTACCACCCCACCTCGCGCCGTGTCCTCCCTTCTCAGGACATCACGTTCGACGAGTCGGTTCCCTTCTACCGGCTCTTCCCCTACCGCTCTGCCCCTTCCCCGCCCCCGCCACTCTTCCTTGCTCCCGGTCCACCTCCGGTAGGCCCCCTTCCGCCCCAGGGTCCTGCTCCCTCGGGAGTG
Source organism: Closterium sp. Naga37s-1 (assembly GCA_947471745.1). Lineage (NCBI taxonomy): Eukaryota > Viridiplantae > Streptophyta > Zygnematophyceae > Desmidiales > Closteriaceae > Closterium > Closterium sp. Naga37s-1. The sequence continues at coordinate 2,336,816 of CANJKZ010000860.1, forward strand.
TCTCAGGTAGACCCTCTCCCTGGTACTGCACCTGTTCAGGTAACTGTCGTCTCAGGTGCTGCTCCAGGTGCTGCGTCTGGGGGTGCTGCGTCTGGGGGTGCGGAGCCGGGGGGTGCGGGGTCTGAGGGTGCTGGGTCTGGGGGTGCTGAGCCTGAGGGTGTTGAGCCTGGGGGTGCTGAGTCGGAGGGTGCGGAGCCTGGGGGTGCTGAGTCGGAGGGTGCGGAGTCTGGGGGTGTTGCGCCTCGGGGTGCTGCTTCGTCTGGAGGTCCTGCTGGTGCTTCACCACGACTGTCCTCGTAGCATCTGCGTGAGTGGCTTGTTCAGCGCCCACATCGTCGGAGTGGACCTCTTGGGGCTGGCGAGCCTGGAGACGCTGGAGCTGGAGGTGCTACTGTTACTACTGGAGCTGGAGACCCTACGGAGCCTGGAGCAGCTGGCGCCGGAGGCGTTGGAGCTGGTGTAGCTGGAGTTGGAGGCCCTGGCGCAGGAGGCGCTGGATCTGCAGGAGCAGGAGCTGTTGACCCTCGAGCTGGAGGTGCTGGAGGCACTGTGCGGCCGCGCCCGTACTTCGTTCCCCTGCTTCAGCAGGTTCTTGGTGTCTCGTTTTCTACTGGTCTTCCTCCTCCCTTCCTGTGTCCACCGCCTGACCAGTCGCAGCCGCCGTTACAGCCAGCCTCCCCACTGCCTGTTCCCTCTCCTTACACTGAGCAGTCCAGAGGTCTTACAGAGCGTCGTGAGTCTGCGCCTCGTCCTGTCTCGCCTGTTCGCACTGCTCGTCGCACTCCTCGTTCGCGTCCTCCTCCTGTCCAAGGCACATACACCATGGCACTCCGTCCTTCCTCTGTTCCACTGTGTGTTCCTTTGCCTGCTCCTCCTGAGTCCTCTTTTCTTGAGGTCCCTGACCCTGAGTCTGACCGAGCGCGTGCTGCCAGTCCCACTGTCGCTCGTCTCCTTGCCACTGCTGTCACTGACCCGTCCTTAGAGTCTGCTGCTGCTTCTGCTCTCGTTGCTGAGCTGCTTGACTTTGCTACTGCCTGCCGTCTTGACTACGCCTCTGCTCTAGTTGCTGAGTCTGTGCCTGCCAGTCCTCCGTCCGTCGGGGGTGAGTGTGCTCTTGGCACGGACGTCCTTGAGGACAGGCAGGAGGACTTTGAGTGTATTGCAGCTGCTGTACCTCGTTTCGCTTCCTTGCTGCTTGCCCCTGAGGGGGACCCTGATGCTCCAGACATCCCGACCCCGCGCTCTTACACAGAGGCGATTACGGGTCCTTACTCCTCTCAGTTGCAGGCAGCTATGGATGCCGAGATGGCATCCTGGAAGTCCACAGGCACTTACGTTGACGAGGTTCCCCCACCTGGGGTGAACATAGTCGATGGCATGTGGATCTTCAGGGTGAAGCGGCCGCCGGGTTCTCCGCCTGCCTTCAAGGCGTGTTACGTTGCTCGAGGTTTCAGTCAGCGACAGGGAGTTGACTACTTCCATACCTTCTCCCCCACCCTGAAGATGACTACTCTTCGGGTGTTGCTGCACGTAGCTGCTCAGCGTGACTACGAGTTACACTCCCTGGACTTCAGTACAGCCTTCCTGCAGGGCAGCCTGCACGAGGAGATCTGGCTGCGCCGACCACCTGGTTTCACTGGGTCGTTTCCTACAGGTACCCAGTGGAGCCTCCGCCAGCCAGTCTACGGTCTCCGCCAGGCGCCTCGCGAGTGGCACGATACACTCAGGACTACACTTGCGGCTCTTGGGTTTGTTCCTTCTACAGCAGACCTGTCGCTGTTTCTACGCACCGACACCTCGCTGCCGCCCTTCTACGTCCTAGTGTACGTTGACGACCTCGTCTTTGCCACGGCTGACACTGAGGCACTGACCCTAGTGAAGTCCGAGCTACAAAAGAAACATACCTGCACTGACCTGGGTGAACTGCGCAGCTATCTTGGCCTGCAGATCACACGGGACAGAGCACGGCGCACCATCACACTGACTCAGTAACACATGGTGCACCAGGTCCTCCAGCGCTTCGGCTTCCAGTACTCCTCGCCACAGCTCACTCCTCTGTCTACCAGCCACTCGCTCTCAGCTCCACCTTCGGACGAGTCCGTAGAGCCGAGTGGTCCGTACCCAGAGCTTGTGGGTTGCCTCATGTACCTGATGACTTGCACTCGACCTGACCTCGCGTACCCTCTCAGCCTTCTGGCTCGCTACGTGGCTCCCGGTAGGCACCGAAAGGTGCACTGGGATGCTGCGAAGAGGGTACTGCGTTACCTGTGCAGTACGTCGGGCATGGGGCTTGTGCTTGGAGGACGGGGTCCTGTTGTCCTCACTGGTCACGCAGACGCCTCCTGGGTTGACGACTCAGCTACGCAGAGGTCGTCGCAGGGTTACACCTTCAGCCTTGGGTCCGGCTCGGTTTCTTGGCGGTCTACCCGCTCGTCTTCAGTTCTCAGCTCAAGCTGTGAGGCTGATATCTACGCCGGAGCCATGGCTGCTCAGGAGCTACGCTGGCTCACCTACTTGCTGACCGACCTGGGAGAGCAGCCTCGTTCGCCTCCAGTCCTGTACGTAGACAACAAGGCCATAATAGCCTTGTGTCAGGAGCACAGACTGGAGCACATAACGAAGCACATCGCTTTGCGATAGTTCCTTGCTCGAGAGTTGCAGCAGCGTGGTCAGCTTCGTCTAGCGTACGTGGCCATTCGGGCCAACACTGCTGATGTCTTCACCAAGGCACTTCCGCCTGGAGACCATCAGCGCTTTGTTACTGTGTTAGGCCTTGTGCCTACTTTGCCTCACTTACTTACTGCCTGACTCTGCCTGTACTGTGATCTATCTATATACCTGCATGCTTGCACTTGTTAGGGTATGATTACTGTATTGTTTGTTCTCTTTATATAACTCTGCATGTGAACTGGCCTTGTGGCCCTTTGCTTGTGCTCGGACTGTGTGGTAACTTTGTGATCCACCCTGAGCTTGCTTTGCTTTGCTTCTTCTCTTGACTGGTCTTGTGACCATTGCTTGTTCTTGCTATCTCCCACGTCGCCTATGGGGGTGTGTCAAACATATATGCTTAGTTATATCTAGGCTTAGTTTATGTGTTTATAGTTGTCTAGGCTATAGTGGGTTTAGCCTTATGGGGTACAGATTTCTCTCGACATTCTACTTGTACCCCTTCCCTTTTCCTAGTCAATCATTCTCGCCTACTATTCTCACAATATTCATTGGTGAATTCAATATTGATTTCAATACAAATCCACAACGTCGATATGATGATTTTTTCAAACGCCATGGGTTCACCCACTTCGTTATCGAGCCAACTACAGTAAATAATACACTTATTGATCATGTATGGGCAAATTGCTTCAAGACAGATATTAAAGTCTATGTCGGCGAAACTTACTTTTCTGACCGCTTTCCTGTTTATGTTGTTATTGATTGATATACATTCAAACTTGCAATACATCTTCAAAGTTCATTATTGTACAAATATCAACACATGCAGTATTACTGTGTTGCATTTCAAATTCCATGTGGTTTTGAAAACAGGGCCATTGCCACCTCCGCACGCCCGTACTCGGGTAATTTTTGATTTGTTATGTTGTTATGTACTTAATTCTAATGCACCATAAATCCAATGCACTCCGTTAATACAACATTCACTATTATAATATTCTATTTGCAGGTCACTGTAGAGGTGGACCACAAGTTTTTGGAGGATTGGATAGTAGGAGGGGACAAGCCATCCGATTTTCATCTTAAAGTGATGGTGATTGGAACCAAGAACGCTTACATAAGAAACGATGGAAAGACTTCACCAGGAAATATTATTCTTTTTTATGCGGCGTGTTCGGTCGCCGAGATGGACATGTGGCCAGAGTCCACAGGATCCAATCGATGCGACGTGCGAGCATTGAACGAGTTCTTGACGGGAATCTCCATTGGGGATGTCTATCAAGTTCGCCGTGTCAATGTTTCGCGCAAACAACCCGGCTGGTAAGTTAAGTCTGCACTTGAGCATATGCATGAATACATATAAATACCAATATTAATATATTCAATTTGTATAGGACTCTTATTGGAGGCCTGGACATGCAGCTGATCCGGATACATTGTTGTTCATTCATGGTGAAAGACGACGAGGGCCTGCAGCTGACTTTGGGAGACGTGCCCACTGCAACGCTCATGAACTTCTTTGAGACGAAGGACGACTCCAGGGTAAGATTTACAATCTAGGTGCTAAGTTTGGTATGTGGAAAGATGACGAACAAGGAGGAAAAGGGGAGTACAAAAAGAGTATCGTTTGGTGTACCCCTTATGACCTAACCCACTAAAGCACATCTAAACTAACATAGACAGTTCAACAGTAAGTACTTATTCTTTACCATGAACAAGTTACTCGTATTCGTGTTTGTTCTTCATGATTTTTATAATCTCCTTAATGTCTTTTTTTCTTCTATATCATCAGATCCCTTGCTTTTCTGTCAGACTCAAAGTCTCATCATATGAGGAGCCAAGTGGATTGCCCAAGCTTACAGCGAGCATCCACGATTCCTCACTTGAGAGTGTCCTGGTATCGCTGGGGGACGCTGCCACATGGATCCACCAGTGCTGTAAGACATACTTGGAGGAACACCCGGATGCTCTAGACGTGCCAGTTTACATTAGCAATGTCTATTTAAAGTCAGCATTGTTCACGACAACAATGCTTTCGGATGTTGCCATTCTTGACTCTCGACGAGCGTCGGAGATCACAGATGCTCTCGACACAGCGGAACTGCAAGAAGTCGGGCTCGTGTTGCAGTAAGTGGACATAGCATTCGCATTTTAACAATTTATAAGTGAGACGCTCGAAAGTAATTCTTCCGTTTCTCGTATTCAGGATGAGTAATGTAGACACAGTCGTGATGACTACAAAGAAAGAGAAGATAGCGTCTCTCGTAGCTGAAATCAAGGATCCTTTGCACAGCTCCCGCACGGTGTGCAAGAGTGGATCGGGGGGTTTCTGTCCACTGCCTGTTTTCAGATCCTATGCCACACGCGAGCATTCGTGCTCGAAGCATGGATCCGCATCGATCACCGGGATCGATAACACCACTTTGACACTTGTCGTACACGAGAGCGGTAAGTACCGTACTTGTATGTTTACGACTCCGTTTTAAACGTTTTGTTAAACCATTAAGTATTGTTTTGTTTTGTTCAAAATTTCAGTGTCATTCAAGAACCAAGCCCACGGCTTGGTGGTTCAACCAAGCATCTTGACAAAAATAATACCGCATCTCCAAATGTCTACATTTCTCTCCTCGCCCTCGGATGAGCGCCAGCATCTATTGGATGCTCTTCGAGGTCGTTGGCTCGTAGATTTAGGCAATTTTGATGAATATGGTATTTTTATAATCATTTATGCTCTTTCTACCTTCAGGTTCACTTTGGTCTTGAGGGGGGGCGCGTCCACAAGACCATTGTTGACATCTCGAGCGTCTCGCAGTCAAATGTCGACACTGTCAACTTTGACACGTCGAGCACCCTGTCGAGAGTAAAGGGAAAAAGTTGGTGCACTATCGAGAAAGTTGGGTACAAGTAACAAAAACTATACCCTAGATTAGCTACCCCACTAAAGCCTACATTCTATTATGACATAGGCATATAATTTGACACACCCCCATAGGCAAAGTGGGGGAGAGTAAGAGGTCACAAGACCAGTCAAGAGAAGCAAAGCAAGCTCAGGGGGGATCACAACGTCACCACACACACTGAGCACAAGCAAATGGCCACAAGGCTAGTCCACGTGCAGAGGTATATATGCAACAACAATAGTACAGTGATCTCTACTTAGCAGAGCAAGCATGCAGGAATATATATAGATCCCAGTATAAGCAAAGTCTACAGCAAGTGAGGAAAAGTGGGAACAAGGCCTAACAAAGTGCAGAAACGCTGATGATCACCAGACGGAAGTGCCTTGGTGAATATATCAGCAGTGTTGGCCCGAGTGGCCACATGTGCAAGATGAAGATGACCACGCTGCTGCAACTCTCGAGCCAAGAAGTAACGCAGAGCGATGTGCTTCGTTTTGTGCTCCAGTCTGTGCTCCTGACACAATGCAATGGCGGCCTTGTTGTCGACGTACAGCACTGGAGGAGAACGAGGCCGCTCTCCCAAGTCGGTCAGCAGGTAGGTGAGCCAGCGTAACTCCTGTGCAGCCATGGCTGTGGCGTAGATCTCAGCCTCACAACTGGAGCTGAGAACTGAAGACGAGCGTGTAGAACGCCAAGAAACTGAACCAGAGCCAAGGATGAAGGTGTAACCCTGTGACGACAGCTGCGTAGCCTGGTCGTCAACCCAAGAAGCATCCGAGTGACCAGTGAGGACAACGTCGCCCCGTCCTCCAAGCACGAGCCCCATGCCCGATGTACTGTACAAGTAGCGCAGTACCCTCTTAGCAGCATCCATGTGCACCTTTCGGTGCCGACCAGGAGCCACGTAGCGAGCCAGAAGGCCAAGAGGGTACGCAAGGTCAGGACGAGTGCAGTTCATCAGGTACATGAGGCAGCCCACTAGCTCTGGGTAAGGACCACTCGGCTCTACGGACTCGTCCGAAGGTGGAGCTGAGAGCAAGTGACCTGTAGCCAGAGGAGTGGCCTGTGCTGAGGACCAGGTGAAGCCGAAGCGCTTAAGGACCTGGTGCACCATGTGTGACTGAGTCAGTGTGATGGTGCGGCGTGCTCTGTCCCGGGTGATCTGCAAGCCAAGGTAGCTGCGCAGTTCACCCAGGTCTGTGCACGTGTGTCTCTTTTGCAGCTCCGACTTCACCAGGGCAAGAGCCTCAGTGTCAGCAGTGGCAAAGACCAAGTCGTCGACGTACACGAGGATGTAGAACGGCGGCAGCGAAGTGTCGGTGCGCAGAAACAGCGACGGGTCAGCAGTCGACGGAGCAAACCCAAGAGCCGCAAGTGTCGTCCTCAGTGTGTCGTGCCACTCACGTGGCGCCTGGCGAAGACCGTAGACCGGCCGCCGGAGGCTCCACTGGGTACCAGGAGGGAACGACCCAGTGAAGCCAGGCGGGCGGCGCAGCCAGATCTCCTCGTGCAGGCTGCCCTGCAAGAAAGCTGTGCTGAAGTCAAGAGAGTGAAGCTCGTAGTCACGCTGAGCGGCAACGTGCAGCAGCACCCGAAGAGTGGTCATCTTCGGGGTGGGGGAGAAGGTCTTGAAGAAGTCAACTCCCTCTCGCTGACTGAAACCTCGAGCAACGTAACGAGCCTTGAAGACAGGCGGAGAACCTGGCGGCCGCTTCAACCTGAAAATCCACATGCCACTGACGATGTTCGCCCCAGGAGGGGGAACCTCGTCGACGTAGGTGCCTGTGGACTTCCAGGATGCCATCTCTGCGTCTATGGCTGTCTGCCACTGAGAGGAGTACTCACCCACAATCGCCTCAACGTAAGAGCACGGGGTCGGGATGTCTGGAGCATCCGGGTCTCCCTCAGGGGCAAGCAGCATGGACACGAGATGAGGCGCAGCGGCTGCAAGACACTCAAGGTCCTCCTGCCTGTCCTCAAGGACGTCCGTGCCAAGAGCACACTCACCCCCGACGGACGGAGGACAGACAGACTTAGACTCAGCAACAAGACTAGCGGTGTAGTCTAGACGACAGGCAGCAACAAAGTCAACAAGCTCAGCGACTAAGGCAGACGCAGCAGTAGACTCAAACGACGGGTCAGTGACAACTGTGGCTAGCAGACGCGTGACAGTAGGGTGAGCAGCACGAGCGCGGTCAGACTCAGGCTCAAGAACGGTAGGCAGAGAAGACGCAGGAGGGGACGGCAGGGGAACACTCTGCGGAGGAGAGGAAGGACGACGGACTACAAGGTGGGTGCCGGGGACAGCCGGCTGACACGAACAAGGAACACGACGACCGGAACGACCAGAACGGACAGGCGAGACAGGACGCGACGCAGGCTCACGACGCTCAGTAAGACGCCCTGTCTGCTCAGTGTAAGGAAAAGGAGCAGGCAGCGGTGAGCCACGCTATAACGGAAGACCAGTAGACGAAGGGAGACTAAGAACATGGCGAAGCACAGAGTCAGACGGTGGCTGAGACGACGGAGACCGTGGAGCAAAGAACAGGCGCTGCTGTGCAGTGCTACCAGCATCAGCAGCTCCAGCACCCCCAGCAGTCCCAGCGCCTCCAGCAGCTCCAGAACCCTCAGCTCCAGCTCCTCCAGGACCAGCTCCACCAGCAGCAGCACCCCCAGAACCGGCACCTCCAGTCCCAGGGTCTCCAGCCTCAGTGTCTCCAGCAGCAGCACCCTCAAGCTCAGCACCTCCAGCCCTAGCAGCTCCAGTACCTCCAGTACGAGCACCTCCGGGACCGGCACCACTCCCAGCTCCAGTGACGTCAGCAGAAGTACCTCCAGCGGCAGAGCCCCGAGCTCCAGAAGCGCGACCCTGACAGCGACCGTCCAGTCGTGCAGCTGCTGTGAGGTGAGAGGCACACGCGGACGAAGGCGGCTACTCCAAGGAGACCGTGCAACAGCAGACTCAGAACCCTCAGTGCCAGCACCCGCAGCAGCTCCAGAACCTCCAGCGCCAGCACCCTCAGCAGCTCTACAACCTCTAGCTCCAGCACCCTCAGCAGCTCCAGAACCTTCAGCAGAAACAACTCCAGTAGCAGAGTCGCCAGCTCCAGCGCCTCCCGCAGCAGGGCCCCTAGCTCCAGCAGTGCGACCCTGACGGCCAACGTACCACTCACGCAGCTGCTGTGGGGAGAGAGGGAGTCGACGACGAGAGTGCAGCGGCGACCAGCGGAGCGACTACGGAGACGGCCGCTCCAGGGAGACTGCTCACCAGACGCCTCAGCGCCCCCAGGTGCAGCACCCCCAGGCTCAGTACCCCCAGGCTCAGCACCCCGAGACTCCTCACGCCCAGGCTCAGCATCCCCAGGCTCAGCACCCCCAGGCTCCGCACCCCCAGGCTCAGCACCCCCAGAAGCAGCACCCCGAGCAGGACCACCCTCAGCAGGACCCGAGTCACCAGTGACCTCAACCGGCGCAGTCAAGGGAGGAGGGGAGGGAGAACCCTGGGAAGACCAGAGACAAGGACACGGCGGTGCATGCTACGAAGGCGCTGCACCGAGGGGTGACCAAGGCGGTGGTGCCAAAGGAGGGTCTGGTGCAACAAAGTGCGACACGAACAGGGGGGCGCTAGCTGACCTGACGCAGACGCAGCGACCTGAGGGGACACAGTAGTCAGTGTGTACAAACTCGAGCCAGGCGCACGGGTAAACGTGGCCAGGTGCCGGCCCGTCCGGGAGCACGTACAGTGGGTCACGCGGTGACCTCCAGGAGTGAACTGGTCAACCCACTGGTCCTGGAGGTCAGCACCACTCACCAAGTTCGTAGAGAACGAGGGGAGGTGAAGACCTGACAGGGAGCCAGACGGGACCGCCGGACATGGCAGGACCGTGGAGGAGTGCGCAAGGACTGGACCCCCAGAGGGGTCTGCCAGGAAGACTGGAACCGGCGGGCTGAGCGGCGTGAGGGTGGTGCTGTCGCGAAAGAAGGAGCGGGAAGCACCTGAGTCAAGTGTGAAGGTGTACAAGGCCTCAGCAGGCGCAGTACCAAAGAGAGCAGACTCACCAGCACCTGGAGCAGCAGCCTCACCAGCACCCAGAGCAGGACACGCACTAGCACCTAGAGCAGCAGCCTCACCAGCACCGAGAGCAGCAGGCTCTATACCTGGGTCAGGCGGTACGCTAAGGTAATAGGTACGGTCAGCACTAGTAGGCAATGCATACATGGCAGTGAGAATAGCATCATAGTCAAGAGCAAATATATCTACCCTCTGCCCAAGCAGCTCCACCCAGTCGGGGAGCTCAGCCTCGTCGCCAAACTCGGTACGCCAGGCGTCACTCAGACGGGCGAAGCAGCGGGACTGGGTGTGACTAAGCGTCCCGCAAGTCTGACCCGTCCGATCACTTGTGCGAATGACGTACGGGCAGCGAACGGTACTCAAAGACCCTCTACTCTGAGCGTACCACTCGTGAAGCTACTGGGACGTAAGTGTCTCGCGTGGACGCCGCTGCAGCTGCAGCTGGCCACTGCCAGACGCTCCCAACTGACCAGCTCCAGGGCGACAGCTACGACGACTACCGCCACAACCCCAACTAGCGTACCACTCACGAAGCTGCTGGGGCGTGAGAGACTCGCGCGGACGTCGCTGGAGCTGCATCTGCCTGTCTGCCTGCCTGCCTGCCTGCCTGCCTGCCTGCCTGCCTGCCTGCCTGCCTGCCTGCCTGCCTGCCTGCCTGCCTGCCGCGCCTGCTCTGCTAGGCTACTGCTACTGGTACTGGCGGTGGCCAGATGCAGCTCCAGTGACGTCCGCGCGAGTCTCTCACGCCCCAGCAGCTTCGTGAGTGGTACACTAGTTGGGGTTGTGGCGGTAGTCGTCGTAGCTGTCGCCCTGGAGCTGGTCAGTTGGGAGCGTCTGGCAGTGGCCAGCTGCAGCTGCAGCGGCGTCCACACGAGACACTTACGTCCCAGCAGCTTCACGAGTGGTACGCTCAGAGTAGAGGGTCGTTGAGTACCGTTCGCTGCCCATACGTCATTCGCACAGGTGATCGGACGGGTCAGACTTGCGGGACGCTTAGTCACACCCAGTCCCGCTGCTTCGCCCGTCTGGGTGACGCCTGGCGTACCGAGTTTGGCAACGAGGCTGAGCTCCCCGACTGGGTGGAGCTGCTTGGGCAGAGGGTAGATATGTTTGCTCTTGTTTATGATGCTATTCTCACTGCCATGTATGCATTGCCTACTAGTGCTGACCGTACCTGTCACCTGTGCGCCCCGCCTGACCCAGGTATAGAGCCTGCTGCTCTCGGTGCTGGTGAGGCTGCTGCTCTAGGTGCTAGTGCGTCTCCTGCTCTGGGTGCTGGTGAGGCTGCTGCTCCAGGTGCTGGTGAGTCTGCTCTCTTTGGTACTGCGCCTGCTGAGGCCTTGTACACCTTCACACTTGACTCAGGTGCTTCCCGCTCCTTCTTTCGCGACAGCACCACCCTCACGCCGCTCAGCCGGCCGGTTCCAGTCTCCCTGGCAGACCCCTCTGGGGGTCCAGTCCTTGCGCGCTCCTCCACGGTCCTGCCGTGTCCGGCGGTCCCGTCTGGCTCCCTGTCAGGTCTTCACCTCCCCCCGTTCTCTACGAACTTGGTGAGTGGTGCTGACCTCCAGGACCAGTGGGTTGACCAGTTCACTCCTGGAGGTCATCGCGTGACCCACTGTACGTGCTCCCGGACGGGCCGGCACCTGGCCACGTTTACCCGTGCGCCTGGCTCTAGTTTGTGCACACTGACTACTGTGTCCCCTCAGGTCACTGCGTCAACGTCTGAGTCAGGTCAGCTAGCGGCCCCTTGCTCGTGTCGCGCTTTGTCGCACCAGACCCTCCTTTGGCACCACCGCCTTGGTCACCCCTCGGTGCAGCGCCTTCGTAGCATGCACCGCCGTGTCCTTGTCTCTGGTCTTCCCAGGGTTCTCCCTCCCCTCCCACCCTCGCCTGCTCCTCCCTGTCTTCCCTGTGTCGAGGGGCGGCAGCGCGCCGCTCCTCACTCCTCCTCGTTCCCTCCCACAGAGGCTCCACTGCAGACTCTCCACCTGGACGTGTGGGGCCCAGCCCGCGTCTGTGGACAGGGCCACGAGCGGTACTTCCTGCTGGTCGTCGACGACTACACGCGTTACACCACGGTCTTCCCCTTGCGCACTAAGGGTGAGGTCCCTGATGTTTTGATCCCTTGGATCCGCGCTGCTCGTCTCCAGCTCCGCGAGCGGTTCGGGACGGAGTTTCCCGTCCTGCGTCTGCACTCTGACAGAGGTGGGGAGTTTTCCTCCGACCTCTTGGCAGCCTTCTGTGCGGAGCACGGCATCCGCCAGACGTTCACGCTTCCGGCCTCTCCGCAGCAGAATGGGGTTGCTGAGCGTCGCATTGGCTTAGTCATGGAGGTCGCTCGTACCTCCATGATCCATGCGGCTGCCCCCCATTTTCTGTGGCCGTTTGCGGTCCGGTACGCCGTGCATCAGCTAAACCTCTGGCCCCGTGTCTCCTTGCCGGAGACCTCGCCCACACTGCTGTGGACGGGGAAGGTTGGCGATGCGTCCCGTTTCCGGGTCTGGGGTTCTCGTGCCTTGGTCCGTGATACCACCGTGGACAAGCTCTCCGCCCGCACTGCTCCCAGTGTTTTCCTTGGCTTTGTCCCTGACGCGCCTGGTTGGCAGTTTTACCACCCCACCTCACGCCGTGTCTTCCCCTCTCTGGACGTCACGTTCGACGAGTCGGTTCCCTTTTACCGTCTCTTCCCCTACCGCACTGCCCCTCTCCCCCCCCCCGCCGCTCTTCCTCGCTCCAGGTGCTCCCCAGGTAGACCCCCTCCCCGCTCCCGGTCCTGCTCCTTCAGGTGTGTCTCAGGTAGACCCTCCTCCCTTGACTTCGCCGGTTGAGGTCACTGGTGACTCGGGTCCTGCTGAGGGTGGTCCTGCTGGGGTGCTGCTTCTGGGGGTGCTGAGCCTGGGGGTGCGAAGCCTGGGGGTACTGAGCCTGGGGGTACTGAGCCTGGGGGTGCTGCACCTGGGGGCACTGAGGCGTCTGGTGAGCAGTCTCCCTGGAGCGGCTGTCTCCGTAGTCGCTCCGCTGGTACCTCGCCGCTGCACTCTTGTCGTCGACTCCCTCTCTCCCCACAGCAGCTGCGTGAGTGGTACGTTGGCCGTCAGGGTCGCACTGCTGGAGCTAGGGGCCCTGCTGCGGGAGGCGCTGGAGCTGGTGACTCTGCTGCTGGAATTGTTTGTCTGTCCTCCGTCCGTCGGGGGTGAGTGTGCTCTTGGCACGGACGTCCTTGAGGACAGGCAGGAGGACCTTGAGTGTCTTGCAGCCGCTGCGCCTCATCTCGTGTCCATGCTGCTTGCCCCTGAGGGAGACCCGGATGCTCCAGACATCCCGACCCCGCGCTCTTACGCAGAGGCGATTACGGGTCCTTACTCCTCTCAGTGGCAGACAGCCATGGACGCAGAGATGGCATCCTGGAAGTCCACAGGCACCTACGTCGACGAGGTTCCTCCTCCTGGGGCGAACATCGTCAGTGGCATGTGGATTTTCAGGTTGAAGCGGCCGCCAGGTTCTTCGCCTGTCTTCAAGGCTCGTTACGTTGCTCGAGGTTTCAGTCAGCGAGAGGGAGTTGACTTCTTCCAGACCTTCTCCCCAACCCCGAAGATGACCACTCTTCGGGTGATGCTGCACGTTGCCGCTCAGCGTGACTACGAGCTTCACTCTCTTGACTTCAGCACAGCTTTCTTGCAGGGCAGCCTGTACGAGGAGATCTGGCTGCGCCGCCCGCCTGGCTTCACTGGGTCGTTCCCTCCTGGTACCCAGTGGAGCCTCCGGCGGCCGGTCTACGGTCTCCGCCAGGCGCCACGTGAGTGGCATGACACACTGAGGACGACACTTGCGGCTCTTGGGTTTGCTCCGTCGACTGCTGACCCGTCGCTGTTTCTGCGCACCGACACTTCGCTGCCGCCGTTCTACATCCTCGTGTACGTCGACGACTTGGTCTTTGCCACTGCTGACACTGAGGCTCTCGCCCTGGTGAAGTCGGAGCTGCAGAAGAGACACACGTGCACAGACCTGGGTGAACTGCGCAGCTACCTTGGCTTGCAGATCACCCAGGACAGAGCACGCCGCACCATCACACTGACTCAGTCACACATGGTGCAGCAGGTCCTTCAATGCTTCGGCTTCACCTGGTCCTCAGCATAGGCCACTCCTCTGGCTACAGGTCACTCGCTCTCAGCTCCACCTTCGGACGAGTCCGTAGAGCCGAGTGGTCCTTACCCAGAGCTAGTGGGCTGCCTCATGTACCTGATGACGTGCACACGACCTGACCTTGCGTACCCTCTTGGCCTTCTGGCTCGCTACGTGGCTCCTGGTCGGCATCGAAAGGTGCACATGGATGCTGCTAAGAGGGTACTGCGCTACTTGTGCAGTACATCGGGCATGGGGCTCGTGCTTGGAGGACGGGGCGACGTTGTCCTCACTGGTCACTCGGACGCTTCTTGGGTTGACGACCAGGCTACGCAGCGGTCGTCACAGGGTTACACCTTCAGCCTTGGCTCTGGTTCAGTTTCTTGGCGTTCTACACGCTCGTCTTCAGTTCTCAGCTCCAGTTATGAGGCTGAGATCTACGCCACAGCCATGGCTGCACAGGAGTTACGCTGGCTCACCTACCTGCTGACCGACTTGGGAGAGCGGCCTCGTTCTCCTCCAGTGCTGTACGTCGACAACAGGGCCGCCATTGCCTTGTGTCAGGAGCACAGACTGGAGCACAGAACGAAGCACATTGCTCTGCGTTACTTCTTGGCTCGAGAGTTGCAGCAGCGTGGTCAGCTTCGTCTTGCACACGTGGCCACTCGGGCCAACACTGCTGATATATTCACCAAGTCGCTTCCGCCTGGTGATCATCAGCGTGTCTGCACTTTGTTAGGCCTTGTTCCTACGCTTCTTCACTTGCTGTAGGCTTTGTTTGTACTGTGATCTATATGTATACCTGCATGCTTGCTCTTGTAGGTAGATATCACTGTGCTGTTGTTGTTACACATATATCTCTGCATGTGAACTGGCCTTGTGGCCTTTTGCTTGTGCTCAGACTGCGTGGTGACGTTGTGATCCACCCTGAGCTTGTTTTGCACTCGCTGTCTGGCCTTGTGACCCTCTGTTCTCCCCCACTTTGCCTATGGGGGTGTGTCAAACATATGTTTATATGTTATAGTTTAGGTAGGCTTTAGTGAGGTACTCACTGTGGGGTACAACCCCTTAGGTTTTCATTTTGTACCAACACTCTCGATAGTCGATCACTTTTTCCCTTTACTCTCGACAGCAGGGGATGTCGGTAGCTTAGTTTTTGGGTCGTTAACTGTTACGCATTTTATTATGTGCATGCATGTGCATCATGATTCATGGCATTATATTAAATATTCTACATCCTATAGCATTATTTATGCATCATGCATCTATTTATCATTACCACAACATCATTTAATGGTAAAACATACTAATATAAACAGTACAACATATCTTCACAAAACCACTGACAAAGAAAGATCGCATGGTTTAATATACGGTACTGTGAACAGTATTCAAAACTACTCAACAGTTTGGGAAGGGTACTATAGTTTACTTTCATGTTTTATAAAAAACAAATATGAAAATAAATTTTGGCAAAATCGATCGTAAAGGGTTGCTTCTCAACCCAAAAAAAGGAAAGACGACCGCCCTTAGCTTCAAGAGTGAAAGGTCTTGTAACGCATATATTTCGGACAGGAGAATCAGGAGTCGCATATATTTCGGACATTCATGGAATGAATAGGAATACTAAAAGTTGTGAGAGCAAGCCAGATGCCATATGTACACAATTCATGGCTTTCAACGACTTTTACTCTTGCACGTTAAGCAGGTATAGTTCTTTTTTTCACACTGGGCAGGAGGAAATACAGGCGCTTTGCGGCCATGCATTAGTAGCAGCTGCTACTGTTATTACAGCTGCAATCATTGCTGTTGTTGCTGCTGCTGCTGCTGCTGCTGCTGCAGGAAGGCATGGTACATCTCCATGTTGAGTGGCTGCAGGGAGGAAAGGAGGGGAAAAAAGAAGAGCATGAGTGCAATTGATATGGCGTTGAGGGTGGCGGGAGAGGAGCAGAGAGAAGGGAGACCAGTGCATGCAAGAGGGGCATAGGGGAGTGGAAAGAAGAAGGGCCCAACAGACAAGAGAGCTTCCGGGAGAGAAAGGAGGGGGAGAGGGGGAAGGAACCGAGGGGAGGGGGAATGTGGGAGAGGGAAATGGGGGGGAAGGAAACGGAGAGGCGAGGAGAAGCGCGGAGAGGAAATGTGCATGGTGCTGACCTGCTGGTGCTGCTGCTGCATGTGTTGTTGCTGCTGCTGCTGCTGCTGCAAGTGTTGCTGCATATGCTGCTGTTGCTGCATACGCTGGTGGCGAGCAAGGTACGCCTCCATAGGGTCCACCCCTGCCGCCCGCACCTGCCGCCCGCCTGCACCTGCTGCTCCCCCCGTCGCCGCCCCGTCTGCCATGCCCATGCCACCCATCGCCCCACACCCGCCATCACCACCGGCGCCCCCATTAAGCCCATTCAGAGCCTCCTCGCCCTGCATGCTCGCTCCCAGCCCTACCCTCTCCCTCTGCTGCTGCGCCTGCCTCTCTCGCTGCTGCTGTGCCTGCTGCTGTGCTTCATGCTGCAACTGCTGCAGCTGCTCCCGCTGCTGCTCGCGCTGCTGCTGCTGCGCCTGCAGCTGCGCCATCAGCCTCTGCTGCTGCTGCTGCTGCTGCACCACCTGCTGCTGCACGCGCTGCCTCTGCACCGCACCCGCTTCATCTGCTGCCGCTGCCGCTTCTGCTGCAGCAGCGGCGTCAGCTGCTCGCCCTGCGGCCCCTGCAGCAGCCATCTCCATCATGAGCCCCATCTCCTGCTGCGCTGATGGTAGGGATGAGAAATCCGATAGACCCATGCCCATGCCTGCGCCCATGCCGCCGCCCATACCTGCGCCCATGCCTCCGCCCATGCCCATACCCAAACCTCCCATGCTTCCCAGCCCCAGCCCCCCCATGCCGAGCCCCAATCCGCCTAGTCCGCCCATTGCGCCCATTCCGCCCATGCCCCCCATTCCCCCCATCCCCAGGCCCATATCCCCCAGGTCCATCCCCCCCATTCCCATCCCCCCGAGCCCGAACCCCCCCAGAGCCGCGCCAGGGGCGGGGAGCTGGTCCGCGGAGGGGGCGGAGGAGGGGAGGGCGGAGAGGGAGGTGGGGTGGGGGAGCGCGAGCGCGGAGGGGAGCGTGATGCCAGTGCGCGCGGACATGACGTGCAGCTGCAGCTGCAGCATGCGCAGGTACTCTATCGCCTCGTCCAGCATCGACGCCTTGTCCGTCTGTGTGGAGGGGGAAGAGGGGAGGCGAGAGAAGGTTTGGTCAGGAAGGATGTGAATGCCGGACATGCGGGGGAGGGAGGAGAGTGGCGGCGAGATAGAGGAACACAGTGGATGGGGGAGCGCGCCCAACCACTGGCTTGACAAACGAATAGGCGGAGTGTCATGAATAGCGGGAACGGGGAATGGGGAGGGGGAGAGGTGGGGAGAGGGAGGGATACGGGGTAGACGAGGGGGGAGGGGCGTGGAGCGAGGGGCGAGGGGCGAGGGGCGAGGGGCGGGGGGCGCGGAGCGGGGAACGGGGGACGGAGAGCGGGGGACGGAGAGCGGGGGACGGAGAGCGGGGGACGGAGAGCGGAAGCGCACCTTGTTAGAGTTGGGAATCAGCTGCTGCAGCGCCTTCATGCGCTCGTTGATGCGATCCCGCCGCCTCTGCGCGCCGGGGGGGAGGGGGCACACGCACGCGCGGGGGGAGACGGGGGAACAGCAGAAACGGGAACAGTTGAGACGGCGGAATGGACGAGGCGGGGGCAAGGAATGGATGGGGGAAGAGACATGCAGATAGACGCACATGAGCGCGGGAGCGCGGGAGCACAGGAGCAGAGGCGAATGCACGCTATGCGCCTTAAAAGACCACCCCAGTCGTTTCCGCTCCCCAATCCTCCCCCCCACATCCCCCCTCTCCCCCTCCGTGTTCCCATACACATTCCCCCCCACCTCCTGCCCGTTGTCACCGCATTCTCCCCGCGCCCTCGCCTCTCCGCCACTCACCCGCTCCGACATGTTGTGCACTTCAGCGGCGCGAGCTCGTTTCGCCGCGCTGCCCTCCGCACCGCTTCTCCGCCCCGCCCCGCTCGTCGCGCCCGTTGCGCCAGTCGCGCCCGTTCTGCGCGTATCCAGACTCTCCTCGGGCAAGTCCTCTGTCCGCGCGTACTCCCCTTCCTCCCTCCCCCGCTTCCGCCCTCCGCGCGCCCCTCCGCGGCTCGCTCCGGGCAGCCACGAATCCTTCGTTCCGCCCATGCTGGCGGTGCGCGCAGGCCGCTCCGCCTGCCCTGTCCGCTCGGTGCCCCCGCCCGCGCTTCCTTCCCCACCGCTGGCCCCCCCACTGCCGCCTCCGCTGCCCTCCTCCGCGCGCCTCACCATTCCGGAGCTGCCCGTCGCGGCCCTTTCCGCTTTGTGCGCGCCGTTCGCGCCGCAACCCGCGGGCGCGTTGCTCGTAACCGTCGACGCGTGCCCCGCGTCGGGCGACCGCTCCGCCGCAGTCCCCGCCGGCTCCTGCAGTTGATCGGGTTGCCGCGCGTCGGCATGCAACTGCCGCTGCCACTGCTGCTGCTGCTGGCGCGACACGTTTAAAGGGGCGTACGGCAAGGGCCGGCTCGCCGCACTTTGCGGAGCGTTTGGCCCGCAGTTCCCAGTCACCACGCCGTGAGACGCGCAGGCAATCGCGGCGGCACTGGCGTTGGACTCGCTGGCCTGGCGCGGCACGTTGCTACGCGAGGCGGGAGGTTTCGTCACACCCGGTGCCGACGCGCCCGCCGCTCCTGACGCCGTGCCGGCCGCCGCAGTCGCCGTCGTGCCGACCGCTGCATCGCGAATCCCCTCGGTGGGAGCGGCGGCAAGCGCGTTGGAATCGCCAGCGGACGACGCGGGACGCGGCGCGAGCTTGCCGGTTTTAAGAGCCGCCAGGGCCTTACTCGCCAGGAGCGCGCTCACACCCGCGATACCGGCGTTGCCGCCAGGTTGAGGCGCCGCACTTGACGACGCGCCAACAGCACCGGCGGGAGCGGCGGAGACCGCAGGGGTGGCGGAGGTGGCGCCCAAGGGCTTGGCGCTCGCGCGGCCGTAAAGAGCGGCGGGGCGGGAGAAGTGGGAGAAGTTGAGTGGCGGAGAGGCGACAGGCGCGGGGATGGGGAAACGCGAAACTTGCTGCTGCTGCGACTGATGCTGATGCTGCGACTGCTGCTGCTGCTGCTGCGACTGCTGCTCGCTCTTCAACGCTTCCCCTTGGGCCGCTTCCGCCAACGCTGCAGCCTCCTCGCCTTGCTGCTGCTGCTGCTGCTGCTGCCATATCTGCCGCAGCTTCATCTGGTGCTGCTGCCTCAGTCGCTGCTGTTCCAGCAACAGCAGCTGCTGCTGCAGCCCCGCCTCCTCGTCCGTCTCCTGCTGCTGCAGCCCCTGCAGCTGCTGCTGCCGACTCGCGCGCACCTGCGCCACGTGCTGCTGCTGCTGCAACTGCTGGAGCCGCAGGTGGTTCAACAGCTGCGCCTCGCGCTCACCCCTCTCCCCTGCTTCTGCTCCGCCAAGTCCGCCAAAGCCCCGCTTCTGTGCCAACAGCGACGCCGCCACCATGCTGTTCAGTCCGCCCGCGCCTCTGCCTCCCATCTCAGTCGCGGAAGCGCCAACAGGCTCGGCGCGCATCTGCGCCTGCAAGTTTCCGCAAAGCGCCGCGGCATGTGCGCCCATGTCTGCGCCAGCTCCGGCCTGAACGGCGGAGATCTCATCTGCGCGCCAGCCCTCCAACCCCTGTCCGCCGTCGTCGACACTAAACCCCTCCACCGCTCTCAACCGCCCGAAACCGTCTATGGGCTCGCCCAGCGGGTACTGAAACCACGCCTCCATCTCTTCCTCACGCAGTGCCGCCGCGTTCCCAGCCGCGTTCCCCCCCGCACCTCCCGGGGGCGGGAGCTGCGCCGCGAGGAGGCCTTCGAGATTGGCATCGCGGGGAAGGGGGGAATTGCGGAGGGACGAGGGGGCAACGTCGGTGGAGGCGGGTGGGGTGTGCTTGAGATGCACTTGCCATGCCGGCTTGCCCTGCCTGCTCGCGGCCTTGCTCGGAAGGTCGTGCGCGTGGTCGATCCACGAAGCATCCAGTAGGTCGTGCTCGGGGCTGGAGAGAGGCAGGGGGAAGATTAGACGATCTTAAACCAATAATAATTACATTATGATTATCATAAAAAAAAAAAAGAATATGATAAGGAGGAGATGCGCGGAAATGTCACAGGATGATAAGGAGGGGATCGGCGGAAGCAGTGCGGCAAATCCATGATGATTCTAAGATCAAATGTCCGAGGATCGTAAGCAGTCACTGCATAATACAAGCTAATAACGAGGATAGAAGCTATCATGGGAGCTCACACAAAGGCGAGGTCGTCGAAGATGGTAGCGGGTTTCTTGGCGTGCTGCATCACCACCCACTTGGCCTTCAGCGATGGAAAATCCTCCGCCATCGATGGTATTGCGTCGCTATCACGTCCCGCCATCTTGTTTAAACTCGCGATTTTGAGTAAGTGATCGATTCTAATTTGGATACAAGACCTGGATAATCACTTACAAGCTAAACGAACAAGCTAATCGCACGCTTTTCCTCAAATCGACAAATAACTGAAGAAATCCCTACAGACGGAAACTACTCGAATCGAGGCTCGGTCTCGTATAATGGATGGTTCTCGTATAATGGATGTAGACACATAACACGCTGAAGAGCTCAAGTCATCCTAGGTTTCGAGCATGAATCAAAAGCCCTGCTTCCTTCCGATTCCTGATAGCAAATGCTCTGCATTTGAAATGGCCAGTCGGGTGAACACTGTACAGCCATCCCCCTCGGCCTTGCTTGCTTCCCTCACCTTGCCCTCCCCTCACCTCACTCGCTTTCTCCGGGCTTCGAGCGAAGGTGCAGCGGAGAGAAAATGTGGTGGTGGTGGTGTGCTGTGCATGCCTGACGCGCGCGCGCCACTTGTCTCACAACCTTGCATCTCAGCCTGACTTCTTCGGGCAGAATGCAGGGCAGAGCGGAAATTTCCTTTCCAAGCCTTCCCCATCCGCTTGTGGTGGTGAGTTGACGTCTGCTGATTCCAGTGTCAGGGAGGGAAACTCGGGGGGAAAGGGGGAGACGAGAAGGAGCGAAAAAGTGGAAGGGAAAAGAGTGGTTTTGGGGAAAGGGACGAATTTGCTGAAGTTGGGTGGTGGAGATGAGGTGGGCAGGTTGTAAGATTTGTTATCCGGTCCGGTCAACGAGTGAACTGACCGGGCTGCCTGTCGCCAAAGCCCAAACCTCCTGACCAGCTTCGGCCTTCGGAACTTACCATTGAGCTCCTCAGTCATTTTGTCTCGGAGTTTCCTAGCCTTTGGTGCGGTGGAGGTTGGAAGGGACTGGCTGGCTCTTTTTGAGCCAATGGCAGCATCCGCCTGTTGCAACAATGATGCCCGCATCATGTCGCAGCCAAAAGACCAAAATTACGTCTTTGTCCGGGAGCTTCTCTCTCTGTGCCTTACAAAACTGCCCGAAAACAATCATTTTCCAGCGCACATCGACTGAGAACTGAAACCCTAGCCCAAATGCAAATCTTTTTTCCTCAAAGCGAGACCTTATCCACTTTCCGCATCTTTTGCATCGTTGTTGACACGTCCAGCGCATGCTCCAACCACATTTGCGGCTACAATCTCACGGAACAGCTCGCCTCCAGATTCACACTCGTTTGTGGGAATGGCCGTTGAACTACAGTAACATCAGTTGACTGCACCCACGCGTTTCCACCTTCGATTATTCGAATGGCTCCTAGCATTCCATCTGATTTACTTTCACGCATCGGGGACCTCACCAGATTTGTGTATGGTTGCCCACTCTGGATGTGAGCTTCGCTTATATCATGTACAAAGTATAATGAATCTGGACTGGATGTATAGAAATGACTTTCCAAATTGCTTAAACAAAAACAATTGAATTGTTAACATCGACTTGGAAACGCTTTCATGACATACCACAAGTAACGTTGCATATAATTAAATTAGATAAATTATATATATAAACGAGTAGCAAGAAACGAGACATGGGACGAAGGGAAAAGGAAATGAAAGAGGACAAGTAGAAAGTGAGAGGGGGGTAGAGGAAAGAATAAGAGAGAACAAGAAAGAAAAGAATTATTAAATAAGGGGAGAGGCTAAAGAGGCAGTAGGTTAATTCAACCCTGCCCTTGTCGACTTCGTCCTTGACGAAGAAGTACCGCAGCGCAATGTGTTTGGTGCGGTTGACGAACCCAGGTTTGTTCGCGATCCTGATCGCACTCTGGTTGTCGCAATGCAGGTGAAAGGTGGGCGAAGATGGAATTTTTGCCTACTGTAGGAGCTCCTGTAGGTAAAGCCCCTCGTGAACTGCTGCCGTTGCGACGCTGGGAGGAATACTACGAGACTTAACCAAGCATAGGTTCTATGTATAGGTCCTTTTGTGATTGTAACATAAAAAACAAATAGCACACACAAGGTACATAGTTTACTGAACCAGAGAACTATACGGGAGGGCTTACAGAGGGGTATTTTTCTTTGTGCTGTGGCGTGATTCATTCGTTTCAACACATCGCAACAGCCATCGGCTGACCGACAGGATGAAATGCGTCAACTGGTCTGTCGTTGTTGTTCCTGCGGCGTTCAACAGTCAGTCAGTCAGACGAAGCGGAACTCGTCCGTGTCGTCCGCATGCAATCGCGTGGTTGAACGTTCCACCTGCAGCTTTCCTCCTCCCATCCAGCGTGTGATCCCACCCCAATCCCAACCTGTGACCGACCACCACCTGTTCGCGCGCTGACGCGGACGCGTGCGAGCGACACTTCACCTCACCACAACGCCAGCTTCGGCACGGGCACTGCACCATGCTTCCAGCGCACCACCAGCAGGCTCGGGTCGGGAAAACCGTGAGGCAACCCCAGTCAGCGTTGAATCAAGTCGGACCAATCAACGCCCAGTTTGGTTCGAGATGCTGCTTCCCAGAATCCCACAATTATTGTTCACCGTCCCTCTTCAGATCTGCTCTCCGCGACGTTGTAGTTAGTGTTTGACAGTTAGTAGTCGGTGGAAATGGCGACCGAAGAACCCAGCTCCATTCGAAGACGTCGCTCGCATCGGTGCTCTGAAAGCGCTGTGTATATATATGGTTCCATCTTATTACGTTTTCAAAGCATAGTCTGCTCTCAGCATCAATCCCAATTTGAGTCATAGTCAGCTCATCTCAGCACAGTTTCAAGTTGAAATATTTGTTCGTATCTTGAAGTTACGCAAGCCAAGACTTAACAAAGGCCCGGAATATGGGACCTGTTGTTCGCGCCGCTTTCTTTCTATTAGTCGCTACAGTCGGGCTTTGCCTCGTTCATGCGGCTGACACCAGCAAAGGCGCTGAAACAGCACCGGTTGGGGCGAGTGCAATCGTAGTGGAGGTGCCGTCGCGAGAGGTTCAAGCGCACAGGCGGGTGTTGAAGAAAATCAAAGTCCAGCAGGGGTGCGGTCAAGGTTCGGGAATTTGCCCGTACTCTGGCGTCGCTGGCTGCAGCGCTCCCGACGTCTTCTGCAGCGGCGCCTGCTGCACGGTAAGACTTGTCAGCCCTGAAAGGTCGCTTTCTGGCAGTCGTCATCCACTCTTCTCATTAATTCCCGGCTTTACTTTGAGTGCGAGTATAAATATTGTTAAACATGTACATGCGCCTCTTGTGTGCTGCAGGATTCTGCGGAGTACCCTTGCTGCGGAGGGGTTATGTGCTGCAAGAAAGGAGGATGCTACCAAAATAAGAAAGGCCAGTGGGGTTGCTGTCCTATTGGAAAGAAAGCATGTGGTAGAAAGTGTTGCTAGGAAAAGATTTTCTAGAAAAGCTATGACTTTGACTAGATAGGTGGTTTTGGTTAAGATTGTATGCTTTCCTGCCGTTTTACGGGTGCTGTATAGCGCTTTTGCTGTCTATCATGGCACTGTATTGCACCTAGTCAATGCAAGAATGGAAACATGTTAGCAAAACACGTCATACATTCTCATACACTGTATCGACTGCGTGTAACATAGCGGGGATAAGACTTTTCGTAGAGGTTTCCTTGAAACCCCGAGCATGCTTCCTGACCCAAACTCCTTTGGCGTCCAGCTGTCGCACGAGCGTGAGAGCCACGCGCTGACACCCCAGCCACGCTGGCAGTGCGCTGCGTCACCGCCTCACGAGAGGTGCCAGAAGGGCAGGCTACGGAGCACCGCGCCGGAGACTAATATTATGTTTTATTTCCTGGGATATCCTAAATTATATTGTCGCGTCAATAACGAGCAGCTCGGGACAAAAAATATATTACCCCTCACGGACGGCATGCCATTTGGGAGGCATCAACCCTAAACACCATGAGGCAAGGTGTTTATGGTTGATCCCTCCCAAATAGCCAGCCATCCGAGAGGGGTTTATTTTTTGCCAGGTAGTTTTTGAAATGTCCCTGGTCACAGGAAATTGGAATTGTCGAAAAAAACTGCCCTAAGGAATCGGACGCGAGCGGAGAAGCGAGGCGGTGTCAAAACCACCGCCAAAAGGAATCGGAAACTCGTAAACAGGGCGATTCGTCATTTCCTCCGGGATGCGGCTCGGTCAAAATGCGAGCATTCCATCCATCCATTGCAGAGGGGAATCAGCAGAATTCAACGAGGAAGGGAGAGAAGAGGAACAGAACAAATCCCACATGCGTCAACATGGCAGCTGTGTTGCTCTCTCCCGTTCCCTGCTCCTGCCAGATGCGTCAACATCGCTGCGCGCAACCTCTCCCGTCGGGCATCACCCTCCATTCCTCCATGGCCACGTTTCAGCCACGTTTCCATCCACTGATACGTTAAGTGTTCGGGTCGGGGTTTCTGTCTGTCTTATAATAGTCGAGATTTAACGGTCCATCCCGTTTTAGCCCATCGACTGTGCAAAATTCCTTGGAATTCGTTCTTACTAACCTAAACTATGAGGTTTTCGGCGTGCTGGGTCCTCTTCATCTGCGTGGCGGCGCGACTATCGATCATCCACGCGATGGGAAACGAAGATGCTGCTAGGAGCCATCGGCAATTCAACGGCTCGGTTTCAGAAAGCGTTGTTGGAAGGAAACGGTAGTGGGGCGGTGGTATGCCCCCAACCCACCGAGGGCACTTCGGTGCCTTCGATCCCTTTGACTAGGGATCGGTGGGGTGGCACCGATTGACTTCGGGAGACTCACCCTTCGGTGCCACGTGGCGGCACCACATTCCAACCTTCAAGTGCAAGGCGAATTCGGTGTGTTCGGTGTGAAATTCGGTGGTCGAATTTCACCCCAACCGAAATGTTACACGCGGCGCATTCGCGACGCGAGTGTAGCGATGTGATGTTACATGTGCGGTTCGATGTAATGCATTTGCTATAAATCGACCTGCCTTGTGTGCATGCTTAATACTGAAATCCTGAATCTTCTTGTACATGGTCCATTCGAACCAAAATTCCAGAGAGGTCTATCCTTGCTTCTAAGAGCACTAGCAATCACGTGAACGCCAATATCTCGGCGTATACTTGGGCGATTAACGTGTTTGACGGCTTGTTGGAAAGCCAAGACTGTGCTCTATCGTTTAGTGCAACTTAGAGTTCCTGCAAAGTAGATGAGACGCCTCTACAACAGTGGTATCAGAGCTGGTCGGTAGAGTCTACGTGCGCGACTTGTAGCAAGCATGATGACGTCAAGCGAAACCTCCGGCACTTCCTTAGGTGGTGTCGTCTCGAATCCCGGCGAACCCTGGACAAACGCGACGGTGTTCGACACGTCGGCGGTTCCGATTTTCACGGGACAAAACTACTCCGCGTGGAAATTTAAGTTCCAAGTGCTCATGATGGAGCGGGGACTTTGGGGTCTCTTCGACGGAACGGAGAAAAAGCCGGTCAACGAGGACGAGATCGCGGCATGGAAGAAGAAGGACCAAAAGGCGTTCGCAACGTTGATTTCGCGCATCGGCATCAATCTCGTGAGTTCGGTGCGCACGTGCATCAAGCTCGAAGCTTCGGCGCGTGAAGCATGGAAGCGGCTCGAGACGATGCACGTGAACAAGACTCTCCACGGCAAGATCCTAGCCCGAAATGCGTTCTACACGGTGAAGTTGCGCGCGGGCGAATCGATGCACGAGTATGCGACTCGTGTGGAGGAACTCGGGGAAACGTTCATGGACCTCGGTGGAACGGTCACGGAGGAGGATTGGATTCTCACCTTGCTTTGCGGCCTTCCGGAAGAGTGGTCGACGGTGATTACGACACTCGATAGCGTGCAAAACACTTGGACGAAGGAAATGGTGGTCGGTCGGCTTCTCCATGAAGAATCGCGACGCCGACAATTCGCTAACGAGAGCGTGGAGACCGCCATGTTCTCCGGAGGGAGCTCCGGAAAGAAGTCCAAGTGGAGCAACGGTGAGGCAAAGAAGTCGTCCGGTGGAAACGGTCGCGGCAAGGGCAACGCATCGAACGGTTCGAGCAAGTGTCATTATTGTCGCAAAGCGGGGCACTTTTGGCGTGAATGTCGGAAGCGGCCGAGCGATTGGATTCCATCGAAGGCGCGGAACCAAGAGGGCAACGCGCACACGGCATCCGGCGAGGCGGATGATTCAACGGAGTCGCTCGTTTTGTTGGCCGGTGACGGGATCAACACTTCAAACGACGCGTGGTTCCTCGACACCGGTGCAACACAACACATGACGCACTCGGCGTCGCTCCTCAACAACGTCGGTGCTCCGGGAGACGTCAAGCGTGTCGTCTTCGGGAACGATAAATCGCTACCGGTGGTTGGAGTTGGGAGTACGCGTCTCATCGTCGATGGCGGGCCGGTGGACATCACGAACGTGCTTCACGTCCCGGGATTGAAGGTGAATCTACTCTCCGTCACTCAACTCGCAAAGAAAGACGTGAAGGTCACCATCGATGGCGCGAAGATGAACCTCTTTTGGAAGGGGAAGCAATTCGCGCAAGGCGTTCTCAACGGACAACTCTACCAACTCAAGACGCATCCGACAACGGCCTCATCCAACGTGGCGCAAGGCTCCAAGGCGACTCTCAAAATGTGGCATAATCGGCTTGCGCACGCCAACTACGACTCGGTCAAAGAGTTGGCCAACAAAGGACTTGCGAAGGGATTTGACGTGATCGCCGGCAACGACGAGAAGGGCGTGTGCGCGGCGTGTGTCGAAGGAAAAATGGCTCGCAAGCCATTTGGTAGCCGTACCTCACCCCTCGCAAAGGACCCGCTTGCGCTTGTTCACATGGACGTGTGTGGACCGATGCGGCATGCATCAAAGGGAGGAGCGCGGTTCCTCTTAGTGATGCTCGACGACGCGACGCGGATGAGTTGGACCCGACTCTTGAAGGCTAAGGGAGATGCGGCCAAGGCGATTCAAGAGTGGGCGCTCGACGTTTGCGACGACGGCAAGAAGCGGATCAAGTGCATTCGCACCGACGGTGGCGGCGAATTCGTGAGCAACGAGCTTGAAAAATGGATGAAAAGCAAGGGCATTAAGCACGACGTCACGACACCCTACACACCCCAACAAAATGGAGCGGTAGAGCGGCTCAATCGCACATTGATGGAGGCCGTTCGTTCACTTCTTCAACACTCCAAGCTTGGGAACGAGTGGTGGGGAGAGGCGAGTGCGCTAGCGGCATGGATTCGTAATCGTGTACCAACAAAGGTGCTACCGGGAACGACTCCGTTCGAAGCATGGACCGGAACGAAGCCGAACCTATACCGCCTACGCACCTTTGGGTGCCTTTGCTACTACCATGTACCGGATCCACTTCGCCACAAGTTGCAACCGAAAGCTCGTGCGGCGATCTACTTGGGGATTGCGGCGAACGAGCGTGCATGGCGAGTGTGGGATTTGGATGAAAAACGCGTCGTCACGTCTCGGGATGTGATCTTCGACGAAGACAAGTTCCCGACAAAGGAGAAACAAACGCCGCAACTCACCGTCGTCCTTCCCGCACGAGAGGAGGATGAAGCGGTGCAGGTTTCACCGCACGTGAAGAAGGGAGCCGAAAGTGGAGGGGGAGAGAACGAGGAGTGCGATGATGATGTCGAGGAGGTGCCACCAATCGAGGAGGCCACTTCCTCCGCACCTTCTTCCCTACCATTGGCGTTGACTCGCGGGCGTCGTACACCTCGCCCCAACACGAGGTTAACCGACTATGCTACGGTCGCCGTTGGGGAGTCGGATGAGGAGAGTGCGGCGATTTGCCTAGCGACCATCGGCGACGATAACCCACGCACTCACAAGGAGGCTTTGGCTTCCCCGGATGCACCGCTATGGAAGCAAGCGATGGAGAGGGAGTTAGCATCGATCAAGGAGAACGATGTTTTCGAGCTCGTCGACCCGCCGAAGGGTGCCTACTTGGTGGGATGCAAGTGGGTGCTTAGGAAGAAATTGGGAGCCGATGGAGGTGTCGAACGCTACAAGGCGCGGCTTGTGGCGCAAGGGTACACTCAACGGGAGGGGGAGCACTATAGTGAGACCTTCGCTCCCGTTTCGAAGGCCTCCACTCTTCGGGTGTTGCTCGCGCTAGCGGCATCTCTCAACCTCGAGGTGGAACAATTGGACGTTTGCACCGCCTTCCTCTACGGGCTTCTCATGGAAGAAGTCTACATGCGGCAACCCCCGGGGTACGATGACGGTAGCGGTCGGGTGTGGAAGCTCAAGCGTACCCTCTATGGCTTGAAGCAAAGCCCACGCGGATGGTACAAGCGCATCGACGACTTTCTTCTTCAACACGGCTTCGCGCGTAGCGTGTGTGATAGCGCTTTCTACGTGTTGAAGGAGGGGGAGAAGCAATTGGTGCTTTTGCTCTACGTCGATGACCTCCTTCTTTTCTCCGACTCCAAAGACCTCATTCGAGAGGTCAAGCAACGGCTAGGGGCGGAGTTTGCCATGAGGGACTTGGGACCGGTGACGTACTACCTCGGGATGCACGTCGACCGCGACCGCGCGAACGGGACCATTCAC
The DNA here is from genome assembly GCA_947471745.1 of Closterium sp. Naga37s-1. Lineage (NCBI taxonomy): Eukaryota > Viridiplantae > Streptophyta > Zygnematophyceae > Desmidiales > Closteriaceae > Closterium > Closterium sp. Naga37s-1. The sequence goes on from CANJKZ010000860.1 coordinate 2,365,548, forward strand.
CTCCACCAAGAAAAATTTGTGAAAGGGGTTGTGGAGCGCTTCGGCATGGGTAATAGCAACCCGGTGGGGACGCCACTAGACACGGGATTTTCTTGCCTCCCGGGAGAGGAAGAATCCGCCCTCGACGAAGCCGAAGGGAAGCGGTTTCATTCGCTAGTCGGCTCACTCATGTATGCCGCCGTTTCCACCTGTCCCGACCTCTCATACGCCGCCGGGGTACTTGGACGAGCCGTAAGCAACCCTCATACCGAGCATGTGCGTGCGGGAGGACGTGTTCTACGCTACCTCAAAGGCACACCCAACTTGGGAATCGTGTATGAAGCCGGTCCAATCGTGCTTAAGGGCTACACCGACTCGGATTATGCCGGTGATCAAAGCAAGCGCAAGAGTACCGGCGGGTACGTCTTCACCTTGCTTGGGGGAGCCGTGAGTTGGCAAAGCAAGTTGCAACCAACCGTGGCTCTAAGCACAACGGAAGCGGAGTATATGGCACTCACTCAAGGAGCCATGGAGGCAATATGGCTACGGCGCCTTCTAGCGGAGCTTGGGCATCCTCAAGCCGACCCAACTCCTCTCTTTTGTGACAACCAAGCGGCCATAAACCTCACTCACAATGCCGTCCTTCACGGGCGTACCAAGCACATTGAGGTGAAGCATCACTTCATTCGTGAGGTGGTCGAGAGAGGTGAGGTCAAGGTCACATACATAAGCACCAAGGCGCAACCCGCGGATTTCCTCACTAAACCACTCCCTAAGGATTCATTCCGTGCATGCCGTGAGCGTGTTGGTATGAACACCTAGTGGCTTGGGTGCAAGGGGGAGTGTTGGAAGGAAACGGTAGTGGGGCGGTGGTATGCCCCCAACCCACCGAGGGCACTTCGGTGCCTTCGATCCCTTTGACTAGGGATCGGTGGGGTGGCACCGATTGACTTCGGGAGACTCACCCTTCGGTGCCACGTGGCGGCACCACATTCCAACCTTCAAGTGCAAGGCGAATTCGGTGTGTTCGGTGTGAAATTCGGTGGTCGAATTTCACCCCAACCGAAATGTTACACGCGGCACATTCGCGACGCGAGTGTAGCGATGTGATGTTACATGTGCGGTTCGATGTAATGCATTTGCTATAAATCGACCTGCCTTGTATGCATGCTTAATACTGAAATCCTGAATCTTCTTGTACATGGTCCATTCGAACCAAAATTCCAGAGAGGTCTATCCTTGCTTCTAAGAGCACTAGCAATCACGTGAACCCCAATATCTCGGCGTATACTTGGGCGATTAACGTGTTTGACGGCTTGTTGGAAAGCCAAGACTGTGCTCTATCGTTTAGTGCAACTTAGAGTTCCTGCAAAGTAGATGAGACGCCTCTACAACAAGCGTTGCCTCGGATGGATTGCTCCAATTCAGCCGCCGAGAGCTGCGCGTCGAGCGGGGCACGAAGCGATGCGAGGAGGGCACGGGCGTGTGTCGCTACACGGGAACGAACACGTGTCAACCACGTGACATCTTTTGCGGCGGCGAGTGCTGCATCGTGAGTACTGGGTGGCTTGATGCTTGCATACTGCCGTTGTATGAGTCCCAAAAAGAGCTCAATAGTTTCTCGAACAAAATCCGACCGACGAATACTCTGGTTTGTCCTCACAAGCCGTACGACGAGCCGACGGAGGCGACGTTGGATCATCACGCGGACTCCTGTTGTGCGTCGTGTCTCGATCGCGCGGTGGGGCAAAGGGGCTCAGAATCCCTGATCGCGTCACCCCGTCAGCAAGTACTGACGGCGCTGCGTATCTTCGCGCCTTCGCATGCAAGAACCGAAGCAGGCCCGGCCGCCCTGCGGACAGGTTCCAAGCTCTTCCACACACTCGCACTCTACTCACGCGCGTCGTTTGAGAGTCGTTGACGTCCAAGGGGGCACGTTGGCTGGCTCACACGCTAGGTCGCCTCGTGAATGCGGCTGCTCTGTGGGTTGGCACCGCTAACAAACCCCCCATACTACACCGTCCGTTCCCCGTCTATTCCCCTCTCAGTCCCCTCCCATACGATTACCATTCCCTCACCATTCCCATCCCATTCGTTTCCTATTCCCCGTCCGATCCCCGATTCCTTCGTTCCCCTCCCGTTTCTCTCCCATCCTCCTCCCATCCTCCTCCCATCCTCCTCCCATCTTTCTCTCATTGGCCTCCCATTCCCCTTCCGTTCTCCCTCCTGTCCCATCCCACTCACCATGCCTCTCCCATTTCCCTCCCGTTTCGTTCCCGTTTCCATCCTATTTCCCTCTCCATTCGCGCCGATTCCCCACCATTGCCGCCTTGCGCCGGTTCTCCTTACGGTTTCCTCCCATTCTCTCTTTCCTCCCATTCATCTCCCATTCCCCTCCCCATTCCGCTCCCATTCCGTCCCATCTAACCTCCCTACTCAACCCCCATCTGACCCAAATCTCACCCCCCCATCTCACCCAAATCTCACCCCCCATCTGACCCAAATCTCACCCGCCATCTCATCCCCCATCTCACTCCCCATCTCACCCCCTTCTCACCCAAATCTCACCCCCCATTTCAACCCCCATCCCACCGCCCATCTCACCCAAATCTCATCCCCCATTTCAACCCCCATCCCACCGCCCATCTCACCCAAGTCTCATCCCCCATTTCAACCCCCATCTCACCGCCCATCTCACCCGCCACAACCCGTGCATGGCAGGACGCACACGAGTACCCATGCTGCGGGGGGCGCATGTGCTGTCGCAAGGGGGCGTGTTACGAGCGCAAGAGAGGGCAGTGGGACTGCTGCCCGCTGGGGAAGAAGGCCTGCCAGGGTGGCCGGCGATGCTGCTGGAATAGCTGAGATTCGAGCAGTGAAAGCCGTTAGCTTCTACCTACTAGGCAGAGTGATGGGATCGTGTAGAAAGCAGAATGGTAGGTACGCTGGTGCCAGAAATGCATGTGCTTCTTTTTCCAGATTTAATGTCTTCTTTGCTGTTAGGGTTGATATGTATAGTAACCGATTTGGGTAATGCGCTGGACAGGCACACCAGCAGCATAATTCTGTTGAGTTGATATGTATGAACACAATAATAGGAAGTACTTAACCTCACCTATACCGTCACTGTCAACATAATACACTCATCATTATTCCCAACCATAAGTTGCAGACATGGGTGTGACACGTTATTTTGAGTGTCAATAGTAACTTGTAGTGTAACTCAATTTTAATTTCCTTTTCAGCCAGGAGTTGGTAGTGAGTTCGTCCAGTGAATGATAACAGTGGTAGATGAAGGGGTAAAGGGAGAACTGCTTTGCCTTTTAAGAGGCTTCCACATGACGCTTATTATAGTTGGAGTCCTTACACAAGTGGGACTACCACAGCACTCCGTGACGAAGCAATGACCAGGTGCTTGCTGGTGCTTGGTCGATATTTGTACGCCGAACCTGTGACAGTATTGAGAGCGCCGTCAGCTGCGCTTCCGTCCCAGGGAAAATCGAAGAGGGTTTGTGCACGCGCGCGTGTGTGCGGGAATCGGTTCGGGATTCGGTATGGTTGAGAAGAAGCCTTCCCATACCTGCACCCTAAACCCCCCTGACCCTTTCCACGAAGAATCACAGGCGCACCGAGCCTCGCCAAGACCGCGAACCAAGGAACAGCCAAACCTGAGGCACCAGACTTCACCAGACCAGCATTCCGAACCACCGAGGCTGGCTCCGAACCACATAACACCGACCATCATCACATCACATCACACAAAACCCCTCCACTCAAAAGTCGCCTCCCCCTTAGCGAAAAAATTCTCCCCCGAGTAATCGCCTCCTTCCACCATATCGAGTCGCACACGAGCTTCACGTGCATCTGGCGCGACCAGCAAGCAATGAGAAGAGTGACGGAATTGAGAGCTGGGTTGGGCTTTGATTGAGCTTGATGGAGTTCAAAGGCACTTCCAATTGGCCCCTTTTCTAACTGTCTGCCTCTAACCACACTGTTTGCGACTCCTGTCCCCGTGTTTCTCCCAGCCTGCAAGAAGGTTGTATGGAACGCTTTGTAGTTCGTAATTGTTGTGAGATTAATTTGAGACAGCTGATCTCTTCGTCCCGCTTCCCTGTTAATTATACTTTATAGGCTACTCGTTCAGCCTTCACGATGAAATCGAATGCTGTGACGTTTCTACTGATAACCATCGTCGCGCTCCTTCCGCTAGCCGACTCAGCCTTTAAGAAAGGCGACGGAGTCGCGACGACGGCGATTTTCGCTGATGGTCACGCGGTCGTCGCGTCATCGGCGGAGCAAGCAGGGCGGCGGGAGCTTTTGGTGGCGGCGGCGAAGGGGAAGGTGAAGTGTTCAAAGCCAAACACGGGCGTGTGCGCCATGGCCGGGTACCCTGGCTGCCAGAAGCCCCGCATCTACTGCAGCGGCGCCTGCTGCATCGTGAGTCGTGCTGGCGGTGAAACTGAAACGTCAATTCGGCGACTGCGAGGCGGCGAGACGGGCTCCTTCCAGCAGAGAGGCACTGTTGCGGGTCCCTGGGGGGAAAGGAGGCAGGGTGTGCGCGTGAGCGGAAGAGTCGTGAGCGGAAGAGCTGTGAGCGACGATTTTCGAGCGAAGAGCTTTGAGCGACGAGTTGCGAGCGACCGAGAATGCGGTGCTGAACGAGGCGCGAGCGAACGAGGTGTTGCCGGAATCTCGTGTCCATACATTCGCACGTTTTCCCCGTCACGCCCGCTTCCTCTCTTTGGCTGACTATCGTGTCCCTTTCTTACCTTTCCATCCCTCCCAACGCACTGTCCGGCGCGGCTACTGGCGGCGGCGCAGGACACACACGAGTACTCGTGCTGCGGGGGCATCATGTGCTGCAAGGTGGGTGCGTGCTTCCGCAACGTCACGACGCGCACGTGGGGCTGCTGTCCCATCGGCTTCAAGGCGTGTGGCGGACCCAAACCCGGCAGCAGGTGTTGCCGGCTGTGAGCAAGAAGGGCCCGTTGTGAGCAGGAAGAGAAAGGATAGTGAAGGACCCGTGCATGTAGGCTTACCTGGATCTGGGTGCTGCTGGGCACTCGTCGTGAGCAGTTGCAGCCTTGAGGCTGGTCTCACGGCACTTCGCGGGCTCTGCGCTCTCACGACCCGTGGGCACATCACGTGATTCCTCTCTGGGCCAACACATCATGACAGTGAATGAAGTCTGGTAATGGAGAACGAGAGCCTTCACAATAGTATGGATCTAAACTTCCAATGGGGTCGCTTTCATGCAACGAGGAGCTTAGCAACAACGGTTACAAGCATATTCCTCTACTAATGTTACAACGGTTCTGTTTACTATTACATAATATACATTATGACAAATTGTATGGGTAAGGCATGAGTTTGCATGTTGTCTTGCTAATGTCCATCTAAACGGGGATATTCCCTCGCCTGGTTTGGCGTCAGCTGGACGTCCGGTCCAAGCCGCACTGCACGTCAACTCCCCCAGCAGAGTCCCGCAAAGGAAAGCTCGCCCCATGAGCCAACCTGCTACAGTACAGTGTTTCCATGCCATCAAGATTATCGCGTCACTGAAACGCTCCGCTCCCGCCCCATTCCTTTCCGCGCCATCACGCTCCGCCCCCGGCCCTCGGCTTGGCAGAATGAAACCGCGCAAGCACCCAATTTTGCGGGGAGCAGGCCCAACCTTCGCTGTTCCCCGCGGCCCCCCCTCCCGCCTCATTCAATCACATCACCAGCGCCGCTCGTCAGGATGACGTCCCGCATCCCGCTGCCAGTCCGAGCAGAGTGGGGAGTACATAAGAAGCGCGCTGGTGGTAGTGAAGACTGCAAGCAAAAGCATGGTCGGCATTCGAATGAGAACTGCAGTCCACCAGCTAATGAGAGGGCTGCATGCACACGCCTGCCCCATTCGGCTCTTCCTCTCCCATCACCTCTCCCGCTCCCTAGAGCCATTTTTACGTCTCCTCATCCCAGTTCCCCAGCATACCTAGGTTTTCCAGAGCGACGCCACGTCGCACGGAGGCAGTCTATCCGCAGCAGCCATGGACGCAGCGACCGTACCGCGGGATGCGGTCGACGTGGAAGAGCCACTTGATTTGGAACTAGTAGAAGGCGCGCTCCTGCTGGGCAAGGATTCAATTAACGATTTGCCCGACGACGTGCTTTCCGCAATTCTCACACGCGCCTCTGGCGGTGAGACTTTGCACCACGCGCTCGTGTGCCGCCGCTGGCTGCGCCTGGCGCAACTCTCGCAGCAGGCCGTCCTCGTCAGCGCCCCGCGCCACCTCCACGCGGGCGAGCTGCTGCGCGGCTTGGCGCGCTTCCCCAACGTGAACTCGCTCACGCTAGGCGACAAGAGCGTCGATCTTTTCAACGACCCGTTTCTGCGCGCGCTGCCCTCCGCGTGCCCGCAGCTCTCCCGCCTGCGCCTGGACGAGCCGCAGTACACCGGCGCGCCGCACTTCCGCATCACGCTCACCTGCCTTGGCCGCTTCCTCCGCAGCGCGTCGCGCCTCGAGGAGCTCACCTTGAAGCACAGCCTCGGCCACATCACGAAGCTTCCTTCCTCGCTCGCGTCGCTCTCGTCGCTGCGCGTGCTCAAGCTCTGTCTGAAGCGCCTCCGCGTTCTGCCCGACGAGCTCGGCGCGCTGCGCGCTCTGGAGGAGCTCTCCGTCGTCTGCCCCAAACTCACGAGCCTCCCCGCGTCCGTCGGGCAGCTCCCGCGGCTGTCCCGCCTCTGTCTGTCGAACTGCCGCGAGATGAGCCAGCTCCCCGCGCAGCTCGGCGCGCTAAGCGCGCTGACGGCGCTGGAAATTCACGGGTGGTACCGCCTGGGGGGCATTCCGGAGAGCATCGGCGCGCTCAAGGAGTTGCGCCGCCTGCACTTGCGCAACATCTCGTGCGCGCTGCCGAACGTGGGGGCGGAGTGGCGCAAGCTGGAGGAGCTGCGCCTGGAGGACGTCCACACGGACCACCTTCCGCCCATCTCGCTCGCGTCTCTCGCGCTCCTCACCATCCGCCAGTGCCGCAGCCTCCGCGCCCTCCCCGACGATATCGGCGCGGCGCCAGCCCTCCGCGAGCTTGAGATCGTCGAGGCGCCGCTCACCGCGCTTCCCGCGTCAATCGGGATGCTGACGTCACTGGAGCGGCTGGTGCTGGCGCCGTACGGGTCGCTGAGCGCGCTGCCGCGCTCGCTGCTGGCGCTGCCGCGACTTGCGCACGTGGTGCTGAAGAACGTGTCGAGTCTTGATTCGCTGATGGGGGATTGGGCGGAGGCGGAGGCGGAGGCGGGCGAGGAGGAAGAAGATGCGGAAGCACGGGACGCGGGCGGCGCGGCTGACCGCGAACCCGACGGGGCTGCAAGCACCGCTGAGGCCACTGCTACTGCCGTGCAGCCCGCCCCTCCCCCGCCTCCGCTGGCCCCCGCGCTGCGCCACCTGGAGCTGCACATGGCGTTCCGCGCGCCGCTCGGCCGACTGCGCCGCCTGCCGACCGCGCTGTGGGCGCTGCCGGCGCTGACGCACCTCGGGCTGCATGGCTTCACGCAGCTCGTCGCGCTCCCCGCGCGCGTCTCGCGCCTCACGTCGCTGCAGTCGCTCACGCTCCAATCCTGCTCGCGCCTCACCCACCTCCCCCCCGCGCTCGCCGCGCTCGCGCCGTTCCTGCGCGCGCTCACGCTGTCGGACCTCTCCGCGCTCTACTCCTTCCCCCCCGTCGTCTGCCGCCTCACCGCTCTCACGTCGCTCTCGCTCGTCCGCCTGATGCACATCGAGCGCCTCCCCCCCGCGCTCTCCGCGCTCTCCGCCCTCCGCGCGCTCAAAGTCTCTATCGCGTCCGAGCTCTCCTCGATTCCCGGATCGCTCGGCCAGCTGGCGGCGCTCGAGTCGTTCGAGCTGGAGGACTGCCCCGCGCTGCGGAGCCTGCCCGCGTCGCTCGGCCGCCTTACGACGCTGCAGACGCTGGTCGTGCTGCGGTGTACCGCGCTCACCGCCATTCCCGCCGGCATAAGCGGGCTCGGCGCGCTGACGCACCTCAGCATGACCTCGTGCGGCGCGCTCACCGCTCTGCCGAATTCCATCGGCCAGCTGGGTGCGTTAAAGGAGCTGACTATAACGAACGTGCCAATTGCGGCGCTCCCGGACACACTGGGCGGGCTGACGTGTCTGGAGGAGCTCCGCGTCTCGGACTGCCTCTCCCTCGCCGCGCTCCCCGCGTCCCTCTGCGCCCTCCCGCACCTCCACACGCTCTCCCTCACCGCGTGCCCCGCACTGCGCGCCCTCCCGGACAAACTCGGCCAGCTGCGCGCGCTCAAGCGCCTCGCCCTCGAGCGCTGCTCCGCGCTCGCCCGCCTCCCCGCGTCCCTCGCACATCTTCCCGCGCTCGAGTCGCTCGACGTCACCAGCTGCGACCTCCTCACGCACCTCCCCGACGACTTCGCGCCGCTGCCGCGCCTCGCGCGCCTCGCGATCAACCACTGCCGCACCTTCGCGCGCCTCCCCGCGTCGCTCCCCCGCCTGCCCGCGCTCCGCGTCCTCTCGCTCTCGTACTGCCCATCGCTCGCCGCGCTCCCCCCTGACCTCGGGTCCGTCCGCGCGCTGCACTCCCTGCACCTGCGCGAGTGCTCCGCGCTGGCGGAGCTGCCCGCAGGGCTGGCGCGCGCGGAGGGGCTGCGCCACCTGGACGTGTGGGGGTGCGCGGCGGTGGGGGACGACGCGGAGGTGGGCGTGTGCGGGCTCAGCGTGCACGTGGTGCGGGGGAGGCGCGGAGGGGGCGAGTTCGTGGGGGTGAAGCCCAGGAAGAGGCGCGCGGGGCGGGCGCGGGGGGGAGGAGCGGGGGGAGCGGGGGTTCAGGCGGGAACGGAAGCAGGCGGAGGAGGGGCAGAAGGAGGAGAGGCGGCTGGGGGGGGTGCGAGTGGGGCAGACAGGGGCAGTGCGGAGACTGGGGGATTGGAGGGCGCAGCAGCAAGAGAGGGAGGGGAGGCGGGAGGAGAAGTGGAGGGGGAAGGGGAAGGCGGGATGGAGGCAGAGGGCGAGAGGGCAGGTGGGGAGGATGGCTTGGGGTCACTGGGGCAGGCACAGGGGGAGGGGGAGGGGGAGGGAGCAGGGGAAGGAGAGAATGAGGGGGAGGTGGAGAGTGGGGGAGAGGAGGGCGAGAGTGCGGTGAGGGAGGAGGGCGGGCAGCAAGGGGAGGAGGGAGAGGATGGGGAGCAGCGCAGGGGCTTGGTGGAGCGTGCTGCAGCGGCGAGCTGGCATGGCCATGGCAGCGCGGGCAGCAGCTTGGGAAGCAGCAGCCATGGCAGGGAGGGGGGCACAGGGATGGGCAGAGGGAGGGGTGCAAAAGGGGAAGGGGGGAGAAGGGAGGGCAGGGGGGGTGGTGGCAAGCGAGGGCGGGAGGGGGAGGGTGGGAGGATGGAGGGGAAGAAGCGGGGGAGAAAGGAGGCGCGGGCCAAGGCATGGCGGTGCAAGCGCGCTGCTAACTGCTGCTGAGAGAGGGGCTCACTGCTTGGTTCAAAGGGGGCACGTACATGACTGATGCTGCTGCTGGTGTGTGCAGCCACAAAGTTATTTGCTCATCATTGGTGGTAGTGTTTGGCCCCTATCCATGCCAGGTGCTCTTGTTACTTGCTCCTCATTGTATATAAAACACCTACCGTACTTGAGCTATAAAACCATTTTATGGTTGGTCACTTCACATTTGCCTTGCACTGCTTGAACACGCCCGACGTATCTACCTACACCGTACCTACCGGTGGCACTCACCAGCGCGACGGGCGACTGCCCTAGTGTAGGTAATTGGCGCGCCTTGACCTGACCTTACCCCTCTCGAGGCTCAGCCATCAGCTGTCATCCTCCTCTTCCACCCAATGCTTCCTTGTTCACTGGTCTTGGCCATTTCTCCCCTTTGTTTGCGACGTCACTTCTGCCTCAGAACAGGTTGCACGCAACAAGCTTCTCCCTTCCCTATGACACAACGGGTGGGCTGCCTCAGTTTCATGTTCTGAGCTTGTTCCAGACGGGAGAGGCAAGATTCCAGTAGAGCAAAAGTAAACAAGAATCTAAGCAAATCCTACTCCATTGCCATGCTTGCTGAACTACTACCTACCGTAGCTGCCAGCCCTCCTGAAATCCCCCCATGCTTGAGGGACTGACTGACCGCCGCACATCCTCAGGTTGGGATGGCGCTCGCTCATCCCTCGGCTGGATGGGCAGCAAGCCCGCCCGTGGTGCATGCTGCCTTGCCACAGTGGCCCATCCTTCCATTCTTCCTGCCCAACTCTCGAGACGAGACTCTGCTGCCAACAACCTACCAGTCGACTTCTCCCAACCACTTCTCCACCAGATCTCCCCCCAGCTACCGTATTTGTGATTAAAATCGTTCCTCGGGACCACACCCCTACCTGGTTTTCAAGGAAACCAAAACAGCCTTTTCTCACCCATACCCCTGTAGCTGCTGTGTTACCCACACGTTACATCCCCGTTATCCGTACGTCTGTCCTGTGTGGGTTATGCGACATAACGGATACCCCAACACACACCAACAATGCTGCCCCTGTGAGTTTCCCCACCCCACCACCTCGCTGTGCTCTTCTGTGCCCTCGCTGCTGTGCCATGCCTCCAGCGCTGTGCCGTGCCTACTGGAGTGCGGCGCTGCGGCGGTGGCGCTGCCACAGGAGGTTCTTGCGCCTGGCAGGGGGGGGGAGAGGGGTGCACGACGGGATAGAGTTGAGTTTTGAGTCGACTCAAAGGGGGGGGAGAGGGGTGCACGACGGGATAGAGTTGAGTTTTGAGTCGACTCAAAGGGGGGGGAGAGGGGTGCACGACGGGATAGAGTTGAGTTTTGAGTCGACTCAAAGGGGGGGGAGAGGGGTGCACGACGGGATAGAGTTGAGTTTTGAGTCGACTCAAAGGGGGGGGAGAGGGGTGCACGACGGGATAGAGTTGAGTTTTGAGTCGACTCAAAGGGGGGGGAGAGGGGTGCACGACGGGATAGAGTTGAGTTTTGAGTCGACTCAAAGGGGGGGGAGAGGGGTGCAGCACGGGATAGCGGCGGCGTGTGCACATGCCAGCACGCGCATGGGCCAGCAGGGGCATGGGCGAGCAGGGGCATGGGCGAGCAGGGGCATGGGCGAGCAGCAGAGGGGATGGTGACTTGTCCATGCGGCATGGTTATGGGGAATGCATTGTGTGTGATGTGCTTCGTGTTGGCAAAACGACTTTTGAATTTGGCTCAAAAGTGGCATGGTCATTGGGAATGCATTGTGTGTGATGCACATGGTGAAGGCAAAACGCATGCATGATAACCGTGAGGCACGGCTCATGGCAGAGGGGGGGAGGGGGCTCACGCAGCATAGGAGGAGGGGAGGGGGCTCACGCGGCATAGGAGGAGGCAGCGGCGCCATCGGAGGCGGAGGGTTCAAAGGGAGCACTCTCGCCCAGCAGTGCGACCTCCCCTAGGATGATCTCCACGCATAGGAGGAGAGGGGGTGGGGTCTTAGGTCTTACGCGGCATAAGAGGAGAGGGGGTGGGGTCTTAGGTCTTACGCGGCATAGGAGGAGAGGGGGTGGGGTCTTAGGTCTTACGCGGCATAGGAGGAGAGGGGGTGGGGTCTTAGGTCTTACGCGGCATAGGAGGAGGCAGCGGCGCCATTGGAGGCGGAGGGCACATAGGGCGCGCTCTCGCCCAGCAGTGCGCCCTCCGCCAGAATGATCTCCACGCTCTTCTCCAGTATCTCCTGCTGTATCGGTAGGAACTTGCCCTTGCTCTGATGGGGGGGAGAAGGGGGGAGGGGAGGGAGGGCGACGGGGGGTGATGGCACGAGAGGGAGAGGAAGAAGGTGGGGAGAGGGAGTGGCTCATGATGATGCCCACCATCCCTCCGCCCCATGCACCCACCATGTCTGTGATGGAAGCCACACCACCAATCTGCAGCCCTGGCCCCGTGAGCTGCTTCAGGTACCCCATGGCCCCCCAATGCAACCCCCCATCCTTTCCCCCATGCGCCCCCCCATCCTTCCCCCCATGCGCCCCCCCATCCCCTCCCCATGCACCCCCATCCATTCCCCCTTGCGCCCCCATCCTCTCCCCACCACCCACCACGAAACCAATCTGCAGCCCCGAGCCAGTGAGCTGCTTGAGGTACCCCATGGCGGTGCCATTGCTTTTGTCCGCCCTGGGTGCTGCTGCCAATGATGGCAGTGCTGCCATTCACGCACACTCAATACACCCCCCATTCCGTCCATGCACCCTCTATCCCATGCAACCACCCTCTATCCCATGCAACCACCCTCTATCCCATGCAACCACCCTCTATCCCATGCAACCACCCTCTATCCCATGCAACCACCCGCTAACCATCCCACCGCCCACCATGTCTTTAATGGACGCCACGACACCAATCTGCAGCACAGAGCCAGTGAGCTGCTTGAGGTACCCCATGGCCCCCCATCCCTCCCCTCAATCCGCCCACCATGCACCCACCATGCACGCACCATGCACGCACCATGTCTTTGATAGACGCCACAACACCGATCTGCAGCCCCGACCCAGTGAGCTGCTTCAGATACCCCATGGCGGGGCCCTTGCTGCGGTCCACCCGGGGGTGCTGCTGCAGGTATGCCGTGAGGGCGTGCGTGATGGCCTTCACTCGCGGCACGTCCTCGTGGCGCAGCACGAACGCCGCCTCCAGTGTCTTGCAGCCCGCGCGCGTGAGGTTTGTGATCACCTGACAGGGGACGGGGTGAGGGCGGAGGGAGGAGGGGGGCAGTGTGGCAGGAGATGGGGCACAAGCAGAGGGGTGGTGGGTGTCACATGGGGGAGGAGCGGGAGGGTCAAGGGTGCTGTGCTGCTGCAGGTATGCCGTGAGTGCGTGGGTGATTCTGGCCTTCACTCGAGGCACGTCCTCGTGCCGCAACACGAATGCTGCTTCCATCGTCTTGCACCCCGCGCGAGTGAGGTTTGTGATCACCTGTTGGGGGTGGGGGAGGTGGTTGCAATGGGCGGGGGCAGTGGGCAGGAGGAGGGGCGGCAGGGGTGGCACACAAAGGAGGAGGCGGTGAGTGCGTGGGTGATGGCCTTCACGCGAGTCACATCCTCATGCCGCAACACGAATGCGGAAGTAATGGGGCAGGAAGAAATGGGGCAGAGGGAAATGGGGCAGGAAGAAATGGGGCAGGAAGAAATGGGGCAGAGGGAAATGGGGCAGGAAGAAATGGGGCAGAGGGAAATGGGGCAGGAAGAAATGGGGCAGAGGGAAATGGGGCAGAGGGAAATGGGGCAGAGGGAAATGGGGCAGAGGGAAATGGGCCAGGACGGGGAGCGAGACGGGGGTGGTTGGCAGGGCATGAGCCGTTGTGGTGGGCAGAGGAGGGGTGGTGGATGTCTCGTGAGGGAGGAGTGGGAGGGCCAAGTTGCGAGGGAGCAGAGGGACCACGGGGGGATTGAAGATGGCGTTGGGGACAACGATGATGGGTGCGAGGTCACCCCCCTGCAGCGCTTAGGTCTTAAGGTGATACACTTTCATGTTTGAAGCAAGGTAGTATGAAGGCGGCTCACTGAGGAGGTGAAGATGGCGTTGGCAATGGGGACGATGATGGGCGCGAGGTCATCCCCCTGCAGCGTGGTGTGCAGGAAGGCATGGCTGCCGCCATGCCCACTTCACGTCAGCCCCTACCATTCTCATGCCTCCCAACCCCCATGCCTCACAACCAGCATGCTTTCTATTATCTTTCATTCTAGGTGATAGAAAAAGCACTCACTAGGAGGTGAAGATGGAGTTGGGCACGATGATGGGCGCGAGGTCGTCCCCCTGCAGCATGGTGTGCAGGCAGGCATGGCTGCCGCACTGCCCACTTCACGTCCAGCCTCTACCATTCTCATGCCTCCCACATGCACTGCCTCCCAACCCCCATGCCTCACCACCACCATGCCCCCTTCAATAAGTCTTTGATTCCAGGTGGTGTAATGAACGTTCACGGAGGAGGTGAAGATGGCGTTGGGCACCATGATGGGCGCGAGGTCGTCCCCCTGCAGCATGGTGTGCAGGCAGGCATGGCTGCCGCATTGCCCACTTCACGTCCAGGCCCTACCGTACTCATGCCTCCCACCCGCTATGCCTCTTCTAAACCCCGTGGCCCATCAGCACCAGGCGGTGGTAATATATTCCTAAGCTAGGTGATGAGAGAAAGAGCGCTCACCTGCCATGCCTCTAAACCCCAAGCCCCATCGCCACCAGGACGTGGTCATATACTCGTAAGCTAGGTGATGGAAAGAGCGCTCACAGCGGAGGTGAATGTGGAGTTGGGGATGATGATGGGCGCCAGGTCGTCCCCCTCCAGTGTGGAGTTGATGATGATGATGAACCCCATCTCCTGCACCTTGCCCTTGCCTGGCGGCTGGTGCCCAGTGTCACGCCAAGTCCGGCCCCTCCCACCCCCCGTCCCTCCCCACCACCATGCTTGCTCCTCTTGCTTACTTCCTGCCTCAAGACCTACTATTTCCAGAGGCGAGCTATAGAAAGAATGAAAGGAAGAGTGCTCACAGCGGAGGTGACGATGGAGGTGGGGATGATGATGGGCGCCAGGTCGTCCCCCTCGATGATGGTGTGCAGGAAGCCGATCTCCTGCACCTTGCCCTTCAGCCCCGCTCCCATCCCATGCACACCAACGCTTTCCAAAGGCAAGCTATAGAAGGGAGAGGTGGCTCACAGCGGAGGTGAATATGGAGTTGGGGATGATGATGGGCGAGAGATCGTCTCCCTCGATGGTGGTGTGCAGGAACCCGATCTCCTGCACCTTGCCCTTCAGCCCCGCCACTCGGACCTTCTCCCGTGCCTCACTGCCACCATGTCTCTGTTTCTTTGTTTCCTTTTCAAGCCACCACCTGATTCCAGAAACCAGCGCCATAAAGAAGGCAGCTGAAGCCAAATCCAGCCCCTCCCACTCCCCAGGCCTCACCACCACCAACCACCAACAAGGTTCGGATCAGACAGCAGCGGTATAGAGAGGAGCGCTCACAGCGGAGGTGAAGATGGAGTTGGGAATGATGATGGGCGACAAATCATCGCCTTCAATCGTCGTGTGCAGGAAGCCGATCTCCTGCACCTTGCCCTTCAGCCCCGCCACTTTGATCTTCTCGCGCACCGCGAACGGCTGTGTGAGCACCAGCACGAGCCCGCCAAAGAAGTTGGTCACCACCTTCTCAGATGCAAACGCCAACGCGAAACCTGGGGGGAGATTGGGGAGGGGGTTGGGGGAAAAGGGGGGAGAGTGTGGGAGAGCGGGGGGGAAGGGGAGTGACCTTTGGGTGGGGTCACACGAGCACCAGCACGAGCCCACCAAAAAGTTTGTCACCACCTTCTCAGATGCGAATGCCAACGCGAAGCCTGGCGCAGTGATGCAATGCAAAGGGATGGGGATTGGGATGGGGATGGGGATGGGGATGGGGATGGGGATGGGGATGGGGATGGGATGGGGATGGGGATGGGGATGGGGATGGGGATGGGGATGGGGATGGGGATGGGGATGGGGATGGGGATGGGGATGGGGATGGGGATGGGGATGGGGATGGGGATGGGGATGGGGATGGGATGGGGATGGGGATGGGGATGGGGATGGGGCTGGGGCTGGGGCTGGGGCTGGGGATGGGGATGGGGATGGGGATGGGGATGGGGATGGGGATGGGGATGGGGATGGGGATGGGGATGGGGATGGGGATGGGGATGGGGATGGGGATGGGGATGGGGATGGGGATGGGGATGGGGATGGGGATGGGGATGGGGATGGGGATGGGGATGGGGATGGGGATGGGGATGGGGATGGGGATGGGGATGGGGATGGGGATGGGGATGGGGATGGGGATGGGGATGGGGATGGGGATGGGGATGGGGATGGGGATGGGGATGGGGATGGGGATGGGGATGGGGATGGGGATGGGGATGGGGATGGGGATGGGGATGGGATGGGGATGGGGATGGGGATGGGGATGGGGATGGGGATGGGGATGGGGATGGGGAGGGATGGGGATGGGAGGGGATGGGGATGGGGATGGGGATGGGGATGGGGATGGGGATGGGATGGGGATGGGGATGGGATGGGGATGGGGATGGGGATGGGGATGGGGATGGGGATGTGGATGGGGATGGGGATGGGGATGGGATGGGGATGGGATGGGGATGGGGATGGGGATGGGATGGGGATGGGGATGGGGATGGGATGGGGATGGGGATGGGGATGGGGATGGGGATGGGGGATGGGATGGGGATGGGGATGGGGATGGGATGGGGATGGGGATGGGGATGAGGGATGGGGATGGGGATGGGGATGGGAGGGGGATGGGATGGGGATGGGGATGGGGATGGGGATGGGGATGGGGATGGGGATGGGGCTGGGGCTGGGGATGGGTGGATGGGGATGGGGATGGGGATGGGATGGGGATGGGGATGGGGATGGGGATGGGGATGGGGATGGGGATGGGGAGGGGATGGGGAGGGTATGTGGGGGGATGGGGATGGGGATGGGGATGGGGATGGGGATGGGGATGGGGATGGGATGGGGATGGGGATGGGATGGGGATGGGGATGGGATGGGGATGGGGATGGGGATGGGGATGGGGATGGGGATGGGGCTGGGGATGGGGATGGGGATGGGGATGGGGATGGGGATGGGGATGGGGATGGGGATGGGGATGGGGATGGGGATGGGGATGGGGATGGGGATGGGGATGGGGATGGGGATGGGGATGGGATGGGGATGGGGGATGGGGATGGGGATGGGGATGGGGATGGGGATGGGGATGGGGATGGGATGGGGATGGGGATGGGGATGGGGATGGGGATGGGGATGGGGATGGGGATGGGATGGGATGGGGATGGGGATGGGGATGGGGATGGGGATGGGATGGGGATGGGGGATGGGGATGGGGATGGGGATGGGGATGGGGATGGGGATGGGATGGGGATGGGGATGGGGATGGGGATGGGGATGGGGATGGGGATGGGGATGGGGATGGGGATGGGGATGGGGATGGGGATGGGGATGGGGATGGGGATGGGGATGGGGATGGGGATGGGGATGGGGATGGGATGGGGATGGGGGATGGGGATGGGGATGGGGATGGGGATGGGGATGGGGATGGGGATGGGATGGGGATGGGGATGGGGATGGGGATGGGGATGGGGATGGGGATGGGGATGGGGATGGGGCTGGGGATGGGATGGGGATGGGGATGGGGATGGGGATGGGGATGGGGATGGGGATGGGGATGGGGATGGGGATGGGGATGGGGATGGGGATGGGATGGGGATGGGGATGGGATGGGGATGGGGATGGGGATGGGGATGGGGATGGGATGGGGATGGGGATGGGGATGGGGATGGGGAATGGGGATGGGGATGGGGATGGGGATGGGGATGGGGATGGGATGGGGATGGGGATGGGGATGGGGATGGGGATGGGGATGGGATGGGGATGGGGATGGGGATGGGGATGGGGATGGGGATGGGGATGGGGATGGGGATGGGGATGGGGATGGGGATGGGGATGGGGATGGGGATGGGGATGGGGATGGGGATGGGGATGGGGATGGGGATGGGGATGGGGATGGGGATGGGGATGGGATGGGGATGGGGATGGGGATGGGGATGGGGATGGGGATGGGATGGGATGGGGATGGGGATGGGGATGGGGATGATGGGGATGGGGATGGGGATGGGGATGGGGATGGGGATGGGGATGGGGATGGGGATGGGGATGGAGTGGATGGGGATGGGGATGGGGATGGGGCTGGGGCTGGGGCTGGGGATGGGGATGGGGATGGGGATGGGGCTGGGGCGCATGCGGCACACCTGAGATGCACTTGAATGAATGGCGCACCTGAGGTGCGTGTGAATGCACGGCGCACAGCTCACCTGAGATGCCACCGATGGCGATGAGCGACTTGAGGCTGACGCCGCACATGTCAGCGATGGGGATGGTGATGGGGATGGGGATGCCACACCCGAGATGCCCCTCATCGCACCTGAGATGCCACCGATGGCGATGAGCGACTTGAGGCTGACGCCGCACATGTCAGCGATGGTGATGCCCGCCAACACCCGCAGAAGCAGCGTCAGCACCGCACTCACGTTCGCCAGCACCGGCTGTTGTAGGGGGAAGGGGAGAGGGGGACGCATGAAGAGGGCAAGCAGGAGTGGCAGTGAGGGAGGCGTGAGATGGTGATGCCCGCCAGCACGCGCAGCAGCAGCGTCAGCACCGCACTCACGTTCGCCAGCACCGGCTGCATGAGGGGGGTGGGGTGAAGAGGAGGGGGAAAGGGGAGGTGGATGCTGAGATAGGGAATGGAGAGGGCCAGCGGATTGGAGAAGGACTCCTTGCCACGCCACTCCATGCCACGCCCCTCCATGCCACGCCGCACCCATGCCACACTATCCCATGCCATGTCACACCCATGCCACACTATGCCATGCCAAGGCACGCCATGCCCCACCGTGTCTCACCTTGTCCTCGGGGCGTTTGTCAGCCACGAGCGTCAAGAGGCGGTCCTTCCATGCGATGCCAAACCATGGCACGCCATGCGATGCCATGCCATGCCCCACCTTGTCTCACCAGGCCATGCCATGCCATGTCTCACACCATGCCCTGCCATGTCCCACCGTGTCTCACCTTGTCCTCGGGGCGTTTGTCAGCCACGAGCTTGAGGATGCGGTCCTTCCACCCGATGCCAAACCACGCCGCCGCCACCACCAGCGCCACGCCCCTCGCCCTCGCCATCAGCGCCGCCTGCGCCGCCTGCCTCAGCGCCGGTACCAGCATGTGCAGACTGCGGTGTGTGGGAGGGGGATGGGGGGAGGGGAAGGGGAAAAAGGGCACATGCACATACCCATGCACATCAGCGCCGCCTGCGCCGCCTGCCGTAGCGCTGGTACCAGCATGTGCAGACTGCGATGTGTGGGGGGGTTGGGGTGGGGGGGACGGCGGGACGGGGGAATGGCAACCACGCCGCCGCCACCACCAGCGCCACGCCCCTCGCCCTCGCCATCAGCGCCGCCTGCGCTGCCTGCCTCAGCGCCGGTACCAGCATGTGCAGACTGCGGTGTGTGGGAGGGGGATGGGGGGAGGGGAAGGGGAAAAGGGGAAAAGGGGCACATGCACATACACATGCACATCAGCGCCGCCTGCGCCGCCTGCCGTAGAGCTGGTACCAGCATCTGCAGACTGCCATTGGAGGGGGAGAGGAGGGGAAAGAGGGACGGGAGAAACGGGAAGGGGGAAGTGGAACGAGGGAAGGGGGAAGAGGGACGGGGAAAAGGGGAAAGGGGAAGTTGGAAGGGGGAGAGGGAATGGGGAAGGGACAAATGGGGATGGGGGAAGAGGGAGGGGGACGGGGGAACGGGGGAGGGGGCAAATGGGGAAGGAGGGGGAGTGGGATATGAGTGAGTGAGCATGTGAGGAAACGTGAGCAGAAAAACGACAGCAGGTGGGCAACAAGGCGATGGAGCGATGCGATGAAGAGGCGGCACGGCAGAGAGGCGGAGAAGGGAGGGACTGACTGGCGCGTGAGGAAGGCAGAAGCGAGCGCGAACTGCATGGGGCGGACGAGCGCGCCGAACATGCTGTCGCTGAACTCCTCCTCCGTCACCTCCTCGTCCGCCATCACGTACGTCGCCCACACGCTGGGAGGGGCAGGGGCAGGCGCAGGGGCAGGGGCAGGGGCAGGGGCAGGCGCAGGGGCCGGGCGGAGTGGATTGGGAGTGGGGGTGGAGGAGAACGGGAGCAGGGGGGGAGATAGAGAAAAGGAGAGAGAGGGATTAAGTGAAAGAAAAAGGTGGTTCGATGAAACGCGGTACTGCACGGCGCTGCGAGGTGCTGCACGGTGCGGGCGTGCACTGACTGGTGACACGCGTTTCAAATCCCACGTGCACAAGTGCCGCCCGCCATCGCCAGCGCCTCGCTGCCTCTCCTTGCCCCTGGCCTCCCCGTTCGTCCCTTCGCCATCGCCATCGCCTCGCTGCCTCTCCTTGCCCCCGGCCTCCCAGCTCCAATGCCTCAGCGCGACGCGCCACGTAGGCGTCTCACTGCTTCTGCGCGACACGCCCATCTGTGGCGCTTACTGGTTGAGCGCGCGGCAGATCTGCGGCGCGCAGTAGATGACGACGAGCGTGGCCAGCCCGACGATGCTCTCGCGGAGGAAAAGGACAACCTGCGCCGCCCACACAGACACACAGAAGATGGCACGCACATGCGCAGCGGACAAAAGCACAGACGGGAGGGTGCACTGCCGTGAGCACGCAACGCGGCAACACGGACAGCACACACGGGCGTGCATTCGCGACGCGGATCGGCGTCGCGGCGTGGGCGTCGAGCCGATAGTACACGTTTCAAAGTGAGTACACTGGACGGATGGTGTATGTACGCGCGACGGATATGCATTGGCGAACTGCGACCTTTTCTTACGATGGTCCATCGCATGGCTCACACTGTAACGCATCCTGCATCGCACACCCTGCTCGCCGCTGCGCGCAGGGTCCCATTCCCACCCGCACCGCGTGCACCGCGTGCCCCGCGCGACTCACCGACACTTCCGTGAGCCCAAGGCCCGCCGCGAACCCCGCTGGCAGTACGCTCGAGTAGACGGATTGCGCGAGGTTAGTCAGCGCGCCGCTCTTTACCATCGCCGCCGTCGTCGCCACCGGCGCCGCTGGAGCGGCAGCGGCGCGCACAGATGTGGCGCGTCGCTTTACGGAGAGCGCGGGGAGTGGCGGAAGGCATTTCCGTCCGCCGAGCGCGGAGGCGGCGGAGAGACGAGAGGCGGGGAATGGCGCGGCGCATCGCGGTCTAACGGCAGCGCGCGGCAGGAGAGCAGACGACGCGAGCGATGCCATGTTGTGCGTAGCGTGACGGCGAACAATGTCGGTATGGGTGCACTGGATCCAGGCTTCGGAAATAAGTTCGATCGCACCGTGCAATGAACTGTGATTCAAATCAAAACGACCTGGACAATCGAATTCTCCATTTTTTTTGGGTTGCGAAGCAACCCTTGTAAGGAATTTTCCCGAATTCCTTATCGGGGTTGACTGCTTCGCGTACAGCCCCGATTTTTCGGACTCTGCACGTTTGGCCGACATCAATGATGCCGAGCCTCCTCGCGTCGCCTTCGGCCTTTCTCTTCGCCAAACCTGCACCCAACCTCACTCACCCGAAGTTCCCTCCTAGCTAGCCTACCCACTATATTAGCGTGTGCCTTCATTGTAAAAGCAGTCTGTTCAATCACCTTCTCGTTATTCGTTAACCTGCGCACTCTCTTTTACAACTCATAACACCTGGTATCAGAGCTACTTTCCTAGTTCACCCCGCTTTTCGAGGGTAGTTTGGTGGCACGGGTTGGCTGGTATAAGTGGACTACACGACGGTTGGCCGCAAGGTTTGTTAATTCAAACATGCCCGACTCCGATAGTTCGTGTTTTCCACTTTGCCTGAAGGCCACGGAGACCCGCTTGCCCACCCGACGCAGTGCTCGACACATGGATCAAGAGGCGGTTAACAGACTTATGGCGCAAGTGGCAGAAATGCAAGAGGGCATGAAGACATTAATGGCGGAAGTGACAACGCTACGTGGCGAAAACGCCGAGCTACGCCAGGCGCGAGGTGAAGCGCGTCAGGAGTCGCCCGATGACGAATTCGAGGGCAACAGTCAAGCGGTGAGCAACCCGTTGGACGCGCTCACACGTGACTTCGAAGAAGAGGACAGGCAGCGAGCGGCATCAGCACCAGTTGCAGTAACGACGATCAAGATTAAACCCGTCAACCCGCCCCCGTTTAATCCTACGGACAAGACGACTACAGTTAAAGGGTGGTTGTTCGGAGTTGAAGTCTTTTTCACTGCAGCAGGTGTGAACGACGATGCCATGCGCATTAATTATGCCGTTTCTCTTCTCCGAGGTGCAGCGCTTGAGTGGTGGCGCCGAACCCTAGAAACGGGGACCCCGACAGGTGTGACACATGCGGCAGACGGGACCTCCACAGTGACTAATCAAGTGGCAGAGTCGATCTTCGGAGTGACCAAGATACGCACATGGTGAGAATGGGGCGCAGCCTTACGAGATCGCTTCGAGCATGTATCTGCCTCGGAGCAAGCTCGCATGAAGCTGCGTGCCTGGTCGCAGATGGCATCTGTCCAAGACTACACGGCGTCATTTATGGGCCTCGCCGACCAAGTGGATGACATGTCGGAAGCAGAGCGGTTGGATAAATACATCAGCGGCCTAAAATACGAGATTCAATACGAGGTCCGCAGGAGCCGCCCGACAACATTCAAGGAAGCAGTACGGCTGGCGGAGTCAACTGATGCGCTGATGCAGTATGCGAGAACAGCTTCCCGAGAGGGAATCCGTTTTCGTGGCCAGACCCATCGGGCCACGATCAACGTCGTCCATACACCCGACCGCCCTCCTAAGGGACCGTGTTATCGATGTGGGAAGATGGGTCACTTAAAGCGCGACTGCTAGGAGAAAACGCCGCTGACAGGGAACGACAGGAAGGAGCAGGGAAATGGGAAAAGTCAGTAATTAGCGGGCCCTTTACTGACTGTGCTCCGTCGCCCGAACACCACCATCCCCACCGAGTCGTGGTTCTGATTCATGCAATCGATCGCACTCGGCCGAATAACGGGGATACTCATGTGGATCACCCTGTGCTAGTCGCTGGCAAGGTGTTAAAAAACAACTTAAAAATGTTCGTCGACGGAGGGGCCAGCCATAGCCTCTTCAACTTGGCGACAGCAAAAAAATGCAAGCTGCAACTTGACAGGTGTCTGCCCGAAATCGACGCTCGCCTCGTGGATGGGACGCCTCTGGCGATACTCGAAGAAACACGGACGGTTCGGATTGAACGCGGCGACAATTTCGGTTTCAGCATGAAGTTCCTCGCGACGACACTGGATGGCTGCGACGTGCTGTTGGGACGTGATTGGCTGCGACGGCACAACCCCGTCATCGACTGGACA
This sequence comes from Closterium sp. Naga37s-1, assembly GCA_947471745.1. Taxonomy (NCBI): domain Eukaryota; kingdom Viridiplantae; phylum Streptophyta; class Zygnematophyceae; order Desmidiales; family Closteriaceae; genus Closterium; species Closterium sp. Naga37s-1. Next base: position 2,388,512 of record CANJKZ010000860.1, read on the forward strand.
ACGGGATCGTGCTGCATCAACAAGCACGAGGGGCTAATTAAGCTGCCTGCATGGACACCTGACTACATCCAAGCCCCGTGCTTCAAAGCTATCACTATAGCTCGACACTTCAACAAGGGCGCACAATTGTTCGCTGTTTGCTTACGCGAGTTGACGGTGGACACCGACGGAAAGGACATCGAGAAGCTGTGTGCAGCTGTCCCACCAGACTTAGCGGAGCTGATTCGACAATACCCCGACATCTTCCCCGACGATCTGCCACCTGGACTACCACCCGAGCGACCTAAGGACCACAAAATCCAGCTGGAGCCTGGCGCGTAGCCGACTGTTCGGACACAATGGCGGTTGACCCAGCCGGAACTCGAAGAGTTGCGAAGTCAAATTGATGCACTATTGGAGAAAGGATTCATCAGAGCCGGTACATCTCCCTTTGCCGCACCGATCCTCTTCACTCCGAAAAAAGATGGCGGGCTTCGCATGTGCATCGACTATCGTGCGCTAAACCGGGTGACAATCAAGTCTCGCTACCCAATCCCACGCACCGACGACCTCCTTGACCAACTTCGCGGAGCTCGATATTTCTCGAAGATTGACTTACGCGGTGGTTACCACCGAATCCGAGTCTTCGCCGACGACTGCCACAAGACCGCGTTTTGCACCCGCTACAGAAGTTACAAATTCACCGTAATGCCTTTCGGCCTCACAAACGCGCCTTCGACTTTTCAGTTGACCATGAACAGGGTCTTTCGGGATCTTCTAGACCAATGCGTCATCGTCTACTTGGACGATATCCTCATTTTTAGCAAGACACGGGCGCAACATCTCCGCGACCTTGCCACAGTGTTTAAAAGGTTGCAGGAGAATTGCCTCATCACCAAGGGCTCTAAGTGCGAGTTTTTTAAGCAAGCGTTGGAGTTTTTGGGACACGTTATATCACGCGGTGGCATTAAAATCGACCCGGCGAAAGTCAAGACCATACAGGAGTGGAAGTCCCCGACGAACATCACGGAGCTGCAGAGTTTTCTGGGGTTCGTGAATTACGTCCGGCGGTTTATCCCGAATATGGCGGGGATAACCGGCCCGCTAACTGACCTGCTGCACAAGGACAGGAGTTTTGTGTGGGGGGAGGAGGCAGAAGCGGCTTTCCAGGAGTTGAAAAACTTCCTAGTTTCCCCTCCTGTGCTGCGCATCGCCGACCCATCGAGGCCGTTCGAAGTCGTCACCGACGCCTCTGATTTCGCGATCGGAGCTGTGCTACTCCAAGATTTCGGGAACGGACTGCAGCCGATAGCTTACGAATCACGCAAGCTGCAGGCATCCGAGCGCAACTACCCGATTCACGACAAGGAAATGTCAGATTATAATGCATGTCTAGTCTGTAGTGGGGTACTCAAAAGTGAGTATAACCCTTTTAGGGCTTACTACTTGTATCCCCCTCCTTTCTAGTTTCACCTCTCTCCTTCCACAATTCTCTCGATATTTTCCTTACACCCTACACCCTCGAACTTAACTACCAAGGCTCCTAAACTATGGCTCCTAAGCCAAACTCACGCTAGTAATTTGAAATGCTATCAGAGCTAAACGCTCCTGGCCTGTGGGCCCACCTACTTCCGCTGCCCTACTGTGTGTCGCGCGCCCCGTGGCGCGCGACCTCCTATTTTTCTTCCCGCCACGCGCTCGGGGCGCGTGGCGGTTTTCTGCCCGCCGAGCGCCCCGCGGCGCGCGGCGGGTTCCTATCTCGTCGCGGCGTCTTGGGGGCCCGCGCGCCGGCCCCGACCGTCGCCTCGTCGCGGCGTTTTGGGGGCCCGCACGCAGGCCTCTCCCGTCGCCTCGTCGCGGCGCTTTCGGGGCCCGCGAGCCGGCCCCTCCCGTCGCCTCGTCGAGGCGTCTTGGGGGCCCGCGCGCGGTCCCCTCCCGTCGCCCGTCGAGGCACTTTCGGGGGCCTGCGCGGCTCCCTAGCACGTCGCCCGTCAGGGCACCCTGGGGGCCGCGCCCTTCCCCTCCCCTCCCTCCTAATTTCCGCTGCAGCAGCAGCCCCTGGAGCAGCCGCCCCAGCAGCAGCAGCACCTGGAGCAGCCGCCCCAGCAGCAGCAGCCCCTGGAGCAGCCGCCCCAGCAGCAGCAGCCCCTGGAGCAGCCGCCCCAGCAGCAGCAGCCCCTGGAGCAGCCGCCCCAGCAGCAGCAGCCCCTGGAGCAGCCGCCCCAGCAGCTGCAGCCCCTGGAGCAGCCGCCCCAGCAGCAGCAGCCCCTGGAGCAGCCGCCCCAGCAGCAGCAGCCCCTGGAGCAGCCGCCCCAGCAGCAGCAGCCCCTGGAGCAGCCGCCCCAGCAGCAGCCGCCCCTACAGGAGCAGCCGCCCCAGCAGCAGCAGCCCCTGGAGCAGCCGCCCCAGCAGCAGCAGCCCCTGGAGCAGCCGCCCCAACAGCAGCAGCCCCTGGAGCAGCAGCCCCAGCAGCAGCAGCCCCTGGAGCAGCCGCCCCAGCAGCAGCCGCCCCAGCAGGAGCAGCCCCTGGAGCAGCCGCCCCAGCAGCAGCAGCCCCTGGAGCGGCCGCCCCAGCAGCAGCCCCTGGAGCAGCCGCCCCAGCAGCAGCAGCCCCTGGAGCAGCCGCCCCAGCAGCAGCAGCCCCTGGAGCAGCCGCCCCAGCAGCAGCCGCCCCTGGCCCCTGCAGCAGCCGCTCTTGGACCCGGTGCAGCCGTGGGGGGGTGGGTGTGGGGGTGATGGTTGTGGGGGTGTCGGTTGTGCGTGCCGTCCCCTCCTCCTCCTCCTCCTTCGTCTCCCACTGCTGCAGCTATCGCTGAGGGGGGTGGTTGTGTGGGAGTCTGGGGGGTTTAGGGTTTAAGGGGGTGCTGTGGGTGTAGGGCTAGGGCTGTGTGAGAGGGGCGTTGGGCAGCTGGGGGAGGTTAAGTGGAGGCAGCAGTCTTGTCGTCAGCAGCACCAGCAGTCCGGAGGCTACAATCTCCGGTAGTCGCCAGTCGCCTGTGGGTCAGTTGCTCGTCTGCCGCTACTTTTAGCCGCGGAGCCAGTTACTCCTGTAGTCCGGGCCTTTGCTTCGGTAGCCACTGAGCCAGCAGCTCGTCTGTGTGTCTGCAGCGTCAGCAGTCGCCTCCCATCTGCTCTCCCCCACAGTCTCTCCTCCTCCTCACTTGCCCTCTGTGATTAGCTCTAGCCTTACTTACCTATTGTGAACTCTAGCTCTATGCCTGCATGCTGTACTGATTATACCCCACTTTGACTATGGGGGTGTGTCAGATTATAATGCATGTCTAGTCTGTAGTGGGGTACTCAATGTGAAAGTTTAAGAGGAATTAAGAAGAAGGAGGGTTGCACTAGCAAGAATGAGGATACAAATAGCAAACCCTAGAAGGGTTGTACTCGCTATAGAGCACCCCACTACAGGCTAGAGCATAATATTCTGACACACCCCCATAGCCAAAGTGGGGTGTAATCAGCAGAGCAAGCAAAGCAGTACAAGCTCAGGGTGGATCACAATGTCACCACACATTCTGAGCACAAGTTCAAGAAGCAATAGTTTAAAGTTCACAATTATGAGCAAAGCTAGAGGCTATCGCAGAGGGCAAGTGAGGAGGAGGAGAGACTGTGGGGGAGAGAAGATGGGAGGCGACTGCTGACGCTGCAGACACACAGACGAGCTGCTGGCTCAGTGGCTACCGGAACAACGCTCCGGACTACTGGGGTAACTGGCCCCGCGGCTAAAAGTAGCGGCAGACGAGCAACGGACCCACGGGCGACTGGCGACTACCGGAGATTGTAGCCTCCGGACTGCTGCTGCTGCTGACGACAAGACTGCTGCCTCCACTCGACCTCCCCCAAACAGTACCACCCCTCCTGACACACACCCGCTGCTACACCGCTAGCTCCACTCCCCCTTCACCCCCCCTTAGCACCACTCCAACGGCTCCAACAAGTCCACCCCCCCTCAGTGGCAGCTGCAGCACAGGGAGACGGAGGAGGAGGAGGAGCAGGGAACGGCACACAGTAGTTTCACCCCCATACCCCTCACCCCCAAACCCTAATTCAGGAGAACGGGCTGTAGGAGGGGTGGGGCGCCAGCAGAAGCACGGGGGACAGCGGGGAGGGCAGGGGCAGCGAGGAAAGGGCCGCCCACGGGCCTGGCACAGCCTCCCGAACCGCGCGCAGGCGGCCCGAGCCGCGCGCGGGCCTGGCGCAGCCCGTACGGGCCGCGTGCGGGCCTGGCGCAGCCCGTACGGGCCGCGCGCGGGTCTGGCGCAGCCCGTACGGGCCGCGCGCGGGTCTGGCGCAGCCCGTACGGGCCGCGCGCAGGCCTGGCGCAGCCCGTACGGGCCGCGCGCCGGCTGTACGGGCCGCGCGCAGGCCACGACGGGCGACGGGGGGCGACGCGCGGGTCCCCGTCGCCCGTCGCAGCGCCTCCCGAGGGCGACGCGGCGAGTGACGGGGTAGAAGCCCGCCGCGCGCCTCGGGGCGCACAGCGGGCAGAGAACCGCCGCGCGCCACGGGGCGCACGGCGGGCAGAAAACCGCCGCGCGCCTCGGGGCGCACGGCGGGAAGAAAAACTGCCGCACGCCACGGGGCGTGCGGCACAGAAGGTAGTAGTGGAAGTTGCAGCGGAAGCAACGAGGTGGTGAGCCCACCCACAGGATCGATCCAAGGGGATCGACCTGCTCTGATAGCATGTGAAAGTTTAAGAGGAATTAAGAAGAAGGAGGGTTGCACTAGCAAGAATGAGGATACAAATAGCAAACCCTAGAAGGGTTGTACTCGCTATAGAGCACCCCACTACAGGCTAGAGCATAATATTCTGACACTCAAAAGTGAGTATAACCCTTTTAGGGCTTACTACTTGTATCCCCCTCCTTTCTAGTTTCACCTCTCTCCTTCCACAATTCTCTCGATATTTTCCTTACACCCTACACCCTCGAACTTAACTACCAAGGCTCCTAAACTATGGCTCCTAAGCCAAACTCACGCTAGTAATTTGAAAGGAAATGCTCGCCATTATCCACGCATTCAAACTATGGCGATGCTACCTGGTTGGCACCGACTGTCAGAGTTATATGACATAGCTACTGTAGGCTATAGTGGGGTAGCACATATGGGGTACAGTTGCCTAGGGTTTGCCTTTTTGTACCCAACTTTCACTTAGTCATTTCATTCCTGTTTTCTTGATTCACATGGTATAGAGCGGGTTCCTACATGGGACCGTTCCTTCCTAAGGGCCCACCATAAGAATTTTTTTTTTTAGCTGCCCGCGCACATTGCGCCCTGCCCTAAATTTTTTTTTTAGCGGCCCCTACGCTGCCCCTACGCGGCCCCTACGCCGCCTCCCACGCGCCCCCTATGCGGCCCCTGGCGACGCCCTGACGAGGCCCCTGCCGGCGCCCTATCGCGGCCCCTGACGCGCCCCCTGGTGGCGCCCTGACGCGGCCCTGACGCGGCCTGACGCGGCCCCTGGCGGCGCCCTGACGCGGCCCCTGCCGCGGCCCTGACGCGGCCCTGCCGCGGCCCCTGACGCGGCCCTGACGCGGCCTGCCGCGGCCCCTGCCGCGGCCCTGAAGCGACCCCTGACGCGGCCCTGACGCGGCTCTGCCGCGGCCCTGACGCGGCCCTGACGCGGCCCTGCCGCGGCCCCTGGCGGCGCCCTGACGCGGCCCCTGACGCGGCGCCCTGACGCGGCCCCTGCCGCGGCCCTGACGCGGCCCTGCCGCGGCCCCTGACGCGGCCCTGACGCGGCCTGCTGCGGCCCCTGCCGCGGCCCTGAAGCGGCCCCTGACGCGGCCCTGACGCGGCTCTGCCGCGGCCCTGACGCGGCCCTGACGCGGCCCCTGACGCGGCCCCTGCCGCGGCCCCTTACGCGGCCCTGACGCGGCCCTGCCGCGGCCCCTGGCGGCGCCCTGACGCGGCCCCTGACGCGGCGCCCTGACGCGGCCCTGCCGCGGCCCCTGACGCGGCCCCTGCCGCGGCCCCTGACGCGGCCCCTGACGCGGCCCCTGTCGCGGCCCCTGACGCGGCCCCACCACCTACCTTTCCGGCCACGCCGCCTCCTCTCAGCGGCCCCGCCGCCTCCTCCCAGCGGCCCCGGACGCCGCCCTCTCAGCGGCCCCGCCGAACCGCCCAGCAGCCTAGCCGCCCAGCAGCCGAGCCGCCGAGCCGCCCAGCAGCCGAGCCGCCCAGCAGCAGAGCCGCCGAGCCGCCCAGCAGCCGAGCCGCCCAGCAGCCGAGTCGCCGAGCCGCCCTGCAGCCGAGCCGCCCGAGCCGCCCTGTCCGGTAAGAGCAGCGCCTCTCTCACAGCACTGCCCTCACCCCACTGTTTGCGCTGCTAGTCTACTGCTGTCATGGCTACCCCTAGTGTCCTCGCTTTTGACGCTGAGGGTCGGGCCATTGACTTTGACGTCTGGATAGATGACCTGCAGCTTTTCTTACAGTGCGATAGGGCAGACGGCCTCTCCCTCTTTGACCTCACTTCTGGTGCCTCTCCTGCCCCCGCCACTGATGCTGACGCAACTGTTCGCTCCCAGTGGGCCACGCGCGATGCTGCTGCACGTCTTGCTGTGCGTCGCCACCTGCCTACCTCTGAGCGTGCGCACTTTAGCCAGTACAAGAGTGCTCAGACCTTGTACGACGCTGTAGTTGCACGCTACTCCTCCCCTGCCACTGCTGCACTGAGTCGCCTCATGCTACCGTACCTCTTCCCTGACCTTGCTGCCTTTCCCACAGTCGCTGACCTCATTACGCACCTACGCACTAGTGACACTCGCTACCGCGCTGCGCTTCCTGCTGAGTTCTGCGCCAAGAACCCCCCCCCCATGTACATCACCCTCTACTACATAGTCACCTGGCTCCCTGACTCCCTTCGCGTAGTCAGGGACCACTTCCTCTCAGTTTGCCCCACCACTCTCACCGTTGACCTCCTCGAGAAGTCCCTCCTAGCAGCAGAGAAGAGCATAGTAGCTGTAGGAGCCTCTCGTGGTGACCCTCGCACCCCCATCTTTGAGGGGTGTTCCCCCTCCCCCCTTTTGCCCTCTGTTGCCTCTGCTGCTGCGGCCGACCTCGTTGGGCTTGAGTCGGTCGGTGCGGCGTCTACCCCTAGCGGGAGACGCCGCCCTGGCAAGGGCAAGGGGGGCAGGGGCGCTGGAGGAGCTAGCGGGGGCGGTGGAGGCGGCAGTGGAGGCGGTGGAGGAGGTGGGGGTGGCGGTGGGGGTGGTGGCGGGGGTGGAGGTGTCGGTGGCGGCAGTGGAGGCGGAGGCGGCAGCGGCAGTGGCGGAGGGAGCGGAGGTGGCGGCGGTGGAGGAGGAGGCGGCGGAGGAGGTGGAGCTGGTCGGGGTGGCGCTGCGCAGAGGGTCGGCTCCGGTGGTGGTCAGCGCCAGCAGCAGCAGCAGCAGCACCAGCAGCGCACTCGTGACATCCCCTCCCCTCAGCAGCTCCGTGAGTGGTACACTGCACGCCAGAGGGGTGGGGGTACTGGTCCGTGCACCTACGTCCTCCGCACCGGCGACCGCGCGGGTGAGCAGTGCGGGGGTGCGCACTCCACCCAGCGCTGCTTTGGCCGCCTGACGGACGCTTGGCGTCACCAGTTCCCTGAGGCCACTGAGATCCCCCGCTGGGGTGAGCTGTCTAGGGCGGGTGTGGCTGTCTTTGACCTTGACTTTGATGCTATTCTTGCTGCCATGTATACTGTGACTATTAGTGATGAGGGTGACTGTTACCGGTGTTTTCCGCCCGACCCGGGCATTGAGACTGCTGCTCTAGGTACTGGGGAGGCTGCTGCTCTAGGTGCTAGCGAGGCTGCTGCTCTAGGTGCGTCTGCTCCCTCAGGTGCTGGTGAGTCTGCTCTCTCAGGTTCTGCGTCGGCTTCGGCCTCCCACACCTTCACCCTTGACTCGGGGGCTTCTCGCTCCTTCTTTCGAGACCGCACCACACTCACGCCGCTTAGCCGGCCAGTTGCAGTCTCTCTGGCAGACCCCTCTGGGGGTCCTGTCCTTGCTCACTTCTCCACTGTCCTCCCGTGTCCGGCGGCCCCCTCTGGCACCCTGTCTGGTCTTTACCTTCCCTCGTTCTCTACGAACTTGGTGAGTGGTGCTGACCTACAGGATGCGGGGGTTCACCAGTTCACTCCTGCGAGTCGGCGGGTGACCCACTGCACGGACGCTCGGACAGGCCGACACCTGGCCACGTTTACCCGTCGGCCGGGGTCGAGCCTGTACACCCTGACCACTGCGTCTCCTCCAGTCACTGCGTCTGGTCAGGTAGCTGCGTCGGGTCAGGTGTTTGCTGCAGCGTCCAGGTCTGGTCCTGAGTCTGCCCCCTGTTCGTGTCGCCTCCTGTCTCACGAGACTCTCCTCTGGCACCACCGCCTTGGTCACCCCTCCCTGCTTCGTCTCCGAAGCATGGCCTCCCGTGTCCTTGTCTCTGGTCTTCCCCGGTCCCTCCCTCCCCTTCCTCCGGGGCCTGGCCCTACCTGCGTCCCCTGTGTCGAGGGGCGGCAGCGGGCTGCCCCTCACTCCTCCCAGTTTCCTCCGACAGAGGCCCCGCTGCAGACGCTTCACATGGACGTGTGGGGCCCGGCCCGCGTCCGTGGACAGGGTCACGAGCGCTACTTCCTGCTGGTGGTTGACGACTACTCGCGTTACACCACAGTCTTCCCCTTGCGCAGCAAGGGTGATGTCACTGAGGTGTTGATCGACTGGATCCGCGCAGCTCGTCTCCAGCTCAGGCAGAGCTTCGGCTCGGACTTTCCTGTTCAGCGTCTGCACTCTGACAGAGGTGGAGAGTTCTCCTCTGGCCTTCTGCGAGCCTACTGTCGTGCACGAGGCATCCGCCAGACCTTCACGCTTCCGGACTCTCCACAGCAAAATGGGATTGCTGAGCGCCGCATTGGCATGGTCATGGACGTCGCCCGTACGTCCATGATGCATGCGGCTGCCCCCCATTTTCTGTGGCCGTTTGCGGTTCGGTACGCGGCGCATCAGATCAACCTTCACCCCAGGGTCTCCATGCCGGAGACCTCCCCAACTTTGCTGTGGACGGGGAAGGTTGGCGATGCGTCTGCGTTCCGTGTCTGGGGATCTCGGGCGTTTGTCCGCGACTTGTCTGCGGACAAGCTGTCCCCTCGTGCTGCTCCTTGCGTCTTCCTTGGCTTCCCCCCTGACGCGCCAGGGTGGCAGTTCTACCACCCCACCTCTCGCCGTGTCCTGTCCTCCCAGGACGTCACGTTTGACGAGTCGGTCCCCTACTACCGCCTCTTCCCCTACCGCACTCCGTCCCTCCCCCCGCCACCGCTCTTCCTTGTCCCAGGTCCCCCCCCGGTAGACCCCCTCCCCCCTCAGGGTCCTGCCCCTTCAGGTGTGTCCCAGGTAGACGCAGTCGAGCCTGTCGAGGTTACTGGTGACTCTGGTACGCCTGGGGGTGCTGAGCCTGAGGGGGTGCTACTACTGGGGGTGCTGAGCCTGAGGGTGCTGAGCCTGGGGGTGCTACTACTGGGGGTGCTGAGCCTTGGGGTGCTGAGCCTGGGAGTGCTACGCCTGGAGGTGCTGAGCCTGGGGGTGCGGAGCCTGAGGGAGCTGGGCCTGCTCGTGTGGCGTCTGGCGGTGCTGAGCCTGGAGGTTCTCCGGGTGCTTCGTCTCGGCGGGAGCCACTCTCTCCACAGGAGCTGCGCGAGTGGTTTGCCCGGCGCTGGAGGCGTGCTGCTGGAGCTGGAGGTTCTTCGGCTGCTGAGGGTGCTGGTGCCGCGGGTCCCGGAGGTGCTCGTACTAGGAGTACTGGAGCTGCTGGGCCTGCGAGTACGACTGGAGCTGGAGCTGCTGAGGGTGTTGGCGCTGAGGCTACTGCTGGCGGTCCTGGAGGCGGTCCTGCTGGGGGTGCTGGAGCTGGAGGTACTGCTGGCGCTGGTGCTGCCGCTGGGGGTACTGGTGCTGTCCCTGCTGTGTCTGGAGTCGCCACACGGCCTAGGCCGTACTTCGTTCCGCTCCTTCAGCAGGTTCTTGGTCTCCCGCCTTCTACTGGTCCTCCTCCTCCCTTAGAGTGTCCACAGCCTGTCCCGTCACAGTTACAGTTACAGCCGGCCTCCCCACTGCCCGCTTCTTTTCCCTACACTGGTCCTACTGGAGGTCTTGCTGAGCGTCGTGAGCCTGCGTCTCGCCCTGCGTCGCCTGTCCGTGCTGCTCGCACTAGTGCTCGTGGTTCGCGTCAGCGTCCTCCTCCTGTCCCTGGCACGCACCGGATGTCTTTGCGTCCGTCCACTGCTCCTCTGTGTGCCCCTTTGCCTTCTCCTCCTGAGTCCTCTCTTCCTGCTCTTCCTGACCCGGAGTCGGACTCTCTTCATGCTGCCAGTCCTACTGTCACGCGTCTCCTTGCTACTGTTGTCACTGACCCTTCCTTTGAGTCCACTGCTGCGTCTGCCCTAGTTACTGAGCTCGTCGACTTTGCTGCTCGCTGTCGTCTAGACTACGCTGCTAGTCTTGTTGCTGAGTCTGAGTCTGTCTGTCCTCCGTCCGTCGGGGGTGAGTGTGCCCTTGGCACGGACGTCCTTGAGGACAGGCAGGAGGAGTTCCAGTGTTTGGCTGCTGCTTCACCTCATCTCGTGTCCGTACTGCTTACCCCTGAGGGAGACCCGGATGCACTTGACATCCCGACTCCGCGCTCTTACGCGGAGGCGATAGAGGGTCCCTACTCCTCTCAGTGGCAGGCAGCTATGGACGCAGAGATGGCTTCCTGGAAGTCCACAGGCACCTACGTTGACGAGGTTCCCCCGCCTGGGGCGAACATCGTCAGTGGCATGTGGATTTTCAGGGTGAAGCGGCCGCCGGGTTCTCCGCCTGTCTTCAAGGCGCGTTACGTGGCTCGTGGCTTCAGTCAGCGGCAGGGAGTTGACTACTTTCAGACCTTCTCTCCCACCCCGAAGATGACCACTCTTCGGGTACTGCTGCACATAGCTGCTCACCGCGACTACGAGCTGCACTCTCTTGACTTCAGCACTGCTTTCTTGCAGGGCAGCCTGCACGAGGAGATCTGGCTGCGTCGCCCACCTGGCTTCACTGGGTCTTTTCCTCCTGGCACCCAGTGGAGCCTCCGGCGGCCAGTCTACGGTCTCCGCCAGGCACCGCGTGAGTGGCACGACACACTGAGGACTACACTTGCGGCTCTTGGGTTTGCTCCCTCTACTGCCGACCCGTCGCTGTTTCTGCGCACCGACACTTCTTTGCAGCCGTTCTACATCCTCGTGTACGTCGACGACTTGGTCTTTGCCACAGCTGACACTGCTGGACTCGCCCACGTGAAGTCCGAGCTGCAGAAGAGACACACGTGCACAGACCTGGGTGAACTGCGCAGCTACCTTGGCTTGCAGATCACCCGGGACAGAGCACGCCGCACCATTACCCTGACTCAGTCACACATGGTGCAGCAGGTCCTTCAGCGCTTCGGCTTCACGTACTCCTCGCCTCAGGCCACTCCTCTGCCTACTCGCCACTCGCTCTCAGCTCTGCCTTCGGATGAGTCCGTAGAGTCGAGTGGCCCGTACCCAGAGCTTGTTGGCTGCCTCATGTACCTGATGACCTGCACACGACCTGACCTTGCATACTCTCTTAGCATTCTTGCACGCTATGTTGCTCCTGGGAGACACAGACCGGAGCACATGGCTGCAGCGAAGAGGGTGTTGCGCTACTTGTGCAGTACATCGGGCATGGGGCTTGTGCTTGGAGGGCAGAGTCCAGTGGTCCTCACTGGACACGCAGACGCTTCTTGGGCTGACGACCAGGCTACGCAGCGGTCGTCACAGGGTTACACCTTCAGCCTTGGTTCCGGCTCTGTTTCGTGGCGGGCTACTCGCTCGTCTTCTGTTCTCGGCTCCAGTTGTGAGGCTGAGATCTACGCCGGGGCCATGGCTGCACAGGAGCTTCGCTGGCTCACCTACCTGCTGACTGACCTCGGAGAGCCGCCTCGTTCTCCTCCAGTGCTCTACGTAGACAACAAGGCCATGCTGGCCTTGTGTCGAGAGCAGAGACTGGAGCACAGAACGAAGCACATTGCTCTTCGCTACTTCCTTGCTCGTGAGCTACAGCAGCGTGGTCAGTTGCGACTTGCGTACGTGGCCTCTGAGGCCAACACTGCTGATATCTTCACCAAGGCACTTGCGCCTTGTGATCATCAGCGCTTCTGTACTCAGCTGGGTCTTGTACCTACCTTGCCTCACTTGCTCACCTCTTGACCTTGTTTGTACTGTTGCATATATATATACTCCTGCTCTTGCTTGTCTAGCCTTATATATATATGTAATCCTGCATGTGAACTGGCCTTGTGGCCTTGAACTTGTGCTCGGAATGTGTGGTGACTTTGTGATCCACCCTGAGCTTGCTTTGCTTTGCTTGACTGGTCTTGTGACCCCTTGTTCTCCCCCACTTTGCCTATGGGGGTGTGTCAGAGTTATATGACATAGCTACTGTAGGCTATAGTGGGGTAGCACATATGGGGTACAGTTGCCTAGGGTTTGCCTTTTTGTACCCAACTTTCACTTAGTCATTTCATTCCTGTTTTCTTGATTCACATCGACGTCACTTTTCGCACGGACCACAAGTCCCTCCAATATCTGCGAGCTCAACCCAACCTCAACCCGCGACAAATTCGATGGCTGGACTACATGGAAAGCCACTTCACCTACTGCATCATGTACAAGAAGGGGGCAAATAACATTGCCGACGCCCTGACCCGACCGACAGTACAATCCGCTGCAGTACTCGTTCACCACTTGAACCCATTACTTACCGGACTTTTCACCCAAGGCTACACTACGGACCCGTTCTTCACGACTGGGAACCATCAGCAAGCCACGACGCAGAAAGGGTATTATTACCTAAAAGCCGGAACTGACCGGATTTGGGTTCTCGCTTACCGGCTGCTGCGTGAACTCCTTATCCAAGAGGTCCACGATTCCAACTTTTCCGGACATTTCGGGGTTGATAAAATCCAGAAATTACTGCAACGTCACTATTATTGGCCTGACTCCTCTAACGACGTGCAGCGATATGTGTCCTCATGCACGGTGTGCCAGGCCATGAAATCGACACGTCAACGGCCATCTGGGCTGCTGCAACCCCTCGAGCCACCCGAACGACCGTGGCAACAAGTGACAATGGACTTTGTCACGGGGATGCCCGCTGGACCGTCCGGCAACGACGCTGTTCTCGTCGTCGTCGATCGTCTCACGAAAATGGCGCACTTCGCACCGTGTCGTACAACCATCATAGCCGAGGAGACTGCGCGCCTATTCATCTCAACGGTCGTGCGACTGCACGGAATTCCCTCGGCGATCATCAGCGACCGAGATCCGAAGTTCACGTCGAAATTTTGGAGGGAGACGTGGGCACAGTACGGCACGAAGCTACAGTTCTCTTTCGCATACCACCCGCAAACGGATGGCCAGACCGAACGGACCAATCAGACAATGGAGCAGCTGATACGGACAAACTGCTCCGACCCTGCTCGCTGGGAAGACTCGCTCGCCATGTTGGAGTTTGCCTTCAACAATGCCCCGTCCAGTACGACTAATCACTCCCCGTTCTTTTAAAATTACGGGATGGACCCGATGGTGCCTACATCGACTACACTCGACAATCCAGTCCCGCGGTCACAAACATTCGTGGCAGAACTCCAGGAAGTTCGAGAAAAAGCTGCGAACGCGATTCGCAAGGCGAAAACCACTTCCCGAAAATACACCGACCTTTTACGCCGGGAACTCGTCTTGACAGCTGGGCAATTAGTCCTCCTCGACACCAAAAACCTGCGACTGCCCGGCCCATCAAAATTGCGACCGCGATTCTGCGGGCCTTTTCAGATCATCAAGATGGTGACACCTGTCACCGCGAAACTGCTGCTACCCGACGACTGGCTTATTCACAACGCCTTCTATGTCAGCTTACTTCGCAAGTTCGTGCCAGCCACGACCGATATCGCCCGGCAACAGGCTGCACCCACGGCACGCCCAGTCCCAGAACCGACACTTGACCCGTCCAAGATCTTAGCGCATCGTGTTCGCCTGGATGCCGCTGGCCGCCACGTGGATTTTTTACTCCGTTGGACTGACCGCACCAGTGAGGACGACACGTGGGTGTCATCCGCTTCGTTTGCAGACTCCCCACTTGTTGATTACCTCGCACGCAAGCGCACCGCGGATATTGACCACCTTGCTTAAGGGGGGGGATAGTCTAAGGAATTTTGGATAGTCCAAGATCTTAGTGCATCGTGTTCGCCTGGATGCCGCTGGCCGCCACGTGGATTTTTTACTCCGTTGGACTGACCGCACCAGTGAGGACGACACGTGGGTGTCATCCGCTTCGTTTGCAGACTCCCCACTTGTTGATTACCTCGCACGCAAGCGCACCGCGGATATTGACCACCTTGCTTAAGGGGGGGGATAGTCTAAGGAATTTTCCCGAATTCCTTATCGGGGTTGACTGCTTCGCGTACAGCCCCGATTTTTCGGACTCTGCACGTTTGGCCGACATCAACGATGCCGAGCCTCCTCGCGTCGCCTTCGGCCTTTCTCTTCGCCAAACCTGCACCCAACCTCACTCACCCGAAGTTCCCTCCTAGCTAGCCTACCCACTATATTAGCGTGTGCCTTCATTGTAAAAGCAGTCTGTTCAATCACCTTCTCGTTATTCGCTAACCTGCGCACTCTCTTTTACAACTCATAACAACCCTTTACGATCGATTTTGCCAAATTTTATTTTCATATTTTTTTTTTTAAATAAAATATGAAAATAAATTTCGTAAACTACAGTACCCTTCCCAAACTGTTGAGTAGTTTTGAATACTGTTCACAGTATATTAAACCATGTGATCTTTCTTTGTCAATGGTTTTGTGCATGTCAGAATGAACAAAAGGGAATGAATGAACTAGGCAGCAGGTGGGTACAAGTATGAAAACCTAAAAGTGTTGTACCCTATAAGAACTACCCCACTACAGCCTAAACAGACTATAGCATATAAGTTTGACACACCCCCATAGGCAAAGTGGGGGAAAACAAGAGGTAACAAGACCAGTCAAGAAAGGCAAAGCAAGCTCAGGGTGGATCACAAAGTCACCACGCAGTCTGAGCACAAGCAAATGGCCACAAGGCCAGTTCACATGCAGAGTTATATAAAGGAAAACAAAAAATACAGTGAACACAACCTAGCAAGTGTAAGCATGCAGGTATATGTATATACAGTACAGTACAAGCAGAGTAAAGAAGTAAGCAAGTGAGGCACAGTAGGTACAAGGCCTAGAACAGTACAGAAACGCTGATGATCACAAGGCTGAAGTGCCTTGGTGAAAACATCAGCAGTGTTGGCCTGTGAGGCCACGTAAGCGAGACGAAGCTGACCACGCTGCTGCAACTCTCGAGCAAGGAAGTAGCGCAGAGCAATGTGCTTCGTTCTGTGCTCCAGTCTGTGCTCCTGACACAAGGCCAGCATGGCCTTGTTGTCGACGTACAGAACTGGAGGAGAACGAGGCGCCTCTCCCAAGTCGGACAGCAGGTAGGTGAGCCAGCGTAACTCCTGTGTAGCCATGGCCCCAGCGTAGATCTCAGCCTCACAACTCGAGCTGAGAACAGAAGAAGAGCGGGTAGACCGCCAAGAGACAGAACCGGAACCAAGACCGAAGGTGTAACCCTGTAACGACCGCTGTGTAGCCAAGTCGTCAACCCAGGAAGCGTCTGCGTGACCAGTGAGGACAGCTCTAGCCCGTCCTCCAAGCACGAGCCCCATGCCCGACGTACTGCACAACTAGCGCAACACCCTATTCGCAGCATCCCAGTGCACCTTTCGGTGCCTGCCGGGAGCCACGTAGCGAGCCAGAAGGCTGAGAGGGTATGCGAGGTCAGGTCGTGTGCAAGTCATCAGGTACATGAGGCAGCCCACAAGCTCTGGATACGGGCCACTCGGCTCTACGGACTCGTCCGAAGGTGGAGCTGAGAGCGAGTGACCGGTAGGCAGAGGAGTGGACTGTGGCGAGGAGTACGTGAAGCCGAAGCGCTGAAGGACCTGCTGCACCATGTGTGACTGAGTCAAGGTAATGGTGCACTGTGCTCTGTCCCGGGTGATCTGCAAGCCAAGATAGCTGCGCAGTTCACCCAGGTCTGTGCACATGTGTCTCTTCTGCAGCTCGGACTTCACGTGGGCGAGTGCCTCAGTATCAGCAGTAGCAAAGACGAGGTCGTCTACGTACACGAGAACGTAGAACGGCAGCAGAGTGGTGTCAGTGCGTAAAAACAGAGAAGGGTCAGCTGTGGAAGGAGCAAAACCAAGAGCAGCAAGAGTCGCGCTCACTGTGTCGTGCCACTCACGAGGTGCCTGGCGGAGACCGTAGACTGGCCGCCGGAGGCTCCACTGGGTACCAGCAGGAAACGACCCAGTGAAGCCAGGTGGGCGGCGCAGCCAGATCTCCTCGTGCAGGCTGCCCTGTAGGAAGGCTGTGCTGAAGCCAAGCGAGTGGAGCTCGTAGTCACGGTGAGAGGCAACGTGCAGCAGTACCCGAAGAGTGGTCATCTTCGGGGTAGGAGAGAAGGTCTGGAAGAAGTCAACTCCCTGTCGCTGACTGAAGCCACGTGCAACGTAACGCGCCTTGAAGACAGGCGGAGAACCCGGCGGCCGCTTCACCCTGAAGATCCACATGCCACTGACGATGTTCGCCCCAGGCGGGGGAACCTCGTCGACGTAGGTGCCCGTGGACTTCCAGGAAGCAATCTCGGTGTCCATGGCTGCCTGCCACTGAGAGGAGTAGGGACCCTCTATCGCCTCTGCGTAAGAGCACGGGGTCGGGATGTCTGGTGTATCTGGGTCTCCCTCAGGGGCAAGCAGCATGGACACGAGATGAGGTACAGCAGTGGCAAAGCACTCAAACTCCTCCTGTCTGTCCTCAAGAACATCCGTGCCAAGAGCACACTCACCCCCGACGGACGGAGGGCAGACAGACACAGACGCAGACTCAGCAACAAGACGAGTGGCGTAGTCGAGGCGACAGGCTGCAGCAAAGTCAACAAGCTCAGCAACGAGAGCAGACACAGCAGAGGACTCAAACAGAGGGTCAGTGACAGAAGTGGCTAGAAAGCGCGTGACAGTAGGACTAGCAGCACGAAGGGAGTCAGACTCCGGGTCCGGACCGTCAAGAAGAAAGGACGCAGGAGGAGAGGGCAGAGGGACTTGCTGTGGAGCAGTGGAAGGACGCAGAGTCATAGATTGAGTGCCAGGGACAGGAGGAGGACGCGGACGCAAAACACGGCCAGCGCGAGCAGTGCGGACAAGCGACGCAGCACGAGACACAGGCAACACAGGACGGGACTCAGGATCACGACGCTCCGTAAGACCTCTAGTCGGTCCAGAGTAAGGAGCAGGACCAGGCAGTGGAGAGGACGGCTGTAACTGCAACTCTGACTGGACAGGCTGTGGACTCAGTAAAGGAGGAGGAGGACCAGGAGAAGGCCGTAGACCAAGAACCTGCTGAAGGAGCGGAACGTAGTACGGCCGCGGCCGCGCAGCGCCTCCAGAAACAGCAAAGACAGCACCAGTACCCTCAGCTCCAGAGTCTCCAGTAAGAACTCCCGCAGCACCACCAGCCTCAGTACCTGCAGCGCCAACGCCTGCAGTACAACCAGCCCCAGCAGCTCCAGTACCTCCAGTACGAGCACCTCCAGGACCAGCGGCTCCAGCAGCTCCAGCACCAGCAGCTCCTCCAACAGCTCCAGCACCAGCAGTACCTCCAGCAGCACCAGCACCAGTAACACCTCCAGTAGCTCAAGCACCAGCAACACCTCCAGCAGCACCGGCACCAGCAGCACGGCGACAGCGCCGAGTGTACCACTCACGAAGCCGCTGCGGAGAGAGGGGCTCCCGCCGCAACGGGACACCCGGAGAACCTCCAGACTCAGCACCCCCAGATACAGCACCCCCAGGCTCCACACGCTCAGGCTCAGCACCCCCAGGCTCCGCACCCGCAGGCTCAGCACCCCCAGACTCCACACGCTCAGGCTCAGCACCCCCAGGCTCCGCATCCCCAGTCCCCGCACCCGCAGGCTCAGCACCCCTAGTAGCACCTGAGTCGACAGCTACCTCGAGCGGCTCGGCAGGGTCTACCTGAGACACACATGAGGGGGCAGGACCCTGAGGGGTGAGGGGGTCTACCAGAGGAGTACCTGGTGCGAGGAAGAGTGGCGGGGGGGGGGGAGAGAGGCAGCGCAGTAGGGAAAGAGACGGTAGTAAGACACCGACTCGTCAAACGTGACGTCCTGAGAGGACAGAACACGACGCGAGGTGGGGTGGTAGATTTGCCACCCGGGTACGTCAGGGGGGAAGCCAAGGAAGACGCAAGGAACGGCACGGGAGGACAGCTTGTCCGCTGAAGTATCGCGGACAAAAGCTCGAGATCCCCAGACACGGAACGCGGACGCATCGCCAACCTTCCCCGTCCACCTCAGAGTAGGTGTGGTCTCCGGCAAGGAGACACGAGGCTGAAGGTTGATCTGATGCGCAGCGTACTGAACCGCGAACGGCCACAGAAAATGGGGAGCAACCGCATGGATCATGGACGTACGAGCGACGTCCATGACCATGCCAATGCGGCGCTCAGCAATCCCATTTTGCTGTGGGGAGGCCGGAAGCGTGAACGTCTGGTGGATGCCCTCCGCACGACAGAAGGCCCTCAGGAGGTCGGAGGAAAACTCACCACCCCTGTCTGAGTGCAGACGCAGAACAGGAAGGTCCGAGCCGAAACTCTCACTGAGCTAGCGACGGGCACCGCGGATCCAGTCGATCAACACCTCAATGCTGTCACCCTTGCTGCGCAAGGGGAAGACTGTGGTGTAACGCGAGTAGTCGTCAACGACCAGTAGGAAGTAACGCTCGTGACCCTGTCCACTGACGCGGGCTGGGCCCCACACGTCCATGTGAAGAGTCTGCAGGGGAGCCTCTGTCGGAGGGAACGAGGAGGAGTGAGGAGCGGCGCGCTGCCGGCCCTCGACACAAGGAACACAGGTGGGGGCAGGCCCCAGAGGAAGAGGAGGAAGGCACTGAGGGAGACCCGAGACAAGGGTACGGGAGGCCATACCTCGAAGACGAGGAAGGGAGGGGTGACCAAGGCGGTGGTGCCAAAGGAGAGTCTCGTGCGTCAGAGGACGACACGAGCAGGGGGCAGGCGCAGGACTAGACCTGGACGCGGCAGCAAACACCTGACTAGACGCGGCTACCTGACCAGACGCAGAGACCGGAGGAGGCGCAGTAGTCAGTGTGTAGAGACTCGACCCAGGCCGACGGGTGAACGTGGCCAGGTGGCGGTCCGTCCGAGAGCAAGTGCAGTGGGTCACACGCTGACCTCCAGGGGCGAACTGGTCAACCCACGCGTCCTGGAGGTCAGCTCCACTCACCAAGTTCGTAGAGAACGAGGGGAGGTGGAGTCCCGACAGCAAGCCCGACGGGGCCGCAGGACACGGTAGAACCGTGGAAGAGTGCGCAAGGACTGGGCCCCCAGAGGGGTCAGCCAGGGAGACTGCGACAGGCCGACTGAGCGGCGTGAGTGTGGTGCTGTCTCTAAAGAAAGAGCGCGAAGCACCAGAGTCAAGTGTGAAAGTGTGCAAGGCCTCAGTAGGTGCAGTACCAGAGAGAGCAGACTCACCAGCACCTGGAGCAGCAGACTCACCAGTACCTGGAGCAGCAGACGCACTACCACCTAGAGCAGCAGCCGCAATGCCCGGGTCGGGCGGGACACTCAGGTAACAGTCACCCTCAGCACTATCAGTCAAAGCATACATGGCAGCAAGGATAGCATCGAAATCAAGATCAAAGATAGGCACATTCTGCATAAGCAGATCATGCCAGCGAGGGAGCTCAACAGCGTCAGGAAACTGAGCACGCCAGGCGTCAGTCAAGCGACCGAAGCAGCGCTGCGTAGTGTGTGGCAGCCCACACGTCTCCCCACGACGACTGCCGGTGCGAAGAACGTAAGTGCAGGTACCAGCACCCCCAGACGTCCCACGCCCAGCGTACCACTCACGAAGCTGCTGGGCCGACGGGGTCTCACGGGAACGTGGCTGCTGCTGGCGCTGGCTACCACCAAAGCCTCCACGCTGCGTGGCTGCACCTCGACCAGCACCACCGCCACCGCCACCTCCGCCACCGCTGCCGCTGCCTCCACCACCGCTGCCGCTGCCTCCACCACCTCCGCCGCTGCCTCCACCACCTCCACTGCCGCCACTGAAGCCCCCACTCCCGGCACCACCCTCACCTCCCCCGCCAACCCCTCCGCCTCCTCCACCGCCGCCGCCGCCGCCCCCGCCATCCCCTCCACCACCCTTGCTCCCCTTGCCCTTGCTGTTGCGGCGCCTCCCACTAGGAGCAGACGCAGCCCCGACCTCCTCAGTGCCAACAAGGTCGACAGCAGCAGCAGAAGCAACAGAGAGGAGAAGGGGGACAGGGGAACACCCCTCAAAGAAAGGGGTGCGACGGTCGCCGCGAGAAGCACCTACAGCTAAGATACTCTTCTCAGCTGCAGCAAGGCGCTCCTCTAGCAGGTCGACAGTCAGCTAAGTGGGGCAAAGGGAGAGAAAGTGGTCCCTGACTGAAGAAAGGGAGTCAGGGAGGCGGGTGACTAGGTAGTAAAGGGTGATGTACATTGGGGGGGGGGTTCTTGGCACAGAACTCAGTGGGAAGGGCAGCGCGGTAGCGGCAGTCACTAGTGCGGAGGTGAGCAACGAGGTCAGCGACTGTGGCAAAGGCGGCAAGGTCAGGGAAAAGGTACGGCAGCATGAGGCGGCTGAGGGCAGCAGTGGCAGGGGAGGAGTAGCGTGCAACTACAGCGTCGTACAAAGACTGAGCAGTCTTGTACTGGCCAAAGTGCGCGCGCTCAGCAGGTGGGAGGTGACTACGAACAGCAAGGCGAGCAACAGCGTCACGAGTGGTCCACTGCGAGCGAACCGTACTGTCAGCAGTGGCAGCAGGTGCAGTAGAGACACCGGACGTGTGATCGAAAAGGGAGACCCCATCCCTAGAGTCACACTGAAGAAAGAGCTGGAGGTCGTCAACCGACACGCCAAAGTCAACTGCACGCCCCTCAGCATCAAACGTGAGAACAGTAGGGCTAGCCATAGTATCAGTAGCAGCAGTAGCAGTAGAAGCAGCAGTGGCAGCAGAAGCAGAGCAGGCAAAAGGGGGCAGCGCGTCTCGGCTCGGCAGGGCAGCGCGGCTCGGTGGGCGCGGCGCGGCTCGGCTGGGCGGCGCGGCTAGACAGAGCGGCGCGGCTCGGTGGGCGGCGCAGCTCGGCTGGGTGGCGCGGCTCGGCTGGGCGGCGCGGCTCGGATGGGCGGTGTGGCTCGGCTGGGCGGCGCGGCGCGGCAGGGGGGTTTGGGCGCGGGGCTTACCAGGGACGCGACCGTAGGGGCCGCGTCAGCAGAGGGGCCACGACAGCAGAGGGGCCGCTGCAGCAGAGGGGCCGCTTCAGCAGAGGGGCCGCTTCAGCAGAGGGGCCGCGAAAGCAGGGGGGGCCGCTACAGCAGAGGGGCCGCTTCAGCAGAGGGGCCGCGACAGCAGGGGGGGCCGCAGCTGCTGAGGCCGCGACAGTAGGGGCTGGGACGGCAGGGGCCGCGATAGCAGAGGCCGCGACAGCAGCAGGGGCCGTGACGGCAGAGGCCGTGACGGCAGCAGAGGCCGTGACGGCAGCAGGGGCCGCAGTGGCAGACGGGGCCGCGTCAGCAGCGGGGGCCACGACGGTAGCAGGGGCCGCAACAGCAGCAGGGGCCGCAACAGCGGTAGGAGCCGCGTCGGCAGTAGGGGCCGCGACGGCAGTAGGGGTCGCGTCGGCAGTAGGGGCCGCGACGGCAGCAGGGGCCGCGACGGCCGCAGGGGCCGCGTAGGCAACAGGGGTCGCGTTGGCCTGAGGGGCCGCGACGGCAAGAAGGGGCCGCGTCGGCACTAGGGGCCGCGTCGGCAGTAGGGGCCGCGACTGCAGTGAGGGGCCGCGACGGCAGAAATGGGCCGCGTCGGAACTAGGGGCCGCGACGGCAGTAAGGGGCCGCGTCGGCAGCAGGGGCAGGCGCGAAGCGCGCTGCGGGCACGGCAGGAAAAAAATCGTTACTATTTCGGTGGGCCCTAAAAAAAAACGTTCCCACAGGGGAACTTGCTCAGAATACCATGTCAGAATGAACAGAAGGGAATGAATGAACTAGGCAGCAGGTGGGTACAAGTATGAAAACCTAAAAAGTGTTGTACCCTATAAGAACTACCCCACTACAGCCTAAACAGACTATAGCATATAAGTTTGACAGTGCAGATATGCTATACTATTTGTATTAGTATGTTTTACTATTAAATGATGTTGTGGTAATGATAAATAGATGCATGATGCATAAATAATGCTATAGGATGCATAATATTTAATATAATGCCATGAATCATGATGCACATGCATGCACATAATGAAATGCGTAACAGTTAACGACCCAAAAACTAAGCTACCGCCATCCCCTGCCTAGCATGGGGGGGAGGTCAATAGCAAAGATTTTGAATAATCAACTGTCACATGAAACAACACAATCTGTGAAGTCTAAAAAAAAGGTCAACCCTATCAAATCCAGTTCGAAGTGGTCGCACACGATTCACTGAGTGCGCTAATGAACCTTTTGTAAAATGATAGGCCTGAGCCTTTTTGTTAAAATCACAGACATGCATTGTTATTGCCATGTATAAATTTACACATACATACACACACAAATATACACATACATACGTACGTACATACATACAGACTCACATACGTACGCATACGTACACACACACACTTACAAACGCATACACCAAACATAGTTACTCACACAAGCAAACACATTCACAGAATCAAAAGCACGAACACCGGCAAACCAGCAAAAAACGCGCGATAATAAATAACATGCAAACCAACGTTATAAGGACAATATGATAAATCCCTATCAGTGACCTATACACATTTTCCAGATTGAAATCACATTCCTGACAAGCAAGGCTCCTGAGAAACGGGTTTAGGAAGTGGAAAGGAGGATCGAAAAGAAAGGAAAAAAAAAAAAAACAGAAAAGGGTATGAGGTGTGATGACATGACGAGAAAAAGGAATAACAAAGAAACGAATGAAACAATACAAGGGCTAAGAAAAACGCCGTGAGTATTGAAGGGTTAGTGCTGACAAATAGCAATGAGAAGAACCTACCAAGGCATAAAACAAAAGTAAGGAACGGGAACCGAGGGAAAAACACATAACGAGACAGTAAACTAAAGAAGAGAATATAACGAAATACGGAGAGCGAGAACAACGGAGAGCGAGAGCGTGAGAGAGAGGACGAGAGAGAGAGGACGAATGAGAGAGAACGAACAAGAGAGAACGGACGAGAGAGAGAATGAACGAGGGAGAGAGAGACCGAGAGAGGGAGAGAACTATAGAGAGAGAATGAGAGAGAGAGAGAGAATGAACGAGAGAGAGAGAACGAGAGAGGGAGAGAACTAGAGAGAGAGAGAGAGAGAACGAGAGAGAGAGAGAGAGAGAACAAGAGAGAGAGAGAGAGAGAACGAATGAGAGAGAGAACAAATGAAAGAGAGAGAGAGAGAGAGAGAGAGAGAGAGAGAGAGAGAGAGAGAGAGAGAGAGAGAGAGAGAGAGAGAGAGAGAGAGAGAGAGAGAGAGAGAACGAGAGAGAGAGAGAACGAGAGAAAGAGAACGAGAGAAAGAGAACAAGAGAGAGAGAACGAGAAGGAGAGAACGAGAGAGAGAGAATGAGAGAAAGAGAGAGAGCGAACGAGAGAGAGAGAAAGAGAGAGAGGGAACAAGAGAGAGAGAGAGAGAACAAGAGAGAGAGAGAGAGAGAGAGAGAGAGAGAGAGAGAGAGAGAGAGAGAGAGAGAGAACGAGAGAGAGAGATGTCAGAATAGTGAAGGAATGAATGACTGAACTAGCAATCAAGTGGGTACAAGTAGGAAACCTAAAAGTGTTGTACCCTATATGAACTACCCCACTACAGCCTAGACAGACTATAGTGTATAAGTTTGACACACCCCCATAGGCAAAGTGGGGGAGAACAAGAGGTCACAAGACCGGTCAAGAAAGGCAAAGCAAGCTCAGGGTGGATCACGACGTCACCACGCATTCTGAGCACAAGCAAATGGCCACAAGGCCAGTTCACATGCAGAGTTATATAAAGGAGAACAAGAAAAACAGTGAACACAACCTAGCAAGTGTAAGCATGCAGGTATATGTATAGAGATCACAGTACAAGCAGAGTCAAGAAGTGAGCAAGTGAGGCCAAGTAGGCACAAGATCTAGCATAGTACAAAAACGCTGATGATCACAAGGCTGAAGTGCCTTGGTAAAGATATCAGCAGTGTTGGCCCGAGTGGCCACGTAAGCAAGACGAAGCTGACCACGCTGCTATAACTCTCGAGCAAGGAAGTAGCGCAGAGCAATGTGCTTCGTTCTGTGCTCCAGTCTGTGCTCCTGACACAAGGCAAGCATGGCCTTGTTGTCGACGTACAAAACTGGAGGAGAACGAGGCGCCTCTCCCAAGTCGGTCAGCAGGTAGGTGAGCCAGCGTAACTCCTGTGCAGCCATGGCCCCAGCGTAGATCTCAGCCTCACAACTGGAGCTGAGAACAGAAGACGAGCGGGTAGACTGCCAAGAGACAGAGCCAGAGCCAAGGCTGAAGGTGTAACCCTGTGACGACCGCTGCGTAGCCAAGTCGTCAACCCAGGAAGCGTCTGTCTGACCAGTGAGGACAACTCGAGCCCGTCCTCCAAGCACGAGCCCCATGCCCGACGTACTGCACAAGTAGCGCAACACCCTCTTAGCTGCATCCATGTGCTCCTTCCTGTGTCTGCTAGGAGCGACATAGCTTGCTAGAATGCTAAGAGGGTAGGCAAGGTCAGGTCGAGTGCAGGTCATCAGGTACATGAGGCAGCCCACAAGCTTTGGATACAGGCCACTCAGCTCTACGGACTCGTCCGAAGGTGGAGCTGAGAGCGAGTGACCGGTAGGCAGAGGAGTGGACTGTGGCGAGGAGTACGTGAAGCCGAAGCGCTGAAGGACCTGCTGCACCATGTGTGACTGAGTCAAGGTAATGGTGCGCTGTGCTCTGACCCGGGTGATCCGCAAGCCAAGATAGCTTGTCAGCTCACCCAGGTCTGTGCACGTGTGTCTCTTCTGCAGCTCGGAATTCACGTGGGCGAGTGCCTCAGTGTCAGCAGTAGCAAAGACGAGGTCGTCTACGTACACGAGAACGTAGAACGGCGGCAGAGTGGTGTCAGTGCGTAGAAACAGCGACGGGTCAGCAGTGGAAGGAGCAAACCCAAGAGCAGCAAGAGTCGTCCTCAGTGTGTCGTACCACTCACGGGGTGCCTGGCGGAGACCGTAGACTGGCCGCCGGAGGCTCCACTGGGTACCAGCAAGAAACGACCCAGTGAAGCCAGGTGGGCGGCGTAGCCAGATCTCCTCGTGCAGGCTGCCCTGTAGGAAGGCTGTGCTGAAGTCAAGAGAGTGTAGCTCGTAGTCACGCTGAGCGGCGACGTGCAGCAGCACCCGAAGAGTGGTCATCTTTGGGGTAGGGGAGAAGGTATGGAAGAAGTCAACTCCCAATCTCTGACTGAAGCCTCGTGCAACGTAACGCGCCTTGAAGACAGGCGGAGAACCCGGCGGCCGCTTCACCCTGAAAATCCACATACCACTGACGATGTTTGCCCCAGGCGGGGGAACCTCGTCGACGTAGGTGCCTGTGGACTTCCAGGAAGCCATCTCTGTGTCCATGGCTGTCTGCCACTGAGAGGAGTAGGGACCCTCTATCGCCTCTGCGTAAGAGCGCGGGGTCGGGATGTCTGGTGCATCCGGGTCTCCCTCAGGGGCAAGCAGCATGGACACGAGATGAGGTAAAGCAGCGGCAAAGCACTCAAACTCCTCCTGTCTGTCCTCAAGGACGTCCGTGCCAAGAGCACACTCACCCCGGACGGACGGAGGCCAGACAGACGCAGACTCAGACTCAGCAACAAGACTAGCGGCTTAGTCTAGACGACAGGCGGCAGCAAAGTCAACAAGCTCAGCAAGTAGAGCAGACGCAGCAGTGGACTCAAACAAAGGGTCAGTGACTGCAGTGGCCAGAAAGCGCGTGATAGTAGGACTAGCAGCACGAAGGGAGTCAGACTCCAGGTCCGGACCGTGAAGAAGAGCGGACGAGACTGAGGCTCACGACGCTCCGTAAGACCTCTAGTCGGTCCACAGTAAGGAGAAGGACCAGGCAGTGGAGAGGCTGGCTGTAACTGCGACTGTGACTAGACAGGTGGTGGACTCAGTAAGGGAGGAGTAGGACCAGTAGAAGGCGGGAGACCAAGAACCTGCTGAAGGAGCGGAACGTAGTACGGCCGCGGCCGCGCAACGCCTCCAGAAACAGCAGAGACAGCACCAGTACCCTCAGCTCCAGGGTCTCCAGCTACAACTCCCGCAGCACCACCAGCTCCAGTACCTCCAGCAGCTCCAGCTCCAGCAGCACCTCCAGTAGCAACAGCTCCAGCACCTACAGCTCCAACTCCTGCACCACCACCAGCCCTAGCAGCTCCAGTACCTCCAGTACGAGCACCTCCGGGACCAGCTGCTCCAGCACCTCCAGCAGCTCCAACACCAGTAGAACCTCGAACAGCGCCAATACCTCCAGCACCAGCACCTCCAGGACGAGCGGCTCCAGCAGCTCCAGCACCAGCAGCACCTTCAGCAGCTCCAGCTCCAGAAGTACCTCCAGCAGCAGGCCCCGTAGCTCCAGCAGCACGGCTACAGCGCCGAGCGTACCACTCACGGAGCCGCTGCGGAGAGAGGGGCTCCTGCCGTGACGGGACATCCGGAGGACCTCCAGACTCAGCACGCTCAGGCTCAGCACCCCCAGGCTCAGCACCCCCAGACTCAGCACCCCCAGGCTCAGCACCCCCAGGCTCCACACGCCCAGGCTCAGCACCCCCAGGCTCCGCACCCTCAGAATCAGCAACCCCAGGCGCAGCACCCCCAGGCCCCGCACCCGCAGGCTCAGCACCCCTAGCAGCACCAGACTTGATAGCTACCTCGACAGGCTCGACAGGGTCTACCTGGGACACACCTGAGGGGGCAGGGCCCTGAGGGGGGAGGGGGTCTACCGGAGGAGCACCTGGTGCTAGGAAGAGGGACGGGGGGGGGGGAGAGAGGCAGTGCGGTAGGGAAAGAGACGGTAGTAAGATACCGACTCGTCAAACGTGACGTCCTGAGAGGACAGAACATGACGCGAGGTGGGGTGGTAAAACTGCCACCCAGGTGCGTCAGGGGGGAAGCCAAGGAAGACACAAGGAATGGCACGGGAGGACAGCTTGTCCGCGGAAGTATCGTGGACAAAAGCTCGAGATCCCCAGACACGGAACACAGACGCATCGCCAACCTTGCACGTCCACCGCAGAGTAGGTATGGTCTCCGGCAAGGAGACACGTGGCTGAAGGTTGATCTGATGCGCAGCGTACTGAACCGCGAACGGCCACAGAAAATGGGGAGCAGCCGCATGGATCATGGACGTACGAGCGACGTCCATGACCATGCCAATGCGGCGCTCAGCAATCCCATTTTGCTGTGGGGAGGCCGGAAGCGTGAACGTCTGGCGGATGCCCTCCGCACGACAAAAAGCCCTCAGAAGGTCGGAGGAAAACTCACCACCTCTGTCTGAGTGCAGACGCAGAACAGGAAGGTCCGAGCCGAAACTCTCGCTGAGCTGGCGACGGGCACCGCGGATCCAGTCGATCAACACCTCAGTGACCTCACCCTTGCGACGCAAGGGGAAGACTGTGGTGTAACGCGAGTAGTCGTCAACGACCAGCAGGAAGTAACGCTCGTGACCCTGTCCACTGACGCGGGCTGGGCCCCACACGTCCATGTGGAGAGTCTGCAGGGGAGCCCATGTCGTAGGGACAGGGAGGAGTGAGGAGCGGCGTGCTGCCGGCCCTTGACACAAGGAACACAGGTAGGGGCAGGCCCCGGAGGAAGGGGAGGGAGGGACTGGGGGAGACCAGAGACAAGGGTACGGGAGGCCATACCTCGAAGACGAGGCAGGGA
Organism: Closterium sp. Naga37s-1; assembly: GCA_947471745.1. Lineage (NCBI taxonomy): Eukaryota > Viridiplantae > Streptophyta > Zygnematophyceae > Desmidiales > Closteriaceae > Closterium > Closterium sp. Naga37s-1. The sequence continues at coordinate 2,416,593 of CANJKZ010000860.1, forward strand.
GGTGTGACCAAGGCGGTGGTGCCAAAGGAGAGTCTTGTGTGACAGAGGACGACACGAGCAGGGGGTAGACACTGGACTAGACCTGGACGCGGCAGCAAACACCTGACCAGACGCGGCTACCTGACCAGACGCAGTAACGGGAGGAGACGCAGTAGTCAGTGTGTACAGACTCGACCCAGGCCGATGGGTGAACGTGGCCAGGTGGCGGCCCGTCCGAGAGCAAGTGCAGTGGGTCACACGCTGACCTCCAGGGGTGAACTGGTCAACCCACAAGTCCTGAAGGTCAGCTCCACTCACCAAGTTCGTAGAGAACGAGGGGAGGTGGAGTCCTGACAGCAAGCCCGACGGGGCCGCAGGACACGGTAGAACCGTGGAAGAGTGCGCAAGGACTGGGCCCCCAGACGGGTCAGCCAGGGAGACTGCGGCAGGCCGACTGAGCGGCGTGAGTGTGGTGCTATCGCGAAAGAAGGAGCGCGAAGCACCAGAGTCAAGTGTGAAAGTGTGCAAGGCTTCAGTAGGTGCAATACCAGAGAGAGCAGACTCACCAGCACCTGGAGCAGCAGACTCACTAGTACCTGGAGCAGCAGACTCACTAGTACCTGGAGCAGCAGACACACTAGCACCTAGAGCAGCAGCCTCAATGCCCGGGTCGGGCGGAACACACAGGTAACAGTCACCCTCAGCACTATCAGTCACAGCATACATGGCAGCAAGGATAGCATCGAAATCAAGATCAAAGATAGCAACATTCTGCCTAAGCAGATCACCCCAGCGAGGGAGCTCAACAGCGTCAGGAAACTGGGCGCGCCAGGCGTCAGTCAGGCGACCGAAGCAGCGCTGCGCAGTGTGTGGCAGCCTGCACGTCTCCCCACGGCGCCCGCCGGTGCGAAGAACGTAAGTGCAGGGACTACCAACCCCAGACCTCCCACGCCCAGCGTACCACTCACGAAGCTGCTGGGCCGACGGGGTCTCACGGGAACGCGGCTGCTGCTGGCGCTGGCTACCACCAAAGCCTCCACGCTGCACAGCTCCACCTCGACCAGCACCACCGCCGCCGCCACCTCCACCACCGCTGCCGCTGCCTCCACCGCCGTTGCCGCTGCCTCCACCACCCCCACCGCCGCCACGGAAGCCCCCACTCCCGCCACCACCCCCACCTCCACCGCCACCCCCTTCACCTCCTCCACCGCCTCCACCGCCGCCCCCACCGTCCCCTCCACCACCCTTGCCCCCCTTGCCCTTGCTGTTGCGGCGCCTCCCACTAGGAGCAAACGCAGCCCCGACCTCCTCAGTGCGAACGAGGTCGACAGCAGCAGCAGAAGCAACAGAGGGGAGAACGGGGACAGGGGAACACCCCTCAAAGAAAGGGGCGCGAGGGCCGCCGCGAGAAGCACCTACAGTAATGATACTCTTCTCAGCTGCAGTGAGGCGCTCCTCTAGCAGGTCTATGGTGAGCTAAGTGGGGCAAAGGGAGAGAAAGTGGTCCCTGACTGAAGAAAGGGAGTCAGGGAGGCGGGTGACTAGGTAGTAAAGGGTGATGTACATGGGGGGGGGGTTCTTGGCACAGAACTCAGTGGGAAGGGCAGCGCGGTAGCGGGCGTCACTAGTGCGGAGGTGAGCAGTGAGGTCAGCGACTGTGGCAAAGGTGGCAAGGTCAGGGAAAAGGTACGGCAACATGAGGCGGTTGAGGGCAGCAGTGGCAGGGGAGAATAGCGCGCAACTACAGCGTCGTACAAAGACTGAGCAGTCTTGTACTGGCCAAAATGCGCGCGCTCAGCAGGCGGCAGGTGACTACGAACAACAAGACGAGGAACAGCATCACGAGTGGTCCACTGCGAGCGAACCGTACTGTCAGCAGTGGCAGGAGGTGCAGTAGAGACACCGGACGTGTGATCGAAAAGGGATACCCCATCCCTAGAGTCACACTGAAGAAAGAGCTGCAGGTCGTCAACCCACACGTCAAAGTCAACTGCACGTCCCTCAGCATTAAAGGTGAGAACAGTAGGGCTAGCCATAGCAGCAGTAGCAGCAGCAGCAGCAGAGGCAGCAGTGGCAGAAGCGCAGGCAGGGCAGTGCGGCTCAGTAGGGCGGCGCGACTCGGTAGGGTGGCGCGGCTCGGCAGAGCGGCGCGGCTCAGTGGGCGGCGCGGCTCGGCTGGGCGGCGCGGCTCGGCTGGGCGGCGCGGCTCGGCAACTGGCGGCGTGGCGCAGCAGGGCGGCGCGGGTGCTTACCAGGGGCGGCTGCAGGGCAGGGCCGTGACAGCAGGGGCCGCGACAGCTGGGGGCGCGACAGCAGAGGCCGCGTCAGCAGGGGCCGCGACAGAAGGGGCCGCGCCAGTAGGGGCGGCGACAGCAGGGGCCGCGACAGCAGGGGGCCGCGACAGCAGGGGCCGCGTCAGCAGGGGCCGTGCCAGTAGGGGCGGCGACAGCAGGGGCCGCGATAGCAGGTGGCCGCGACAGCAGGGGCGGCGACAGTAGCAGGCCGCGACAGCAGGGGCCGCGATAGCAGGTGGCCGCGACAGCAGGGGCCGCGGTAGCAGGGGCCGCAATAGCAGGGGCGGCGTCGACAGGGGCCGCGACAGCTTGGGGCCGCAACAGTAGCAGGGGCCACGACGGCAGCAGGGGCCGTGACGGCAGCAGGGGTCGCAGCGGCAGTAGGGGCCGCGACAGGCGGCGACAGCAGGGCCGCGAGGCAGGGGCTGCGACGGGCGAGGGCCGCGACAGCAGTAGGGGCCGCGACGGCAGTAGGGGCCGCGACAGGCAGTAGGGGTCGCGTCCAGCAGGGGCCGTGACTAGGGCAGGGCGCAAGGTGTGCGTCGGGCAAGGCGCGATGCGCGCTTCGGGCAGGGCAGGAAAAAAAAGTGTGGTGGGCCCTAAAAAAAACGTTCCCACTAGGGAACCTGCTCAGAATACCATGTTAGAATGTGAGCGAATGAATGTCTGAACTAGCAAGCAGGTGGGTACAAGTAGGAAACCTAAAAGTGTTGTACCCTATATGAACTACCCCACTACAGCCTAGATAGACTATAGCATATAAGTTTGACAAGAACCTAATACATAAACAGTTTGCAGCCCCTTAGAACGACCAACACTAAGTAGACGAGTAGAATACGACCATAAAAAACATGCTAGTCTAACTTAGTTTATTACTATCACCTAACTTAGTTCTAAAACATAAGCAGAACAACTTCTGACCTTTGAGTGGTAGATGGAGCTTGGGAAGTCGGAGCAAACCAAGAGAAACCAAGAGAAGAACCGGGCTCCTCTAGCGTGAGGAAGAGAGAAGAAAGAGACGGGGAACAAACCCTAACGATTGCAGATTCGTCGCAACAGAAATTTTACTATAATTTGAATCACAGCTTTGCATCGGTGCTTCAAGCGCAGTTGGTCGAATGTGATTGTGGTATCTAAAGGTGGAATGTTGGATTCTTGCGCGCGAGTTGTTTTCTTCCATGTGGACACAATTTTAAATGAAGTACCAAACCTGTTACAACAACATTCGATACTATACATAATATTATATATATATATATATATATTTGTATAACTGCATATAGTTATAGCTGTAGTGTAGTTACTGTTATAGTCCCTGTAGGTGGTGCACCCTTTGCCATCTCTCACTCCTATATCTTGTACTTTCTTCTCTTAGTGAACCATCATTTTACTTCTCAACTTTTCTCTCAACACTTGCCTAGCTTTCACCCTAGCTATGGCTACTATGATTCTAACAATTGTATGGTGTGAAATATTGCAAAACGCTTCGCAACCCTAGGACGACTTGTGGCCTCTTGTTCATATTTTTTTTTATAAATAAAATATGAAAATAAAATTCGTAAACTACAGTACCCTTCCAAAACCGTTGAGTAGTTTTGAATACTGTTCACAGTATATTTAACCATGTGATCTTTCTTTGTCAGTGGTTTTGTGCAGATATGCTATACTGTTTGTATTAGTATGTTTTACTATTAAATGATGTTGTGGTAATGATAAATAGATGCATAAATAATGCTATAGGATGCATAATATTTAATATAATGCCATGAATCATGATGCAGATACATGGACATAATAAAATGCGTAACAGTTAACGACCCAAAAACTAAGCTACCACCATCCCCTGCCTAGCATGGGGGGGAGGTCAATAGCAAAGATTTCGAATAATCAACTGTCACATGAAACAACACAATATGTGAAGTATAAAAAAAGGTCAACCCTATCAAATCCAGTTTGAAGTGGTCGCACACGAGTCACTGAGTGCGCCAATGAACCTTTTGTGAAATGATAGGCATGAGCCTTCTTGTTAAAAATCACAGACATGCATTGTTATTGCAATGTATAAATTTACACATACATACACACGCAAATACACACATACATACGTACATACATCCATACAGACTCACATACGTACGCATACGTATACACACACACTTACAAATGCATACACCAAGCATAGTTACTCACACAAGCAAACACATTCACACAATCAAAAGCACGAACACCGGCAAACCAGCAAAAAACGCGCGATAATAAATAAAATGCAAATCAACGTTAAAAGGACAATATGATAAATCCCTATCAGTGACTTATACACATTTTCCAGATTGAAATCGCATTCCTGACCAGCAAGGCTCCTGAGAAACGGGTTTAGGAAGTGGAAAGGAGGATTGGAAAGAAAGTTAAAAAAAAAAAAAAAAAAACAGAAAAGGGTATGAGGTGTGATGAAATGACGAGAAAAATGAAAATAAAGAAACGAATGAAACAATACTGTTAGAATCACTAGTAGCTAGGTGAGGAATGATGATTAGGTGAGGGAGAGGGGATACAAGAGTGTCGAGAGAGTTGGGTTGTACCCTCTAAGGTGTGACCCTACACAACCTAGAGTAAGAACATAACAATATGTTTTGACACACCCCCATAGGTGAAGTAGGGGATAGCCAAACCTAACAGTGGTCACAAGACCAGTCAAGCAACAGAACAAGCAAGGCAAAGCCCAGGGTGGATCTCAAGGACACCACACAATCTGAGCACAAGCAGGCGGCCACAAGGCCAGTTCACATGCAGATTTATAATAGCAAGGCAGTAAACATGTAGGTATAAAGATATATATAGCAGTGTATAACAAGAGCAAGTCAAGCAACCAGCAGGTGAGGCAGAGTGGGCACAAGCCCAAGAGCAGTGCAGAAACGCTGATGATCACCAGCCCCAAGGGCCTTGGTGAAGACATAAGCAGTGTTGGCCCGAGAGGCCACGAAAGCAAGGCGCAGCTGACCACGCTGCTGCAGCTCACGCGCAAGGAAGTAACGCAGAGCAATGTGCTTCGTTCTGTGCTCCAGTCTCTGCTCGCGACACAAGGCAAGCATTGCCTTGTTGTCGACGTACAGAACTGGAGGAGAACGAGGCCGCTCCCCCAAGTCGGTCAGCAGGTAGGTCAGCCAGCGGAGCTCCTGTGCAGCCATGGCCCCAGCGTAGATCTCGGCCTCACAACTGGAACCAAGCACAGAAGAAGAACGAGTGGACCTCCACGAGACAGAACCAGCGCCAAGACTGAAGGTGTAGCCCTGTGACGAACGCTGAGTCGCCTGGTCGTCGGCCCAAGAGGCGTCAGAGTGTCCTGTGAGGACCACCGAACCCCGTCCTCCAAGCACGAGCCCCATGCCCGATGTGCTGCACAAGTAACGCAGTATCCTCTTCGAAGCATCAAAGTGCACCTTTCGGTGCCTACCAGGTGCCACGTAGCGAGCCAGAAGGCTGAGAGGGTACGCGAGGTCAGGTCGTGTGCACGTCATCAGGTACATGAGGCAGCCCACAAGCTCTGGGTACGGACCACTCGGCTCTACGGACTCGTCCGAAGGTGGAGCTGAGAGCGAGTGGCCGGTAGCCAGAGGAGTGGGCTGTGGCGAGGAGTACGTGAAGCGGAAGCGCTGTAGGACCTGGTGCACCATGTGTGACTGAGTCAGGGTGATGGTGCGCCGTGGTCTGTCCCGGGTGATCTGCAAGCCAAGATAGCTCCGCAGCTCACCCAGGTCAGTGCAGGTGTGTCTCTCCTGCAGCTCCGCCTTCACTAGGGCCAGTGCCTCAGTGTCAGCAGTAGCAAAAACCAAGTCGTCGACGTACACGAGGATGTAGAACGGCGGCAGAGTAGTGTCGGTGCGTAGAAACAGCGACGGGTCAGCAGTCGAAGGAGCAAACCCAAGAGCCGCAAGTGTCGTCCTCAGTGTGTCGTGCCACTCGCGGGGCGCCTGACGCAAGCCGTACACTGGTCGCCGTAGGCTCCACTGGGTACCCTCAGGAAACGACCCAGTGAAGCCCTGTGGACGGCGCAACCAGATGGCCTCGTGAAGGCTACCCTGCAAGAAAGCTGTCGAGAAGTCGAGGGAGTGCAGCTCGTAGTCACGCTGAGCTGCAACGTGTAGCAACACCCGAAGAGTGGTCATCTTCGGGGTGGGAGAGAAGGTCTGAAAGAAGTCGACCCCCTCACGCTGACTGAAGCCTCGAGCAACGTAACGTGCCTTGAAGGCAGGCGGAGAACCCGGCGGCCGCTTCACCCTGAAAATCCACATGCCACTGACGATGTTCGCCCCAGGTGGGGGAACCTCGTCGACGTAGGTGCCTGTGGACTTCCACGAAGCCATCTCTGCGTCCATGGCTGTCTGCCACTGAGAGGAGTACTCACTCGAAATCGCCTCCCTGTAGGAGCGCGGGGTGGGGATGTCAAGTGCATCCGGGTCTCCCTCAGGGGCAAGCAGCATGGTCGCGTGATGGGGTGAAGCGGCAGCAAGGCACTCCAGCTCCTCCTGTCTGTCCTCAAGAACGTCACAGCCAAGGGCAGTGCAGCCAAGAGCAGTCTCACCCCCGACGGACGGAGGACAGGCAGGGACAGGGTCAGAGACAAGACTCGCAAGGTAGTCGAGGCGGTACACAGCAGCAAAGTCAACGAGCTCAGCTACTAGGGCAGACGCAGCAGGAGACGAGAACGTAGGGTCCGTCACAACCGTAGCAAGAAGGCGAGTAACAGTCGGACTGGACGCACGAGCAAGGTCAGACGGAGGGTCAGCAACGTCAGGCAAAGAGGACGCTGGAGGTAACGGTAGGACAACACGCTGAGGAACAGAGGAAGGACGGAGTGTCATATCGTGAGTGCCGGGGACAGCCGGAGCACGCTGACGACGAACACGAGGAACATGAGCACGGACAGCAGCTCTAGGCTCAGGCTCAAGGTCAAAGCTAGACTCAGGCTCTCGACGCTCAGGGGTGGAAGCACGAGTCTCAGGCTCTCGACGCTCAGTCAGGGACTCTGACACCGCAGTGTAAGGAGCAGGAGCAGGCAGTGGGGAGTGTGGTAGCAGCGGCGGCTGTGACTGGTCCGCCGGTGGACACAGCAACGGAGGAGTAGTACCTGCCACAGGGAAGCCAGTAGCACCTGGCTGAAGACTGAGAAGGTGGCGAAGAGCACCAGTAGCTCCACCAGGACCTCCAGCACCTCCAGGACCTCCAGTCCCAGCAGCTCCAGCTCCTCCAGCACCAGCAGCTCCAGCAGCTCCACGACCTCCAGCACCAGCAGTACCTCCAGTACCTCCAGCACCAGCAGCTCCACGACCTCCAGCACCAGCAGCACCTCCAGTACCTCCAGCACCAGCAGCTCCACCAGGACCAGCAGCACCTCCAGGACCTCCAGCACCAGCAGTACCTCCAGTACCTCCCGCACCAGTAGCTCTAGGTCCTCCGGTAGGAGCTCCGACGACACCAACACCAGAAGGACTCGCAGCACCCCCAGAGTCAGCACCCGAACTCGTAGTACCCCCAGAGGCAGGACCCTCGGTCTCAGCACTCGTAGGCTCAGTACCCTCAGTCGCAGCACCCTCAGGTCCAGTACCCTCAGTCCCAGCACCCCCAGGCTCAGTACCCTCAGTCCCAGCACCCCCAGGCTCAGTACCCTCAGTCCCAGCACCCCCAGGCTCAGTACCCTCAGTCTCTGCTCCAGTGTCCACAGCAGCAGGCTGCAGAGGCGGCGAAGACGGCAGAGGTGGGAACCCGGGGGGTGTAGCCAGACAAGGAGAGCGGGCACCCCCGGACTCACCACCCCCAGCCCCAGCTCCAGTAGTCTCAGCTCCAGAGTCCACAGCAGCAGGCTGCGGAGGCGGCGAAGACGGCCGTGGCGGGAAACCCGGGGGGGTCTCCAAGCGAGGAGTGCGGCGAGTGGTCGCCGTGTCGTCGGCGACGGCGTCACCCCCCTCAGGTGAGTCAGAGGAGTCAGAAGAGATCTCAACTGGCTCATCCAAGGGGGGTGGGTCTACCTGGGACACACCTGAGGGAGCAGGACCCTGTGGGGGAAGGGGGTCTACCGGGGGGGGGGACTGGTACCAGGAAGAGAGGCGCGAGAGGGACCGGGTGGGACGCGTGCGGGTGAAGTCGGTAGTAACAGACCGACTCGTCGAAGGTGACGTCCTGAGAGGACAGAACACGACGCGAGGTAGGGTGGTAGAACTGCCAGGGTGGAGCGTCGGTGGGGAAGCCGAGGAAGACACAGCGGAGAGTGCGAGGGGAGAGCTTGCTCGCTTTGGTATCGCGAACAAGGGAGAGCGCGCCCCAGACCCGAAACGACGACGCATCACCAGGCTGTCCCGTCCAACGGAGTGTGGGCGAGGTCTCTGGAGCAGAGACACGGGGCCAGAGGTTGAGCTGATGCGCGGCGTATCGGACCGCAAACGGCCACAGGAAATGGGGAGCAGCCGCATGGATCATGGAGGTACGAGCAACCTCCATGATCAGGCCAATGCGACGCTCAGCGATCCCATTTTGCTGCGGAGAGGCCGGAAGCGTGAACGACTGGGCGATGCCCTTATCCTGGCAGAACGTCTCAAGGACGCCAGAGGAGAACTCACCACCCCTGTCAGAGTGCAGACGCAGGACTGGAAAGTCCCGCCGAAACCGCTCGCGCAGCTGGTGACGAGTAGCACGGATCCAGGGGATCAAGACACCACTGACATCCGCCTTGCGCCGCAAGGGGAAGACTGTGGTGTAGCGTGTGTAGTCGTCAACCACCAGCAGGAAGTAGCGCTCCTGGTCCGTTCCACCGACGGGGGCCGGGCCCCACACGTCCATGTGGAGAGTCTGCAGAGGAGCAGTGGTCGGAGGAAATTCTGAGGAGTGAGGAGCGGCGCGCTGCCGCCCCTCGACGCAAGGAAGGCACGGCGACGCAAGTGAGCGCGGGAGGGGGGGCAGGGTCTCAGGGAGGCCAGTGACCAGGAGCCGGGAGTGCATGCGGCGCAGACGCTGCAGGGAGGGGTGACCAAGACGGTGGTGCCAGCGCTGAGTCTCGTGCATGAGTACTCGGCACGAGCAAGACGCAGCTAACTGTCCTGACGCAGACGCTCGACTCGACGTAGCTACCTGACCTGACTCAGCCACCTGTGCAGACGCAGTGGTCAGTGTGTACAGACTAGACCCAGGCTGTCGAGTGAACGTAGCCAGGTGACGGCCAGTCCGGGAGCACGTACAGATCGCCACACGCTGCCCTCCAGGAATAAAGGTATCAACCCAGACATCCTGAATGGCAGCGTTGCTCACCAAGTTCGTCGAGAACGTGGGGAGGTGGAGACCTGACAAAGAGCCGGAGGGGACTGCTGGACAAGGGAGGACCGTGGAGGCTCTCGCAACCACTGGGCCCCCAGAGGGGTCAGCCAGTGAGACTGGGACAGGTGCTGTGAGTGGTGTGACTGTGGTGCAATCACGGAAGAAGCAACGTGACGCGCCGGAGTCAAGCGTGAAAGTGTGCAAGACCTCAGCTGAGGCAGGACCTGTGGTAGTAGACGCACTAGCAACTAGAGCGTCGGTAGACTCACGGGCACCTAGAGCTGCAGCAGACTCACTAACACCTGGAGTGGCAGCAGACTGACTAACACCTGGAGTGGCAGCAGACTCACTAACACCAAGAGCAGCGGTCTTAACAGAACGATAACCTCCACCACCAGGACGACCTCGCTGAATAACCCACTCACGAAGCTGCCGAGGGGTGGGGTCGTCCGGGAGAAGCAGTGCCCGCTGCTGTCCACCCCTGGCCGCAGCGACTGCCGCGGAAGTGGCCATGACAGACAGTGACTGTCAGGAGTAGGTCCAGCACCTCCAGCTCCTACAGCGCCAGCAGCACCTCCTACACTCCCAGCAGCACCTCCTCCACTCCCAGTAGCACAAGTAGCAGCAGCAGCAGTAGTAACAGCAGCAGGGCGGTTCGGTGGGGGTGGGAGGCCGCACCTCCACCACTCCCAGCAGTACTCCCTCCAGTAGCAGCAGTAGCAGGGCGGCTCGGGCAGCAGCAGCAGACCGAGCAGCAGCAGCAGCAGCAGCAGTAGACCGAGTAGCACTAGCTGTAGCAGTAGTAGTTGCAGTAGCAGCAGCAGTGACAGCTCGGGCTGGGTGGCGCGGCTTGGACACAGTGGCAGAGCAGCAGTAGCACTAGCTGTAGCAAGTGCAGTAGTAGGAGCTGCAGCAGTAGTACTAGCTGTAGCAGCAGTAGCTTCAGTCAAGCAGCAGTAGCTTCAGTCAGGAGCAGCTGTAGCAAGTGCTGGAGTAGGAGCTGCAGCAGTAGCACTAGCTGTAGCAAGTGAAGTAGTAGGAGCTGCAGCAGTAGTACTAGCTGTAGCAGCAGTAACTTCAGTCAGGAGCAGCTGCAGTAAGTGCTGGAGTAGGAGCTGCAGCAGTAGCACTAGCTGTAGCTGGGGTAGCTTCAGTCAATAGTAGCTGTAGCAAGTGTTGGAGTAGGGGCTGCAGCAGTAGCACTAGCTGTAGCAGCCGTAGCTTCAGTCAGTAGCAGCTGTAGCAAGTGCGGTAGTAGCAGCAGCAGCAGTAGCACTAGCTGTAGCAGCACTAGCTTCAGTAGCAGCAGCAGTGAGTAGCGCTAGCTGTAGCAGCAGTAGCAAGGAGGAGCAGCTGCAGCAAGTAGCAGCAGCAGCAGCAAGGAGGAGCAGCTGCAGCAAGTAGCAGCAGCAGTTTCAGGGCAGTACAGGCGGCAGCAGCACTGCAGCAGCAGTTCAGGCGCAGCAGTGTAGCAGCAGCAGCGAGTGCAGCAGTAACACGGGCCGCGTGCGGGCCAGGCGCGGGCTGTAAGGGCTGCGTGCGGGCCTGGCGCGGGCTTTACGAGCTGGGTGCGGGCCTGACGTGGGCTGTACGGGCTGCGCGACGGCCTGGCGCAGGCTGTACGGGCTTCGCGACGGGCCTACGCGGGCTGTACGGGCTTCGCGACGGGCCTACGCGGGCTGTACGGGCTTCGCGACGGGCCTACGCGGGCTGTACTGGCAGCTAAGGCGCGGTCAGGGGGGGGTCGCACGTGACTAGGAAGGAAAATCGCGTCTAGGGCAGAAAAAGGAACCGTCTCGCCTAGAGCATGGTTTCGAATTTCGCGTTTCTCCTAGGGGCGCGACTCGGGCAGTAGATCGAAATAGTAGTGGTGGGCCCTTTTAAACATTCGGTCCTAAGGAGCATTGTGCTCTTAATACCATGTTAGAATCACTAGTAGCTAGGTGAGGAATGATGATTAGGTGAGGGAGAGGGGGTACAAGAGTGTCGAGAGAGTTGGGTTGTACCCTCTAAGGTGTGACCCTACACAACCTAGAGTAAGAACATAACAATATGTTTTGACAAATACAATGTCAGAATGTTATATTTGTCTAGCCTGCAGTGGGATACTGTGAGAATGAACAGCAGGAATGGAATGAACTAGGAAAGTGTGAGATACAAATACGAAAGCTGTACCCCTTAGTGTCTACCCCACTACAGCCTACATAGGCTAAGGCATATATATCTGACACACCCCCATAGGCAAACTGGGGGAGAACTAGGGGTCACAAGACCAGTCAAGCAAAGCAAAGCAAAGCAAGCTCAGGGTGGATCACAACGTCACCACACAGTCTGAGCACAGGTTCAAAGGCCACAAGGCCAGTTCACATGCAAGATCATATATAAAGGTAAACAAGCAAGTGCAGGTATATATAGATCACAGAACAAGCAAAGTCAAGAGGTAAGCAAGTGAGGCCAAGTAGGCACAAGACCTAGCATAGTACAGAAGCGCTGATGATCACAAGGCTGAAGTGCCTTGGTAAAGATATCAGCAGTGTTGGCCTGAGAGGCCACGTAAGCAAGGCGCAGCTGGCCACGCTGCTGCAGCTCACGAGCAAGGAAGTAGCGAAGAGCAATGTGCTTCGTTCTGTGCTCCAGTCTGTGCTCCCGACACAAGGCCAGCATGGCCTTGTTGTCTACGTACAGAACTGGAGGAGAACGAGGCGGCTCTCCCAGGTCAGTCAGCAAGTAGGTGAGCCAGCGTAACTCCTGTGCAGCCATGGCCCCTGCGTAGATCTCAGCCTCACAGCTGGAGCTGAGAACAGAAGACGAGCGGGTAGACCGCCACGAAACAGAGCCGGAACCAAGGCTGAAGGTGTAACCCTGTGACGACCGCTGCGTAGCCAGGTCGTCCACCCAAGACGCGTCTGCGTGCCCAGTGAGGACCACTAGACTCCGCCCTCCAAGCACTAGCCCCAAGCCCGAAGTACTGCACAAGTAGCGCAACACCCTCTTCGCTGCATCCATGTGCTCTGGTCGGTGTCTCCCAGGAGCAACATAGCGCGCCAGAATGCTCAGAGGGTATGCTAGGTCAGGTCGAGTGCAGGTCATCAGGTACATGAGGCAGCCAACAAGCTCTGGGTACGGGCCACTCGGCTCTACGGACTCATCCGAAGGCAGAGCTGAGAGCGAGTGGCGAGTAGACAGAGGAGTGGCTTGAGGCGAGGAGTACGTGAAGTCGAAGCGCTGAAGGACCTGCTGCACCATGTGTGACTGAGTCAGGGTGATGGTGCGCCGTGCTCTGTCCCGAGTGATCTGCAAGCCAAGATAGCTGCGCAGTTCACCCAGGTCTGTGCACGTGTGTCTCTTCTGCAGCTCGGACTTCACGTGGGCGAGTCCAGCAGTGTCAGCTGTAGCAAACACCAAGTCGTCGACGTACACGAGGATGTAGAACGGCGGCAGAGTAGTGTCGGTGCGTAGAAACAGCGACGGGTCAGCAGTCGAAGGAGCAAACCCAAGAGCCGCAAGCGTAGTCCTCAGTGTGTCGTGCCACTCACGTGGCGCCTGGCGGAGACCGTAGACTGGTCGCCGGAGGCTCCACTGGGTACCAGGAGGAAACGACCCAGTGAAGCCAGGTGGGCGGCGCAGCCAGATCTCCTCGTGCAGACTGCCCTGTAGGAAAGCAGTGCTGAAGTCAAGGGAGTGAAGCTCGTAGTCACGCTGAGCAGCAACGTGCAGCAGAACCCGAAGAGTGGTCATCTTCGGGGTCGGGGAGAAGGTCTGAAAGTAGTCAACTCCCTGCCGCTGACTGAAGCCTCGAGCCACGTAACGCGCCTTGAAGACAGGCGGAGAACCCGGCGGCCGCTTCACCCTGAAAATCCACATGCCACTGACGATGTTCGCCCCAGGTGGGGGAACCTCGTCGACGTAGGTGCCTGTGGACTTCCAGGAAGCCATCTCTGCGTCCATGGCTGCCTGCCACTGAGAGGAGTAAGCACCCTCTATCGCCTCTGCGTAAGAGCGCGGGGTCAGGATGTCTGGTGCATCCGGGTCTCCCTCAGGGGCAAGCAGCGTGGACACGAGATGAGGTAAAGCAGCAGCAAAACACTGGAACTCCTCCTGTCGGTCCTCAAGGACGTCCGTGCTAAGAGCACACTCACCCCCGACGGACGGAGGACAGACAGACGCAGACGCTGACTCAGCAACAAGACTAGCGGCGTAGTCTAGACGACAGTGAGCAGCGAAGTCGACAAGCTCGGTAACTAAGGCAGACGCAGCAGTGGACTCAAAGGAAGGGTCAGTGACAACAGTGGCTAGGAAACGCGTGACAGTAGGACTGGCAGCACGAAGGGAGTCAGACGCCGGGTCAGCAAGAGCAGGAAGAGAGGACTCTGGAGGAGACGGCAAACGGACACGCTGTGGCGCAGTGGAAGGACGCAGTGTCATCTGATGCGTACCCGGGACTGCAGGAGGACGCGGACGTGGAACACGACGACTAGTGCGAGCAGTACGAACATGCGACGCAGGACGCGACTTAGGCTCACGACGCTCAGCAAGACCTCCAGTAGGACCAGAGTAGGGAGAAGGAGCAGGCAGAGGGGAGACCAGCTGTAACTGTGACTCGGACTGGACAGGCGGAGGACACTCTAAGGAAGGAGCAGGACTAGGAGAAGGCGGAAGACCAAGAACCTGCTCAAGGAGCGGAACGAAGTATGGCCGCTGCCGCGCAGCACCTCCAGAACCAGCAGGGAGAACACCAGTACCCCCAGCGTCAGCTCCAACTCCAGCAGCACCACCAGCTCCAGTACCTCCAGCAGCTCCAGCTCCAGCAGGACCACCAGCAGACACAGCCGCTCCGGCTCCAGTACCTCCAGTAGCACCCACTCCAGCAGCACCACCAGCTCCAGCTCCACCAGTAGCTCCAGCACCAGGAGCACCACCAGGCCCAGCATCTCCAGTACCTCCAGTACGAGCACCTCCGGGACCCGTGGCTCCAGCACCCCCAGCAGAAGCAGAACCTCCAGTACCGGCTCCAGCAGCACCTCCAGCTCCAGAACCTCCAGCAGCAGCAGAACCTCCAGCACCGGCAGCACCTCCAGCTCCAGCAGCACGGCTCCAGCGGCGAGCAAACCACTCGCGCAGCTCCTGCGGAGAGGGAAGCTCCCGCCGGGACAAAGCACCCGAAGGATCGCCAGGTCCAGCACCGACAGGCTCCACACCCCCACTCCCAGCAGCCCCAGGCTCAGCACCCCCAGAAGCAGCACCCCCAGGCCCCGCACGCTCAGGCTCAGCACCCCCAGACCCAGCACCCCCAGGCTCCACACGCTCAGGCTCAGCACCCCCAGACCCAGCACCCCCAGGCTCCGCACGCTCAGGCTCAGCACCCCCAGACCCAGCACCCCCAGACGCACCAGAGTCAGCAGCTACCTCGACAGGCTCGACTGCATCTACCTGGGACACACCTGAGGGGGCAGGACCCTGAGGGGGGAGGGGGTCTACCGAGGGGGGACCGGGAGCAAGGAAGAGCGGCGGGGGGGGGAGGGGGGCAGTGCGGTAGGGGAAGAGACGGTAGTACGGAACCGACTCGTCAAACGTGACGTCCTGGGAGGACAGAACACGACGCGAGGTGGGGTGGTAAAACTGCCAACCAGGCGCGTCAGGGGGAAAGTCGAGGAAGACGCAAGGAACAGCACGGGAGGACAGCTTGGCCGCAGACAAGTCTCGGACGAAAGCTCGAGATCCCCAGACACGGAACGCAGACGCATCACCAACCTTCCCCGTCCACCGCAGAGTAGGGGAGGTCTCTGGCAGGGAGACCCGGGGCTGAAGGTTGATCTGATGCGCCGCGTACTGAACCGCGAACGGCCACAGAAAATGGGGAGCAGCCGCATGGATCTTGGACGTACGAGCGACATCCATGACCATGCCAATGCGGCGCTCAGCAATCCCATTTTGCTGTGGAGAGGCCGGAAGCGTGAACGTCTGGCGGATGCCCTCCGCACGACAGAAGGCTCGCAGAAGGTCGGAGGAAAACTCTCAGCCTCTGTCGGAGTGCAGACGCAGAACAGAAAAGTCCGAGCCGAAACGCTCTCTGAGCTGGAGACGAGCAACGCGGATCCAGTCGATCAACACCTCAGTGACCTCACCCTTGCTGCGCAAGGGGAAGACAGTGGTGTAACGCGAGTAGTCGTCAACCACCAGCAGGAAGTAGCGCTCGTGACCCTGTCCACGGACGCGGGCTGGGCCCCACACGTCCATGTGAAGAGTCTGCAGCGGAGCCTCTGTCGGGGGAAACTCGGAGGAGTGAGGAGCGGCGCGCTGCCGCCCCTCGACGCAGGGAACACAGGTAGGGGCAGGCCCCGGGGGAAGGGGAGGGAGGGACCGGGGGAGACCAGAGACAAGGACACAGGAGGCCATGCCTCGGAGACGAGGCAAGGAGGGGTGACCAAGGCGGTGGTGCCAGAGGAGGGTCTGGTGGGACAGGAGGCGACACGAGCAGGGGGCAGACTCAGGACCTGACCGGGACGCTGCAGCAAACACCTGACTCGACGCAGCTACCTGACCAGACGCAGCACCCGGGGCCGACTCTGTGGTCAGTGTGTACAGGCTCGACCCCGGTCGACGGGTAAACGTGGCCAAGTGGCGGCCCGTCTGAGCACACGTGCAGTGGGTCACTCGCTGACTCGCAGGAGTGAACTGGTCAACCCCGGCATCCTGAAGGTCAGCACCACTCACCAAGTTCGTGGAGAACGAGGGAAGGTAGAGACCAGACAGGGAGCCGGACGGGGCAGCCGGACACGGGAGGACAGTGGAGTAGCGAGCAAGAACAGGACCCCCAGAGGGGTCTGCAACGGAGACCGCAACCGGCCGACTGAGCGGCGTAAGGGTGGTGCGGTCTCGAAAGAAGGAGCGGGAAGCACCCGAGTCGAGGGTGAAGGTGTGCAAGACCTGCGCCGACGCGGTACCTGAGAGAGCACACTCACCAGCACCTAGAGCAGCAGACTCACTAGCACCTGGAGCAGCAGACTCACGAGCACCTAGAGCAGCAGCCTCAATACCAGGGTCAGGCGGAACACACACGTAACAGTCACCCTCAGCACTAATAGACACAGCATACATGGCAGCAAGAATAGCATCAAAGTCAAGATCAAAGATAGCTACCCCCGACCTGAGCAGATCTCCCCAACGAGGGATCTCAGTGGCGTCCGGGAACTGGGCAAGCCAGGCGTCCGTCAGGCGACCGAAGCAGCGCTGGGTGGCGTGCAGGCCGCCACACTGCTCTCCAGGGCGGTCACCGGTGCGCAGGACGTAAGTACAGGGACCAGCACCCCTAGACCCCTGGCGCCCCGCGTACCACTCACGAAGCTGCTGGGGCGAAGGGGTCTCACGAGAGCGCTGCTGCTGCTGGGGTCCCCGCTGCACAGCTCCGCCTCTGCCAGCGCCACCGCCGCCGCCGCCGCCTCCGCCTCCTCCACCCCTCCCGCCACCGCCACCGCCGCCTCCACCTCCACCGCCGCCACCGAAGCCCCCACCTCTGCCACCACCCCCACCCCCACCCCCTCCTCCGCCTCCACCGCCACTACCGCCTCCCCCACCACCTCCTCCAGCTCCCTTGCCCTGCTTGCCCTTGCTGAAGCGGCGCCTCTCACTAGGAGCAGACGCAGCGCTGACCGACTCGGTGCCAACAAGGTCGACAGCAGCAGCAGAGGCAACAGAGGGCAAAAGAGGAACGGGGGAGCACCCCTCAAAGAAAGGGGTACGGGGGTCACCACGAGAGGCGCCTACAGCGGTGATACTAGTCTCTGCTGCAAGGAGGCGCTCCTCGAGGAGGTCGACAGTGAGGGTGGTAGGGCAAAGAGAGAGGAAGTGGTCCCTGACTGAGCGGAGAGTGTCAGGGAGTCGAGTGACTAGGTAGTAGAGGGTGATGTACATGGGGGGAGGGTTCCGGGCGCAGAACTCAGCAGGAAGCGCAGCGCGGTAGCGAGTGTCACTAGTGCGGAGGTGCGTAATGAGGTCAGTGACTGTGGCAAAAGCAGCGAGGTCAGGGAACAGGTACGGTAGCATGAGGCGACTAAGCGCAGCAGTGGCAGGGGAGGAGTAGCGTGCAACTACTGCGTCGTACAGAGTCTTAGCACTCTTGTACTGACTAAAGTGCGCGCGCTCAGTAGACGGTAGGTGACTACGCACAGCAAGGCGGGCAGCAGCATCGCGCGTGAGCCACTGCGAGCGAACGGTACTGTCAGCATCAGCAGCAGGGGCAGTAGAGGCACCCGACGTAAGATCAAACAGGGAGAGACCATCCTTGCTATCGCACTGAAGGAAAAGCTGCAGATCATCTAGCCAGACATCAAAGTCAACCGCTCGACCCTCAGCATCAAAGGTGAGAAGACTAGGACTAGCCATGCTAGGAGCAGCAGCAGACTAGTAGCAGCAGTAGTGCAACTGAGCGAGGCAGGACAATGCGACTCGGCAGGGCAATTAGCAAGGCAGTGCGGCTCGGCCGCGAGGCTCGGCCCGGCTAGGCTCTTACCAGGGGCGGAACGACAGGTCCGGGACTGGGTCGGGGCCGTGACAGGGCCGGGACAGGGTCGGGGCCGAGCAGGGTCCTGGACGGGGCAGAAACGGGGCCGGGACAGGGTCGGGGCCGGGGCAGGTCCGGGACAGGGTCGGGGCCGAGCAGGGTCCAGGACAGGGCAGCAACGGGGCCGGGACAGGGTCGGTGCCGGGGCAGGTCCGGGACGGGGTCGGGGCCGGGGCAGGTCCGGGACGGGGCCGAGGTAGGGCTGGGACAGGGTCGGGGCCGGGGCCAAGGCAGGTCTGGGACGGAGGCTCTTTAGGGGCGGCGTAGGGGCGGCGGAGGGGCCGCGTAGGGGCCGCGTCAGGGACGGGGCCGGGCCGGGCCGCGTAGGGGCGGCGTAGGGGCCGCGTCAGGGGCGGCGTAGGGGCCGCGTCAGGGGCCGCGTCAGGGGCCGCGTAGGGGCCGCGTCAGGGGCCGCGTAGGGGCCGCGTAGGGGCCGCGTCGGGGCCGCGTCAGGGGCCGCGGAGAGGCCGCGTCAGGGACGGGGCTGGGTCGGGCCGCGGCAGGGGTGGCGTAGGGGCCGCGTAGGGGCCGCGTCAGGGGCCGCGTAGGGGCCGCGTCAGGTGCCGCGTAAGGGCCGCGTCAGGGGCCGCGTAGGGGCCGCGGCAGGGGCCGCGTAGGGGCCGCGTCAGGGGCCGCGTAGGGGCCGCGTCAGGGGCCGCGTAGGGGCCGCGTCAGGGGCCGCGTAGGGGCCGCGTCAGGGACGGGTAGGGGGGCGCGCGCTAGGGGCCGCGTAAGGGCCGCGTAGTGGCCGGGTAGGGGCGCGCTAGGGGCCGTTTAGGGGCCGCGTAGGGGC
The DNA here is from genome assembly GCA_947471745.1 of Closterium sp. Naga37s-1. NCBI lineage: Eukaryota > Viridiplantae > Streptophyta > Zygnematophyceae > Desmidiales > Closteriaceae > Closterium > Closterium sp. Naga37s-1. The sequence goes on from CANJKZ010000860.1 coordinate 2,435,521, forward strand.
GCGCTAGGCGACAGAGGGGCCACGTAGGGGCCGCGAAAAAAAAAAAAAATTTGGGCAGGGCGTCGGGCAGCTAAAAAATTATGGTGGGCCCTTAGGAAGGAACGGTCCCATGTGGGAACCCGCTCTATACCATGTGAGAATGAACAGCAGGAATGGAATGAACTAGGAAAGTGTGAGATACAAATATGAAAGCTGTACCCCTTAGTGTCTACCCCACTACAGCCTACATAGGCTAAGGCATATATATCTGACAGATACTCAATAGTGAGTACAACCCAACTTAGGGTTTGGTATATGTACTCAACTGCTTGCTAGTGAAATCCCTCTTCTCTGATTCATTCATTCGTTCAGATTCTAACATGGAATCAGAGCAGGTCGACCCTCCCGGGTCGATCCTGTGCATGGGCCCACCCAATGATTCCGCTGCTGTCCTGCCTCTCGCGCGCCTCGGGTGCGCACTGTCTTCCTCCCTGCCGCGCGCTCATGGCGCGCGGCAATTTTTCTTCCCGCCCCGCGCTCGGTGCGCGCGGCGGTTTTCTGCCCGTCGCGCCGCCCTGGGGGCAGCGCGGTGCCCTGCTCTGCCCGTCGTGCGCCCTGTGGCGCGCGGCGGTGCCCTGCCCGTCGCGCGCCCCGGGGCGTGCGGCGGTTTAGTCGCCCGTCGCGGCGCCCCGGGGGGCTCGGGCGCGGCCCTCCCGTCGCCCGTCGTGACGCCATCGGGGGCCCGCGCGACCCCCCTTCCGTCGCCCGCCGTGGTGCCCTCGGGGGGCCGCGCGCGGCCCCCCTCCCGTCGCCCGTCGAGGCGCCCTCGGGGGCCAGAACGCGGCCCCCTCCTGACGCCCGTCGTGGCGCCCTCGGGGGCCAGCGCGCGGCCCCCTCCTGCAGCCCACGCTGCCCCTTCTGCAGCCCGCACTACCCCTACTGCAGCCCCTGCACCCCCCGTGCCGCCCCTGTGTCCCGCTCCTGCCACGTGCTGCCTGTGTTCGGGTTTGGGGGTGGCGCGTATGGGGGTGTCTAGTGTGTGCGGACTCCCCTGCTCCTCCTCCTCCGTCGTCTCCCACTGCTGCAGCTGCCGCTGAGGGGGGTGGGTGTGTGGGAGCCGACGGAGTGGTGCTAGGGGGTGGAGTGTGAGTAGTGCTAGAGGTGCAGCACGGGGTGTGTGAAAGGGGGGTGCGACAGTGGGGGAGGTTGAAGGGAGGTAGTCGTCGTGTTGCCAGCAGCGCCAGTAGTCCGGAGGCTACAATCTCCGGTAGCCCAGCGAGCCTGCTGCGCCAGTCGCCCGCGGGTCCGTTGCTCCTGCCGCTCGTCTTAGCCGCGGAGCCAGTTACTCCTGTAGTCCGGGGCCGTTGCTCCGGTAGCCAGTGCGCGCCGCTCCTGTTGCCCGTGTGTCTGCAGCATCAGCCGTTGCCTCCTATCTTCTCTCCTCTCACTGTCCTGTCTCCTCCTCCTCACTTGCCCTTTGTGAATGCCTCTAGCTTTGCTTATATTTGTGAACTATAAACTGCTACTTCTTGTACTTGTGCTCGGAATGTGTGGTGACGTCGTGATCCACCCTGAGCTTGTTTTGCTTTGCTTGTTGTGCTGATTACACCCCACTTTGGCTATGGGGGTGTGTCAGAATGTTATATTTGTCTAGCCTGCAGTGGGGTACTCAATAGTGAGTACAGCCCAACTTAGGGTTTGGTATATGTACTCAACTGCTTGCTAGTGAAATCCCTCTTCTCTGGTTCATTCATTCGTTCAGATTCTAACATACAAGGGCTAAGAAAAACGCCGTGAGTATTGAAGGGTTAGTGCTGACAAATAGCAATGAGAAGAATGTACCAAGGCATAAAACAAAAGTAAGGAACGGGAACAGAGGGAAAAACACATAACGAGACAGTAAACGAAAGAAGAGAATATAACGAAATACGGAGAGCGAGAACAACGGAGAGCAAGAACGTGAGAGAGAGGACGAGAGAGAGAGGACGAACGAGAGAGAACGAAAGAGAGAGAACGGACGAGAGAGAGAATGAACGAGAGAGAGAGAAAGAGAGAGGGAGAGAACTATAGAGAGAGAATGAGAGAGAGAGAGAATGAACGAGAGAGAGAGAACGAGAGAGGGAGAGAACTAGAGAGAGAGAACGAGAGAGAGAGAACAAACGAGAGAGAGAGAACGAGAGAGAGGGAACGAGAGAGAGAGAACGAGAGAGAGAGAGAGAGAGAACGAACGAGAGAGAGAGGGAGAGAGAGAGAGAGAGAGAGAGAGAGAGAGAGAGAGAGAGAGAGAGAGAGAGAGAGAGAGAGAGAGAGAGAGAGAACGAGAGAGAGAGAGAGAACGAGAGAGAGAGAGAGAGAGAGAGAGAGAGAGAGATAACGAGAGAGAGAGAACGAGAGAAAGAGAACGAGAGAAAGAGAGAACGAGAGAGAGAGAACAAACGAGAGAGAGAGAATGAGAGAGAGGGAACGAGAGAGAGAGAACGAGAGAGAGAGAGAACGAACGAGAGAGAGAGAGAGAGAGAGAGAGAGAGAGAGAGAGAGAGAGAGAGAGATAGAGAGAGAGAGAGAGAGAGAGAGAGAACGAGAGAGAGAGAGAGAACGAGAGAGAGAGAGAACGAGAGAGAGAGAGAGAGAACGAGAGAGAGAGAACGAGAGAAAGAGAACGAGAGAAAGAGAACGAGAGAGAGAACAAGGAGAGAACGAGAGAGAGAGAATGAGAGAGAGAGAGAGAGCGAACGAGAGAGAGAGAAAGAGAGAGAGAGAACGAGAGAGAGAGGGAGAACGAGAGAGAGAGAACGAGAGAGAGAGAACGAGAGAGAGAGAGAGAGTGAAAGACGCCATGACAGCTTGGCGTCCTTACCCACATCCTTCACTATCGCCCTGCCATGGCGCCCACCCACACACACACGCACACGTACATGCACACATGCCAATGCAGGAAAATGTGCATGGCATGGCACACACGACAATCACAATCATTGAAAAAGAGTGAACGGACAGGAAAGACCAAGAAATTGCAAAATGGAAGGTGAAGGTGAGTGACGAATTCCTTTCGGCTGGCTGAGTGAGTGCAGGTGGCAATGGCAGGCTCACGGCCTTTCTTTAAGCAGTTTGGCGGCAGGCAGGCTCACGGCCTTTCTTTAAGCAGTTTGGCGGCAGGCTCACGGCCTTTCTTTAAGCAGTTTGGCGGCAGGCAGGCTCACAGCCTTCCTTTAAGCAGTTTGGCGGCAGGCTCGCGGCCTTTCTTTAAGCAGTTTGGCGGCAGGCAGGCTCGCGGCCTTTCTTTAAGCAGTTTGGCGGCAGGCAGACTCACTGGAAGTGATCAGCAGGGATGGTCCAGTGGGAGCCATTGAAGGGCTGGCAGAAGGCGGTGGCGGGGAAGGAGGCGGCTGACAGCAGCAGCGTGCGGTTGGTGAGCAGCGCTAGCGTGAAGGCTGACACCAACGCCAATATGCGGTTGCCCACTCCTGCAGGCATGGGGGAAGGGAGGATGGCCACATGCAGGGCGATGGGCGGAGAGCAGCAGTGTGCAGTTGGTGAGCAGCGCGAGCGTGAAGGCTGACACCAGCGCCAGTAGCGGTTGCCCACTCCTGCAGGCAGGGGGGAAGGGAGGATGGAGTGGCGGGGAAGGAGGCGGCAGAGAGCAGCAGCGTGCGGTTGGTGAGCAGCGCTAGCGTGAAGGCTGACATCAGCGCCAGTATGCGGTTGCCCACTCCTGCAGGCATGGGGGAAGGGAGGATGGCAACATGCAGGGCGATGGGCGGAGAGCAGCAGTGAGCGGTTGGTGAGTAGTGCTAGCGTGAAGGCCGACACCAACGCCAGTATGCGGTTGCCCACCCCTGGAGGGAGAATAAGGGAAGGGAGGATGGCGACATTCAGGGCGATGGGCGGACAGCAGCAGCGTGCGGTTGGTGAGCAGCGCTAGCATGAATGCTGACACCAGCGCCAACGTGCGGTTGCCCACTCCTGCAGGGAGAGAGGGAGGGCGGGGGACAGCAGCAGCGAGCGTGAAGGCTGATACCAGTGCCAGCATGCGGTTGCCCACTCCTGTAGGGAGAAGGGGGGAAGGCGGTGGCGGGGAAGCAGGCGGCTGACAACAGCAGAGTGCGGTTGGTGAGCAGCGCTAGCGTGAAGGCTGACACCAACGCCAGTATGTGGTTGCCCACTCCTGTAGGGAGAAGGGGGGGAGGGAGTGGCGAGATGCGCGGTGATATGGGGAGGGCAGAGAGGGCAAGTGATGAGTGGAGAAGGAAATGTGTTGCATGCTCACAGCTGGGTTCCTATAGTGGCATGGCAGCAGAGCGAATGGAGGATGCAGAGGATGCAGAGGGCGTGGCGGAAGGTGCAAATGTGGCTGATGCAGCAGTGGCAGCAGAAGCAGAGCAGGGCGAGCAGAGGGGCAGAGGGGCAGGGCTGACCAGCAATGGAGTCCCGATAGAAGAGGTACTGACATGGTGCCTGGCCCTCTGCACTCCCTGCTGCCACCACCGCCCTGCCACCACATGCAAGCATAGTGAGGCAGCAAAGTGAGATGGAAGTATGGGTAGAGTGGAGCACCTCAAGGCATGAGCGCACCTCAAGGCATGAGCGCACCTCAAGGCATGAGCGCACCTCAAGGCATGAGCGGGCGGCAGGCCGCGTTTGAAGTCGAGGTGGGCGGCGCAGCGGCGGTGCATGGCTTGGTAGCGGCGCAGACGATGGGTGAAGGCTGCAGAGGGGGAAGGGGAGTGGGCAGGCTGTGGGGCGCAGCATGCAAGGAGGGAGGCACAAGAGGGGGGTGTGGTGTGACGTAAGCTGGCATTGAGAGTGGCGCGGGAGACGGGTGTGGGCTGAGCAGGCAGGTGATTAGCGTGCGAGGAGTGAGCGCTTATGGGGATGCAGCAGCACGTGGGCGAGTGGCGAGTGACGAGGCAGCAAGCAGGCAAGCAGGCACCCCCTCTCACCGGCATGTAAGCGTGCATCTCAGATCGGCTCCAGCAGTCTTTTGAGTCGACTCAAAAGTCACCCCCTCACCGGCATGTAAGCGTGCATCTCAGTTCGGCTCCAGCAGTCGTGCGGCGAGCGCGAGGCAGCCAGTGACGCCCGCAGGGAGGAGAGGTCCGATGCTGACTCACGCTGCCTGCCCTCCCACCCCGCCTGCTGCTGCTGCTGTGTGCTGCTCTGCCCCGCCCTGCCCGCCTCCCCCGGCCCGTGCCGTGCAACACCCGCGTGTCTGCCCACCTCCGCGGTGGGCAGCGCGCCTGCAGGCGATGGTGCCGTGCCGTCCGCCCCCTCCGCCAGTGCATGCGCGAGCAGCGGCACGGGGTGGCAGAGCAGAGCACGCGTGCGCAGGTGGGTGAGCAGCGCCTGCGAGGCAGGAGGGAGGGGTGCGCTGTGAGTGACGAGGCATGCAGGGCGGCGTGAGAACGAGAGAACATGGGCGCTGGTGGAAGGGGGGGGAGAAGGTGGAGAGGAGTGGAGGATGCGGGGAGACTAAAGGGATGGAAGAAAGGGGGGTGGGAAGAGTGAGGGAGTGAAGGTGAGAGGACGGGAGATTGGGGAGAAGCGACGAAACGAGAGATGGTAGGAGGCGAGGGGCGAGTGACGGAAGTGCAATGAGGTGAGGTGGGTGGGGCAGTAGGTGGGGGTATGATGGTGAGCTGACGGCCCACATCGGGCGGGGCAGGTTCGGTGGAGGGCGGATGGCGACGGGGAGTGCGGAGCATGGGGATGAGGCAACGAGTGCATGTGGGGGGGAAGGGAAGAAGCAGAGGGGCGCCATGCTTGATGTGGAACCTGACTCACTCGTGTTGCGCCCATGCCAGCCACCCACCCGCCATCAGCCCATGCCAGGGCGAGCAGAGACGGCTCACCAGGGCGAGCAGCGCAGCGGCAGCCACGAGCAACAGCCGCGCCCTGCGACTGCCCCCGTCGCCCGCCGGCGCGCGCGACGAGCGACGATGCATGGCGGCGACGAATAAGGGCGACAGTCGCCAGCACGAGAAATCGCCTAACCTGCCGCGCCAAGGTCGCGTGTGCGCGCGACTAGAGCCGGGCGTGACGACCACTCGGATCAATCAGATCGACTCCACTCACACGCGCTCCCGCCACCTCGACGCTTCGATAGCTCTCGCGAGTCACGTCTGCGCCGCGTTGCGCGACGGTGCGGAGGCATCGAGGGCGATATGCGTGGCTACGAACGACATTGACGGCAGATCGCGAAAAAGCTGCTCTCCGACAAGTCAGGCTAGAAAGCGGCGTGTGGCGTTCGAGATGACGTTTCACGCTCAAAATAGCGGTTCGGAAATTACCCTAATCTGGGCCCCGTGGAAGCACCCCGCGGTACGGAGGACAGGAGGAGGCGACACATGTGCGCGACTAGATGTGCGCGAGCGCGACCCCGACCGGCATCCGTCATGACCTACTCGCCCCACTCCCTCATCGCCCACTAAATCAGAATGGCCTGACCTGCCCAACGGCACTGGTGGCTACGCATGCTATGCAACCCCGCGACTATACGTATGCCGTCATCTCTCAAATAGGCGCTCGCTATATCACCTAGGACGAGGCGTTCTCTCATCGTGCTCGTGGCTCAATTGTTTGCATCGTGAGCATTCACTTCTCTCTTCGCACAATAATGGAGTAACATTTCAATACAGTTCAGGTAAGAAAAAAAAATATAAGGAGCATTACAGCATCAACGGGTAAGTAGTGCCTAGTATAGAAGTAGTACAATTCACTATACAAGTCGGTTAGTATAGCCTAGTATGCTACAGGCAGCTCAGATACGCCTCCCAGGCGTGCTGGCGAGATCAGCGGTCACCTCTGCAACATGGCGCGATCCGCGTGCCCTAGGGCGGGAGCCATGATCGTGTCCGCCACGGCGGGCGCCAGGACCATGTCCTTCATGAGGAAGTGCCGCCGCAGCACGTCGCCGCTCACCTCCGCCCGAAGCTTTGGCCGCAGCCCCACACTCTCAGCGCTCTCGCCTTCCCACGGCACCTGCTGCACACTCGACAACTCCACCCCTGCCTCCTCTTTACCCCCTCCTGCTCCTCGCCGCTCCCCGCTGCTCCGCGCCTCCTCTCCGCTCGCTGCCCCTCCGCCCTGCTCGTTCTCGGATCTCCGCGCGCCGACGACATCCCCGCCGCCGCTTTCGCCGCCGCCATGCACGGCGGCCGCCATCTGCTGCGCCAGCTCCTGCTGCTGCCTCTCCAGGAACTCGTGCCACCCATCAGGCTCCACCTGCCCGTACGCGCCCTCCGCGCGCCGCTCCCCCGCCTTCCTGCGCAGCAGCGCGAGCTTCTCTTCCGCGCTGTACGGCGCGTCGACGCCGCGCTCGTCGGGGAATTGCACGTCCTCGTGGAAGCTCGCCTTCTCGCGCCCCTGCCCCGTCGACCGCACGCGCCCCGTGTGCTGGAACAGCGACGGCACGTGCACGTACGCGCGCCTCTGCCGCCCGTCCTCCCCCGCGCCGCCAATGAACTCGTGCAGCAGAAGATCCATGGGCGCGCGCGTCACTCCGCGCTCCACGTGCGCCACCGCCTCCGCGGCGGAGCGGGCGGAGAAGAGCAGCGACTGCGCGCAGCAGGGGATGTCGTACTCCTGCGCGTGCTGCAGGTTCCAACGGTACGACCGCGGGTAGTAAAGCGACAGCACGTCCCACGGCGCCTTGCCGCGCAGGTCGCGCGCCATGAACCGCTCGATCCCCACGTCCCACAGGCGCGCGGGGAACGCGTCGTCCTGCAGCAGCAGCACGTAGCGCGGCCGCGTCGCCAGGCACTGTCGCACGGCGTATGCGAAGTCCATCGACAGCTTCGTGTGCCATCGCCACCGCTGCCACCCGTCGCGTTCCACGTGCTCGCGCGGCGCGGAGCGCAGGAGGCGGCCGGCGTCGCCCAGCAGCGCGCAGCCGTCGGGGTGCGCGGGGAGCACGTCCACGGGGAGCTCCATGCGCTCCGCCACCGCCTGGATCGCCGCCGTGTGCGCGTCGACCAGCGGATTGACGTTCGCCACGTCCTGCGCCAGAGCCCCCACCAGCGGACGCGCGTACGTCTCGCTCACGTTCGCCTCGCGCGCCAGCATCGCCGCCGCCCGCATCAACGCGGAGGGGGATGCGCCGCCGGGTCCGCCAATTTTCGCCGCACCGGCCCTTCTGGCGGGGTCGTCGACGCGGCATCCCGAGCTATACACCACGACGCGCATCGCGCGCTCCAGCAGCCCGTCTCTCTCCCGCGCGCGCCGCGCGTCGAGCGCCAGCAGCAGGTTCTCCACGCGCTGCCACGATTTCTCCTCGCCGTCCGGATCGAACCGCGGCGCCGACGGTATCGCGATGCAAATCCCCGATGGCGGGGGCTGCGCGGCCTTGGTATTGCCGGTGGTGGCGGAGCTGCGGCCCCACGGGGCGAGGCGCGGGCGGTAGAAGTCGGGCGACACGAAACGGCGAAGGTACTGCAATGGATCGTCCTCTGGATGCCGCTGTGGCGCGCTGGGCGGCGTGGAAGGCGGGGCGGACTCCTGACTGACCGATGGCGCGGGCTGCGACGGGCCTGCAGGCGCCGCAGTGTGGTCATCCAATGGAGGGGCCTTGTTGGTGCACGGCAGGGGAAGGCGAGCGAAGACGAGGAGGCCGAGCAGCGACGAGACGAGGAGGAGCTCGAAGAGTGTGAAGAGGCGCAGCCGCACGCACAGACACACCCACTTCGTGTCCACGAGCGGCGAGCAGTCCGCGTGAATCTTGGCCATGGCGCGCGCGGAGAGTCGCTTGACTGATCGATGCAAAAATGGGACGCGAAACGACGCGAATGAGAGACGGATGATTCTCCTTGCGTGCTTGATGTGAAACATAGGCTGCAGGAGCTAGGGTGAAGTAATGCCTTCCTGCCGCTCCATAGCACACACGACACGAAGAAACGCAGCCCTGCTGCATGTGCTCTACTACCCTCCCCACCGTCCAACGAGAACACAAAACCGCCATGTGCATCTCTGGGAGTTGAATCTGAATGGGCAAGGTGGTGGACGGGCAAAGCAGTTTCTGCAACACTCACAAACGACGAGCGACACCATAAGTGAAATTGTTTCGTCAAGCTGGTGGTGCTGTGGGGCTCCTCGTCTGTTTCTGCACATTGGGCACAGAGGTGTCAAGTAGGGGCCCAACCCCTTCGTGTCAAGGGCTTCGTTACACTCTTGGTGCGTCACAGTTGTGTTGGGGTGTTTGTACCGTTCCTGTACCGCGGGGCTTTTTTGGACTTTCCGAACAGAACTTACAAAGATTCGGACCTAGTGGTGGTGACGAACAGAGTCTGGCCGTTGAGAACAAGGTGGCTACTGGTGCGGGCCGAAGGGACACACAGGTCAGTGGCAGGGCGAGTGGATTGGATTGTTGGACTCCACTCCATTGCAGTTGCTTGCCAGCTGGCGCGCTGTGGCTTGCTCTCCCTTGATGCCAAACTCCACGTTTTTTCCTTGGTTGGCATGGTCGTGTGGATGGATGGACTCTGATCAGTAACGACGAACAGCATTACTTGACAGAAATTGGCAACATCCTGTACTGTAACATTATATGCTGTATGGTCGTTATTGACTGCTATTGTAAGGAATTTCATTTCCTTGCTGGGATTGTAGTTGATCACGTACAATCTGAACTCAAGTGTAGGCTCGGCTATATTCTCTACTCCGAGGCTCCCTCGCATCGCCTTCAGATTCTTCCGTGCCCAACCTGTGTCCAAACTCGTTTCCCCGCAGTTCCCTGTGAAAATAGTAGGTAGAGTTAGGAGCCATAGCTAGGTAAGTCCTAGCTAGGCAAGAGAAGTTTAGGCAAAAGAAGAAGAGGTTCACTAGCAGCAATGAGGATACATATAGCAAACCCTAGATGGGTTGTACTCGCTATAGAGCACCCCACTACAGGCTAGAGAATAACATTCTGACGCACCCCCATAGCCAAAGTGGGGTGTAATCAGTACAATGAGCAAGCAGGTATAGAGCAGGAGTTCACAAAGGTAAGCAAAGCTAGAGCTAATCACAGCGGGCAAGTGAGGAGGAGGAGGAGCTGTGGAGGTAGAGAAGATGGGAGGCAACGACTGAAGCTGCAGAGGCACGGGCACAGGAGCGGCTGACTCAGAGGCTACCGAAGCAAGGGCGACGGACTACTGGAGTAACTGGCTCGGCGGCTATAGAAGAGCGGCAGGAGCAACGGACCCACTGGCGACTGGTGCAGCAGGCTCACTGGCTACCGAAGCAAGGGCGACGGACTACAGGCGCTGCAGGCGACACGACAGGTACCTCCACACAACCTCCTCCAACTGCCCCACACCCTCGACACACACCCACTGCTCAAACCCTAGCTCCACTCCCACGCACCCCCCTAAAACCCTAAACCCTAGGCTCCCACACACCCACCCCCCTCAGCGGCAGCTGCAGCAGTGGGAGACCAGGGAGGAGGAGGAGCAAGGGGAGTAACACACAACCGCCACCCCCACACTCCTCACCCCCAAACCCTAATTCAGGAGAACGGGCAGCAGTAGAGGTGGGGCACCGTCAGAAGCACGGGGGACAGCGAGCAGCTCAGGGACAGAGAGGAACGGGCCGCCCACGGGCCTGGCACAGCCCGACGAACCGCGCGCAGGCGGCCCGAGCCGCGCGCGGGCCTGGCGCAGCCCGTACGGGCCGCGCGCGGGCCTGGCGCAGCCCGTACGGGCCGCGCGCGGGCCTGGCGCAGCCCGTACGGGCCGCGCGCGGGCCGGGCGCAGCCCGTACGGGCCGCGCTCGGGGCTGGCGCAGCCCGCGCTGGCCAGGACGGGCGACGGGGGACGACGGGCTGGTCCCCGTCGCCCGTCGAAGCGCCCCCCGGGGGCGACGCGCGGACCGACGGGGCAGAAGGCCGCCGCGCGCCTCGGGGCGCACGGCGGGCAGAAAACCGCCGCACGCTCCGAGCGCGCGGCGGGATGAAAAATCCGTCGCACGCCACGGGGCGTGCGACACAGAGAGTGGCAGTAGCAGCGGAAGCAGTGAGGTGGTGAGCCCACCCACAGGATCGACCCAAGGGGATCGACCTGCTCTGATACCATGTGAAAATAGTAGGTAGAGTTAGGAGCCATAGCTAGGTAAGTCCTAGCTAGGCAAGAGAAGTTTAGGCAAAAGAAGAAGAGGTTCACTAGCAGCAATGAGGATACATATAGCAAACCCTAGATGGGTTGTACTCGCTATAGAGCACCCCACTACAGGCTAGAGAATAACATTCTGACATTCCCCCCTACCTAGTCTTCTTTTATATTGACTCGCGACTCTCCCTGAATTGGCAGTTCATTTAGTTACAGCTTTGTTGCTTGCTATTTCCATGCATTCCATTTGATTACTCATTGCGAGTAAAAATGACAAATAATGAACTAGCAAGGGGCTGTCAAACTGCACATTTCATAGCCTAAATTAGGTTATACTTGTACCAAAACCCATTCCTAGCACTGCAACATTTATTCTCAACATAGTTTCGAATAGGTTTCCCCCCGTCCCACGCTTCCCCTCCCCCCCTTAGCCCTTAGCTAGTTATAAGACGAGGCGCCTGTCCCTTAGCCTCGAACTAGTCGCCTTAGGGTAGGCCCTTGCAGGCTCACTTCGTCGTGGTTCGCACGGCCCCCGCGGGCCTCGCTTTCGTCGCGATTAGAAACGCCCCCTGCGTGCCCTTCCCCTCACTGCCGCCTTGCCGAGCCTTGTCGCCAGTCACGCTCGCGCTGCTGCTTACGCCAGTGATCGCTGCTGCTGCCGCGGTCGCACTCGCACACGCGCTCGTGAAGCTACCCGCACGCGTGCTGCTGCTCGCTGCCGCGCGCCTGCTGTCGCGCTCGCGCTGCTGCCTTCGCTAATGCGTACGCGCCTGCTGCTTTGCGCGCACTCGCTGCTGCGCCAACTACTGCACTTCTGCGACGACATGGTGAATTCGACGAAGTGGTCGTTGAATTGGCTCTCGGGTTTAGACGACAGAGGTCATCGACCAGCACGTCCTCTGATCGGCGGGGTGGTTTTCGACGAGGCCGTCTTTGGTCGGCTAGCCCATGGACGTGCTCTGGTCGACTGGGTGTCGTTCGACGAGCTCCTCCTTTGATCGGCCAAGCCCGTCGACGAACTCTGACAGACGGGGTGGTTTTCAATGATCCGTACCCTAAACCGTCAAGGGGTGCTATTCGGCGAGCCTCGTTTCGGCGAACTGGTCGGCCGATTCCGCGTGGCTGCGAAACTCTGCGAAGGTATGTGAATTTCGCCCAGAAGGTTTTGGCGAAAGTCGACCTGCGGAACGGCATCATGTGCTCGGCGGTGGACACCTGGCGAAACCGACGATACGTTTTCTACCTGGCACCTGCGCAATGTACCTGACGGTGCAACCGTCGACCTGCACCTACTTAGTAGGTGCGCATATGTGCGCAGATATTCACCTGCGAATGCAGCGCTGGCAGGCCGCCCTGCTGCAGCGTTGGCAAGCCCCTCTGCTGTTGCGCTGGCAGGCCGCCGTGTTGCAGCGTTGGCGAGCCGCCCTGATGTTGCGCTGGCAATTCGCCTTGCAAAATGCATGCTAGGTGTTGCAATGCCTTTCTTGCTCTATTGACTTGCATGCCTCATTGTAATATATCGTTCTTCTCAATTTCTTAGTGAAACTCCTACCAAATTTCTATGTGAATACAACAAGTAGTAAGAACACTACCAGAACGCTACGATCACCCACACAACCCCGTGCCCTCCTCCGTAGTCCACTCCCATTGTAGGGCGAATCTTCGCATTCGTCCCGTGCTCGCGGTCGCCCCTGCCAGACAGCCAGGGCCATATGCTAGAAGCTAGCTGCCAGCAGGAGCTAGCAGCCAGTAGCAGCTAGCCGCCAGCAGCAACTAGCAACCAGCAGTAGCTAGCCACTAGCAGAAGCTAGCCACCAGCAGCAGCTAGCCGCCCGTAGAAGCTAGCCGCCAGCAGCAACCAGCCGCCAGTCAGGCAGCGCCAGCAGTTGGACAACTAGCCGCCAACAGCAGCTAGACAGTACTGCTAGTGCTGCATCTACCTAGTGCTAGCAGCAGCTCCTCACCACTTGAGCCAGGACCAGCCACACCTGAGCCAGCTACAACTATAGCCGAGCTAGACCTTACTATAACCGAGCCGCAACCGTAGCCGAACCAGCCACAACTACAGCCGAACCAGCTCCTACTATAACCGAGCCAGCTGCAGCCATAGACGAGCCAGCCACAGCTACAACCGAGCCACCCTCAGCTACAGCCGAGCCAGCCACAGCCTCAGCCGAGCCAGCCACAATTACAATTGAGCCAGCCATAACTACACTAGGACATAGTTGTATCCTTACTACTTTTCCGGCTGTTGTTCCTCACCAGCCGTTCCTAGCCATCCGTTCCTAGCCTGCCTGCTGTTCCTAGTCCGTTCCCTGCACCATGGCGCCGACCGAGTTCTATGTTTCGACGCGGAAGGAAGAGCTAGATTTTAGCACGTAGTTTATGCATGCCAAACTTTAACTCCAAAGCACATACTGTACGCCCACACGTCAGGCGAGCTTCCAGCCCCTCCGCGCCCCGACCCGCTCCCTGCTACACCCACTGAGGTGGACCAGGAGGCGTTTGCTAGGCGGCGCACGGACTACTCAGAGTGGCAGTCCCGCGACGCTGCAACTCGTCTTGCTCTCAGCTGTAACTGTGGTTGAGCCATTACAAGCAGCCTCCTCCCAATGACCGAGGCCGTCCACTTCAGCCAGGTCACGTCAGCGACGAAGTGCTTTGACGCTATCGTTCCTCGCTATTCCACTCTTTCCTCTGCCACTCTGGAACGACTCCTCATGCCGTTCTTCTTCCTAGAATTTGCTGTGTTTCACACTACTACCGACCTAATCACTCACATGCGCTCGCTCGACACTAGCTACCGTGCTCCATGTTCCGACACCCAGCTTGTTAGCCGCCCCCCACCTATATTTTCCACCCTCTATTTCATCGCCATTCATCTCCCTGGCCGCCTCTCGTCCACACCACACGTGACGTGCTTCTCTATAAGCACCCCACTAAGCTGTCAAGAATGAAAGTGTTAGTTTGACTAAGGTTGGTTGGGGTACATAAACCTAACCATAACAATTGTACCCCCTATAACACACATCACTAAGACTACAACATTTGACACACCCCCATAGTCTAAGTGAGGGGTGTCAAGCAAAACCAAAAGTGTACGGTCACAAGACCAGTCACAAAGAAACAAAGCTCAGGGTGGATCACAACGTCACCACACACTCCGAGCACAAGCAAAAGAGCCACAAGGCTAGTTCAAGAGTTCACAGAGGTATATGGAAAGTGTATAAACAAGGCAAAGAGAGAACTCAAGACTATGCAAGGCGAGAACCCGTGTCAACGAGACCTAACTGCACAACAACACCTCTGGTGGTCACAAGGCGGCAGGGCCTCGGTGAAGATGTCTGCAGTGTTGGCCTCGGACTCAACAAAGTTGAAACGAGCCTGTCCACGCCTCTGCAAATCTCGCAGAAGAAAGTACCTGACATTGATGTGCTTCACTCTGCTCTCCAGTCGCGGCTCTCGACAGAGGAGAATCGACGCCTTGTTGTCAGTGAACAAGGTCGGTGCAGAGTTCGGCCGCTCACCAAGGTCGGTGAGCAAGAAAGTCAACCAACGCAGCTCCTGTGCAGCCATGGCTCTAGCGTAGATCTCAACCTCAGTGGTAGAGGTCGAGACCGAGGAGGAACGCGTGGACCTCCACGAAACAGCTCCAGAGCCCAGGCTGAAGCAGTACCCCTGAGTAGACCAGTGGGTCTCGGCGGCGTCAGCGTAAGAAGATTCACAGTGTCCAGTAAGTACGACAGACTGTCTCCCTCCAAGAACCAGCCCCACGCCTGATGTCGTCGCTAGGTACTTCGCCACCCTCACAGCAGCTGACCAGTGAACTGGACGGTGTCTCCCAGGCGCAACAAAGCGAGCAAGGATGCTGAGAGGGAAGGCGAGGTCCTTGCGAGTACAAGTCATCAGGTACATGAGGCAGCCCACAAGCTCTGCGTAGGGACCACTAGGCTCAAACGGCTCGTCAGGAAAGGGTCCAGTGAGTCTGTGGTCAACTGCAAGAGGTGTGCGCTGTACTGTGGAGTGCTGAAGCTCAAACCGCTGAAGGACCTGCTGCACCATGTGTGACAGTGAGAGTGTAATGGTGCGAGAGGCTCTGTCCCTGGTGATATGCAGGCCAAGGTAGTGGCGCGGCTCACCAAGGTCAGTGCAACTGTGTCTCTTCTGTATTTTGAGCTTCACGTCAGCCAAAGCAACCCAGTCAGCAATGGCAAAAACCAGGTCATCGACGTAGACCAGTACAAAGAACGGTGTGGAGCCACGACGAACGAACAGCGACGGGTCGGCAGAAGAAGGCTGGAAACCAAGGTCAGAAAGGGTAGAGCGAAGGGTGTCGTGCCACTCATGAGGAGCCTGACAGAGACCGTAGACTGGTCGCCTAAGCCTCCACTGGGTTCCAGGAGGGAAAGTGCCAGTGAAGGCAGAGGAACGACGTAACCGGACCTCCTCGTGTAGGCTACCCTGAAGGAAAGCAGTGGAGAAGTCAAGAGAGTGTAACTCGTAGTCTCTCTGTGCTGTTACGTGTAGTAACACCCGAAGAGTGGTCATCTTTGGGGTAGACGCGAAGGTCTGAAAGAAGTCAACTCCCTCGCGCTGACTAAAACCTCTAGCCACACAGCGCGCCTTGAAGACCGGAGGAGATCCCGGTGGCCGCTTCACCCTGAAGATCCACATGCCATCGACTACGTTCGCCCAAAAGGGAGGAACCTCGTCGATGTAGGTGCCTGTGGATCTGTAGGAGGCCATCTCTGAGTCCATGGCAGCTCTCCACTGAGAGACCCAAGGCCCTAACACTGCCTCAGCGTAAGTGCGAGGAGTCGGTATGTCAAGGGCGTCGGGGTCTCTCTCAGGGGCGAGCAGCATGGCACAGAGATGAGGGGAAGCGGTTGCCAGGAACTCCAGCTCAAACTGCCTGTCCTCTAGGGCGTCACAGCCAAGGGCAGACTCACCCTCGACGGCCAGAGGAGTGGTAGGAGGAGCAGCCACAAGACTGGTGGCGTAGTCAAGGCAGCGAGTAGAGGCAAACTCAGTGACTGCGGCAGTAAGAGCGGAGACAGAGGACAAAGAAGCACGTGGGTCAGTAACAAGAGAGGTGAGAGCATGAGAGAGAACAGGACGCTACGTGCGGTAGTATTATGTGACAGGGGTAGAGAGGGAAGCAGTGAGAACCGACTCAGGAGGAGAAGGAAGTACAGAAGGAGACAAACAAGGCGGACTAGAACAAAACAGGGCAGTACGAAAGTCAGTGAAGGGAACAGGGGACGAGGGACGAGCACGAAGAGAGCGACGCGAAGGCCAAGTGTGAGAAAGAGGAGGGGACAACGGGGGCAGAGGAGGAGGGAAAACAGCTGGGGAGGGGTCAGGATGAGGAAGCGGAGGACCAGAGACGGGAGGAGAGGGGGGGGAGGGAGGAGGAGAGGGGAGACCGAGGGTCCGAAGACCAGAGACAGGACGAGGAGGTGGCTGCTGCTGCTGTTACGGCTGCTGCTGCGACTGCTCCTGCTCCGGCTGCTGCTGCTGCTACTGCTGCTGCTGCTGCTGTTGCTGCTGCTGCTGCTGCTGCTGCTGCTGCTGCTGCTGCTGCTGCTGCTGCTGCTGCTGCTGCTGCTGCTGCTGCTGCTGCTGCTGCTGCTGCTGCTGCTGCTGCTGCTGCTGCTGCTGCTGCTCCTGCTGCTCCTCCAGCCGCTGTAGCTCCGGCTGCTGCCGCTCCAACTCTCTCTCCTCTCGCTCCAACTCCAGCTGCTCCTCACGGGCACGGCGAACACGGGCCTGGTGCCGGGTCGGGTAGGGGTGGGGGGGAGGAGTAGTGTCCAGAGCGGTGGTAGCCCCAGGACCGCTCTCCAAAGAACCAGTTGCACCATCCCCAGAGCCAGCACCACCAGAAGTAACAGGGTCCGTCCCAGGCTCTCCAGTTCCAGCAGAGGGCGCACCCCCAGTCGTAGCACTCCCAGGGACAGCTCCACTAACACCAGCTCCACTAACACCAGCTCCACTAACACCAGCTCCCCGAAGACTAGAGTCTCCTGTAGTCACGGGCTCAGCTCCAACTCCAACACCCCCAGAACCAGGACCTCGCACACGTATGCTCTCCGCTCCAACTCCAGCACCTCTAGAGCTAGCACCTTCAGGGTCCTCGCCACAAAAACCGGCTCCCGCAGGGTCTGCTGTAGGCTGGGAGGAGGACTGCGGGGAAGGTGGCTTCACCTGAGGGGCTACCGAGGGGGGAGGGGTAGCGTGGGACACACCTAACGGGACAGGACCAGGGGGGGGAGGCTGTACCGGGGGAGCAGGAGGGGGAGCTGAAGTCAGGAAGAGAGGGGCAGGAGGAACCGGGAGACCTCGACAGGGGTACCTGACGTAGTAGGGGACGGACTCGTCAAAACGGACGTCACAAGAGTCAAAGAACCGGTGAAGGGGAGGGTGGTAAAAGGTGTAGTCAGACGAGTCCTTAGGGAAACCAAGGAACACGCAGGGAACAGCGCGAGGCGAGATCTTGTCCGCGGAGGTGTCGCGAACAAGTGCCAAGCAACCCCAGACACGAAAACGCGACGCAGCACCAGGGGACCCGGTCCAAAGACTGGTCGGTGAAACCTCTGGCCGAGAGACACGTGGCCGGAGGTTCAGCTGGTGAGCGGCGTACCGAACCGCGTAAGGCCACAGAAAATGGGGGGCACGGGCGTGAGTCATGGAGGTGCGGGCGATCTCCATGACCAAGCCTATGCGGCGCTCAGCAACCCCATTCTGCTATGGGGACTCTGGAAGCGTCCAGGACTGACGGATGCCTTGCTCGCAACAGAATCCAGCGAGAATGCCAGAGCGAAAATCACCCCCGCGGTCGGAGTGAAGACAGCTGACACGACGACCACGAGTGTCCGCAGTGGTAAGCAACCACCGGAACAGCGTAGAAGTCACGTCAGACTTCTTCGCCAGGGGGAACATTGTGGTGTAGCGGGAGTAGTCGTCAACGACCACGAGAAAGAAACTCTCTTGCTCAGGGCCAGGGCGCGAGGCGGGGCCCCAGACGTCTAAGTGGAGAGTCTCGAAGGGCTCGGTGGCCGGACAAAGGAAGGAGGAGTGAGGGGTGGCGCGCAGCCGACCCTCGACGCAGGGACTGCAGGGTGGCGCAAGCGAAGGCGGCAACGACAGCAAGACACGCGGGAGGCCTAAGACAAGACGCTGACTAGACATAGCGCGCAGGCGAGAAATGGACGGGTGCCCCATCCGGTGGTGCCACAAAATAGTGGGGTGGGCAAGCAACCGGCAGGAGCACGACGCAGAAACTGGACCAGACACTGGAACCTGAACAGACACAGCTACCTAGGGAGACGCGACAACCTGGTGAGACGCGGGAACCTGACGGGGGACACTGACAGGGGCTGGGGGCAGTAGCTGGTGCTGCCGCGGCTGCTGCTGCTGTTGCTGCTGCTGCCGCTGCCCTCGGTGGCCAGTGTGAAGTGTGTAGAGACCAGAGCCGGCTTAGCGGTAAAGGTGGCGAGAGGCGCGTATGTGTCCCCGTCGACACAAACCGCAGTCTCGCCAGAAGGCTCAATCCACACACCCACGTGCTGACTCACGAGCGGCCTCACGCCCACCAAGTTCCTCGAGAACGAGGGGACGTGGAAGCCGGTCAGAGAATCGGAGGGAACAGCCGGGCACGGAAGTGTAGTAGTGTAGTGAGCAGTGACTGGTCCCGAAGTGAGATCAGCCAGTGCTACAGAGACCCACCTAGAAAGCGGGGTAAGTGTCGTGCGGTTGCGGAAGAAACAGTGCGAAGCTCCGGAGTCTTGAGTGAAAGACAGCGAAGCGTCCTCTGGAGCAGCTCTTGGACTAGTGTCTACACAAGTACCTACACTAGCAACAAGCACCTCAGCAAGACTAGCACCTAAGCTAACAACACTTGAGTAAACAGAGTCAGAAGCACTAGAGTCAACAACAGCATACATAGCATGAGGAGTTCCTAAGAGATCAACCAACTGAGAAGCCGACATGCCCCACAGAGCGGAGCCGTACGTCTGAACAAGGGGAAGCCAGTCAGGGGCAGGGCCGTCAACGCCGTAGGCCAATCGAACCGTGTCAGTAAGCTGAGCAAAGCACTGACTCGGTGGGTGGCTGCGGCCACACGGCTGGCTACGGCGAGCACCTGTCAGAACGTGATAGGTGCAGGGAGGGTGGACAACACCGCGCTGCAACTGACGCTGTCCTGACCCCTGCCCCGAAACCTGCTGTTGCCGCTGCTGCTGCTGTGGCTACTGCGAGGGGAGGGGCTGCTGCTGCTGCTGTTGTTGTCGAGTCAGGTACCACGCCGCTGCTCCACCCCCTAGGGCTGGCAGACTAGTGGGTGGCTGACGAACCTGGGCGTCACCTCCACCAGCTGCAGCAGGGGAGTCACCGGCCGCTGCACGAGGCGCTCCTCCATCGCCTGCACTCCCGCCGCCGCCGCTCGCCACGTCACCCCCACCGCCTCCGCCCGCACCCTGACCGCCCCTCCTGCCACTCCTACCCCGAGACCGCGAAGAAGTCGTAACAGCAGCTACGGTCACGTCAGTAGCGGCAGTGGCGAGGGAGGCAGTAAAGGTGGGCAGCTGAGGGACAGTGCACCCGTGGAACAGTGGAGGGGGCACAACACCAGAGGCAGAGGCTACCGAGCGGAGGTTGCTCTCGACATCCTTGAGGGCCGACTCAAGGACCTCGATAGTGAGCTCGCTAGGGTGCTTCAGAAGAAGCGCGTCACGAACCAAGGCAAGGCGGTCAGGGAGGCTAGTGGCGATGAAATAGATAGTAATCCCCATGGGGGGAGGGAGCAGTGCAAGTTGTGCGTCAGTGCAAGTAGCGCGGTAGCTAGAATCGAGCGAGCGCAGATGAGTGATCAAGTCAACAGTGCGCTCAAACGAGGCGAGGCCAGGAAACAAGAACAGATTGAACAGGCGACCAAGAGAGACAGTGGTGGGAGTAGCATAGTGGGCCTTGATCGCAGTCAGGAACTTACTAGCCGTGCGAACCTGAGTGAAGTGGGTCTCCTCAGACTCAGGGAGGAGGCTGCTAAGGGCGATGCAGGCCACAGCGTCACGCGATTTCCACGCTATCATGTCAGCACGCTCGCGTGCATAACGGTCACTGTCTGCAGGTGTGGGGTCAGCTGCTAAGGGTGCAGGGTCAGCTGCTAAGGGTGCAGGGTCAGCTGGCTCAGGTAGGTCACTGGAAGCGTGCGCCCACAGAGTCTCGTGTGCCTGAACCTGGCTCTCTAGGAGGCGGCGCGCACGTAGGAGCCAGACCGAGAACTCGAGCGGCCTACCCTCAGCGTCAAAGCGCAGGACCCTAGGGGTCGCCATAGCGGAAGCGTAGAGGTGGATACTGTCAAAGTAACAAACAAGAATGAATGAAGTAGCAAACAGTTGGGTACAAGTACTAACCCTAATTGGGCTGTACACCTTATGGGCTACCCCACTATAGCCTACACAAATGTAAAAGCTAAAATGTTCCGACACACCCCCATAGGCAAAGTGGGGGAGAACAAGTGGTCACAAGACCAGTCAAGAAAAGCAAGGCAAGCTCAGGGTGGATCACAAAGTCACCACACAGTCCGAGCACAAGCAAAGGGCCACAAGGCCAATTCACATGCAGTGTTATATATACAAGAGAAACAAACAATACAGTGATCATATCCTAGCAAGTGCAAGCATGCAGGTATATATATAGATCATAGTACAAGCAAAGTCACGCAGTAAGCAAGTGAGGCAAACTAGGCACAAGGCCTAACACAGTAACAAAACGCTGATGATCACCAGGTGGAAGTGCCTTGGTGAAGACATCAGCAGTGTTGGCCCGAGTGGCCACGTACGCAAGTCGAAGCTGGCCACGCTGCTGCAACTCTCGAGCAAGGAAGTATCGCAGAGCGATGTGCTTCGTTCTGTGCTCTAGTCTGTGCTCCTGACACAAAGCAATCATGGCCTTGTTGTCTACATACAGAACTGGAGGCGAACGAGGCTGCTCTCCCAAGTCAGTCAGCAGGTAGGTGAGCCAGCGTAGCTTCTGTGCAGCCATGGCCCCAGCGTAGATCTCAGCCTCACAACTGGAGCTGAGAACCAAAGACGAGCGGGTAGACCGCCAGGAGACAGAGCCAGAGCCAAGGCTGCACGAGCCCCATGCCCGACGTACTGCACAAGTAACGCAGTACCCTCTTCGCAGCATCCCAGTGCACCTTTCGGTGCCTGCCGGGAGCCACGTAGCGAGCCAGATGGCTGAGAGGGTACGCGAGGTCGGGTCGAGTGCACGTCATCACGTACATGAGGCAACCCACAAGCTCTGGGTACGGACCACTCGGCTCTACGGACTCGTCCGAAGGTGGAGCTGAGAGCGAGTGGCTGGTAGACAGAGGAGTGGGCTGTGGCGAGGAGAACTGGAAGCCGAAGCGCTGAAGGACCTGGTGCACCATGTGTCAGTGAGTCAGGGTAATGGTGCGCCGAGCTCTGTCCCGGGTGATCTGCAAGCCAAGATAGCTGCGCAGTTCACCCAGGTCAGTGCAGGTGTGTCTCTCTTGCAGCTCCGACTTCACAAGGGTCAGTGCCTCAGTGTCAGCAGTGGCAAAGACGAGGTCGTCGACATAGACAAGGACGTAGAACGGCGGCAGCGAGGTGTCGGTGCGTAGAAACAACGACGGGTCAGCAGTAGCAGGAGCAAACCCAAGAGCCGCAAGTGTAATCCTCAGTGTATCGTGCCACTCGCGAGGCGCCTGACGGAGACCGTAGACTGGCCGCCGAAGACTCCACTGAGTACCTGCAGGAAAAGACTCAGTGAAACCAGGTGGGCGGCGCAACCAGATCTCCTCGTGCAGGCTGCTCTGCAGGAAAGCTGTGCTGAAGTCCAGAGAGTGCAACTCGTAGTCACGCTGAGCAGCGACGTGCAGCAACACCCGAAGAGTAGTCATCTTTGGGGTGGGGGAGAAGGTCTGGAAGTAGTCAACTCCCTGTCGCTGACTGAAGCCTTTAGCAACGTAACGTGACTTGAAGGCAGGCGGAGAACCCGGCGGCCGCTTCACCCTGAAGATCCACATGCCATCGACTATGTTCGCCCCAGGTGGGGGAACCTCGTCGACGTAGGTGCCTGTGGACTTCCAGGATGCCATCTCGGCATCCATGGCTGCCTGCCACTGAGAGGAGTAAGGACCCGTAATCGCCTCTGCGTAAGAGCGCGGGGTCGGGATGTCTGGAGCATCCGGGTCTCCCTCAGGGGCAAGCAGCATGGAAGCGAAACGAGGTACAGCAGCTGCAAGAGACTCAAAGTCCTCCTGCTTGTCCTCAAGGACGTCCGTGCCAAGAGCACACTCACCCCCGACGGACGGAGGACTGGTAGACGCAGACTCAGCAACAAGAGAAGTGGCGTAGTCTAGACGATAGGCAGCAGCAAAGTCAAGCAGCTCAGCAACGAGAGCAGACGCAGCAACAGACTCAAAAGAAGGGTCAGTGACAGCAGTGGCTAGGAGACGAGAGACAGTGGGACTGGCAGTATGAGCGCGGTCAGACTCAGGGTCAGGGACGGCCGGAAGAGAGGACTCAAGAGGAGCAGGTAGAGGAACACGTAGAGGAACAGAGGAAGGATGAAGGGTCATAGCGTGCGTGCCAGGGACAGGAGGAGGACAAAAACGAGGAAGGCGATGAGCAGTGCGAACAGGCGAGACAAGACAAGACGCAGGCTCACGACGCTCTGTAAGACCGCCGGACTGCTCAGTGTAAGGAGAAGGAGCAGGCAGAGGAGAGGCCGGCTGTAACGGCGGCTACGACTGGTCAAGTGGGGGACACAGGAGGGGAGGAGTAAGGGCAGCAGAAGGCGGGGTATCAAGAACCTGCTGGAGCAGGGGAACGAAGTACGGTCGCGGCCGCACAGCGCCACTAGGGTCAACAGCTCCAGCTCCTCTAGCTCCAGCACCTCCAACACCAGGGCCTCCAACTCCAGCGCCTCCTGCGCCAGGAGTACCAGAATCCGTAAGGTCTCCAGCTCCAGTACCCTCAACACCACCAGTCCCGGCAGCTCCAGTACCCCGGGTACGAGCACCTCCAGGACCAGTGGTCGCAGTACATCCAGTAACACCAGCTCCAGCAGCAACTCCAGGACCTCCAGCTCTAGCAGGGCCAGCACCTCCAGCTCCAGAAGCTCCACTCCGAAGGCGCGTACGCCGAACAAACCACTCACGCAGCTGCTGCGGAGACAGGCTTGGCGAAGCACCAGCAGAACCTCCAGACGAAGCAGCACCCTAAGGCTCCGCACCTCCAGACTCCGCACCCTCCGACGCAGCACCCCCAGGCTCAACACCCTCAGGCTCAGGACCCTAAGGCTCACCACCCCCAGTCGCAACACCCCCAGGATCAGCACCCCCAGTCTCAACACCCCCAGGCTCAGCACCCCCAGTCTCAGCACCCTCACAATCCGCACCCCCAGGCTCAGCACCCCCAGACGCAGCACCCACAGACGCAGCACCTCGAGCAGCACCTGAGTCGACAGCTACTTGAACAGGCGCAGGACCAGGGAGAGGGTCTAATTGAGACACACCTGAGGGAGCAGGACCCTGGGGCAGGAGGTTGGTCTACCGGAGGGGCACCGGGAGCAAGGAAGAGCGGCGGGGGCGGGGGAGGGGCAGAGTGGTAGGGGAAGAGATGGTAGAAGGGAACCGACTCGTCAAACGTGACGTCCTGAGAAGGGAAGACACGGCGCGAGGTGGGGTGGTAAAACTGCCAGCCAGGCGCGTCGGGGACAAAGCCAAGGAAGACGCAGGGGATAGCACGGGGGGAGAGCTTGTCCGCGGACGTATCGCGAACAAAGGCACGAGATCCCCAGACCCGGAACACCGACGCATCGCCAACCTCCCCCGTCCAACGCAGTGTGGGCGAGGTCTCCGGCAAGGAGATACGGGGCCAGAGGTTGAGCTGATGCGCAGCGTACTGGACCGCAAACGGCCACAGAAAATGGGGAGCAGCCGCATGGATCATGGAGGTACGAGCGACCTCCATGACCAAGCCAATGCGGCGCTCAGCAATCCCATTTTGCTGAGGGGAGTCCGGAAGCGTGAACGACTGGAGAATGCCCTCCCCACAACAAAAGTCCCGCAAGAGGTTGGAGGAGAACTCACCACCTCTGTCAGAGTGCAGACGTAGGACATGAAGGTCCGTACTGAACCGCTCGCGGAGCTGGAGACGGACTGTGCGGATCCAAGGGATCAAGACATCAACGACCTGACCCTTGCTGCGCAAGGGGAAGACCGTAGTCTACCGCGTGTAGTCGTCAACTACCAGCAGAAAGTAGTGTTCGCGGCTATGTCCACTGACGCGGGCTGGGCCCCACACGTCCATGTGGAGAGTCTGCAGGGGAGCAGTCGTCGGGGGGAATGAGGAGGAGTGAGGAGCGGCGCGCTGCCGCCCCTCGACGCAAGGGAGGCAGGGCGGGGCAGGCGAGGGCGGCAGGGGAGGCAGAGACCTGGGGAGACCAGAGACAAGAAGACGAGAATGCATGCCACGAAGGCGAGGCAGGGAGGGGTGACCCAGGCGGTGGTGCCACAGAAGGGTCTGGTGCGACAGGAGGCGACATGAGCAAGAGGCGGCTACCTGACCTGACGCGGACACCTGAGCAGACGCAGCTACCTCGGTAGCGAGTGTGTACAGACTCGACCCTGGCCGACGAGTGAACGTGGCCAGGTGACGCCCCGTCCGTGTGCACGTGCAGATCGATACACGCTGATCCCCAGGAGTGGTGGTAGTGACCATCGCATCCTGGAGGGCAGCGGTACTCACCAAGTTTGTAGAGAACGAGGGGAGGTGAAGACCTGACAGTGAGCCGGACGGAACCGCCGGACACGGGAGGACAGTGGAGGAACGAGCCACGACCGGTCCCCCGGAGGGGTCAGCCAGTCTGACCGGGACAGGTGCAGGAAGAGGAGTGAGGGTGGTGCTGTCACGAATGAAACAGCGCGAGGCGCCTGAGTCCAACGTGAAGGTGTGCAAGGCCTCAGCACGCGCAGTACTAGGGAGAGTACCAGACTCACTAGCACCTAGAGCAGCAGCGGCTATACCTGGGTCAGGCGGCACACACCGGTAACAGTCACCCTCAGCACTAACAGACAAAGCATACATAGCTGAGAGAATAGCATCAAAGTCTAGGTCAAATATAGCAATCCTAGACTTAAGCAGATCTGCCCAGCGAGAGAGCTTGACGTCGTCACCAAACTCAGCACGCCAAGCGTCGTCAAGGCGGGAGAAGCAGCGTTGCTGAGTGTGGAGCCTCCCGCAAGTCTGACCAGCACGGTCACCCGTGCGAATGACATACGGGCAACTACCCCCAGATGCCCCACGCAGAAACCACTCACGAAGCTGCTGGGGAGACGGGGTCTCGCCCCGACGCTGCTGCTGCTGACGCTGGCCACCCCCAGAACCGACACGCCGAGCTCCAGTTCCACTGCCACCAGTCCCACCGCCTCCACGGCCGCCACTCCCACCGCTGCCTCCACCACCGCCACCAGAGCCCCCACTCCCACCACCAGTCCCACCGCCGCCACCACCTCCACTACTGCCCCCATCACCACTCCCGCTGCCACCTCCACCACCGCCGCTGCCACCACCACCACCCCGGCCACCCTTGCCCTTGCTGCTGCGGCGCTTCGCACTAGCAGAAGCAGCCCCGACGTCCTCAGGAACAGAGACGTCTGCAGCAGCAGCAGAGGCGTAGGAGGGAGAAAGGGGGGAGGGGGAACACCCCTCAAAGAAGGGCGGGCGCGGAGTGCCACGAGCAGCACCTACAGCAACTGCACTAGTCTCAGCTGCGAGGAGATGCTGCTCGAGGAGGTCAACAGTGAGGGAGGTAGGGTCAAGAGAGAGGAAGTGGTCCTGACAGAGCGAAGAGAGTCAGGGAGGCGGGTGACTATAAAGTAGAGAGTGATGTACATCGGGGGCGGGTTCTTGTCAAGGAACTCAGTAGGAATGGCAGCGCGGTAGCGAGCGTCACTAGCGCGAAGGTGGGAAACCAGGTCCTCGACTGTGGCAAAGGCGGACAGCTCGGGGAAGAGGTAGGGCAGAAGGAGGCGGCCTAGAGCAGCAGTGGCAGGGGAGGAGTAGCGGCGACTACAGCGTCGTACAGCACATGTGCTGTCCTGTGCTGTCCAAAGTGAGCGCATTCAGCTAATGGCAGGTGGTTGCGAATGGCTAAGCGGGCAGCAGCGTCGCGAGTAAGCCACTGTGAGCGAGTCGAACTGTCAGCTGTGGCCGGAGGGGCAGTAGCAGCTCCTGACGCTAGGTCAAACATCGAGACACTGTCCTTAGAATCGCTCAGTAGGTACAGCTGCAGGTCGACAAGCCACGTGTCAAACTGAACTGGTCTACCCTCATGATCAAACGCAAGGACCCGAAGCGAAGCCATAGCTGTGCAGTACGTAGGAGCAGCAGTAGCAGCTGTAGCAGTAGCAGCTGTAGCAGTAGCAGTAGCAGCTGTAGCAGGAGCAGCAGTGACAGTGGGGCTAAGAGGCCGAGGGGGTAGGGGTCGACTGGGCCGGGTGCGCGGGCTAGAGACAAGGCCGGGCGCGGGGATAGGGGCCGACGGGGCCGGGCGCGGGGCTAGGGGCCGACAGGGGGCCGGGCGCGGGCTAGGGACGGGGCCGAGCGCGTGCTAGGGACGGGGCCGGGCGCGGGCTAGGAACGGGGCCGGGCGCGGGCTAGGAACGGGGCCGCGCGCGGGCTAGGGGTCGTCGTGGGGGCCGGGCGCGGGCTAGGGATGGGGCCGGGCGCTGGGCTAGGGACGAGGCCGGGCGCGGGGCTAAGGGCCGACGGGGCCGGGCACGGGCTAGGGACGGGGCCTGGCGCGGGGCGAGGAGCCGGCGGGGCCGGGCGCGGGCTAAGAACGGGGCCGGGCGCGGGGCGAGGGGCCGACGGGGCCGGGCGCGGGCTAGGGACGGGGCCGGGCGTGGAGCTAGGGGCCGACGGGGCCGGGCGCGGGCTAGGGACGGGGCCGGGCGCGGGCTAGGGGCGACGGGGCCGGGCGCAGGCTAGGAACGGGGCCGGGCGCGGGGCGAGGGGCCGACGGGGCCGGGCGCGGGCTAGGGACGGGGGCCGTGCGCTGGGCTAGGGGTCGACGGGCCGCGGGCTAGGGGTCGACGGGCCGCGTAGGCTAGGGGCAACGGGCCGGGCGCGTAGACTAGGGGCGACGGGCCGGGCGCGCGTAAGCTAGGGTCGACGGGCCGGGCGCGTAGGCTAGGGTCGACGGGCCTAGGGGCGACGGGCCTAGGGGGGGGTACTAGCAGCGTAGCAGGTGGTGGGCCCAAGGAACCTACTCTGATTCTATGTCAAAGTAACAAACGAGAATGAATGAACTAGCAAACAGTTGGGTACAAGTACTAACCCTAATTGGGTTGTACCCCTTATGGGCTATCCCACTATAGCCTACACAAATGTAAAAGCTATAATGTTATGACAGATACTGCTGCTGCCAAAACCCTAAACGCCTTAAGGGCCTGCGTAGGGCGTGACAGACAGTGCGACATGACGGGACGGACGCGACCGGCAGGGACGGGCGCGACAGGCGCGGACGGGCAGGGCGCACGGGGCGTGACGGACGGGCAGGGCGCAGCGGGGGCGCGACGAACGGGCAAGGCATACGGGGCGCGACGAATGGGCAGGGTGCACGGGGCGCAACGGACGGGCAAGGCGCACGGGGCGCGACGGACGAGCAGGGCGCAGCGGGGGCGCGACGGACGGGCAGGGCGCACGGGGCGCGTGCGACGGGATGGGACGGGAAGCGCGACGCGGACGGGACGGGACGGGACGGACGGCGCGACGCGGCGGGACAGAAGGGGGGCGACACGACGGGACAGTAGGGACGTCGGGACGGGACGGGACAGCAGGGACGACGGGACGGGACGGGACAGCAGGGGGCGACGCGACGGGACAGCAGGGGCAACGGGACAGCAGAGGCGACGTGACGGCAGGGGCGACAGGACGGGACAGTAGGGGCGACGGGAGAGCAGGGGCGATGGAACGGGACGGGACAGCAGGGGCGACGCGATGGCAGGGACGAAGGGACGGGACAGCAGGGGCGACGGGACGGGACGGGACAGCAGGGGCGACGCGACGCAGGCACAGCGGGCGCTAGGGCACGAGAGAGACGAGCGCGAGAGGCACTAGGGGACAGTACGGGCGTAACGGGCACTAGGGTACGAGACAGGCTCGGGCGCTATGGACGTGAACTAGAGGAACGGGATCCTACAGGATCCTAACCTAGCTGATACCATGTCAAGAATGAAAGTGTTAGTTTGACTAAGGTTGGTTGGGGTACATAAACCTAACCCTAACAGTTGTACCCCCTAATCACTCACCTGCGCTCGCTCGACACTAGCTACCGTGCTCCATGTTCCGACACCCAGCTTGTTAGCCACCCCCCACCTATATTTTCCACCCTCTATTTCATCACCATTCATCTCCCTGGCCGCCTCTCGTCCACACCACACATGACGTGCTTCTCTATAAGCACCCCACTAAGCTTACCGTCAAACTTATTGAGACCACTCTCAATGAAATCGAGGGCAACTCCTACTCCGTTGCCTCTGCTAGTTCCCCATCTCTTTGAGGGCTGCGCTCTGGCCTAGCTCCCCACCTTCACTGCTTCTCTTGTTGTTCCTGAGTCGTCTGCTTCTGATGAGACTGCAGCTGTTTCTGCCACTGGTTGGCAGAACCGGGGCAAGGGAGGTAAGAAGGGAGAAAAGGATGGCAGGGGTGGAGGTGGTGGAGGCAGTGGAGGTGGTGTAGGTTTTGGTGTGTCAGGAGGAGGTGGCTCAGGAGGCGGGGCTGGCACTGCAGGTACCACTGCCAAGGGTGCTAGCCCTGGAAGTGTGGCACAGACACAGCCGAGGCAGCAGCAGCCACAACACCAGCAGGTGCAGCCGCAGCAGCAGCAACAGCATGTGCAGCAGCAGCAGCAATTCCAGCAGTGGGGACCTCAGCAGCAGTAGGGACCCCTACAGCAGTGGGTACTCGGCGGTCTGGGGAGAGTCGGCCACAGCAGCGGCCCTGACAGCTAGGAGCCTTGTCGCGGTGGCCGTGACGTCGGCCCCTGCCTCTACCAGATTCGGACTGGCCCTGGTGCTGGCACTACTTGCAGGCAAACTGTAAGGAAATCACTTGTCCTTACTTCGCGTCATACCACATAACGCGTACAACACAATTTCCCGCCAAGCACCCGAACAGTATCCTGTTACCACCTTGCGACACTCGCCCCTTCACTGTTCCTGCCAGCACGACCATCGCGCCCAAACCACACGGTTCGGGTGGTAACCCACGGCCCGGCCTTACGCCTAGAAATTTCCCAAACCTCGGCGCTACACCCTTTGCGAGTGCGCGTTCCCGTTACATTAGTTTCGCTATTTAAAGCTCCGGTATACATTTGAAAGGAGGTGTTCAAAATCCTTAGGAACTTGAAAAGTTGCCCCAAAACTGTGAGGCACACCATACAAACCCTACACCCCGCTGACAAATGTATACTGGAGCTTTAAGAAATCGCTCATGCATTTTCTCATTGTATTGTTTGCCCAGATATTTGTCAAACATATATGATATAGCCTGTGTAGGCTGTAGTGGGGTAGACATTATGGGGTACAACTTTTCTAGGTTTTCACACTTGTACCCATCTCCTTTCTTGTCCAACACATTCCTCGTACAGATTGTCACATGGTATAGAGCGGGTTCCCTAGTGGGACCGGTTTTTTTAGGGCCCACCACTTAATATTTTTTTTTTCTGCCCTGCCCGAAGCGCGCTCCTTGCCCTGTCGCGCGCCTCGCGCCTGCCTTACCTGCGCCCCGTGCGCCTGCCCTGCTGTCGCGGCCCTGACTAGAGCCGTCGCGGCCCTGCCGTCGCGTCCCCTGCCGTCGCCCCCCCCCCCCCCCCCCCCCCCCCCCCTGCCGTCGCAGCCCCTACCGTCGCGGCCCCTGCCGTCGCGGCCCCTACCGTCGCGGCCCCTACTGTCGCGGCCCCTGCCGTCGCGGCCCCTGCAGTCGCGGCCCCTGCCGTCGCGGCCCCTGCTGTCGCGGCCCCTGCCGTCGCGGCCCCTGCTGTCGCGGCCCCTGCCATCGCGGCCCCTGCCGTCGCGGCCCCTGCTGTCACGGCCCCTGCCGTCGCGGCCCCCCCCCTTGCCGTCGCGGCCCCTGCCGTCGTGCCGCCCTCCAGTCGCGGCCCTGACTTCCGCCGTCGCGGCCCTGCCCTGCCGTCGCGGCCCTGCCGTCCTGCCGTCGCGTCCCTGCCTCCCTGCCGTAGTGGCCCTGTCTGGAGCCGTCACGGCCCTGCCGCCCTGCTGTCGCGGCCCCGCCTGACGCTGTCGCGGCCCTGCTCGGCCGCTGTCGCGGCCCTGCCTGCAGCTGCTGCGACCCTTCCTACAGCCGCAGTCGCGGCCCTGCTCAGCCGCTGTTGCGGCCCTGCCTACCGCCGCCGTTGGCGGCCCTACCCTGGTAAGCGCACCGCCACACCTGCGCCGCCCTTGCGAGCCGCGCCGCCCTGCCAAGTCGCACTGCTCCTGCTGCTACTACTGCTGCTAGGCTACTGCTGTCAGAATGTTATACTTGTCTAGCCTGGAGTGGGGTACTCAATAGTGAGTACAGCCCAACTTAGGGTTTGCTATATGTACTCAACTGCTTGCTAGTCCAATCCCTCTTTCTCGTTTCTAACTTGCAACTGTTATTCCAACAACTGCTGCTCCTCCTGCTGTCATGGCTAGCCCTACTGTCCTTAACTTTGATGCTGAGGGTCGAGCGGTCGATTTTGAGGTCTGGGTCGATGATCTGCAGCTTTTTCTGCAGTGTGACTCTAAGGACGGAGTCTCACTATTCGACCACACGTCCGGCGTCGCTGTTGCCCCTGCTGCCGATGCTGACAGTCCAGTTCGCTCACAGTGGACCA
Organism: Closterium sp. Naga37s-1; assembly: GCA_947471745.1. Lineage (NCBI taxonomy): Eukaryota > Viridiplantae > Streptophyta > Zygnematophyceae > Desmidiales > Closteriaceae > Closterium > Closterium sp. Naga37s-1. The sequence continues at coordinate 2,466,489 of CANJKZ010000860.1, forward strand.
CACGCAATGCTGCTGCTCGTCTAGCTGTCCGTAGTCACCTGCCGTCTGCTGAGCGCGCGCACTTTAGCCAGTACAAGACCGCTAGGACTCTGTACGACGCTGTTGTTGCGCGCTAATCCTCCCCTGCCACTGCTGCCCTTAGCCGCCTCATGCTGCCGTACCTGTTCCCTGACCTAGCTGCTTTTGCCACGGTCGCTGACCTCATTACGCACCTCCGCACTAGTGACACCCGCTACCGCGCTGCGCTTCCTGCTGAGTTCTGCGCCGCGAACCCCCCCCCTATGTACATCACTCTCTACTACCTCGTCACCCGGCTCCCTGACTCCCTTCGCTCGGTCAGGGACCACTTCCTCTCCCTTTGCCCCACCACGCTCACCGCTGACCTCCTCGAGGAGTGCCTCCTTGCAGCAGAGAAGAGTATAGTCGCTGTAGGAGCCTCTCGTGGTGACCCTCATGCCCCTTTCTTTGAGGGGTGCTCCCCCGTCCCTCTTTTGCCCTATGTTGCCTCTGCTGCTGCTGTCGACCTCACTGGCACCGAGTCGGTCGGAGCTGCGTCTGCTCCTAGTGGGAGGCGCCGCAGCGGCAGGAGCAAGGGGGGCAAGGGTGCTGGAGGGGATGGCGGGGGCGGCGGTGGTGGCGGTGGAGGCGGTGGAGGGGGTGGGGGTGGAGGTGGGGGTGGTGGCGGGAGTGGGGGCTTCGGTAGCGGTGGTGGAGGTGGAGGCGGCGGAGGCAGCGGCAGTGGGGGTGGAGGTGGCGGCGGCGGCGGCGGAGGCGGTGGGGGCTGCGGCGGCGGTGGTGCTGGTCGGGGTGGCGCTGTGCAGCGGGGAGGCTTTGGCGGTGGCCAGCGCCAGCAGCAGCAGCGCCCTCGTGCGACCCTGTCGCCCCAGCAGCTTCGTGAGTGGTACGCTGGGCGTGGGAGGTATGGGGGTGCTGGTCCCTGCGCTTACGTTCTCCGCACCGGCGACCCAGTGGAGAGACGTGCAGCGGCCCGCACGCCACGCTCCGCTGTTTCGGCCGCCTGACTGACGCCTGGCGTACACAGTTTCCTGGCGCCACTGAGATCCCTCTCTGGGGTGATCTGCTTAAGTCGGGGGTTGCTATCTTTGATCTTGATTATGATGCTATCCTTGCTGCTGTGTATGCTGTGTCTATTAGTGCTGCGGGTGATTGTTACCTGTGTGTTCCGCCCGACCCGGGCATTGAGTCTGCTGCTCCAGGTGCTGGTGAGGCTGCTCTCTCAGGTATCGCGTCGGCTCAGGTCTTGCACACTTTCACCCTTGACTCGGGTGCTTCCCGCTCCTTCTTTTGCGACTGCACCACACTCTCGCCGGTGGCAGTCTCTCTGGCAGACCCCTTTGGGGATCCGGTCCTTGCACACTCCTCCACGGTTCTGCCATGTCCGGCGGTCCCGTCTGCCTCTTTGTCTGGCCTCCACCTCCCCTCGTTCTCCACGAACTTGGTGAGTGGAGCTGACCTTCAGGATGCGTGGGTTGACCAGTTCACTCCTGGAGGTCAGCGGGTGACCCACTGTTCGTGTACTCAGACGGGCCGGCACCTGGCCACGTTCACTCGTCAGCCTGGGTCGAGCCTGTACACCGTGACTACCTTGCCTCCTCCGGTTGCTGAGTCTGGTCAGGTAGCCGCGTCGGGTCAGGTGTTTGCTGCAGCGTCCCGGTCTGGTCCTGAGTCTGCCCCCTGCTCGTGTCGCCTCCTGTCTCACCAGAATCTCCTCTGGCACCACCGCCTTGGTCACCCCTCCCTGCCTCGTCTCCGAGGCATGGCCTCCTGTGTCCTTGTCACTGGTCTTCCCCGGTCTCTCCCTCCCCTTCCCCCGGGGCCTGCCCCTACCTGCGTTCCTTGCGTCGAGGGGCGGCAGCGCGCCGCTCCTCACTCCTCCGAGTTCCCTCCGACGGAGGCTCCCCTGCAGACTCTTCACATGGACATGTGGGGCCCAGCCCACATCCGTGGACAGGGTCACGAGCGCTACTTTCTGCTGGTCGTTGACGACTACTCGCGTTACACCACAGTCTTCCCCTTGCGCCGCAAGGGTGAGGTCACTGAGGTGCTGATCGTCTGGATCCGCGCTGCCCGTCGTCAGCTCAGCGAGAGTTTCGGCTCGGACCTTCCTGTTCTGCGTCTGCAATCTGACAGAGGTGGAGAGTTTTCCTCCGACCTTTTGCGAGCCTTCTGTCGTGCGGAGGGCATCCGCTAGACGTTCACGCTTCCGGCCTCTCCGCAGAAAAATGGGATTGCTGAGCGCCTTATTGGCATAGTCATGGACGTCGCTCGTACGTCCATGATCCATGCCGCTGCTCCCCATTTTCTGTGGCCGTTCGCGGTTCAGTACGCGGCGCATCAGATCAACCTCCAGCCCCGGGTCTCCATGCCGGAGACCACACCTACTCTGCGGTGGACGGGGAAGGTTGGCGATGCGTCTGCGTTCCGTGTCTGGGGATCTCGAGCTTTCGTCCGCGACTTGTCTGCGGACAAGCTGTCCTCCCGTGCTGTTCCCTGCGTCTTCCTTGGCTTCCCCCCTGACGCGCCTGGTTGGCAGTTTTACCACCCCACCTCGCGTCGTGTTCTGTCCTCTCAGGACGTCACGTCTGACGAGTCGGTTCCTTACAACCGTCTCTTCCCCTACCACACCGCCCCCCTCCCCCCCCCGCCGCTCTTCCTCGCGCCCGGTCCCCCCCCGGTAGACCCCCTCCCCCCTCAGGGTCTTGCCCCCTCAGGTGTGTCCCAGGTAGACGCAGTCGAGCCTGTCGAGGTAGCTGTTGACTCTGGTGCTGCTAGGGGTGTTGAGCCTGGGGGTGCTGGGTCTGGGGGTGCTGAGCCTGAGCGTGCGGAGCCTGGGGGTGCTGAGTCTGGGGGTGCTGAGCCTGGGGTTGCTGAGTCTGGCGGTGCGGAGCCTGAGGGTGCTGGGCCTGCTCGTGTGGAGTCTGGAGGTGCTGCGCCTGGAGGTCCTTCGAGTGCTTCGTCCCGGCGGGAGCCACTCCCTCCACAGCAGCTGCGCGAGTGGTTTGCTCGGCGCTGGAGCCCTGCTGCTGGAGCTGGTGGTGCTACGGGCGCTGGAGGTTCTACTGCTGCTGGAGCTGCTGGGGGTTCTGGAGTCACTGGTCCCGGAGGTGCTCGTACTGGAGGTACTGGAGCTGCTGGGCCTGGTGGTGCTACTGGAGCTGGAGCTGCTGGAGGTGCTGGAGCTGGCGGTATTGCTGGAGCGGGTGCTGCTGGAGGTACTGGAGCTGGCGCTACTGGAGGTGCTGAGGCTTCTGGTGGTTCTGCTGGAGCTGGAGGTGCTGCTGGAGCCGGTGCTCCTTGGGGTGCTGGGGTTGGCACTACTGGAGCTGCTGGAGGTGCTGCTGGAGCTGGTGGAGTTGGACCTGGCACTGGGGGTGCTGGTGCTTTCCCTGCTGGTTCTGGAGGCACTACGCGGCCGCGGCCGTACTTCGTTCCGCTCCTTGAGCAGGTTCTTGGTCTCCCACCTTCTACTGGTCCTGCTCCTTCCTTAGAGTGTCCACCGCCTGTCCAGTCGCAGTCCCAGTTACAGCCCGCCTCCCCACTGCCTGCTCCTTCTCCTTCCACTGGTCCGACAGGAGGTCTTACGGAGCGTCGTGAGCCTGAGTCTCGTCCTGCGTCGCCTGTTTGTGCTGCTCGCACTAGTCATCGTGGTTCGCGTCAGCGTCCTCCTCTTGTCCCTGGCACGCACCAGATGGCTCTGCGTCCTTCCACTGCTCCGCAGCGTGTCCCTCTGCCATCTCCTCCTGCGTCCTCTCTTCCTGCCCTTGGTGACCCGCCGTCAGACCTTGCTCGTACTGCAAGTCCTACTATCACGCGTCTTCTCGCTACTGTTGTCACTGACCCTTCGTTTGAGTCCACTGCTGCATCTGCCTTGGTTGCTGAGCTTGTCGACTTTGCTACTCACTATCGTTTGAACTATGCCGCTAGTCTTGTTGCTGACTCTGAGTCTGTCTGTCCTCCGTCCGTCGGGGGTGAGTGTGCTCTTAGCATGGACGTCCTTGAGGACAGGGAGGAGGCGTTCTAGTGTTTTGCTGCTGCTTTACCTCATCTCGTGTCCACGCTGCTTGCCCCTGAGGGAGACCCGGATGCACCAGACATCCCGACCCCGCGCTCTTACGCAGAGGCGATAGAGGGTCCCTAATCCTCTCAGTGGCAGACAGCCATGGACGTAGAGATGGCTTCCTGGAAGTCCACAGGCACCTACGTCGACGAGGTTCCCCCACCAGGGGCGAACATTGTCGATGGCATGTGGATTTTCTGGGTTAAGCGGCCGCCGGGTTCTCTGCCTGTCTTCAAGGCGCGTTACGTGGCTCGAGGCTTCAGTCAGCGGCAGGGAGTTGACTACTTTCAGACCTTCTCTCCCACCCCGAAGATGACCACTCTTCGGGTGTTGCTACACGTCGCTGCTCAGCGTGACTAGGAGCTTCACTCTCTTGACTTCAGCACAGCATTCCTACAGGGCAGCCTGCACGAGGAGATCTGGCTGCGCCGCCCACCTGGCTTCACTGGGTCGTTTCCTCTTGGTACCCAGTGGAGCCTCCGGCGTCCAGTCTACGGTCTCCGCCAGGCGCCCCGTGAGTGGCACGACACACTGAGGACTACACTTGCGGCTCTTGGGTTTGCTCCTTCCACTGCTGACCCGTCGCTGTTTCTCCGCACCGACACCACTCTGCCGCCGTTCTACATCGTCGTGTACGTCGACGACTTGGTCTTTGCTACTGCTGACACTGCTGGACTGGCCCTCGTGAAGTCGGAGTTGCAGAAGAGACACACGTGCATAGACCTGGGTGAAATGCGCAGCTATCTTGGCTTGCAGATCACCCGGGACATAGCACGGCGCACCATTACCTTGACTCAGTCACACATGGTGCAGCAGGTCCTTCAGCGCTTCAACTTCACGTACTCCTCGCCTCAGGCCACTCCTTTGTCTACTCGCCACTCGCTCTCAGCTCTGCCTTCGGATGAGTCCGTAGAGCCGAGTGGCCCGTACCTAGAGCTTGTTGGCTGCCTCATGTACCTGATGACCTGCACTCGACCTGACCTGGCATACCCTCTTAGCATCTTGGCACGCTATGTTGCTCCTGGGAGACACAGACCAGAGCACATGGATGCAGCTAAGAGGGTGTTGCGCTACTTGTGCAGTACGTCGGGCATGGGGCTTGTGCTTGGAGGACGGGCTCGAGTTGTCCTCACTGGTCACGCAGACGCTTCTTGGGTTGACGACTTGGCTACTCAGCGGTCGTCACAGGGTTACACCTTCAGCCTTGGTTCTGGCTCTGTTTTGTGGCGGTCTATCCGCTCGTCTTCTGTTCTCAGCTCCAGTTGTGAGGCTGAGATCTACGCTGGGGCCATGGCTGCACAGGAGTTACGCTGGCTCACCTACCTGCTGACCGACTTGGGAGAGGCGCCTCGTTCTCCTCCAGTTCTGTACGTCGACAACAAGGCCATGCTTGCCTTGTGTCAGGAGCACATACTGGAGCACAGAACGAAGCACATTGCTCTGCGCTACTTCCTTGCTTGAGAGTTGCAGCAGCGTGGTCAGCTTCGTCTTGCTTACGTGGCCACTCGGGCCAACACTGCTGATATCATTACCAAGGCACTTCAGCCTTGTGATCATCAGCGTTTTTGTACTATGCTAGGTCTTGTGCCTACTTGGCCTCACTTGCTCATTTCTTGACTTTGCTTGTACTGTGATCTATATATACCTGGACCTGCTAGCTTACCCTTGCAAGGTTGAGATCACTGTCTTGCTTGTTCACCTTGATATATAACTCTGCATGTGAACTGGCCTTGTGGCCTTGTGCTTGTGCTCAGAATGTGTGGTGACGTCGTGATCCACCCTGAGCTTGCTTTGCTTTGCTTGACTGGTCTTGTGACCTCTTGTTCTCCCCCACTTTGCCTATGGGGGTGTGTCAAACATATATGATATAGTCTGTGTAGGCTGTAGTGGGGTAGACATTATGGGGTACAGCTTTCCTAGGTTTTCATACTTGT